>OX438814.1:15000-1338151 GCA_949316475.1 Hypomecis punctinalis
CCATCCATCCATCCATCCATCCATCCATCCATCCATCCATCCATCCATCCATCCATCCATCCATCCATCCATCCATCCATCCATCCATCCATCCATCCATCCATCCATCCATCCATCCATCCATCCATCCATCCATCCATCCATCCATCCATCCATCCATCCATCCATCCATCCATCCATCCATCCATCCATCCATCCATCCATCCATCCATCCATCCATCCATCCATCCATCCATCCATCCATCCATCCATCCATCCATCCATCCATCCATCCATCCATCCATCCATCCATCCATCCATCCATCCATCCATCCATCCATCCATCCATCCATCCATCCATCCATCCATCCATCCATCCATCCATCCATCCATCCATCCATCCATCCATCCACTCACTCATCCATTTGAATCACACATAGTGGAAACATCTAGAAATATATCTACACAACCATACCTACACCAGAATAAGAGAACTTCATCCTTTTTGTAAACGTTTAAAATAATAAAAGCATAATCGTGTCTTATTTATTGAGTCGTTTATTGATAAGAGCTTTTCAAAATAGTTTGATGTAATAACTAACAATATAGGATGTTTCTCTAGACGATGGACATATTTATTCTAGGATATAATTGTACCTATCATTATGTTCAAGTTTCTTTATAGGCCAACTTTGAAAAAAAATTACATTTCGAGACTCGGTGAACAGTTTGTACGGAACACCTGATTTCTATCGCGATCTCGAAGTTGGTCCCATAATATTAGTTGATCGTAATATCGTCGAGAGTTAAAAATTGGCCAATTCATTCATTGTGGATCTTCTCCCCCCGTGGTTGGCGGGAGTGAGGTTGCCAACTCGAGCAGTGTGCTCTTTTTGGCGGCTGGACGCCTCGGCCACTCTGGGCCGAGGGGCAATGTTTGGAGGGTGCGAGTACCCTTCCCAGTCCGCGAGGACGGGCGGCTTCTCTCAGCACCCTCGTTAGCCATCGGTATGGCCATCGTTGGCCACATCTTGGCTTGGTTCAGTGTTGGCCATCTTATGGCTTTGTGGAGTTTTGTTGGCCAATCTTTGGCTTGGTGGTTCTCTGTTCTTTGGGGCCTCATCTTCTACTTTGTTACCGCTTGGTCCCTCTTCGCTTCTCTCTGCTTCGTCGTCCGAGCCAGCCAGTAGGAGATCTCGAGGGAGGGCACGCCAGTTACGTTCGTCAGGGGGACGTGCATGGAGCGGCGCAATGTTATGCAGGTGGGGGTGTGGCCCGTTGTCAGCGCGGTCGAACATGCCGCGCGACAGACGAGCCACGAACTCCCCCACCGTCTCGATCTTCATGTCCCTGGCGATCACGTCATTGCGAACGTAACGGCCGGCTCCCGAGATCATCCTCAAGGAGGTGTTTTGCACCACTTGTAGCTTCTTCTTCTGGCTGGCTGTGCAGAGCGCGTACCAAGCGGGCGCTGCATAGGTCAGCCGGGTCCTTATATACATTTTGTATATCGAGAGCTTCGTCCTCAACGGCAGCTTAGACATCAACACAGGCCGCAGCAGCGCTCGAGCAGCCTTCGCCTGGTGCACGGCGTTGGTGGTCTGCGAGCGCATGCTCAGGGTCGCGTCGATTTGGACACCCAGGTACTTGCAGCTGCTTTCCCACTCGATGTCCTGTCCTCTAAGCTGCAGTGGTCTCTGGCACTGAAGCCCTCTCGTGCTCTTCCCGGTCATCAGCGCCGCCGTCTTTCCCACATTGACGGCGATCCGCCATTTGTCCAACCATTCTGGCAGGATATTAAGTATCCGTTGGGCTCTATTAATTGCCACATCTTTGCTTCTGGACGACGCGATGTAGGCGCTGTCGTCAGCAAAGAGGGCAAGGACGACTCCCCGTTCGCCTGGAAGGAGGTCTTCCAGGATCGGTATGTCGTCCGTGTAGGCGGAGTAGTAGAACGGCGATGTGCAACTCCCTTGAGGTACTCCCGCGGCGATTCTTCTGTGTCCGGAGCTGACGTTCTCGACGGACACGTAGAACTGGCGGCCTTCAAGGGATGACGCCGCGACTCGGACTAGCGCGGGCGGCGTCGTGGTGCGCATCAGCTTGTAGATGAGGCCCTCGTGCCACACCCGATCGAAAGCCTTCTCGACATCTAGGAAAACGGCAACGGAGTGCCGCCCCTGGTTTAGCTCGCTTGTCATATGGTGAATTACACGTGTCAGCTGGAGCGTGGTGGAGTGGTGTGCTCGGAACCCATGTTGCTCTTCCCTCGGTGTGATATGGGGACGCAACCTCCGTAGCATCAGTCGCTCGAACAGCTTCGACATGTGTGGTAGCAGTGTGATGGGGCGGTAACTGGACGGCTGTCTTCTGTCCTTGCCGGGCTTCGGTAGAACGATCACCTTTCCAGTTTTCCAGATCGAAGGGAAGTGTCCAGTCCTGAGAATTCCGTTGAACAACCGGGTCAGACAGACTAGGCCCTTCACCGGCATCCTCTTGAGGGCGGCGTTGGGGATCCCGTCATGACCCGGCGCCTTCTTCACATTCAGTCTCCTCACGGCTCGGACGACCTCCGCTGGGGATATAAAGTCCTCTCCTCTCAGCGGAATAGCCGGGGACTGAAGGAATTCTGCGACTTCCCGTTCGACCTTCAGGTGATGCTCTATGATGTCGTCTGTGGCTTCTTGTGGGATCGGGTGTAGCCTGAACTGATCTTGCAGATGATCAGCTAATAGCTCTGCCCTCTCTATGGCTGAGTAACGCCGTTGCCTTGCGCTGTCTAGCAGTGGGCAAACGGACGCTTTAGCCCGGGTCAGGTGGCGGTTGAGATTGTACAGATTGGTCTTGTCCTCTTCACACTGGGCGATGTGAGCGTCCCAGGTGGTGCCCCTCCAGGCCCTTACCAATTCTGCAAATCTCGCTGAGATGGCGTTCAACTGCCTCTTCGTCCTTGGACAGCGTGTGTGGGACCACAACTGTCTGAGTTTCCGCTTCTCGTCGCGTACCGCTCTTAGGTTCGAAGGCAGCTCTTCGCGCCATCCCGTTGTAGGCGTTTCTTTTGTGGCTGCTTGCTTAGCTGCTGCAATCGCTTGGGTCAGCGAGTTCGCGCAGGCCTCCACCTCTTCTGCGGTGCTCAGCTTTTCTACCGTTAGCGACTGCAGTGCTCTTTGATATTTTTCCCAGTCCGTCTTTAGGGTCGGTGCTCGTGGCTGCACGCAGGACGCCTGTCCTCCGATTGTGATCAGCAGGGGGAGGTGTTGCTCATCGAGATCGTACAGTGTCTCTACGAGCAAGGGCACCTCGATCCCCCTGTGCAGCACGATGTCCAGCACGTCGGCACGGTGTCTGGGATTGTTGGGAACGTGGGTTGGTGTGTCTGGTCCCACCACTGTGATGCCTCTTCTCTCCGTCTCGTACAGCAGTCTTCTCCCCTGCGGTGTGTTGCTATGGGACCCCCATGCCACATGTTTGGCATTGAGGTCGGCCGCAAGCAGCGCTGGGGACCCGCCGGAGAATATGGCATCCAGGTCTTGGTGGGTCAGCGGATCGTTTAGTGGCGGTCTGTATCCAGCATATATCCAGCCGGTCTCTCTTCCTGCCACCAGCGTTCGGATCCCTATCGAACTTATCTGCTGGAACGCTGGTGGGTCGAGCTCTTCGTGTACGATGTCCCTCCGCACCAGGGCTGCTGTTCCACGATAAGCTATGCCCCGGGGAGAGACCTCGTCCCGGCGGTACACCTGGTAGCCCGACATCTTGAGGACGTTCTTGGGGGTCAGCTTTGTCTCGCCCAGGAGGACAATGTGAATGTCCTGCGACCGGACGAGAGTTAGGAGTGCCGGGGTCTTGCCGCGTATTCCCCCAGCATTCCAATAGAGTATGCGAAGTTGGCCCCTATCCATAATAGAGTCCCTGGATAGTGGCCAATCCTCGCATCGCTGCTTCGCGGAGATCTTCCCCCGCAGCAATGGCAGCGAGTAGTCCCACCAGGGCACCCATCATAGCGCAGATGGGCTCCCCGCGTTGGGCACTCGCCTCCGTCCCCTGGGTAATAAAATAAAAAAAAAAAATACAAAATAACTTTATTTGCCTTAAAACACCTTTAACCATATTCACTTATCCATTGACTCTGAACTAGTTAATAACTGTATCTCAGAGCCAATGGCTTCTCCCTTTATATTAATAAGCAACAAAAAGTTATACAAAACAAAAGTAAGGTTAAATTTAGAAAAACAATTTAGACTATTTATCGAAACAAGTAAGAGAAAAAAAAAATAATATAAAGCACAAATTACATCGCATCATACTTATAACGAACCACACAATCTCACAACTCAAAACCTAAAACATTCATTTTTGTCAACAAACATGTACGTGTGTGTCTTTGTGTGTGTGTGGGGGTGTGTGTGTGTGTGTGTGTGTGTGTGTGTGTGCGTGGGTGTGTGTGTAACACTGCAATACTCGAGATCTCATGAGAGTCAAGGTTTGCAGCGTTACACGTGTGTGTGTGTGTGTGTGTGTGTGTGTGTGTGTGTGTGTGTGTGTGTGTGTGAGTGTTTATTTAACTAATGTAAAAGTCAAATAACATATCTTCAATCCCATCATAGTCGTAATTACTCAGCCATGAAAATACAATTTTTTTTACCTCATTGTTGCTGTGTTTTCTAATTTTGTGCGTTTTGTTTATTTTATTATACAAAAGTGGAACAATAACTTCATAGTTTCTTTGTTTGAACCTAGTTTTTATGCTAGGGACTGGACATCGTTCTACTCTTCTATATGTACCGCTATTGTTCAAAAGGGGGACAGTTCGTTTGTGGTATCGACGTACACTTTCAAAAATAAAGATTTTTCTAACACTTAGCACATTTGCTTCACCATATACAAGTGAAGTTGGATGCCTGAAGGGCAAAAATAAGATTACTTTCAGTATGGCCCTTTGAGCACGCTCAGCTGATATAAGATAGGTCTTAGCTGCAGTCCCCCATGCACAGATGCAGTATCTGATTATACATTCACATAGAGCTTTATACGTTTGCATAACTAAAACCGGCTCAGCCACCGTTCTAAGTATTTTAAATATGTAAATCAGTTTTCTTACTCGAGAGACTAGTGAGTTAATATGCATGGACCAATTGAGATGATTATCTATATGAACCCCTAAATATTTTATAGTATTAACTTGTGATAATTCCGCGCATGTACAACTAGTTGGAGCTATATCACGATTACATGGGAAAGTGTGTATTCTAAGTTTGGTATGTACTTTAGGGGCTCCTGCTTCTGTTATGCTAAAGCATATATATTTTGTTTTACTTGTATTTATGGTCAACAAATTATCCTCGAGCCATCGCGTTATAGTTGCTAAACAGATTTCAGCTAGATTTATTGCTTTAGTCCAACTTTTCTCATGAATTAGCAGTACAGTGTCATCTGCGAACATAAGAAGATCTTGGCCAGGTAAGTTAATATCACATAAACTGTTAATATAGATTAGGAACAATAAGGGACCAAGCGTGCTACCCTGCGGCACTCCGTAAGTACATACTGCGCTATCACTTTCATGTCCTTCAACACGCAAAGTTTGGGATCTTTCGGAAAGGTAGTCAATAAACCATTCAAGCGCTATACCTCTAATACCAGCATTTTCCAGTCTGCTGATCAAGATGCTGATAGAGACGGTGTCAAATGCTTTTTGCAAATCAAGGAATATTCCTATGCATTTGTCTCCACCATCCAGGTATGTTGTAATTTTATTCGTTAACATAAGCACCGCATCTTCGGTAGATAGTTTTTCGCGAAAGCCAAACTGGTTTTTACTAATGAGGTTCTCTTTTTCTAAATAACTCATCAACCTTTTCTTGACCAACTTTTCTAAAATTTTAGACAGGGTGGAAAGTAGTGAGATAGGCCTGTAGTTGGTTGGGTTTTTGTTATCACCTGCCTTAAAAATTGGACACACTACAGCTTTTTTGAACAGTGTTGGAAATTTACCCGTGTCCAAGCTCATGTTACAAACAAATGATACAGGTTGCACTAACAGATGAACATACCTCTTAATAATAGACGTAGATATTTTGTCCCATCCTGGAGCACTTTGAGTTTTAAGGCTCATGATCACACTTCGGACTTCAAAGGGATCGGTAGGTAAAAGAACCATTGATTTAACTGGCTTGTTTATATTTTTAGCCCTAGCTGCTAGTTTTCTTTCCGTAGTGTTAAGTTTGTTCAACGTAGCATTTGCTAGTGTTTCACCAACCGAGGTGAAGTAAGTGTTTACCGTATTTAGGGACTCTTTAGGGTTAATACTAATATTCAACAGTTCTTTCGACGGCACTATAGGTTTATTGAAATTGCACACTTCCTTAATTGTTTTCCAAGTTTCTTTTAAATTTCCTTGATTTTTAACTAATTTCTCTTTATAATGCTGTATTTTCAGGTTTTTTATAATGTTGTTACAATTATTTCTATATTTTGTATATTTTTCTTTGGCTATAACATCTTTTGGATCTTTATTGCTAATTTCATGAAGTTTATCTCTATGCTTGATAGATTTTACCACCCCTTCGGTAATCCATGGCTTTAATGGTCGGTGTCTCTTAGATATATATTTAACTACTGTGTTATCATCAATAATGTTTTGAATTTTTTTAATAAACAGTTCAGCTGCAGTATTTACGTCGTTGTTTATAGAGTAAAGTTCACTCCACGACTCATGTAGTAAAGCCTCTTCAATTCCCTCATAATTAAAAGTCACTTTAGGAAGATTGATCTGATTTTTGACTATTTTTGATTTATCAACGAGAATCATGATGGGATGATGGTCCGTAATTAATTGCTCGAAAACTAGCGTTTTCCATTTACTTTGACATTTTACCATCATATGGTCAAGGCATGCCTCAAGCCTGGTAGGCCGAGTGATGCCCTGTCTAAGTCCATGCATGGCCATCAGATTCAAGTAATTTTCGGAAATCTTAGAGTGCTTACTTCCCATTGTATCGATGTTTATATCTCCCGTAAAAAAGACGTTTTTTGTTGTTATATTTGATAAAATCGTGTCAACTGAATCTAGATATGGTTGCGGGTTGCTAAAAGAAGGCGGCCTATATGAACATATGATAGTATAATCCGAAGAAATTGTAAGTACAAGACAATTACCATCAGAAATGGTCGGTTCATGAGCTAACACATCTATATTTTCTTTAACAAAAACAACGACGCCATCATTTTGGTTAAGTGTCTTTCTAGTCCAAAACATCTTGTTGTTATCTATCGTTGGAGGTGGTCTTAAACTACTTGTCCAACACTCAGTTAGCACAAATATATCAACCGATATGTCTAAAGCAGATACATAAGCTAAAAAGTGATCAAAATTGTAATGAATACTTCGTATGTTCATAGTAAGAATACATAAACTGTCAACATTTGTCACATTCGCGTTAATCTCCCTAGTCAGGCTTACAGAGTTATTTATGGAAAAACATTCTATACTTTCAGATTCATCTATTTCTGTTGATAAGAAACAATTATCCATCTTTAAGTGGCAAAATAATCGAGCACACATAGTTGACTTGAAAATAAAACCTCACCCCTGTGTAGGTTTTAATCAAATAAGCATAGTTTATGATTCTGTATGTAATAGCAGTATGGACTGAATAACTCTGTAAAATAATACAAATAAACTTTTTAGGTACAATCAAATACTCACAGCCTATTGTGAAGCTGTGCGTACCACCAGTAAGGACTGAATACAGTTGTACAGATGAGCCAAAGGTTTTATGTAGATTTGAATTTAAAATTATTTTATGATTGAAGATTTTTACGGTTTTTTGTGTAGTTGAGATTTGTGGTGTTGTGTAATATACTTGTTTGTGATGTGTATCGTAGCATCGTGGAACATGTGTGTTTGATTTCAAGGTTCGACCTGTGCAATTATTTGAATGCTTGAAATTGAGGTAGTCGTAGTTCGTTACATATACGGATAGGAATGCGACTATGAATATTAAAAAGAACGACACAGATAGTCAATTTGTACGTATGTTGTCCAAGTCGTTTTCATCATTGATCCTTATCAGAGTGGCTCCATGAGCTCTTCTTAAATATACTTTTCCTCGCGTTACCCAGCAATACCTGAGGTTATTTCTTTTGGCGAACTCTCTAGCTAGGTAGAAAATTTTTCTTGTTTTAACAGTAAGAGACTGATATGTAAATTGGCAAGCGAGGCCCATCAATTTTTAGATTCGTAGTACTATACTTCGTGGTTGGGTACTTTTTATTATAGGCCTTAACGGAACCAACTATTTTATCTCTTTGTAGCACTGTCGAGAACTCTGCAACGATTGGTTGGTTACCTTCCTTTTTCGTGTTAATGCGGTAGATGTCGCTAATTTCTTTCTCTTGTATCGGTACGTTGAGCGAAGCACCCACTTTAAGCACCAGTTTGAGTAGGTCCTCTTTAGTTTCTCCGTCTTTTTTGGGAACATTACGAACCTCTAACTTGGAGCTATGTTGGGATTTGTCTATTTGCTCAAGTCTATTTTCGAGAAACTTAATGTACTTGCGATCCTCGGACATTTCCTTTTCCATTTTTTGTACTTTAGTAACTAACTCGTCGTATTTATTTGCTAGAAATTCAACGGAGCCGGAGATATTTATATTCTGTTCAGTGTGAGCATTTATTCCCGATTGAATTTTATCCATCAGAGCGTTGTATCGTTTTTCTTGGTCTACTCGAAGCTGTGCAAACATATCAATAACTTCAGACCTGCTAATATCAACCTCCTCTCGTTTCCGCTTTCGTTGGGTGATATTAGGGTCGCTCGAGGCATGTTCTCTCGAAATACTTGGTACAGCAATCGAGTCCGCTGGAGGTGGGCTACTGACATCGGGTTCCGACCTAGCATGCGTAATTATTGGAGTGGACAACTCATGCGCACGCGACGATCGGGGAGGCGAGTGCACCGTGCGGGTGGAGCGGGACATCGGCATTTTGATAACGACGATCGTCAACCACGGCGTACGAACTCGTAGCAAGCAGGCCAGTCAGTAACAAACAGGTCAGTATGACGAGCGCACGTAGCTCACCGCGCCGCGCACTGCGCCGTAACCGGTTTGATGCAGCGGCGATAGGCAGTCAGCGCCACGTTTTATTTATGTTCTCGAATTAGCGTGTTTACTCACCAATAGCACCACAGGTTGCTAATTAGTGAATGGTATTTTACACACGTTGCACTGATCTAAAACTGTAACTAAATATTACTGTGTGAACTTGATAAATATAAAAATAATAATTTACTGATTTGTCACGGCCGGGACACGTCTGCTCGTCACCGAGGCGCGAGGGAGAAGGGAATGAAGGAAATAATGATACGGGGGAACGCTGGTTTCTGCTGCGACATCACCTGCGGTGGTGGCGGCGCTGGTGGTCTGAACCTTGGGCCACCGAAGCCCCGGGGTGCTGCTTGTACCGCATGGTAGTACGGCCATTGTTGCCATGCGCCTGTCACAGGCCCCCTCATCACTGCAGCCGGTGGGGCATATCGGGGCTGTTGGTGGGGCTGCTGTTGCTGCTGCTGTGGTTTCATGGCTGTTGGTCTTGTGGTTGGTGGATGCTGGACAGGTGCTGTTTGGATTCTCTGTCCAGCATCTTGGTGTGGTGAGGGTGGCGCTGATACTGCCCTTCGCCTTCTTGCTCTGGCCTTCCGTGGGGGAGCTGGGGGCCTTGCTACGCCTTCTTGGGCTTTGGCTGGGGCTGGGGCGGCAGGTGGTGCCGTCTTTTTGGTTGGGGCCATTATTGTTGCTGGCCCCGCTGCTGGCTGGTCCACATCGGAGGGTCCGGGGGCCCCCTGTATGTGTGCTGTTGTGGTTGGTGTTTCTCGTTGGGGGGGCTCCTTCACTTCTCCCCCCTTTTTGTTTGTTGTGGCTGGTTTGGACTTTTCCCCTTCCCTTTTCCTTTTTGAGAGGGCGCCATTTTTGCCTCCTCTGGCTCGATGGTTGCCAGAGGTGCAAATGGGTTAAAGACGGGTAGCCCTCCCATCTGTGGGATCGGGGTTGACGCCGCAATTGGGGGCCGAGCTTTGCCCTTTTTACCCTTGCTTCGGCCCCTCTTTGGTTGTTGGCCCCCTCTTGCCAGTCTTGGCATATTTGCTGGGGGGGCCAGTGTCGTTGGGGCTGCTGGCACTTGGAATTGGGGCCAGTTCCATATTGGTGATGGCCCCATTGCAGTCATTGGATAAACTGGTTGTTTCTGTGCCACTTGTTTCTGTGGCCTAGGGTCTCTGGGGGCTGTTGCCGCTGGAGCTGGTGCTTGGTCTTCTTGGGCTGGGGGGCGGTGGTCCCCTGGGATTTTAATTTTCCTCTTCCTGGCCTCCGCCCGGAAGACCGCGCATGCGCGGCTATTAGCGGGGTGTCGCCCTTTACAGTTGGCGCACGTTGCAGGCTCGTTGGGTGGTCTGGGGCATTCCGTTCCGAAGTGTGGCCCCGCGCATCTTACGCACTTCTGGGGCCGGTGGCAGTTCGTGGATGAATGCCCGAAGAGTTGGCATCTGTGGCATTGGGGGACTGTGGATGTCCCTCTCCAGGCCTCTATCACCACTCTTGGCATACTTAGTAGCTCGGTCGTGTTATACAGTTGTTCCAGCTGTGCCTTCCCCATAGGCTCCAGCTGGACGTGGTATACCACCTTTTGGGTCTCTCTCTTCCTAGGGAGACCCTTGGCAAAGGTGGCCGGGAAGCCCAGCTCTCTGAGGGCTCCTACAATAATGGCTGAGTCGGTCTCCGCCGGGAGCCCCCATAAGGCCACCTTCTGTGGTTTTTCGTTCTCCATCCCGTAGCAGTGCCAGTGGGGATGGTTGGGCTGTTTGTCCAGGTCGCACATATAGGATTGTACGATCCTGTATTCCTCAGGGGTCTGCGGCCGGAATATGATGCCCTTGTCCATCGGTCTCGCGTTTGGGGCCCTGCCGAGCTTCCTTTTCAGGGCGGCCAGGTGGGTATGCCAGTCCGGGAACACATCCACTATGATAGCCGGGTGTTTGCCCATGCGCCCGGCTACTACTGCTGTGGACGGTCCCGCTGGTGGAGTTGGTGCTCTCACGGTGGCCGCTGGTCTTGGGCTAGGTGGTGCAACCATGGTTGGTCGGGGCGGCGTTGCGTGCTGCGGCTGGTGGAGGGGATGGTGGGCTCGGCATCGGCACGGCATCCAGAGGTACTGACTCCAGTACCGCGTACGATGTGGAGTCCATCCTCGGTGGGCTTGATTGCCTCTCGGCGGATGTGGTCTGGTTGTCCATGTTGATGTTTTCCAGTGGGTCTCGCCCCTGGATCTGTATGGCGGGACGAGTCGGGGTCAGTACCATCTCGCTCGCCGACGCCACAGCCGCAGATGACGTTGTTGACGACGATGGTGATGCCGACTCCGATGTTTCGGCTGGAAGCGGCATGTCTCCCGCCTCTATATTTTTGATGGTGGTCGGCGACAGTCGGCGTCTTGGAGTGCTTCTTGGCGCCGGTCTTGGTCTCTGCGGCAGCGGTGGTGCTGCAGATGGCTGATCCTTGGTGATCGTTCTCACCACCGGTACCAGTATGTGAGATGGTCTGGTTGGCGGTGGGGACAGCGACCCGGTTCTGGGCCTCTTCTCATCCTGCCGTATGGTTTCGTCTGGCGAGCCCTGTATTCTTTTCAGCCTCGCCTCGCTTGCTAGACGGGGCATCCGAGGCATGCCTCTGCGGCCAGTGTTGACCCCTCTCTGCGGGGGTTGGTTCGTGGCGGCTGCTGCGGCCCCGCGCGAGGTTCCTCGGGATATGCCCCCGGCTGAGCGCGATCTTGCGCGCGGCACTCGGCGCGCCGCCACTGATGCTGGTAGTAGTGTTGAAAGGTTCGGGTCGAAGAGATCCCGCGACACCACCAATCCCTCGGCGTACTGGTCGCTGGCATTCTTCGGCCCCCCCTGGGTCTGTGGTTCTTCTTCGCTTGAAGATGTGGTAGTTGTAGTGTTGGACTCTGTTAGTCCAGTTCGGCTCGGAGAATTGGACGACGCCATTTCAACGATCAGCGCATTGCACTCCCCCTGCTCCCCGGCGATACAGTGCAAACCAGGTGAGATCGCACTCCGGCGAAGGCCCAGCAAACACGATCAGCACAGAGGAACAGAAAAAGCGCAGCCACTTAAAGTTGACGGCGGTCGAGTCAATTCATCCAAGTTGAAGTTTGAGTCGATTCAGCCGAGTTGGCGGCTGGGTCGACTCCTCCAAGCTGGTGGTCGTTGGTCCGATTCAGCCAAGTTGGCGGCTGAGTCGATTCCTCCAAGTTGGCGGCTGGGTTGATTCGTCCAAGTTGACGGATGGGTGATTCAACCAAGTTGGCGGTTGTGTTGGTTCAGCCAAGTTGGCGGCTGAGACGGCTGGTATCCCGCGCGGCCTCTCGCTGGGCGACCGTCCAAGGTGGACGGGGGGCAGCAGAGAGGAGGGCGGCGGGGTGTGGAACTCCCACACGTGGACGCGGCGGCTCGCGCGACCCTGCTCTCGACGCCTAAACCGGCGGAGTGCTAGGGTCCCACGTGACGACGCGTTGGCTGACGCTTTCGCGGTGCGCGGTTCGCGGGCGGTGGGGGGGAGTCTCGAAAGAGCCTCGACCCGACCGCTGGAATGCGGGAACGCGAAGACTGTAGTTGCACAGTTGGCTGCGGAGGCACTGGACACGTCCGCTCTCGACGCTTGCCAACGGGCGACAAATTGGCCAAGTACGAATCGGACTCGCGCATGAAGGGTTCCTTACCGTATGGAAGCCCCTCGGCAAAAATCACGTTTGTTTTATGTATCTAATATCCCTTAGATATTTATATTATTCCGTTTTTAGTATTTGTTGTTACAAGCGGCAGTCGAAATACAGCATCTGTGAAAATTTAACGTCGGCTGAGACCACCTTCGAAAGACGGCTCAAGGCAAAACAAGCACTGCCCAGTCTCGCGCAGAGCTTATCTATATGAGAGGCCCATGTGAGGCCGCGATCGATTTCGAATCCGAGGAACGTCGTCGATTCAACCTGATTAATTGGGTCTTCGTTTATGGTCACTCGAAGTCTATCCGGCCGTCGGCCTGACACAGTAAAAAGCATGAAGTGGGTCTTCTTCAAATTTAGGACCAATCCATTCATTACAAACCACTGCGCCAATTCGTTCGCAGTATCGTTTAATCGCTTCGCCGTCACGATTACAGCGACGTCGTCCGCGTACATAAACACTTTTCCGGATGCGATAAAGTCAGGCAGGTCGTTCATCATCATCGAGAATAGGATATTGGAAACAGATGATCCTTGGGCTACACCCAATGTAGTCGTCAAGGGAGGTGCTGCATCAAATGTCGTCGTCAGGCTTAGTCGTGAAATACCTCGCAATCAAAATTACCGCCCGTATATTGATAACTACTTCACCTCTCTGCTACATCTTGAGTATCTCGCTAAACAAGGAATAATGAGCTTGGAAACAATCCGACGCAACCGTATACCAGATTGCAAACTACCCACAGAAAAAGAAATATCCAAAAAAGAACGTGGATATTTAGTTGAGTATGTTGCCTCTGTTAAAGGCACGAATATATCTAGTGGCCTGGAAGGACAACAAAATAGTTACCCTTGCGTCCAGTTTTGTGGGTGAACTACCTACAAGTAAGTCACAAGTATTCACGTAAGACTTAAGATACTTCCGGTTTCCGAACACAAAATACTTCCGGTTTCCGAACACAACAAAACAGACGTATTGCAAATCACTGCCACTAAATTATCTTTAAATCAGTGTCAAAAGTTATCGTTACACTATATCATCGGTACAATAATAAACTTCGTGCCACGGAAAGTGAAAAACGACATAAATCAAGAAAGTTCAATACTTGTGAATTAATTTAACAACAAATTAAGTATAACCTCAAAATTTTCAATTGGAGTGAAGTCAGTGCAAGTGCAAACCAGAGAAAACATCATACACGTACAACAACTTGACAAAACTTAACTGTCACCTGCTAGTGTTGCCATTTAAAAAATTTGAAATCCACTATCATATGTACAGAGCGCGCCAAATTTGAATTTTCTACGAAACGATTTTAGCGTTGCAACTACGAAATGGATAATCAAATGCAAATATTACTTCAAAAAATTCAAGAACAGATGGAAACGCAAACCGAAATAATTACGGAATCGGTAACACGGAATGTGAAAAAGGAAATAGATGAAAAATTCAAAAATATGGAAGACCAAAACAAACAATTACGAATGGAAGTAACGAATTTGAAAGAAAAAATTAAAAGACTAGAATTGCAGCACAAAAAGAATAATTTATTATTTTTCGGAATACAAGAAGGAAATGAAGACGGACTTAATCTCATAACATTAATTAGAGAAAAAATCAACGCGCACCTAACTTTGAATATTCAAGAACAAGAAATAGATAAAGCCTACAGAATTGGAAACAAAAAAAAAATACCGGTACTCGACCTATTCTTGTCTCTTTTACAACAAATTGGAGAAAGAACGAAATCTTAAAAAACAAGAAAAATCTACCAAAAGGAATTTATGTAAAAGAAGATTTTACAAAAGAAATACTCGAAACAAGGAAAGCACTGCAACCAAAGCTAGAGGAAGAAAGAAGCAAAGGCAATATTGCCTACCTCAGAGGCGACAAGCTCATAATTAAAAAGGAAAGTGACATCAGCCGTGAAAAGAGAAAGAGAGAACCGTCTTCGTCCCCCAACTTAGAGTCAAATACAAAGAGCACCCCGCCTTCTGCAGCCCCCAAAAAAATCTCAACAAAAAATATGTTTGATTACTTAGACCGCGCCAGGAGTAATTCGCTAAGCTTGCCTAAAGAGAAAAACAGCAGTTAGCAACTAAAAAACACTGACAACCGGAAGATCGAAAACAAAACTAAATACGAACACAAGCAAATGAATTTTAAAAAAACTTCCCCAAGCCGGCTGGTCCCCGTGGGGAAGCAAGACTACAACCCTCCAGCAAACAAAAAAGATATCAACTAACCTCTCAAAATTGGAACATTCAATGTAAGATCTCTTGCTTCAATGGAAAAATATTTAGAATTGGTTTACTCACTACAAAAAATAGAAATTGATATTCTAGGACTAGCAGAAGTCCGAAGAATGGGAAACAATATAGAAGAGTACGCAGACTATATACTTTGCTACAAAGGCGAAACACCGGGCTTACACGGAGTGGGCTTTCTGATAAAAAAGGAGCACAAAAATAAGATTTTAAATTTTAATGGTCTCCCAGAACGAGTTGCATTATTACAAATAAAATTAAACAACAAAATACTCTCTATTATACAAGTATATGCCCCAACGGAAAGAGCGACAGATAAAGAAATTGATATTTTCTATACAACACTACAATTAGCACAAGACCAGGCCGGAGAAAATGTACTTGTCATCGGCGATTTCAATGCGAAAGTAGATTTTGGAAGTTATTGTTAGATTATTATGCACTAGTTTTTACCCGCGGCTTCGCCCGCATACGCAATGTATCATTATAATTTATAGCCTATATGTTATTCTGATATATAAGCTATATTATTGCAAAGTTTCATCTCAATCCGTACAGTAGTTTTTGCGTGAAAGAGTAACAAACATCCATACATCCATCCATCCATCCATCCATCCATCCTCACAAACTTTCGCGTTTATAATATTAGTAGGATGTTTAAGAATTATTGATTCTATTAACTTTCATGATGTTAATTCTTGCGACATTTTATAATGAAATTTTATTGACATTTTTTGTAACAATCTATTTAAAAATTGTATGTTCATTATGGACCAAACTGTTGGCACTTTTTAGAACTAAGACGTTATAATGTAACACAGTTTGACAATAAACTTTATCTTATCTTATCATTGTAAGTGAGTTATAATTATGAATTATTGTGTAAGTTATTTAAGTGAGAAATCTAGATAGTGGTGTTCCTCAAGGTTTCTTACTCGGTCCACTCTTGTTTTTGATCTTTGTCAACGACATAGCAAAATGCTTTCAAAATAGTAAGCTGCTTAGTTTTGCCGATGACATGAAAATCTTTAGAGTTATTGAATCAACAGAGGATATTGTTAAACTTCAATCAGATCTTATGAGACTTGATGACTACTGTGTTGCAAATAAATTAGATCTTAATCCTTCCAAATGCTCGGTAACTACTTTCACGCGTAAAAAGAACTCAATACAGTCGTCATATACTCTTAAACATGAATCACTGCAAAGATGTAACGTAGTTAAAGACCTAGGAGTTATTCACGATTCGAAATTACTGTTTGATCAACATGTTGATGCTATTATCTCTAAAGCTTCAAGATCACTTGCTTTTATCATGAGAACCTCAGTTAGCTTCACTAGAGCCAAAACTTTTAAAGTTCTTTATTGTACATTTGTACGAAGCATTCTTGAATACGCATCTCAGGTATCCCTCGATATAATATTTACATCGATAGGATTGAAAGAATTCAGGTCAAATTTATGAAATATCTCTGTTTTCGTCTTAAGATCCCATATGAATCCTTTAATTATGATCAACTTTGCAAGAAATTTCACTTTCTCCCTCTTTCGGCGAGACGTGAAATTGCTGATTTATTTTTTTTTGCTGAAGATAACTTCAAATAAAATTGACTGTCCTGAGCTACTTAGTAAAATATCCCTTAGAGCCCCCAGTAAGATCATTCGTTATAACCCAATAATTCACACTTTTTCTGTTAGCACGAACTACAGGCAAAACTCGTTCTTATTGCGAGCTGGCGACCGTTTCAATCATTTGTGTAGGCACATTGATCTGGATTTGTTCTGCACAAGTATTCATTCGGCTAGGCGGCGCTTGAGCAGGGAGTTTTTTCAGAACTAATTAGATACAACTTCTCATTTTCAAAATTATATAACATATCACTTTGTGTTTTATAGGCTTATTATACCATTATGCTTTGTAATTATATTTATAGTTTATTCTATGTTTTTGTAAGTTTATTTTTAGGTATATTTTTTATACTTTGTAAGTCTATTCACGTTTCGTAATTTTATTTTATGTTTTGTTGTGCGATTTAGGTTTTTTTAAGTTTATTTTCCCACATTGTCACTAAATTAGTTCTAAACGTGAGTTTTATTAATCTGTGACGTGAGGATCTATAATTAGCGTTCTGTATTTGTTACTTGTATGTATTTTGTTATTGATGCTGTTGATCCTCCTATTAAATAAATAAATAAATAGTGAATTGCAAGTGTTAACGCACGCGCTTATATCCGTGTGTTGGTGTGTGATGTGTTGTAGGGAGGGGGGGATAGGAGAGGGACTAGTGGATGAGTGGATGATTTGGGTAAAGAAATGGATATGGAGCGAGTTGAGGAGTGTGCACCGGGTTGTAGGCTGGGCGTGTGTCGGCTCGCGCCCCGACATGATGTAGGTGAGGCAGGCGGTGGCCACATTGTCTAGATGAAACTCTGACGCGGTGGAAGGGGGGAGCGCGCCCAGGAGCGGCCCGGAGCGCGGGCCGGCACGCCGCGTCGGCACCTGCGTCGGCACCTGTGCCGGTACAAACCCCGGCACACGCACCGGCGCAGGCACACAGGAGCGCCCCGGGGCGCGCTCCCGGCACATGTGCCGATGTACGCTTATGTGTACACTGAGCTAGAATGTTATGCATAATTCGAGCTGGCATGATGAGTGGTGAATAACGTCCATTTGTAGAGGCGGTGCGACGGGTTTATGCGCGTTGCAGACATGCGGTAGTAGTTAAGTATTGTTGAACTTCTTGAGGTTTTTTATGATGTGCTCATATAGTGCAACGAAGGCTTCCACAGCCCCTTGAGATTCGGTGACCTCCACGATGTTGAAGGGGTCGGTGAGGCGATTTGAGTGGTTCAAGTAGTCGTGTCTGGCCGCTCCGAACCTTGGGCATACTTTGTAAAGGTGTTCAAGTGTCTGGGGGGTGTGATTGTCGCAGGGACAAAGGTCGTCGTTGGTGATCTTGAATCTGTGTAGATAGGTTTTGTGGTAGCCGTGATTTGTGACATATTGTGTTGAGTAGAAGTCAGCTCTGGTTGTTTCTAGGAATTTAGATAGGTTTGCGTAGGTGTTGAAGAGTTCATAGGCGTGAGTGCATTTAAGAAAGAATTCTGCGGTTTTTTCCTGGGATATCTGTTTATTGAGTTGTTTGATGTGGCTTATCGGTATAGAGCAGTAATCTGGGGCTTTGTGGAGGGTGGTGGCCAGTTTGGCAGTTGCGTCGGCGAGTTCGTTACCTCCGATACCGATGTGGCTTCTAATCCATACAAATCGGATATCAGCGCTGGTGTCTTGATTGATGGAGAGTTTTGTGGATTTGGGTGCCGAGTTTGTTGGTGGTATGCGGGTTGGCAAAAATTTTTTTTCCAATGTTTTTTTTATTACGATTATATATATATATATATATATATTATATATTGTTCTAATTTATCATTTATTTTATTGTTCTAAATTAATTACAGGTCGGTAACAGATCATTGTGGTGAGGTGTTCTTTTCTAGCTTCCGCGTCCGAGGCAGTTCCGACGAAGCTCCATTTGACTCCCGAAGTGTTGCGCAGCAGTTCCTCCGGGAGCCTGTGTTCCGGGGGGCATTTAATGTGTGATGCAATAGTTTTGAGGTAGAATGTTGTAGAGAATTCTGGGTCATCGCTGAGGTTGTGTCTTCCGTCTCTGCGGTGTTGCATTTTTAAGTGTCTATTAATAGTGTATGTTCCTCTGAATGTTTTGCCATAGAAGAGGCATTGTTTGACGCCTTTTCGGTGAGCCCCCTGGCCAGTGAGGAGCGGGGGCGAGCAGCCGGAGGTAGAGACGGCCACCCTTTGTTCTGACATGTCCCGAGTGGGTGAGGGTCGCGGGGTCGCAGCGGATATTGGGGAGTATATGGCCTGTGAAGACTCACCATTGTTTTGAATTGGTGCGTTGCGGTTTACCGGAGTAGGATGAGGGTATCCTTGTCGTCCCATTATGTAGTGATCGTGGTCCTCTATGAATTTTTTGGGATCCTGGTCGAAGTTTTGTACCTGGGTGTGGGTGGAGGTGAGTTTACTGACGGTGTCGGCCTAGCTCCTGATTGTGTGGGTACTACCTACCAGGCTGTTGTGGAGGAAGTTGAGTGTTCTTGTAACAGCGGCGAGTTGTGAGCGGGTGGCGTCAATTTCTCTTTGGAGGAGTTCGCAGTTTGGGCACGGTTGAGTTGTGGTGGGAGGTGGATTGTCCAAAGGTTCTTGTCTGAATTAGTGTGCTTGATGATTTGGGTGTGGGGCGATAGCTTGAGGCCGGTAGACAGTAAAGGCCGAGGACGAGTTCCATTGAGGGAGTATTAATCTATATCTAACGTGTGGTATGGAGTTGGATTGCGGATTTTCCGGAGTTTGAAACTGGTGTGGCGGCAATGGTGACGATGGAGCGGGAGAGCGATTTCCGTAGGGAGCGTCCAGGGTCGCTTGCAGATCTTGTTGCGCGTTTGCGGGAGTTGCTGCAGGTCCCTCGGGTCCCTCCAAGAGATCGTTGATTCTAATAAGACTGAAGTCCTGTGGGGCTTCGGGTGATAGGTTTGCGTAGGTGTTGAAGAGTTCATAGGCGTGAGTGCATTTAAGAAAGAATTCTGCGGTTTTTACCCGGGATATCTGTTTATTGAGTTGTTTGATGTGGCTTATCGGTATAGAGCAGTAATCTGGGGCTTTGTGGAGGGTGGTGGCCAGTTTGGCAGTTGCGTCGGCGAGTTCGTTACCTCCGATACCGATGTGGCTTCTAATCCATACAAATCGAATATCGTCGCTCGCTGGTTTGTCTTGCTTGATGGAGAGTTTTGTTGATTTGGGTGCCGTGTTTGTTGGTGGTATGCGGGTTGGCTGTTTTTTTTTTCCAATGTTTTTTTATAAGGAATATATATATATAATTTTACAATTATTTTATTGTTCTTAATTAATTACAGTTACGATTGAGAGATAATTACAGGTCGGTAACAGATCTTTGTGGTGAGGTGTACTTTTCTAGCTTCCGCGTCCGAGGCAGTTCCGACGAAGCTCCATTTGACTCCCGAAGTGTTGCGCAGCAGTTCCTCCGGGAGCCTGTGTTCCGGGGGGCATTTATTGTGTGATGCAAAAGTTTTGAGGTAGAATCTTGTAGGGGATTCTGGGTCATCGCTGAGGTTGTGTCTTCCGTCTCTGCGGTGTTGCATTTTTAAGTGTCTATTACTAGTGTATGCTCCTCTGAATGTATTGCCACAGAAGAAGCATTGTTTGACGCCTTTTCGGTGAGCCCCCTGGCCAGTGAGGAGCGGGGGCGAGCAGCCGGAGGTAGAGACGGCCACCCTTTGTTCTGACATGTCCCGAGTGGGTGAGGGTCGCGGGGTCGCAGCGGATATTGGGGAGTATATGGCCTGTGAAGACTCACCATTGTTTTGAATTGGTGCGTTTCGGTTTACCGGAGTAGGATGAGGGTATCCTTGTCGTCCCATTATGTAGTGAACGTGGTCCTCTATGAATTTTTTGGGATCCTGCCTGGTCGAAGTTTTGTATCTGGATGTGGGTGGAGGTGAGTTTACTGATGGTGTCGGCCTGGCTCCTGGTTGTGTGGGTACTGTCTACCAGGCTGTTGTGGAGGAAGTTGAGTGTTCTTGTAACAGCGGCGAGTTGTGAGCGGGTGGCGTCAATTTCTCTTTGGAGGAGTTCGCAGTTTGGGCACGGTTGAGTTGTGGTGGGAGGTGGATTGTCCAAAGGTTCTTGTCTGAATTAGTGTGCTTGATGATTTGGGTGTGGGGCGATAGCTTGAGGCCGGTAGACAGTAAAGGCCGAGGACGAGTTCCATTGAGGGAGTATTAATCTATATCTAACGTGTGGTATGGAGTTGGATTGCGGATTTTCCGGAGTTTGAAACTGGTGTGGCGGCAATGGTGACGATGGAGCGGGAGAGCGATTTCCGTAGGGAGCGTCCAGGGTCGCTTGCAGATCTTGTTGTGCGTTTGCGGGAGTTGCTGCAGGTCCCTCGGGTCCCTCCAAGAGATCGTTGATTCTAATAAGACTGAAGTCTTGTGGGGCTTCGGGTGATAGGTTTGCGTAGGTGTTGAAGAGTTCATAGGCGTGGGTGCATTTAAGAAAGAATTCTGCGGTTTTTACCCGGGATATCTGTTTATTGAGTTGTTTGATGTGGCTTATCGGTATAGAGCAGTAATCTGGGGCTTTGTGGAGGGTGGTGGCCAGTTTGGCAGTTGCGTCGGCGAGTTCGTTACCTCCGATACCGATGTGGCTTCTAATCCATACAAATCGAATATCATCGCTCGCTGGTTTGTCTTGCTTGATGGAGAGTTTTGTTGATTTGGGTGCCGAGTTTGTTGGTGGTATGCGGATTGGCTGTTTTTTTTTTCCAATGTTATTTTTATAAGGAATATATATATATATATATATAATTTTACAATTATTTTATTGTTCTTAATTAATTACAGTTACGATTGAGAGATAATTACAGGTCGGTAACAGATCTTTGTGGTGAGGTGTACTTTTCTAGCTTCCGCGTCCGAGGCAGTTCCGACGAAGCTCCATTTGACTCCCGAAGTGTTGCGCAGCAGTTCCTCCGGGAGCGTGTGTTCCGGGGGGCATTTATTGTGTGATGCAAAAGTTTTGAGGTAGAATCTTGTAGGGGATTCTGGGTCATCGCTGAGGTTGTGTCTTCCGTCTCTGCGGTGTTGCATTTTTAAGTGTCTATTACTAGTGTATGCTCCTCTGAATGTATTGCCACAGAAGAAGCATTGTTTGACGCCTTTTCGGTGAGCCCCCTGGCCAGTGAGGAGCGGGGGCGAGCAGCCGGAGGTAGAGACGGCCACCCTTTGTTCTGACATGTCCCGAGTGGGTGAGGGTCGCGGGGTCGCAGCGGATATTGGGGAGTATATGGCCTGTGAAGACTCACCACTGTTTTGAATTGGTGCGTTTCGGTTTACCGGAGTAGGATGAGGGTATCCTTGTCGTCCCATTATGTAGTGAACGTGGTCCTCTATGAATTTTTTGGGATCCTGGTCGAAGTTTTGTATCTGGATGTGGGTGGAGGTGAGTTTACTGATGGTGTCGGCCTGGCTCCTGGTTGTGTGGGTACTGTCTACCAGGCTGTTGTGGAGGAAGTTGAGTGTTCTTGTAACAGCGGCGAGTTGTGAGCGGGTGGCGTCAATTTCTCTTTGGAGGAGTTCGCAGTTTGGGCACGGTTGAGTTGTGGTGGGAGGTGGATTGTCCAAAGGTTCTTGTCTGAATTAGTGTGCTTGATGATTTGGGTGTGGGGCGATAGCTTGAGGCCGGTAGACAGTAAAGGCCGAGGACGAGTTCCATTGAGGGAGTATTAATCTATATCTAACGTGTGGTATGGAGTTGGATTGCGGATTTTCCGGAGTTTGAAACTGGTGTGGCGGCAATGGTGACGATGGAGCGGGAGAGCGATTTCCGTAGGGAGCGTCCAGGGTCGCTTGCAGATCTTGTTGTGCGTTTGCGGGAGTTGCTGCAGGTCCCTCGGGTCCCTCCAAGAGATCGTTGATTCTAATAAGACTGAAGTCTTGTGGGGCTTCGGGTGATAGGTTTGCGTAGGTGTTGAAGAGTTCATAGGCGTGGGTGCATTTAAGAAAGAATTCTGCGGTTTTTACCCGGGATATCTGTTTATTGAGTTGTTTGATGTGGCTTATCGGTATAGAGCAGTAATCTGGGGCTTTGTGGAGGGTGGTGGCCAGTTTGGCAGTTGCGTCGGCGAGTTCGTTACCTCCGATACCGATGTGGCTTCTAATCCATACAAATCGAATATCATCGCTCGCTGGTATGTCTTGCTTGATGGAGAGTTTTGTGGATTTGGGTGCCGAGTTTGTTGGTGGTATGCGGGTTGGCTGTTTTTTTTTTCCAATGTTTTTTTATTAGGAATATATATATATAATTTTACAATTATTTTATTGTTCTTAATTAATTACAGTTACGATTGAGAGATAATTACAGGTCGGTAACAGATCTTTGTGGTGAGGTGTACTTTTCTAGCTTTCGCGTCCGAGGCAGTTCCGACGAAGCTCCATTTGACTCCCGAAGTGTTGCGCAGCAGTTTCTCCGGGAGCCTGTGTTCCGGGGGGCATTTATTGTGTGATGCAATAGTTTTGAGGTAGAATCTTGTAGGGGATTCTGGGTCATCGCTGAGGTTGTGTCTTCCGTGTCTGCGGTGTTGCATTTTTAAGTGTCTATTACTAGTGTATGTTCCTCTGAATGTATTGCCACAGAAGAAGCATTGTTTGACGCCTTTTCGGTGAGCCCCCTGGCCAGTGAGGAGCGGGGGCGAGCAGCCGGAGGTAGAGACGGCCACCCTTTGTTCTGACATGTCCCGAGTGGGTGAGGGTCGCGGGGTCGCAGCGGATATTGGGGAGTATATGGCCTGTGAAGACTCACCATTGTTTTGAATTGGTGCGTTTCGGTTTACCGGAGTAGGATGAGGGTATCCTTGTCGTCCCATTATGTAGTGAACGTGGTCCTCTATGAATTTTTTGGGATCCTGGTCGAAGTTTTGTATCTGGATGTGGGTGGAGGTGAGTTTACTGATGGTGTCGGCCTGGCTCCTGGTTGTGTGGGTACTGTCTACCAGGCTGTTGTGGAGGAAGTTGAGTGTTCTTGTAACAGCGGCGAGTTGTGAGCGGGTGGCGTCAATTTCTCTTTGGAGGAGTTCGCAGTTTGGGCACGGTTGAGTTGTGGTGGGAGGTGGATTGTCCAAAGGTTCTTGTCTGAATTAGTGTGCTTGATGATTTGGGTGTGGGGCGATAGCTTGAGGCCGGTAGACAGTAAAGGCCGAGGACGAGTTCCATTGAGGGAGTATTAATCTATATCTAACGTGTGGTATGGAGTTGGATTGCGGATTTTCCGGAGTTTGAAACTGGTGTGGCGGCAATGGTGACGATGGAGCGGGAGAGCGATTTCCGTAGGGAGCGTCCAGGGTCGCTTGCAGATCTTGTTGCGCGTTTGCGGGAGTTGCTGCAGGTCCCTCGGGTCCCTCCAAGAGATCGTTGATTCTAATAAGACTGAAGTCTTGTGGGGCTTCGGGTGATAGGTTTGCGTAGGTGTTGAAGAGTTCATAGGCGTGGGTGCATTTAAGAAAGAATTCTGCGGTTTTTACCCGGGATATCTGTTTATTGAGTTGTTTGATGTGGCTTATCGGTATAGAGCAGTAATCTGGGGCTTTGTGGAGGGTGGTGGCCAGTTTGGCAGTTGCGTCGGCGAGTTCGTTACCTCCGATACCGATGTGGCTTCTAATCCATACAAATCGAATATCATCGCTCGCTGGTATGTCTTGCTTGATGGAGAGTTTTGTGGATTTGGGTGCCGAGTTTGTTGGTGGTATGCGGGTTGGCTGTTTTTTTTTTCCAATGTTTTTTTATTAGGAATATATATATATAATTTTACAATTATTTTATTGTTCTTAATTAATTACAGTTACGATTGAGAGATAATTACAGGTCGGTAACAGATCTTTGTGGTGAGGTGTACTTTTCTAGCTTTCGCGTCCGAGGCAGTTCCGACGAAGCTCCATTTGACTCCCGAAGTGTTGCGCAGCAGTTTCTCCGGGAGCCTGTGTTCCGGGGGGCATTTATTGTGTGATGCAATAGTTTTGAGGTAGAATCTTGTAGGGGATTCTGGGTCATCGCTGAGGTTGTGTCTTCCGTGTCTGCGGTGTTGCATTTTTAAGTGTCTATTACTAGTGTATGTTCCTCTGAATGTATTGCCACAGAAGAAGCATTGTTTGACGCCTTTTCGGTGAGCCCCCTGGCCAGTGAGGAGCGGGGCGAGCAGCCGGAGGTAGAGACGGCCACCCTTTGTTCTGACATGTCCCGAGTGGGTGAGGGTCGCGGGGTCGCAGCGGATATTGGGGAGTATATGGCCTGTGAAGACTCACCATTGTTTTGAATTGGTGCGTTTCGGTTTACCGGAGTAGGATGAGGGTATCCTTGTCGTCCCATTATGTAGTGAACGTGGTCCTCTATGAATTTTTTGGGATCCTGGTCGAAGTTTTGTATCTGGATGTGGGTGGAGGTGAGTTTACTGATGGTGTCGGCCTGGCTCCTGGTTGTGTGGGTACTATCTACCAGGCTGTTGTGGAGGAAGTTGAGTGTTCTTGTAACAGCGGCGAGTTGTGAGCGGGTGGCGTCAATTTCTCTTTGGAGGAGTTCGCAGTTTGGGCACGGTTAAGTTGTGGTGGGAGGTGGATTGTCCAAAGGTTCTTGTCTGAATTAGTGTGCTTGATGATTTAGGTTTGGGGCGATAGCTTGAGGCCGGTAGACAGTAAAGGCCGAGGACGAGTTCCATTGAGGGAGTATTAATCTATATCTAACGTGTGGTATGGAGTTGGATTGCGGATTTTCCGGAGTTTGAAACTGGTGTGGCGGCAATGGTGACGATGGAGCGGGAGAGCGATTTCCGTAGGGAGCGTCCAGGGTCGCTTGCAGATCTTGTTGCGCGTTTGCGGGAGTTGCTGCAGGTCCCTCGGGTCCCTCCAAGAGATCGTTGATTCTAATAAGACTGAAGTCTTGTGGGGCTTCGGGTGATAGGTTTGCGTAGGTGTTGAAGAGTTCATAGGCGTGGGTGCATTTAAGAAAGAATTCTGCGGTTTTTACCCGGGATATCTGTTTATTGAGTTGTTTGATGTGGCTTATCGGTATAGAGCAGTAATCTGGGGCTTTGTGGAGGGTGGTGGCCAGTTTGGCAGTTGCGTCGGCGAGTTCGTTACCTCCGATACCGATGTGGCTTCTAATCCATACAAATCGAATATCATCGCTCGCTGGTATGTCTTGCTTGATGGAGAGTTTTGTGGATTTGGGTGCCGAGTTTGTTGGTGGTATGCGGGTTGGCTGTTTTTTTTTTCCAATGTTTTTTTATTAGGAATATATATATATATATAATTTTACAATTATTTTATTGTTCTTAAATAATTACAGTTACGATTGAGAGATAATTACAGGTCGGTAACAGATCTTTGTGGTGAGGTGTACTTTTCTAGCTTCCGCGTCCGAGGCAGTTCCGACGAAGCTCCATTTGACTCCCGAAGTGTTGCGCAGCAGTTCCTCCGGGAGCCTGTGTTCCGGGGGGCATTTATTGTGTGATGCAATAGTTTTGAGGTAGAATCTTGTAGGGAATTCTGGGTCATCGCTGAGGTTGTGTCTTCCGTCTCTGCGGTGTTGCATTTTTAAGTGTCTATTACTAGTGTATGCTCCTCTGAATGTATTGCCACAGAAGAAGCATTGTTTGACGCCTTTTCGGTGAGCCCCCTGGCCAGTGAGGAGCGGGGGCGAGCAGCCGGAGGTAGAGACGGCCACCCTTTGTTCTGACATGTCCCGAGTGGGTGAGGGTCGCGGGGTCGCAGCGGATATTGGGGAGTATATGGCCTGTGAAGACTCACCATTGTTTTGAATTGGTGCGTTTCGGTTTACCGGAGTAGGATGAGGGTATCCTTGTCGTCCCATTATGTAGTGAACGTGGTCCTCTATGAATTTTTTGGGATCCTGGTCGAAGTTTTGTATCTGGATGTGGGTGGAGGTGAGTTTACTGATGGTGTCGGCCTGGCTCCTGGTTGTGTGGGTACTGTCTACCAGGCTGTTGTGGAGGAAGTTGAGTGTTCTTGTAACAGCGGCGAGTTGTGAGCGGGTGGCGTCAATTTCTCTTTGGAGGAGTTCGCAGTTTGGGCACGGTTAAGTTGTGGTGGGAGGTGGATTGTCCAAAGGTTCTTGTCTGAATTAGTGTGCTTGATGATTTAGGTTTGGGGCGATAGCTTGAGGCCGGTAGACAGTAAAGGCCGAGGACGAGTTCCATTGAGGGAGTATTAATCTATATCTAACGTGTGGTATGGAGTTGGATTGCGGATTTTCCGGAGTTTGAAACTGGTGTGGCGGCAATGGTGACGATGGAGCGGGAGAGCGATTTCCGTAGGGAGCGTCCAGGGTCGCTTGCAGATCTTGTTGCGCGTTTGCGGGAGTTGCTGCAGGTCCCTCGGGTCCCTTCAAGAGATCGTTGATTCTAATAAGACTGAAGTCTTGTGGGGCTTCGGGTGATAGGTTTGCGTAGGTGTTGAAGAGTTCATAGGCGTGGGTGCATTTAAGAAAGAATTCTGCGGTTTTTACCCGGGATATCTGTTTATTGAGTTGTTTGATGTGGCTTATCGGTATAGAGCAGTAATCTGGGGCTTTGTGGAGGGTGGTGGCCAGTTTGGCAGTTGCGTCGGCGAGTTCGTTACCTCCGATACCGATGTGGCTTCTAATCCATACAAATCGAATATCATCGCTCGCTGGTATGTCTTGCTTGATGGAGAGTTTTGTGGATTTGGGTGCCGAGTTTGTTGGTGGTATGCGGGTTGGCTGTTTTTTTTTTCCAATGTTTTTTTATTAGGAATATATATATATAATTTTACAATTATTTTATTGTTCTTAATTAATTACAGTTACGATTGAGAGATAATTACAGGTCGGTAACAGATCTTTGTGGTGAGGTGTACTTTTCTAGCTTTCGCGTCCGAGGCAGTTCCGACGAAGCTCCATTTGACTCCCGAAGTGTTGCGCAGCAGTTTCTCCGGGAGCCTGTGTTCCGGGGGGCATTTATTGTGTGATGCAATAGTTTTGAGGTAGAATCTTGTAGGGGATTCTGGGTCATCGCTGAGGTTGTGTCTTCCGTGTCTGCGGTGTTGCATTTTTAAGTGTCTATTACTAGTGTATGTTCCTCTGAATGTATTGCCACAGAAGAAGCATTGTTTGACGCCTTTTCGGTGAGCCCCCTGGCCAGTGAGGAGCGGGGCGAGCAGCCGGAGGTAGAGACGGCCACCCTTTGTTCTGACATGTCCCGAGTGGGTGAGGGTCGCGGGGTCGCAGCGGATATTGGGGAGTATATGGCCTGTGAAGACTCACCATTGTTTTGAATTGGTGCGTTTCGGTTTACCGGAGTAGGATGAGGGTATCCTTGTCGTCCCATTATGTAGTGAACGTGGTCCTCTATGAATTTTTTGGGATCCTGGTCGAAGTTTTGTATCTGGATGTGGGTGGAGGTGAGTTTACTGATGGTGTCGGCCTGGCTCCTGGTTGTGTGGGTACTGTCTACCAGGCTGTTGTGGAGGAAGTTGAGTGTTCTTGTAACAGCGGCGAGTTGTGAGCGGGTGGCGTCAATTTCTCTTTGGAGGAGTTCGCAGTTTGGGCACGGTTAAGTTGTGGTGGGAGGTGGATTGTCCAAAGGTTCTTGTCTGAATTAGTGTGCTTGATGATTTAGGTTTGGGGCGATAGCTTGAGGCCGGTAGACAGTAAAGGCCGAGGACGAGTTCCATTGAGGGAGTATTAATCTATATCTAACGTGTGGTATGGAGTTGGATTGCGGATTTTCCGGAGTTTGAAACTGGTGTGGCGGCAATGGTGACGATGGAGCGGGAGAGCGATTTCCGTAGGGAGCGTCCAGGGTCGCTTGCAGATCTTGTTGCGCGTTTGCGGGAGTTGCTGCAGGTCCCTCGGGTCCCTCCAAGAGATCGTTGATTCTAATAAGACTGAAGTCTTGTGGGGCTTCGGGTGATAGGTTTGCGTAGGTGTTGAAGAGTTCATAGGCGTGGGTGCATTTAAGAAAGAATTCTGCGGTTTTTACCCGGGATATCTGTTTATTGAGTTGTTTGATGTGGCTTATCGGTATAGAGCAGTAATCTGGGGCTTTGTGGAGGGTGGTGGCCAGTTTGGCAGTTGCGTCGGCGAGTTCGTTACCTCCGATACCGATGTGGCTTCTAATCCATACAAATCGAATATCATCGCTCGCTGGTATGTCTTGCTTGATGGAGAGTTTTGTGGATTTGGGTGCCGAGTTTGTTGGTGGTATGCGGGTTGGCTGTTTTTTTTTTCCAATGTTTTTTTATTAGGAATATATATATATATATAATTTTACAATTATTTTATTGTTCTTAAATAATTACAGTTACGATTGAGAGATAATTACAGGTCGGTAACAGATCTTTGTGGTGAGGTGTACTTTTCTAGCTTCCGCGTCCGAGGCAGTTCCGACGAAGCTCCATTTGACTCCCGAAGTGTTGCGCAGCAGTTCCTCCGGGAGCCTGTGTTCCGGGGGGCATTTATTGTGTGATGCAATAGTTTTGAGGTAGAATCTTGTAGGGAATTCTGGGTCATCGCTGAGGTTGTGTCTTCCGTCTCTGCGGTGTTGCATTTTTAAGTGTCTATTACTAGTGTATGCTCCTCTGAATGTATTGCCACAGAAGAAGCATTGTTTGACGCCTTTTCGGTGAGCCCCCTGGCCAGTGAGGAGCGGGGGCGAGCAGCCGGAGGTAGAGACGGCCACCCTTTGTTCTGACATGTCCCGAGTGGGTGAGGGTCGCGGGGTCGCAGCGGATATTGGGGAGTATATGGCCTGTGAAGACTCACCATTGTTTTGAATTGGTGCGTTTCGGTTTACCGGAGTAGGATGAGGGTATCCTTGTCGTCCCATTATGTAGTGAACGTGGTCCTCTATGAATTTTTTGGGATCCTGGTCGAAGTTTTGTATCTGGATGTGGGTGGAGGTGAGTTTACTGATGGTGTCGGCCTGGCTCCTGGTTGTGTGGGTACTGTCTACCAGGCTGTTGTGGAGGAAGTTGAGTGTTCTTGTAACAGCGGCGAGTTGTGAGCGGGTGGCGTCAATTTCTCTTTGGAGGAGTTCGCAGTTTGGGCACGGTTGAGTTGTGGTGGGAGGTGGATTGTCCAAAGGTTCTTGTCTGAATTAGTGTGCTTGATGATTTGGGTGTGGGGCGATAGCTTGAGGCCGGTAGACAGTAAAGGCCGAGGACGAGTTCCATTGAGGGAGTATTAATCTATATCTAACGTGTGGTATGGAGTTGGATTGCGGATTTTCCGGAGTTTGAAACTGGTGTGGCGGCAATGGTGACGATGGAGCGGGAGAGCGATTTCCGTAGGGAGCGTCCAGGGTCGCTTGCAGATCTTGTTGCGCGTTTGCGGGAGTTGCTGCAGGTCCCTCGGGTCCCTCCAAGAGATCGTTGATTCTAATAAGACTGAAGTCTTGTGGGGCTTCGGGTGATAGGTTTGCGTAGGTGTTGAAGAGTTCATAGGCGTGGGTGCATTTAAGAAAGAATTCTGCGGTTTTTACCCGGGATATCTGTTTATTGAGTTGTTTGATGTGGCTTATCGGTATAGAGCAGTAATCTGGGGCTTTGTGGAGGGTGGTGGCCAGTTTGGCAGTTGCGTCGGCGAGTTCGTTACCTCCGATACCGATGTGGCTTCTAATCCATACAAATCGAATATCATCGCTCGCTGGTATGTCTTGCTTGATGGAGAGTTTTGTGGATTTGGGTGCCGAGTTTGTTGGTGGTATGCGGGTTGGCTGTTTTTTTTTTCCAATGTTTTTTTATTAGGAATATATATATATAATTTTACAATTATTTTATTGTTCTTAATTAATTACAGTTACGATTGAGAGATAATTACAGGTCGGTAACAGATCTTTGTGGTGAGGTGTACTTTTCTAGCTTTCGCGTCCGAGGCAGTTCCGACGAAGCTCCATTTGACTCCCGAAGTGTTGCGCAGCAGTTTCTCCGGGAGCCTGTGTTCCGGGGGGCATTTATTGTGTGATGCAATAGTTTTGAGGTAGAATCTTGTAGGGGATTCTGGGTCATCGCTGAGGTTGTGTCTTCCGTGTCTGCGGTGTTGCATTTTTAAGTGTCTATTACTAGTGTATGTTCCTCTGAATGTATTGCCACAGAAGAAGCATTGTTTGACGCCTTTTCGGTGAGCCCCCTGGCCAGTGAGGAGCGGGGCGAGCAGCCGGAGGTAGAGACGGCCACCCTTTGTTCTGACATGTCCCGAGTGGGTGAGGGTCGCGGGGTCGCAGCGGATATTGGGGAGTATATGGCCTGTGAAGACTCACCATTGTTTTGAATTGGTGCGTTTCGGTTTACCGGAGTAGGATGAGGGTATCCTTGTCGTCCCATTATGTAGTGAACGTGGTCCTCTATGAATTTTTTGGGATCCTGGTCGAAGTTTTGTATCTGGATGTGGGTGGAGGTGAGTTTACTGATGGTGTCGGCCTGGCTCCTGGTTGTGTGGGTACTATCTACCAGGCTGTTGTGGAGGAAGTTGAGTGTTCTTGTAACAGCGGCGAGTTGTGAGCGGGTGGCGTCAATTTCTCTTTGGAGGAGTTCGCAGTTTGGGCACGGTTAAGTTGTGGTGGGAGGTGGATTGTCCAAAGGTTCTTGTCTGAATTAGTGTGCTTGATGATTTAGGTTTGGGGCGATAGCTTGAGGCCGGTAGACAGTAAAGGCCGAGGACGAGTTCCATTGAGGGAGTATTAATCTATATCTAACGTGTGGTATGGAGTTGGATTGCGGATTTTCCGGAGTTTGAAACTGGTGTGGCGGCAATGGTGACGATGGAGCGGGAGAGCGATTTCCGTAGGGAGCGTCCAGGGTCGCTTGCAGATCTTGTTGCGCGTTTGCGGGAGTTGCTGCAGGTCCCTCGGGTCCCTCCAAGAGATCGTTGATTCTAATAAGACTGAAGTCTTGTGGGGCTTCGGGTGATAGGTTTGCGTAGGTGTTGAAGAGTTCATAGGCGTGGGTGCATTTAAGAAAGAATTCTGCGGTTTTTACCCGGGATATCTGTTTATTGAGTTGTTTGATGTGGCTTATCGGTATAGAGCAGTAATCTGGGGCTTTGTGGAGGGTGGTGGCCAGTTTGGCAGTTGCGTCGGCGAGTTCGTTACCTCCGATACCGATGTGGCTTCTAATCCATACAAATCGAATATCATCGCTCGCTGGTATGTCTTGCTTGATGGAGAGTTTTGTGGATTTGGGTGCCGAGTTTGTTGGTGGTATGCGGGTTGGCTGTTTTTTTTTTCCAATGTTTTTTTATTAGGAATATATATATATATATAATTTTACAATTATTTTATTGTTCTTAAATAATTACAGTTACGATTGAGAGATAATTACAGGTCGGTAACAGATCTTTGTGGTGAGGTGTACTTTTCTAGCTTCCGCGTCCGAGGCAGTTCCGACGAAGCTCCATTTGACTCCCGAAGTGTTGCGCAGCAGTTCCTCCGGGAGCCTGTGTTCCGGGGGGCATTTATTGTGTGATGCAATAGTTTTGAGGTAGAATCTTGTAGGGAATTCTGGGTCATCGCTGAGGTTGTGTCTTCCGTCTCTGCGGTGTTGCATTTTTAAGTGTCTATTACTAGTGTATGCTCCTCTGAATGTATTGCCACAGAAGAAGCATTGTTTGACGCCTTTTCGGTGAGCCCCCTGGCCAGTGAGGAGCGGGGGCGAGCAGCCGGAGGTAGAGACGGCCACCCTTTGTTCTGACATGTCCCGAGTGGGTGAGGGTCGCGGGGTCGCAGCGGATATTGGGGAGTATATGGCCTGTGAAGACTCACCATTGTTTTGAATTGGTGCGTTTCGGTTTACCGGAGTAGGATGAGGGTATCCTTGTCGTCCCATTATGTAGTGAACGTGGTCCTCTATGAATTTTTTGGGATCCTGGTCGAAGTTTTGTATCTGGATGTGGGTGGAGGTGAGTTTACTGATGGTGTCGGCCTGGCTCCTGGTTGTGTGGGTACTGTCTACCAGGCTGTTGTGGAGGAAGTTGAGTGTTCTTGTAACAGCGGCGAGTTGTGAGCGGGTGGCGTCAATTTCTCTTTGGAGGAGTTCGCAGTTTGGGCACGGTTGAGTTGTGGTGGGAGGTGGATTGTCCAAAGGTTCTTGTCTGAATTAGTGTGCTTGATGATTTGGGTGTGGGGCGATAGCTTGAGGCCGGTAGACAGTAAAGGCCGAGGACGAGTTCCATTGAGGGAGTATTAATCTATATCTAACGTGTGGTATGGAGTTGGATTGCGGATTTTCCGGAGTTTGAAACTGGTGTGGCGGCAATGGTGACGATGGAGCGGGAGAGCGATTTCCGTAGGGAGCGTCCAGGGTCGCTTGCAGATCTTGTTGCGCGTTTGCGGGAGTTGCTGCAGGTCCCTCGGGTCCCTCCAAGAGATCGTTGATTCTAATAAGACTGAAGTCTTGTGGGGCTTCGGGTGATAGGTTTGCGTAGGTGTTGAAGAGTTCATAGGCGTGGGTGCATTTAAGAAAGAATTCTGCGGTTTTTACCCGGGATATCTGTTTATTGAGTTGTTTGATGTGGCTTATCGGTATAGAGCAGTAATCTGGGGCTTTGTGGAGGGTGGTGGCCAGTTTGGCAGTTGCGTCGGCGAGTTCGTTACCTCCGATACCGATGTGGCTTCTAATCCATACAAATCGAATATCATCGCTCGCTGGTTGTCTTGCTTGATGGAGAGTTTTGTTGATTTGGGTGCCGAGTTTGTTGGTGGTATGCGGGTTGGCTGTTTTTTTTTCCAATGTTTTTTTATTAGGAATATATATATATATATAATTTTACAATTATTTTATTGTTCTTAATTAATTACAGTTACGATTGAGAGATAATTACAGGTCGGTAACAGATCTTTGTGGTGAGGTGTACTTTTCTAGCTTCCGCGTCCGAGGCAGTTCCGACGAAGCTCCATTTGACTCCCGAAGTGTTGCGCAGCAGTTCCTCCGGGAGCCTGTGTTCCGGGGGGCATTTATTGTGTGATGCAATAGTTTTGAGGTAGAATCTTGTAGGGGATTCTGGGTCATCGCTGAGGTTGTGTCTTCCGTCTCTGCGGTGTTGCATTTTTAAGTGTCTATTACTAGTGTATGCTCCTCTGAATGTATTGCCACAGAAGAAGCATTGTTTGACGCCTTTTCGGTGAGCCCCCTGGCCAGTGAGGAGCGGGGGCGAGCAGCCGGAGGTAGAGACGGCCACCCTTTGTTCTGACATGTCCCGAGTGGGTGAGGGTCGCGGGGTCGCAGCGGATATTGGGGAGTATATGGCCTGTGAAGACTCACCATTGTTTTGAATTGGTGCGTTTCGGTTTACCGGAGTAGGATGAGGGTATCCTTGTCGTCCCATTATGTAGTGAACGTGGTCCTCTATGAATTTTTTGGGATCCTGGTCGAAGTTTTGTATCTGGATGTGGGTGGAGGTGAGTTTACTGATGGTGTCGGCCTGGCTCCTGGTTGTGTGGGTACTGTCTACCAGGCTGTTGTGGAGGAAGTTGAGTGTTCTTGTAACAGCGGCGAGTTGTGAGCGGGTGGCGTCAATTTCTCTTTGGAGGAGTTCGCAGTTTGGGCACGGTTGAGTTGTGGTGGGAGGTGGATTGTCCAAAGGTTCTTGTCTGAATTAGTGTGCTTGATGATTTGGGTGTGGGGCGATAGCTTGAGGCCGGTAGACAGTAAAGGCCGAGGACGAGTTCCATTGAGGGAGTATTAATCTATATCTAACGTGTGGTATGGAGTTGGATTGCGGATTTTCCGGAGTTTGAAACTGGTGTGGCGGCAATGGTGACGATGGAGCGGGAGAGCGATTTCCGTAGGGAGCGTCCAGGGTCGCTTGCAGATCTTGTTGTGCGTTTGCGGGAGTTGCTGCAGGTCCCTCGGGTCCCTCCAAGAGATCGTTGATTCTAATAAGACTGAAGTCTTGTGGGGCTTCGGGTGATAGGTTTGCGTAGGTGTTGAAGAGTTCATAGGCGTGGGTGCATTTAAGAAAGAATTCTGCGGTTTTTACCCGGGATATCTGTTTATTGAGTTGTTTGATGTGGCTTATCGGTATAGAGCAGTAATCTGGGGCTTTGTGGAGGGTGGTGGCCAGTTTGGCAGTTGCGTCGGCGAGTTCGTTACCTCCGATACCGATGTGGCTTCTAATCCATACAAATCGAATATCATCGCTCGCTGGTTTGTCTTGCTTGATGGAGAGTTTTGTGGATTTGGGTGCCGAGTTTGTTGGTGGTATGCGGGTTGGCTGTTTTTTTTTTCCAATGTTTTTTTTATAAGGAATATATATATATATAATTTTACAATTATTTTATTGTTCTTAATTAATTACAGTTACGATTGAGAGATAATTACAGGTCGGTAACAGATCTTTGTGGTGAGGTGTACTTTTCTAGCTTCCGCGTCCGAGGCAGTTCCGACGAAGCTCCATTTGACTCCCGAAGTGTTGCGCAGCAGTTCCTCCGGGAGCGTGTGTTCCGGGGGGCATTTATTGTGTGATGCAAAAGTTTTGAGGTAGAATCTTGTAGGGGATTCTGGGTCATCGCTGAGGTTGTGTCTTCCGTCTCTGCGGTGTTGCATTTTTAAGTGTCTATTACTAGTGTATGCTCCTCTGAATGTATTGCCACAGAAGAAGCATTGTTTGACGCCTTTTCGGTGAGCCCCCTGGCCAGTGAGGAGCGGGGGCGAGCAGCCGGAGGTAGAGACGGCCACCCTTTGTTCTGACATGTCCCGAGTGGGTGAGGGTCGCGGGGTCGCAGCGGATATTGGGGAGTATATGGCCTGTGAAGACTCACCATTGTTTTGAATTGGTGCGTTTCGGTTTACCGGAGTAGGATGAGGGTATCCTTGTCGTCCCATTATGTAGTGAACGTGGTCCTCTATGAATTTTTTGGGATCCTGGTCGAAGTTTTGTATCTGGATGTGGGTGGAGGTGAATTTACTGATGGTGTCGGCCTGGCTCCTGGTTGTGTGGGTACTGTCTACCAGGCTGTTGTGGAGGAAGTTGAGTGTTCTTGTAACAGCGGCGAGTTGTGAGCGGGTGGCGTCAATTTCTCTTTGGAGGAGTTCGCAGTTTGGGCACGGTTGAGTTGTGGTGGGAGGTGGATTGTCCAAAGGTTCTTGTCTGAATTAGTGTGCTTGATGATTTGGGTGTGGGGCGATAGCTTGAGGCCGGTAGACAGTAAAGGCCGAGGACGAGTTCCATTGAGGGAGTATTAATCTATATCTAACGTGTGGTATGGAGTTGGATTGCGGATTTTCCGGAGTTTGAAACTGGTGTGGCGGCAATGGTGACGATGGAGCGGGAGAGCGATTTCCGTAGGGAGCGTCCAGGGTCGCTTGCAGATCTTGTTGTGCGTTTGCGGGAGTTGCTGCAGGTCCCTCGGGTCCCTCCAAGAGATCGTTGATTCTAATAAGACTGAAGTCTTGTGGGGCTTCGGGTGATAGGTTTGCGTAGGTGTTGAAGAGTTCATAGGCGTGGGTGCATTTAAGAAATAATTCTGCGGTTTTTACCCGGGATATCTGTTTATTGAGTTGTTTGATGTGGCTTATCGGTATAGAGCAGTAATCTGGGGCTTTGTGGAGGGTGGTGGCCAGTTTGGCAGTTGCGTCGGCGAGTTCGTTACCTCCGATACCGATGTGGCTTCTAATCCATACAAATCGAATATCATCGCTCGCTGGTTGTCTTGCTTGATGGAGAGTTTTGTTGATTTGGGTGCCGAGTTTGTTGGTGGTATGCGGGTTGGCTGTTTTTTTTTCCAATGTTTTTTTATTAGGAATATATATATATATATATAATTTTACAATTATTTTATTGTTCTTAATTAATTACAGTTACGATTGAGAGATAATTACAGGTCGGTAACAGATCTTTGTGGTGAGGTGTACTTTTCTAGCTTCCGCGTCCGAGGCAGTTCCGACGAAGCTCCATTTGACTCCCGAAGTGTTGCGCAGCAGTTCCTCCGGGAGCCTGTGTTCCGGGGGGCATTTATTGTGTGATGCAATAGTTTTGAGGTAGAATCTTGTAGGGGATTCTGGGTCATCGCTGAGGTTGTGTCTTCCGTCTCTGCGGTGTTGCATTTTTAAGTGTCTATTACTAGTGTATGCTCCTCTGAATGTATTGCCACAGAAGAAGCATTGTTTGTCGCCTTTTCGGTGAGCCCCCTGGCCAGTGAGGAGCGGGGGCGAGCAGCCGGAGGTAGAGACGGCCACCCTTTGTTCTGACATGTCCCGAGTGGGTGAGGGTCGCGGGGTCGCAGCGGATATTGGGGAGTATATGGCCTGTGAAGACTCACCACTGTTTTGAATTGGTGCGTTTCGGTTTACCGGAGTAGGATGAGGGTATCCTTGTCGTCCCATTATGTAGTGAACGTGGTCCTCTATGAATTTTTTGGGATCCTGGTCGAAGTTTTGTATCTGGATGTGGGTGGAGGTGAGTTTACTGATGGTGTCGGCCTGGCTCCTGGTTGTGTGGGTACTGTCTACCAGGCTGTTGTGGAGGAAGTTGAGTGTTCTTGTAACAGCGGCGAGTTGTGAGCGGGTGGCGTCAATTTCTCTTTGGAGGAGTTCGCAGTTTGGGCACGGTTGAGTTGTGGTGGGAGGTGGATTGTCCAAAGGTTCTTGTCTGAATTAGTGTGCTTGATGATTTGGGTGTGGGGCGATAGCTTGAGGCCGGTAGACAGTAAAGGCCGAGGACGAGTTCCATTGAGGGAGTATTAATCTATATCTAACGTGTGGTATGGAGTTGGATTGCGGATTTTCCGGAGTTTGAAACTGGTGTGGCGGCAATGGTGACGATGGAGCGGGAGAGCGATTTCCGTAGGGAGCGTCCAGGGTCGCTTGCAGATCTTGTTGTGCGTTTGCGGGAGTTGCTGCAGGTCCCTCGGGTCCCTCCAAGAGATCGTTGATTCTAATAAGACTGAAGTCTTGTGGGGCTTCGGGTGATAGGTTTGCGTAGGTGTTGAAGAGTTCATAGGCGTGGGTGCATTTAAGAAAGAATTCTGCGGTTTTTACCCGGGATATCTGTTTATTGAGTTGTTTGATGTGGCTTATCGGTATAGAGCAGTAATCTGGGGCTTTGTGGAGGGTGGTGGCCAGTTTGGCAGTTGCGTCGGCGAGTTCGTTACCTCCGATACCGATGTGGCTTCTAATCCATACAAATCGAATATCATCGCTCGCTGGTATGTCTTGCTTGATGGAGAGTTTTGTGGATTTGGGTGCCGAGTTTGTTGGTGGTATGCGGGTTGGCTGTTTTTTTTTCCAATGTTTTTTTATTAGGAATATATATATATAATTTTACAATTATTTTATTGTTCTTAATTAATTACAGTTACGATTGAGAGATAATTACAGGTCGGTAACAGATCTTTGTGGTGAGGTGTACTTTTCTAGCTTTCGCGTCCGAGGCAGTTCCGACGAAGCTCCATTTGACTCCCGAAGTGTTGCGCAGCAGTTTCTCCGGGAGCCTGTGTTCCGGGGGGCATTTATTGTGTGATGCAATAGTTTTGAGGTAGAATCTTGTAGGGGATTCTGGGTCATCGCTGAGGTTGTGTCTTCCGTCTCTGCGGTGTTGCATTTTTAAGTGTCTATTACTAGTGTATGCTCCTCTGAATGTATTGCCACAGAAGAAGCATTGTTTGACGCCTTTTCGGTGAGCCCCCTGGCCAGTGAGGAGCGGGGGCGAGCAGCCGGAGGTAGAGACGGCCACCCTTTGTTCTGACATGTCCCGAGTGGGTGAGGGTCGCGGGGTCGCAGCGTATATTGGGGAGTATATGGCCTGTGAAGACTCACCATTGTTTTGAATTGGTGCGTTTCGGTTTACCGGAGTAGGATGAGGGTATCCTTGTCGTCCCATTATGTAGTGAACGTGGTCCTCTATGAATTTTTTGGGATCCTGGTCGAAGTTTTGTATCTGGATGTGGGTGGAGGTGAGTTTACTGATGGTGTCGGCCTGGCTCCTGGTTGTGTGGGTACTGTCTACCAGGCTGTTGTGGAGGAAGTTGAGTGTTCTTGTAACAGCGGCGAGTTGTGAGCGGGTGGCGTCAATTTCTCTTTGGAGGAGTTCGCAGTTTGGGCACGGTTAAGTTGTGGTGGGAGGTGGATTGTCCAAAGGTTCTTGTCTGAATTAGTGTGCTTGATGATTTAGGTTTGGGGCGATAGCTTGAGGCCGGTAGACAGTAAAGGCCGAGGACGAGTTCCATTGAGGGAGTATTAATCTATATCTAACGTGTGGTATGGAGTTGGATTGCGGATTTTCCGGAGTTTGAAACTGGTGTGGCGGCAATGGTGACGATGGAGCGGGAGAGCGATTTCCGTAGGGAGCGTCCAGGGTCGCTTGCAGATCTTGTTGCGCGTTTGCGGGAGTTGCTGCAGGTCCCTCGGGTCCCTCCAAGAGATCGTTGATTCTAATAAGACTGAAGTCTTGTGGGGCTTCGGGTGATAGGTTTGCGTAGGTGTTGAAGAGTTCATAGGCGTGGGTGCATTTAAGAAAGAATTCTGCGGTTTTTACCCGGGATATCTGTTTATTGAGTTGTTTGATGTGGCTTATCGGTATAGAGCAGTAATCTGGGGCTTTGTGGAGGGTGGTGGCCAGTTTGGCAGTTGCGTCGGCGAGTTCGTTACCTCCGATACCGATGTGGCTTCTAATCCATACAAATCGAATATCATCGCTCGCTGGTTGTCTTGCTTGATGGAGAGTTTTGTTGATTTGGGTGCCGAGTTTGTTGGTGGTATGCGGGTTGGCTGTTTTTTTTTCCAATGTTTTTTTATTAGGAATATATATATATATAATTTTACAATTATTTTATTGTTCTTAATTAATTACAGTTACGATTGAGAGATAATTACAGGTCGGTAACAGATCTTTGTGGTGAGGTGTACTTTTCTAGCTTCCGCGTCCGAGGCAGTTCCGACGAAGCTCCATTTGACTCCCGAAGTGTTGCGCAGCAGTTCCTCCGGGAGCCTGTGTTCCGGGGGGCATTTATTGTGTGATGCAATAGTTTTGAGGTAGAATCTTGTAGGGGATTCTGGGTCATCGCTGAGGTTGTGTCTTCCGTCTCTGCGGTGTTGCATTTTTAAGTGTCTATTACTAGTGTATGCTCCTCTGAATGTATTGCCACAGAAGAAGCATTGTTTGACGCCTTTTCGGTGAGCCCCCTGGCCAGTGAGGAGCGGGGGCGAGCCGCCGGAGGTAGAGACGGCCACCCTTTGTTCTGACATGTCCCGAGTGGGTGAGGGTCGCGGGGTCGCAGCGGATATTGGGGAGTATATGGCCTGTGAAGACTCACCATTGTTTTGAATTGGTGCGTTTCGGTTTACCGGAGTAGGATGAGGGTATCCTTGTCGTCCCATTATGTAGTGAACGTGGTCCTCTATGAATTTTTTGGGATCCTGGTCGAAGTTTTGTATCTGGATGTGGGTGGAGGTGAGTTTACTGATGGTGTCGGCCTGGCTCCTGGTTGTGTGGGTACTGTCTACCAGGCTGTTGTGGAGGAAGTTGAGTGTTCTTGTAACAGCGGCGAGTTGTGAGCGGGTGGCGTCAATTTCTCTTTGGAGGAGTTCGCAGTTTGGGCACGGTTGAGTTGTGGTGGGAGGTGGATTGTCCAAAGGTTCTTGTCTGAATTAGTGTGCTTGATGATTTGGGTGTGGGGCGATAGCTTGAGGCCGGTAGACAGTAAAGGCCGAGGACGAGTTCCATTGAGGGAGTATTAATCTATATCTAACGTGTGGTATGGAGTTGGATTGCGGATTTTCCGGAGTTTGAAACTGGTGTGGCGGCAATGGTGACGATGGAGCGGGAGAGCGATTTCCGTAGGGAGCGTCCAGGGTCGCTTGCAGATCTTGTTGCGCGTTTGCGGGAGTTGCTGCAGGTCCCTCGGGTCCCTCCAAGAGATCGTTGATTCTAATAAGACTGAAGTCTTGTGGGGCTTCGGGTGATAGGTTTGCGTAGGTGTTGAAGAGTTCATAGGCGTGGGTGCATTTAAGAAAGAATTCTGCGGTTTTTACCCGGGATATCTGTTTATTGAGTTGTTTGATGTGGCTTATCGGTATAGAGCAGTAATCTGGGGCTTTGTGGAGGGTGGTGGCCAGTTTGGCAGTTGCGTCGGCGAGTTCGTTACCTCCGATACCGATGTGGCTTCTAATCCATACAAATCGAATATCATCGCTCGCTGGTATGTCTTGCTTGATGGAGAGTTTTGTGGATTTGGGTGCCGAGTTTGTTGGTGGTATGCGGGTTGGCTGTTTTTTTTTTCCAATGTTTTTTTATTAGGAATATATATATATATATATAATTTTACAATTATTTTATTGTTCTTAAATAATTACAGTTACGATTGAGAGATAATTACAGGTCGGTAACAGATCTTTGTGGTGAGGTGTACTTTTCTAGCTTCCGCGTCCGAGGCAGTTCCGACGAAGCTCCATTTGACTCCCGAAGTGTTGCGCAGCAGTTCCTCCGGGAGCCTGTGTTCCGGGGGGCATTTATTGTGTGATGCAATAGTTTTGAGGTAGAATCTTGTAGGGAATTCTGGGTCATCGCTGAGGTTGTGTCTTCCGTCTCTGCGGTGTTGCATTTTTAAGTGTCTATTACTAGTGTATGCTCCTCTGAATGTATTGCCACAGAAGAAGCATTGTTTGACGCCTTTTCGGTGAGCCCCCTGGCCAGTGAGGAGCGGGGGCGAGCAGCCGGAGGTAGAGACGGCCACCCTTTGTTCTGACATGTCCCGAGTGGGTGAGGGTCGCGGGGTCGCAGCGGATATTGGGGAGTATATGGCCTGTGAAGACTCACCATTGTTTTGAATTGGTGCGTTGCGGTTTACCGGAGTAGGATGAGGGTATCCTTGTCGTCCCATTATGTAGTGAACGTGGTCCTCTATGAATTTTTTGGGATCCTGCTTGGTCGAAGTTTTGTATCTGGATGTGGGTGGAGGTGAGTTTACTGATGGTGTCGGCCTGGCTCCTGGTTGTGTGGGTACTGTCTACCAGGCTGTTGTGGAGGAAGTTGAGTGTTCTTGTAACAGCGGCGAGTTGTGAGTGGGTGGCGTCAATTTCTCTTTGGAGGAGTTTGCAGTTTGGGCACGGTTGAGTTGTGGTGGGAGGTGGATTGTCCAAAGGTTCTTGTCTGAATTAGTGTGCTTGATGATTTAGGTTTGGGGCGATAGCTTGAGGCCGGTAGACAGTAAAGGCCGAGGACGAGTTCCATTGAGGGAGTATTAATCTATATCTAACGTGTGGTATGGAGTTGGATTGCGGATTTTCCGGAGTTTGAAACTGGTGTGGCGGCAATGGTGACGATGGAGCGGGAGAGCGATTTCCGTAGGGAGCGTCCAGGGTCGCTTGCAGATCTTGTTGCGCGTTTGCGGGAGTTGCTGCAGGTCCCTCGGGTCCCTCCAAGAGATCGTTGATTCTAATAAGACTGAAGTCTTGTGGGGCTTCGGGTGATAGGTTTGCGTAGGTGTTGAAGAGTTCATAGGCGTGGGTGCATTTAAGAAAGAATTCTGCGGTTTTTACCCGGGATATCTGTTTATTGAGTTGTTTGATGTGGCTTATCGGTATAGAGCAGTAATCTAGGGCTTTGTGGAAGGTGGTGGCCAGTTTGGCAGTTGCGTCGGCGAGTTCGTTACCTCCGATACCGATGTGGCTTCTAATCCATACAAATCGAATATCATCGCTCGCTGGTTTGTCTTGCTTGATGGAGAGTTTTGTTGATTTGGGTGCCGAGTTTGTTGGTGGTATGCGGGTTGGCTGTTTTTTTTCAATGTTTTTTTATTAGGAATATATATATATATAATTTTACAATTATTTTATTGTTCTTAATTAATTACAGTTACGATTGAGAGATAATTACAGGTCGGTAACAGATCTTTGTGGTGAGGTGTACTTTTCTAGCTTCCGCGTCCGAGGCAGTTCCGACGAAGCTCCATTAGACAATAGACAATAGACAGTTCTTTATTAAGACAAAAATAAAATCAAATACAAAGCAAACAACACAGCAAAACAAAACAAAATAAACATCATAAGCAATTACTCTAAATTATTCTACAATGCTATCCTACTTAATTACTTAATTTTATTTTTGTCACAACCCGGTCCCACCTCAGCATATGCTGGTTGTGGACCAACCAGCGCTGATCTTCCGGAAGGACCGGCAGGTGACGCCTCATGCGAAAATTACCATTTGACTCCCGAAGTGTTGCGCAGCAGTTCCTCCGGGAGCCTGTGTTCCGGAGGGCATTTATTGTGTGATGCAATAGTTTTGAGGTAGAATCTTGTAGGGGATTCTGGGTCATCGCTGAGGTTGTGTCTTCCGTGTCTGCGGTGTTGCATTTTTAAGTGTCTATTACTAGTGTATGTTCCTCTGAATGTATTGCCACAGAAGAAGCATTGTTTGACGCCTTTTCGGTGAGCCCCCTGGCCAGTGAGGAGCGGGGGCGAGCAGCCGGAGGTAGAGACGGCCACCCTTTGTTCTGACATGTCCCGAGTGGGTGAGGGTCGCGGGGTCGCAGCGGATATTGGGGAGTATATGGCCTGTGAAGACTCACCATTGTTTTGAATTGGTGCGTTGCGGTTTACCGGAGTAGGATGAGGGTATCCTTGTCGTCCCATTATGTAGTGAACGTGGTCCTCTATGAATTTTTTGGGATCCTGGTCGAAGTTTTGTATCTGGATGTGGGTGGAGGTGAGTTTACTGATGGTGTCGGCCTGGCTCCTGGTTGTGTGGGTACTGTCTACCAGGCTGTTGTGGAGGAAGTTGAGTGTTCTTGTAACAGCGGCGAGTTGTGAGCAGGTGGCGTCAATTTCTCTTTGGAGGAGTTCGCAGTTTGGGCACGGTTGAGTTGTGGTGGGAGGTGGATTGTCCAAAGGTTCTTGTCTGAATTAGTGTGCTTGATGATTTGGGTTTGGGGCGATAGCTTGAGGCCGGTAGACAGTAAAGGCCGAGGACGAGTTCCATTGAGGGAGTATTAATCTATATCTAACGTGTGGTATGGAGTTGGATTGCGGATTTTCCGGAGTTTGAAACTGGTGTGGCGGCAATGGTGACGATGGAGCGGGAGAGCGATTTCCGTAGGGAGCGTCCAGGGTCGCTTGCAGATCTTGTTGCGCGTTTGCGGGAGTTGCTGCAGGTCCCTCGGGTCCCTCCAAGAGATCGTTGATTCTAATAAGACTGAAGTCTTGTGGGGCTTCGGGTGATAGGTTTGCGTAGGTGTTGAAGAGTTCATAGGCGTGGGTGCATTTAAGAAAGAATTCTGCGGTTTTTACCCGGGATATCTGTTTATTGAGTTGTTTGATGTGGCTTATCGGTATAGAGCAGTAATCTGGGGCTTTGTGGAGGGTGGTGGCCAGTTTGGCAGTTGCGCCGGCGAGTTCGTTACCTCCGATACCGATGTGGCTTCTAATCCATACAAATCGAATATCATCGCTCGCTGGTTTGTCTTGCTTGATGGAGAGTTTTGTTGATTTGGGTGCCGAGTTTGTTGGTGGTATGCGGGTTGGCTGTTTTTTTTTCCAATGTTTTTTTATTAGGAATATATATATATATCGGCACGTCCGCCAGACTGGCCCGACAATCTTCTTCATCCATTGAGGGATCGTTATAAATAAATAGGCAGCGAGTTATCAGAATTAATTGTATTCTCCTTGGATAACTTAAGTAATTACAGTCACACGTTTTACATCTCAATTATTTCAACCTCTTATCTATTCCCGCCGTTTTCTACGTTTTTTTCTCAATATTAAACAAATGACAATCATATTCCATCTCAACTGTCAACCGACCATCAATATTGCTATGGCACCTTTTTACAGTGACGTGCGGTAGGCGAGCAAAGAGTTCCGTCGGCCGCCGAGAGAAACCTCTTTATAATAAATATTTGCAAGGAGTTCCGCTCGCCCATTGCACGTTCTGTTTACAGTGCTCTGGCGCCGTCACGGCCATGCTGACATGAGCTCGTCCTCGAGCGTAATTCTAAAAAAACAGCAACGTTCGTTCATCCTGACTATGAATTGGGATCTACAAATTTTACTAGGTTGATACCTACATTTTTTCATTTTGATCTGGGCCGGTCACTCTTAGACCCTGCAGATATTTTCACATTATTATTCACCCTTCAGTATGAAAACTGGACCGGTTTATGCTAGGCCGGAATTCAATCCCTTTAGCTAACTTAGCTAGACAGGAGTTGATTCCCTTTAGCTCACTTTGCTAGACCGGAATTGATTCCCTTTAGCTCACTTTGCTAGACCGGAATTGATTCCCTTTAGCTCACTTTGCTAGACCGGAATTGATTCCCTTTAGCTATTATTGCTAGACCGGAATTGATTCCCTTTAGCTAATTGTGCTAGACCGGAGTTGACTCCCTTTAGCTAATTGTGCTAGACCGGAGTTGACTCTCTTTAGCTAATTGTGCTAGACCGGAGTTGACTCCCTTTAGCTAACTGTGCTAGACCGGAGCTGACTCCCTTTAGCTGATTGTGCTAGACCGGATAGTAGAGCTATCCCTTTAGCTAAGATATTGTATCATTTTTTTTTTCTCTTTTTTTTTACTTACTTTTACTTTTTTTTGGGTGTGTTTACAGTGGCATTTGTGGTAATAACTACAGAGTGTGGGAGATCTTGCCTCTTCAGAGCTAGTACGAGATCGACGAGATCTATTAACACCCTTTATTTCTGCGCTCAAAGTTCTCTGATTTACAGACGATATGTCACTATTAGAAGATTCATTAGCGCTGATCTCCGACATAGTGTTGTTATTACTCACAGACATGGTATCGCTATTCGTAAACAATTGAACATAGTATGTAAATTTTATCGATAGCTATATCTATAGTACTGTGGTCAGCTTCATGAAGAGAAGTGTTGCCGTCAATATCCGCCGTCACGCCATCATTCGGAATATCTAGTAAAACTTGAGAACCCGGTGGTACTTCATACAAATTTTCATGTAAGTTCTATTAGAACCATTTATTTACTTCAACTCATATCTCTTGTTCTCCAATTAATCAATAAGAACAGAACGGTATTCTTTTTCTGTCTCTTTCTGTCGCTATTACTGCTTAACTTGCAGTAAGATCTAAGTGCATCGTATGCCAAAGTACTGCTGCTTCTGGGATCAGATGTAGACGTACGTAACTGTCGAGTAACTGATGGGCCATTTGATGATATAAATAATTATGTCACAGGAATCCAAGATAATATTATTTTATTTCAGCGTTATCGTGGCTTATGAGAGATCAAATCAGGGATCGGGGTAAGATGGGTAATCGTTTAGCGTTAGTGTTTAGTAACATTGCTTGGTTGTAGATATTTTTTCAGCATAGTATGCCTTGTCTGATATCATACGTATGTGAGCTTTCTAAAAGCAACTCGTCAGATCGAAATTTAGCTATGTGATCTGAAATTTCGGAACCACGGTGCTGCTGTACCGATAGCCACCCTTTCTCTAGTTGTGAAAAGTCCACGATTTTGGAAATGGTGGATTAAGATTCTTTTTTATTTGCAATTGTTTCACGTGGATCTGAAAAAGAATAACGAAACAGAAAATTAGCATGAGACATATTTGCCCTCATTATAAATTATATCAAAATTATATGACTGTAAAATTGCCCAAAATCTATGTACCCTAGGAGTTAATTCTTTCTTAGCGTGTGATATCCGTAGGGCGTTGAAATCCATGATCTCTGTAAATTTTGGACTAATATTGTTTACTTTTCCTGATGACGTTAACATCTAATAGTTCCTGAACTTTATCATTGACTATGTTTAGTTCAGTAGGAGATAATCTATAGGGCCTCCCCGCTAAGCAAGTAAATAAGTAAGTAAGTTCGTATAGGCCGGGTGGCTAGCCCTGGTGTCAGAGTTTTTAGGCCGCCTGAAGGCCTCTGACATGGCTAAACGGTTAAAACAACCGGGACATACAATTTAACGTGTCATCCGAGCCACGGTAGCGCTCAGTTGGAAAATGCCATCCGCGGTCACCCATCCAAATACTGACCGTGCGGAACGTTGCTTAATTTCGGTAAATTTAAGTAAATGTTGAAATAACATTTCTGAAAGATACACCAACGTGCTTGTAACTTACAAATATAAGGTTGCAACGTCCACACAAGCTTACAGCGAGCTTGAATCGAAGCCCTAACGGCCACGCTGTAGGTAAAACCTGTAACTTGCCCAAAGCTGATCACAAAAACCTTTTATAACTTTAAAACGTGAAGTTGCAGTAACATTGTACATGAAACATATCTGAAAGTTGTGAAGGTAACTTTCCGCAAGTATAACGTTTAACATTTCTACAACTTTAAATTTGAAAGGTAATAGTAACTTGTCTCAACTATCTTGCTTATAAAGGTTACACACGAATCTTGCCACGTGGCTTGCATTTATTCAGTTACATTTATAGGTTTTCGGTAAGTTTGAAATTAATCCTTTCTTAAAAGTAGGACCTAAAACTTGCACGTAACTTGCATTTATCTAGTTTTTGCAGAAATATAATGAACTATTGATATTATACCTGCTTGAATACACAATATTCAATAAATTCAATACATGAGACATTTTTCTATCCGCAGTAAGGACTGTTTTAATCAGTTTTTACAAATAGGGATACTAATTTCTGCAAACACAACGCCACCACGATGCAGAATATCAATGTGTGACGCTAATGCCATCTATATTTTTTTCAATGTTAATTAAATCACATTCGACTGCTTTCAAAAATTAAGTTCTAGCAACATTAAAAGGGGATGGGTAAATAACCAGAACAATCCGTAATGTTGTGGGAAAGTTGAAAAATAATTATAACAAAAGACGTATTGTCGCGATATTACAGTATAACATTTCAGTAACTTTCATTTGTAAGGTACAGGCAATGCCAAACAGTGAAGTTAGTAAAATTATATTGCTGCAAAGTATTATTTGTAACATCTCAGTAACATTTTTGCAACAATGTTTATTGCTTACATTTAGATATGTTTGGGAGGCTATATCCCTGCAAAGTTAAAATGTAAGCTTTCATGCGAAATATAACAGTAACATAATTAAATAACTTGTCCCTGCAACATGATTTTTGAAATCTACAAATGTGCCATATACAAGCTTACTATCCTTTGCTCAGTCTTGGTTGTGTCTTCGAGAATAATTTTAAGTTCACTAGTTTAAATAACGGTCATAGGCAAGTTTGTACAAAGGAGTTAGAGTACTTCAAAGAATAGTAAGCGTTCTCTATCCTTACCTACCAAATATGTATCTGTTATCTACCATGTTTTTATCGAAAAGTTCTGATTTCGAGCAAGCGTTGTAGGTTTATGTTTTGATAATTGCTACTTTGATATCATTTATCTAGACAGACACGCAGGTTTTCAAAATGTCACGTCCTAACCAAACATTCTCGCTGAGGTTTTCATCCGGAAAAACGTGCTAAAAGAGTGTAATGTAAGATTTTGTACTTTAGGGCATTTAATTTATAGGACAGAGGTTAGGTTAGTGCCACCCACACCTTCTATAATGACGTGTTTATGAAACTGTTCACGTTTCAGTAACATACTATGGGTCTATTTTATCAAACTATATTCGGATCCTGAATCAAGTATAAAATGTTAAATTAATGTTACTTATCTGCATTACAATGAGAAGCTCGGGAACACACGTTGACGTGCCGGCATGCCGCTCGGCCAGCACGGGCACTCGGTAGAGCATCTTCTTTCTTCCGGTAGCGCATGAGACACGCAGAGGCAGTGTGACTAGTGTCGTTGCAGATGTAGCAGGCCCTTTGAAGGCGTACCGGTGTAAATGAGACTGCAATTGACTGCACAATTTTCCGAAAGTTTAAGACGAAGGTTTCCACTGACGGAGTTTGTCACGGCACTCGGTCTCACGATGTCCTACTTGGCCACCAAAGTGGTCGTTTCCACGAAACGGCATAGCTCGGAAACGATTTAGATCCGTCTCATCCACTTGGTCTTCATTCGTTTGCCTTAAGGTAAATCCACGGAGTGTGCGAAAAAGATGGTGTTTAGTGGTGATGACGACTAAATTTAGCTCTCGACGGGTTCGGTCATCGCAGTTTGACAATATCGAAATTGCGAATCTGGTCATTACCGCTTCCTGCATATTGGCGTTCAAGACGTCAATTTCTTCTCTATAAGATGCCAAAGCCGCATTCCTGTCTCTGCTGGGCTTTCTTTGTCATCCAATTTAAATAATATTACAATGTTAAAATGGTCCTGTATTGTCATTGGCTTGGAGAATCTTCTTTATAGAGAACTAGGAGATTTTATCTGGTTGATACTTGCAAATGCACAATAATGCTACGCCAAAACATAAAAAAAGCGAAAAGGCAAAATCAAATCAACCCCTTTCAGCATATTATCTTTGATATGTAATTAGTTCACTAAGTAGGCATCAATTCTCCACATCTGTATCTGGTTCATCGGGGTCAAATTCCGTAAGGATATTTAGCATTTTTACTTGCGGTTGGTGTTATCGGCGAATTTTCTGGAAAGTGGCTTCCATGTCCGCAAACATTCATGATTGCGCTTCCATAAAAATATTTGCCGAACTTGCATATTCCAGTGGAGGTGGATCCACCACTTCTGATATCGGCACGTCGTCCGCCAGACTGGCCCGACAATCTTCTTCATCCATTGAGGGATCGTTATAAATAAATAGGCAGCGAGTTATCAGAATTAATTGTATTCTCCTTGGATAACTTAAGTAATTACAGTCACACGTTTTACATCTCAATTATTTCAACCTCTAATCTATTCCCGCCGTTTTCTACGTTTTTTTCTCAATATTAAACAAATGACAATCATATTCCATCTCAACTGTCAACCGACCATCAATATTGCTATGGCACCTTTTTACAGTGACGTGCGGTAGGCGAGCAAAGAGTTCCGTCGGCCGCCGAGAGAAACCTCTTTATAATAAATATTTGCAAGGAGTTCCGCTCGCCCATTGCACGTTCTGTTTACAGTGCTCTGGCGCCGTCATATATATAATTTTACAATTATTTTATTGTTCTTAATTAATTACAGTTACGATTGAGAGATAATTACAGGTCGGTAACAGATCTTTGTGGTGAGGTGTACTTTTCTAGCTTCCGCGTCCGAGGCAGTTCCGACGAAGCTCCATTTGACTCCCGAAGTGTTGCGCAGCAGTTCCTCCGGGAGCCTGTGTTCCGGGGGGCATTTATTGTGTGATGCAATAGTTTTGAGGTAGAATCTTGTAGGGAATTCTGGGTCATCGCTGAGGTTGTGTCTTCCGTCTCTGCGGTGTTGCATTTTTAAGTGTCTATTACTAGTGTATGCTCCTCTGAATGTATTGCCACAGAAGAAGCATTGTTTGACGCCTTTTCGGTGAGCCCCCTGGCCAGTGAGGAGCGGGGGCGAGCAGCCGGAGGTAGAGACGGCCACCCTTTGTTCTGACATGTCCCGAGTGGGTGAGGGTCGCGGGGTCGCAGCGGATATTGGGGAGTATATGGCCTGTGAAGACTCACCATTGTTTTGAATTGGTGCGTTGCGGTTTACCGGAGTAGGATGAGGGTATCCTTGTCGTCCCATTATGTAGTGAACGTGGTCCTCTATGATTTTTTTGGGATCCTGCCTGGTCGAAGTTTTGTATCTGGATGTGGGTGGAGGTGAGTTTACTGATGGTGTCGGCCTGGCTCCTGGTTGTGTGGGTACTGTCTACCAGGCTGTTGTGGAGGAAGTTGAGTGTTCTTGTAACAGCGGCGAGTTGTGAGCGGGTGGCGTCAATTTCTCTTTGGAGGAGTTCGCAGTTTGGGCACGGTTGAGTTGTGGTGGGAGGTGGATTGTCCAAAGGTTCTTGTCTGAATTAGTGTGCTTGATGATTTGGGTGTGGGGCGATAGCTTGAGGCCGGTAGACAGTAAAGGCCGAGGACGAGTTCCATTGAGGGAGTATTAATCTATATCTAACGTGTGGTATGGAGTTGGATTGCGGATTTTCCGGAGTTTGAAACTGGTGTGGCGGCAATGGTGACGATGGAGCGGGAGAGCGATTTCCGTAGGGAGCGTCCAGGGTCGCTTGCAGATCTTGTTGTGCGTTTGCGGGAGTTGCTGCAGGTCCCTCGGGTCCCTCCAAGAGATCGTTGATTCTAATAAGACTGAAGTCTTGTGGGGCTTCGGGTGATAGGTTTGCGTAGGTGTTGAAGAGTTCATAGGCGTGGGTGCATTTAAGAAAGAATTCTGCGGTTTTTACCCGGGATATCTGTTTATTGAGTTGTTTGATGTGGCTTATCGGTATAGAGCAGTAATCTGGGGCTTTGTGGAGGGTGGTGGCCAGTTTGGCAGTTGCGTCGGCGAGTTCGTTACCTCCAATACCGATGTGGCTTCTAATCCATACAAATCGAATATCATCGCTCGCTGGTTTGTCTTGCTTGATGGAGAGTTTTGTGGATTTGGGTGCCGAGTTTGTTGGTGGTATGCGGGTTGGCTGTTTTTTTTTTCCAATGTTTTTTTATTAGGAATATATATATATATATATAATTTTACAATTATTTTATTGTTCTTAATTAATTACAGTTACGATTGAGAGATAATTACAGGTCGGTAACAGATCTTTGTGGTGAGGTGTACTTTTCTAGCTTCCGCGTCCGAGGCAGTTCCGACGAAGCTCCATTTGACTCCCGAAGTGTTGCGCAGCAGTTCCTCCGGGAGCCTGTGTTCCGGGGGGCATTTATTGTGTGACGCAATAGTTTTGAGGTAGAATCTTGTAGGGGATTCTGGGTCATCGCTGAGGTTGTGTCTTCCGTGTCTGCGGTGTTGCATTTTTAAGTGTCTATTACTAGTGTATGCTCCTCTGAATGTATTGCCACAGAAGAAGCATTGTTTGACGCCTTTTCGGTGAGCGCCCTGGCCAGTGAGGAGCGGGGGCGAGCAGCCGGAGGTAGAGACGGCCACCCTTTGTTCTGACATGTCCCGAGTGGGTGAGGGTCGCGGGGTCGCAGCGGATATTGGGGAGTATATGGCCTGTGAAGACTCACCATTGTTTTGAATTGGTGCGTTGCGGTTTACCGGAGTAGGATGAGGGTATCCTTGTCGTCCCATTATGTAGTGAACGTGGTCCTCTATGAATTTTTTGGGATCCTGCCTGGTCGAAGTTTTGTATCTGGATGTGGGTGGAGGTGAGTTTACTGATGGTGTCGGCCTGGCTCCTGGTTGTGTGGGTACTGTCTACCAGGCTGTTGTGGAGGAAGTTGAGTGTTCTTGTAACAGCGGCGAGTTGTGAGCGGGTGGCGTCAATTTCTCTTTGGAGGAGTTCGCAGTTTGGGCACGGTTGAGTTGTGGTGGGAGGTGGATTGTCCAAAGGTTCTTGTCTGAATTAGTGTGCTTGATGATTTGGGTGTGGGGCGATAGCTTGAGGCCGGTAGACAGTAAAGGCCGAGGACGAGTTCCATTGAGGGAGTATTAATCTATATCTAACGTGTGGTATGGAGTTGGATTGCGGATTTTCCGGAGTTTGAAACTGGTGTGGCGGCAATGGTGACGATGGAGCGGGAGAGCGATTTCCGTAGGGAGCGTCCAGGGTCGCTTGCAGATCTTGTTGTGCGTTTGCGGGAGTTGCTGCAGGTCCCTCGGGTCCCTCCAAGAGATCGTTGATTCTAATAAGACTGAAGTCTTGTGGGGCTTCGGGTGATAGGTTTGCGTAGGTGTTGAAGAGTTCATAGGCGTGGGTGCATTTAAGAAAGAATTCTGCGGTTTTTACCCGGGATATCTGTTTATTGAGTTGTTTGATGTGGCTTATCGGTATAGAGCAGTAATCTGGGGCTTTGTGGAGGGTGGTGGCCAGTTTGGCAGTTGCGTCGGCGAGTTCGTTACCTCCAATACCGATGTGGCTTCTAATCCATACAAATCGAATATCATCGCTCGCTGGTTTGTCTTGCTTGATGGAGAGTTTTGTGGATTTGGGTGCCGAGTTTGTTGGTGGTATGCGGGTTGGCTGTTTTTTTTTTCCAATGTTTTTTTATTAGGAATATATATATATATATAATTTTACAATTATTTTATTGTTCTTAATTAATTACAGTTACGATTGAGAGATAATTACAGGTCGGTAACAGATCTTTGTGGTGAGGTGTACTTTTCTAGCTTCCGCGTCCGAGGCAGTTCCGACGAAGCTCCATTTGACCCCCGAAGTGTTGCGCAGCAGTTCCTCCGGGAGCCTGTGTTCCGGGGGGCATTTATTGTGTGACGCAATAGTTTTGAGGTAGAATCTTGTAGGGGATTCTGGGTCATCGCTGAGGTTGTGTCTTCCGTGTCTGCGGTGTTGCATTTTTAAGTGTCTATTACTAGTGTATGCTCCTCTGAATGTATTGCCACAGAAGAAGCATTGTTTGACGCCTTTTCGGTGAGCGCCCTGGCCAGTGAGGAGCGGGGGCGAGCAGCCGGAGGTAGAGACGGCCACCCTTTGTTCTGACATGTCCCGAGTGGGTGAGGGTCGCGGGGTCGCAGCGGATATTGGGGAGTATATGGCCTGTGAAGACTCACCATTGTTTTGAATTGGTGCGTTGCGGTTTACCGGAGTAGGATGAGGGTATCCTTGTCGTCCCATTATGTAGTGAACGTGGTCCTCTATGAATTTTTTGGGATCCTGCCTGGTCGAAGTTTTGTATCTGGATGTGGGTGGAGGTGAGTTTACTGATGGTGTCGGCCTGGCTCCTGGTTGTGTGGGTACTGTCTACCAGGCTGTTGTGGAGGAAGTTGAGTGTTCTTGTAACAGCGGCGAGTTGTGAGCGGGTGGCGTCAATTTCTCTTTGGAGGAGTTCGCAGTTTGGGCACGGTTGAGTTGTGGTGGGAGGTGGATTGTCCAAAGGTTCTTGTCTGAATTAGTGTGCTTGATGATTTGGGTGTGGGGCGATAGCTTGAGGCCGGTAGACAGTAAAGGCCGAGGACGAGTTCCATTGAGGGAGTATTAATCTATATCTAACGTGTGGTATGGAGTTGGATTGCGGATTTTCCGGAGTTTGAAACTGGTGTGGCGGCAATGGTGACGATGGAGCGGGAGAGCGATTTCCGTAGGGAGCGTCCAGGGTCGCTTGCAGATCTTGTTGCGCGTTTGCGGGAGTTGCTGCAGGTCCCTCGGGTCCCTCCAAGAGATCGTTGATTCTAATAAGACTGAAGTCTTGTGGGGCTTCGGGTGATAGGTTTGCGTAGGTGTTGAAGAGTTCATAGGCGTGGGTGCATTTAAGAAAGAATTCTGCGGTTTTTACCCGGGATATCTGTTTATTGAGTTGTTTGATGTGGCTTATCTGTATAGAGCAGTAATCTGGGGCTTTGTGGAGGGTGGTGGCCAGTTTGGCAGTTGCGTCGGCGAGTTCGTTACCTCCGATACCGATGTGGCTTCTAATCCATACAAATCGAATATCATCGCTCGCTGGTTTGTCTTGCTTGATGGAGAGTTTTGTGGATTTGGGTGCCGAGTTTGTTGGTGGTATGCGGGTTGGCTGTTTTTTTTTTCCAATGTTTTTTTATTAGGAATATATATATATATATAATTTTACAATTATTTTATTGTTCTTAATTAATTACAGTTACGATTGAGAGATAATTACAGGTCGGTAACAGATCTTTGTGGTGAGGTGTACTTTTCTAGCTTCCGCGTCCGAGGCAGTTCCGACGAAGCTCCATTTGACTCCCGAAGTGTTGCGCAGCAGTTCCTCCGGGAGCCTGTGTTCCGGGGGGCATTTATTGTGTGATGCAATAGTTTTGAGGTAGAATCTTGTAGGGAATTCTGGGTCATCGCTGAGGTTGTGTCTTCCGTCTCTGCGGTGTTGCATTTTTAAGTGTCTATTACTAGTGTATGCTCCTCTGAATGTATTGCCACAGAAGAAGCATTGTTTGACGCCTTTTCGGTGAGCCCCCTGGCCAGTGAGGAGCGGGGGCGAGCAGCCGGAGGTAGAGACGGCCACCCTTTGTTCTGACATGTCCCGAGTGGGTGAGGGTCGCGGGGTCGCAGCGGATATTGGGGAGTATATGGCCTGTGAAGACTCACCATTGTTTTGAATTGGTGCGTTGCGGTTTACCGGAGTAGGATGAGGGTATCCTTGTCGTCCCATTATGTAGTGAACGTGGTCCTCTATGATTTTTTTGGGATCCTGCCTGGTCGAAGTTTTGTATCTGGATGTGGGTGGAGGTGAGTTTACTGATGGTGTCGGCCTGGCTCCTGGTTGTGTGGGTACTGTCTACCAGGCTGTTGTGGAGGAAGTTGAGTGTTCTTGTAACAGCGGCGAGTTGTGAGCGGGTGGCGTCAATTTCTCTTTGGAGGAGTTCGCAGTTTGGGCACGGTTGAGTTGTGGTGGGAGGTGGATTGTCCAAAGGTTCTTGTCTGAATTAGTGTGCTTGATGATTTGGGTGTGGGGCGATAGCTTGAGGCCGGTAGACAGTAAAGGCCGAGGACGAGTTCCATTGAGGGAGTATTAATCTATATCTAACGTGTGGTATGGAGTTGGATTGCGGATTTTCCGGAGTTTGAAACTGGTGTGGCGGCAATGGTGACGATGGAGCGGGAGAGCGATTTCCGTAGGGAGCGTCCAGGGTCGCTTGCAGATCTTGTTGCGCGTTTGCGGGAGTTGCTGCAGGTCCCTCGGGTCCCTCCAAGAGATCGTTGATTCTAATAAGACTGAAGTCTTGTGGGGCTTCGGGTGATAGGTTTGCGTAGGTGTTGAAGAGTTCATAGGCGTGGGTGCATTTAAGAAAGAATTCTGCGGTTTTTACCCGGGATATCTGTTTATTGAGTTGTTTGATGTGGCTTATCTGTATAGAGCAGTAATCTGGGGCTTTGTGGAGGGTGGTGGCCAGTTTGGCAGTTGCGTCGGCGAGTTCGTTACCTCCGATACCGATGTGGCTTCTAATCCATACAAATCGAATATCATCGCTCGCTGGTTTGTCTTGCTTGATGGAGAGTTTTGTGGATTTGGGTGCCGAGTTTGTTGGTGGTATGCGGGTTGGCTGTTTTTTTTTTCCAATGTTTTTTTATTAGGATGTAACGTTATGCGTTACATATTTTTTTCACAAATAAAAATAGTATCAATGTTGCAACATATTAGGTGCCTCACGAGCGGTCTTTTGTTTTCGCCTCGGTCGGCGATGCGCTGGTGAACCTCGCCGCCCGCCGACATACCGACTTCAACTCACAGGCTGAGCGCACGCTCCTCTGTCCCGCGATCTTTAATACGCCGAATTAAAATTATCCGAGCGTAATCGTAGACAGAGAGCGTCACTAGCGTCCCTGTGACTATACTATCCTAAATTGGACAATTTAACCCCAGAACTGGGTAAGTGGTGCAACATTTTAATAACATCATGACATGTAGTTTTTATTGTAAAGTTTATTTTTGGTTGCATAATTTATTTTTTTAATTTCATAATTAATTATGCATTTATTAGATTTTTGCAGAGTATTAATGGGTTGGTTATTTGTGATCTTATTATTTGCTTTCATAAAAATAAATTATTTTTAATTACCCACATTTTTTATTTTCATGAAATTAATCTTGAGATTTCTTATTTTATAATTTCAAAATTGTTATTTTCTCTCGAAATTGTAATCTCCGTATCTGATAGTGAACATCCACGGCAATACAGCCACGTACTTTGCGCTTTGCTGCTCGTTCGTTGTCGTGGGTGTTCCGTAACTTATGGCCAGAAAGTAATGCTTTCGCGTCTGGCGCATTACAGGGTCCAAGGTCCCCCTTTGGGAACGGAGCGGCTTCACCCGTCCACTGCACTCGACGGCATCCAGACCAAACCCGAACCTGGCCACTTACCTACGAGCGCCCACCTACACCTGCGGCGTGACGTCAGGGGAGTGCAAGTCCAGAAAGAAAAGATAAGACTCACTATGACTGTATAGGCCCGATACCACCCTCTATTATTGCTCACCGACCGATCTACTGTGCCCTGTGGGCCAATAAACATTTGTTCACGGAGAAACTCAGACCTTTTTATTTTACCCGACTGCGTGGGGAGGAAAGGGAGTTCCCGGGACACTATCCCGTATTAAGCCCGCAGGCCGTGACAAGGAATATATATATATATATATATATATATATATATATATATATATATATATATATATATATATATATATATATATATATATATATATATAATTTTACAATTATTTTATTGTTCTTAAATAATTACAGTTACGATTGAGAGATAATTACAGGTCGGTAACAGATCTTTGTGGTGAGGTGTACTTTTCTAGCTTCCGCGTCCGAGGCAGTTCCGACGAAGCTCCATTTGACTCCCGAAGTGTTGCGCAGCAGTTCCTCCGGGAGCCTGTGTTCCGGGGGGCATTTATTGTGTGATGCAATAGTTTTGAGGTAGAATCTTGTAGGGAATTCTGGGTCATCGCTGAGGTTGTGTCTTCCGTCTCTGCGGTGTTGCATTTTTAAGTGTCTATTACTAGTGTATGCTCCTCTGAATGTATTGCCACAGAAGAAGCATTGTTTGACGCCTTTTCGGTGAGCCCCCTGGCCAGCGAGGAGCGGGGGCGAGCAGCCGGAGGTAGAGACGGCCACCCTTTGTTCTGACATGTCCCGAGTGGGTGAGGGTCGCGGGGTCGCAGCGGATATTGGGGAGTATATGGCCTGTGAAGACTCACCATTGTTTTGAATTGGTGCGTTGCGGTTTACCGGAGTAGGATGAGGGTATCCTTGTCGTCCCATTATGTAGTGAACGTGGTCCTCTATGATTTTTTTGGGATCCTGCCTGGTCGAAGTTTTGTATCTGGATGTGGGTGGAGGTGAGTTTACTGATGGTGTCGGCCTGGCTCCTGGTTGTGTGGGTACTGTCTACCAGGCTGTTGTGGAGGAAGTTGAGTGTTCTTGTAACAGCGGCGAGTTGTGAGCGGGTGGCGTCAATTTCTCTTTGGAGGAGTTCGCAGTTTGGGCACGGTTGAGTTGTGGTGGGAGGTGGATTGTCCAAAGGTTCTTGTCTGAATTAGTGTGCTTGATGATTTGGGTGTGGGGCGATAGCTTGAGGCCGGTAGACAGTAAAGGCCGAGGACGAGTTCCATTGAGGGAGTATTAATCTATATCTAACGTGTGGTATGGAGTTGGATTGCGGATTTTCCGGAGTTTGAAACTGGTGTGGCGGCAATGGTGACGATGGAGCGGGAGAGCGATTTCCGTAGGGAGCGTCCAGGGTCGCTTGCAGATCTTGTTGCGCGTTTGCGGGAGTTGCTGCAGGTCCCTCGGGTCCCTCCAAGAGATCGTTGATTCTAATAAGACTGAAGTCCTGTGGGGCTTCGGGTGATAGGTTTGCGTAGGTGTTGAAGAGTTCATAGGCGTGAGTGCATTTAAGAAAGAATTCTGCGGTTTTTACCCGGGATATCTGTTTATTGAGTTGTTTGATGTGGCTTATCGGTATAGAGCAGTAATCTGGGGCTTTGTGGAGGGTGGTGGCCAGTTTGGCAGTTGCGTCGGCGAGTTCGTTACCTCCAATACCGATGTGGCTTCTAATCCATACAAATCGAATATCATCGCTCGCTGGTTTGTCTTGCTTGATGGAGAGTTTTGTGGATTTGGGTGCCGAGTTTGTTGGTGGTATGCGGGTTGGCTGTTTTTTTTTTCCAATGTTTTTTTATTAGGAATATATATATATATATATAATTTTACAATTATTTTATTGTTCTTAATTAATTACAGTTACGATTGAGAGATAATTACAGGTCGGTAACAGATCTTTGTGGTGAGGTGTACTTTTCTAGCTTCCGCGTCCGAGGCAGTTCCGACGAAGCTCCATTTGACTCCCGAAGTGTTGCGCAGCAGTTCCTCCGGGAGCCTGTGTTCCGGGGGGCATTTATTGTGTGACGCAATAGTTTTGAGGTAGAATCTTGTAGGGGATTCTGGGTCATCGCTGAGGTTGTGTCTTCCGTGTCTGCGGTGTTGCATTTTTAAGTGTCTATTACTAGTGTATGCTCCTCTGAATGTATTGCCACAGAAGAAGCATTGTTTGACGCCTTTTCGGTGAGCGCCCTGGCCAGTGAGGAGCGGGGGCGAGCAGCCGGAGGTAGAGACGGCCACCCTTTGTTCTGACATGTCCCGAGTGGGTGAGGGTCGCGGGGTCGCAGCGGATATTGGGGAGTATATGGCCTGTGAAGACTCACCATTGTTTTGAATTGGTGCGTTGCGGTTTACCGGAGTAGGATGAGGGTATCCTTGTCGTCCCATTATGTAGTGAACGTGGTCCTCTATGAATTTTTTGGGATCCTGCCTGGTCGAAGTTTTGTATCTGGATGTGGGTGGAGGTGAGTTTACTGATGGTGTCGGCCTGGCTCCTGGTTGTGTGGGTACTGTCTACCAGGCTGTTGTGGAGGAAGTTGAGTGTTCTTGTAACAGCGGCGAGTTGTGAGCGGGTGGCGTCAATTTCTCTTTGGAGGAGTTCGCAGTTTGGGCACGGTTGAGTTGTGGTGGGAGGTGGATTGTCCAAAGGTTCTTGTCTGAATTGGTGTGCTTGATGATTTGGGTGTGGGGCGATAGCTTGAGGCCGGTAGACAGTAAAGGCCGAGGACGAGTTCCACTGAGGGAGTATTAATCTAAATCTAACGTGTGGTATGGAGTTGGATTGCGGATTTTGCGGAGTTTGAAATTAGTGTGGCGGCAATGGTGACGATGGAGCGGGAGAGCGATTTCCGTAGGCAGCGTCCAGGGTCGCTTGCAGATCTTGTTGCGCGTTTGCTGCAGTTGCTGCAGGTCCCTCGGGTCCCTCCAGGAGCTCGTTGATTCTAATAATACTGAAGTCATGTGGGGCTTCGGGTGATGATGTTGGTGGTGGTGACGTCATTTTTGAGTGTAATTATAGCTGGAGATAGACGGTGGTCGGACGGACGGCGGTTGATGATGATTGATTGATATATATATATATATATATATATATATAATTATGTATGTGTATATATATATGTTATGTTGTATAAAGTTAGGTTAAGTTGGTATAAGTTAATGTATGTATATAGATGTGATCCCCCCCGAGTGGGTTCTCGCCATGTCGTGGCAGGGGGGCTTAGTAGCCAGGTCTCGCCAGCCTGGTGAAGCTAAGAGGAACCCGTGGTGGGGCCGCCTCTCCGGGTCTTGGGCCTCGAAAAGCCCGTGCGGAGGCTGGCCAAAGTAGGTTGCGTGCCTTATGGGGGGCACCGCAACTGAGGGGGGCTGCAGTGTCGTATGGGAGGCACTGCGGCTGAGGATTGGAGGCCGCGGCGGGAGAGGACTGCTGGTGTGTCGTTGCCACTTTCCCTATCTGCCGCGGCCTCGACGGGGTCGCCACCGTTTTGATGGCGGACGCGGTGGGGCTGCAGGGGAAGAGGAGTGTCGGTATGTCGTCGGCCGCTCTCCCTATCCTCTGCAGCCGTAGTGGCAGGCGCGGGGCCACTTAAATTGACCCGTCGCATCGGGCCCAGGGCTGTCGGACACTGGTACTGTCTGACGCCCAGTGCTGGTTGGTCCCAGGTGGGGGATGACGATGTGTCTGGTGTTCGGCACATCGTCATTCTGGAGGGAGCTTACGCTCTGAGGTGGGGCCCGGTTTGGGCCAGCGCTGTCGGGTGCCGCGGAGGAGTGCGCAAGCGTGCCCGTAGCCCCGACGCCAAGCGCAGTGGCGGAACACCCAGGGGTTTTGGTGGGTATGCCGTCCAGCAATGGGCGGAGACTCCCACATAACCACCCGCCTGTCCCGAGGTGCGGTGGTATCTTTAAAAGATTTCCCCTGGACAAAAAAAAAAAAAAAATATAGATGTGATTGGTGAGAGTCCATGTGGCACAGTTAGGTTTTTTTTTTGTTCGTCAGTCTTCTCCTCCAACACAAGTCGGAGTCGTTAGCAACAAACACTATTACATCATCTTGCGATTGATGCAAATTTACTATGATATAGGTTGAGCAATACAAGATTTTACAGCCGTGTATACAATTTTCGTGGGGTGAAATAAAAGATGTTAACAAGATTTCTTATTTTTTTTCTTATTTTTTTTTGCTTGTTTAATTTTCTTCATATATGTACTTTTTTGTTTTCTCCGGACCACGTCATCCGCAAAAGCCTGACAGTAATGCCCTTTTGATGTCAGTCTTTTAAGCAAGGAATCCAAGAGAATGTTCCAGAAAGTAGGCCCAGCCACAGAACCCTGTACGCAACCTTTTGTAGTTTTTTGCACCCATTCAGCTCCAGCGTACTTAATTGTGACGTTTCTGTCACTAAAGTAGCTATCAATCAGACGCCTCAGATTGACTGGGCATTCAGAATCCGCCAGTTCACATACAATGGCAGGCCACCAAGCATTATCGAAGGCTCCCTCTATGTCTAATGAAACTAATGTTATTAATTTACGTCTCTTAAGAAGATCTCGGATATGTTGGATAATCACATAGACGGAGTCCTCGGTGCTGCGCTGTGGTGTAAAGCCATACTAATGTGAGCTCATCTTCGAAAAAGTGTGCCACCTAACTCTCTTCATTACCATTTTTTCAAATATTTTGCCTAGTATAGGCAGTAAACCAATTGGCCTATACGATTTTGGATGTGTGTAGTCTTCCTTCCCATTTTTCCGAAGTACTACTACAGTAGCTTCTTTCCACTCTTTGGGAAAATAGGATAGTTCAAGACATTTGTTCAGTAGATCAAGAAAAAGGTCGGGGTCTAGTGTAATTGCTGCTCTGCATATATCCGCCGTAAATCCATCGTGACCTGGTGCCTTTTTCGGATTAAAACTTTCAGCCGCGTACCTAAGTTCTTCCGCTGTAAATGGAGGGTCGCATGTCTCACCATGCACTCGCTCATTTATATTCATGGCTCTCATTCTTGTCACTTGATGGCCTGCATTATCGCTGTCTGGTTTATTCTCAGGATAAAATGTTTCAGCCAAAAATTTCGCAGATTCTTCGTTGTCCAGAGTTTTGCCATTGGGATGTCTTCACTTCTGACCGAGGTTCGATTTAGGACTCTATATGTTCCCTCTCACATACTTTCTCTACTTTGCTTGCAGCATAAGTCTTTCCAACTGGTGACCTGAGCTTCCGCAGCCATTAGCAAGTATTTGTCTTTTGCTATTAAGTACTGTTCCACTACTTAGTTTCTCCGAATCGCCGAGGCACACTGGATTCTACGTTTTTTGGTGCACATATCACGTTTTAAACCTTCAAGTTCTTTATTCCGCCATGGCAGTTCTTTGAGAGTTTTATTCTTTATTTTCGGTATAGTTTTCATGCAGGTTTCAGTAATTGCTTTAGTATCATTATTTATTTATAAATAATTCTAAATCAATATCACTATTAATATAAGCTATTTCTTCTCTATTTATGTTGTTATCTGTCCAACACTGGGCTAATGTGTCATTAAATTATTCCCAATTTGCTTTTTGTATATTCTTGTTATCTCTTTTTTGTGAATGCCTACAGATTTTTCAAAGTTTATTTCAAACAAAATTGCATTGTGGTCAGAACTTGTCACTTCTGTTGCTATCCGCCAACCTTCCACTCTACTAAGCATGTTCAGAGAGCACGTTGTAACATCGACATGGCTTGTATATCTCGTCATACCTCGATAGACGTCAAACGTGGGTTCGGTTCCTGTGTTGAGTGTTTGAAAACTCAATTCATCCAGCATTTCAACTAAAGCTTCTGCTCTTTCGTTTGACTCCGTACTGCCCCACCATGTACTCCATGCGTTTGCATCACCCCCCAGTATCACGTTTGGGGTTCCCATACTGGCAATTATATGTTTTATATGATCTATGTCTCGTGCAATATCTTCTTTACCTTCCAGATAAATCGACACTACTCCGATTTCCCAAGCAATAGTTCTCAATTTAGCAACTGCTATGTTGTAGGTTGTAAGTGTTGAGAACTGGATTACGTCGATCATACTGTCAAAAAGTAGAATTGCAGACGTTTTGGGTTTGTCACTTTTTGTTGCATTTTGAACTACCGTGACCCCAGGGTAGTTCTTGACTTCACCATTATTGCCAGTATTAGGTTCTTGCACCAGCGCTAAAGTGAGTTTCTGAGGTTGCCGTTTTGCTTTTTCTTAAATTTGCTTGGACCACGTAATACGGGATGGGTTCCGCCTGTAGCATTTACACCTAATATAACTTTAGCACAGTTAGGTCAGGTTTTTTTTTTCCTGTCCCGGCGCATAGGCCGGGCCCGCGAGCTAATGTTCCTAACTAGTTAGGGTCAGGAGTAATTAATGACACACTTATTTTTAATATACAAAACTTATATAAAATTTACAAAGAAAAAAACTTATAATTATACGTATATATATATGCCTTAAACTAAGTTAATACTACTACAATATAAATGTAGTCGTTTAACCTATCGCTTATCTATCTATTTTTATTTATTACAGTTCTACATATTTTTATACAAAATTCCAAAAATGTTTCTCTTACATATTTATTTCTTATTATTCCGCATATATTATCTTTCTCTATACTTATATCTAAGTGGACTTTCCACGCCTAATACCAAACTGTTTGGTAGACAGTAGTTCGTTATTTTCCAAATAATCTACTAACCGCTTGTTTACTATTTTCTCCAGTAGCTTGGAGAGAATGCACAGCAAGGAAATGGGGCGGTAATTGTCCACACAGTCTTTGGGGCCGCCTTTGTGAATAGGGGAAACCACAGCAGTTTTCCAGGCTTCGGGGAAGATACCTGTTGTTATGCTCAGATTGCATATATGGACTAGTGGTTCCAAAATATAGTTTTTTAACCTTTTCAGTAGTGCTGCAGAAAAAGAGTCAATTCCGGATGCACAATCAGACTTAAGGGATTTGAAGAAATCATCAATGTCGCGGATATCAGTAGGGCCGAGAAAGAGAGAGTTTGGGCAGCGACTATCGAGCTTAAGGTTGTTACAGAGTTCGTTTTCTGTTGTGCTCTGATTTTCCAAGATGTCGGATGCTAGTTTTACTCCCATGTTAGCAAAATGCTGATTGTAGGCATTTTCTTCTTTTTGTAGTAGTATCTGAGAGTCATTCTTAGGCCCGGGAATATCACAGATGTTTTTGATAGTTTTCCATAGTTTTTTAGGGTTATTATGGTTTTCTGTTAATTAGTGTTGTTGTAATTATCTTTTACTTTTCGAATAATGTCATTACAGAAGTTCTTATAGCGGGTGTAAGATAGCTTTAGGGCTACATTGTTTGGCTGCTGATTGACTTGTAAATGTAATTTGTCACGATGACGCATGCATCGAGTGAGACCGGAAGTTACCCATGGTTTGATCAAGACTTTGCTACGGCTTACTTTGGTTTCATAGGTATGTCTTTGCGTGATATCCGTTATGATCTGGTTTAGCAGGTTTACCGCTTTATTGACGTTGTAAAGTTGCATGAATTGTGACCAGTCGACTTTTTCTAAATCTTTTCCTATGGCTGAGTAGTCAGCTTTTGTTTTTATTCTATTTCTATGTACAGTTTTAGACCTGGTGGTTTTAAGACCCACAATCGTTAAATTATGATCAGTAAGAGGGCATTTGGATACTATGCCTATAGCTTTACTGTCAGTTTTACCAAAAATGTGGTCAATGCATGCTTTTTCCCTTGTGGGTAAGGTGATAGCTGGTATGAGGCAGTGTTCTGCCATCAAATCTTCATAAATGCTACTGGGACCATTAAGTTTTCCATCTAGCAAGTTAATTGTCAGATCGCCTGCTACCAGCATCGTTCTACTTTTTTTAAGGGATTCCAGTGTTTCATGAAGTGAGTCGAAGAACTTTTCTGTTGCAGGTAAACTAAGGAACAAACATATATACAAACATATTTATATATACAAACATATTTTGTTTAGAAGTTACTCTTGAAAGAGCGAATATAATTGACCATGAGAAAATCATCACGACCATGCAATTCAATATCTCTTTTGTCAAATTGCTGTCCAGCTATTACCACTGCTACTCGTACTTCACTCGTGGAAGGCGCATTATATCGTCCCCTGTGTTCTCCAACAGGAACTTTATTTGCATGGATTACGATATTAATGTCTGGAGTATCTACTGGAGCACCCTCAATTGCAGTATGTAGCAGTTATGATAATGTAACATGACTTGAAGAGATCTGATCAAATCTCTATCTATTGGTTGTGCGACACTTGAACACCGCGTTGATGCTTGTGTATCTGGATCAGCGATAAAATAAATTTGCAGAAATTTGTGGTCGAAGTGGTAGCAAGCTCCCAGCTAAGTGATACACTTGTCCTTGAATTTTAAATGTAGGCATAAACCCATGCTCAGTGACTTGCTTACTCTCAGGTCATTTGAAATGCGTTATTATAACAGCGTCATTATATAAAATTGTAGGTCCCGGTTGTTTTAACCGTTTAGCCATGTCAGAGGCCTTCAGGCGGCCTAAAAACTCTGACACCAGGGCTAGCCACCCGGCCTATACGAACTTACTTACTTAGTTTATAACAGCGTCAAAAAAAATCTGTAATATCTTCGGAAATATTCATTTATATTACATGCTGTAAAGAGCCATATTTATCTATATTGAGTGGACAATATATTTAAGGTACTTAATTGGATAAGGATTAATGCTGTATTGTTTAAAATAACTTCCTAAATAAGTCATTTTTTCTCGTAAAATGTAAAGGATAAAAAATGGTTATAGTGGGTTATCCTTAAGAGATAGACATATACCATCGCGGACTTTTTTGTTGACCTTTTTAAGGTGTGCAATACCGTAGTCCATTATTTTGATTTATCTCGTGGGGTTTAGTCAGCGTTTGCAATGTAAGCGCAAAAAAATGTTTTTATTTGACATCACATTAGAATCAAAACAGGCTAAAGTCACTTGGAAGTGCCCGATCTGCAAAAACAAGGAGAAAAGGTAGACAATTCTAATACTCCGGTACGCCCCCAGCCACGGGTCGATACACCCACCGGGCCCAGCTCTCCGACGCGTAACCCGCAGCCCAGCTTATTACACTCCACTAGCGTCGTAGACGAACTTAAGGAATACTTTGATATCAAGTTCAAAGAAGTAACGTCTTCATTTTCCAAAGACATTCAAATGAGATTTGCTAAGGAGAGCAAGATTATTCACGACAGCATTGCAAGCTTAGGTACAAAAGTGGATAGTGTTTCTGTCCAATTCGGAGATCTAAAACTACTGACTGAGGCGCAAGCAGCGATCATTGCTGATGACTGATCAATGCTCTTAAAGTAGAAAACTCGGAATTGAAGATGCAGATGAAAGATGGTATGCGTAGGTTGTCGCATATGGAGCAATTGTCCCGTGAATGTACTCGTAATGTGGAGATCCAGTGCGTTCCTGAAAGTAAAACCGAGAACGTCCTGTCCATTGTCAATAAAATTAGTGACACAGTCTCTTACAAACTGAATGAGCAGAGGCGGACTAGTAGTCTGAGCCGCTCTAGGCCAGTTTATCTGGTCAGGGAAATGGGGGGGCCATTTCCGTCACAATTGCATTTAAAACGTTTTCAGCGATCAGGCGAATAAATTCTTCATATACGAGTATTGTTGAAGAAAGGCAGCTAGTATGTCCACTTCCTGGGTTTCTATACCGTCCTAAGTGCTTAGCTAAAAGGGGATCAAATTCAGCAATAAGCTCCAACGACATCAAATAATTCCCATTGTGTAATGAGCCGATTTTTTCGTGTTTCCCTCTAAATGCTAATCCGCGTGACGCGAGCGCTTTACACACGCTACTACTCTTTTTATTTTTAAGATGCAAGATGCATTTTTTCAAATAATTAATTTCTCCATCGTACTGAATTGTTAATGTTTGGTCTATGCGACCTAAAGCTTTGCCTTTATTTGTCATTTGAAGAACGGATAATTTATTTGTCGGAGAATTTTCATGAGCTAATACTCTTTGATGCGCATTTTTCCAGTCACTAAAACCTTTATTTTTGTCAAATGAGCTCGTACCACCGTTAAAAAGAAGACACGGTCCACAAAAAACACACCTAGTGCTCTTGGAGTATATTAACCACTTTCTTGAAATTTTTTCACCGTTCAAATACTGGCGTTCGAATAAACATTTTGTCAATTTCCGCACTTTATCTTTATAAGTACGTTCAGTCTTGCAAAAATCATTCGATTTACAAAATTTGCACTCATAAAGTCCTGAGAATATTTTAAATGTCTCTTTGTTCACTATGGTGTATTGACTAAAGTTGTTGATTTATAAGTACACGTAAAATTACAATCAGAGGCACAAGAAATCTGTACCTCATACTCGGTTGAAAACTGACTGAGATACAACATGAAGCGTCATTGACCATGCAGTAAAAACCCCTTTTGGTGGATTTTAAAGTAAGTTTTATTTGAAAAACAATCCTTTCCAGAAATATTTCATTTTCGGCTTTATTTCTAGAATCCCTAAACTTAATTTATCATAACGTGTTTAGGTAAAGCAAATGTTAGGACACGTGCTGAAGAACAAGTACGAGTTATACTATACTGCCCTCTCAAAAAATACAAAAAATTGTAAAACCCTCATAAAATTCACAAAGTGAAAGATTTAAGGCAATTCTTAGCAACTCTTATTGTTATATGGCTCTCTATAGTCGTAAATTATGGTAAAACAATTACGTATTGCCAACTTGAGTATTGTGCAACGAAGCACCCCAAAAATTATAAAGCTTCATTTCTTGTGTTAAAACATACAGCAAAGTATTTCCGCACACGTGTCCCCAACTACAGCAATGAGCATCGACCTAGAATGTGAACTCTGTAAAACTTGCCGTAAAGAACATTTTTGCATTTCAATATCATTATGTTGGAGTTAACAATCTTCACTGACCGCCCGCTGATAGGGCGACTAAATCAACTCTACTGTTTTTGTGGAATATTTTTCAAAGGATGGTATAGATGAAACAAATATATTTTGCAGTAATGTGACAGTTTTGTTAGTGTTCTTTTTATAATTCTATTATGGTAAGCCCACGTGCTTTTGGCCGCCCCTAAAATCCGGCCGCTCTAGGCCCGGGCCTAGTCGGCCTTTAGGCAAATCCGGCACTGTGAATGAGAAAGACATAATAGCAGTGCACAGAGTAGCGAAGCTCCAAAATGATTCTCTTAGACCGCGCTCCATCATTGTTAGACTGGCTAGTCTTCGCATCAGGGATAACTTCCTAGCCACTATCAAGATGTACAACAAAAGCCATGAACAGGATAAACTAAATACTGCGCACTTGAAAATATCGGGAGAAAAGCGTCCCATTTATGTGGCTGAGCACCTATACTTGCGAATAAACAGCTTCATGCCGCCACAAGAGTAGCCGCCGCTGAAAAGGGTTACCGGTTCGTGTGGGTCCGCAATGGGCGTATACTCGTTCGCAAAGACTTTAAGTCTAAGCCAGTTCACATTAAAGCAGACATATAAGAGTAAGCAGACCTAACATAACATATGTATATTGAATCCAAAGTTAACACATACGTAATGTCATTCAGGCGGGGCCGAACTAAGGCTGACAACAATCCCGAGTAAATAGGTATCTTCTAGGTAAGCGTGCTACACCCTAGACCGCACATCTGCTTAACATCAGGTAGTGTGTAGTCAAACGCAAACCTATTCGAAATAAAAAAAAAAAAAAAAAAACAACACTACGCATAGTAGAGTAGTCCTCACAGGTTAATACTAAAATAAAGTAAGTAAGTAAGTTCGTATAGGCCGGGTGGCTAGCCCTGGTGTCAGAGTTTTTAGGCCGCTTGAAGGCCTCTGACATGGCTAAACGATTAAAACAACAATACTAAAATTAAGTCGGGTAATTAAATGTATTTTTATGTACCTACCGACAACTTATCAACTTTATTTACTGTCCGTTCACAGTTATTTTATCTCTGGCATCTTTAGCTGTCTTCACACCATCAAAAATGATATATTTGTATCTCTGTTTGACGTAGTGTAGCAACCCATAAACAAAAATTGAGCGTGTGGTGCTGTGTTCCAAGCCATAGGGGCCGTTCAAGTATTATACGTAATTTATTGCAATTATATAAACCACCCCCACCCCCTGTCAGCAAAAATAGGCAAACTCTTAGGCTCTTACTCAAATACTTACGTAAACATTGGTACCTGTGTGCATTTTTCTACCAGATTTAATTTTGGAAATAAGAAAGTTTTCTTATTATTCTTAAGTGGCGTGCATCCAGTGCTTTCCCGCCATGTTAATTAGGTACATCGTTAGTCCACCTACTTAGTCAAAATGATTTGAACACAAAACACTGATCGAAGAAGGCTGCCAGTCTGGACGGTTTACGTTTTGCAACCAAATTTTCTTTAGGTTATCATCTTTCGGAAACCTGAAACCATGTCAATATTCAAAACAGGTATGGGTTATAGAAGGTCTATACTCAGCAGTACGTGCATATGGGCCAATCCAATAGATATTTATAACAACAATTTAGGTTATAATTTATAATAATATAACAGGTAGGTACCTTATATTAGACTTCTATTCTATGACATTGGTATGTAGTTCTTTAATCACCAATAACCTCAATCCATAAATTACTACCATAGTGTATTGTAAAAATATTATCTAATAAAACGAAATAAATTAATATTCAGACTGAGTCCGACCCTTCGAAATTTTACAAGTACATGAGACGTCAAAGTATGGTTGCGTTATTTGAAAAACAAATAATATACGAAACTAGTCAAAGCGACGAAGTCTATAGGTATTAGAAACAACTCAATAACGTTATTGTGTATGTTTTATAGGAATATTTTAGCATTCTAACTGCATAAACTAAAAATCAAACGCGATAAGAACTTGCTCTAAACAAACAGACGCAATACATACCGGTGAAAACTTAATCCAGGTGTTTTATTATAAGTTGAACTGTTACAATTATTCGCACTGCATTTCACCAGTTCATCAGCTATTAACACAAAATCCACTTATATTTTGCTCAATTTCTCCGGAACGTTATCGCCATTGAATTCGCAAACGTCACTCACGGTCACTCATCAATATGGCGGCCGGCTTCACGTCATCTTTTTTTATATGTGTTAGTTAGTATTGCCACAAGGGAAAACAAAGGATAGCGCATATTACTAGGTAACTAGGAAGAAAGAGACGACATGACGTAGATAAAAGTATAACTATATAAATTATATAATGTTAGGTCTGCTTACTCTTATATGTCTGTGATCTAGACTTTGTTAAATCTTTATGAAATCGTCGCGAAAGTCCAATTAAAATTATATTACCAAAATGTGAGAAGTCTATGAACAAAATTTAATGACTTATGAGTGCTTTATCGGAGAACTACGACATAATTATAATCACTGAAACTTACCTTAACGATTCCTTCTTTGACAATGAATTATTAGATAACAGGTATAATATATTTAGGCGTGATAGATCGGAAAGTGGTTCTCTCAAGTTGGGGGGAGGCGGTGTCATGGTGGCTGTTCATACGAGGCATAGCGTGCTGCGTAGGAGTGCATGGGAATCATCATGTGAAGATTTATGGCTTAGCCTCAAATTATCAAATGGCGACTCTATTCATATTTGTGCCACCTATTTGCCATCCCCACTCAAAATCGATAACTTAAAGAGTTTTTGGGATAATACATCTGATGTTATAAATAATAAAATATCTGGTGACTCTAAAATCTTTATTATAGGAGATTTTAATATGAAAAATATGAGTTGGGTCCTTAATGCCCGTACTCAGATGTTGATACCACAACATGGTAACGGTGAGGCTGAAGTCTTTTTAGCTGATGTTATCGCATTCAATGGTCTTGAACAACATAGTCACGTTCAAAATGGCAACAATTGATCTTGATCTTTCCTTTAGCAACTTGGGCAGTAATAACGTCATAGTTAGCGAGAACCTGCGCCCACTAGTCAAAATTGATTTTCCTCATCATTCCTCTCTTTATATTACTCTGAGAATTCATTGTCATAAGCTCCTCAAAAAAAAATTAACACCGAAATTCAACTTTTACAAATCTAATTATTCTGATATTAATCGGCAGCTATCTGAAGTTGACTGGGATTCACAATATAAGGATATCACAGACGTGAATGTAATGGTGGATATCTTCTACCAGGTATTGATGCCAATTATTGAAGCAAACACCCCACTGCCAGAAATAGCAAATATCCGGTTTGGTTTTCTATTCCCTTAATTAAAGCGCTCAGGGAGAAAGCCAAATTTCATAACAAGTACAAAAAATACAATAATTTGCAGGATAAATTAGATTTCCAAGCATGCAGAAAAAGGTGTGATAAGTTGTTGTTGGACTGCTATTCTAAGTTTAAAAATTCCTCTTCGACTTTGCTTAAAACTAACCCCAAACACATCTGGCGTTATGTGAACAATCTTAAAACCAATAATAGCTCTCTGCCTGATCAAATGTTTCTTGGCAATAGGACGGCGATAGGAGGGCAAGAAATATGCTGTTCCTTGAGCAGTTCAACTCGGTGTATAAGTTGAACGGTCAGGGGGCTATTTCTGATAGCGTTCCCATAGTGAGTAGCGATGAGCCATCTGGCATACCTCCCTTGACCTACATTCACATCCAGGAAGATGAAGTCAGGGCTTTTTTGAAGTCGCTTAAAGATAAGGGGCCTGGACCTGATTCTCTTCTATCTATTGTTTTATGGAACTGTGCGGATGAGTTAGTCAAGCCCCTTGTTACAATATTTCGGACCTCTCTTGTCACAGGTGTTTTTCCTGCGAGGTGGAAGTTGGCTTTCATTACTCCCATCCACAAGAGTGGGGTATTATCCAGTGTCGAGAACTATTTTATCAGGATTTGCTAAATTGTTCTAATCGCTAGTTGTCAAAAAAAATTGTCATTTGATGAATGACAATCAACATGGTTTCTTACTTCGTAGATCTACCGCGTCTAATCTGGTCAGCTATGTCAATGACATTCTTACAAGTCTGGATGGTGGAGAGGATGATGAGATGCTATCTATACTGATTTTAGCAAAGCTTTTGACTTGGTGGATCATGTCCTGTTGCTGAACAAATTGCAAAAGTCAGGCCTACATGGATCCCTGCTACGGTGGACCAGTTCTTATATGAACAACCGGTCACAGTTGGCAGTAGTAAAGGGATTTAAATCCTCTGAGTCCCGAGTGCCTTCGGGAGTCCCTCAGGGGTCACATTTCGGTTCAATCCTGTTCGCTGACTTTATCAACGATCTGCCTAGCTTATTAACATCCAAGATTAAAATGTTCGCCGATGACTTGAAAATTTATAGAATAATTAAAAATGACAGAGATGTTTTTGATCTACAGACCGATATAGATACAATTAGTAATTGGTGCACCCATAATAATATGTCACTCACTGTCTCTAAATGTTGTTTCATCAGGTTTTCACGGAAGCGAGCGCTTTTTCCTGCATCTTATAAAATAAACGACGAGCCTCTCTCAGAAGTTACAAAGATTCGAGATTTGGGGGTTATTCTTGATAATAAGCTCTCTTTCCATGACCACTATGACTATGTTATCAAAAAAGCTATGAAAATTGGTGGTTTTGTTGTTAGGCAGTCCAAAGTATTCCAGGATTCTAACCTCTCTATTCAACTCTTCTATAGTTTAGTACGTAGCATCTTGGAATATTGTTGTGTTGTCTGGAATCCAATATATCAGGTGCATGCCAATCGATTGGAACGTGTACAATCTAGATTTCTATATCACATTACATACATGGACCGTTTATGTAAATCTCTTCGATCTTATTCTTCTCGTTTACAACACTATAAAATATTGTCTCTTTCAAATCGTCGAACTACAGCAGACATTGTCATGCTGTACAAAATATTGCATGGCCTCATTGATTGTCCGCAGTTGCTGGAACAGGTCACACTGAGGGTGCCACGTCCTGGCTCTTTTGTGTCGTTAAGCAGAGGTACCTTTGCATCCGCCGTGCAGAACCAACATGTTGATGCATTCTCCGATCTATCGCATGTGTAAGCATTATGAAATGATTAGAGATAGGATTGATATATTTTCGTCCTGTTCGTTGACCTCACTTAAGTTTAAACTGTGTAAATCTCTGACTCATGTTAGTTGATTGCTGTTTTTATAATGAGTCTGGTTTTCAGTCACGTTATAAACCTAATTTCGTAAGTTCTGTTCTAATACTTTATTTTAGTTTTATTCTTAGTTAGTCGCGTTCTAGATGTTGTTTCTTTATATTTTAATTTGTTAATGTTAAGATGTAGCGTGTATTATTTGCATGTTAGGATTACATCCTGAAGTGTAGATGTACTCGTAAGTAATTTTAAGAATGTTTGTTTTGTAATTTACACATTTATACTGTTTTGTAGTCTAATAAAAAAAAATGCACCAAAGGGGAATGGTCCGTTACTGGCCTCCTCTGGAGTCCAATATAGACTTTACCGGCTTCTATGAGCGATCTATGAATGCAAGGTGAAACCTCCAGCACAGGATGACATTCGTGTGGATTACGCGCCTTTTTCCTATATCTCACCCTGACACTGCTCTCCTTCAAATCAACGTCTTGCAGCAAGTGTTTGTTCTGCGCCAAGATGTTCTCCACTATATCCGAGTCCTTGTGTTAGGACAGGACGTCTCGAATTATAATAAGTGGGTTCCCCGCTTTCGCGGTCTCCACATTCAGAGATGCGTCTCGCTGAACACGACTTCGTACTAGATTTAGGTCTTCCTCCGTTCCGCAACTCAGAATAACTTTTTATTTCTGGCTTTGCGTACTTGGTCAACCTTCGCTCCAGACTTGTTAGTATCCAGCGCTACTCTTATCCTGTCAATGAGATTATCGGCGGTGGTCGTTAATTATAGCCGAGGATTTTAATTCAAGAGACATATCATGGTCCCCGTCTGGGTCGAACTCGTATTTTACTCCGTCATTTTCTGGCTCAAATCCTAATCACAGCGTGGTAAGAGACCTAATAAATATGTGTGACTTAAATCAGTTTAATAGTATCAAAAATCATCTCGGCGGAGTACTCGACTTAGTTCTCTCTAATGGGGATATCCTACTCTCTCACTGCACCGAGCCTTTAGTAGATGAGGACTCTTACCACCCGGCTCTAATCTTTCAACCACCACCTCACTCACACACTCACCTCCGCGCTGCCGTGCTGAACAGTCTATATTAGAAAGTGTGCGTGAATTACCTACATTTTAATTGTATTTTCGGCAAATACCCTCAATTTTTCCTGTTTTATCATTTCTAACTATTAAATAATGTCAAATATAACAAAATGTGATAAGAATCTTACGAAGAAGTTGCCTGGGTTAGAGTGTAGAAGCTGTGGAAAAATGGTACATGTGAACCAAATCTGTTCGCTTTTGTCTACTAAACAACTGGCCGCATTGCGTAACACCGACTCCATCGACTGGACCTGTGACGAATGTCAACATAACTCACCACACAGGTCTTCCTTCATTATACCTGATGAAGATGAAGTGTTGCCTTCCGAAAATTCCGAGAATCGTACTATAGACGCTGCTAAATTTATGAAGGAAATCACTGCTGAAATGACAAAGCTTTTGAAAAAACACTTACAGCCTATAGAAAATTCTTTAAGCTTTTGTTGTACTAAAATTGACGATCTATTGAAAACAGTGGAACATTAAAGTAAGAAAATTGCTGAGCTCGATATGAAGTATACTCAGCTTCAAAATCAGCATGTATGCCTAAAACTCGAAATTAACTCTCTAAAACTGCATGTTCGAACGATGGATCAGCAGCGTCTGGATAAGGTATTAGAATTGACGGGGTTACCTAAGTAGCCTCAGGAAAATTTGAAAAATATGTCCTCCAAGCTATCACGAATATTTAATATGAATACCACAGATATTGCGTACATTAAGCAAATTGACGGCCGCAATCGACAAGACTGTGTAATGCAAATTGGATTAACACAAGTTGAATTCACTAAATCGTGGGTAAGGGCTGCAAGAAAAACTTCAGTTTTGGCAGAAAACATTGTCAGCGGGCCTACCGGACGTTGCTAAATCTAAGGTGATGTTGCGTTACGCGCTAACTGCTGCTAACAAATCCCTTCTGTGGAATGTGCAACAAAAGCTAAGGCCAACATATTATAAATATGCGTGGTACCAAGATGGTAAAGTTTTGGTGAGAAAGGAAGATAATACCAAACCTATTGTCGTGAAGTCCGAAGAGGACATCCTTTCCTTAACTATGCAACAACGGGAAGATAATATTGATGTTTAAATGCCAAACTACTTAGGTGATATCTTATTTGTAACGGTATGAGTGTACAAATATATAATCAGTGATTTACCTATTTAGTTATCTGTGTATAACTTTTAATTAAATAGCTTGACCGTTACTGGAAGCTTTTATAATGAGAGTGCGTATCCCTTTCCGTCAATCAGCTATCGTTTTCAGTCCCTTTAAGCGTTGTAACCGGAAGCCTCCAGGTGGCGCCCTTGTTGGCGATTGCGCGCCATTTTATTTTCTAGGAAAAATAGCGTGCCTTTTGGCCTCATTGGCGTTGAATTTTTCGTCGAAGCAACAGCTCCGGGCAGCTCTAGCTAGCTCCCGGCCTGTTGCACAGTTTTATTTTATAAAATTATTAACTATATTTTAACTAATATAAAGATTAAACTCAGTGAATACGTGGTGGTGCTCATCATCGGAATTAACACGTTATTTCCAAGAAATAACGGAGCTAAGTATACCTGCGCAGTAAGTGCCCACATATTTCATCTATTTCTCTAGAAAATGGATTAAAACAAATTTACTGTGTCCAAGGTTTGACAACCAGTGTAGCATAGCAATTTGTTAATAAATTAATTTTTAACGGCTTTTGCCGTTCGTTTACAAATATTTCCAACAGAGCCTAAAGGTGTTTAACCAAAAGTGCTTAAAATAGGGCAATCGGACGCCCAATACCATTGTTTTCATCCCTGTTAAATATATTCCTTTAAAAAATAGATGAACGCTACTGCTTCAAGAAGTCGTGTGATGTCAGCTAAGCAGAGCTACTTTTTCGGCAGCGGGTAAGCGTGCTGAACGTTTCCAACCAGATGGAGAAATCTATCGATGAAAATGGGTGAGCGAAATTTGAATTTTTGGTAAAATTAAGCTTATATTGCAGTAGCCGTTTAACACTGCAGTGTTCGGCACCTTGAGATATGCCTAGATATACCTGGATTTTTAGTAAAAGAAATAATGCAAAAATTTATCATCCTCAGTTAAAGAAGATTCTTATTTTCGGAAGTTACAATATTTTGATATTGCTTGTAAAATATGTCTGCCTGATGACCACCTTGAACAAAAATCAAATTAGAAAATATGAAACACCATTTAAATTGAGCATCAAATGCGGGGCAGGTATTTTAATATTAAATCTTATTTAATAAATGAGCTACTGTACATAGTCGAGTCATTGTAAGAACTTCTTTAAGCTTACATTGCAGCAGAATTTTGTTTACTGCAGTTTAATACTGCAGTGTTGAGATATTCGGCACCGTAAGATTTACCTAGGTTTCCTAAACCTAGTATCAAGCAACTTGGGAAAAATATACGTTCCTTACGATAGCCGATAACTACACCCACTTTACGACCTTAATTTTACTTACGAGTTTCTAAATTGATCAGGACTTTAGCTCAGTTAATAAAATTTAGTGCAAAGTTATATTTAATTTGATGTGCTTAGATTTAATTTTCTTTGTTAGAAAACTTGCAAATGATTCCAACACGTGTTGGAAAATAAAGAGTTAATGATTGGTCGTTTCGTTGTTTCTATCGAGCTTGCTGATTAGCTAAGCATCTCCTTGCGAGGAACTTCTGTTGTCACGACTCGAAATATACATGATATTACATTTTTTCTGCCGTTTTAGGGTAAATGTAGTTTTCAATAACTACCTACCTTCTGATTATTTTTAGCAAATTGTTTGACAAAACCATATAGAACAGTATGGAAAAAGCAACACTACTATGCATCAATGCATGAGAACCACCCTTGTGGGGTCGGTATTTCTACGCCCTCTTATGAACGGAACAAGCTACCATAATATCAGTGGCGTGTGCTTAATATGAATATGTTTTTACCGATCATATAATGATAAAATCGATAAGATTATAATACGAACAGGTTAGCGCACCTATCGGATTAACTACCCTCAGGGAATCAGTGCTTTTTGTGAAATTCTCTACTTGGGAAGTGAGTGATACAGTGTACAATGCACTTTTAGATCATATCAGTTAACTGCCGTCATGGGGTCAGTGCTTATTGTGATACATGCCACTCCCGCGGAGTGAATTCTACACGATTTATGCAAATAATTTAAAAACTGAATGTAAATGTACTTCTACAAATCATATTATGTTAGCGTAACAGGATTAAAGACTGAGTGTAGATGTGTTTACACATATTTATAATATGCTATCCTCGCAGCTCCTTGTGAAATTGTGATGTAATATTAGCGTTGTCCAACTTAATAATCTGCGAGTACTGTTTTATTCGATATTTTAAGAGCAGAATTAAAAGCGCGATTTACTATTTATTAGCTACAAGACCAGTTGCTTCATTGAATAAATTGAATAAAAATAATCCATGTGACCCCAACTTCAATAATTGCAATCCTGACGTAGTGAAATTGTCACTAACTATCAAGCATTCAAAAGCTTGTAATAAATCACTGAAAACGTAGTGATTTTCTTCCTGCTGGCAGTAATCTCAAACCAAAGCAATAAGCTGTCTTATTTGTAGCATACCCAAAAATAATAAAATAAGTAAGGGTTTGTGTAAAATGGGGCTATATCATTAAAATACATTAATAAAATATGCCATAAGAAAAATCATACTATTCCTTGTAGGAAGTTTGTAAATGGTAACAACATAAAGAAATAGCTAAACAGCTCGTATCTATTTAAGCTCTATTAAGTCTGTTCACATTTTCGGGACAGAAAACCATCCAAGATGCAATCATGCAAGAACCCTGTTAAGGTGATAGCAAGACTTGCTTCAGCAGTACTATGTTGTGTTTCTACTAAAATCGAAACTATTTGGAGAAAATTAGTATGTCTTATCCGCAAGGATAGCAATCGTAAACAGTTTCCTCCTACCGTTAAGGAGAAACATAAATTATAGACATACGTCACTAAAAAGTGAGTTACATTCTCTTTGTTTTTCGCTTTTAATAAAAATCGTTTAAAAAAGATTTTTAAATTATCGTTGCGACATTTTACTTTATCTGTACCCTCTTTTTCTACTATGTTAGCATTGTTTAAGTTAACCATAAAATGAACGTAATTTTATAGGATGTAGATATTATTGGGGTTCATTATAACTGACGTTATAACGGCATAACAAAATGCATAGCTACTAAAGGCCCAGCAACATATCAACCTACTTACTTTATATTATGAAATAGATTGAAACAAAAATGCGCGTCAGATAACCCTGGCTAGTCTAGTCTAAATAACAAAACTTTTTTGGTGTGGAGGGTAGGTCTACTACCTTGTTTTTTCATAAAATATTATGAATAGTTCTGGCAAGTACATAGGTAACGGTGAACTTTACGCCGCCTACGCAATCAATAAAAATAATGAGATTACTTAATTTTTGATAATGTTATGATCGAACATATTATCATTATAAAAATCAGCCTAACTGATTTTGAGTTATTTAAATTAAATAAATATAATTAAAATCACTTGATTTACATTAAACTAATCGTTAAGTCCAGATCAATCCTACATTCGCAACTTTACAGTCGTGCCGGGAGGTATTAAAATTCAAAGGGTTAATTTTGCCAGTGGTGTTTTTTGTGAGTTATTTCTTAGTTTTTGTTTTCTTTTGGTATTTATTAAAATTCCTTAAGTGAGTTTGTCCAACCTAGCATTGGAACGAACTAAAGCAATATATTTCTCGTGCATTATTAGTAGCAGTTAAAACAACTCTTAAGTCGATGCACTATTGCTTCGCATGACAATCTTTAGTCGCAACTCTAAAGACCATTAAATCTATAGAGATTTAATAACAGGTGTATCTGTTAGTATATGTATGTATTCTGTAAGTATAAGTATGAGACAAATAGCTGTACCGTGACAGCTCATTGCATAATTACTTTGATTTTATTTTGGCTGCCATTTTTGGTTTGACCATTATTTTTTTTAGTGGGTCAGTGACATTTTGTATTTCACATTTTTAATATTTTCTTATAATTTGATATGGACTGAATTGGCTTCTACATTGCTAATTTGAGGTCAAAATCTGAAGTACATCAATTTTATTTATTTTTTGTTACTTATTTACAAAGTCGAAATTTATTGCCAAATTATCGACTCGTGTGTCGAACTGCACAAGCTAAGCAAGCCATCTACCACCCCTCGCGGGGGAAAGGTACACTAAATGTAACAGTTCCATCGCGTGGGACTCCCTGCTTTAGTAATGACGCAAAACATGAATGCATAACGCATTCCTGTAATAATGGCATAGGCTAAGCAAACCATCCACCGCCGCTCAGGAGGGAGAAGTACTTGAATAGTAACAGTTCCACCGCGTGGGACTCCCTGTTTTAGCAATGACGCAAAATATGAATGCATAACGCATCCTTGAAATAATGGCAATGGCTAAGCAAGCCATCCACCGCTCCTCACGAGTAACAGTTCCATCGCGTGGAACTCCCTGCTTTAGTAATGACTCAAAACATACATAAATGCATAACGCATCCCTGTAAAAACCATCCACCGCCCCTCACGAGGGAGAGGTACTTGAAAAGTAACAGTTCCATCGCGTGGGACTCCCTGCTTGAGCAATGACGCAAAATATGAATGCATAACGCATCACTGCAATAATGGCACAGGCTAAGCAAGCCTTCCACCGCTACTCAAGAGGAAGAAGTACTCTAAAAGTAACAGTTCCATCGCGTGGGACTCCCTGCTTAGTAATGACGCAGAATATGAATGCATATCGCATTCCTGCAATAATTTTGGGTAAATATCATTGCCGAACAAATCCTTTTCAATAGGATCTATTATACGTTGTCAGATTCTTTCTAGTGGCTTAGAAACCCTCACTTTTGGGTGAGCCGCCCAGCCTAACCGTAAGTATATAGGATCTATTCTTTCTATAGGACATGTTGATATGCGATGAACACAACGAAATCGCGTTGGTTGTAGAATCCGTTTTTGGATTATGTACATAGTAAAGCTTTACGTATGTCGTAAATTATTTGTACGTTAACACTTAAATAACTGTTTAAATTTTATTTTGCAAATTAAAAGTAATCTTGCCTATTTAAGGTCATGTTAATTAAGATAGTGGTCTTTGAAGTGACCGGAAGATTCTTGATGTCTGTTTTCCTTTGAGATTTGAGTTAAAAATTTATATTCAGGACATTTTTCACTATAAATATAGCTTAATTTATTTGAAATCATTAATAATTAATAAACTAAATTGTCACCAGAGCTATATATATCTCACATTGGCGTAATCACATTGGCGTAATACATAATCATAAGTTATCACATTGGCGTAATACACAATTATAAGTTTTAATTAAAAGCCCCACTCCAGGTGACGCCACCAGGCGATAACAAACAGAATCTCATTATAAAAGCTTCCAGTAACGGTCAAGCTATTTAATAGCAGCGTTTTACCTGAAATAAAACGCATATTAAATACTTACCTTACTGGAAGCTTTACTTTTGATTTCTGCCTGGTGGAAATTACAAAAAATTAACGCAATGAGGCCAAAAGGCACGCTATTTTTCCTAGAAAATAAAATGGCGCGCAATCGCCAACAAGGGCGCCACCTGGAGGCTTCCGGTTACAACGCTTAAAGGGACTGAAAACGATAGCTGATTGACGGAAAGGGATACGCACTCTCATTATAAAAGCTTCCAGTAAGGTAAGTATTTAATATGCGTTTTATTTCAGGTAAAACGCTGCTATTTTTGTCTAAACTTAATATTGTAATGGTACTATTTTTCTAATTACCTAACTAAACAACTAGCCATTAAAGGTACTCAGTAGGTATAGCTATGATATGTATAAAAAAGGGTAGATAACGAACACACGGTGCGTAAACAAATGCACACATTAAGAAGTGTCTATGGATGTTCATCTTATAAGTATTTTACCTAATGATATTTAGAATAATATATATAAATATGTATATTTTTACGATATGTGCCGATCTGTCTATGTATTCATTTTATCATGCAAGCATTGCAAAAAATGTATGTAAACAATAGGAATGCGAAAATACCAGTTTTTATTGTTCTCTGTTGTATTCTTCTAATGGAATGTTATTTTCTTTTTTTTTTTCTTTTATATTAACTGCTTTTAATTGTTACTATGACTTATTTTATAAGTAGGTCAACAACTATTGCTTCAACTTCCTGTTAGTTTATTGTATGTAGGTAATCAGTTGCAGAACTAGTTTGTTATATTCCCATTGTTATAGTGCGGGGTGAGTGATTGCCTACCAGCACAAACCTATTTGGTTTATTGGTAGGTTTAATATAAGATTGTGTTGTAATATGTAAAGATTAATAAATAAAAAAAAAAAAAAAAAACCGAACTTCATCGTTTTACCTCCGCTTAAACCTAGTTCTAAGCTGAAATTTACTCGGCCATATGTGAGGAACTCGACGGCTGCGATTGGAAGTCCTTATTGTCATGTGGGTCAGTAGACGAAGCGGTCGATATGTTTAATAAGATTCTTCTCAGTTTGCGAGATAAGTATATACCTTCTAAGCGAGTGCGTTCAAGGCATTTCCCCGTCTGGTATTCTCCCGCATTGATAAAAGTACTTAGAGAAAAAACAAATTACATAGAAAGTTCAGAACATATAAATAATAATAAATTTGATAATGCTTTTAGCGTTCTACGCAAGAGAGCTAAACAAATGGATATCGAATGTTACAACAATTATATAATGATTACTGAAAATTCCATTAAAAAGAACCCCAAAACTTTGTACAAGCAAATAAGCAACATAACTCATACCCTCTATCCATGAACTATAATGATAGTGAGCTTACTTCGGGTGAGGAAATATGTAATGCCTTTGCAGAGTTTTTTAACTCCGCCTTCATCTGTCTCATCAAATTCGATCACAACTGATGCTCCTTTTCTGTCGTACTCATGTAGAGATTCGTACAGTAGAATTTAACGAAAATGAAATTTGTAAAATACTAAAATCTCTTGATTGTAATAAGTCTGCGGGCCCGGACCTGCACCCAGTTCTGTTATTGAAGTGTGCTGCTAGCCTGTCCTATCCTACCTGTCTATTATTCAGGCGCTCTATTGCTGAAGGCGTCATGCCAAAAATTTGGAAATCAGCTATAGTTACTCCCATCCATAAAAAGGCCCTAACCGCGACGTTGCAAATTAGTCTTGAAATCACTTTCAATTATAGTTTTTCTAAAGATGTAGACTTATTTACTGCAAGACAAAATGCATTCAAAAACTTAATATAGGTAGTAATCAACTTATTTCTGTGATGACTAACTTCAATCTCCTGTTATCTTAACATTTATATTATTTATTATTTCTTCCCTTTTAACGATCTAAGTACATTGGTATAGCTCCCACAAAATTAATTTGTAACGTTTATTATTGTTAAAAATGTTTTTTTTTTAATTAAGTATGTACTATTAGTGTAAACATCAAGAGGCTTATTTATGTACTAGCGAACTACATTTTTTAACCAAAGCTGTTTGTTTACCATAAATAAATAAATAAAATAAACTCATGCTTCTTGTTGAATTTCTAATGTATAAAACTATTAACTTTTTATTCCATCTCTTCCTATTCTCTGTTAACATTCTAAACTTTGTGAGTTTCTGTTTGTAGTCTTTGCTTATGTGTTATATTGTATAATTTTCTTCAATTTTCCATTTTCTAATCACCAATATTATTATTCTATAAGCGGTCTAAAAACACGCTTTGTTAGCCTAAGTGTTTTTAGAATTGTTTATAGACTTTTTTGTATGAAGGCCGTCTGGCAACCCAAAGATAATAAAATAAATAAAATAATATGACGTGTAAATTGTCATTTTATCAATAAATAACTTATGACTTATGTTTGCAACGGTTGATTTTCCTCGCGAATTACGTTTACCATCTACTTATTTCTACTGTACGGGAATTTCGGGGGCGGCGGAAATTGGAAAGGCGCGAGATTTTCGATTTAGGAATTTATTAAAAAATAATATATTACTTAATTAGATTAAACAGAAAATTCACAATCGCGAGGGCGCCGGCCCTCCGGTCGGACCGGCGAATAAACTATTCAGATCATAAATGCAATACATCACAGAGTTTCGTCACATGGACTTCTTTGGGAAAGGTTTGGACTGGAGCGCGGAACCGGCGCGGGCTACTCCTCATCGTCGTCGGCGGCGTGCAGCGTGCGGCACGCGGCGTCGTTGTCGCGGCCCAGCGCCAGCGTGCGGCCCGGCGCCGCCAGCCGGCCGCGCGCGCCGTGCCGCACGACGAGCCGCCGCGGGCCCAGCTCCGAGCGCAGCGCCAGCGTGTCGTTGACGTGGTGCGGCGGCACGGCGGCACGCACGCACACGGCCACGCCCGAGTAGAAGTCGAGCGCGAGCGCGATGCGCAGGCGCGGCTCGGCGGCACGCTCGCGGCGCGCGTGCAGCTCGCCCCAGGCGAGGGCGACGCGCGCGCTCACGTCGGCCGCGGCGGCCGCGCGCAGCTCGAGCGCGCCGCGCGCCGTGCGGTGCCACAGCGAGGCGGCGGCGTGCGCGTCCAGCGCCAGCGCCAGAGCGGCGCGCGCGCGCACGCGCACCACGCAGCCGCCGAGCAGCGGGAGCGCGGCGCGCGCGTCGAGCGGCACGCGCAGCGCGCGCAGCACGCCGGTGGGCGCGGAGCCCGTGCCCGCCCACACGTGGCTCAGCAGTTCCGCCTGCGACGATATATAAGCGTACGTGTAAGCACTTCAATTCAGAATAGTTATCAGTCTGTATAAATTATTTTCTTTTTTTTTTGATAAACTTCGAGAATAAGGAAGTTTCCAGTTTTCTTTATAATATATCACACTATGTCTGCAATAATCTCCAAAAATGACGGAGTTATGAATTTTTAAACATGACCGCATGAAACTAAAAAGCACCACGACGGATTTATGCGTGTGACGTCACAAGACTCAGAAGCCGCGCCGTGGGTTAAGCGGGAGTAAGGAAAAAATCAAATAAAGTAACGCAGCATACTCCAATGCGTATAAAAGGTAAGAATGATTATCCATTCTGGTTTAGCCGATCCTTAATTAAAACATTGAAAGAAAAAGCAAAGTTTCACCGTAAATTCAAAATGTACAGCAATCCCAGAGATCAACTTTCTTATCAGATTCTTCGCGATCGTTGCGATAAAATGATAACAGAGTGTCTAATCAGGTTGAAATCTGAAGCAAGGGAACTCGTCAAAAAAGATCCCAAGTATTTTTGGTCATTCATCAAGTCCCTCAAGTCAAACAGCAGTGATATACCGGACGAAATGTTCCTTGGCAGTCGTAACATGCAAGGTGGGCAAGAAATCACAGATTTATTCTCGGAATACTTTCACTCTACCTACCAGGCTAACACCGACCATGCACACTCTCAGTTTGACACTGGCACTTCCAGCGGTATCCATACTACCATCAATTCGTGCACACTTTCCGAATCGGAAGTTTTGACCTCACTCAAATAGCTGGATCGTAAACAAGGGTCCAGGTCCTGACGGTATTCCTGCAGTTTTTTTGAAGTCTTGTGCTTCACAACTAGCGAAACCACTGCATCTTACTTTTAACAAGTCTCTGTCATGCGGAGTATTTCCTGCCATGTGGAAAATAGCCTATGTTACTCCGATTCACAAAAAAGGTGACTCATGCGATGTATCTAACTACAGCCCGATTTCAATTTTTTTTTCTAAGGCATTTGATGTGGTTGACCACGAATTGATGGTTCGGAAATTCGGTCATGCTGGTATCTGTGGTATCCGCGTAAAGCAATTGATGGCTAACGTCACATAGGCGGTGCCAAATGACTAAAATGTAGTCATAAACGATTGCTATTACGATTGCTATTGCTTAGGCGGTCGGGGGGCTGGAGCTCCGACTCCTACAGCTACAGCTAACAATATAAATCTATTCAAGAAATTACCTGTAGTCAGGTAATCTCGGGGATTTATAATCTTAAGTTGGAGAGCTCGATCGGACCTGACAAAATTCCTCCTTGGTTTCTCAAACAAGGAAAATAATGTCTAATTGGGCCCCTCTGTTATCTCTTTAAATTAGCTCTGAGTACTGGCCAATACCCGTCACAGTGGAAGATTTCGAGAGTTACTCCAATTCCTAAAAGTTCCAATAAAATCAATTTCGAAGAGTATCGGCCCATAGCTATTCTCCCTACGATACTACACGCCTTCCGGTGTAAGTCAGGGGACAATAGAGGGACCGCTGATTTTCTCCTTGCTGATCTATGACCTTTCGTCAGTCCTCAAGCACGCAAAATGTCTCCTGTATGCTGATGACCTAAAGATATTTATGGAGATTAAGACGCCTGGGGATTGTCTGCATCTCCAGCAAGACATTGACGCAGTGTATAGATGGAGCGTTAAAAATAGAATGGAATTTATATTCCCAAAATGCTCTGACTTTTGGTAGAAAGCTGCATCCGATTGAATTCCAATATAAACTTGACCAGGAGTGATTTCGCGATCGACCACTGTGCAAGACCAGGGTATTGAATTTTACCAAACTTTTCTTAACCATATTACGTCCATTGCTAAGGAATCTTTTTGGAAATTGGGTTTTATCCGCCGAAACGTTCGCGATTTTCACAATTTGGGTGTGATATATAAGACTCATTTTTAACACCTTAGTTCGAACCAAGTTAGAAGCAAGTGCATGTGTCTGGCGCCCTTATGAGAGCACTTACTTACACTCCTTATTGAGAAAGTTCAAAAGGTTTTTCTCAGGTACTTATACAAGCATACATATGGGTATTATCCATATAAGTACCCGACCAACTTTCTCTTGGGGAGCCTGGGGTTATAACTCTCTTGAATTTCGGAGATCACATGACCAACTTGTTACCATGTGTAAGATCATGAGAGATGAAATTGGTGCTTCTGATCTTCTTAGTGAATTTTGTAGTCTGTATGTTCCTGACAATTATTATTATCGTCGCCTCAGGTGCCACAAGTTGTTTGCGACCGCTTTTAGTCGCACCGTCGCGCGTTCGAAATCCCCTATTCCGCGAACTTTTAATTTCAATGCCCTTCTGGAAGCCAGCTCTAATTGTGATCTGTTCGCTGAAGATTGGAACGTAATTTTATTTTTTAAATTTTATGACAAGACTTTGTTTATCTGTTTATTTTAATGAAATATGTGTTGTTTTATAGTTATAATTTAAATCAGTTATTTGTTAAATAAAAAGCTCAATTGTTGTAGAAACTGGTTAAGTAAGATGACTTTGTAATTAATGTAATTGGCGTATTCCATTCTAATGAATAATGAGTTCATTTTACTCGGGACAAAATGTATGGAAATGCTGGATTTTTTAATAATAGCAATATTGGAGGGTTAGTCCCATAGTACATGTTGATCATAACATAATGATCAGTACAATGATCTTAGAACGTATCCTTGGCTTAGAAAAATACACGGTATAGAAGGAAGCACTTTATTTCCTTTTTACCTTAGGTACTTCCGCCCGCCTAACTCACGGAGCGCCTTCTGAGGCTTGTGACGTCACACGCATAAATCCGTTGCGCGGCGTTTGTTTCGTGCGGTCATGTTCAAACGTTCGTAACTCCGATATTTACTAAGATATTCGAGTAATTACTTCACTGTGCCTCATATATATCTAACGTCTTTAAACGTGTGTAATTATTTTTAATTTTTATGAGAAGAGCAGCGATTAGGTAGGTACGAACATTTTTATTATCAATAAAGGACAGATTTTAATTTCCAAAGAAAGCAATTTACATCGAATGTACCTATTGCGTAAGTTTTTAAAAAATCGATAGTTTATAAATCGACGGCTCCTACGTATACCAGTGTATCTGTAAGATTCACACATAAACATCTGATCTATTTCTGAAATCCACGTATGTGAATCTAAATTATTGAAAAAAAAATCTACTTAAGTTAGCCAGAAGTATAAGTGAGTAACTATTTTTTTTATCCTATGATGCTCCGCTGAACAATCAGGAATCTACCACTTACCTACAACTGCGCGGGAGATTTAGTGGCGCGGGCGGGGTAACTGCCCGATACGCAGTTCTTCGGCGGAGGTCTAGATTCGCGCGCCGAAGTTTGTGAAAGCGATCAAAATGTATTTCAGAGTTTAAAAAGGTGCTCGTAACAAATATCGAAACTCTAGAACAGGTAACTGTTTTTTATTTTGCTACGTTTTTTGAAGTTTAAGCGTAAAAGTGTGTAGATACTTACTTATACTTCGAGATTATAGTGATTGATTATGTGTATCATTAACATGTTTGTACGTTGTAAGTTCAATTTTAAGTATGTGCTATGTAAAGAGTTTTACTTTTCAATACACAACTTTACTTACTTTTATGTGTGATATCACCAAAACTGATAAGTATCAGAGCACATTTTTTTCTTCTAAATAATTAAAATCCTATTATAAACCAGTTTACGAAATTTCTTTACTCTAGTCCATTTGAGAAAAAAATATCACGATTTTAAGTTAAAAAATGTTTAAATAGCTCTCCTGAAAAAATTGGTTTTTGTAGATACACTGGTATACGTAGAAGCCGTCGAAATCCAAAAGTGTTTTGTTGGTTTGTTACTCTTTCACGCAGCAACGGACTGACTTGATTTTTTTTTATATGGACATAATTTGAATAATCTCTGATCGAGCTTAGCAAGCACAAAAAAGAATCCGTTCTTTTTGAGAGAGGAATAAATTATTCAAACTGAATTAAGATACAAGAGACTATTCCACGTTCTTGGAGCATACGCAGTATCTCGAAATGTTTTAACTTTTACATTCTTTCTCCAGATTCCTCTAGTATTGGTGAAAGTTGAGGGTCTTCCGAGCTCCGGGCCCCGAGGCACTGCAGCGGCCGGCGCTATGACAGCCGCGGACTGCGCATGTCTCTGATGATCGCTGCCGCGTACATATTAGAATGTAATGAATGAAGAGCTCACCTGTCCGTCGAAGAGCGTGAGGTCTTGTAGGCGCGCGCCCGCCACCGCCAGCGCCAGGCCGCCCGCCACGCCCTCCTCCTCCCCCTCCTCGTCTCCGGCCCCGCCCGTGAGCGCGTGCAGGCCGCGCGTCCACACCTCCACCTCCAGCTCGGGCGGCGGCGCGTCCCCGGCGGGCGGCGGCGCGTCCCCGGCGGGCGGCAGCAGCTGCAGCGCCACGCGGCCGCGGCGCAGCAGCCCGCCCGCCGCCAGCTGCAGCGAGTGCAGCACCGCGCGCCAGCCGCCCGCGCCGCCCGCGGCCCCCGCGCCGCCGCCCCACCCCGTGTCGCGCGACAACACGTGCGACGTGCCTGCAACCACGCAACACGTCACGAGCTGCATATACTTCCCACTACTTACATTGTCACCGGCCGCCGTCACATTGGACGCAAACAAATAAAAATATATTTGAACGATCGTGTTCATCGACTACAGGATATGTCCTACTGGATATTCCCTATGAATTACCTATAAAGGGGAGTTGGCGGTTTAGCGGTTCGCATCCGACCCGTTTCAGCGGCTTCTTTTTCTTAGTCTTGATTAGATCCTCGATTCATCAGTCCACCACTAAGAAGTATACTACTAGTTGAAAACGTCCTACGCTGCGTATAGCCGTCTCAATAGTATACTCATTAGACCGCTTTACGCTTATTCATAAGATCTATTACGGTTAATAAAGACCACGTTTCTACGTCATATTTCATAATAATAAATAAATAATAACAAGTGACACGCCGATTGAAAATGATCGATTCAAAGCACTAACATGTCGAATGAAACGATTGTAGACTATAGTTAGACTTTTTTGTATGAAGGCCGTTTGGCAACCCAAATATACTACTACTTACTTATTTCTTAAGTATACCCTAGTCCCTACGGGATGATGAGGTATTTATTTATTTAATAAGAGGATCAACAGCATCAATAACAAAAAATAACAAAATACATACACGTAACAAATACAGAGCGCTAATTATAGATCCTCACGTTTAGAACTAATTTAGTGACAATGTGGGAAAACAAACTTAAAAAACATAAATCGCACAACAAAACATAAAATAAACTTACGAAACGTGAATAGACTTACAAAGTATAAAAATATACCTAAAAATAAACTTACAAAACATAGAATAAACTCACGAAATATAAATATAATTACAAAGCATACGTATAATAAGCCTATAAAACACAAAGTAATATGCTACATAATTTTGAAAAAAAAATGTTGTATCTAATTAGTTCTGAAAAAACTGCTCAAGCGCCGCCGGATGAATACTTGTGCAGAACAAATCCAGATCAATGTGCCTCCACAAATGATTGAAACGGTCGCCAGCTCGCAATAAGAACGAGTTTTGCCTTACTAAGTAGCTCAGGACAGTCAATTTCATTTGAAGTTATCTTCAACAGAAAAATTAAATCAGCAATTTCGCCGAAAGAGGGAGAAAGTGAAATTTCTTGCAAAGTTGATCTTACTTCTTGCGCACTTTCACAAATTTTAACATGAATTTTTCAAAGCATGTGGACTTATTTGCATCAAGGCACAACATGTTTAAAGTCTTAATTAATAGTCAGTTTTTCAAAGGTACTATATGCACGGCAATGAAATAATTGGGATGCTTTATTCTATTTTAATGTGGGTTAATTTATACGTATCAACTGCTACTGTTAAATTATTTATTAAACTTGTAGCAGATCTCATGCTTCTTGTTGAATTTCTAATGTATAAAACTATTGACTTTTTATTTCATCTCTTCCTATTCTCTGTTATAACAATCATTCTAAACAATATTGTATAATTTTCTTCAATTGTCCATTTTCTAATCACCAATATTTTTATTCTATAAGCGGTAGATTTCGTTGGAAAGTGTTTTTAGAATTGTTTATAGACTTTTTTGTATGAAGCCCGTTAGGCAACCCAAAGATAATAAAATGAAATAAAATAAATAAATGTTTGGAGCGATGTTAGACCGAATCAGACTCGACGATCGATATTTATATTGAAGTCGCATTTACTCGGACTATTTATCCCGCGCGCCTGCCGCCGGGCGCCGCGGGACTGGGACGGGCGATACTCACCCGCGTGCGCCTGCGCGTCCCACGAGGTGAGCTCCACGGGCAGCACGGAGTACAGCGCGCGCACGGGCGGCGCGTGACGCAGCGCGCGCAGTCGGCCCCACAGCACGCGCCGCAGCTCGTGCGCCGCGCGCCCGCGCTCCGCCGCCAGCGCCTGCGCCACGTGCACCAGCTGCAGCGGCGCCGCGGCCGCCTCGCCCGCCGCGCGCCCCTCCACCACCAGCTCCAGCGCCGCCGCGCGCACCTCCAGCGGCAGGCTGGCGTTGGTCGCCAGCACGCCCAGCCGCGTCAGCTGCGCCGAGGGCAGCGCCAGCCCGCGCAGCGCCGCCAGCGCCGCGCCCGCCGCCGCCGCCTCGTCGCGCTCGGCGCTCGCCAGCAGCGCGTCCGCCGCGCCCGAGCGCAGGTTGCCAAGCGCGGCCAGGCGCGGCGCGCGGCACGCGGCGTCTCGGCACCGCGCCAGCGCGCGCGTCACGGCCTCGCGCACGGCCGGGGTGGCGGCGGTCTGCGCGCGCGCGGCCGCCGCGGCCGCCAGCAGCGCGGCGTCGGCGAGCGCCGGCCGGCGCGCCTCGGCGGCCAGGCGCGCGGCCAGCAGCACGGCGTCGCGCGCGGGCGCAGCCGCCAGCGCGAGCCCGGCGAGGAAAGCACGCGCGAGCGGCTCCAGCGGATCGTCGGAGGCGAGGCGCGTGAAGGCGGCGGCAGCGCGTGCGGCGGCGGTCGAGCCCGCCAGCCCGAGCGCGCGGCACAGGCCGGCGAGGCGCGCGCGCGGCGCTGCCTCGAGCGCGGCCTCGAGCGCGCGCTGGTCGGCGCGGCGCAGCGCGGGCAGCAGCGCGAGCAGCGCGCGCGCGCCTGCCGCGGTGCCGCCCGCGCCCGCCTCCTCGTCCGCGAGCGCGTCCTGCCCGCGCTCCAGCGCCTCCTCCAGCGTCTGCGGATGACCGATTTTTATAAATCCATGAACGTCGGCTGCACGCACGAAAAATTGTCACATTCCGCCTAAACCGAGCGTGCAAGCGAGAGCGCGGAACAAGCGATAGAGAGGCACGATCGGCCCCGCGCGTTCGGCTTGTTTCAGTTGTTGATTCAACAATGTTTTCTTTGTAGGTTATAGCGTGGCAGCGAGTGCATGAGAAAGGGTGGGAAGTGATATGGCGCGTCCGTGACGGACCGACGAGTAGGTTCCTACTCTCGTATGCAGAGATAACAGACGCCGCGCGCCGGCAGCCCAGTGCGAGCGTGCGCGTGTCTCCGGCGCCAGCGGTGGGCGTGCTATCCACGTTATCCTTATAGGTAGGTAGTACGGAACTGATCGCGCAATATAGTTAATACGACATCAATAAATATAAACATCTTATCATACGTCTTTCTCAAAGACCTATATGTTATGTCGGTCTTTGGTCTTTCTTTAACTTCCTGCTCATCACCCGACTCAGTCGAACGACGGGAATTAAATAGAGGTGTTGATACCTACCTCATCATTTATATCTTGAATCTTATTGCGCGGTAAGTGACGTAGTACCTAAGTATAAGAATAATGTGTTCAAATCGCGAAAGTTTAAAAATAACCTTTGTTATCGACATCAACTCACTACCTACTTTTTTTTTTATTTATTTATTTGATAAATTACAATGATAGATAACTCGTTCATACATTGTCTTAAAACCTAGATTAGGTTTGTCTAGACAATCTAGTTGTCTTATATTAACAGTATTAAATATTCTGTGCTACAAGATACATTTTCATGCGTAAACAAATATATATACATATCAGTGCATATAAACATACAAAAAGATCATCAAATACATTTTAAATGATAACGAAGAAGTAATTCGACAAAGCGCGTTTCGCACAAGTTCGCGAACGCACAGATCTGTCGGTAGGCCACGCCGGAACAGGTTCTTATCTATAGTGGTTCATTTTCACTTCATTTCAACAATAGATACTTTATAAATAATAATAGATACTTTCTAAATTAAACATAATCAGTATTTGACCCTCAGAATTGATACTCCTAACTTAGGTATAAATATTCATTACCTATTTTTTTTTCTATCTTATCTTATAAGTTGTTTCTCTAGATGATGGACATATTCCAAATATGTTATTGTATTTTTATATTTATGTAATTTTCTATTAGGCAAATCTCGAGAAAAAATCAGTTTTTCCATATACATATTTTCAATTATAGTTATTCTAAAGATGTAGACTTATTTACTGCAAGACAAAATGCATTCAAAAACTTAATATAGGTACTCAACTTATTTCTGTGATGACTAACTTGAATCTCCTGTTATCTTAACATTTATATTTATTTGTTCCCATTCAACGATCTACATTGGTATAGCTCCCACAAAATTAATTTGTAACGTTTATTATTGTTACAACTGTATTTTTTATTTTATTATGTACTATTAGTGTAAACATCAATAAGCTTATTTATGTCATACTAGCGAACTAAACTTTTTAAACAAAGCTGTATGTTTACCAAAAATAAATAAATAAATATTTTTTTAATAACATAAAATAAGTACAAATAAAAAATAATAATAATAAAATTTATAGGGGGGCCCATTTAGTGGATGGCAAGTCACCACCCGCCTAAATATTTTGAAATGAGGCATCACTTGGCGGGTGCCGCACCTCATTCCATAGACCAGCTTATAATCATGTAATAATTCATTAAAATAGCCTAAGAAGTACCTATTCCCCGTCTTTACAATAGTTTCCGTCTTCCTATCACCCAAAAACTGTATTTTTTTACTTAATAATTGTAAAAGGGCCTCTTGGTGTTGGTTTCGGCCCCATCAATGCCCTTCAACGATCCGGGGCAACCCGTTGTAAAACAAATTTATAATAATAAGAGTATATTTATAATAATAAGAGTATATTTATAATAATAAGAGTATAATTATAAAAATAAGAGTATATTTATAATAATAAAAGTTTATTGACCGATCTTGCCCACGATATAAAATTTTCCTAAAATGGGTATCTCCGTCGTCTGCATCTTGACTTATCTATTTTTTTTTTATTGGAAGTTCGTAAACAGCCTTATGTCTAAATCTTACACAGGTGAAGTAACACATTATTTCCTTATTTACTGCCTTAAAAACTGACTTAAATTACACAGTGAAACTAATAAATATTAACCTGCTTTTACAAAAAATGGAAATTCATTCCAATACAAACAAGAGAATAAATCCATTAAAACAAAACGAATTAATAAAAATAAAAACATTAATCAATATCAATCATAAGTCATAAGTCATAAGTCATTTATTGGTAAAATGTCAAATTACACGTCAACTGATATACATTCATTACAATTATGTAATCTTTGGATGTAATAGATTAACAATATAAAATTATTCAATTTCAATAATAATTAATAAATTAAATAATACAATGTCAGCAAAATTCAATCCAAAAACAAATTAATAATAAGAATACAAATGTCATAAATAAAGAAATACGAATTAAAACAAATATTGAGTTATGTCAAACGTTTATAAAATTCGTCGTACCTATAGAAAGATTGCTCGATAAGCCAATTTTTCAATTTATTTTTAAAAGAATGTAAGCTCGTTGCCGACGTTATTTCTATAGGTAAGGTATTATACACGGTCGGAGCCATGACGTGAGTCAGCTTAGATGACTTCTCGAGGGAGTGGGGGACGGCCTGCAGCTTATGCTTGTGCCGGGTGGGGTATCTGTGCGCGGAGCCCCGCTCTGGATACGCCGCCAAGTTCATCCTGGCATACACCGCCACTTGATAAATAAAGATGGCTGTCAGTGTGAGGATTCCTAATTTCTTGAAATATGGGCGAGCTGGAGTGTCCCATGCAACGCGCGCGATGCACCGCACCGCACGTTTTTGCATAATGAACGCTCGCTCCCAATCCGCGGCTCTAGCCCATATTTCCGTCCCATACTGCAGCTGCGAGTGCACTGTGGCAAAGTAGCAAGCTCGCGCTACCTCTTGTGGAACTACCTTTGCCACCCGGCTTAAAGCGAAGCGTGCGCTTCCCAGCCTACCACAGACTTTGTCTATATGAGCGTCCCACTTCAGTCCTCGGTCGATCTCGTACCCTAAGAACGTAGTCGTACTCCGCTCTTCTATCCTCACTCCATCTACCAGTACACATAAAGGTCTTACGGCCTTACCCGACAGACTAAATTGGACGAAGTGAGTTTTTGATATGTTCAGAGCGAGACCGTTCGTGTGGAACCACTCAGATAGCTGGAGGGCCGTGTCGTTCAATCTCCGCTCCAGAGCGTCGACCGTCGGCGCCGTTACTACCACGGCCACGTCGTCCGCGTACATCAGCACGTCGGACGCGGGCATGGCGTCGGGCAGGTCGTTCAGGAGCAAGGAGAACGTTATATTGGACACGGAGGACCCCTGGGCCACACCCATATCTGACGTCATCGGATCCGACCTGTGCACGCCGCCACAGGCGACCACCACCTGCGACCTTCCCTGCATCAGATCCGTCAAGACGGCGTGAGCCGGGCCCGCCACTCCGTAGTGCAGCAATTTAGCAGCTAGCACGGCGTGGTCTGCGACGTCAAACGCCTTCGATAGGTCGCAGCACAGAATCGCCACCTGCTGCTTACACCTGGCCTCTCGGGCTGAAATGATGCGTCGTACCACCTCACGCGTAAGTGATGTTGTAGAGCGCCCCGCTCGATAAGCGTATTGCCGATCGAATAAAGCATTAGTGTCTGATAAAAAATCTCCGAGTCGAGTGCTCAATCCGTTTTCAAAGATTTTAGCTACCGCGGGTATTATAGAGACCGGTCTATAACTGTCTATGCTTTCTCGTTTTCCTTTTCCCTTATACAATGGCGACACTTTGCTGATTTTTAGAGGACTCGGAAAACATCCTTCCCTTATACAAGTATTAAATAGGTCGGCTAATACTGGGGCTAGGGACTTAATCACTAATCTTATTAATTTCATTGACATCTCGTATATGTCTTTTGATGGTTTCGGCGGTATTCGCGACATCACAATACGATGCACTTCATCCGCGCTAAACCTACGAAACCGCAGTGATTGATCGGCGGGCGCACGCGCGGCGGCCAGCGTGCTGAGCGCCCGCGCAGCATTCGCGCGCGGCGCCGAGCAAACTAGAGATGCGTTCACGAAACGGGCGTTAATAGCGCTGACGGCAGATTTTTTGTCAGGATACTGCGTACCATCCGGTTGTTTTAATAGATCAGTAAAGTCCTGCTGAGGAGAATTGAATTTTCCTCTCTCTTTATTAACAATATTCCACATAGTTTTAGAGGCATTACTACTAAAATTAATTAAATTAGAATAGTATTTCGATTTGTTCATTTTAATTAGCTTGTCATATAAATTATTCATGTCAGAAATTAGGATATCGATGTCAACATTATTTGGATATTTCCTACCAATTTCAATAATGTCAAAAAGCAAATCCTTATAATTAATTACATCCGGTGTTACCCAAGATGAGTCAGGTTTTTTAATGTGCGCCTTTCTCAAAGGAAAACACGTGTCATATTTATTTTTAAATATGTTAAGGATCGAGGTAGCTTTCTTTAAAGCATTGCTGTTACGCGATGTAACATCTTCCCAATCGATGCTGTCTAAAGACAATGCAAAGTTATGCCGATTGGTATTAGAAAAACTTCTAACATACCGCACAAGTGGTTGAGGAACATGCTTATGTACGATTAGTGTACATTTAACAGCGAGATGGTCGCTCAGATTAGTAATAACAGGCGCGGCGGACATCGAGCCCGCCGGCAGGTTCGTGTAGGCATGGTCCAGGCTGGTGGACGTCGATGCAGTCACTCGAGTCGGAAAGTCCACCTCGTTGGTCAAGCCATGCGTTGTCATTAGATCTGTTAACGTATTAAGATCACTCTTTAATGCACTCTCAGCGCTGAAATTAAAATCACCAACAAGAATACAGTGCAGACCTAATTCTGTAATCTTATCGAGCAATCTTTCAAAATGTGTTAAAAAGTGTTTATTACTAATTAAATTCGTACGATACAAACACACAATCGTCAACCTTAATTCTATTAAATTAATAGCCGACACTTCCAAATATTGTTCTACGGACAACGAAGTTAGTTCAGTGTTTTCAGTGCAACGCATCCTATCACTTATAAATATACATGAACCGCCGTGTTCGTACTGCCTCCTACAATAAAACGAAGCCAATTTAAAACCGTCAATAGTCACGCATTGAATTTGTTCTTCTTTCTGGAAATGCTCCGTTAGTGCAAGAACGTCGCAGTTGAGATCACCTCGTAGTTGTACTTCGATCTGTCCCGTTTTGTTATTTATTGATCGGATATTCTGGTGGCATACGACGAGTGATTCCTGCACCGCAGGCGCATTATGCGGCGCGGACGTCTGTCCGCCGTGGCTCAGTGAGAGAGGACTGGCCGCCGCGCGCCGTCTCACCCCGTCCTCCGCGGCGGCTGACGAGAAACCAATCTGATAGCTTCACTTGAGCCGGCCACGAACTCGGCGAACTAATTAAATCGTATAGGCTCTCGGGGAAACCAATAACAAATGCGGCATGTCTGTCTGTCCTAATGTCTCGTTTGACAACAGTGTAATTATCACATTGTTTTATTTTATTCAGATAATTTTTAACATTCTGTGCAGTAGTTTCAGGCGCAAATGACCAAGCTTGAATGTGCTTAAGTCGCTCCACGGTCTGGAGTTCGTTGTCAATTTTACCCGACCCGGTGATTATTTTTCGCGCGTTGTGAGTCGGTCGTTTCTTTTCGACCCTAATCCAGTCGCCGTTCGATCCTGAGTGTGCAAGTGTGTTTACAGCTGCTACTGGACTTGTCGCGTTATTCGTACTAGCTACTGCTTTGTTAAGTGCGGGTTTTGTTTTAGTAGTGATTTCGTTAACACTAACCTCGGGTGTTTTCAATGTCGGTGTTGTGTCAGTGGTCAGTGTGCGTGTATTTATGGCGCTGGATTTTTTCTGGGCCGCTGCAGTGGCCGCTTTTAACCGCGCTTGTCGCATCGGTCGCTGGATTGCTGACGGCGTGGCTTCAGTCGTCGTCTTTTGGTTTTCGACCACGGAACTACCCGCCAAATCCGTTTTTATTTGAGCGATGACTTCACCTTGGTAAGAAATCATCACGACTTGCTTGGATATTAGGGCATTTTGTTCCTTCACCATTGTTTTCAGCGAGCTGACTTCATCCATGAGGTCAGCCATAGTCTTGATTAAGTCCAAAACATGATTTTCAATCACCTTCAGCGACATTTTATATTTTAAAAAATTAAAATACGTAAGAGCACTTTCGCACGCGGGGACTACCCTCGCTTATCGCACGATCGCACAATCTGTCTCAGTAAACGTTTTAAATTAAATTTGAATGAGGCTAGCGAACCAGACCTGAATATATCGATACTTTTGCGTATGATTTCGTTATCGTAGGAAGAACACATACGTACTAAGGGAGAATGCAACAATATATTTGTACGACACCTTGGTAATTTAAAAGTACTTTCCAAAGCACTATTCTAGGAGGCTTTGGTACTAACATTTATCTATACTTTTGTTTAGAAAAGAGAGAAAGTCTGCTTTTCTGTGGACGAGTGGTGTCAATGTGTACGATAGTAAGATAGTTAGATGGCGGGTGACACTCACCAAGTTCTCGTCATCGTCGTCGTCGTGTGTCGCGGCGAGCGCCTCGAGCGGCAGCGGGTAGTCGTCCAGGTGCGCCGTGTCGGGAGGCGCGGGCGCGGGGCCGGTGCGGCGCAGCGCGTGCCAGCTGCGCGCCTTAAGCGCCGCGTGCAGCGTCAGCACCTCCTCGGCGTGCAGCGCGTGTAGCGCGCCGTCGCGCAGCTCCAGCCGCGTGGCGCGCCGCGCGTCCGACACGCCCGCCGCCGCGTCCGCCGCGCACGCGTGCCGCACGCGCCGCACGCTGCCGCTCAGCGCCTCGTACGACACGCTGCACGAGCCCAGCGGGTCCGTCTCGTTGTGCCGCGCGCCACCGTCGTCAACCTCGCCCTGGAACTGTACGAGATACACGTGAACCCGCAGCAGGGGCTCGAGTCCCACAATCCGCCGACACGAGACAGTCGCACCGGTTACCTGGAAGAGCGTGGCGAGCGCGCGCTTGTAGTCGCGCACGTCGGGCGGGTCGCGGCGCGGCAGGCGCAGGCGCTCGAGCGCGCCGCGCCGCAGTTGCGCGCACCAGGCGGCCGCCGCGCCGCGCTGCGAGTCCCACACGGAGCTGCGCGGCTCCCACTCGGACGCCACGTGCGCGCCGCGCACCAGCAGGCGCGCCTCCGAGAGCTGCAACACCACATCGCACCGGGGCGGTCACTACATGCGAGGACCGACTCTATCCCTGAGTTTTGGCGGGAACGCGGAAAACTTATGGCGACTCATTGTACTATTTTGTTAAACTTATGTTTTTATCAGTGATAATTTGTGAAAAATTGTGGTAGATATTTCGTTGATTATAACCTGATTTACGTGCATGAGTGTAGGCAAGTGATATAATGTGACGTATCATGTTGTTCCCTGTTGTTACCAAACCTCCATAGACGCCTCTAGTAAAGTCTCCACTGCTTTACTGAGGTATGACTTGGACTATGTTTGGCAGGGACGTTTAAATTCTCTAAGATGTTTGGACTTCACCGCGACTTTGTTGGACTATGACTTTACACTGGCAAATGCACAACAATGCGACGCCAAAACATAAGAGAAGAAGAAGAAGACGCTATCGCTGAAGCAAGGATTTTGTATAAGTACTATCAGCTCATCGCAGACGCAGTTTCATTAGATAATTAGGTATGTTCCTAAGTATAGTCTGTTTCATTAGCGCTGAGAACCTTCTACAGTATTACCTATGTTAGCACTCGTCTTGGCGAAATGAAAACAAAAGTATCGTTTTCTGTTCAATATGTATCGTTTTTTTTTTTTATTAATAGTTCACAAAACTGGGCTTACACACAAACTTACATTAAACAAAAAACATTAATAAAACGACATGCATAATGTGTATGCCCTTCCAGGAGTGAACACAGCATGCATAACAGAATTAGTACTGAATAACTGAAACTATAAAACAATGACAAATTAATTTTTTATAAATTTAGCTTAAAATAAATGTTAAACGTCGCTTAAAATATGACACGGAGGGATTAAAAATATCTAAATCTTGGCATATATTGTTGTACAACGAACACATGCGATACAAAGAAGAGTGTTGGCCGTAGTTTGTACGAGCATGTGGCAAGCTAAACGTTCTTCTAGCCGTCTTGACAATAGCAAGACGGCTAGAAGAACGAGGAACAGAAAAACATATTTTTCCAAGCAAATGAGAACTGTCCAAAATACCGTTCACTAATTTGTGCAGAAATACGATGTCAGCTATGTTCCTTCTGAGTGACAGTGGCGATATTTTAAAATATGAAAGCCTAGATTCGTATAAGTCCAACTGCCTACACAGATTACTCGAATATGAGAGATGGTACAGGAACTTATTTTGCAATCTTTCAATTCGATCTATGTGGACCTGATAAGATGGGCTCCAGACAGGACTGCAGTACTCCAATAAGCTACGCACGAATGAATTAAACAGGATAATAGAAACAGTGGGATCTATGAAGAATTTTGACTGCCTAGATACGAAACCTCCCAGACGAGATGCTTTTTTAACGACACAGTCTATATGCTCTCGAAAATCTAGTTTGGTGTAAACCATTACTCCCAAGTCACGCATACTAAAAACCTCCTTAAGTGGAGTAGGTACCACCAATGAAGTAAGAAGCGCGTGTCGGTGATATTTTGCCTCGAAAAGTTTATGTAAAAACATTTAGAGGGATTGAGTATCATTTTATTGCGTGCACACCAATCATTAATGAGGTCGATGTCTTTTTGTAATAATAACATATCTTCATCAGAATGGATTTCCCTATAAATCTTGAGATCATCCGCGAACAATTGAAATTTAGAAGTGATTTTACAAGCCAGATCGTTTAAAATAGCAAGAAAAACAAAGGCCCCAGATGAGAGCCCTGGGGCACTCCCGATGGCACCAATCTCAGAAAAGACGACGGTTTCGAAGATAAGACTCGCACCAACGTAACAATGAACCGCAACCTCGGCAGTGGTTACATATTTGAGCCATTTGGAGTTGAGACTTTGGGTCCGTGGGGGCCGGGAGCTCATCTCGTTTTCAAAAGTCTTTCTGAGCGTCTGGTGGACGCGACGCGTGACCAAAATGCTGGTGTTTATTTGGCTCAACGTATAAGCATTGCCATTCAGCGTGGCAATGCTGCCAGCATGCTGGGCACGCTGCCAACTGGCAGTGGGCTTGAGCACTTGGATTATCTTTAGACCTTCAAGGGTCTGTGGATGATCCAATTGCTTTCTATGTAGTAGTAATGTAGTATTGTCATTATATTAAAAATAAAAAAAAATAAAAAAAAAATGAACCGCAAATTCCTGCGTAACCGAACTTTCCGATCAGCAATTCGTGATTGACAACATCGAATGCTTTCGAGAAATCGGTATAGACTGCGTGTACTTCGTGACAGTTTGTAAAGGCGTCTGTAATGTCGCTAACGAAATCCATAAGATTCGATGTTGTCGATCTTCCGGGAAAAAACCCGTGCTGCTGTGGGACAATCAGCGGTTTTAAGTGAAATAAAACTCTTCTGAGGACTAAGGATTCAAATAATTTACCTATGGCAGACAAAATTGATATTGGACGGTAATTACTTATGTCACCAAGATCACCGTTCTTATGAATTGGCGTGACATGTGCTATTTTCCACCTAGAAGGAAAAAATCCGGTTGACAGCGATTTATTGAATAAAAGTTGCAATGGATTTGCTAATTGTGACGCACAGGCTTTCAAAAACGCAGGAGGAATTGTATCAGGACCAGGTCCCTTATTAGGATCAAGCAATTTAAGTGCGGTTAAGATATCTGACTCCAAAAGTTGACATGAACTGAGGGTTGTGTGACCCATCCCGGGCTCATAAGGAGAATGCACGTGAGCAGAACCACTTTTGTAGGTAGAATGAAAATATTCTGAGAACAAGTCTGCAATCTCTTGACCACCCTGCACGTTGCGGTTCCCTAAAAACATTTCGTCTGGTATGTCACCACTGTTTGTCCTTAAAGACTTAATAAAAGACCAAAAATATTTGGGATCTTTTTTGATAAGGTCTTTTGCTTCCATCTTCATTCTGTCTAAACACTGCATAATCATTTTATCACAGCGATCACGGAGGATCTGATACGTCAGTAGATCCCTCGGATTAGAATACATTTTAAATTTTCTGTGAAACTTGGCTTTCTCTTTTAGAGTTTTAATTAAAGATCAGCTAAACCAAAAAAGGTACTCATTTTTTCCTCTGATACTCATTGGTGTATTTTTGACTATAATATGAGTGATGACATCGTAAAAGACATCAACAGCCCCATCCACTGACAGGCCTTCCCTCAAATGATCGGCCCATATTATATTGTCTAACTCACCTCTAATTTGTTCATAATTAGCTCGAGAGAAATTTAAGGCGTGCGTTTTGTTAGTCTTTGGAATTTTAGGACTGTTAATTTTGACCGAGATGTTTAGTATAGGATGAAAAATATCAAGTTTAACAAGAGGTGCGGAACCATTACAAACTGACACTGAGTTGGGAGAGTTAGTGATGACTAAATCTAATATTTTGCCTGTGGTGTTAGGTACGGAACAGACTTGATAAAGATCATTAAATTAAATTGCATCAATGAGTAGGCTATCCAAATTATCTAAAGATGTCCCAGGAATCAGCGCGCCTACACTTGCATCTGGGTCACGTTCCCACTTTATACCTGGCCGATTGAAGTCTCCAACTAATAAAAATATTGCATTTTTGGATAGTTTGCTCTGCAGCACGTTCGTAATATTCGATAGCAACTGGTCTAGTGCATCATGTTGAGCAGGAGAAGTAAGATACAATGTGCAAATGCACAATTTCACGGCTGATTTCCCTCCCCCAAATTTAATGATGACCCACAGATCCTCAAACGATGACTCCCATTTAATCCTACGAACAGGGGCAAATTTTTTACTAACAGCAATATGGACTCCGCCACCATCATCTTTCACAGAATTTGAACTAGCACGATCTCGTCTGAACACCGTATATCTGCTATCAAAAATTTCATGATCATAAACAGAATCATTAAGCCAGGTTTCGGTCAACAGAACAACGTCCAAATCTTGCTTAAGTATATTACTAAATATAATTGAAGTCTTGGTCCGAAGACCTCTAACATTCTGGTACCAAATTTTCAGATTACATTTCGATTTGGTTTGAATAGATGAAAACATTAAGTCTTAAAGGAAATTTACACGAGAGAATTCAAAGAATCCAAGTCCTTTACCACAAAACACTTCGAATTAGGGTCCTTTCTCATAAAGACTTTACCACCACGAACCCAGGCAAACATTTTTTTGTCTTTTGCGATTTTGCGAGCAGCTGCGTGAAACTTTATTGTCTGGAGACAGATGTTCACAGACGTAGACTGGTTTCTTCTCGCCGCCGATACCTAGCAGAGATGAGTTAAGTTTATTGTTTGGGTTGGCTCTATTGAACGTCTTGACTGCAGCTAGGACTGTGTCGCGTACCAGAGGACTCGAAAGCTTCACCACAATAGACCGCGGGCGGTTTGAGTTTTGGTTAATTTTGGGGACTCGGTGATAATTGATCAAGTTATAATTTGAAATTTCGCGACCTACAGTTCTAAGCAGCTGCTGAACTACTGTCTTCAGGTTCTCGGATTTGTGCTCAGGTACACACTGAATATCCAAGTTGCAATCACGTGACTGTTGCTCAACTTGATTTAACCTGGTGTCTTCAAACTGGTGACTTCGGTGCGCAGGGTGGAGATTTCAATTTGCTGGTTACTTATTATTTCTGATTTAGAGTCTAGAGCTTCTTGAAGTCTTTCGTAATTAATAGACATAAGCTTTACGCTCTCAGTCAGTTCCTGAATGCTGCTGCGCGTGTTGGAATTTTCGATTGTGAAGTCACGCCTGATTTCACTTAGTAGACGAGACAACGAATCCTCAAGTTTTTTATCTATGTAATTCTTCAACTCTTCAATATTACCAGGAGCTGGGGAACTAGGTGCAGAGCCCTGAGGTTTGGATAGCAAGGAAGAATGAGAAGGATCACTTCGCTTGTCAGCTTTGCAAGTCGGACACTTCCACGATGCCTTGTAGTGCTTAGACTCTTTATTAGGTATATGTTTCTTGACTTACTCCTAAACAATGGTAGTGGTAGGTGTTATTGCATTTAGAGCACGGTTTCAACTCGGATATACTTATCTGCTTCTTGCATATAAAACAAACACCCATTTTTATTTTTCTTAAAAAATGGGAAAATTTCCACGATGTCAATATTAAGTACTGCACCTGTCAATAGCTCTTGTGTGTCAAAATGGAAATCAATCTGTCAATATGAGTTTGACAATCGTAAAACTTGCAATAAAGGGGTATTTTATTCAAAATCACAAAACATCTCAATTGAAGGTAGGAAAATTAGCCTCGGATCTTTGTATTTTATACTACGAGGAGCTAAAACTCATCTCTGATAACGCCTGTGGTGCCACTTCAGGAGCAATATTTCACTTGCAAAACACTTAGAAGTTGATAAGATTCAAGATTACAATAATTTCGAAAAAATGTATAGCAGTACAATAACAAACAGTGGCAGGGTTGCCAGGTATCTGTTGTGCTTTTGTGTCGATAACGCAGTTGCCATGTTTCTTGGTAGAAGATCAGGGGTTGCGAACATATTTTGTCCAGAGTTATACCGCATGGGCCTCATTCCGACTCGAAATACTCTAGCTATGCGTTCTCAGCGCTAATGAAACAGACTATACAATGTAACTAATTTTATCTAAATAATAAAATATAAATAACATTTGCATTGCATCATTGGAACTCCGATTGCGATCCAATTACTTATCTACTTTATGTATGTCGGAAAAGTTTTCAGATAAACCACTACAATACAAAGTTATTTATGTAGCGGTGGGTATGCGCCAGAGAATGCTGATAAAGTTACTTGTAACCAAAGACCTGCTCGTAACGTAGGTATGTAGGGTGGATGCCCCGAATACCAGCCCCGCCCATAATGCCAGCCTTTTCACCATTTTCTTATTTATTAAAGTAAATATATGTTAATACGAAGTGGCCAGAAAAAATATTAAAAAATATTTACTATTTGGTAGAAAATACACGTTAAATATGGTAACACTGGCATGAATAAGTTGATCTCAGTCGTCAATTGAAACACGTCGGGAGTGAACGTCGGCCATTTTGTAAAAACATCATCTAGTTACGAAGCCACCGAAACAAAGTATTTCTCACATTTTTTAGGCTCAACTGTATGTTATTGGTGTTATTTTGGATAACGATGAAGTGGTGAATCGATTTCTAAGTAATAATTTAGGTTTTGTTGTTCTTATCAACGGAAAACAAAGGGGCTGTGATTAAGTACATCGAATGTAGGGGGTATTCAATTCCAGCCACCCTAGGCTGGTATTAGATTAGACGGAGTACCTACCGAATGGCAGCATTGGCAGCCTTAATAGGTAATTAGGGATGTAACATAAAATATATTTTTGGTATAATTTTAAGTCCCTTGAACTTAAAATATAACTCAATGATTGCCGCTTATGAGGCGCAACTTAAGATCTCCGCCTCAGTTATAGCAGAATACAATCAAAAACTGTGTGATTCTGTATCGGTCATCGCGAGCTACGAGAGGAAGCTGAAATCTTACGGTGAACAGATGGGTAAATTTCTCGAATTCTGCGAGTCCAGCCCTCGCATGTCATCCGCAGTCATTCCGACAACGCCACCTGCTCAACGTACACTAGAAGTATCCATGAAGCCGCCGGTTAAGACTCAACCCGCTCGTAGTCGTAAGAACGGCGCCACTACTACACCCCCCACCGCTATGCCTGCACAAGACTTTGGCTGCCGGGAGCGCGCCAGTATGCTGCCGATCGCGCCACCCGCGCCGGCTTTTTCACGGAGTAACGTGGAAGAAGTAGTCGCAAGCCCAACTACGAGAATGTCAGACGATAATGAATGGGTTACAGTGCGTAATCGCAAAGCCAAAAAACTGGTTTCGTCGCCAAGAAGAAATGTCATTAAAGGTAGTGGTTCGATTGATGATGAGCTTAAAACGATAGGCCGAGTAAAAAAGATTCACGCTTGTTTCTTCGCACCGGATACAACGGCAGAGACTGTTGTGTCCTATATGAATAAGAAAAAACAGTGTGACAGGTATCACGCCGAAAAGTTGAAGCTCTCCCATGAACATTACGCGTCTTTTGCTCTGTCAGTCCCGGAAACCCATTTCAAGTTCTTTATGTCTGCAGAGAGCTGGCCTACTTCTACACAGGTTAGCGAGTGGTTTCGCGGGAACGGCGGGCGCGCGGGAGGTGCGCCCCGACGCGGCTCCCGCGGCTGCGCCGGCGCTGCCGGTGCCGCGCCTCCCGCCGCCCGCCGCGCCTCACGCGCGTCGCCCTAACCACCCGCATGATAGAAAGCCGTTGGTGATCTGTCACCAGAATATAAGGTGTATCACAAACAAAACGAAGCAGCTTGAGGTACTATTGACTAAGGAGCTATCTTGCGACGTTTTAATTATTACCGAGCATTGGCTACGGAAACACCAACTGACGTCAGTTACACTTTGTAATTACGATTTACTGTCATTCAGCTGTAGAGAAATGATAGCGCACGGCGGAAGTTGCATCTTTGTACAGAAGGGTATAAAAACGGTTAATAGACAAGATCTCTGCGATTTAACACGAGAGCAGGTATTAGACATATGTGCCGTGCATATGATAGACGAAAATATTCTGATTATTGGGCTGTACCACTCCAACCTCACGAGTCATTCGGAATATCTTAGCCTATTCGAACGCGTCTTATGTAAGGTGACAGATGAAGGGGTTGATTGCGTCATCGCAGGGGACGTTAACATCAATTTTTTATTAAAATCGAAAATCCAAAAAGAGCTAACAGATATTCTCGCCAGCCACAACTTTGTACAGTTGGTAAACCATCCTACACGGGTGGAGGGGGGCAGTGGTACACTTTTAGATCATATATATACAAATTTTTCAGGAAAACGCACTTGTACCGTTCTAGGCGTCACTACGCAACCGCTAAGCGACCATAATGCACAACGTTTAGTCATAGATCAGTGTGTCGCGCCCGCGCCCACCCACCGACTGGCTCGCAGCTTCTCTGTGGCCAATAAAAACCTTTTCAAAGCTGCGCTTGAGTCCGTTGACTGGGGTATGATAATAGAGCGTTCAAATTATAACTGCGAAACCTTGGCAACTTCGCTCTTATCTATTTTGGCCAGTAAAAGTGGTATATGTTTCCCGCAAAAGAAGCTACCCATTCAAGCTAGTAAGCACTGGGTTGACTCGGAGGTCCATAATTTTAGGTACCTACTCAAGGATACCGCAGCGTTAAAAAAGATCTTTCCGGATAACGGGGCGCTTAGCGATAAATATGCAGAATTGTCGGACAAATATCATAGTTTGCTAAGGAATAAGCGCGTTGGCCATTATTCGACAATAATTCAAAACAACCCTCGAAATATGTGGCGCGTCATTAACTCTGAGCTAAACCGCGGAAACTCGTCTAGGGCCGACTTTACAGACCTAGTTCGGAACGATAACGGGCTACCTTTTAGCAGCAAGAAAGAACTTGTTGACTCCTTGAACTTAGAGTTTGTTACGGCATCGAGCAGGGCTGGAGCTCCAGCGGCCTGCTGCTCGAGCGCACTAGCTGCGCTGGGTGACGAGTCATCCGCCAGCGACGTCTCGCTCAGGCTGCAGCCATTCACGCCCACCGAGATTGTTACAATAGGTACTAAACGCATCGCCGCTAAAAAGAGCACTGATATTTATGGTCTGTCTGCTGATCTTATTAAATCATCAGTGGTCCCCCTAGCACCTGTCTTGAGCCACTTGTTCAATCTGTGTTTGCGGAGCGGCGTATACCCGGCAGCGCTCAAAAAAGTAAAAATATGCCCCTTGTACAAGGGTAAAGGTAAGAAGTCTGACCTCAAATCCTACCGCCCAATATCTTTAGTACCGGCAATTAGTAAAATATTCGAGGTGGGCCTGAACAGAAGAATACTAAATTTTGCGTTGGAGCGCAATATCCTGTCAGACAGGCAGTATGCCTACCGGGCTGGGCGTTCAACCACCGATTTAGTGCGAGAAGTGGTCTGGCGGGTTCTGAGCGCGCGTGAGGCGGGTTTGCAGGTGGCTCTGGTCTGTTGTGACCTATCCCGCGCGTTCGACACCGCTGACCACCGTCTCATCACGAAAAAATTAGATTACCACGGTGTGCGCGGCCGGGCCGGGGCCCTTGTCTCCTCATTTTCATCTGAGAGAACGCAAGTGGTGGTAGGTGACATGGGTCGTGTGACCTCTGGGGAGCTGGAGATCGTGATGGGCGTCCCGCAAGGCTCATGTTTCTCAAACTCTCTGTTCAGCCTTCTCCTGAATGACCTGCCAGGTGCCATCCATGACGCAGAGGTCTACATGTATGCTGACGATGTGGCTGCGGTTGTCACAGCGCCATCGAAAAGCCAGCTGCAATGTAAGATGAACTCTGTGGTTCAACGGTTGGATGAGTGGTTTAGGTCAAACGGGCTGGCGCTGAATAGAGAGAAAACTTGTTTTATGACGTTCAACCTCAACGGCAAAGCATCCTGCCAGTATTCTGTGGCCCTAGGTGGTGCTACACTTCAGCAAGTTAATGGTACGAGGTTGCTGGGATTTAGCATCGATAGCGCACTGACATGGGAGACGCACATTGACGAGGTCTGCTCTAAGTTGAGTCGCTCATGCTTTGCTCTTCGACGGCTCGCGAACACCGCCACCCGCGACGTTGTGCGCTCGTGTTACTTTGCTACGGTGCACAGCAACCTAACTTACGGGCTGGAACTGTGGGGTCGGGCCGCGGAGATCAACAGAGCGTTCGTCATGCAGAAGCGGGCTGTACGAGCTATTTTTGGTGCTTCGGATGACGTTTCGTGCGTAGGTTTTTTCAGAAAGTTACAGATTCTCCCATTGCCTTGTGAGGTAATCTACCAGCTAGCTCTATTTACACATACTCATTTGTCCTCATATAAAAAGAGAGGAGTGAACACATCCCGCGACCTGAGGAGTAATAAAAGGCGTAACCAGCTGGTGACGCCCTCTCATAAGCTCGCGAGGTCGGAGGGGTCAGTCTATGTATCAGGTCCTGCGATTTACAATAGAATACCCGGTCAAGTGCGAGATGCACCTTCCGCCGTGTCTTTTAAAACTAAACTAAGGAACTGGCTCCAAACCGAGCTATTCTATGATATTAAAGAGTTCTTGAAATTACCAGAAATTATAACTGATTGACTTTTGTTATTAGATATATTAATATCGAATTTATATTTTGACATTTAATTATTATTCTCGATAGATGTCCGATAATATAATGACATTTAATTATTATTTTCGATTTTTGACATGTAACTATGGTGTTATCAATAAAATATTTGTATTTGTATTTTGTATTTGTATTTGTATACAATTAACAAAAATAAATATTACATATTTTTATTAATTAAGCTATTTTCCAATGATGTACTATTCTAATCTTTTTCGAAAAGTTCTTAACTTATTTATTGATTTATAATAAAAGCTCGGAAAACGAATAAAGCATATTTTATTTATAAATTCACTAAAATCTGAGACAACATAAAATGTAATTGACAACTTACTCTAGGCTGGCATTCGGTACATGAATGGGTGGTATTCGATTCAGAGAGAGCCAGAGGGTACTTTTAGATATTTTATTATTTTAAAATTTTCATGTTGGGTTTATGGTAAAAGCGGGTGATAATATATTTCTCAATGACATAACCTAAATAGTAAAAAAAAACAACTATTTTCAACCTAAAATAAAAGCAGTAATTTTTTTAAGGTTTTAATAGAGGCCAAACATAGCAATTCAACGTGTTATTTTGACGAAACTATAAATCGCATGGATGCTCCTGGACAAAGTGTGGAAGGACCGTAACATACTCAGAAAGACGAAAATGTACATCATTCGCACGCTAGTATTCCCCATTTTCCTCTATGGGGCTGAGTCGTGGACCATTAAAGATGGTGAACAACGACGCATTGACGCTTTTGAAATGTGGTGCTGGTGGCGCATGCTGCTTATTTCGTGGACGGCTCATAGAACAAATGTCTCAATATTGAAAGAGCTTTAAGTATTCAAATTTATTCCTGTATGTGTAGAGTACACAAGACAATGTTTTGTGCCAAATTACATAGCTATGATTAACCTGAAGTACCTATAAATTTTTAATTCCTTTTAATAACCGGATTTTTGCCATTTGATTTTTGACACATTCGGCTGTAACTTTTTTAGGATAAACGATGATTTTTTCACAATTGCAAGAAGTTCTATATTAGCATGTTTAGTTTTAATTTCAACTTGATACATTTACGCGTTTCCGAGATAGAAGGTCTTGGCACACGCACGGACAAACGGACAGCCAGACTGATGGATAGACGGACAGACGGGTCAACGGGCAGACGGACAACAAAATGATCTTATAAAGATTTTTTTTTATTTCAAAGTACAAAACCCAAAAAATTACACCGTTTTTTCAAATCGTCTCTTTATTGAAACTCACTCACCATGTAGCTCCCAAAGTATTGATTGTAGAGCAAAAATGATGATGATTGTTATGATGTTTATTTTAAGTGCTTTCCACACTAGATTTTTATCTCAAAGAGTATCACAGGTGGCGCCACCAACGCTATAAGTTGGAAATGTAAGCACTCAGAAATTTGAAGGTTGCGTAGGAGGCGAGCTAGCTCAGTGGTTAGAGCGTCGGGCTAGTGATCCGAAGGGGCATGGTTCGAATCCTGCGTTCGCTTCATATTTTTGAGATGCTTATCACAAAGATAACTCTTTGAGATAAAAATCTAGTGTGGAAAGCACTTAAAATAAACATCATAACAGTGATTAAGCAGTGTGTCATCTCTCGTCAATCTTAGAAGTTCTAATAACTTCTAGTTGAGTGATAACCTGTCTAATACGGGTATCACAGGTGGCGCCACCAACGCTATAAGTTGGAAATGTAAGCACTCAGAAATTTGAAGGTTGCGTAGGAGGCGAGCTAGCTCAGTGGTTAGAGCGTCGGGCTAGTGATCCGAAGGGGCATGGTTCGAATCCTGCGTTCGCTTCATATTTTTGAGATGCTTATCACAAAGATAACTCTATGATGATTGTTTTTGACGGAAATTTTATGTAAGTAAAAACTTTTGTCAGAAGAAACTATAATGCTATTCGTAAAGGTATTCGAGATAAGATCAAAAATCTGAAAAAGGTACCTTCAACATACCTACCTACAACGAAATAAGAAAAAAACGAAAACAATTTTCAAGCTATAAGTACCTACCTATGTATAGTATTTACAGACACCAAAGATTAAGGATTGCCAGGTTTGTTATGTTTAGAGTGCTAAAATGGTGCTAGATTTTAAAAACTTGATGTCATGTATTTTTTAGTCAATATTGTCACAATCTTAGAGAATAAATAACTAAATTGTAGTTATTAATACTCTAAGTAACCTATGTTTTGCACAGGACTTACTAGGTATTTGACGGTCGAATAAGGTGTTCCTGACTAAATACCTATGACGTTTATATCATACAATTTTATGATTGTTTCCACCTACGCGAGTAAGTACAGTTACCTACTCGCCGCGCCGCGCGCCGCCCGGTTCGGCGTGGTCGAGCAGGAATAATGATGAAGCGCTGTAGAAATACTTATCGCCGTAGGTATTTGTGATAACAATTAACCTCTTCCTCCGGCCGCGGACCCTCGCGCATTCATCAATCGCCCCTATCTCATTATGTTCCTTTCTTATTACAAAGTAGTTAACTGAGTAGGTATTATTTGTCAGTCATTTGAGAATGTTTGCCATTCTATTTAGGTAATTGCAAAATGATTTATTCCGTATTCTCATTAGTTAACTTCAAAAACGAGCTCGGTCAAGTAACTAAGTACCTAGATAACGATTCGATAATATATTATAATAGTACCTACCTAGGTAAATGTAATAGATTATTTTTTGCAAAAATTAGCAAGACCGACTTCACCCGTGTACAGAATTCGCGAATATCGCACGGATCGATGTAGCATTTTGCACATTATTGTTGATTTATCAAAAATGACTCAGCCGATTTTGATAAAATTTAAATGGGACCAATTTCAAGGTATACTCTTTCCAATAAAAAAAGAATTATTGAAATCGGACAACTAGGAAAAAAGTTATGCGTGGTTATACATAAAAAATATATATATACGCGTCGAATTGTATACCTCCTCCGGTGGTTCGTCGGTCAAAAATACAGTAAATAGGGAAGTAATAGGTACAATACATTAGTTACTCGAGTAACATTAACCCTATACTTGGCAGGATTTTTTTTTCTTAAAATATGTATGTTTTCTGTGTAATATGGATTACTAGACGTATAAACATGGTAAAAAAAATATTTTATAAAATCTATAATATTTACTTTTTATTTTAGAGAATGTATCCTGCAAGACACACTGCCAAGTTGGTAGCAATCTACAAACAAAAATAATTGTATCTAAGAGGATACACTGCCATGTGTGCCATAAATAAGTTATTTGTAATATTTTATATATTTTATTCATAAAACAGCTTTACATAATTAGGAGATCACAATGTTATACTTGTTTCACAATAACTACTTTATAAGTTTTACAAATTAAATAAATTGAGCATATCAACAGTCTCAAAGTTTGCTGTAACATTTAAAAAAATAATCAAATAAATCAACAGTCTCACTATTATAGAACTTGAAGTTCTGGTAATCATATTTTTATATAAGCATAATACTACACTTATTACTATTAAGTAACACTTTACTGTTAACTATTACAAAAATGAGATCATATTATTCTATCATACGAGGTTATTACTTTGTATGGAAAGCTAGAAAGCAATTGCGCTCTGGCAAAAAACACAGCCTCAAGTTACATTTTTGGCAAAAAGTAACTTTCAAAATGTAACTTGGCCAAAACGACTTTCGACCCTAAGCCCATGCTATTTTCTTCGTCACTTAATCGCTGAAATCGGAAAGTGTCATCTCCTCCATATAGCAAAAAGTCGTAAACGATACCTGAAACTCCTGCTCGTACAAAGATTTTAAATCCCCATTTTTTGGGCTTGTTTTTTATGTATTGTTTCCGACTTCCCGCTCTATTTCCTTTGTGAGGTACCATCATTTCGTCGATACTGAATCGCGACTCTTCTTCGATCTTCAAACAGTTGGCACGTATTGCTTGAAGAAGCGGCCGAACTTTATAATATCGATCACCGTCATCTTTAAAATTGTCGTTACAGTGAAGGTAACGTCTTATCATCTGGAATTTTTTCAACGTCATTATGTCAGCAACATTATTATATCGGCATTCAGTGGACCAGTAATCTGTATAAGCTGGCAACTTTGCAACTCCCATGAATATCAAAATTGCCAAGAAATCTTTGATGTCATCTTCTGTCAAATTTATCGATGTACCCTTCACTTGAGTACTGTACAGATTTGTTTGTTCAGTAAGTAGAGATATGATATTATCAGAGAAAAATAGTTTGAAATAGTCAATAGGAGTGAATCCTTCATTTGATGTTTCAAATAATACATCTTCGATTTCTGCTGCGCCACTAAATTTTTTGCTGGTCCAATTTAACATCAATTTCTTTCGTTTTATCGGTTTATTTTTTGGCAAGTCTTTTGCCAGGGCTGTGATTTTTTTAGATCGCGTAGCTGTAGATGGTGAAGGAACGCATAATGGTGATGGCACTTGTTCATAGCTAGTCGAAGCGATGGCTTGCGGTGATTGGACAGATGAGACTGCCAACGGCGAAGGTGGGTATGTAAATGATTTTAACTGATTGAGGCATTTGTTACCATGATGTAGAACTCCAGATTGGTTTGGTGACAGAATTGAGGGAGAGCTTGCAGTTTCTAATGCTGGTGATGGCAAAAACGATTGTAAGGATGTTGAAGCTAACACGTTATCTATTTCTTCATCTTCATCTGAATTCAACAGATTCAAATTTAAAAGCGACGATGGCAATGATGGAGCTGGTGAACTGCTACCAGAGTGTGTTTGAAAATGATATGGATAGTGTTGTAACTCATCGGCAGATGAGTCACTGTCTTCTAAGTCTGATTTAGCCCCCACCTTGGGAACAAGAGCAAGTATTTTTTGAGCTCTGCTATTTATTTGACAATTGTGTGGTTGAACCTGCAGATCAAAATACAATTCAAATTAGAGATTACAAATAAAACAACAGTGCTAAATATACTAGCAAAGCTAATCTATATATCAATATATAGTAAACATATATACATACATTTACACATACAAACGCCAAATGTTCCCCTTAGACTCTGAGATCTTCGCTCCCTTCGCTCGCTCGATCAAATATTAACAAAACTTAAGAATACTATAATAAAATAGTCGTAATAAACTTGTTGATTAAACAAAATTTATTTTACCAACATGATTTCATACGTAACGGGCAGTGTATCTCCTCAGATACTAAGCAAATGTTTGCAAATTTACTGCGTACTTGGCAGTGTGCTCCTACAGATACATTCGGGAAAATGGGTAAATTACAAACTATAAAGACCCAGTTTCAATAAAAAAAACACATACGCATAAAGTAACGTTTGTGACACATAATATTAGTAGATAATTTTAGCAAATCATTTGGAAATTCTTAAATAAACCTATTTTTTTACCTTCCGTGAAGTAGACGCCTGCGCACGGTTCGCCATCTTGCGAGCTACTGTCATTTCAGTGTTGCCAACAGCAAGAAAATATTTTTTTACTAATTATATACATTATTAGCTTTTATATTGTACAAAAAAATATATCACAACACATTGTCAATAGTCTCAATATTTTTTTTAAATCTATGTTTCCGTACAGATACAATGCCAAGTATAGGGTTAAACTTCTTTAGTGCCTTAGTCGCGAAAATAATTCAGGCATCAGTTTTCAGACGGAGGATCACTCGGAGACGGGCGGGAAACGATTTCGCGTTTACTATTGTACACAGATTTCCACTGTGTTATTGTATACCAACTTATGTAGGTAAGTCACTACTGTTATGTGATAAGCGCGGCTGGGACCGCGAGGACATTGGCATCACTAATTCACTTTGGAGCAAATATTTTCATGCGACCTACGACACTAACCTTTACAGTAAGTACATATTTACAAATCTACCCGATTATAAGCCGGCAAACCTGTAAGAACAACATCGCGTGGAAACGGCAGATCTGAAGACGCATGGGAAAGAGAGGATAGCTAGGTCGGACGGAGCGGTCGGCCGGGTCCGGGTACTCACGGTGAAGCAGAGCGTCAGCTCTCCGGGCTGCGCGTCCGGGCCGGGCTCGGCGCGCGCCACGCCGAGCGCCGCCTCCAGCCGGTAGTCGACCTCGCGGTCGCGGCGCTCGGCGGCGTTGAGCAGCACCGTGCTCTCCAGCGAGAAGGAGCCGCCCGCCGCCAGCGCCGCGCGCGCCGCCGCGCCGTCCTCGGCCGCGCCGCGCGCCACGTACAGCGCCACACAGACCGCCCACACCGCTCGCATGTCGCGCGATCACTGACACCGACACACTGACGAGTGACGCGGCAGCGGCCCTCCTCCCGCGGCTAGAGATGGGATGCGGCGCGAGACATTACTCGATGTGCGCACGCGCAGCCCGAGGCGGCACTAGCGGCGTGACGTCACCGCCGCCGGTCGAGCGGCAACACTCGCGCCTGTCAGCAGAGCTGTCAGGCGCTGCCGACCCTCGCCACAGACTAATACTGTTGCTCACCTCAAGCCTAACCTACCTAAGCTCCAAGTAGACCAACGAGCTATGCAGAGGGCTATGTTCGGAGTTCGTCTCTGCGAGATCAAATCAGAAATGAGGAAATTCATAAAAACCAGTTAGCGACAGCTTAGCTGATTAGAAAACTGAAATAGTAGTGCCCACTAGGGCAGGGCACATAATGATGGCCGATGGGCATTTAAGTACCTGACCAAAAGGAGTCGACACGCCTAAGCACCGAAGTCTGCCAAGTCAGTGGGGGCATTATTATATCTTCTTTGGTGGGGGGTGAAGAAACGCAAACAAACCAAAATATAAGCAAGTTTACACGCACACAAATGTAATTAACTAACACTAGCTGAAAATTAACGCAACACAAGCACAACCAGACCGATAAATTTATATAAAGAGCATGAACGCCGGTCGCGTACTTTTGGCAGAGGAGTAGGTACGCTTTGCACAGTCGACTCCTTTTGGTTAGGTACTTAATGCCGATGGGTTCGAAAAGATCTCCAGTGGAGACTACGTATCGAACATCCGCCCACAAGGCGAAGGTATGACCTCATCAAGACCAGGCAGCTAGTTGCTCGATGTTCCAACCGATCTTATTGTAGATCGACATCCACAATAGTGGACGTCCTATGGCTGAAACCACTAAGTTCTAGGTGAAGAGGACTTCGTGGCTGAAACAATGACAACGATTCAGGAAATCCAACGTGTGCCGCCATCCTCAAACCTCAGAATCCAACCAACAATAAAAACACCATTTCAAATGTAACAATTTATTTAGTATATCTACTTATTCAAATTATGGAGAAAAGATCATTACATTACATAACTAAATAATTAAGATTAGGTATAAGTCGTAATAACATAATTATTGAGTAGGTATTATTCTAATCTGTTTAACAACGAACATAGGTACGGCAGGCATTTAATCAAAAATACAATAAAATGGAATGCAACAATTTCTTAAGAATGCTAATAATTATATTTATTGAGTATTGTAATAGAAGGAGTATTCAGTCGTAGCAAATTGCTGTTGTTTTGATTAAATTGATTAAAATTTTAGAAGTGCCGTTTTAAGACCATTGATGTAAAAAAAAAATTGCTTTTTTTTCGGAACAACATCGAGAACGCATTTTTCATCCCGAATTTCGCTCAAACTACTTTAGCATAAAAATAACAGAGCTCACGAGCACTCTCACTATTCATATTAATTCTTAGAATAGGTAAGTACTTACTACGAGTATCAATTATTTTTTCAATTTTAAAACATCTATGATACTTGTGGGACAGTGAAGAAAATCGCAGGGCGCAGGTCTTACTGTACTAGCATAACACTATGTAAAAGTACCTATATATTTTGTCTTACTCGAGTTCTACATTTTGCTTCAGCCATTCGCACCGCGGAAGGGCTCCTACACACAGACACGATACGATACGACACGACATCGTTTCACGATGCGACGTCGCATCGTGAACCACATCATTATATTTCTTCATAAAATTACTCGTTATTCGTAATTGGAAGAAATGGATGTATCCAATATCTTCCGTGTAGGTAGGTATCCGTTTCTTCTTTATTCGTTGTTTCAGCGTGCTGCGATTTCGTCGTGTGGCCGATCGTAGTAAATCTCGTAAAATCGACCGCACTATTAGACGTGTTCTCACGCTGAAAAAGACAAGGTACCTAACTCCTACTACACACGTAATAGAAATAAATTGTCGTGGCTGCAGTTAAAGCTATACTCGGAGAATTAACTCCTATTACCTGTGCAATAGGATTTAAATTTCCTTACGCGCAGCTTGAAGCTCCAAGCGGTAACAACCGCAACCTGTTGTACAGCACGTTGTACTCTCGGTGAGCCTGAGATCAACTTGAAATTTTGATTGCAAAATTTTAGAAGATGAATAAACAGATACATGGAAGATACTGGACACATATTTTTTTTACAATAATTATAATTACCTAAGCATTGACTTTAATTCGGTGTGCACCGTGGAGTGGCCGTGGCACGTTACGATGTGGTTTCGCGTCGTATCGTATTGATGAGTACGGGCGCGCGTGAACCTCACTCGCGTCGGCGTCAGTCCGTGTCGGAGTCGGAGGCGGCGCGGCGCGGGTCGCGGTGCTGGCTCTCGGGCAGCAGGTGGTGCGCGCAGGCGGCGTGCCAGCGCTGCAGCAGCACCAGGCACGGCGGCAGCTCGTCGTCCGCGCGCACGGCCAGGCGCAGCGCGCGCGGCACCGTGCGCGCGCCCGCGCCCGCCTCCAGCGCGCCGCCGCCCGCGCGCGCGTTGAACTCCAGCGTCTGCGCGCGCCGGCCGCAGCGGCACGCGGCGGGCGCGCCCGCGGCCTCGTACTGCGGCTCGGGCGCGGGTCAGGAGGCGGGCGGCGCGGCCGCGGGCGCCTGCTCCAGCACGGCCACGCCGGCGTACGAGCGGCCGATGGACATGGTGGCGGCCAGCAGCGTCCAGGCGTCGGCCGCCGGGTCGAACACCTCCACCGTGGACAGGTTGGCGGCGCCGTCGTCGCCGCCCACCACGTACAGCCGGCCGCGGTGCGCGGCCACGGCGGCGTTGCGGCGCGCCGAGTGCATGGCGGGCGCCGCGCTCCACTCGCCGCCGGGCCGGTAGCGCTCCACCGAGCGGCGCACGGCCGGCCCGTCGTGCCCGCCCACGGCGTACAGCGCGCCGTCCGCCACGCCCACGCCGCAGCCCGAGCGCCGCATGGCCATCTCGGCCACGGGCTCCCACGCGTCCGCGGCCGGGTCGTAGCGCTCCACCGTGTGCAGGCACTGGCGCGCGGCGCCGTCGTACCCGCCCACGGCGTACAGCCGCCCGTCCAGCACGGCCACGCCCACGGACGAGCGCCGCGTGGACATGGGCGCCACGGGCCGCCACGCCGCCGCGCCCGGCTCCAGCGCCTCGGCCGAGCTCAGCCCCGAGGCGCCGTCGAACCCGCCCACGGCGTACACCGTGCCCGCCAGCACGGCCACGCCCAGCGTGGAGCGGCGCGCGCCCAGCGGCGGCCCGGCGCTCCACGCGTCCGCCGCGATGTCGTACACGTCCACGGAGCGCACGCGCAGCGTCCCGTTGAACCCGCCCACGGCGTACGCGCGCCCGTCCACCACGGCCAAGCCGGCGCGGCAGCGGCGCGAGGGCAGCGGCGCGCCGGCGCGCCAGCGGCCCGAGTCCAGCCGCAGCAGCTCCACGTCGCGGATGGCCTTGGGCGCCTGGCCGCCGGCCACGAGCAGCGCGCCGCGCTCGGCCGCGGCCGCGCGGGGCCGCGCGCGCGCCGAGCCGGCCGCGGCCGCCGCGCGCCGCGCCGGCGGTAGCAGGTGGAACGACAGCGCCTCGATGAGCAGGTCCTTGACGCGCAGGTCGGCGGCGCCGGCGAGCGGCGCGGCGGCCGCGCGCGCCAGCAGCGCCTCCTGCGCCAGCAGCGGCAGGCGCACGTGCTCCAGCAGCGCGCCCAGGCGCGGCGCGCGCGCCTCGGGCTCGGCGGCTAGCCAGCGCAGCACGGCGTCCAGCACCACCTCCTCGTCGGCCACCACGAGGCGGTCGGAGGCCAGCAGCGCCGCCAGCGCGTCGGCGTCCAGCGCCAGGAACTCGTCGCCCTCGACCACGGCCGGGAAGTGCGCCTCGACGTAGTCGGCGGCGCGGCGACGCAGGTCCGCGCACGCGTGCAGCTCGGCGAAGGCGCGGATGCCGAGCGCGTTGTCGGGCGCCAGCGCCGCGGCCAGGAAGGCGGCGGCCGCGTCTCGCACGCCGCCCAGCGCCAGCAGAGAGCCGGCCGCCAGCAGCGCCTGCACGTTGCGCTCGGTGACGCGCAGCGAGCGCGGGCAGTAGACGTACTCCACGATGGCCTCGAGCGCGTGCGGCTCCACGTCGTGGATGGTGACCTCGGGCCGCGAGCGCTCCTCGAACTGCGTGAACATGGCGTGGAAGTAGGGTGAGGCGGCGGCCAGCACGGCGCGGTGCGCCCACAGCGGCGCGCCGGGCTCGGCGTCGGGCCCGGCGCGCGCCAGCAGCCGCACGTCGCACAGCGCACCCGCGCCGCGCAGCCGCGCCAGCGCCGCCAGCAGCGCGCCCGCGTGCGCGCCCTCCGCGCCCGCGCCGCCGTCCGCGCCGCCCGCGCCGCGCTGCGACGACTCGTCCAGCGACGACTGCGACGCGCAGCGCACCAGCCTGCGGGCACAATCCGAGTCAGCGCCGCCTGCTGGATTTCTAATGAGGCTAGTTAGGAGCGGCCTACATCTAACGCCTTCCTAAAACGCCTAAGCGATAGCCTTCGTTGGCCTAATTGTTTTTAGAATTGTTTATAGACTTTTTTGTATGAAGGCCGTTTGGCAACCCAAAGATATTTTTTTTTTTATTAATGGTTCACAAAACTGTGCTTACACACTAAAACTTACATTAAAACAAAATACATTAATAAAACGACATGCATAATGTGTATGCCCTTCTAGGAGTGAACACAGCATGCATAACAGAATTAGTACCTACTGAATAACTGAAACTATAAAACAATGACAAATTAAATTTTTATAAATTTAGCTTAAAATAAATGTTAAACGTCGCTTAAAATATATATATAAAATATCTAAATCTTGGCAGATATTGTTGTACAATGAACACATGCGATACAAAGAAGAGTTTGGCCATAGTTTGTACGAGCATGTGGCAAGCTAAACGTTCTTCTATTGTCAAGACGGCTAGAAGAACGAGGAACAGAAAAACATATCTTTCCAAGCAAATGAGAACTGTCCAAAATACCGTTCACTAATTTGTGCAGAAATACGATGTCAGCTATGTTCCTTCTGAGTGACAGTGGCGATATTTTAAAATATGAAAGCCTAGATTCGTAAGAGTCCAACTGCCTACACAGATTACTCGAATATGACAGATGGTACAGGAACTTCTTTTGCAATCTTTCAATTCGATCTATGTGCAGGTCCACGTAGATGATAGTAGGATGGGCTCCAGACAGGACTGCAGTACTCCAGTAAGCTACGCACGAATGAATTAAACAGGATAATAGAAACAGTGGGATCTTTGAAGAATTTTGACTGCCTAGATACGAAACCTCCCAGACGAGATGCTTTTTTAACGACACAGTCTATATGCTCTCGAAAATCTAGTTTGGTGTCAACCATTACTCCCAAGTCACGCATACTAAAAACCTCCTTAAGTGGAGTACCACCAATGAAGTAAGAAGCGCGTGTCGGTGATATTTTCCTCGAAAAGTTTATGTAAAAACATTTAGAGGGATTGAGTATCATTTTATTGCGTGCACACCAATCATTAATGAGGTCGATGTCTTTTTGTAATAATAACATATCTTCATCGGAGTGGATTTCCCTATAAATCTTGAGATCATCCGCGAACAATTGAAATTTGGAAGTGATTTTAGAAGCCAGATCGTTTATAAATAGCAGGAAAAACAAAGGCCCCAGATGAGAGCCCTGGGGCACTCCCGATGGCACCAATCTCAGAAAAGACTTGTAGCCGCGAATTGTGACAAGTTGGGAACGGTTTTGAAGATAAGACTCGCACCAACGTAACAATGAGCCGCAAATTCCTGCGTGACCGAACTTTCCGATCAGCAATTCGTGATCGACAACATCGAATGCTTTCGAGAAATCGGTATAGATGTACTTCGTGACAGTTTGTAAAGGCGTCTGTAATGTCGCTAACGAAATCCATAAGATTCGATGTTGTCGATCTTCCGGGAAGAAATCCGGGCTGCTGTGGCACAATCAACGGTTTTAAGTGAAATAGAACTCTTTTGAGGACTAAGGATTCAAATAATTTACCTATGGCAGACAAAATTGATATTGGACGGTAATTACTTATGTCACCAAGATCACCGTTCTTATGAATTGGCGTGACATGTGCTATTTTCCACCTAGAAGGAAAAAATCCGGTTGACAGCGATTTATTGAATAAAAGTTGCAATGGCTTTGCTAATTGTGACGCACAGGCTTTCAAAAACGCAGGAGGAATTGTATCAGGACCAGGTCCCTTATTATGATCAAGAAATTTAAGTGCGGTTAAGATATCTGACTCCGAAAATTGACATGAACTGAGGGTTGTGTGACCCATCCCGGGCTCATAAGGAGAATGCACGTGAGCAGAACCACTTTTGTAGGTAGAATGAAAATATTCTGAGAACAAGTCTTCAATCTCTTGACCACCCTGCACGTTGCGGTTCCCTAAAAACATTTCGTCTGGTATGTCACCACTGTTTGTCCTTAAAGACTTAATAAAAGACCAAAAATATTTGGGATCTTTTTTGATAAGGTCTTTTGCTTCCATCTTCATTCTGTCTAAACACTGCATAATCATTTTATCACAGCGATCACGGAGGATCTGATACGTCAGTAGATCCCTCGGATTAGAATACATTTTAAATTTTCTGTGAAACTTGGCTTTCTCTTTTAGAGTTTTAATTAAAGATCGGCTAAACCAAAAAGGGTACTCATTTTTTCCTCTGATACTCATTGGTGTATTTTTGACTATAATAGGAGTGATGACATCGTAAAAGACATCAACAGCCCCATCCACTGACAGGCCTTCCCTCAAATGATCAGCCCATATTACATTGTCTAACTCACCTCTAATTTGTTCATAATTAGCTCGAGAGAAATTTAAGGCGTGCGTTTTGTTAGTCTTTGGAATTTTAGGACTGTTAATTTTGACAGAGATGTTTAGTATAGGATGAAAAATATCAAGCTTAACAAGAGGTGCGGAACCATTACAAACTGACACTGAGTTGGGAGAGTTAGTGATGACTAAATCTAATATTTTGCCTGTGGTGTTAGCTACGGAACAGACTTGATAAAGATCATTAAATGAAATTGCGTCAATGAGTAGGCTATCCAAATTATCTAAAGATGTCCCAGGAATCAGCGCGCCTACACTTGCATCTGGGTCACGTTCCCACTTTATACCTGGCCGATTGAAGTCTCCAACTAATAAAAATATTGCATTTTTGGATAGTTTGCTCTGCAGCACGTTCGTAATATTCGATAGCAATTACTGGTCTAGTGCATCATGTTGAGCTGGGGAAGGAAGAATAATAAAATAAAACTGATGCCATGGAGACTGTACTGTACCAGCCTTTTTAATAGTCCACTGCAGGACGTAGGCCTACCCACGAAGGGTGATTGGGCCATATCCACCGCGCTGGCCCAGTGCGGGTTGGTGGATTCACATACGCCATCGAATTTCTTCTACGGACGTATGCAGGTTGCCTCACGATGTTTTTCCTTCACCGAAAAGCAAGTGGTGTGAAATTCCGTACATAAATTCCAAAGAACTCATTGGTACGGGACCGGGGATTTGAACCCACGACCTCACGATTGTAAGGCGGGTGTCACTACCTCTTGACCATCACGGCTTGGTCATAGAGACTATCAGTTTTTTATTTATTTATTTTTTCTTTTAAATAAAAAAGCTCTGGCGAGGCGGGTGGCGCCTTGTTGTTCACGTGGTTGTAGACAGTACTACTGTTATTTATTACTAATGTTACTTATTTACTACTGTTATTTATTATAGTAGAGAAATATTAACAGGATTCACATCAACATTATTTAATAGTAGCACTTGTGAGTGCGACCACTAAGTAATAATGGGTATGAGCGAGGTGCTTACATGCCAATGCACATGATTGTCATATTATTATGTAGGCTCACGCCGCCTCTACATGGACTCAAAAATTGGATTTCAGAAATAATTATTCAAATGAGAATCGTTTTATCTGCCATCTCATATTATGCAATATGCCTATGTATACTTAGGTAAATATTTGAAAGGAAAATAGTAAACAAGCAAATACAATACTTTTTATTTTATTTTAGTAAAATTAATATCCCAAAATACAAAAACCAACACATATTTCCGTGATATCCGCCAAAAACGTTTTTTCAAGATGGCGCTTGAAGCTCCACCTAGATAGATCTGTCAGTATTTTGTAGCAGCATGCACAGTAAGTGATCCAAAGCCTTATAAAAAAAATTATATCGGAAATTTAGTGCAAGGTGGACCAAAAAAAACGTCTTTTTTCCTGTACTGATTAATATCGTTTTAAATTAACGTTTTTGTTAGTTCATGTTTAGTTCGGTATTAAGTCCAGAACTTGAGTTAAAACATGTTATGGAATAAGGCTGTTTGTGTCAAAATTGTATTACAGCAGAGTTTCTACTAGTATTAGACTGTGACTACATATATTGTTAGCAGTTATGATTTATTATGACAGAAATAAAGAATTTCCAAAACAAAAAAAACATACAACATGCATACAATTAATAAATGCTACTTACACTGGGACTACATAATATATTGTTAGCAGTTATGATTTATTATGACAGAAATAAAGAATTTTCCAAAACAAAAAAAAACATACCTACAACATGCATACAATTGATAAATGCTACTTACACTGTGACTAGATATATTGTTAGCAGTTATGATTTATTATGACAGAAATAAAGAATTTTCCAAAACAAAAAAAAAACATACAAAATGCATACAATTAATAATTAATGCTACTTACAAGTTCGAGTTCTAGTTCGACAAAAGAAAAATTATAAGAATTAAAAAATAGTACTTAATAAATCTATCAGTTAACATGTTACTTTAGTTTAGGAAAAGCACAGGTAAAAATGTTTTTTAATCTTGTTGCTTGATGTTTTGAAAATATCAATAGGTATAATGACAAATAATACTGTTGTAACAAGCAATTTTATTTTGAGCATATTTGTTATAAATAACAAGTGAGCAGGGAACATGTTTTGTTTACAATTTATTTATTTATAGGCAAGCAGTGTATACTGATGTGCCTATATCAAGCAGAATCAAATAGAATTAGTATTTATCTGTTAAAGATTTTTTTTCCTTCTTTATCCAAAGGTCCAGTCTATTCTTAAATGTGTTTATAGTTCTTGCTGAGACGACATCCTCAGGCAACCTATTCCAGTTGTAGACAACTCTATTGCATAGGATGTGGTGTGCAGTGTTGGTGTGTGATGGTGTAGGCTGCAAGATAAATTTATGGCGTCTGCTATCCCGCATATTTTCGTTTAAGGTGTACATGTCGTGAATATGCGGAAGATTATAAAAGCCATTGAGAATCTTGAAGGTCTCAATTAGGTCTCCACGCATTCGTCGTTCTTCGAGGGTCGTGAGACGAAGAGCTTTTACTCTATTGTTATTATTATTTGTTTTACATACTTTGCCAATGTTCAATTTACATGGTAGGGTTCAATTCAAATGGATTTCTTTTCAGCTTAAACTTTATGCCGTGATGCTTACTTCACCAATCCCATGAAATTAAAATATCTACTACTTGTGTAAAAGTCAAATACAATAAAACTATAGTTCTTTCTAATCTGAATTTCGCTACTTAATTTAACAAAATATGAAGGATTTGAATATGGCAACGAACCTGTACACTTCCATTGCGCGCTACATAGGCACCCCAGCCCACAAGAATTACATGATTATTATGATTATTCAGCAAGACAGATATGTAAATATATACATATATATTACATAGTGGTCACAAAATATATCTGTCCATTACACTTTGATTATGTATCTAACAGACACATAATCAAAGTTGTTACAGTCCTTAACCCTAGATTCATTCTTTTTTTAAATAAAATAAATTCAGTCAGACAACGAAAACTCCATAACTCTGCAAATACACAAGTAAGCGAATTGTTTGCACCAGCTCTAAAAATCAGTGCAAGTGTAAGTGTTAGAAGGTACCGGGAAAATCAGCTGTCTATTCATTCTCAAACTAAGAAGCAATTAATCATTTTGTGCGTTCTGAGAGGCGAATGATTATGAATCTAGGGTAAATAAAATACATTAATTTAAATCTAAGTCTGTCAGTAGGAAATTTATCCACAAATGCATTATGTCACATTTCATATTTCTATAGAATTTTACTGAACATAGAAGTTTTTAAAGCTTTTCCATGCCGCATGCAAGCACAAGGATGCGAAAGCGTCCACAAGCACTCACCCATAGCGGCTACCGCGGTCATTGTCTCCTTCCGCAGCGCTGTTCTCCGCCCTGCTGGAACAGGCCATTCAAAATCTAACCACTCTACTCCGCCTAGCTTACATGACACATATCATCCTTTCAGTAAATGTGCAACATTTAGTAGCCCGTAGGCAGGAAGTTACATTTTCCTTGCATAAATATATCGAAAAGGGTTAAAGTGGAACCACTAGTAGTAGTCATTTTACTCGTTAGTACTTAGTAATTTTATCTCAGTTGAAAAGTACTCGAACCGTTAAATTTAATCGAAATAAACTTTCAGAGCATTAAGTTTATGGACAAACTTTGATTATACCTACATCTGACAAGTACATAATCAAAGTAGACAAAACGAAAGTTTCAATTCAATTCTTGTTTGTGGCTTCTGTGAGGGTGAAATCAACAGTTTAATTTGGAGTGATCTGTAACATGGAATCATAGACACTCACAGCGAGCGCGCGCGGTCGCCGTCGGCGCCGTCCGCCCCGTCCATGGCGCCGGCTGCCGCGGCTACAGGCTCCTCGGTGCCGTGCCCGCCCGCACCATAAGTTCACAACCCTGACGAATGGCCACAACACTCCACTGCCTGAGATCCGACCGTAATAATATCAAATGTTTTGTGGCAGATAAAAAAAATACATGCTAGCCCAGCCTACGCCAATGATTTAAAAATAATAACAACATTAAAAACACAAAAAAAGGTCTAATTTCATTGGTCACTGCCTAATTTCATATTTCTAAGCTGATTTATTTATTTTATTTATTTACTTTGCAGTGTGACCAGATACCATTTTAGATTTTACAAAAACACAACTTTAGTGTGACTTTAGTTAACACAATATAAGCACCTCAATAAAAAACATGTTGAAAATAGGGGTGGGGGGGGGCAAAAAGGCAAGGGGAACGGAGTCCACCAAAAAAATTCTCTATAATAATCTAATTTTATAAACTAGTTTGGCAACTCGGTAACAGTTTGGCGCGTAAACCATGCGAACATTTTGTTTAAACATGTTTATTTTGTCTAAAATGCGGTATAGTATCATAAATAACAAAAATCCATTAAGTTGGTTAGGTACTTAATGCTAAAATCTGATAAAATGTTGTTTTTATACAGAAAAATAATATTCTCACACAGAGAAGGTAGGTTTTAGGTGGATAAAAAATCACAAATTAACATAAAAACATAATTAATAACTTATTTAAAAAAAGCAAACTTAGGAGGTAAGTACCTACATAATTATACAATAATACTGATACATATCATTTTATTGCCTACAGCAAGCTTTTTGGCCTTAATTCTCAACCACAAAAATATATGGAAAATCTGTTCACGAGTCCGAGTTCATGGGACCGAGTTGCTTTCGTCCGTGGGTAGGAACCCATTTATTATTTTATCCCCTATACGCGTTCCTGGGTGGTGCTAACCAGGCAACAACCATTCTGGTGGTAGGCTTTAGCCGTGGCGAGAGACCACCCACCAGACTACGCCGCGCCGCCAAGCGGCTCTATTGGGATCGTGTTCCGGCGCGAAGTCTGGTGACGTCAATTAAGAAGGTGGGTCGGAACAGTAGCGTCATCTGGTGGATGAATACGGTGCACACATCGATTACCGCATCGGCCGGTCAGCCGTGGAGGGCAGCGCACGCATGGAATTCTGCTCTCACCTTTGGGATGGCTCTGCCAAATACCAGTTGGAGGCTTTGGAGTCCATTGAAAGGTGAGCCAGGAGGCTGATAAGCAACGAAACCTTGACTGAGTCAAAGCTGCAAAGTCTCGCATCGACGTAGGGTGGCGTGTCTGTCAGCCTTCTATCGGATACACTTCGGTGAGTGCGCCCAGGAGTTGCACAATCTGGTCCCACCGGCCCCTTTCTTCTATGGTACGGCTAGACAGACTCAACCAATGCGCCACCATTTTATGGTGGACATCCCACGCGTTAGAACCAAGTGTTTTGAGTCCACATTCCTCGTACGAACTGCTAGAATGTGGAACGCTTTGCCTGAGTCTGTCTTTCCGCTAAAGTATTTAATGTAGGTCTCTTCAAATCTTGAGTAAATAGGTATCTTCTGGGTAAGCGTACTACATCCTAGACCGCATATCTGCTTAACACCAGGCAGTGTGTAGTCAAACGCAAACTTATTTGAAATACTTAAAAAAAAAAGTCGAGTTGTCGAAAATGTATTTGAATTTGAGGTTCCGCGAAAAACAATTAATCCGTCAACAGCCACCAAATCAAGATATTTTTATGTCTCCTCATTCCATATTAAATCGATGTAACTCCTTCACATTTTCTCGATCGACCACATTATCCCAGTAGTATCTCTGAGTAAAATACTGAATCTGCTCGTGTATCTCTGTGCTGGTCACACTGTTGATCAGTCAATTTGATTTTGACACATACACAATTTTGATTGAACTGATTTTTTTTTCACGTAATGGAAATTGTGGTCTTCAGTCGGAATCTTAACTCAAAATAATTTTACCATCACAGTCGGAGTCCAAGACTAAGAGGAGCAAAATTGTGCACTTCTGATTGCACTTTGTTCTTCTTTTCATCAATTATATCTATTAATTTTATCCATTATAATTTATATGGTACTTCAATTTTAAAATAATAGAACATTTTAAAAGTGTATTAGAGTCCACATAACTATGCTAGGAATCTAGAAGTAAATAATTTATAGATATCTAGTAGAGCTAATGTTGCCTCCTTAAATTAGCGACGCCCTTACGGGGTCAATGTCACTATAAGTTAAGACTCTAGTTTGTAAGAACTTTTGTTCAAATTCAAATTCTAATAATTGAATTGAGACAAAAACGAGATTATTGTAACTGTGCATTGTGCAATAAACGAATACATATTTGTATATATTACATATAAACACTTTATTTCCTTTTTACCTTACTTCCGCCTAACCCACGGCGCGGCTCCTGGGTCGGATGACGTCTCACGCATAAATCCGTCACGGGTCTATTTGATATTTTGTTTTTATCGTGCGGAATTTCTTGTGATCATGTTTAGACATCCATAACTCCGTCATTTATTAAGATATTCGAGTAATTTTTTCACTGTATCTAATATATTTCTAACGTCTTTAAATGTACATAATTATTTTTAGTTTTTATGATAAAGGAGACTTCCTTATTATGCAAGCGATATTCTTAATACTCTCCTTGATATACACCGAAATTCACCGAATCAAACATGTTGGCGGCTGTGACGTTAGCCACAAGCTGCGGACAGCCCGATCCTGACCGGAGAACAGTGACCAGCTGCTGCTGCGCGATCATTGGATCATCTGCAGCTCGTAGCTAACATTACAGCGAAGATGGTTTACTGGGCCACTAGCGCAGCAAATACACAGGAGCGTTTCACCTTATTGAATGAGTCAAGAGGCGTGGGTTCGATTCCCACTCAGGGCAAGCATTTTATTTCAATAATCATAGTTTTACAAGAAATAAAAAATAGTGCGTGGGACGAAGTGAAACTTCAACGCAACAGTGCTTTCATACCCCCTTCGTGGTAGCGTTAAACGTCTAACGCAACCTTGTTGGAAGCCGCATTAGATTAGAAGTTTCACTTCAAAATAGATTCTCTTTCAGTAGATATTTTGAAAAGAGTTACGAAGAGAACAAAATGAGTGCTGCACACATTGCACTGTAGAATGCATGTGTTGTGGGAGCGTCTAGGAATGTGCTTTATGAGTAAAAATTAAGTAGGTAAGTACTTACCTAACCTAACTATCTAAGTAACTAACTATCTAAGTAAATTCGTATAGGCCGGGTGGCTTGCCCAGTATGCTGAGTGTGAGTTTTGTCGTAAACATGACGCGCTCGCTGCGAGCGCGTAAGCATGTAGGTAATTTGTATGAAGAAATGTACAGCGCCACTAGCGGCGCGTTTTTGAAAAACTTTGTGCGAGTGCCAGTTCATACAAATTACATGCTTACGCGCTCGCGGCGAGCGCATCATGTTTACGACAAAACTCACACTCAGCATACTGGTTTCAGAGTTTTTAAGCCGCCTGAAGACCTTTGACATGGCTAAACGGTTAAAACCACCGGGCCTACAATTTGCCACGGTAGCGCTCAGGTGTAAATGCTACTCTGTTCGTGACCTCTATAGACGGCACATGGCGCGCGTGCTGAGCCGCGGGCGACGGCGGCGACCTGATGACAACCTCCGGGCGCCATCATCTGTCTACGTACCCAGGTACATTTTAAATCACTTCATAATGTCAGTCCTATAATACGTAGATGTACCTATATGTATGCGATGCGAATCGCAGTGGGCCACGGGTCGCGTCCTTGGTCACGGTTATGATAGCCACCATTACCGTGCCGCGGTGCAGGTATCGGGCGGCGGCATTAGGTTTCCGAGCGTGCGGCGCGCGGCGCGCGGCTTGCGGCGGTGAAGCGAGTCCGGCGGCTGGCGGGCGCGGCGGGCGAGGCGCGGGCAGCAGGGTGGCCGGGCGCCGGGCGCCGCGCCGGGCCCGCCGGCCCCGCCGCCGCCGCGCCCGCCAGCTCAGTGCCGCGCGCTCGCCCGCCGCCGCCGCGCGCCATGGAGCAGCTCATCGACACGGTGCGCCGCTACCCGTGCCTGTGGAACACCACGGCCATCGAGTACCGCGACCAGGAGCTCAAGGACGCCGCCTGGGCCGAGGTGCTCAAGGAGACCGACCTGTCCTCAGGTGAGACGTCGCCGCCCGCCGGCCGAGGCCGCGTGCCCCCGCTCTCCCTCGCCGCTCCGCGCGCCGCGCGCCTCGCCGCTACGGCTGCGGACGACGCCGACCCCGACTGTTTTATTTGTCGACGATTGCTATGCTAATGTAGCGGGCCACAATGATCGTAGGGAGTCGCCTGGTCTAGCTCTCGATTTTTGTTTATGTTTCTAATTTGTAATATTGTAAATCTCATAAATGATATAAGTACGTACACTTTTCGGTAATTAATTACGCATTTTGGGAAAATAACGGGTCAAGTGTGAAACTAACTTACCTAGTCTTCACGAAGACACGGTAAAGATATCTAATCATTACCGTGACGTAAAGCAACATACAACCGCAGAGATGAGATGTCTATGATAGGTACCTACTAACCCTACTATGGTGCCTATCCTAACGTTCTTGGTAGGTAGGTGACAACATGTGTAGGTAATACAAGTAGATACTGGATCCAATACCAGGCATTATAATGAACATTCTTTTCATTAGGTAGGTAAGTAGGTAGGTAAATAGCAGAAAAATATTTTTGATTCAACTATATTTTTGATCAAGCGAAGGTCTCCGTTTTATATCGATGATTTTGCTATCGTCTGTCCAGATATTGATTTTCCTCTACATGTTTCATTTTTCAAGGAATCTCGACGAAACTCGGTACTGACACAGGTTCTATACTTACCTACAAGATAAATTGTACTTATGGATTTTTGACCGACGAAACGGAGGAGGTACTCAATTCGACGCGTACCTATATATTTTTTATGTATAGCCTCGCATAACGTTTTACGTAGTAGTCCGATTACAATAATTATTTGTTTATTGGAAAGAGTATACTTCAAAGTTTACCCATTTAAGTTTTATTGAAATCGGCTGAGCCATTTTTAATAAATCAACAATAATGTGAAATTGCTACATCGATCCGAGCGTACTATTCGCGAATTCTGTACACGGTCATGTCATTTTTTGCGAAAAATAATTAGGAATAATTAAGTACAAACTGCGCGAAACCCGATCCTCGGGCAGCTGCAGGCGAGTGAGCTTCATTCTGGGCTGGGTTCCACTCGGCTTGTAGTGAACATGACACCCGCCAACACGTTTGATTCGGCCTGAACCTACTATTTGCTGCACACATCAGTGTCTCGCTCGCTTTTTTAATTTTTTGTGAGGTGGTCGGACGAATCGGGTCGTCGCCGGAGAGTCCGACTGCATGTCATGCAGTGATTGGTTATTTAACCCTGCACTGATCGCGCACATAAATTTCACGGGAGTGGTGGCGTGGACTACATACGTAGCCCATTTTCTAATTGAAATGAAAACAATATTTATACAATTTTTTAAATTATTTTTATGAAAATACTTTCAGTATAGTTTTTTAAGGAAATATAATCAACAAAACCTGGTCACAACCTCATTTTTACTAAATAATTAGCAAAAATATAAATTCGGTCAAAATTGGAATAAAAATCATATAACTTACTTAAATTGAGGTCACAAATGCCATTTTTTGTAAAAACTGACCGCTAAATTCTATTTTCTACATAAGACAGACACAAAACCTTATAATGATCCCCAATTACAAACTGTTGCACGCGGTGCATATTTTCCGAGTGCTTTTACTGCAGCTTTTTTTACAGTCAATATAATAGCACACTGCATTGCTCGAAGTCATTGTCGAGGAAATATGTTGAGTTTCAGCATAGACAATGCTCAAAAAGCCTTTTATCTTGATTGTCAAGATTCTTGGTAATTATTTTTTTCAATTTTCCACTGACCCAGTAGCGTCATCAAGTACCTAGCAGCATAAGAAGCTGGCGCCAGCGGATTTTGAGTACTTAATTATCAATTTTATATGGGTGGGCTACATATGTAGCCCACGCGACCACTCCAGGGTTAATGGATAATTTGAAATAAGAATGCGATACTTCTATAACCACAGGGGCCAGAGGGCGATACGCAGCATACCTGCTATCTACTTATTGCAATTCCACATCCTGGCAGTTCTTATGAAAAAATAAAATTGGAACGCTTTATGTGAGGATAGTCCACCGGGCGATGCTCTAATAGCTTGGCATTGTTTATGAAGGAACTACCTACTTATTTTCGAAGCGTTACCATTGTCCGGCAGTTTATTTGGAACCAATTTCGCTTTACTGAGGCTGTAGAATGTAATAGATAATCGGTAGGCGGCGGCGGGCAACGGGCGACTGCCGCTTCCCTCGCGAGCTAACGCGTTCTGTTGTTTGCTTGCAGTGAAGGAAGTGAAGCAGAAGTGGAAGAAGCTGCGCGACAGCTACCGCGACGCCCTGAAGCGCGCCAGCGAGACGGCTGCGCGCGGCGAGGGCGCGGGCGCGGGCGGTGTGAAGCGCGCCTACCCCTGGAAGTACATGGCGCGCATGCAGTTCCTGCAGCCCTACATGGGCAACCGCAAGAAGGCGGAATCGCCGCCGGCCGCGCCGCCGCCGCCCGGCTCGTCCAGCGACTCGGAGCCGTCGGAGCCGGCCGCGCGCCGGCGCCGCGCCTCACCCGCGCCTCCCGTCGCCGCCGAGCGCGACCCGCTCGACACGTTCTTCGAGGGCATGTGCCAGGCCACCAAGCGGCTGCCGCTGCACACGCAGATCGCCATCAAGAAGAGCCTGTTCGCGTGCGTGATCGCGGCCGAGGAGGCGCTGCTGACCGAGCGCCGCCAGCAGAGCTACGCCGCCCTGTGGCCGCGCGCGCCACGCCGCCGCGCGCCCTCCTCCTCCGGCAGCGACGCGCCGCCCTCCTGACTCTCCCTCCTCCGGACCCTCCCGACTGCCTCCCGCCGCGCGCCGGCCCGATGGCTGAACGAGAGAACGTTGACTGTCCGGTGACTGCTATAATTATCGTCGTGTAAAGCCTGCATGCCCTAGGCGGTGGACCGGCGAGAGGAAATTAGAACAATCCTATTCACTATATCGAGCAACAACCCCCTACCGAGTAGTTCCACAGTTCTCTATACAATCTAGAGGATGGACATATTGTAAGATGTTATTGCACTAAGCGCGAAAAAAATACTGTTGTTCCTTATGAAAAGTCATAGAGGTTTTTGTATGGAAATGGAATAGCTACTATAGTTGTTTTGAGACCCATCATAAGGATGAGAACAATTACATATAAAATGTGTCTAACACAAAATTTTACGTCCTCCGTAAGAATCTTGTAACGATGTGATAGGTAATAGGTTAAAATTGTATATATGACAAAAATAATTATACTAGATGCCATGGCAAAAGCCATATACCTATATAATATGTACATTTGGGATGGGCCACCCTTATCCGTTATCCCGCGACATGCGTAAAGTGGCGCACTAGGCATGCTGTAGTCATTGGCTGGGCGAGACAGTATTTTATAATATCATTAATATTTTTATTTACTATCGGTTACTATAATATTTAGGTAAATACCTACTGCACCTGATTTTTAAACTTAATTGATCTCTATCTAAGTAGGATGTCTACCCATTATTTATCTAATTATAGGATGTGTTTAGTTAAGTATTGTAGGTAGTAGGTACCTAGCCTAGATAGGCATACCTATAGTAGGCACTTACTAGGTAGGTTAAAGGTCCCTGACCAAGTATTTAGGCTAAGTTAGTGATTATACAGGGTTATTTCTAATCAATTAGCATCCTTTTAGGGGCTTATTCTGTACATTAAAACTAACAACTTTTGTTCTGCGACTTTTGTCAAAACTCAAAAAAACCGTTCTTCCATAGAAAAATATCGTTCACCCGCGATAAAATGTATGGAACAGCTGATTTTTTTTTCGAGTTTTGACAAAAATTGCAGAACAAAAGTTGTTAGTTTTGATGTACAGAATAAGTCCCTAAAAGGTTGCTAATTGATTAGAAATAACCCTGTATAGCAAAACAATCTAATGATCTTGCTTGATAAGAGAAGGCCTCGCACAAACATGAAGCATGCCAAAAATATACCTAGCTATTTGACATACCTACCTACCTAAAAATATGGATATCAAGCCCGATTACAGAGGCGCCGGTGTAATTATATTAGCTAAATAGCACAGTTCTGTTTCTTTTTCACTTTAGGCATTCGATAGAGAGAACGCTTTTTACGTTGCTATTTAATTTACGCTGGCGCCTCTGCAATCGGGCTTATTGTCCGGCTATTTCCAGGCAAGGATGAGTTTGAAATTGGTATAGTAATGTATAAATAAGTAGTAAACCATTAGACATAGATATGTCTAAGTTCGATATTTTAGTTAGGAAATATCTGTAATTTTATAATAAGTATTAAGACAGTCAGCTCTACCTACTCAGGTAGAGCGAACAAAGTATATTCTTAGCTCAATAAATAATTTTGCACTCTTAGAACTTTTTTTACTCATTCCATACAAGATAGGGTATATCTTTATTTTTACCTGTTTCGTTATGAAAGCCGGAGAAGCTACTTGTCGGTCAAAAAAATCGGCCAAGTGCGAGTCAGACTCGCGCACGAAGGGTTCCGTTCCATATGGGATTGGTCCCCTCAACCCAGGTAGAGTTATTGCCGTTATTGATATAGAGAAAAAAAAGTATGTTGCCTTCAATATATTTTATTTTATTCTGTTTTTACCGAATTCCAAAAAAAGCGAAGTACCTCCGCTTTTTTTGTTGTTCCATGTTCATATGTATGCATTTTTTGCGTATGTTCATCGATATTTTCGTTAATCGTGAACCGATTTGAAAAATTATTTATTATTTCGAAAAAGTATACTTCTGAGGTGGCCATTTAAATTTTATCGAAATCCGTCGAGCCGTTTTTGATAAATCGACAATAATGTACATGGTTTTCACATCGATTCGTGCAAACTAGTCGAATTCTGTACGCGGTGGAAGTCGGTGGTGCCATTTCATGCGAGAAATAATTATGGATGTTTATTACTAAAAGGTATTTGTTGTCATAGCACCAACAGAAATAAGTAGGTACTTACATCATCTGTAAAAACAACTGTATAATATGTAGCTATTACATATCATGAGATACAGCCTGGTGACAGACGGACGGACGGACGGACAGCGGAGTCTTAGTATTAGGGTCCCGTTTTTAACCTTTGGGTACAAATCCAAATTTCTTTATTGAGGTAAAACGACCTGAATCAATTACATTTGCCTCAAAATATTAAAATAAAAAATATTTAAACATAAATTATACAATACCAAATAATAAAAAAACGGTACGGAACCTTAAAATGAAGAAAGTGGAAAAAATAAGTTGTAGGCGACTAGGCGCGTCAGGCGTCAACGTGAATCGGCCGCGCCGCGCGCCGCGCGCCGGCCGGCGCGGCCGCGTGTTTCCGTTGCCGTGTGCAATCACGCTCACGGGCTTGTAAGCCTGACCCGTGTTGAAATCTTACTCATACTTTATTTATGCTGTGAACATACCTTTTATTTAGTAACAACTAGTTAGGCTAGTTACACAATAAACAGTACATATGCCAATATTTAGATTTTTATAATATCATAAAAAAACGGACAAGTGCGAGTCAGGCTCGCACATCGAGGGTTCCGTACAAATCTTGAAATCTCTTTTTTCTATGGTAACTAAGAAGTTTGATATTTCACAACGGTAAGTGACCATAGATATACGTATATAATTATATGATTTAAATTTCAATTCGTTAACACGTTCTTGAGATAAAAGGTCTTGACATACGGACAGACGGACAACAAAGTGATTCTATAAGGTTCTGTTTTTTTCCTTTTGAGGTACGGAACCCTAAAAATGAATATATATTAGATGATTTGTAGATGATGATGAAAGCCGTGGTAATGGGGCCATCTTCTTGGGAACGTGCCTGCTGGCAGTTGGATTTTATGTATACAGGGTTATTTCTAATTAATTAGCATGCATCCTTTTAGGGGCTTATTCTGTAGGTACATCAAAACTAACAACTTTTGTTCTGCGACTTTTGTCAAAGGTCAAAAAAAAGTTGTTGTTCCATAGAAAAAAATCGTCCACCTGCTACAAAATGTATGGAAAGCTGTTTTTTTTAGAATTTGACATAGTTGCAGAATAAGTTGTTAGTTTTGATGTTACAGAATAAAATGAATAGGTTTCTACGTACCTACCTACATACCTAGGTATTTATTCCTACCTCGATATGTACCTACTAAAAACTGATTCAAAGTGTAGTGTTCTACCGTTCTATTTAGTCGCATGAATGATCCGAGTCAATCTGGCTATGCTGTAATAATGGTTTCAAAAAGGTCCCTGTTTTGAAAGCACAAACCCTTACAATAGTTATAATAGCACCCCACTGAACCTAAACTTGAATTATCAAAATGTTAGTAACACATTTAATTTTATCTAAGTACCTTATTGATAAGAAGCGCCATAAAACATTTGCAATGCCCGGAAAGGGCGACTAAGTTTGTAAGTGCAATTTTTAATATACTTACCTACCTAAGACCTCTGTAACACTTAGTGGCAAATAAATGAATATGAATATGAAATTGTCATTAATCATCTAATCGATCGTCAAATGTTATTATCACAGACTTCCACTGGTTATTATGTTAATTTTTTACCAAAGAAGATCAGAGAAATCAACCAAACGGCGGGCGTCGTTTTGTTTGTATGAAATGGCGGGAAACGAAGTGGCGTCACCATAAAACCGTTCGGTGGCGTCGGCCCCGCCGCGCCGCGGCCGCTCGCGCCTCACGCCGTCGCTGGGGGCCGCCACTGTTCGAGTCTCCGTGGTCTGTGACGCGCGCAGCCCGCCACTCAGTGCCAGTGCGACTCCGAGTCTCGGTGACGTAGGGACCGTGTTTCGCGCCTTCACTCTCACACTGCTTTTATTTTAGTTTGTGTTTAGTTTGCTGTAACGCTTATAAGGTAAGAACATATCATATATATTAGCCAATTCAGTGAAGAACCGGTCAGTGATGTGAATTTATATTAATGCATGATCGATATAGAGACACGCGGTGGCTTGTTAGCGTCAGCATAGATGTTACTCACGCCGGCGCCCGGCCCTCGCGTTGCTTGCATCGCATCCGTGGCGTTCTCGCTCCTTGTGGACATTTATAAGGTTTACACTGCTCATTTACGCTATTGAGGTTTGTAATGATTGTAATGATTATATTATATTATAACCAATGTAATGATTGTATTTATTGATTTGACAATAATAGTTATGATGACGCTTTCTCATGTCGAAACATTTTACATGGCTGTCCAACATGTCTCCTGATATTTTTAAAGGAAAATACCATGCCCGTTAATCATCGATTCAACGAGTCAAAATTAGGTGCTTAAAAGATTACGTTTCGGAATTCTCCGTAGGTACGATACAGCAGGAGATGTTTACCCAGAATTGTGCAAAAAATGAAACAATATTTTGTGTATTGTTGCAGACCGACATCAACATGACGGAAAAGCCGAAACGCCCCATGTCCGCATACTTGATGTGGCTGAATAGCGCCAGAGACAAGATCAAGAAGGAGCACCCCGGGCTCAAGGTGACCGAAGTGGCGAAGAAGGGCGGGGAGATATGGAGGTCGATGGAGGACAAGAGCGAGTGGGAGATGAAGGCCGCCAAAGCCAAGGAGCAGTACGCCAAGGACCTCGAGTCGTTCAACGCGAACGGCGGCGACCCGGGCGCCGGCATCAAGAAGGCGGTGAAGCGCACGCGCAAGGCCAACAAGCAAGCCGCCAAGAAGAAGGCCAAGGAGGAGGCGGACGACGACGACGACGACGAAGACGAAGTCAGCGACTAGGCGCCGCCGCGCACCGGCCTCGCGCCGCCCGCGCTCCGGCCCCGCGCCGCGCCGAGTAGGTAACGTAAACAAACAATCCGTCACAACAACGCGACCACTCGTGCCGTCCTCACCGCGCCCCGCCTCGACCCTCTAAAACCACATTTGTCTCATACGGAGCTAATCCACCGATTATGTCCCATATTGAGATAAAACAATACTGAATCTGTAAAATACCGAAAACTAACGAGCAAGAAAATATGGAAGTTTTGTTCGGTGTCTTGACTTTGTTTCTGTGCACTCTGCGTTCAAAAGTTAAAGCCTCTAAGTATAACAGATGATGATAGAAAGGAAATATCAATTGTTAACTGAGTTGTGTAGGTATATAAATAAAATTAAGAGAGGATAAAGGGTCCGATACTAACTTAGCCATTATCAATAATGAACCATTTCTACTCGAACAAAAATACATCATAGCATGTCCAAATACAGTATGAAGATTTTGAACGATCAAAATGTAAGAATACATTTTAGATTTCCGCTAAAAAATAAAAAGCCACGTGAGTGAAGTATGGCGGGCTCGGCGGCGGTCGCGGCGCGGGGCGGTGAGCGGGTGGAGGGGGTGACCCCCACGTAGCTCGCCGGTATTTTAAGGACAGTGTGAATAGCTGCTATTGTGCAAATGTGCAGATGAAACGGGTCGAAGGCTGTTAACAAGGGAACCTGCTCTGCTACCGGTAGATGAACTGAAAGACGAGGCAACCCTATCTGATTGACGATGAAGGCGTCTGACGAGTACAACATCATTCGATTAGTTTTATTGAATCTGAGCATTGTTAGGTACACATCGTCAAGACAGGCAGGTCGAAAGCGCAACAACTTCTTCATCCCCAAATTGATATTTGATTTGTATAACTGCTATCTAAAAGTAGAATTCCATCAACTGTTTCTCTATCGTGACAGCGCTGCTTTGGCAATCAACCCATTTTGGCGAGTTAACAAGTTTTTACTGAAGCAGGAAGGTGTGTCTACAACGCCACGGTAATGGTAGGTATCTATCGATAGATATCATTACCGTGACAACACGCACCACTATTTTAGACCATTAAATAAATATTTATGATTGATAATGCTTTCGTCGTTAAATATAAAGAAATAGGTGATATATTTTTGATCTGTGTGCGCTAATTTTGTGTAAAGAATTGTCGGAAGAGACAATGCATATTTTATGTGCATTGTCTCATCCAGCTCGCTCCGTACGAATGTAGTATTAAAGCCAGCTACCTGGCCCCTGGCCGCCGGCCGGCGTACCTGCCGCACGCGGGCCCATAGCCGAAGCTCAGCTCATTTCAAGGAAATATTCATTGTTTAAGTTTTTCCATTTGCAAAGGCTAAATGACTACTTATCCTCTTATTCATAAATACACAATAAGCTTTATAAGTTGTAAAGTTGACCACTGTGACGTGGCGAAATGGGAACAGAGAACATTTTCGCTGAAACGGGTTTATTGTATGTTTGTGAACAAGGCCACCAGGATACCTACAACATGAGCGTTATGAGAACATTGAACTTGGGGGCGGGGTGGTCCCCAACTTAGACCTGTCATTTAGCCTATTTTTATGAATATTCGATTATTGACCTTACTTGCATACTTATAAAGCATGTTTTTTGAGGTCCTCGTCTTGGGCTATGGGCTCCCGTGTAAAACATTTTTGTAGATAATTATTGATAAAACTAGATAACTAGAATATGATTTAACTGTAATATTTTCTGTGCATTTATTGTAATTGTAAGTGTAAAATAAAGTATTTGGATAAGAAGTTGTCGTAGTTTGTCTTTCTCTCGCTATTCCGACTTCCTTACACTAATTAAATTTGTCGAAGTCTAGGTCGTCTGTCTGTTGGCTGTTTTATAGAGTGCTATTTGTACATATATTGCAGGTAGGTACGTACATAATCTTACTAAGCTGTAGTCGGCACGAGTTACGTCAGCGATGTCGATGGCGAAGGAAGTAACGACGTTGGCGTACAATTTTGCAGTAGATCAAAGTAGCATAAACTTTTATAATTTTTTGTAGTGAAATAAATTATTATGAATTTTCGAAATGAGTTATGAGATCATTTCAAAACAAAAATAAATTCACATTTTTTTAAGGCAAGTCTGAGACATTATCAGCACTGATAGTCCCCAATCCCCATGGATCATATCTATAGTAGTTCTTCCTCAAACAGCTTTTGTGCCAAATAGTCTTTGATTCATGGAGGCGAAAATTCAAAGGAAGACACTACATATGTATGGCTTCAATTTAAATAAAATTGTTATCTATAAGAACATTGACTAACTAAGCTATCTAACGTTTCAGTCCCTAGTAGTGATAGGGAATACTTACATAAATTAGGAAGAATCACTAAATACAGCTTTCAAACAATTATTCCAGCGACTTTAAAATTTCCCAAATTAGGTAAGTAAGTATATTATTATGGCGTGGTATGATAAGTAATCACATTGATATAGAACTAGCTCTTCTATAAAAGAAACGAATGTACCTAAATGCAGTAAAAAAAGGAAAAAACACCTTTCTTTTGATTTAAGTACCTAATTAAAATCAATTATAATATTGTGCCCATTCATTGCACCATGGTGCACCATGATTATGCTGTATAAACTATAAATAAGCCTATTAGGTAGTAGGTATGATACAAGTCCTGGCAAAGCATATTCTATGCATCGGACCGAACAGCTACTTACCAATATAACATTGATTGCAAATTTTACTGTAGGTAACTAAACTAATCGGGCCGATGAAATAGTGCGTCGTCAGGCGCAAGGTTGAACGCAAAAAATAAGGATCGGTTCTCGGGGCTCGCGGATACCGTTAGTCGGTTGAACGAAGGCTGCGGCCGCCTAAATATTCGAGCCGCCCGGGTAAACATGCTGATAGTTTCGGTATAAACTCGATATGTAAGTATAATAAGTAAAATAGCACAAAATAGTCCGCTTCGGCTCCGAGGCGAATCGAAAATCACCTCGCCAGCGGACCGAGTAAAAATTATAAGAAGTGCAAAAGGCGCGGGCTCGGGCGGGGAACGGCGGCGCGGCGCGGCACGTCTGCGCTCTTGCTTGTGGCCGTGTTCTCTGCGGGCGTCTCGGTCTGGCGCGGCGGGCGGCGGGCGCGCGCGAGCGGGACGGCGCGCGGCCGTGCGCGTGTGTCTGCCGGCATGCGCGGCGGCCGCGTTATTCCGCGATGGAGGCGCGCGGGGACAGCCGGTCCGGCGAGCACGACGCCTCGGGCTGCCAGGGGGAGAGCATGCAGACCGAAGACCGCCGTTTCATCGCGCTGGTGGGCGCGCGCCCGCAGCTGTACGCGCGCTCCACGCTGCCCGGCGCCTCATACCACTCGCCGGTGAAGCGGCAGTGGAAGGAGGTCGCCGACGCCATAGGCTGGACCGGTAACCGACCTCTAATCCTCTCTACCCACCCACACCTCAATACGCTACCTACTTACGAGCTCGATTGTTCCACTTATCTAAAGGTGCCTTGAGATAACAGAACGTGACTCCGATGTATCTTGTAAACCTACCTACTCGCTTACTTGTGATAATATTTTGTATTTTTTGTAAATGGACACGCATAACTAGCGCTACCTGCCGCCGCTCACCGAACTTCACCGAGTATCAAGGTTGACTAGACACCGATCTCGACGGCGCTGTAGTCGCTTATAACCATTGTAGGGTTCCATGACCAGAGAAAAACTGAAAATTCCCTGTCCTCTGGTGCATGAGATTGCATTGGATTTTGCGTCAGTAAAATTTTATAAATCTGATAAATAGGTATTGTATTTACTTTTGTATTTTTTAGGGTTCCGTACCTCAAAAGGAAAAAAAAACGGAATCCTTATGGGATCACTTTGTTGTCCGTCTGTCCGTATGTCAAGACTCTTTATCTCGGGAACGGGTCATGTCCACAATACGTGGTATATTATTCAGAGAAAAATCGAATCAAGATTATATACAGGGTTATTTCTAATCAATTAGCATCCTTCTAGGGGCTTATTCTGTACCTACATCAAATCTAACAATTTTTGTTAGTATACGACCTTCGTCAAAACTCAGAATTTTTTTTGTTGTTTCATAGAAAAATTTAGTTCACCCGAGTCAAAATGTATGGAACAGCTGAATTTTTTTTAGTTTTGACGAAAGTCGTAGAACAAAGTTTGTTACTTTGATGTACAGAATAAGCCCCTAGAAGGATGCTAATTGATTAGAAATAACCCTGTATACATCATTTGAAAGCTTGTTTTAGGGGCTTTCTAAAAATATTTAATTTAGATTTTTTCACCCCTCCAATTTTTTTTAATGCGAAAAATAAATTGTATGAAAAATAACAATAAGTACAGCTTTACTTTTACATTACTTTTTCTAGTTTAACAATGATAAAGTGCTTCTATCGTTATTTTATTGATTCTTCCACATTCATCGGTTAATTTGCTAAAATTAAAAATTATAACCTACCAGTGTGACCAGTTAGTAGGTACAATGCGACAAACGAAACACAGTGTGTCTAATTGGTAAAAATGCTTTTAATTAACAATTTGGAGGTTACTTAATCAGGGTTGATAGAGATAAACTACTTATTGAGCCAAATATATTTATTTATCCTATTAAATTCAAAATTAATTTTAAAAAAATCGGAGTGCTCTTTTTTATTTTTAACTGTTGTAGGAATAGACTCAGAAAAATATGAACATTCTCGAAATGTAACGAGTGTTGTGGTTAGAATTTTTAATTATTATTATACCAGCCTCCATACATTTTGTGGACATGTCTTTTAATCTAAATACTTTGTAGGTAGTGTAGGTACGTATGATGGTCTCTTGCAGTTGCAAAAGAAAAACTTCTCACTTATCGTATACAAAAGTTAGAGCCGTTTATGTCGTAAAAAACCGCATACCGCAACTCCTTAATTTATTGGTACTACATAAATTAAATTATTTACTTTAAGTATATTTTAACGGATCCGCGCGCCGGCACTCGTCAGCTTGAGAAAGAGCGTTGAATGCAGTAGAAACTATTAATGCTATTCGAGTTATGATTAAAAGAACTAAAATATACGAGTGATATCCCGCATAAAAGGATATGCGAAAATAGTTTCTATGATAAAATGATAAGGGAACAATTTAAATGCTGACCAAAATACTTTATCCGACCCTAATAATAAGTACCGAACAAAATAAATAATGCTATGATATGCCGAATGCTCACCATAAATTGTACCAGCCTTTTTTAAATAGTCCACTGCAGGACGTAGGCCTACCCACGAAGGGTGATTGGGCCATATTCACCACGCTGGCCCAGTAGTGGTTGGTGGATTCACATACGCCATCGAATTTCTTCTACGGAGGTATACAGGTTGCCTCACGATGTTTTCCTTCACCGAAAAGCCAGTGGTGTGAAATTCCGTAAATAAATTCTAAAGAATTTGTAGCGACTAACTTCACTACATTCGCTACAAGATGGCATTAGCTACGCGCGCCGTCCGGCAACCAATCACAAGCTGTATCGCCGCGTCTCAGCCAATGACAAGCCGGAGTCTGCATTGCGTAAACGAAATTTACAGCGACGGCTGAACCATATCAAGATTTAAGTTTACACTGTCGGATAGCTATCCCCGGGCACAACACCTAGTCCGGTGGAGTACTCCTTTGCGAGATGTTATCCTATCATCATCATCTCGACACGGACGACCACCAAGTCCATATTGGTGACCCCGCCGTGATGAACACCAACCAAAAAGTCCATATTAGTGACCCCGACGTGATAAACACCACACAAGTCCATATTGGTGACTCCAAGATGAAGAACACCATCATCGGCAGCATCACCAGCCAGCACTCCAGTTGGGTAAAACAATGTTCTAAATAAGTAGTCTCGTACACGAAATAAGAAAGATGTGGGCTTGAAATTAACTTTTTAACGGAGTTTAGATAGCTTTTAAAATGCAATGAAAATAAAAATAGCTTCAATTCATTAATATTTTGGAAACACAATTTGGTGAGCATTTTGGCAGGGATTTAGAATTTCTTGGATGCAAAATAAGAGCATTTCCGGTAAGTGTTTAACAATTGCCAAAAATGATAATCTTGTCTGTGGGCGCAGTGGCAGAGGCTCGGCGCAAGTGGTCACACCTCCGCAACTCGTACTCGCGGCACCTGCGCAACGAGGTCCACGGGCACCGCTCTGGCCGCATGGTCTCCCGCTGGTACCTCGCCGACGACCTGGAGTTCCTGCGCCAACACATGGCCACCGACACGTCAGTACCCCAACCCCCATCCCTCATTCGCACCGAGATCCGCGGGCTAGCACCGGCTGCGGCCGCAAGCTGTCTTCATATTATTATGTACCTACCTAAATACTCGTAAAGCCTCTATGGAATACTATCGCTCGCTCGGTGTGGCAATGCCGTAACTGAAATGAAGCTGTTAAGACACCCATAGGTAAGTGATTTTGCTACATGACCTAGCAGCTAGCCGGCCAAATTCTTATCCTATCATGGTCCACTTCAAAACGTAACATAAAACATTTTGGTGGCTATTTAGAGCTGGTGGGATGTGGTTTGCAGCGGATCCATCGCGCCAGCTCTCTTTAGCCAGAGCTTACCGCGTCGTGTTCCCGCGGCGGAGAGATGACCGCGCGCGTGTTGTGTTGCAGGCGACCATCGTCGACATCGTCGTCGACGTCGTACTCGACGGTTGAGACTCCGCTCGCGCCGACGCTGCCGAAGATGGAGGTGTCGAGCGTGAAGGAGGAGGTCGAGGAATCGGCGGTGGAGGCGGGTGGGGGAGCGCGCGCCTCTCCCCCCGTCTGGTACGCGGCGCCCGAGCGCGGGCCGCGAGAGGAGCCACGCGGGTTCGAGCCCGACGAGACCACCGACTACTTCCACTTCTTTCGCGGCCTCCACGGAGATTACCAGGAGCTCACGCTGCACGCGCAGAGGTGAGAACTATGATGTTTCTTTAATGTACATCAAATTACATGTTTTAAGCTAGTTTAAGGTACATTGCTAGGCATACTGCGAGTGAGCACAGATACCCCTTTCTAGACGACGGTGAAGTTAGACAGGATTGCGTCAAATTAAAATTTATTCAGCGATCGACTGGATTGAATGGAATGATGACATATCTCCCTGTCTTCGGGGAAGCTGCTTTGTTCTCATAGATTGTTCACGTGATGTAGTGTAACACGCATGTGACATTTTATAGAACGTTCCGGCGCGAGTGCATGCTGATGCTGCACAAGCTGGTGGAGGAGGAGCGTGGTGTGGGCGCCGGGGGGGCAGCGGAAACGGAAGAGGGCGAGAGCAGCGACGCCGACAACGACCGCAAGTGCTTTATGCAGGAGCTCACCATCATCAACGGAGCCGCCAGCGACGACGACAGATAGCCTTTAGCCCGCTCTTACCATTCAAAAACTACGCTCCAATTAGAATAGAAGAGTGTCTGGACGCTTTATTTTTTACACCTGTAACATGGTCATCGACAATTTACGATTATGTCGACTTTACGGGTAGAACACTGGTATAGGTCGAATCATACAAGTCAGCGAATCTGAAGTTAGCTACAAGCAGCGCGAAACCCAATCAACGTGCAGCGCTTGAGCTTTAGCCAGGATTAGATATTGCGCAGCTTGTCGATAGCTTCACATCCTCTAGCTTGTATGATTCGGCCTTTATGGTCTGAAATTGATTACATATCTGACCCAGTAAACAATAATTTAACTAAAACATTAGATACTAGCTTCTGCCCGCGGCTTCCTCCCTGAAACCGCGTATGTTTTTAGGATATAATTAACCTAACCCTCTTATTTTCGGAGCCGTGTAAAATAAGACTCTTAATAAGGATATTTTTTAGTTACACTTATGTCAATTTATGTAAGTTAATTGCTTTGAGTAATTATTGTACTGTACTGTACTTTGCCAGCCTTTTAATAATCCATTGTTGAAAATAGACCTACTCACGAAGCTTAATTACGTCATATCCACCACTCTGGATTGCGGGCTGGTAGATTCCCATGCGCCATCGAATTTATTCTACAGTTATTCGACAGTTGCTTATTTTGACATCCTTGCAGCGCACGCTAAAATAGCTCGCAGATGGCAGAATTTTCCGACTTACTCGACACTTTTCGTTATATTTTGGACGATTTACATAAAATCTTTTTAAATATAATATATTTGTGTCCTATGTGTTATTCTGATATTTAAGCTATATTATTGTAATGTTTCATTAAAATCCATTCAGTAGTTTTTACGTGAAAGAATAACAAACATCCATCTTTCCATCCATACTTTCAAACTTTCGCGTTTGTAATACAAAATTATATAGTAAGATAAGATATAGACTTCTAACTTGATTTGAGGATATAGTAAGATTTACCGGGATTCTCGATTTGTCGATTTTGTAGGCTCCTCGGCTACGGCTCACATCTTTTTCTTCTTAAAATTTCAATAACTAGTTTTTACCCGCGGCTTCGCCCGCATGATATTTTGATTTTTGACGCAATATAATTATAGGACAGGATTACAATTGTCTTGTAGTTTTTTTATTTATAGTGAAGTAAAAGTAATCATGTTTGTATTTGAATTTACGTATTGTTTGGTTAAAATACAAATAGAAATATCATCAGATAATTTATCAAATGCACTTCAGCATTTGACAATCAAACTAATAATACAAATAATTCAGTTGATTCCGTCGATGCAGCTTCTGTAAATCAAAATCGTGAATGAAGTGGCGTCAAATTTTTAAATATTTCTGCCGATGACGGTTTCAATTTCAACAGTATTCCTGCAGAAGCCAAAGATTTTTAAGCTGCACTGAGCAACGAGTCATATATCTTACTATCAAAACAAAAGAAAATCAAATAAAAAAAAAAGAAGGAACGAATGATTTATGAAATAGTCGGCGCACTGTGAACATACAGCGTCGCAGCTTAAAACCAAATGTTACCTACCGTGTCGAGATTGTTGCCATTTTAGTGACAGCGTCCGAAACAAAGTGGTAGCAGCGACCTAAAATTTTACTGGTGTCGTCTTTTACGTGTCGACTAGTTTCGTAACAGCTACAAAAATGCTATTACCCCCCGCAATACCCATCTGGGCAGGGTATCTGAATCTTAACGGAGAAATGTCACCAGTACAATAGTTACTTATTTGTGAGGCAAAAGACCTCTTTAATACATATCTCAATAAGTAATTTAAATTAGACGTAAGCGCTAAATATTTAATGTGATTTTCGACAATAAGCTAAGCGATAAATAGATGTTATGACGATTATGAATGGCCTGCTTATGATGAATAAACTATTATAATATTTTCATGTTCCGAATTATGGTTACTCAATTGTACCTTTTGATTTCACTGTTGTAATTTATTCAAAAACGTCGGTTAAGGAATGGTAATAGCCCTTCGTGTTTACACTTTACCTACCTACAATACAACTGCCGCAAAGCGCAACGACGCTTCACGCACAAAATGCGCCGGAAGTGACGAGTGCCAGCGCCAGTCGGTTTAGTCGTTTGTAAAATACTTTGTTAAGTAGTACTGTTACCTATATCACTATCTGCTGTTACGCTATAGTAGAATGTGCGCCATCGTTCCTGTGGTTCTAGTAAGCAGGAAGGAAAGGACGCGGTATGATGGAAGTGCACTGGATGACTCTGGAGCATGGCGTTGCGCGCCAATCACGCCGTAACACAGTGGCAGATGCCGCCGCGACCCTCGGCTGCTCCGACCCTCGACACTCACCCCTCGCCACAGATCGTACTCTTTTCCCATAAAGCTTCGCTATGTGACGACAAAAAAAATATAATAATACGTGACGCTAAGCCTCGTCTCATGTTGTTTGATGGCCGCGCCGAAAGAATGGTGCATTTTTGCCGATTAAGTATTCTTTAGTTTAGTGTAAATAGCGAAAATTACTACTGTGTGAAAAAGGGAAATGTTTCTAGCAGGATTTCGTGGGATTTGAGCGTCACGGTGCAACACTGTGCAAGGTTTTGAAGTAGCTGAGAGACTGAGGGGCATTTTATGCTTGCGTGACACGGTATAAACGTTACTAACCAACCTAGCTACAATAACGAATCCCTTTCTTTTTTTTCGTCTGTCAAGCATTTCGCAATATTTTAAAAACTTCCAAAAGCCAAGAAATATACTCAATTTTCAGCTGGGACAGTAGGAACCGATTGACTAGATATATTTATATTAAGCCGAGTGTTATAACCCTTGGTTATAACTTACCAATTAGTACAAGTATATACTCACAGATGGCAGTTTTATAATACACCGAGATCCTTGTAACTAACTGTACATTTACTTTTATTTATTTTTTTATTGCTTTTGAGTGTACACAACACATACCTACTCTTTATGGATGGGTAAGTTAATTATGCACGAAATAAGTAACCATTATGAAGACAAACAATACTTTCATTCATATTAATTCTTGATAGTATCATAGGTACAATAATAAAGGTAAGGGAATAATTGTTTAGCCAAATAAGTAAACAAATTGCACCATGGCAGACGGACGTCTAATTAGATGAATGCATACCTAACGTCAAGAGTCCACATATGCATGTAGGAGTCCACTTTTCAATAACGCCTAACATGAACTTTGTAGTAACTCAAGTAACTGCATAAATGTATCATTGCTGATCGCTTCCCGTAGGCGTAAACCGACAACTGCTATGAATATATATGTAAGGGAACAATTTAAACGCTGACATTTTGGTCAGCGTTTAAATTGTTCCGTTTATTTCCCGACCCTAACAATGTTTAAAAGTTATAACATTTTCTTCGTAACAGCTGTTTCAGTTTGCACTATTTAGAAATTAACCCCTAAAGATAAAAAAAAATCCATAAAGACGAAATATTCCGATAATTCGCATGAATGGTCGATAAACAATAGTGGTCTACTAGTTCTACTACTCTAAAGTAAGTGAAAGCTATATGTAGTAAGAAACTATAATTTAACTACTAACCTAACCTAAAAACCTACCATAATGTTGTTACCAGTGAATCAATATTTGGTACCGAAGCTTTCATCCATTTCGCCTAGCATTCTATTTTGCAATAGGTACATACCTACTAACTAATGTTTGGGTCGTGAAGTGTGTTTTGGTCAGCATTTAAATTGTTCTCTTTCTAAAAGCTCATTACAAGGAGCATACCTACTTAGGTAATAGTTGGCTGATACGCCATATTCAAATATCGATGCCTATCTTGATATTCGTTGGAGTTAAAAATAATATAAACTTGGCTTGGCTTGACTTGGGCAAAATAGTACTGGACTTGGGGTGATTTGTGACGGCATATTAAACAGTAATATAGGTACCTACCTAGTGACAGTCCCCAGTAGTTGCCTGAAACGAAGTTCATACTATCCTCTTTGATGTTCGTCGTAGGAAAATATGAACTAAGGGTAGGTAATAATAGGAATCGTATTTCATTCAAATGTTTTAGACAAAGACTAAGCGGTCAGCCGGTCATCAACTGAAATATCCCACTGATTGCCGAAGCCGAGGCTGATCCCAAAGCCGAAGCCGAAATCGAAGCTGAAGGCAAAAATGAAACATGTAGATATCTCGCTTATTCATACCATTGATACTACGCTTTCAGCCACAAAAACATATTTATGCGCTTTCAGCTCATAAAATACCTAAATACAAAAAATCAAAATGAAGACGACGAGTTAAAAACGAACATCAAAAATCTGGTTTTTCAAGTTTGTGATACAGGTAAAACAGGCTATCTAATAACATATTTAGGTACCTACTTCAATACTTCTACAGTCTACTCCTAGGTTATAGTTATGCAATACTTTCTTGGATAAAACAATCGATGCTAAGTCTTCTATATGCATGCACTCTACCCAATGCATTAAGTACAGCTACCTAACCAAAGTACAAGACCCAATGTTCTTAATCCGGCCGACGAAATAGTGAGTCGTCGGGGTCGCAAAAACGATTCATCTGCGAGAACTGATATGAAGTAGGTAGGTACCTATCGTTAGTCGTTCGAACGAAGGCTGCGGCCGCCGCCCGGTAAGCCGTTGCGCTCGGGTAAAAATGATGATAGTTTCGGTAACTCGATAGACAAGTATAGAAAATAGCGCAAATAGCCCGCTTCGGCTCCGAGGCGAATCGATACCTCGCCAGCGGACCGAGTGGAATTTATAAAAAGTGCAGAGGGCGCGGGCTCGGGCGGAGAGGCGCGGCGGCCACGTCTGCGCTCTTGCTTGTGGCCGTGTTCTCTGCGGGCGTCTCGGTCTGACGCGGCGGGCGGCGGGCGCGCGCGAGCGGGACGGCGCGCGGCCGTGCGCGTGTGTCTGCCGGCATGCGCGGCGGCCGCGTTATTCCGCGATGGAGGCGCGCGGCGACAGCCGGTCCAGCGAGGACGACGCGCGGCCGGCGGCGCCGCGGCGCGCCACGGGCCGCCTGGTGGAGAGCACGCAGGCCGAGGACCGCCGCCTCATCGCGCTGGTGGGCGCGCGCCCGCTGCTGTACGCGCGCTCCACGCTGCCCGTGGCCTCCTACTACTCGCAGGTGAAGCGGCTGTGGCAGGAGGTCGCCGACATCATGGGCTGGACCGGTAACCGACCTCTCTACTTCTCTCTGCCCACACCTTAGGTACTACGCGCGGATACTTATTGACCAGCTCGATTGTTCCACTTATCTAAATATAAGGCGCCTTGAGATAACAGAACGAGACTCCGTTGTACCTATCTTGTATGTACATACCTACTCGCTTACTAAACTTGTGATATATTTTGTAATTTTTGTAAATGGGCACGCTTATCTAGCGCCACCTGCCGCCGCTCACCGAACTTATTTCAAGGTTGACTAGACACCGATCTCGAACGTAGCGGTGGCGTTGTAGTCGCTTAGGCGCTTTTATTAACCATTTATGGTTCTGTGTAAAAGAAAGAACACTCTCCTTGTCCTCCGGTGTTTGTCTGATTTTAATTATATGTTGCATTGAATAATATATATCTATCTCGGAATATTAAAATTTATACGTAGGTAAACATTTACCGTTCCGCTCGCACTGGAAGGCATAATTTATAATTGATTTATTTGCCACAAAGTGTACGTGTACATTGCTAACATTGTACAGATTCAAAATTAAAGATAAGAGCTAAAAATAAAAAAATAAAACTAGCACGTATTTTAATCCTGAGAATTCCTAAATTGATCGATGCTATAAACCACAGACTCCTGGGTCTGTGCCTTTTGTTAACTAAAATGTTAAATTATTCGATTTTACTGTCAAAAAGAGTTAGCACAATAGAGATGGGTTAGTTTAAAATATGTCAATCTAAGTTAGTAGTTTCGGCGCATTGCGTGAATGCCACGAGCAAACCGGCGACCCGCATGCAGCACCCGATCACGAGTGTGACGCATGTGCCAGCCATCGCTCTCCTCGACCATATTTTAGGGAAGAGAACGATCCGACTCACGATGCCGCCGCAAGAAGGAGCCATCGATGGCGAGAATAAATGCTCAGGGCATGCACGCAATGCTAAACTCTAGATATTACACACTTGTTGTGATTTATTTTGTGAAAGCTAAAATGATTTCAAAATCTTTCATTTTATATTTTAACGGGAAATCACTCGTAGCCTCGAGACGGGTCCGAACGCTAGCACATGTCAGCCTGAAAAGGCCGTTGATTGCGTTCGTTATGAACTATTAAAATGCATGTAAAAAGATAACATCTGGTCTGCTCTTGTGCGCGCAGTGGCGGAGGTGCGGCGCAAGTGGTCACACATCCGCAACTCATACTCACGGCATCTGCGCAACGAGATCCACGGGCTGCGCACCGGCCGCGGCCGCATGGTCTCCCGCTGGTACCTCGCCGATGACCTGGAGTTCCTGCGCCACCACATGGCTACCGACACGTCAGTATCTCTACTCCTACCCTCCGTCACCACTGAGATCCGCAAACTACGCACACAGGCCGCGGCCGCAAGCTGTATTCATATGTACCTACCTAAATAAGCCAATTTTACCTCCATGTCATCGTTCACTTGAAGCTGTGATTTAGCTACATGTCTCCCTCCTCCTCGCGTCGATTTCTTCATGTCTGAGGGTCGTGACCTCTGCCTCCCAGAAGCTTATCTTTCACTATGTTCTTCCATCGTCCTCTATTTTCAGCAACACGCAGCGCCCCATAGACGGATCAGTCGACAGTGGTGCGAATCTGATCGGACCAACGTATCGTACGACTACGACCTCGTGACCGCTTTCCCTGTGACCTGTGATTTCTCGAGATCATAGTCTTTTTTCCTTGCAATGTGGCCAAAGTAGTCAAGGACATGATTAAGACAGATGGTAGAAAGTGACCTTGAGCTGTTTAAGTATCGATACGTTGGTCCGGTGAGCTGTCCATGGAATCCTGAGGATCCTTCTCCAACACCACATCTCAAAGGCATCAATGCGTCCACGATCTGCTGCTTTCAGAGTCCAAGACACCCCATTGATGTTCAATTATTTAGCTCTATCAACCACCATGATTTTGGTTTTCAATCTGTTGATAGGGAGCCCAAGACTGTAACTAATACGCTTCATCCTATCCATCAGCTCAGTCATTTCAGCTTCGTTTGCAGCAACAAGTATCGTGTCATCAGCACACTGGAGGTTTGTGACTTTAACATCACAGCATAAGCATCGGGCGCTTACGCCTCCATCCCAGTTGTCACAATATTGTCGCAATATATCTTCTCCATACGCGTTTAACAAAATGGGGGATGCAATACAGCCCTGACGAACACCTTTTCCAAAACAGAGCAGCAGCATGTCTAACTTATAGCAATACCTAGCAATCAGCCAGCCAAACTCTTATCATCATTCACAGCCTTCTTTATCTCACTGCTGGGTATAGGCCTCTCTCTTACTATGCCATCTACCTCGGTCCTGTGCCAATCGTGTCCAAGATAAACTCTTATCATATTTACTTCAAAATGCTTTTAGATACCATAGTTTGAGCTGCTGGAATGTGACTTGAAGCGGATGCGTCGCGCCAGCTCTATTTAACTAGAGTAGACGCGTCGTGTACCGTGGCGGAGGGAGTGTTGACCGCTTGTGGTGTGTTGCAGGCGGCCGTCGTCTACGTCGTCGTACTCGATGGTGATGTCTCCGTTCGCGCCAGCCTTGCTACAGATGGAGGTGTCGAGTGTGGAGGAGGAGGGCTCGGGTGGGGGGTCGGCGGTGGAGGTGGGTGGGGGGGCGCGCGCCTCACCCCCCGCCTGGTACGCGGCGCCCGAGAGCGGGCCGCGGGACGAGCCGCGCGGGTTCGAGCCCGACGAGACCGCCGATTACTTCCACTTCTTCCGCGGCCTCCACGGCGACTACCAGGAACTCACGCTGCACGCGCAGAGGTGAGCGCGATGGCGATTATTTACACTAAATCAAATGTTTTAAGATAGTTTTAGGTATATTGCATACTATGAGTCAGCACCTACACCCCGTCCTAGAAGGCGGTGTAGATGTAGAAGCAGAATTGCGTCTTAAATCAGTATTTATTAGCGAACCAATTGAGTCTAGGACTCTAAGTTTCTAAGGGGAGAATGACGACAGACCTTCCTGTAGTCGAGGAAGCTGCAACATTCGCACAGATTGTCTACATGTGAAGGGCGCTAATGCATGTAACTTCATGTTGCAGGACGTTCCGGCGCGAGTGCATGCTGCTGCTGCATAAACTGGTGGAGGAGGAGCGCGGTGCGGGCGCCGGAGAAGTGGCGAGGGATGCGGGAGAGGGGGAGGGGGCGGCCGACGAGACCAGCGACGTCGACGATGATCGCAAGTGCTTCGTGCAGGAGCTCACCATCATCAACGGAACCACTGCCGACGACGACGACGCCGATCCCGCGCATCCCGCAGTCGCTGCCGCTGACGACAGATAGCCCGCTCTTGCCTCCCGAAAACTATGCTCCAGTTAGAAAAGAAGAGCATCCGTCTAGACGTTCTACCTTTTACACCTGTAACATGGTCATCGACAATAGTATGTCTATTTGACGGGTAGATGACGGGTAGGAAGGTCTGAATTTCATTATCGCTCTGACCTCTGACCGAATAAATATAAATTTAAGTGAAATAAATAGATTTAAATGACCAGGGTTCTCGATTTCTCGGTTCGCGTGCGCTTCGCGGCTCTGGCACAGGGTATCTCAATCTACATGTCACCTGTACGATACTTATTAATGTATTTGTGACGTAATAGACCTCCTTAATACATAGCTCAATAAGTTATTTAAGTTATATAGACGTAAGTGATAAATAAGGCTATGAATGTGATGTTTAATATAAGCTAAGCGTTGATTGATAAATAAATGTCATGGGTGAGCTGCTTATGACGAACAAACAAACTATTGCAATATTTTCATATTTTTAATTTTTCAATGATGTTTGGTATTTATTGGAAAATATCGGTTAAAGAAGGTTAATAGCCCTTCGTATTTATACACAGCTCTATACATAATCTATTATTATATCTTCTTTCTTCGGCGGCGATAAACGCCCCATGTTAATGTGTTTGGTAAAAAAGAATGTACCAACAATACAACTGTCGCAAAGCGTAATATTTAACGCTTCACGCACAGAATGCGTCGTGAGGTTAACACCAGGGACGAGACTCAGCCGGCTTGGTCGTTTACATTGCCCTGATCTATCACCATCTGCTATATACTCGTACAAGGCCATAGAGTCTATCGTGGTAGAGTGTGCACCATTGTCCCTGTGGTTGAACATGTGTACATGTGTAGTGTGTACTAATCTTACCAGGAGGAGCCAGAAGCGCGTTGTGTGTTACACTAATAACACACAACGCGCTTCAAAATTAGGTTAGGTTAGGTGAGGTATATATCAGTAAGGTATTTTGTGGTGCGGGCGCTGACCCGCGCGCGGCGGCGGCGGCGGCGTCGATGGTCCAGCGGCCATGGAGTATAGCCTCAATACTTGTAAATGTAAAGTCAATTGACTTAAAATTTAAAGTATTGTGTATACATTAGTATACCACCACCAGCACTGTAAGTGCTGAGACTGGTGCAAATTGGGGAACAGAGTCGAGACTCAGTGGTCCCAATTTGCATGGGGTCTGTGTGTCAGTGGGTCAGCAGTGTGGCCGAGTGACCCAATTTTGTGACCTACTTATTTTCAAAATTTTTCCAGCGCACGCGACTGGACTGGACTGCGGTAATTTGACCCGCCTTAGGTTTTTTTTGTTTTTTTTTTTTCAGCTCCTGTCCCCCGGTTATATTTCCCAGGATTTTATTGCTTATTTTTATTTCTTAAACTATTACATTTTGTTATCCTATAATTTTAGTGCTGCATCTTTTCACTTATATCTTTTATACATTGCATCTAAAAATATATTTCCATTAATTATATCTATAGGTACTTGGCTTACAAAATTTTACCAATTTCAATTTAATGTTACAAATTATTTAATAGCTATACCAATTTGGAATTCAGTCTCTAGATCGTAACTGCTAGTGACAATTTACTTTACACATTATACTTTCCATTTATCATCTATCTTATACTTTATCTTATATCTATCTATCTCTATCTAGCATATTTGCATATATACACAAACACGTGCCCCCATTAGGTGCCACCCGCCTTAGGTTAGGTTCGATAAAGTTAGGTCGACGTAGGTTAGGTTGAGTTATTTTGGGTTAGGTTGAGTTAGGTTGGGTTAGGTTAGGTTGGTGGGTTAGGTTGAGTTAGGTTGGGTTAGGTTAGGTTTCTACTACTACTACTAGGTTATGCCTTCCTAGTACGGGGTTGGTCATGGATGACGCAACCCCATACATTATTACTTTGACATTTAAAGTTTTTACAACAAAAAATTTACATTTAAAATTACCTAGACATCAACTTTGCAACTATGTTGCAAACAAGTATATAATTAAATACCTCACGTAACTGACCCTACAAAGCCAAGGTTTTTATAGTGACACGTAAATATGGGCCGAAAGCATTGGTAATACGGCACAATATCGAAAAAATTTCGACACGTTAACAAAGGGGGGAATATAGTATATAAGGCGAGTGTTTTAACTAAAATAGTACACTCTGAATAGCATGGACATTGTGCATGCACTTCATATCATTACAAACTTAGACTTCGAAAATTTTATTGGAAATGGAGAGCCCAGCGCATTCAGTAGCCAGTCGGAGCCCAATGCCAAGCGACGACGAGGAGCTGCAGATGAGTCAACTGACCCAAGAAGAGGAGATGAAGACACCGAAAACAGTTCGCAAGCCGTCGTAAGAACAACCAGCCACGCCGCTGAAGAAGAAACCGAAGCTGTCCAACGAGGTGACATTCCAGACGGAGACGAAGGAAGCCACGGAGGAACCGGATGTGACGATGCCGAACTTCTTTCATGCACAATTACTGAAAAAAGAAAATATAGACTATGCAACACTGACCGATCTCCTTGGAAAGTCATCAGTAAGCATACAGGAACGAGGCGGATGCACTATCATATCGTCTGTATTTCAACAAACCAAAAATGGCGATATCATACACGACTTGGCAAAGCAATTGGAGACTCCGTCCATAAAGTTAAGAAAATTACATGTCTTGCTTGTCTTCTTGAATATTTATCTGCCGGGCCTAATCGTGAAACACTTCGAGATATTCTCACCGAAAGTGATAAAAGAGCTTTCCGCTGCGCCGCTCATAGTCTGGGAATTAATATCAAAAATGCCGCGCAAGGTAACGACGCTCAATCTACGAGTGCCCAAAGGGGAAATTCTATATTTGGCGAACAAAGCACAGCATCTAACCAAATTCAGCGGGGATTGGTGGAAAACACTAGTGAATCCGATGAAGACATACATAGTGGTGGACGAGAGCAACGAATGGAGCACCAACAAGTTCAGTTACTCTCTAATGTACAACAAGGAGAATATAACAACTACGGACTGTCCGGTTTTTATATTTGATATCGGTTGCCATTGGTTGTCCTGCAGCCATTAATTTCCACTGTTCGAATTGGTTTTCTGTTAACCTACATTCGTCAATGAAACATGCATTTCCCCTTTGGGCACTCGTAGATTGAGCGTCGTTACCTTGCGCGGCATTTTTGATATTAATTCCCAGACTATGAGCGGCGCAGCGGAAAGCTCTTTTATCACTTTCGGTGAGAATATCTCGAAGTGTTTCACGATTAGGCCCGGCAGATAAATATTCAAGAAGACAAGCAAGACATGTAATTTTCTTAACTTTATGGACGGAGTCTCCAATTGCTTTGCCAAGTCGTGTATGATATCGCCATTTTTGGTTTGTTGAAATACAGACGATATGATAGTGCATCCGCCTCGTTCCTGTATGCTTACTGATGACTTTCCAAGGAGATCGGTCAGTGTTGCATAGTCTATATTTTCTTTTTTCAGTAATTGTGCATGAAAGAAGTTCGGCATCGTCACATCCGGTTCCTCCGTGGCTTCCTTCGTCTCCGTCTGGAATGTCACCTCGTTGGACAGCTTCGGTTTCTTCTTCAGCGGCGTGGCTGGTTGTTCTTACGACGGCTTGCGAACTGTTTTCGGTGTCTTCATCTCCTCTTCTTGGGTCAGTTGACTCATCTGCAGCTCCTCGTCGTCGCTTGGCATTGGGCTCCGACTGGCTACTGAATGCGCTGGGCTCTCCATTTCCAATAAAATTTTCGAAGTCTAAGTTTGTAATGATATGAAGTGCATGCACAATGTCCATGCTATTCAGAGTGTACTATTTTAGTTAAAACACTCGCCTTATATACTATATTCCCCCCTTTGTTAACGTGTCGAAATTTTTTCGATATTGTGCCGTATTACCAATGCTTTCGGCCCATATTTACGTGTCACTATAAAAACCTTGGCTTTGTAGGGTCAGTTACGTGAGGTATTTAATTATATACTTGTTTGCAACATAGTTGCAAAGTTGATGTCTAGGTAATTTTAAATGTAAATTTTTTGTTGTAAAAACTTTAAATGTCAAAGTAATAATGTATGGGGTTGCGTCATCCATGACCAACCCCGTACTAGGAAGGCATAACCTAGTAGTAGTAGTAGAAACCTAACCTAACCCAACCTAACTCAACCTAACCCACCAACCTAACCTAACCCAACCTAACTCAACCTAACCCAAAATAACTCAACCTAACCTACGTCGACCTAACTTTATCGAACCTAACCTAAGGCGGGTCAAATTACCGCAGTCCAGTCCAGTCGCGTGCGCTGGAAAAATTTTGAAAATAAGTAGGTCACAAAATTGGGTCACTCGGCCACACTGCTGACCCACTGACACACAGACCCCATGCAAATTGGGACCACTGAGTCTCGACTCTGTTCCCCAATTTGCACCAGTCTCAGCACTTACAGTGCTGGTGGTGGTATACTAATGTATACACAATACTTTAAATTTTAAGTCAATTGACTTTACATTTACAAGTATTGAGGCTATACTCCATGGCCGCTGGGCCATCGACGCCGCCGCCGCCGCCGCGCGCGGGCCAGCGCCCGCACCACAAAATACCTTACTGATATATACCTCACCTAACCTAACGCGTTGTGTGTTACACTAATAACACACAACGCGCTTCTATCAAGCAGGAATGAAAGGACGCGGTTTGATGCAAGTGGATACGATGCATTGTGCAGGTGGCTACGTGCGAATCATGTCGGTGTTGAGACAAAGGGCGCCACCGAAGCGCCAGCAGCTGTCGCGATCCTCGGCTGCTCCGACCCTCGCCACGCTACCACTGAGATGCTTTCTTTTGTAGGGTTCCGTACCTCATACGGATAAAACGGAACCCTTATAGGATCACTTTGTTATCCGTCTGTGAGTCTGTCTGACTATGTCAAGACTCTTTATCTAGAGGAAGCGTTAAGATATCGAGTTCAAATTTAAACTGTATACGTATATCTATAGTATCTTGCAGTTGTGTTAAAGAAAAATTTCTTAGTTAACGTTTAAAAATGTTAGAGCCTTTTATGTCATAGAAAACCGCATATTTCGACACTCACAGAAATCAAAACCTATAGGGTACTTCCCGTTGACATAGAACTATGAAATTTGGCGAGAAACATTGTCTCAAAGTACACATATAGGAATAAGTCTTAAAACTGTACATTTTTATTTAAATCACAAAAAAATAGGGCCTCAAAATTACAAAATATGGGTTCATAATTCAAAGAGAGTAAATCGTATCATTCATATAAAATAAATTTTTTAGCACATGCTAAAACAGGTTTTTAACTATTTTGAAAATGTGTAATTTTCAACAAAAACAACGCACCTTTGCTTCTCATGCTCATTTGAAGGAGGGGCGATAAGTCCTGCACTGACGTCCCGCATGGGGTGTTTTGTGCATTTCCCCCTCCAGCGTCTACCCCAGCCAGCCCAGCTCCTTAAAATAACGGAGCGTGGCTCTAGGTAGCTGGCATACCTGCTTCAGCACCTTTGCTTGTTCATGCTTTGTATTATTCAATATCCAAGTAGGCGCATATAAGTTGTAGTGCGCATTTAAGAAAGGAGGGAAATATTCCTAGAGGAAGTTCATGTGGTTTGTCGCTCAAACCACAATCTTCACAACCCTAGGTTCAAAGCCCTGGTTTCAACTCATTGAGTTAGTCACATCCTACTAATATTATAAACGTGAAAGTTTGTGAGGATGGATGGATGTATGGATGTTTGTTACTCTTTCACGCAAAAACTACTGAACGGATTGAGATGAAACTTTGCAATAATATAGCTTATATATCAGAATAACACATAGGCTATAAATTATAATGATATATTGCGTATGCGGGCGAAGCCGCGGATAAAACATTGTTGATTTTATATAACACTTGTGCACCACGGTCGGTGCAAATGTTGGTAACCATCCCGGTGACGACTAATTCTCTTATTAAGATTAAGGCTCCGCTGTCCGTTCTGTCTGTCTGTCACCAGGCTGTAGCTTATTAACTGCAGTTGAAATTTTCACAGATGATATATTTCTGTTCGCGCTAAACAACAAAAACTAAAAACAATAAAATAAATACTTAAGGGGGGTCTCCCATACAACAAACGTGATTTTTTGTTCGTTAATAACAGCAAGAAGTAGATGCTTGTAATATTTGCAGAATATTTAGTTGTATATTTACTTTAAATAAAAATAGTTAAATAAAATGTGTCTCGCTCCAATACTGTACGGAATTACGAATAGTACGGAACCCTTCGTGCGCCAGTCTGACTCGCACTTTGCTGATTTTCTTGAATTTTTATCTTTTACTGGTTTGTTTGGACTGAATATTATTTTGCATTCAAGTTATAGCATGTGAATAACGCTATATTTTCCATTTTTCGTACAAATACTAAGTAGGTAGTAAGATGTTAGCTCAGTCGCAGATAAACAGTGTTTCTGCAAAGCTTCACTTCAAATCTTTAGGCCTATCGCCGTCGACGAGCTATGCACGCACTCAGGGAAGTGGTAAGAAAGTTTACTAATATATGTAGGTATTGTATGGTAGGTACGACTGACGAATGAAAGTGATTTTATTTTTTTGAGGGATGCTGGGTTCGATTTTCATCTAGATAGATATTTTGAAGTTGACTATGTACCGTAATCTATTTGATGCTATCCGTACATGTCTTTGTAACAATTGTTTTTGTGTTTGAGTTTAGCCACACTAATCCACAGATACCACAGTGGCTTTACTCTGGTCGCTGCCGCGACAATCGTTTATTTCCTACCAATATTGCCTAATTGCTGCCAGTCTTACTACCAGGGTAATGATCACAGGCACGGTAAATGAATTACCGTTCTTACTACTGTAGTTGAAAGTTGTTATGTTAGAACAACAATAAAAAATTACCCGTGTTACAACCGTAAAACTAATATAAGACAAAAAATGTATACAGCTCTACTGTTTCGTTATCTTTCGTCTATCATGCATTTTACAGTAAAAGGTACGGTACGGGCTCGCTGGGAACAGACTGGTTCCAAGTTTGTGCATGTCGGATTTATTTAACTTGCAAATAGTACAAGCCAGTGCACACAGATGGCAGTTTTATAACACAACAAGATCCACAAATACTTTTATTTATTGTTGTACCAATTGCTTTTTAATAAAGTGTATCATACAATAGATACAGGTAGGAGGAATAATTGTATAATCAAATAAGTAAAGAAAATTGAACCATAGCAGATATTATTATGCAAGTAGTCCATTTTTCATTAACGCCTAACATAATCTTTGTAGTAACTGAGTACATCTGCTATTGCTAGTCGCATCCCGCAGGCGCAAAAACAACACCTGCCTATTAATGAAATACTAGTTTTTTTCTATGGTTTCTAAGTTTATAGAAGACCACTATTGCTTATCGACTATTTATATGCGCATTATCCGAATGTTTCGTCGTTATGGATATTTTTATTCTTGAGAAGTCGATTTCTAATTAGCGTAAAATAAAATTTCCCCATGCCGTTACGAAGAAAAACGATAAAACTTTGAATTAAATGTACGTTATATATTCTCTGGCAATCGCGTAAAAAGCTTTCCAATAATTTTTCATAAATATCGTGGCAGGCTCCCCTCGTGGCCGCCAGAGGTAGAAAACTCCTGTCTTGCGCGTCCTTTGCTAGCTCCTCGGAGCGCACTTCCTGACAGATGAGCCCAACTTTTTCTTTCAACGGTTGTTAATTTGGTAAGGAGTGAATTTGGAAGCTGTCCCGTTGTTGGCGCCGGCAGTAGCGACGGAACAAAAGTTGCGCTTATGAATAAGAAATAGAATGGTGCTAATTCAGAACTCGGCGACTCGACGAGGCTTCCGGTTCCGAGCCGAGGAGTTTCGTTACCGAAAATGTGCCGCATGTTTGGCGTTGTTTCCTTGTTTCAAGAGAATATAAGAGAAAAATAGGAGGAAGGTGGGGGAAGCTGTTAAATAAGACGAATATTTTTTTCATTTTATTTAACATATATTATCAATTAATAAGCATTTAGGTAAATCTTTCGGGAGAAACGAAACCAGGTTATTTTGTAGCTTCCTTGGGAATTCCTCGGCGAGGGGGCAATATAACGTTACACGAATAAAAATAAACGGGCGGGGATTATTATGTAGAATCGAGTGGCTGTATCGCGCACTTTCTGATGTCAATTACATTATCTGTAAGTTTAGCAGATTGTTAGGTAGTTCAGCTCCACAGCGGTAGGCACAGGGCGCGGGCGGTCAGATATTGTGCTATGCTGAGGTCGGACCACTTATACCTCATGCCATTTATGCCTATCGCCGTTTACCTCATTACGGACAATAATTGGCAAATTGGCGTCGCTGGAGCTGCCACTTATCGGGGCGCTGACCCGCCGCCCGCGCCGCCCGCGCCGCCGGAACACATCTCCCTTCCCGTAAACTAACGTTGGTACGCGCACTTCTCTTACAATCTTTTGCAATATTTGCTTATCAAGTGCAAATAACCAAATAAAATATCAATCAACGATGATAATGCTTATAGGTCGCAGGCTCTTCCAGACTTTGATCGAAATGTGAGGTCGTCACAAAGAAAGAGGGAAGAGGATGTACTTACACCCTCCAGAGAACGGATGATGATGAGGTCATCTGTAGGTAATGTAAGTAGGTATTTGCAAATATTATTAAGTATACAATAGGTATTAAGGTATTAGGTGATTGTGAATTATTGTGAACTAAGTGAGCTCGGTTAGAACTGGAGTCCCCGATAAGTAAGCAGGTAAGTTCGTTTAGGCCGGGTGGCCAGCCCTGGTGTCAAAGTTTTTAAGCCGCGAGAAGGCCTCTGACTTGGCTAAACGTTTAAAAAACGGCTTACAACTTAACGTGTCTTCCGAGCCACGGTAGCGCTCAGTCGTAAATGCCATCCGCGGTCACCCATCCGAAGACTGACCGTGCTGAATGTTGCATAACTTCTATGATTGCTAACGAACACCTAGTTAAACTCCTCCTTGAGCGCTACGGTCATACGGTACTAGTAGGTACCCGGTAAAGTCCGGCGAGTCGCGATAAATGATATCGCCGACTTTGCAGGGCGTGTTTCCGCCGCTCCGCTAAACCTCGAAGCGTCATCAATAAAGCGAAAAGGTTTAGGGAGTCAATACGGCGAAGCCAGTCGACGCTTCCTTTGTATTTTTTGCGGCAAAAAACCAATCAATGAATATTTTAAGGGAAGCTCCTACGCTCCGCGCCCCTCGCTCGTCACACCCTGACTACTGAATTTCGCTTCACTAAGCTTTCTATTGTATTCATGGCGTGGCGCGTAGTATAGTATAGAAGTTCCTGCTACTTCGTCGTGACGTCAAAAATATTTTATAGAACTTATGCCATTTCACCATTGTAATGAATACTTGCCACAAAGTTCTTTGAGTTTTCATACAGCGTTTAAAAATTGTAATCGAAATCCAGAGTTTAAACCAACGGCCGGTTCGTTACCCGCCGAGGGAAGAGATTCGATCTCCTCGCCTCGTGACCGAGTAAACGTAACGTCGTTATGTTAATGCAGCTCCGCGGGCTCGAATCCTCGCAACCCTTAGAATTTGGGGCCCCGCGAGTCCGGGGCCCGTCTGGGGCCCCGGTCCCAGGACATGTAAATAACATATCTACTGCGTTGTCGAAGAACCCTTTGTTTTATTTGGCTATAAATAAAAACATTGTACGGCATGATCGCGATCGGAATAATAAATAAGTTATCCGGCAGCCTTGATTATGTACCGACAGCGTCGAACTCGGATTTCGTGTATTCAAACGATTTTCTAAAGAAAATAGGTATCGGTCAAACCTTAAGTAATGGGTGTTTCCTCGTGGTCACGTTAGTTTGTCATAGCAGTGTGACCACGAGGATATACAGGCCTCGTGGACGTACAGATAAGGTGGTTATGATATTGTCTGCACATCCTGTGCAAAAACCTATCTATACTTAAAGAATGCTGTAAACACCTATAAGGGGTATATAGGTATATTAGAAGTATATTGTTTGTTATGAAAGTGTTAATTCTAGTTAATATATTTAATGTAGGTATATATAGTTATTTCTAATCAATTAGCATCCTTTTAGGGGTTTATTCTGTACATCAAAACTAACAACTTTTGTACTACGACTTATGTCAAAATTAAAAAAATAAATTGGGTGTTCCATAGAAAAGTATTATTCAAAGAGCGTTTCGAGACACGCATTTAAACGGTTCTGGATATATTTGTATGATTGCTAAAAAAAGTATTCCTAGGTGTACGAGTATAATAGAAGTAGTAATGTAGATAAGCAGTTACAGGAGCATATACATAAGGACATAAGCAAAGCATTTATGTGCCTGGTGAAGAAATTACATCCATGGTCCGACTCCGACCGACGGACGGCCGTGGCAGCCACCCATCCGAAGAGTTTCGGGTGAAGCGTGATCTGCAGGCACTCATCGTCGTTTTCATATCAGCCATTTGACGTCCCCTAATGAACATAGACCCCCTTTATAGATCTCCAGTAAAATTGTGTGGCTCAAAGAAGAAGTGTCTTGCATCCAGCGCAATCCTGCGACTTGTCCACCTTAATAAACCTGTGATGGACAGTAATGCGTTCTCCGCTTAAAAAAAATGAACCCCATCCATAATCTGGGCCGCAGGCGCTCGAGCTGGGAACCATCTATTGCCTTTGTCGGCGAGAGGTCACGTCGTTCAGAGCTGATTGCCTGTACTTGTTGTGCCAGCGAGTGGTGCTCGGATCTGTGCAAATAAATGGACCCCCATTTGTATTCATCAAACGATCATTATCGTGAAAAATAGGACATAACTTAGTACATATGTTATTAATGTGACCTTATTATATGTGAGTACTCAGACTCACTATTGTAAATTTACAGGCAGTTCCTTTGCAAAATGCAAACAGTTAAAAAACGTACGACGACGAACACCCTAATCCTTGTAAATCTGTTAAAAAATAAAAAAAAATCTCGTTCCTGTTATAGTTGAATAATTGATGAAAAGTAACCACTAGAAATAAAATGGCAGCCAAGTAGTATTAGCTGCAAGCCCCGGCTGCCGCCTGCAGGCGCGGGCGTCATCCGCAGACGCGTGACGTCAGCGCTGCCCGCGACACCAACCTGTCAAGGGAAGCTGATCAGCAATAGGGCGCTTACCCGGCCGGTTCACCCGGTAACTAAAACAGTGAGCTAGCAATAGGTATAGAAAGTAATACGCTGGCTATATCGCTACTTAAATAGTCGTAGCGGCTGTCTGCAGGAAAATAAAAAGACAAAGCAGCTTCTGTACATGGCACTGCCAAGACTGAACAACCGGAAAAACTAGTCAGACTATCAATCTGACGGGAAACACCAAAGTCATACTTTTTTGACCGACGAACCGGAGGTGGTACTCACTTCGACGCGTATACAGCATGACTTTTTATTCAGTGCACAATTTTTTATCGCGCAATAGATATCATTAATAGAAAATATTTCGCTCATGAAAAGATCGACATTTTTCATAATTTTTTTGTCAAACTATATTTAGAAAATTATATTGGATACAGACATTAACTACCTACCAAAACGTCTCGGGCGTAGGTACGAGGCGGCCGCGTAGGCAAAGAAGATATAATAATACGAGTACTAGGGTACACAGACGTATGGCGACATTGATTATTCCGTTTAACTGTATACTTTCTCTTGAAGTTATTTCAATATTTTTGTACTAAAGCGAGTAAAACCATGTAAGGGTTTAATTGTTTGCTTATTATACTTTCCGTATGCAAAGTATGTGCACTGAAAAAAATCACCCTGTATATATATATATATACAATATATATTTCTTATGTATAACCACGCATACCTTTTTTCATAGTAATCAGATTTCAATAATTCTTTTTTTATTGGAAAGAGTATAAAAATTTCAAAAAGGAATTCAAAATTGGTCCCATTTAATTTTATCGAAATCGGCTGAGCCATTTTTATAAATCAACTACAATAATGTGAAAAATCCGTGCGAAATACTCGCGAATTCTGTACACAGGTGAAGTCGGCCATGCTATTTTTTGCAAAAAATAGGTAATCTTATTGTTATTTTATAAAACACTTGGCACTCTCGATACTGAACATTTTGTATCGATAAAATTATTCTTCGAGATGAGCTTATTTAGTTAAGATAAGGGCCAAGACAGATTCAACTTCCGATGAATTAGGTATCCTATACTATTAATAAACGATTCAATGATTTATTGGTAACCAATGCGTCTCACCAAACAACAAAATGTTTAATTAAAATAAGTGTAAGTATTTATAGCTATGTTTGTGCATAAGCTTGGTGGTGTATATCTGTGCAGGGATGTGGGACGGGGCTGATGTGATTACGAGCTCGGCGAAATAATCACATATTTTACACCATTGCGCGCCATTTGCCAAGATGAATCCCTAACTAAGTTATACTTACGTTATGACCCAGAAATAAAACGAAGGAGGAATCGTACGCGGTCGCTGCTCGGCTCATTTTCTGTTTATTGGTTCCCTGGCTTATATATTATTTTAAAAAATTGTGCGGAATCGCTGCAGAAGTCAGAGGTAGAGCAGATTAGGCTGTGGTCAGGTTAGGCTAGCTTTTAAAATGTTGGTCCAAAGAAAGATTCATTCAAATTTTTTTTTAGGAATAGTTATGGACTGGTAGACTATTAGAATTTCGAAATAGTTTTATTACTCAAAGAAATACGCTAATCTGACATCGCTTTTAGATCCCAACTTTCGCGATGAGTAGCGGGCGCGGGCGCAGCGCCGACGACGAGTGCTCTGCCTCCTCTACCCTCGTCGGCCGCGCTCAGAATCTGCGGGTAAATGAAGCTCGACAATGCGTATTTAGCTTCAGGATGCATCGAGCAGGATATCTTGATTCGCCCGAGCTCTTAGAGCCATCGTTTGTAGAGCTGTTGTTTAATGGGATTTGAACACTTAGCTGGCTTGGCTGAGTTGCTTTACGCAATTGTCCTACGCTCGGCTGGCCGCGCCATCATCATCAGCAACAACGCTGCAACTTACCTATGCTACAATAAATATTCGCATAAGTACTCTTTCGTTCGTGTCCTGGTAGTAGGTAATAGGTAGGTATGAAAAATATGGTAAATACATAATATATCGATGCTTAGTGCAACAACATGAGTGCTTCCACTTTGCCCCACCAAAGCGCCCCACTGGTGGGGCAGATTCCACTCCATCATTTTTTGGAGTGGAATCTGCCCCACTCGTCTCATCCTGGTGGGGCAAATTCCACTCACTTTTTAGACCAGTGGAATCTGCCCCACCAGGGGTGTCGCGCGATTTTAAATTAAATTGGTAATGCCATGAAGTGCAAATTTTACTGCAAAATTTTAATCATTATAGCGCCCCACCAAATGAACAGATAAGTGGAGACATTTAATGCAAAATAATTAAGAAGATTGTAAACTAAAAACACATTTACTTAAAGTCATAAATTACGGATTGTATGCAGTTATAGTATTTATGTAGCAAATATTTTCGAAGCCATCATAAAGTAAAAGAAAATTATAAATTGAATATTGTCATTCATGGTAATAATCTTTAATAATCTTTTCGAGATTTAATCTCAGTCAGCAAATTTACTTAAATGGTAATTAAAATATGCACCTATTACAAAAAATGACATGTCCATCTTAATTGTTACAGTCTTTCTTATGTGAATTAATTATATTTTCTACATTAATACGTTATCCCGACTTATGTTTGTAGTATACATATTGGAGAGCTGACGCCGACATTAAATGACCCATAACTAGTACTAGTAACCCGCAATTGTAAAAGCAATACGAAAAAAGTAATAAGACATCATACGTAACTCATTCAAGATATTTTGACATTAGACTAGTCAAAATAGTTAGGTATTCAAACTATGACGACATTGATGATTAATGTCGAAATCGCTCGCATTGTTGTATCGTTACACTAAAATAATGTTTTAGAAAATTAAATTGTACATAACTAAGTAAATATGTTACTTTTTAATTCATATTATGTTGACGATTTTATATTTAAAAAGCCAAATATGTCATTTTATTTTGTGCTGGCGTCAGCTCTCCACCCAGTAAACAACGTAAAGAAAACTGAAAATAATGGAGGAAAGAACGGTACGTAAATTAAAAAACTGTTACATCTTTACAGAAAGAAATTTCTACGTTCGCCATTAAAAATTATCTGTTACATAGCTTGATAAAATTCTTATTTTCTTATTTTTAACTTGTTATAAATTATGTAAGTGATTTTTATTTTTAATTTATTCAACCATGTCAAAAATTTGGTTATTATTTTTAAAGATTGATACAGATAGCGCGCAGCATAAAGCCTATTCAGGTAAGTATGAATCATCACAAGACATTTTAATACACTGATTTATTGATTTACACATAATATCGCTCATACAACTCTGAATTGTGCATTGAATTTTTTATAATGGTTGTTTGTTTCGCAGACCAGGATTATAAAAATATTACTATTTATTATTATACCTATCAACGGCTTCGTTCTGTCCTGCTGTGATCAAGCCACTCATATTACACGATCGAGTGAGATAGAAAACGATCATTGCTACCAGCCCCTATGCGTTAGGAAGGGATTTTCTTTCTTATGATACGATATTGAAAACAATTGATTCCAAAAAAAAGTTTGGCATTTTAAATATTTAGTCAACTTAGAATTTTAGTCAATTATTATTATGTGCTGTGGTGCGGAAATCTGTGTAGTCAACTATCCTGTGATGATTTTTACTTACCTGAACGGTCTTTATGCTGCGCGCTATCTGTTTCAATCTTTAAAAACAATAATCAAGTTTTAGACATGATTAAATAAAAAAATCACCCACTAAATTGATCACTAGTAAATATTAGTAGCTAAGTTGTAGATAATCACTTTTAATAGCGACTGTAGAAATTTCTTTCTGTGAAGATGTAACAGTTTTTTAACTTACGTACCGTTTTTCCTTCCTTATTTTCAGTTTTCCTTACGTTGTTTACTGGGTGGAGAGCTGACGCCAGCACTAAATAAAATAACATATTTGGCTTTCTAAATATAAAGTCGTCGACATAATTTTAATTTTAAAAAATAACATATTTACTTAGTACAATACAGTAGTTATGCACAATTTAATTTTCTAAAACATAATTTTAGTATAACGTTATAACAATTTGAGCGATTTCGACATTAATCATCAATGTCGTCATAGTTTGAATACCTATCTATTTTGACTAGTCTAATGTCAAAATATCTTGAATGAATTCCTAATAATTGTATGATGTAGTCTTTTTTCTTATTGCTTTTATAATTACGGGTTACTAGTACTACTTGTACATTTAATGTCGGCATCAGTTCTCCAATATGTATACTACAAACATAAGTTGGGATAACGTATTAATGTAGAAAACATAATTAATTCTTATAAGATTATTACCATGAATGACAATATTCAATTTATAATTTTCTTTTACTTTATGATGGCTTCGAAAATATTTGCTACATAAATACTATAACTGCATACAATCCGTAATTTATGACTTTAAGTAAATGTGCTTTTAGTTTACAATCTTCTTAATTATTTTGCATTAAATGTCTCCACTTATCTGTTCATTTGGTGGGGCGCTATAATGATTAAAATTTTGCAGTAAAATTTGCACTTCATGGCATTACCAATTTAATTTAAAATCGCGTGACACCCCTGGTGGGGCAGATTCCACTGGTTTAAAAAGTGAGTGGAATTTGCCCCACCAAGATGAGACGAGTGGGGCAGATTCCACTCCAAAAAATGATGGAGTGGAATCTGCCCCACCAGTGGGGCGCTTTGGTGGGGCAAAGTGGAAGCACTCAACAACATGGGTTAAGTTAAGACTCCGACTAACTTCACGGAGCCATGTTCCTTTCTGCCATCGTTTCCATGAAATGTGAATAAAAGCTTATGATAATTTTAGTCATTACCTGTCTCGGTAACTTACCTATAATATAGCTAATCGACCCATTTTGTTGTCATAAGTATTAAGTACAATCTATCGCAAAAATCTTCATCGTGTCGATGGTTCTAGTGTAGATTAGTGCAACCTACACAAGTTTATCAGCGACTGCCGCCCAGGAGTGAAGGCTTTCATTATTTTCTATGATGATAGTTGGATAGGGGATAGGTTTATGTGGTGTCGGAGTGTCATCACGCAGCGCCAGCTCTTCTCGCCCCAGGCTCGTCCTTCGACCGCTCCTCCCTCCGACCACTCCGACCACTCCGAGTTATAAAAAATAATGTCCGATCAGATGGCGAGTGGAACAACGGGGCGAGATGAGTTAGAGCGCCATTTCCGGCCCCGGTCGATTTCCGGCGCATCCATCACCGGCCGCCGACGGTCGACGACGATGAACGATCGAACTTTTATTGCAGAAGGTGACAGATAAACTAAAACGCCAATTATGGTTATTTGTCAATTACATCTATTATTTGTTGTAATTATACGACGTGTACGTGTAAAGTCTGCATATTAGTAAGTATGAATATTTTGTTAATATAAATATTTTCGAATTGGAAGCGGCTATGTCAAATACGGCTCCAATATGAAACCGCGTGATTAAAGGAATATATTTAAACGTAACCACATTGTCTGCAATTTAGCGTGGGTACCGCGGAGCTCGAGTGGCCCCTGGCGGCAGACAGCGCGTCGCGCGCGGTGCCGGTGCGGTGCCCGGTGGCCGCCCGCCAACGGATGGTGTCACGTTCTGGTGAATGACTCCTACAGCCGCCGCTGACGTCTTTAGTTGAGCTCTAAGCTTGCTCCAATATTACACAATACAGGGTTATCTGCTTGCCCTGTACTAAAGCGAAAGGAGGGGATTAAGAACATCGTTATGAATAACTTTTACTATGAAGCCAACTCGGAATTCGAGTACAGTTTTCCCAATCAAAATTAACTCGGCATCAACAAAATCGGAATCAACAAAATGAACGAAAAAGCTGTTTTTTTTTTCGGTTTCCGGGTTGGCCCCATAGTTAAAATTGTCCATAATGATTAATGATGGCTTAATAACATCAATTCGGATTATTACAATGTACACCGTTCTAAATGATCCTCTAGACTTATCACAATCAGATGCAGTGAACATGGTTGTAAGGACGAGTTTTTATAGGGACCCAAAGAATAGTGTTGATTGCATACAAAATAATAATAATATATATTACATATTTACCTATAAAAGCCATCAGATAATTAACACAAGGATCATTCTTACAGTCATCATGTAAGAAAAGGAACAGCCAGTCATGTCGTCATAGCCTGCGTAAGGTCATTCCGTGCCCACTAACCCCTGGCCCACAAGCCACCAAAAGGTCCGATTCCCAGCACTACTGTAGAGAACAGTTACGTTATTCGTAGCGCATACTCGTAAGTAGATACTCGTAGGTATAGGTAGCACCAGATGTGGGCATGCGGTTATCATATATATTCGTCCAATCCACTAACAACAAACAAATCGAACATCGAAAACAGAATTATGCAAAGTTGTAAGTTAAAGTATTTATTTCACATTTTATACTATAATTATACCCAAGTAGCACAAATAGTGGCAAATAGCTCGTATATTATATCTACTTGCAGACTTGGGTGAAATTTACAACCATTATGAAGTTCTATATAGGTGGAGAGAACCCTTATGCAACCATTATAGAACCAAGTGGCGAAAAATTGCAGCTTATTTTTAGTTCCAAATGGAATCTATAGCAGTTCTCAAGATCACCATGAGTGGCAATTAGAACTATGAGTGTAAAATGTGTGCAGTGAACGATTCATTGAACAATAGTGCGTTCGTTCATTCAACGCGCTCGGTCATTGAGTGATAAATGAGACGTCAAAGTTATTCAGAGTAGCGACAGTCCGCGATAGCTAGATAGTAAAATTGTATTTTGTGTTACGGACGATATTTTGATTGAGATTGGCGCGGCCATATTAAAACTTAATACATAATATTGTATTTGCTTCCCTGCATTGATATATCACAAAAGTCATTGCGATTGTTTTGTTACTGTAAAACTATACATTGTTTTCTTTGTAAATTTCAACGGGCCTTCGATTTGATCAAGAATTATTAAAAATACTGTGCTAAATTAATAAACGAAATAATACTATTGAAAAGTAAAACTGTTAAAAACCTGATATAATAGTTTTAGGTTAAGTATGATGTTAAAGTACATCAATCATAACTATCAAAACTCTGTGTTTACGCATCAGTGTGATAAAAATCATGTTCAAAACAAAACATTTTCAAGGTCTCCATTTTCTAATCATGGCGACGTAAAGAAATCTTATAGTTCTTAATATCACTAATATATGCTCTATTTGCACCTACAAGATGTAAAAATCACTTATTTATATCTTGCGAGTGGCAAAGCAGTGGATCTTATTACCAATAGTAATTATTTTATCTTTTGTAGATCTCCCAGTGCCTGTGGATTAGGGGTCCCAAAATTGATAAAAAAGTTTTACTTTTTTCCATGTTATGGTATTCATTTTTATAAAGGTCCTGATGTTTTAGTACTTTGATAGGCCTATGCCTAAGTGAGCGTAAGACAACAGCTTACACAATATATAAACACATATGCGTTATTATAGTAGCAATAGTTATAATAATAATATAATACCTAATTTTGAAACTGTTAGATCTTTAGTGGTTTCAAATAAGTTGAAATTGCTGCTTTTGGTATTCCAGAACCCCTATAGAAACTTAGTTACGCGTTGAAGTGGCGTGGCAGAGTACACTAGCCCTTAAAGCTGCAAATATAACAGGTTTCAAAAGAGCTGCAAAATGATACCTTTAGCTACTACAAGAGATATATTCCTCTATTGTATTACTTATTTGGAACTAAAAGTGCCAAATAAGAGTACGATAGCGCTTAGATTTAGGAGTTGCATATATGTGATTTAGAGACCTTATATACAACCAATACTTCTGTATAAGTGGAAATTAAAACCTGTATGTTACTTTAGGTAACAAAATCGGTTTTATGCTACCGTAGGAAACAAAGCAGAAACAAAAATCTTTCCTATGAAACTACAAGCGACAAGAAGTACTCATATACAAATAAGAGTTGTGTTTGAAGCTAAAGGTTTTATCAAACACTGTAATACAACTAATTTGCAACTTAGAGCTATAATATAAGTTGCAAAATTCACTAGTGTGCTACTTGGGTATATAACGGGACTAAACTCACGTGTATACGGATAGTCGTAACAACGACTATATATATGTAGTTTCGGTCGCGTTCGGCGACCTTACTCATGTTGGCGAGTATAAAATATAGTATACAATGTGTGAAAAGCACGTTAATTTCCATAGTATTTATTTCACATAAATGTTAAGCAATGTACTAAACAAAGAACTAGCAAGGACCAAATAGGTGATTTTTTAATTAAGCTACTAAGGAAATTTATTTTTACTTGTAGAGCTGACAGTGAACCAGCGCCAGTATTTACAAATGGACCCATGATGGTGATGGTAAGCTAGCCAAGCTAGCGTCGCTCGCGGTGCGCCGGTGGCCGCCCCCCGCTGCGAGCCGCCGGCCGGCGCGACACGCTCGTTCGTGTCCGCGGGCTCGGCCCTCGGCACACGCTGGAAATAGCCCATTATGTGGAGGTACTCTGGGCGGACCTCGGACGATGAAAAACTTGTTGACGAGGAAAATCCGCGAGCGAATTCGTCTCACAGCTGGACCGTTTGCGTACGACGAGCGGTTTTTGCAACGTGCTGCTCTGACCCCACTGTCGTACCGTAGAATTAAAAATATTGTCAATTATAGTCTCTACTTGGTCAACTTGGTGGATGTACTCGCGGAGAGGCCTGTGCCAACCGGCGTTAGACGCTTCTAACTCATTTACATCATATTACTTCGTGCTTGAACCTGCGTAAACTGAGGAAATTAGCGTACTCTACGGAGTACTCATGTACATGAGAGTCTCACCGGTGCTAGTGCACATTGTTTCAGACAGCTTTACGCTAGCTGATAATTATAGGCACTTTATTTTATGCCGTTTTAATGGTGAGGTGATGTTCAATAAATATCTTGACATAGACCAAGAGGTAAGTTTCGATGGGGTGGCTTCTCTCAGGACTACGAGCACTGCGGGAGCGGGCCGGCGACCGGCTACTGACACTGTTCCTGGGTTTCTCTGAGCTTTACGTCAGCGAAGCTTGCACGCTAATCCCCCATAGCGAATGTCGATGTCAAATAGTGCACTCGACTTTCCGTGTGGGTTTCGATAGACATTACATATTATTCTACCAATGTACACTTCAATATTTAACTATTGCTTCCCGTTCCGCAAACGTTGTGAAAGAAGGTGAATCCTTCGACAAACATATAGGCGGCTCATATTAGGCCAGGGCCACATCACAGGCTTTGTCCCGAAAACCAGCGGAGAACCGCATACACTGTCCATCAATTTAACCGCCCCAGTTTGAATTTAGGCATAATTAGTATAACTTTAAATTATTTCGCGCCATTGCATTGTAAGAAAACTTACAAAAAAAAAATTCACACAAGTGGATATATCGAAGAATGTATTTAATAACGTGGTTAGGGACTAAAATACCGTGAAAATGATTGATGTGATGATTACGCTGCGTTCTCGGAGATTGTCCCGCACTGCACGCCCTGCAGGACGCGACAGCGGCTGTAATCCAGGATTAGGGCTCGATCCGATGATATTGGGGTGAGGCAGGGCGGGGCCGCCCTGAGCCGGCCCTGGCCCCGTACCCACTCATATTGATACAGCCTGAGCCGGCCCTGGCGCTTATTAATTGACTAGAGTAGTCCGCCCGGACTTAGACCTCGCGCTATTCCTATTTTATATCATTAAAAATCTGATTTCGAAAAAAAACTTGGCATGAAAGAAAAATGAGTTATTGCCAAAAATGTGCTATTGTTCTGCTAAAATGTTTGAATTATGCTATTTCTGGTAATACTGAATGGAATCTAACACTCGCAGGAGTCGTATAGCTTATTGGGCTTCATATAACAATGAGAGCAGTTATTCTTATAATTACCTATAAACAAAATACTCGAGCGTGCGGCGAAATCACGTCACCCGCAACTCCCGCAGAAAGTGGTGCCAGTTTGCCTCTTTGTACCACAGCCCTAATATCTTCGCAATCACCTAACAGAAGATTATATTCGAACTTAAAACTTCTACACATATATACATAAACTACATGTATGCAAAATTTCATGAAAAACAGTGAAGCGGTACTCGAATTATCGTCGAACTAACAAACATACAAATATACAAACACAAAAATACAAACATACATACAAGTGCCGATTTGTCCCAGTAGACTCTGAGAGCTCGCTTCGCTCGGTCCAATAAGAGGCATAAGGGCAATAGACGCCAAGTGATTGAGTATGTATTACAATTATGTTTCATTGGTAGATGAATTTATGCTTACGTCAAATTTGTGTGACTATTTAATTGATATGAAGTTACTATACGAAATATTTTTTTTTAAATCTCTGAAAGAAATAATTTCTTATCGTCATGCGGAAAACATTTAGGGACCAAATTAAATAATCATGTCGTTATCCATTAGAAAAACGTTCGTTCGCTCGCACGCCACGCGGAGAAAACAACACGACTCGGGTTTCGTGAACTCTTATAATAAAATTGTATAAAAGCTGGCAACAAACCAAACCAAACTTATCCGAGCTCATCGCGAATAGAAGTAATATTTTAACGCGGGTTTTCCAAATAATATCCACATTTATCAGAAAAGATTTATCAATTATTATGTACGAGAATGTAGAGTAGGTATAGTTATTAGATAAATCTAGGGAAGGATGCGGAATCGTAGTTATTCAGAGATTGAATTGTACTAAAACTCTATTGTTACAAAAACAACAACCATAAGCCACAGAATACTAGGTCGCTGCCATAAGCATAAAAAAAAACTGATTGCGGCCCAGCTATAAGCAAATGTAACATTTAGAAATAGTCTAATGTGAGATAGAGACTATTTATCCGGAATCTTTACTCGAAAGATACTCGTAACTAATCTAATCTAGGTTTTAAGACAAAATACTATCAATAAATCTATCATTGTAGTAAAAAAAACCGGACAAGTGCGAGTCAGGCTCGCACATCGAGAGTTCCGTACAAATCAGAATATTTCACAAAATTGGGAAGGAAGTTGTTAAAATCGCTACACTATTACCATCGACAAAAAAGTTTTTTTTTTCACTTTTCTGGTCACACATCGTTATAATAATTAAAAACCTGATTTAGCATGTGCTAATAAAGTTCTTTTAGATACCTTACATGATACGATTTACTCACTTTGAATGTTGAACCCATATTTTGTGAATTTCGAGGCCCTATTTTTATGTGATTTAAATAAAAATTTACACTTTTAATATTTATTCCTATATGTGTACTCAGACAATGCTTCTCGCCAAATTTCAGAGTTCTATGTCAACGGGAAGTACCCTGTAGGTTTTGATTTTTGTGAGTGTTGAAATATGCGGTTTTTTACGACATAAACGGCTCTAACTTTTTTAAACGATAACTGAGAAGGTTTTCTTTTACACAACTGCAAGAGACCATAGATTCTAATTCTAATTCTAATTCGAAGTGGGGGCGATAAGTCCTGCACTGACGTCCCGCATGGGGTGTTTTGTGTATTTCCCCCTCCAGCGTCTACCCGAGCCAGCCCAGCTCCTTAAAATAACGGAGCGTGGCTCTGGGCCGCTGGCATAACTGCTCCAGTGGCTTGGATGGTACATTAGATGGCGATGACGATGAAGATATCGATGCTGACGACAAATCAATATTAGCGTGGAACCCGTAAGCGATTCTAGTTTCTGCCGTGGCCTTGCAGTGCCACAAAACATGCTCTGCCGTTTCATTTTCCTGCAGGCAACCACGACAGAGTGGGCTGTCGGTGGCTCCCAGTTTATACATGTGACTATTCAAGTTGCAGTGACCAGTGATGAGCCCTACCAAAAGTCGGAGGTCTTTTTGGCATGCCTGCAATCCTCCCTCTTATCCCACAAATTTTGTTGTTCTTTTTCAGTATGACGGCGCAGTAGATCACGCACTTCCACCGCTGTCGGCTTGCAGTGTCTAGCTGCTTTGTCCTCCACCTGTTTTCTCGTGCCGTCCTTGGCAAGGGTGTCTGCTATGTTGTTACCCGGACACAAGTCGTGACTTTTTGTCCAACGTACGATGGTTCTGTGTTTGTTTGAAATACTTTGGAGTGCCGCATGGCACTCAGCTATTACTCTGGACCTAGTTATAGGTCTCCTGAGCGCATAGATTGTGGCAGAACTGTCAACCGTGAACATAATCGCTTCCTTGGACTCTCCGATTCCAGGAGATATCAGAAGCTCATTCAGTGGCTCCAGTGCTTTTGCGGCCAGTAATAAGCCCATGGCTTCCGCCTGCAAGGTCGTTGTAGTTTTGCTCAGGGCAAAGGACTCCTTAAGCCCAAGCTCCGGCGAGTAATAGCCGCAGCCTGTCCCTTGCTTATTTTTTGCACCATCCGTGTATATGTTCCAAGACGGCGTTACACTGTCTGATATGTCATCATCTATGATCAGAACATACATTTTGCTGTCCAGGTGTGTTTTGGCTATTCGGTCCGTGCCACTATTAGCTTCAGGGATTATTCCTATCGCCCGATCGATTATTCTACAGTGGTTAGTGGTCGCACCTATACTCTTCCACTGATTTGTAGATTTTATTCGTAGGGCTGAAGCCATCGCTTCCTGCTGAATGTGCAGGTGCAGTGGTGTGAGCCCAAGAATAATTTCAAGAGCAGCTGAAGGTGTATTTTTCATACATCCGCTGATTAACGAGCACGCAAGTCTTTGTGTTTGTTGTAGTTTTGCTTTTACAGTAGCTAGGTTCGTACGTGTCCACCACACTACGCAACCGTAAGTGAAGACCGGTCGTACTATAACAGTATATAGCCAGTGACAGAGCTTTGGCTTTAGACCCCAGTCCTTTCCCACTGCCCTGGTGCACTGCCATAGAATGTTTGTTGCCTTCGTGGTGACATACTCAAGTTGTTTAATGTTAATTTGGTACCGAATAGCGAAGGAGTTTTCAAGTCGGTTTTCTTTGTTTTTCGTGTGAATAGCACTAACTCTGTTTTTTGTGGATTAACAGAGAGGCCGTGTCGTTCACACCATTTTTCAACTACTTTGAGCGCTTTCTGCATCTTCTCACACAGGGTCGACTCAAAGAGTCCAGATACCATTATTACCAGATCATCAGCATATGCTACAGTGACAATGCCTTCTTTATTAAGGAGTACAATAAGCTCGTCTACCACTACTACCCAAAGTAAACTCCTTGTGGAGAGCCCTTAGTGACCCGACAGCGCGTGGCGCCTGCCGTTTCAATATTGGCTGTTCTATTTGCGAGCATTGTGGTTATCCAACCATTTACTCTGTTGTCTACTTCCTGCTTTTTCAGACCTTCTTCAATGCTGGGGAAAGTAGTCTTATCAAATGCCTCTTCAATGTCAATGAAGGTAGCCAAACAGGATTGCTTGCTCTCCAGAGCGGATTCTATTTTATACACCACTTGATGGAGAGCAGTCTCCGTCGATTTGCCCGACTGATAGGCATGTTGATTATTGTGGACTGGATTGTCTGTCAGTGGTCCACATCTAATGTGCTTATCACAGAGTCTTTCCAGTGTTTTCAATAGGAAAGAGCTGAGGCTTATTGGTCTGAACGACTTTGGGTTTGTGTAGTCGGTTTTTCCTGGTTTCGGTAAAAACACCACTTTTACTTCTCTCCAGGCTTTAGGTATATACCTCCACGCCATGCAAGATCTAAATATGGCGATGAGGTGTATTTTAATCGTGCTTAGGCCCCATTGGAGGAGAGCTGGAGAACTTTGAAGAGACCATAGATATACGTATACAGTTTAAATTTCAACTCGATATCTTAACGCGTGCCTGAGATAAAGAGTCTTGACATACACACAGACGGACAGACGGACAACAAAGTGGCCTTATACTTAAGGGTTCCGTTTTTTCCGTTTGAGGTACGGAACCCTAAAAACAGCCAAGAGTCGAGCTCGCGCATGAAGGGTTCTGTACCGTATGGGATACGTCACTTGTGAAAATTTCAACGTTCTAGCTATCACGGTTCATGAGATACAGCCTGGTAACAGACAGACAGACGGACAGTAGGGTTCCGTTTTTACCCTTTGGGTATAGAACCCTAAAAAGTACCAATTGAGAAAAGAGGAAAGTCTATATATGTCTAATTTGACGTTGTCTATGCTCATTGCTCAACTACAGGTGGAACAAATTAGGAAGAAGGTAAGTGTGACATAACCTCAAATTCCATAGATACAATAAGTTGTGGGCATCTCTTTGTATCTGTAAACTATGTGGGTGAGATGGGCTGCCGGCGCGCTGGCTGGCCGGTCGCCCGCGGCCGCTGCCAACCGCCCCGCGACCGCGGCACCGCGCCGAGCTTTCGGAGAAGGGACGAGGCCGCGGGCTGTCGCACGTGGACCTAAACGATTTGTAACGAGGACTTACCTACGTGCTTGTTGACAGCAAGGTTAAGTGTAAACGACCCACCCGCCATAGACACAGATCGCCAGCAACAAACTATTCGCATGCATTTTATAAAGTTTGTACGCACTGGTCCGGCGACCATCAGTTCTGTGCCATCAGTGGATGATAATGACCGTCTTTGAGGCAGTTTGAGGGATGATGGAGGTGACAGATAGAAAAACTCAATCGAGTCAAAAATCGAGTGACTGGATAATATAGGTCTTAAATACTAATGGCAATTCTACTTCAGAGGTTTCCCGAACACGGAGTAGGTAGGTACTTACACGGGCCTGCTTTCCAGTAGTAGTATGGTCTAGCGCGATAGAAATGTCAATAGTTTGTAGAGCATCATCCACTCCAAAAGTACTTAGCTATATTCTGTTGTTACATTACATTACAAAATAGATGAATATTCACAAATGGTGTATGCATAAATTAGATTGGTAATAAGTAGCCAAACTTCACATATTCGTGTATTTCTAAGATTTGATCGATTCAATATGTCCGATGCAGCGGTCCACCCAGGCCACGGCGGCGGCGGCGCGGGCGGCGCGAGCCAAATGTTCCGAATAGAAATGGCAGAAAATTAATCAGATAGCTTCCGCGACCGAAAATAATTTCCCTTTCCTGTTGCGTCAGTGGCGTATAATTTTTTTAGTAAATGCTATTTTTCATTAATTTTATTAATGATATTATGTGGGCTAGCTGCTTTGTAATATTCTAGGATTCTGAAATTTATGCCACTGCTAGAAAAGGGTATTTTCACATTATGAAAAGAGTACATAAAATGCCATTTCACTTTCGGCTATCACTTATATTATATTTTTTTATAAGTATTTGGCATAGTGTAGGTACACATTTTTTCAAGCACATCTATCCTTGCCACGATAGTTTCTTTCTCATCTTGGTTAGTTAATTGATAATTAAGATTAGCGCTGAATGCCTAATTATATTCCCCAATTGTTGAAAATACTCAATCGTGAAAAATGTAGATCATAAATATTGCAGAAGTGAATGTGGAAAATAATAATGAAGGGCGTGCGTTGGGCAGGGCGGGGCGGGCGGTGGGAAAAATGAATAGGTTTCATTAAATTGATAAATTATTGTTTTCTCGTGCAATAAAGCTCCCGTGTAAACTCTTGGCAACGGCACAAAAATATTATTAATGACGGCCGAAGCTTTTCCACCAATTTGCTTCACTAATTATCCTCTGTTTCCGAGAACTCGGGGCCGAGGCGCTCGCTCCAGCTCGGCGTCTCTACCTCACTACCGTCTACTCTCAAAATGGCAAAACAATGACATTTGTAAACTGTACTGTGAACAATTAGTAAAGCTTGTTGCAAAAACTTCAATATTTAACGTACAACATTGAAATTACACACCTATTTTCAGCTCAAATGTAGGTAGTTCCAATAACTCAAGTATTTATTTATGTGTGTATCTTTTTTAACTTCTTTTATCTGAGTTATACATTGCCTGACAGCAAACAATCTACCAGGCTCATAAAAAACACGTTTGTACCAAAATTCCTAAAAACAGTTTTCTAAAGCATTGCTGATGTTTCAGATTAATGCAATAAGAGTAAATAAATAAATGATGGGTAGATCTGCCGCATGTGTTGTATCGTCGTCTTCCCGAGGACGTGATCTGTATGCAGCCCGCGCTGTGCGCCCAGTTTACGCTATCACTTGCCCATTAATTGATGCGCGTGTTGCCGCGCGGCCAGGGCGGGCGGCGTGCGGCGGCGCGCGGCGCGCGCCGCTGACGCAAGCTGCCCAGCGCTGGTCGGATCTTGACGCAAACGTGGAGCAAGCCAAAACTAAACAATTAATTTAGAAAATAGTATTTTGTTTCGTAACTTATTACAGATTTAGAAAGCTTTCGCAATGTAAAGCCTGATTTTATCAATTCCCTTAAGTAAAGTCGATAGCTTGTCGACAACCGGTCAGCATACGCCTGCATTTCTTGTTAAAAAATGCTCGATAAACTTTTTATTTCGCACAATTTACTTCAGAGAGCGAATAGATGTGATTAGAGAGGAAACCTCCTCGGCGGTGAAGGAAACCTCTGGCTTCTTGTTGCGTTAAAAGCTGTTACTTTACTCCGCCGGCACAAATCAGGGCAAAAGGGTGCCCGTAAATCCCACCGGGGGGGATAAATCTCGTAATAGCATGCAGACGGTAGCCTCAGCGCCGATAAGGGGCTGTTATCAGCCGGCGCGCCGCGGATGGGCTCTCTACTGAACGCTAAAACTGCCGTGCTTCGGAGGGCGGGCGGTTGACGAGACACTAACGGAAACCTATCGGCGACATTGTAAATAATTTCATCGGTACTTGTTTTTACATTATTGTACACCATGCCATGTTGCGTTTCTTAAAATATATTTAACAAAATTTTGTCTACCTATACAACAAATGAAAAATGTAGCAGGAATCAAAACGTAGTCGTATTGTGATATAATACATTTTTATGTATTCACTATGTTTCGTTCACCGAACATAACAGAAGTTAATACCTACTACAAAAACGACGATACCCAGATAATAATTTGAAAATACAGCAAGCAATCCCATAAATATCAGATCGTGTTTACCAAAAAAGTTGAAGCAGACTGTCAGCGGAACATAATTTAAAGAAGTTGAATCGTAGCGATGGCTGATGAAGGCTGTAACAAGTTGCGCTGCCGTCCCCGCAGCCGCCAGCCGATACTGGATTACCGCCTCGTCATTTATTCACGGCACTACCCACGGTACCGCCCGGTCGATCCAATACCACCCTTACCTCGCCAGGGAAAAGTACGTATTGCTCCGCTCCACGCTATGCCGCTACGCAATGACAAATTATACTACACTAATCTTAACCAGTTGAAGTTGTATTTGCATTGGTTCCGAAGTGTAATTTACCTCGTCGCCTTCTTCATTAATAGGATAAGCTACGCGTTGATGCGAAGTGCGATGTAATGGTATGGCATTTAGGGTTTGAAATGAGATTGTGTTAGGGTTTTAGTATTATTGACGCGCGTCCAAGGCGGCCGCGGGCGGCAGACGCGGCGGCTCCGGCCGCGGCCGCGGCCACAGAATACGCGCCAGTCGCGGTCGCGTCAGCCACCGGCCATCACTCCACATGTCCTGCCATTATGTCATTACTTCGTTTGCTTCATTTGCTGACGCAAAGCTATTATCTCTAAGTATAGAGAACTGTATGATGGTTTATGAGACTACAAATTATGGAAAATTACAGCTGAAAGTAGGAAATAATAACGTAGACAAGTAGGTTAGTGATTACTTATATACTTGCGATTAAATTACTGTTGTAATTTTTTGATTGAATTTTTTGCTATACCTAGTGGAATTATATCATGTTATACCTAGTTAAAATAAAGTGATGAGTTTTGATAAAGTTTTCTGGTTTTAATTTTAGAATACGATCTAGTGATCCGTGGTCAGACACACTAATAACCAGACGGCCTCCGACGATGCCCAACGATCGTGTAATAAAATTAGGATTAATTTCACTGAAGAGAAACTGTGATACCCGTACACCGCCAGAAACAGCCAGGTAGGTATGTTAAAATAGTCTTCAATTACTGCTCACAACAACACATAATCCGTTAAATTACCGATTGAATTACGTGTAAATAAGCAATTGGATTGACAAGCAAAACAAACTGCAAACGGAGAGTTGGAGCGGGACCAAATGAACGCATTAACCAGTAGATCTGGTTGGCATTCTCTCAGCGCTGGGGTGCCCACGAGGTAGGATCTATCCCGACTCTACGTTAAGGTTTTACAGCTCAGACTAGATGGCGTTGCAGACCATTTTGTTTTACCAGGGAAAATCTTTAATAAATACCACCAAACCTCGAGGGCAGGCGGGTGGTTATGTGGGAGTCTCCGGACCAGTGTGCCCACCAAAAACCCTGGGTGTTCCACCACTGCGCCTGGTGTCGGGGCTACGGGCACGCTTCCGCACTCCTCCGCGGCACCCGACAGCGCTGGCCTTACTCAGGCCCCACCACGGAGCTTGCGCTCCCGCCAGAACGACGATGTGTCGAACAGCAGACACATCGTCATACACCACCTGGGACCAACCAACACTGGGCGTCAGACAGCACCCGTACCCAACGGGTCGATTTAAGAAGAACGACCAACGACATACCAACACTCCTCTTGCAGCCCTAACGGCCCCCGCTCCGAAGGGCTCGGCCGCAGTGTCGCAAGCGATACTGCGGTCCACCTCAGTCGGATATGGTGCCAACCTCAGCAGGGTGCAGAGCGCACATATGGGGGATACAGAGGAGGTATACAGAGCCCACCACGGTATGATCGGATATCGGATAAAAGAGCTCCATAATCCAAATTTCAGGGTTAAACTGCGTGGTTGTAAAATTTTGGCGAGATGTGGTATCGCTCGCGCTCGGTGAGAGAGTGCAGCGACGAGAATAGCCCCCGCGTTGGGCGGCCGACGGCTGCCCCTGAACCCGCCGCGCGACGGTTGCGCCGGTGATGTCAGCCATTGTCACGGCATCTGCAGGGCAATTATCTGCTTGTATTGTACCAGTCCTTATTTTTTTAATAGTCCACTGCCGGACGTAAGCTTACCCACAAAATGTGATTAGGCCATATCCACCACGCTAGCCCAGTGCGGGTTGGTGGATTTACATACGCCGTCAAATTTCTTCTACGGACGTTTGCAGGTTAATGTTTTCCTTCACTTTTCTGATTTTGGTTTGATCCCACAGTAAAAGTTGTAGACTTTTACTCCGGCAGAAAATGAAGAAAATTAGGAAAATGGAAATAATGAGAAAATATATTTACCTTTGTACTATCTCATTCTGTAACGTTTTAAATTGACCATCTGCAGAGGTCGCGGATGCAAGAAACATTCATAAATCTTAATTATTTACTCTAAAATATATCTGATATTAAAAAACTCGTTAAAAACCAATAAATATACGAAAATAAAACTGGAAAGCAAGCTGCAAGCTTTAACAAATTGCAAGTGACGGCGACAAATGATGGCGCGGAATGACCGACAACACGCCTCAAGAAATGGCTTAAAATACTCTCTGTGCGTTTTGCTGCAGTTTATTCTGTAAGAGAGAATAACATTATTTTTGAATGTGTAAGTAATTTTGGACGTATTTGGTGTAAGGACGAGGCGGAGACAGATATGGACTACTTTGCGCGAGTGACAAACGATGATGCTGAAATACTATTTTGGGCTAAAATGTAACATATTTAAACTGGTTATATGTAAGCGTATTTTTGGCTCTTGGCTCTTGGCACTGGATATATTATGTGTATATACATTTTCACTTGTCTATAATAAGTAATACAAATTAATATTTTATTTTCCCTTTCAGTATCGGTTACCTCTCAGTTTATCAAGTAGCGTTAATATCGGATTACACTACAAATCAGTTCGATTATGTTCGTTTGTAGTTGTTGTATTGACATTTTATTCAAAATCTTTGTTTTAACAATAAACTTCCCACAGAACCGTCTGAATACCAGGCAAGCCTATTTTAGCAACCAGGGAAATAATAAAAAACTTTCTTTTTTTGTGATAAACATTTCAAAAATTGACGCGCTCGCAGGATTTGAACCTGCATCTCTCTGGGATTCTGGCCCAGATGCTTTGTCCAATTAAGCTAAAACGCTGTCTGCAGGGAAATAATGAACAGAAAACAAATCAAAAATACCTACGTTTAGGCGCGTCTACTCAATCTCACATAATATTCGATATTAATTTTGATCATAAATTCTAACAGCAATTGCCGATTTCTCGAGCAACGTAGCACTACCAACGGCAGTAGGCAGAGCTGATAGAGCCTAATATCTCGGAGCACGAACATCGCGCGCCGTCAAATGATATTTTCGAGGTTCGTAAACTGGGAAGCATAAAATCGCCGAATATCCGGCGTAATATCGTAATATCCGCGGAAACGCTCCGATATCAATAAACGATATGGGAAGTATTAAACTGTTATTGCTCAATGTGGGGCCTGCTATGAATAAAGCATTCTGTGTAAACAGGCCGCCGCGCCCGGCGCCGCTTGCCGCCCTGTGCCCGGTGCCGCCCTATACCTCGCACTTTGGATATTATGCGGGTCTCACATCGGAACAGGTAAACGAAAACTTCATATAATCTAAAAATGCTACATATGGTACAGTTACGGACATTTCCAACAAACAACGAATCACGCGAGCGCCTGAATAATTTTCATACATATTTACCTACTAGAGCGGGTTGAAATATTAGAATCCGAAGACGAAATAATTAGAAAACTTTCCTTAACGTAACAAAAAAGAACGCAATAAAGTGCACGAATTCGTTTTAAACCCGGTCAATAAAACGGCATGAAGGTTAAAGTGGAACGGTAAAAAAAATGTAAAAGTTATTACTTTTAAGCTTTCCTACAAATTGGCCAATACGGAGAACGAGTTGATATTGCTTTGTAACTATTATATATAAATTCGTCGCGATCATGTGTGGGTCCCATTAAAACACTCCGGATCCGGACCCACAGAGTAGCAGCAATAAAAGTTAGTTGTCGAATTTGTTTAGTGTCGTGCGTGCCGCGGCCCATCGGCCGATGGCTGCTTTCATTCGAGCTTTATTTGATGTTACCTTAATTGTTATTGTAGCACGCAGTTCTTTGTTACGACGTTTTGCGATCGCTGCTTTATCGACCGTCCGTAAATCGCTGGGAATGTGACGAAAGTTATTGTTTTACGAGATGCTAAAACTAAGCAATCGGACTCGAAAGATTGCGAAGCAAATCGCGATCACGCATGTCGTGGGGCCCTCTTGTTAGAATTATTATCTACTATTAGGTACTTTGTTTTTGATTTCACTAAGTCAATGAGAACAACACAGCTTGCATTTCTGTGCCTACAAATAAAACCGATAGAGGCTTTTTATCAATGAAATAATTTTCTAAATTCAATTAAATCCAGAAGTCACCAACGTCGGTGTTTTTTATAAAACCTATGATCTCTGAAAATCTTTTTAAATACTCGTCGCGTTTTTTACAAAAACTATTCGAAGCGTGTTTGACTTTGAAACGTATTCTCGTGAAAGAAAAGGGGAAGCTATTTCGGACTTCAAAGCGGAACTTCCGAGAACGAGCTTGACGAGCTGGCAGCCGCGCAGGTGACCGCGCAGGTGCTCACCACACTTCCGTCCCTTCGTTAGCCATAAGACGTCCATTGCAGGACATAGGCCTCCCCTATGGACTTACAATAAGGCCAGTTGGAAGCGGCTGGCGCCTGTGATCTTAAGTTCGGGGTTAGTGGGACGAGGTACCTATCCCACAAACCCCGGGCATGATCTCTGTTACTGCTATTTTGTTGCCAAACAAATAAGGGTGGAAGGGAAAATTACGATGATACCGAACTCGTGATTGTATAATGTCATCGCAGTTTCATGCAATGCTTCAAAAACTTACTGCTCTTGCTCTGACCCCTTGTATTATAGTTATTCTAGTAACAAAACGTATTGATGTTTATGGTAATTCTACAAATAATAGAAGAAATTCTTCGAACCCTCCCGAATGGGCCGTCTGCTGGCCTACGTGACGTTAAGGCTGCACGCTCGACTGACGCAGCTCTACCCAGGAGTGATCAGCAATCGTAAAGGTCTATTAGATTATTATTAGTCTCCTACACTAATTAGACATAGATGCCGAAAACGACTATTTTCAAAATGAGTAAGTTCCACTGTTTACGCCATATGTAGGCGAACAGTTTTTTATACTCTACCATAATCATGAATGTTAAAAAAAAAGACACTTCACTAATTTGGCGGGTTCGTAGTACAGCGACCTAGCTGAATTTGGACGAAGCATCTGTGGGCCGGAATCCCAAAGGGATGCAGGTTCAAATCCTGCGAGCGCGTCAATTTTTGAAATGTTACAACGTATTTTAATTTGTAAACCTAGTGTTACGCACGATAAAATCATTTCATTCATGAATTTTTCGCAAAAAATGGTAAAACTGACTTCCATCTTGTACAAAATTCGAATAGTTCGCTCGAATTGATACCATTTTTTCGTCATTAATTTTTCAAAAACGGCTCAGCCGGTTTCGATAAAATTTCCTTTCGAAGTTAAAAAAAATTAGTTCGGTTCACAATTAGTAATATAATGTCCCCTTTTCATCATTTGGAACATGGATGGAGAGAACAGAACTGCTCTAGGTGAAAGTTCCCGAGTTGGGTTGAGCCATATTTTTAATAATAACGTTGATCGTTTGCTAAAATATATTTAAGCAGAAAGCGTAAACTCTTGCCTAATAACCTCTGTAATTTTCGTGTAAAGCTATTAAGAGGCATAACGTCACACTAGTCACCTATAGAATATAATGTTGAAGTGTTTTTGGACGGCCTCCTATCTGTCTACTGCTTCTGCCTTTGATGTGGTTTCTCCCGTTCTGATTTCTACCTTACCCTGAGGAGTGAAGGTTGAAAGTTGGCGAGCGAGGAGCTGGTGATGCAAGCCCCAGTAATACCCGCGCAGCGTGTGCCAACACGACACGTGTGTAATGTAGGTTTATTGAATCGCGACCATTATTATGCAAAGAGGTTGGACTCAAAGAACTGAACTCATTACACATTCGTCACGACTTTAAATATCGCTCTGCGATTAACATAACACCACAGATAAGGAATCAGGTGTTCCAGATCGGAGCCAGCCGCCCGCCGCCTCCGTCCGGGGCGACACGCTGGTTACTTACTTACTATACAATATGAGCATTGATGTACCTTAATGTGGCATGCCTCATTCCATATTTATTTAGTTGTAACTTCAGAAATAAAACCGGACAAATGCGAGTCAGGCTCGCACACCGAGGGTTCCGTACAAATCCAGAAAATTTCACGAAATTGGGAAAGTTGTTAAAATCACTAAGTATACCATATTTCATCGACAATTTTTTTTTTTTCACTTTTCTCGACATACATATTACACATTGTTAAAATAATTAAAAACCTGTTTTAGCATGTGCTAATGAACCTCTTTTATATGATACAATTTACTCACTTTTAATTTTCAACCCATATTTTGTGAATCTAGGCCCTGTTTTTGTGATTTAAATAAAAATGTAGTTTTCAGATTCATTCCTATATGTGTACTGTAAGACAATGCTTCTCACCAAATTTCATAGTTCTATGTCAACGGGAAGTACCCTGTAGGTTTTGATTTTTGTGAGTGTCGAAATATGAGTTTTTTACGACATAAACGGCTCTAATTTTTTTATACGATAACTGAGAAGTTTTTCTTTTACACAACTGCAAGAGACCATAAATATACGTATATAGTTTAAATTTCAGTTCGAAATCTTTACGGGTTCCCGAGATACAGAGCCTTGACACACGGACAGACGGACACACAAAGTGATCCTATAAGGGTTCCGTTTTTTCCCTTTTGAGGTACGGAACCCTAAAAAATAACTATGACTATTCGTTGTGTTAACTCAGTTGGTCCATGAGGGATACTTCTTTCTGAATGTGTATGCATGTTGCCTACAACGATCACCAGACAAACTTCAATAAAATATGAAACAATACAAAAAGAGATCTATGTTATCTCTTCTCTACAATAAACCACGAAGTTTGATGATAATCTGTTTTTTGAGTAGTTTACCAAATAATTTAGTTATGAATGCGGATCAAACATTCAATGTCAGAGGAACATGGAAACATTTGCACAATAAAAAAAATATATACATGAGGATGGGAACCCTTGCGATGAATGATCTACACCTACCGATAACGAAGATACAACAAAACTTTATTGCACACCAAAAAAAAAAAAAACAGAAAGTAAAAAAGAACTAAGTATTTAAAATTTACTTAAAATGAGGAGGTACCTACAAGGGCGGCTTTATCGCCTTGAGCAATTTCTGCGAATGCCGATCCAATACAATGCCAATCTTTGATGGCTAAACCATCTCGCTTAGGTATAGAGAAATAATCGACAGGAGTAATAGCAACCGAATCGACATAGGCAAATCTAAACTATATTGGTACCTAATTTGGTTTAGGCACACTCAGATAGAATAAATAAGCTATGGGGTATTATATCCATGGACTTCATATCATATATAAAAAACGTATAAGAAACTACGAGAATAGCCCTCTACAAAGCTGCGTTATGAATGCAATGACGCCCGTAGTCAGATATACGAGTGTTCAGAGCATGTTCCAGCTCGTTTCGTGCCCGTGCTGAGATGTAGGTACTCTGTGAGTCGAGTCGTCATTAGCGCTCCTCCTGGAACTGCTGGCAGCGCGCCGTCTGACGTGACAGCTGACACTGACACCGCGAGTTCACGGCCGGCTGTCAGCGCTCGCCGTCACTGTCAATGTCACTACAAACTACTAGCAACTGGCTATTTTTGACGACACACGTGCTGCTATTATAAAATCTTAAACACATTCTTTCGGTTGTTAATTTCAACTGTGCTTCGTTAAAAGTAGCTGATTGATAATGTACCTACATCCCGTGCCAAAAATTATAGACGATTCAAACTTCTTTTTTCAACTTATGTTGTGGATGAAACCTACTCATGTACAATAAGTTCTTTAGGTAGAAGTTAAAACTCATTGCTCGTGTAGTGTTTTATTTGGCACTACCTCAAGAGACATGTTAATGTTTGACATTAAATTTCTCTTGAGGACTTAGATTAATGATTGGTCCAATCATTAACCTAAAGCTTTCAAAGTTGGCTGTTTTTGAGTTCACATAATCAGAGATGAAAGCCAAACAAGCTATTTCCAAGCGGGTTTCCTGCATTTCAGAATAGTCAAAAGCTAGTTCACGAAAGCCATAGTCTAGTCTAGTCCATGCCTCTCTTTCTGAGCATCCGCACAGTTTGTTCCGAAGTAGCGAGCACTGAGCACTGAGCAGTGCCACATGTTCCTGATCGCGTCAAGTGCGAGTCTGGTTATCTGGTTGTTTACCGCCCTGAGCCCTCGGCTGCTTATTTATAGTGTTGTTTGTATGTCCGTTTGGATGTCGCGCCGGCCGCCGGCCCCGGCGCTCCCTTCATTGTTTTGGTTATGGCAGAACAACAACTACTCGCTACTAACACTAATAAACAAGCACGTTAGGGCCCGGAAGTCGCATTAATTAGACATTCCAGTAAATTATTACAGACTTGTTTACTAGGAGCGGCTACAAATTTTATAGTCTGTTTTTTTTAATCAAAATAGCCTAGTTGGTTTGGTTCTTTCTGTCTATCGTCTGCCGCTATGTTTGTATAGTATAATGGTTAATAAACATTGACAAATATTTATAATCATTGATTTATCGATAGTTCATCAACTATATATGGCGCGTTTTCGACCGGAGGCACCGGTTGACCTGAAGTAATGCTGTGACCGCGCGCTCCCCGACCTCTATCTCGAAAACGGTTCACCGTATGAAAATTTTTTTTTAACAAAATTTGTAGAGAATTTTGTATTCTACAATATTATAATACAAATAGCAAAAAACCCATAGGAAATGAGATATTTACAAAAACACGATTTTTGTGACCCTTGACCTTGAAATTTAATAGTTGCGTACCATACCGTACTACCATATGTAGGTTTTGAGACAACTTTTAGGGTGTCAATATACAAGTATTTACGGACTTACAGCTGGGTATCTCGAATTCCGAGATTCTTACCGACTGGACCTTTAAGAAGAAAAAATCACTCATAGTTATGAACAACTTTTACTATGGGGCCAACCCTGAATTCGAGATGAAAAAACAGAACCAGACCAGATCTTTTTTTTCGCGATTTCGAGGTTGATTCCATAGTTATAAATTGCTCGTCTTGATGTTAAGTTCGCTCTTGAAAGGCAATACGTAAGTTACCAGTTGCTTTGATGATCTAATATACCTCTTTGGATTCGTGAAATTTTAAAACAACCTCCTGTATATTTTAATTTTATTCTAAGCGTGTAGCGACTGTATCGTTTAGGACGAAAGAGCGTCGTCGAGTGGGACTGTGGGAACATACTCGCTGACACACATATATTTTCGTCCTTCTTATTGGGGTGTGGTGGTGCTGAAATAAGAGCACTCAAACAGAACCACTATACTCTAAATTACCTATTTGTTCTGTATTATAAGAGCTAGAATTTGGAAAATACAAAACATTTATTCGGAACTTCAGCTGTCTTTAGGTAGGTACCGCTAAGTAGTATAATCTTTTACTCTACCAATTAGTAAAATCTTTCGCTTATTCATATTTGGTAAAATCGTAGCATAAACCTGGATCCCGGCTGCAGCGGAGAAATATCACTTTTATAATTAGACTGATAGCCTGGCAACCCCGCGCCAGCGCCGCTCTGCAAATCTCTACCTTTTCACATCGAAATAGAGCGTATATTTCAACGATGTCTACAGTCTTTGTTTGGAGAAAGCCCTCTACTCGTCGAGCTGAAGTCGGTTCTATGTTGTATAGAGTAGAGTTGATGTTTGGCTGAGAGTGAGGTTTGTGGTAGAGTCGATAAAGGCGTGTTTATGACATGCGCAGTCGCCCTGGCGACAGGGTGAGGGCCACTCGCCAGCCCTGGGGTGGCAACTGCTTACCCTGTAACTATTTAAACCTATTATCTAAACCTCATCATTGATCTCATAAAGAGTGAAGAAAAGTACAATTTAAAGACGTTTGAAAATTATGATTGGGTAGGCCAAGTAAAACTAAATACATAAATATACTTGACGAAGTCGCATTCCAACCCATGCATTTAAAAATAATTGTCAAACGCTCAAACGCGTGCGCGCGTGCCTCAAACTACGCTATGAGCGCGACGGTATTGGATTTACAATAAGTTATCTGCAGAATGTAACAATTGTATGCTGTGCCATTCTAAGGCAAATAATAATTCACTTAAACCCAAAATGTTCTTTACTATTTATCGAATATTTTACAAAGGAATCTTTGACAGAATTATCTTCCAGCTTACCTACGTTGGTGATGAAATGAAATAATTATTCCACTAAAATAGAACGCTTGCTACTTAACAAATGTGTTGTATGTTAATGGTAGGAGTGTCCTATAATTTCCGTACAAACACACTTCAGTTTGACGAGATATTTTTAGTTATGCCACGTTCATCACGATTCACGATCAGTCTTCGGATAGGCTACCGTGGGTACTTAGATAAAACTAGGCGCTGCTGTGTCTCGGATGGCACTTTAAATGGTGTGTTCCGGTGGTTGTAACCGCTTAGTCATGCCAGATGGCGATGGAAGATTACATTGCATCAGTGACCGAAACTTACTGTCACTTTTAAACTTTTACTTTCTAAGGAAGAATTACTTTTCGAAAAAAATGACACCACCGTCTTCAACCGTGTACAAAATTCGAACAGTTAACACGAATCTATGAGACATCCATGTACATTATTGTTGATTTATCAAGAAACGACTGAGTCGATTTCGATAAAATTGAATTGGGATCAACTAAGGAGTACTCTTTCGAAATGTGAAATAATATTTAAAGCGGTTCACATATCGATGAACATACACAAAAAATACATAAAAATAAACAAACCATCTCCTCCATTAAAGAACTCGTTAAAATATGATTTCTAGTTCATATGTGTGTGATACAACACGTATTTGGGGAGTAGGAATAACTCATGAGTAGTTATGACTTAGTTATGACGAATAACCGACTTCACAAATCGCGAAAATGGTAGATCGAGCTTTTGACTTGCGTAGGATATGATTAATAAAGGATTTGACGAATTACGAAACTGGCAAACTAAGCTTATGACACGCTTAGGATTTGGCCAAACTAGTATTTGACAACTGTCTGCATAATCCTAGAATAGTAGTGGTAGAGAGAAGCGTCGCGGGGAGAGCCGGGAGGGGCGGGCGGTATCGACCCGCGACCTTGGCACTGACGGAGGACGACTATTTATATCCTCCCCCACCCCCCACCCGGCCCCGACACAGAGTGCACCACAGTCGGTATGGGGGCGAGGGTGCACCTTCACTGCGGAGACAGACAAACTGTATGTTAGGTATTACTAGTATTACTACTGCGGAAGTTTGTGTCGGGGCGTAAACGGGTTCACCCATGTTTATACTATAAATATCTTTATGAAAATTGACTGTTTTAATGCATATTTAAAAACAGTTAATTAGATTTTTATCTACTGCCAAAAATAAGATTTACGTAGGCATTACCTATCAGTTGTGTGCAACTTATATTGTATAAGATCATTTCCAAGTAGGTAATTAAATACCTATAGACTGAAATAAAAAATCAAGTGTTTAACAATATTCTTTATTTCCTTATGTCCTAGTTACATATTTATTTTCTTGTATCACATTATAAAAATAAAATATTGACAAATATACATAAGTGTCACTGAGACGCGACATCGTAGCTCTACGTTTTCCTTACTTATGACGCACTGCTGCTAAACGTTACCAACGTTATTTAGATTATTTACATCCTTATTCACTAAAAAAGTTTCCTTTGTTTATGGTTACATTTGTTTTAAAGAAAAAAAATACTACTATTTGGAATCCGGATAATAGTTGATTGTATCATATGGGAGCAAAATCATATATAGGCGCTTTTTTGAATCCAGAGCGAAGTGAGGGATTCTAAAGTAGAATTATTCTTTAGCAGAATCCTGAACGTAGCGAGGGATTCAGCTAAAGAATCGCCCGAGCCAAAAATATATTTTGCGCCCGAGTGGCACTCTACTTTTCATGACCTCTATGAGAAAATAAAAGGCGCCTCATATTTTATCGTAATATTATTATTTAATAAAACGTAGAGTAACATCTAAATTGAAATTAAATGGTATCTAATAATAAAACAAATGAAAACTTATATTTATATTCTTTCTATTTTACAGATATCTGTGATTCTTTGCATTCATTTTCTTGGTCCTGAACACTAACATTACAAATACTTCCAAATTCAAAAAGTGCGCGGCAAAGATAATTCCGGCGTACTTATAAAGTTCCTTATAGAAAACACCACCTTTGGGCGCACTTAAAGGCGAACCAAGTAGTGCTTTTCGAATAGATGTTATGAAAAAGTGTTTTTCAGATCACGGCATAGCTTTGATTCAGTGTAACAAAAGCGAGAAATATTAGGGATTCTACTGACAGAGATGTTAATTTGATACTTAAGTCATATTAAAAAAATATAATAACTGCAATTGCTCAGAACTAGCATTTAGCCGGGGCTTCGCCAGGAGAATTTTTTGGTTTTGGTGTCATCTCATTGGACTATTTTATTTTTTCGGAATAAAAAGAAGCCGTCTCTCAGTTACTGCGTGAAAGAGTAACAACCAAATCAGTATACCAACAAACACACTTTCAGATATACAGGGTTATCCAGAATTGGTGTTGGTTAAGCCGAAAGGAGGCGATTCAGACCATCATTATGAACAACATTTTTTCATGGGGTTAACCCGGAATTCCAGAAAAATAAGTCAGTTGTTCCATAGATTTTGTAATTGACGTTAACGATTGTGATTTGTAGTTAACGTTAATTTGACGATACCGAGTTTTTTTTTTCAATTTTGTACGGAACTTCATCGAACTCTGGGTTGGCCGATGGTAAAAAATATTCATAATGATGGCCCTAATCACCATTTTTCGGCTTAGTGCAGGGCATGATATTAGCAAGATTCAAGAATTGGTGATCATTGTTTGTTCTGTCACTGAGGGGGTTATTTAGAAGGGCTACAAGTGTATGGAATTTAGTTAACTTATCACTAGCTGCCGGTGTAGATTTGAGCTTACCAGCCAGCCGCCTGAAACCTCCCGACATATCCCTGCGTCCACCCGTCTACCCCACAGGCCGGTGAAGGTACCGTCTACATCACAGGCCGGGGAAGGTGCCGGCCAACTCACAGTCCGGTGACGGTACCGGCCCCCTCACAGCCCGGGGAAGCTGCTGGCCGTTCCATCCGTCCCTTGGAAGCTCTTGACGGCCAGCTTGTTCTCGCCCTCGGCGTCCATCTCATCCTCGGCCCGTAGCAGAGCGTCCAGTACCTGCCGCTTCACACTGCCCTGCAGCCGCCGCGGCAGCCGCTTTGTGGCCTGGCACACGCTGGAAACACAGGTCCTAGTCATAAGTGCTGGTGGTATTGGGCAGGAGGCAATGTGATGTAGTCGGAGTCTACAAACTCGGTTTAAAAGCAGAGTGCTGGTTGCTGCGACTCACCTGGCGAAGAAGAGGTCGAGTGCGTCGTGTTCTCCGGGCGCAGGGTCCCAGGGCTCGGGGTCACGCGGTGGTGCCTCGCTGTCAGAGGGAGCCTCCGACTCGTCCAGCTTAATGTCGTGCTTGATGCCGCGCCGCCTGCAGGAAACATCAATGTACAGTGACATCGCCAGCGCTTGCAGATCTTTGTCTGCAGACTCGGTGCCTCGCACTACCTGCAGCTTAGAGCTAGTGTGCTTCTCACCCAATATGCATCAGTGCCACATTTCGAAAGTGTTCGATCAGTGTGTGTTACCTACCAGTGATGACAAACGCACAGAAACGTGGTTACTCACTATGGGCCTTATTCATAATCTCCGAGCGAGCCCAACGAGCTATGGAAAGAGCCATGCTTGGAGTTTCTCTGTGAGATAATAGAATCAGAAATTTGAAGATTCATAGAATAACCAAAGTAACAGACAAATTTAGTGAATTAGTAAGTTGAAATAGAAGGGCACATAGCACGGAGGACTGATGACCGATGGGGTCGAAAAGGTCTCATATGGAGCACGCACAGCGGTATCGTAGAATGTGTGGTCTGATGACCTCATCATGATTGCAGGAACACGCTGGAGGCAAACAGCTCCCAACGGGTTTTATTGGAGATCCATAGGGGACGCCCAATGCCAACAGTGGACTTCCTTTGGCCCATCGATGGATATATGGGTGGTGGGGGTACTCACTCCCGTATGGTGATGTACGGCAACACGAAGGCCATGCATCTCCTCCTGGCTGGCTCGGACATATGGCAGAACTCTGAGGAACCAAGCGGCATCCAGAATAGAGATGAGGCCCAAACTAAGAAGAAGAAAGTACCACCAAGCCAAAGAATGGCCACCCCATTACAACCAAGCCAAGATGTAGCCAACGATGGCCATACAAGTGGCTAGCGAGGGTGCTGAGAGAAGCCGCCCGTCCTCGCGGACGGGAAGGGTACTCGCACCCTCCCAACATTGCCCCTCAGCTAGATAGCTGAGGCGTCCAGCCGCCGAAGAGAGCGAAAGCTCGAGTCGGCATCCTTACCCTCGCCAAACACGGGGGGGGGGGGAAGAACCCGAATGATGAATGATGAAGGCCATGCGCGTCTGCAAGCGCCAGCGCTTGCAAGGCGCGCCGGACTTGGTGCGCGCGTCCTGCTTGTAGAGTTGCTAGTGGCGGAGGTACTCACTCCCGCATCGTGATGTAGGGCAGCACGAAGGCCATGCGCGTCTGAAAGCGCCAGCGCTTGCAGGGCGCGCCGGACTTGGTGCGCGCGTCCTGCTTGCTGCGCTTGATGGCCTGCCGCATGCTGTCGCGCAGGATCTTCCATTCTCGCTTCAGCGACTCGCCTGCCGACAACAAGAGACTAGGTAAGAGATTCGCTCAGGCACGGATCCATTGGGGCCATAGGGGTCATGAAATCTTGATCGTGAAGTCTACTTATCAGATAACAAGGGGTTACCACAACTAAAAGAACATTCTGTCGGTCGATACAAAGGCGTTTCGTAAAAAAAATGTAAATAGGCATCTCTTCGATCTCATAAAAAAATTATGTGAACCAAATTCATGCTTGCAAATATAGCTCAAAAATAACCATCATCAACAGTAAGTTTTTACTCAAAAAACATGAAACGCCTTGTTTGATACTTGATGTATTTCGTGTTTGTACGCTTAGAGGAGGGGAGTGCGGCCCGATAGCGCTCGGCTCGAGTCGGCCGCTCGAGCATTCGGTGCGCACTCCGCTGGCAGGCGCGCGCCGAGCACGGCGCCGGTACCGCGGCGCGGCGGACTAGCCTGGCATGACTCACAGCTCGCGCCGAGTTTCTCGGAGATCTCGAGCCAGCAGCGGTCGCGCACGTCGATGTCTCGGTGCTGCTCATGCTTGGTGTCGTACAGCACGGGGTAGCGCTTCACCTCGTCGATGAGGCGCTCGCGGTAGCGCGTCGATGTAGCGTCCATCACGCGGCCGCTCCGTGCCGAGCGCGCACTGTACTGGAGCGAGACGCCGCGATGCCAGGCGATCGCTCGTGCCGCCTCGCTTGCACTGCTCCCCAGCCGTGGCTTGTGAGCGAGACGGCGCGAGGCGATGTCGCCGTTATATCAAACATGCGCGAGGCGACGTTGCCGCGCTTCTGCCACTACGTGCGGGCCGATACTGTGACGTAGCCGAGTCGAGATGTAATAAAGCGAGACAGGGCGATGCGGGGCGATACGCCGCGATGCCATGCGACGTTGCCGCTTCGCTTTCACTGCTCAAGTGCTCACAGCTTGGTGTCGGTCATCGAACTCTAGGCACCGCGCCTACAGAAAATAGTTTGATAAGAATTATTGGTATTTAGCGGCTAAAATAGTTGGAATAGGTGTCGAAAAAAATGTTTTCATTATATTTTGCTCATGTTTTGCCTCTTAGCAATTCTGATACCCTGGTACATTTTTGAAACTGTTTAGAGTTGATTTCGCTCTGGTTGTTTTAACTAGATCAGGAAATAGGTAAAAATAATACAAATTAGCGCCTACAGTAGCTCTATCTACAGCAATAAAATAAGTACTTAGGTTGAATAGACCTACTCCAAAACAACTGTAAAAATACAGCGTAGCAATCGTAGCATAGGACTCGTTATAATAGTTACACTACAAGGGTCTCGTAGACACGCTACGTTGAACGCTACGAAGCTCTACGTGGAGTAGAATTTTCTTTTGTCTGTTTTCAAGTCGTCTCTGATCTGATACGGTGGTGATAGGCAATAGTGTAGTAATATGCTACTTATATAAAATGATGATGATAGATATCTATTTTACCTATCAGCCTTAGAGTAGTACATCTATCAGCCACTGTCATCTAAATCTCTGTAGATTTCCCTTGGCTTAAAAAATGCTTTCAACTATAGATATTTAGTATACATCGAATCCAGTAGGTTTAGTACTGCGTTCCTCCGATTATAAAGTCGGCCTCCCCCTCCACCCGCGCAGATGTCATAAATATCGCGACTTCCGCCAAACGGCGCTTCTCTCCCCCCGGGACCGGAAATTATACACCTCCCCGCTCCCTGCACCACACACCTACCTTATCTTCGGGGCGCAAGCATCACATTTGTTTGCCGCAGGAACGATGTAACATTGCCAATTCGAAAGGTACATGTTTCGATAAAAACTTACCTTTGCGAATTGATTGTACCTTATTCTGACGGCGTTTAGGCTGATATTAGTTTATTGGTTTATTGTACATTTCCATCGGGCAAAGTTGTGAAAATGATATTTTGTATGACGCTGGCAGTCGGCGAATTGAATGGCTATAATGGCGGGACTTATTGTTGGTATTGTTACACCTCCCGGACACACCGATAGTGAGGCATAATAGGTAGGAATGAGTATAATATGGTTAATAAACTTACGATAGTCCTATCAAATCATTATCATTTTTAACGGACTTTTTTTAACGCGATTAAGTCCGCGCTTTACTTGCCAAGTTGGTAAGCGACGTTGTGGTCGAAGATGTAGCACGCAGACTTAGAAAATACCTATTCACTCTGGTCTTGAAAAGCTTTAGATTATCTCTTAGGAAACAGGCAAGGCGGCACGAATCAGAAATGTTGACATCCAAAAAGGAGGTGCTGTGTTTGATTGTATGTTTTTTTTATTTTTAGGTACATTTATTCATCGTTATTTTCGCCAATTGTACACCGATTTAAAAAAATCGAAAGGGTATACTAATACTCTCGGGCCTTGGGGTGGTCCTCATTAAAATTTTATCAAAATCGGCTGAAATCCGCTTTTGGAAAAATAAAAACAACCATAATGTAAAAATTAGTTCTTGGATGACACATTAATTCGTGTAAACTTTCATTTTTGGCGATAAAATATAATTATGTCATTCCATATTATAAAGCAAAGTCTTTTTTGTGTGTCTTTCTGTGTATCCTACAATAATACAGGGTTATTTCTAATCAATTAGCATCCTTTTAGGGGCTTATTCTGTACGTCAAAACTAACAACTTTTGTTCTACGACTTTTGTCAAAACTCAAAAGCTAGCTACACAATAAATTGCAATAAAGTTTTTAATATCTTTCAGAATATTTCTTCCGGAAGGTTTATAAATACCTACAATTCATATATAGCTGAGTGAAGCCGGGGCGGGCAGCTAGTACTCATGCAAACACTTGGTGCACTTACTCGTTGTGTTCTAGACCTAGTCTTGCAAAACTTCTTCAGAACTGTATCAATGAAACAAGGTTACAAGCAGGAGTAATTGAAACATAAAAGCACCTGCAACCTGCACCTTGAGACTGGCTGAGCTATTTTGACCTAGAGCTTTGGTAAGAGACCTCGTTAGTGGGTACTGAAGTTACGGTACGTCACTATTCAGCTTTGCCTTCAATTATACTATACATACAATATAAATATATACGATATTTACTTAGACTTTGTAGTGTATTAGTGATTTATAGAAACAAACTTCTCATGACGTCAATAGCAACTGCTTGGGTAACTGTGTAAGCTAAACCTAGGTATAGTTCCATTAGACCGTTTGCAGGAGCGATCTATATTTAGTTTAGTGTTTATGGAGCGCCGGCAGAGGTGACCCGCCGAGAAATGGAGCCAGGGCTGCTCCTTACTAGAGAAATCAAACTGAAAAAATAAAGCCGAGAAACACAAACTTACACCCTAATAGCTTCGAGTAAATATCTACAGAGCCACAATCCCTAAGTAAAAGTAGTAAAAAAATGTCCGAGCGCTGTCATACATATCAATTTAGATATTTACATTAAATAATTCACAAATACCCGTTTTCTCGAATCTCAACGTTATGTCACTTTGGCATCGCGCGGCGTTGTAGTCGGCTTGCAATCACCTTCTAGGCTAGCTTCGTCAGAATTTTGTCTCGGACACTTTTTTGCACGATTGTGACTCTATAGATATTTGCTCGAAGACTAATAGGGATTATTACTGTACCAGCTTTGTTAATATTTCACTGCAGGACGTAGGCCTGCCCACGAAGGGTAATTGGGCTATATCCACCACGCTGGCCCCAGTGCATGTTGGTAGATTTACATATGCCATCAATTTTTTTCTACGGACACAGGTTTACGCAGGTTTCCTCACGATGTTATCCTTCGCTGAAAACCCAGTGGTGTGAAAATCCACACATTGCAAAGAAACCATTGGTATGAAACCGGGATTTGAACGCATGACTTCACGATTTTTAGCGGAGTGTCACTTCCACTCCACTAGTGGTCTAGTGGTCACGGCTTATATTACACGGCACACCAATAATTTCGATGATTTGATTTGATTTTGTCCAACCAAGCTAACCAGAGAGAAATAAACCGGAATGTTTGCGAATCTTCTTCGTTTTTTCACTCCGGGAAAACAGCCTGGAAAGCTGTTCTGAGCTAAGACTGACGCGAAAATGAGTGATGTTTTGACATTTTACAAGACGGAAAAATTGATAAGTTTCAGTTCAAATTAATCTAATGGATTTTGATGAAGACGATGATGGGCAGCTGAACTGAAACAAAATTTGTCCGTTTTTCCACTTTTCAAAAGTCATCATTGCAAAGTTCTGCATGGTTAGTCCGTTTGTTACCCGTGGTCCTACTAGTGGTACATCTGGTAGGACCACGGGCAACAAACGGATCAATCGTAGCTAATCGTATAGAGGTTTCGAATGGTTAAATTTAAGTCACATTCGTTTCAGTTCAGTTTTATCTGATCATCTTGAAAATGTTTGACCAAAATACAATAAAATATAAACAAGAAGTCGAGAAGCAGCCCTGGGTGCGACCGCGCCGGACGAATGTCAGTTGAATATCAATCGCTTTTTGAATCTGTAGCTTACGTGTTTACTTCTATACTACGACCGTAGGTGTACAATACCTTGCATTGAGTACTACTTAGCACAATATTCAAGAACAATATCATAGAACTATGTACTGTGTTGCCTGGGTGACGAAGAAGTAGATAGGCATCATTCTAGAACTCTATGTGCTAGTGGAAACAGAGAAACAATCATAAAAAATAGTAGTTCTAATTTGGTATTGTAGCTTTGTAAATGTGACGAATAAAACAGTAGTCAAAACTTTTACAGTAAACATAAATGATCACTGAATTATAATTATGTTAACCGTAAAAGTAGCTGCAGCTATGGTATGGCGTGGTCTTCAATATGGAAAGAGAAAAAATGCCAAGTCGATGGGTGTGGTGGAGGTATGCTTGTTTATCTATTTCAAAACATAGTCTAATTACGCTATTCGATTTTCGCAGGTGCCAAAATTTTCATCAATTTTCTAGACCGCTGCGAAACTCTTGAAAGTAAATACATATATTTTTATGATCCATCTCGTGTTCTCTATAGACTGAAAAATAAAACAAATTATCTTGTCTTAATGATTTCATAATTTACCAACAAATAGCGGAGCGCAATATCGGAAAAACTCTTCTGTGAGAAAAATATATGTACTGACGAATTAAGAACCAGCTTTTGGAAGTCGATTGAAGTTCACTAGAAACGTTGCCTAGCCATTCTGTTAATTTCACTTCTTGCCGCGGGCTTTCATTCGTAAAACGCACTCTACCCTGTTTATTATTGTGCTACGAAGCCATCTCCACATTACCTAGAACCGAAAGTTTTCCGTGCCCATCGCGCTCGCGCCGAGCTAGCATGGCATTACCTTGTACCTACCGCGAGCGGTGAGTACTGACGTGCACCATTATAATGATGGCTCGGCCGCGGACACACTGCCGCGACTTCATCGCGAATCGCGATTACACTTGTTCACCGAATGTTCGCATTCGCATTGTTGCATCGGCATAGGAGCAAAAACTTGGAATTGCTGACATATCACAGAACAAGTTGTTCTCTGTATTGTCATGTGATTGCAGCGTTGTCGCATAACTTTTTTATGTTCCTAGCTACGAAAGAAATGGCGACTTGGTAATCATGATTTCCTTTTTTAATGATTGTAAGGTGTTATTTTTAACTAATTCTCAATTGTCAAACAATATTATCTTCCTATTATGCTAAACTACAAAGAGGAGTTTCCCGTGTGCAAAACTATAACTTAGTATATATTGTACGTCACTTTTTGAAGTTCTCTGAGTTTTTTATGTCTATAAATACAATTACATGCTAACAATCACATCCAAAATTCTTTCCAATCCTGTTGATGGTCTCAGTTAGGTTATTTAGTCACAGTAAATCAGAGTTCAGAAAATGCTTTGTAGGTATAAGATGTACCGGTTTGTTTGTACCTTAGTTTTTCACATCATGATCGATAGCGCGAATATTCGTCACACAGTGTGAACACAGCATTACAATTATAAATTAACCACCTGAAGCCGCTTCAAGGACATGACTTACATAATTAGCTCTCTCGCTCTACTGCTTACAAAGTTGCAAGTTAAAGCAGGACAGAGAATAAGCGATGACGCACTGTTGCTATACACGCTGTCCCTTTTCACCTTCATAGGATACAGTAGTGTCATCTTGTTCTAGGGCTCTGGCAGACAGTGTGTCGCCGGCAGCTCGACCGTGGCCGTAACGGCGGGTTCGCACGATTTTCAATTATTTCTCGGAAGGTTTGAGTCGTGATTTGGAGTCATGCAGTTTTTGTTGTTTTGGGACAATTAAGTGTTTCTTTTTGTTGCATGTAACTACCCACATCATTACAAATGAAAGCCAGGAGAGGATAAATGCAGTTGTATGGTTCTTTTATGTAGAATCAAAGTTAAGAGGCGGCGTTTTGACCAACAATGCACATTCTATGGCTGAATACCATGATAGAGTAGGTACCTGCAATGCTATTTAGTGCTATGCTGACCAAAATACATTTCTCAACCCTAATAATAAGTACCAAACAAAATATAAATGCTTGCCGAATTGGATGAATCCTCACCAAATATTGTTTCACGATAATTATGTTACAATTTAGGTAGTTTGTTAGGTTTTTTTAAAAGGTTAGATTACCGCTCATTCATAGAAAACACTATATTTTCGATAGGTTAACCTAACCTAGGTTGGGTGATAGCCTGAAAATCTTTCTAACTAAAATTAATAATTTAAATAAAAATTAGTTAAGTAAAACCATACGCAGTAAAATTGTTGTTTCGGATACGTAATAAGCAAAATGTTGATATGAAATTACCTTTATTTGAGATTAAAAAGTTTTATGGGATAAAATGAAAATAAAAAAAAACAGATAAGTGCGAGTCAGGCTCGCACATCGAGGGTTCCGTACAAACACATTGTTAAAATAATAAAAAACCTGTTGGAGCATGTGCTATTGAAGTTATTTTATATGACACCTTACATGATACGATTTACTCACTTTGAATTTTGAACCCACATTTTGTGAATTTTGAGGCCCTATTTTTTTGTTATGTAAATAAAATGTACAGTTTTTAGATTTATTCCTATATGTTCACTCCAAGACAATGCTTCTCGCCAAATTTAATAGTTCTATGTCAACGGGAAGTACGTACCCTGTAGGTTTTGATTTTTGTGAGTGACGAAATATGCGGTTTTTTACGACAAAAACCCGTAACGGCTAACTTTTTTATACGATAACTGAGAAGTTTTTCTTTTACACAACTGCAAGAAACTATAGATATACGTATATAGATTAAATTTCAACTCGATATCTTTACGAATTCCCGAGATAAAGAGTCTTGACATACACACAAACGGACAGACGGACAACAAAGTGATCCTATATGGGTTCCGTTTTTTCCGTTTGAGGTACGGAACCCTAAAAATAACTTCACTTCTTTAATACTTAAGGAAACATAATTTGGTGAGCATTTATCCATTTTGGCAGGGATTTAGAATTAATTGGATGCAAAATAAGAGCAGTTGTGGCTAGCGTTTAAACACAAGCTTTGAGTTAGAAGCCTTACATAGATAGGTAGGTCTAATACTTGTAGGTACTCTTATGTACAAAGAAGTAGTTGCATATATTTATATCCTAAAATAACTCGTGTGGAGTTTTTGCTTCGTTCGTGCCTAATGGCTGCCGGTGACGTCATGTCCGCGGCTGCACTTGTTGAAATGGCCGCAATAACGAGCTGACAAAAACTGACTTTATCTTGACATTGTTCGAGTGCGCTCCATTTCAGGTGATTAGGGAAGTGAGACAATATAACTCAAAATAAAGAAAAAGTGATAAACTACCATTCACTCTTGTCGGTGGAGCAACTTCCATGTCTCGCGGTCTTCCGCCAGTAACAGAAAACTACCATGAAATTTATTTTATTTATAATGCTTTCACACATTTTCCAGTTAATATAAGCTGCACGTCAAATTATTTAACGTATTTATGCAGTATCAAATTCTACAGTCATGACACAATTTTGAATATTTAACTCAACCATATACCTACTTACTTACTTACCTACCAATAAATAGAATTATTCTAGTCTGTCCCCCGGAATTGACAGAAAAAATCTTCTCTGTTCCCCGATTGATCAAGACAGAGAAGATTTTTTTCTGCCGTTCTGTCGCCCGATGATCAATCGGGGGACAGACCGCACTGTTAAGGATTTCTTAACAGTGCGGTCTGTCTACTGTTCGACAATTTTTTTTTTTTTTTTTAAATGTTCACAAAACTGGATATATGCTAAAACTTTTGCTAAAATATAACTTAAAATTATAAACTTACACAAAGTATATATCCTTCTAGTTGTGAACACAACATGCATAAAAGAAAGTACATTACCTAATACATAACTGAAACTAAAATTAACAAAAAAATCAAACTAAAAAAAAACAAAAATTAATTTAAATTTAAGGCAGAAATTAAGTGTCTCTTATAGGAAGAGACAGAATCATTAAACAAATCTATACTATTGCTAATACTATTATAAGAAGAGCACAAACGATATAACGATGAATGTTGACCATAGTTGGTCCGAGCATGTGGTAAAGTGAATGTTTTTCTATTCACGAGACGGCTGGAGGGACGCGGAATAGATAAATTGATTTTATGAAGTAAGAGAGGACTGTCCATTAAACCATTAACTAATTTATGTAAAAATACCATATCGGCAATATTTCTTCTATCTACAAGTGAAAAGAGCTTAAAGTGAGAAAGTCTGGACTCGTAAGACTCCAATTGTCGGCAAAGATTGCTTGCAAAAGAGAGATGGTAGAGAAATCTCTTCTGTACCCTTTCGATGCGATCTATATGCACCTGGTAGGATGGGCTCCACACGGGACTGCAGTATTCTAAAAGACTTATAATAATAATATAATAATATTTTGAGACATCTTACACACGGCCTCTGACCCCAAACTAAGCAAAGCTTGTGATATATAAGTATATATAGTATATGTAGTAGAGACTGATATACTACATATAATTATTTTTAAATACATACTTGTAAAGATAGTAACTAAATAACACCCAGACACAGATCAAACACTTATGTTCATCACATTAATATTTGCCCTGGGTGGGGATCCAACCCAAGCCTCTTTGATCCAGAAGTTAGGGTCACTAACCACTGAGCCACCGAGGCAGTCTAAATAAATATAGCATGAAATATGTACATAATGACTAGTCACCATCCCTATTAATATGGCTCACACGCCGCGCTTGCCCTCAACCTTCAAACTTCTGCAAGAAAAATAGATTCTCAATGTTTATCACTACAAACTAGAGCAAAAGAAACCAAACAATATTTCTGACAGTATATTATAGATGTAGTTACTGGACTGAGTTTAGTAGCCTCCTCAGGTAGTCCGGTGGGCTTCGTACCCATTTACACAACGTTTCAGGTACGTGTTTTGTATGTTGTAGAAAACAACGTTTTCATTTGTGTAGTGAAAAAAAGAGTTCTGGTAAAGTTACCGAGTTGTAGCGTGACCTTGGCACTGTCACCATGTTATCAGTCTAATTGTAATTCTCCATGCCATCGTTATCAGCGGCCTTGAGGCGCGAGGCCGCCTCGCTTCCGGAGATACGTTACTTATTTATTACCAAGACATTTCCAATTAAGCTTCCGGAAAAACAACAAGAAAGGTTTACATAGCCAGCCGGGCTAGTAATACTACCACGAAATTATTCTTTCGACGTGTCAGAACGAGACAGACTTATGGTGATTTTTTTTACTTTTTTCATTAAGACTTTTTCCGTCATTGTATGCTAAGCTAGCCATACTTATAGGCAAATGCACGATGATCATGTATAAGTTTTATTTGGACTTCAAAAAGAAAACGTCAATTTTCAGGGTTCCGTACCTCAAAAGGAAAAGACGGAACCCTTATAGGATCAGTTTGTTGTCCGTCTGTCCGTCTGTGTGTATGTCAAGAATCTTTATCTCGGGAACGCGTAAAGATATCGAGTTGAAATTTAAACTGTATACGTATATCTACAATCTCTTACAGTTGTGTAAAGGAAAAACTTCTCAGTTATCATATAAAGAAGTTAGAGCAGTTTATGTCGTAAAAAACCGCATATTTCGACACTCAGAAAAATCAAAACCTACAGGATACCTCCCATTGACATAGAACTATGAAAATTGGTTAGAAGCTTTGGCTTAGAGTACACATATAGGAATAAATCTGAAAACTGTACATTTTTATTTGAATCACAAAAAATAGGGCTTCAAAATTCACAAAATATGGGTTTAAAATTCAAAGTGTGTAAATCGTATCATGTAAGGTATCATAAAAAAAAGAGTTTCATTAGCACATGATAAAACAGGTTTTTAATTATTTTAACAACGTACTTCCCAATTTTGTGAAATTTTCTGAATTTGTACGGAACCCTTGGTGTGCGAGCCTGACTTGCACTTGTCCGGTTTTTTTTAGATAAACTGCCCGAGGGAATTCCTGGATAGGGATCCCATAAATCTCAGAGCTTGTGTCGTTCCTCGACACTAAACCTACAAGTACTTGAAGTATTATTCCTTCTTTTCCTACATACTTTTGGCTACATTAAATACCAGTGATATTATCCAAGATCACATAATCTGTTTCAGTTCCTTGAATAACTCTTATTTCCTATAGCAAATGTATTCAATAAGAAAGTACTAAACTCCTCAAGTGCCACCCGTTCTCTTTCCCCAATCCCATTCCTCACTTACGGCATTACCATTGTTGCCACAACAATAACACTACACTTTTTACCCGACCGTTCCACAGACTGACTCAAAAAAACATTCAAATTCACACAATCACTGTTCAACAATGGCGTTGCAAAAACTCGCAAAAATGTAGCAAAACTAGCGCTTCATCAATTAATATGGAAACCTACTGTTCGTAAGAAGGTATTGTTTTTATGTGGGAAACCATACAATTCAATTAACCACATAAATTGAACTGTATGTAAAAGGCTTTACAGTTTATTTTCAGGTGGTGTTGATTGGTAAAAGATATCAATTCAATAGGCGGTGCTATTGTTCTTTCTTTGTAGAGCGACTGTTGCCAACCGATTTGAATTAAAATAACTATTATTACAGTATACGATAGAAAACTTTATAATCTGGTAGAAAATGGTAGAAATATATAATGGTAGGAATATAGACAATGGTAGAAAATTTGGATCGGAGTGTTGGGCCACCAAAAGGGAAAATGAATGGAAATTGCATGCAGCAGAGATGCGAATGCTGAAATGGATGTGTGGTGTGACGAGGATGGATAAAATTAGAAATACATATGTAAGGGGAAGCCTGAAAGTAGCACCAGTGACTGAAAAATTAAAGAGTGGCAGACTGTCTTGGTATGGGCATATAATGATAATGGAGGATAATCATGTCACAAAAAGATCTCTTAATATGGATGGTAAGTGGCAAAAGTAAGAGGGGAAGACCAAGAAAAGTGTGGATGAATTGTGTGAAAGATGACATGCGAGAGAAAGGAGTTGATGATGAGATGACGTATGAAAGAGTGAAATGGTGAAAGGAAACGTGCTGTGCCGACCCCACCTAGTGGGATAAAGACAAGGTGATGATGATGATGGGAGACAACTTTATAATCTGAATCTATAATAATGATGTCGTTGCTCTTATCATTGTAAACAGTCGAACAAAGGAACCGCACTTGAAATCGGGAAAAGGCAATTTCAGGGTCCATGCCTAAAGTTGTTCTATAATGATAGACACCCTGATATCCGAACTAATGGCTTCGTTATAATTAGCCACTGTTCTACTACACCAGTTGAGAATAAGTAAGTTTGTGTAGGCCGGCTGGCTAGTCCTGCTGACATGGCTAATTTCAGTTTGATCGAATTCCCTTAATTATGTCATAGATAGCTATGTAAGTTCATATCAGATAGAATCAAGTGGCACTACCGTGGCTCGGATGACACATTAAATTGTAAATCTCAGTTGTTTTAACCGTGTCGCCATGATAGTGGCCTTTCAAACTTAGACACCGAGGCTAACCACCCAGCCTAATACGAACTTACTTAATTTCCGTGAATGTTACCAAGTGCCCCTCCCCCTCCCCCCGGTCGACAAACAATACAGCACGTATTAGCCATCTGTAAGCACACGCGATGGAATCGCGAGATAGCACCGATTGCGCCGATACCACTCGTTAGCGGACAATGGCGGACATGGTGCCTGATGGCGACTGACAAGCCTGACAGCCGATTTGAGCCGAGCCCGTCATGCCTCCACAAAGGCGTGAGTCTATGGGTTACAGGTACTCAGAACCACTTGGATAATATTAGTTTTATCAAAGGGGGTGCTTCTCAATCGATTGCCAAAGTCATCCAAATCCATATTTCATTAATATCCGAAAAAGACCGACTTTTCTGTCCCCTGGGTAAGGTGAGGTTCAGAATAAACACTGACTATTTATTCATAAGCCTCAGTCATCGATTCTATTACGCTCTAGTCTAAAATTGTATTGTCATCAGAGAATCATTTTTTTGTTTCAAACAAAAAGTATTTGTTTTTCTGGACAAGTGTCTTCATTACTCTTTATAACAAAGTAGCTATGCATCAGTGAGGCAAGGTCAGACGTGTGTAAACTCCACAATACACGAAATGAATACCATACCATCGTCTATATATGTGCCTAGCATCTAGTTAGAGTCTAACTTAGCAGGTAAGTACCTACATAACAGAACATCGAACAAATGTGCACAATACATGTACCAGCGTTTTCTGAGAAGGTGGTATTGTTCCGTGCAAGCATATCGGCCGATCTCGGTAGTAGGTACTCAGTACGAACAGCATAGCGAGCACAGGCCTACTACAATATCTACCATCAGATAAGCCCCCGGTGATGTAACCATCCAACTACATGTTGCTAAGGCAGAAGGTTTAGGAAAGCAAACTAGAACTAAACGGTGTGCTTTATACTTGTTAGAAAATGTGAAATAATTCGATGGTCAGCTATATAGTCACAGTACTTAGGTATAGTATAACTATGACTAAAGATTTGATATATAGGTAGATTGATATTATAAATTATAACAAGTTGTGATCTGCAAAAAAGGAATGTAGTCAGTTGGACTAATGAACGAATGGCTAAAAATATATTTATCATTCACGATTTTTTGGGGAATAGACTGTACTTTATCACCCTTTTTTAATAGTGCACTGCAGGACCTAGGCCTACCCACGAAGGGTGAACTTGAATTGAACTAGATTTTATTCATTTTGTCAACTTTATCGTAACCCCGAACCGTAATTGTACGGTTATATTTAATATAATTAATTATGGATTGCCATAATAATCTCGAGACGCGACTAGCTTCTAAAATGAAGGAATGTCTCAGAAAAAAGAAATCAAAGGAGCTGCGGTTTGGCCAGGTATAATATCATGTTAGTAGATAATTTGTCATCACCATAGCACACGAGAGTGGCGGCTCGTTTTGGCAACATCACGGTACCTATCCACGAGCTAGTTGCCATGGCTACAGCCAGCTTTTTGCTCCACTTCATTTGCACAAACCTTGACTGGGCGTTTTTGCGCTATTATGTCATAGGCCACAGAATACACATACTCTCTACTAACTAGTACCTACTGCCTACACTCGCCAACTAGTATTATTTAATAATTATCATCATCGAACATTTTTATCATAACAAACTACATCTCCACTAGAAAATCTACCTTATTCTCTTGACGAGAAGCAACAAAAGTCAAAACTCGCGTCTACGTTTTTTGCGGTCCGAGAATAGGTATTCCGTGAGTGTATCTTTGAACAGGATGGAGTAATGATGGCGCGTTTTCTTTAATAAGACTCAACTTTTTGTGTCGTTGCGTAATTTATTTCTTCGAACTTTATAATTTCGGGCTGAGCTTTGATTGGGGCAGCGCCAGATGTTGGCAAAGCTTGAACTTTTCTTTCTTCATTGTTGTGTAAAAATTTAATACCTCAACATTTTCCGTTATCTTTAGACATGCAATGACGTCCAAGAATTTATATTTGAAGCTTTTGCGCTAAACAAGTTTTGCAAGTTAATTGAGTAAGCATAATAAGCATTTACGTAAAATAAATGAAGATAGGAAGTTGTTTTGTTTTACGTATCTAGTGAAAATTATAAAACAAGTGATGGGTAATTCGTCAGTTCCGGTTCCAAAAGATCTTCAGTTATTTCAATATCAAATTAGATTGTATAGGATGTATGTGATAAAAGTAGACGAAGTCTAAAGTTTTTACGACATTTTATTCTACGAAATAATTTCAATTGGCCACAATTAAAAGCCTCAGCATGGCCGGAGACAGTCGCGTACGATTGTAGACAAAAAGCCGCCAGAGAGCCGGCAACAGTTGCCGACACTTTTTGCTGCAAAAAAATAACTCTTCGGTCACGTTGCTCGGACTTACGCACTCTGCTTTCAAGGATATAGTTTTTTGTAATAATTTTATTGTAACTCGTATTTAGTTACAGTTTTTTCTCGTTGAAGAGCTGTTTTTGCCAGCATGAGAAAAGTTACCAAAACATGAGACCATCTGGCCGCGCGCGCTGTGGGAATCAAAATATACTGTAATTAGAACGTGATTGCCGCAACTCACCGCAAGTAACTTGGTGTAAGGCGCGGAGATTCTTTTATAGAAAATATGTAAAGAAATAGAAATCTTCAGGCAATATTCCATTCTTGCATTTATTAGTCTAGAATTTTAGATATCTTATCTATAACTACCTTTTGAAAACTATTATTCTGTCATAAGAGACAAGAGACATGTCCTAACAGCATATAACCAAATATACATTTCATGATCAAATCATTGACTAGAAAAGAAAAGAAGAAGAAGAGACGTGGCATTTACGGTATTTACCACAAAATCAACATATCACAGCAAATGTAAAAAAACTTATATTCACAATCTTGTGAATATTCGCATATCTATGCGTAAAATAAATACGATTTTTCAAAATCGTATAGCAACTGTGTGGTGACTGAATTTGTTTTCCGAAAATAAGTACATATTTAGTAGGGTGGGTCACCGAAGTATGGAGAAAAAAAAACTTGTAGTTTTTCTTCAGGCACAGTGGAAATATGGTGCCAAACCATAAGTATAAGCAGACTGTGAAGTTTGGTAGTAATCAGAATCCATCTACTGCCTCCAGTTCCATGCCGAAATTTCCAAAAAATGTAGTTAGGAAGGTCTTAGCTGAATGGCAATAAAGTGCACTGATCATAATTATTTATGAAATATAAGCTTTAATCTATAGTAATTAACTTTATTAAAGGGAATAACATCGCAAATAATTAATAAAACATAAAAAATATAGTAATGGAAGTGAAGGAGTTAATATGTGGCAAATTCCTTTTTCTTGTCAAATATTGGTATTGATTTTCTCGCATCTATTTAGGTTTTTTGCATGGTTTTCTTGGTAAAATATGATATGAAAAAAAATATATAGTAAAACCGTAACTACTTTTAACCGAGTAACTACTTTTATTACTCTTTCTTTCGCTTGGATGTGATAAAAGAGACATAATTAATTTCCTTTTCCTTTTTATTCAACAAATGCTTAATTAGAGATTTTTTCAGTTCCAGATTTTACAATTGATGACTCAGTGAAGATTTCTCGCTGATTTAAACGAAAATACGCTAATACATTCATTTTTTCCTTTGGTAGCTCAATTTGTTTTGTTGTTATATCTTTAGTTGTGCCAAAGTCGAAAACACGTGAATATCATCATTTGCCAAGCTATTTGTTGATCTATTATGAAGAAGTCTTCTCTTGCAGGTATTTTTTTTGGGTTTCAGTTAACCACATTTGATTAAATTTTGACTTTTGCAAGCTACAATATCTAAATATCAAACACAACTTTACTTTCAGTCAAAACTATAATACATTTTATCCAGATAGTTTTTGGTGAGATTTGAAAAAGGTCTCTCACTCTAAATAAGAATTTTTCATGAATATATTCATTTTTAGTATTATTATACAACTAAAGGATTCAATTAGCAACTTTTCAATGACAACGGCTTTGATTTCGTGATTATGTTGGCTTTTTTATTCTTATTTTAACTTTTATACTCTGAACTACTCACAAAATTCATCATGATTTCATAGTATGGCAAAATGCCTTTTAAATCCCATAAATCAATCATAAAAAACACTTACAATGGTTTGGAGTGTTTTTCAATTTTAAAATAAAGTTAAACAAATAACTGCACTCCATTTACGCAACGCGCTTCTTGAAAGTTTTTAAGATCAACTTTGCGTCAATTTTTTCTTCAAAAATCCCACCTCTATCCCATTCCTTACTCCTGTTCTTAAACTCAACCAGAGAAACGTCTTTATTTATAGTTATTTAGAGCTATTACATGTATAATCGGATATCAATAACTTGAAAAAAATATGTGAGACTCGACATCAAAAATTTACTTTTTCAGAAATTTCGTTTACAATCTGGAGGCAAATTTTGGAAAGAATAATGAAATCAAACTTTATGTATAAATTTACTTAACCATTTGGCACCTTTTTATTTCTGAGCCTCTTGAAAAATAAAGAAAAAAATTTTTTGACCCACCCTAATATTTAGGTGATTTTCATTGGTGAAAGGCAAGCTTTCCTTTCTACATAATAATATATTGAATAATTAAATAATCGAAATATAAGTACCTATGGATAATCACCTAAAATAGCACAAACGACTTTAATCATTACAATCTATGCACGTACAAAATACGAAGAGTGTGCTATGATCGAAGTACACTATTTCTCAGACTACTTTAAACCTTCTTTATTGTAGTCTTAGCACAATTTTTAGATTAATATTGATTTTCAGAAACAGCTCAGCCGGTTCCCATGTAATTTAAATGGGACCACCTTTTTATGAACCAGGCAGGTACCAAACAAAGAAGAATATTCCAAATTGGTTCATAATTTGCGGAGTAATAGCGTAACCCTACATGCATACTCGTACTAACAAAAACATACAGTCGTATTGAGAACCTTTTTTGAAGTACGTTGACGATTTCTAGAGGTGATGACCTTTGAATGAAGGGTGCGCTTGAGAAGTTGAGAACATTTGTCCGGCGAGGTCAGTCGTCAGTTGGAGTAACATTGTAGAGCCGTCCTCGTCCCGGGCGCCCTCGGCCGAGCTCAGCTCCACAGAGTAAATAAACGCTGCAACATGCAGGACATTAGCGCCTCGGAAAATGTTTACATCAACGCAAGGGCTGGCTTCTACTGCATGATTGGCTCAGCTATGCTCTTGTTGGCTTGTCATTCTTTGAAAAGGTTCTTAATTAATTTGAAAATGAGATCGATTTCTTAAATAATGCGAAAAATAAGCGTAGATAGAGAAGGACGTCGGACTACCCAACAAACGGCCTGATAGAGCCCGCAAGGACACATGCTATCCGATAACTACCAAAGGTAGAGTAAGGTAGAGTCCTATTTTATGTTCCACGGTTAGTAGATATTTCGAAAAAGAGGCGTGAAAACATGTTAATGATGCTAAAAAACTCTTTGAAAAACGATCGACCTTAAAGGTACATATGACCTATGCTGCCGGTATACACTACTTAACACTACAATTCCGTACAGTTTCTTGACCAATTTATAGTAAAGAATTGCATGTGTTTAGAACTGAAAAATAGATAATATATGGAACTCTCTACACTCTAAAACTTCTACAAATCTACAGCCACGCAAAAGTCACCAAACTCTACGAATTCTACGATGTATCGATTCAATAAGCACCTATTGTGCCTAATTCCTCCTTGTTGATAACACTCGAGTTGTTTATTCCATCGCCTCCCACTACTCCATCCACTTTCCACCGCTCCAGCTCGTCACAGCGGCGTGCCTCCGGCAAATAGGCATCCTACCACCCGCCCCACTCCAAAACGACACATCTACAACATCACTCTCTTCAAAACCAAACTTAGCTCAAAAATCATAAGCCTCATTATGGTATGCCATCGACGCAGTACTTACAAGCACCAGCCGGCGCCGTAGCAACACATCGCTAGATTATAGCGTAAACAAGTGATGGAACACGTGTACCTATACAAACTGTTACGGTATTCTGTGCGTCGAGTTGAATTGAAAGTGGCAACCGAACAGGCTGTGAAGGAAAGGGTAATATTTATTTATAGATTCGAAACGAAAGGTTTCTACTGACCGTTGAAGAAAATTTTCTGAAGATGGACTAAAGGCACTACGGCAGCCATTATTACCAAGATTGCAAGTTAGTGTCCGTAAACTGCAAGATATGACATTGTTATCCGTTGCCCGAGATAACAGCATTCTTTTGTCTGAAATGACATCCAGCCTTTCGACACAAGGACTTTTATCTTCTGGTTGATTATTGTCTTATCTCCGTGGCATCAAGACATCACAGTCCTTAAGTAGTGTGCAGAGTAACGCGGTGTGCATTAGTCAGATCGTCAAACATTTGCAGCAGTCGCTGGGCCCGTGTACATACAGTGTACATTATATACACAATACACTGTATACACAGTGCACTGTATACACTGTATGCACTTATGGTACACTCACATTGTCTCGCCGCGTGCCGACTCTTGTTGACTCCCCTGGTTACGGTGACAGCGTGTTTGCGGAGGGCGATACACTGGAAACCAGCTTTATTCACAGGATATCAATATTTATTAGTGTTTATTACACATTTCCTTCATCAGAGAAAACCTGATAATTACCTACTTTGAATATATGATGACACTGAGCGCGCCTTTTCTTATTACAGTATTATAATGATAGTTTCCCCCCAGTTTGACCACCTTTTCTAATATGTCACTGTATCTGCTAGTGGTGGGAAATTCTATAATTAAATTCTAAAGAACTCATTTGTACGGGCCCGGGTTTCAAACCCATGACTACATAATAGTAAGGCGGGTGGTAACTACCACTAGACCACCACGAGGAACTTTACTAACGAAGCTAATAAAATAAAATGTAAGCGAATAGGCTATTTAAGTATTTGGTGATTAACTGGATAGCTTTGTCTTTTAAACTGCTTAACTACTTAACATTGTAAGTACCTACTTCAAGCTTTAAGTATCACAATTAACGTGGTCCTTTAATTAATGAAAAATACCCTTCTTAACGGTGATTAAGTGTATATTTCTTAACCGACGCTTCCAGGTCTCGTTGGCGTAATTGGCCGGTTACGGCATCCTGCGTTTAACCGCCGGTTAATCTGATGGTTAAAATAATCACATCAATTTTTATCCAAAACTAGAAATATCGCTCGCCATCTAGGTTTAATGAGCTTTATTAGCAACCATTAAATCGGGTGAGTTATCCAAGCACTTTTACGTAATATACCTTCTCAAATATTAAATTATATTAAATTGCGTAACGTCTTCTCGTCCGACATACCTCAGTGCCTCAAGTCGAAAGTTTTCGACCAGTGTGTGTTGCCAGTGATGGCACAGAAACATGGTCCCTCACTATAGGCCTAATTAGTAAGCTCCAAGTAGCCCGGCGAGCCATGGAGAGGGCTATGCACGGAGTTTCTCTGCGAGATAAAATCAGGAATGAGGAGATCCGTAGAAGAACCAAGGTTACCGACATAGCCCAGCGGATTGGCAGGTTGAAGTGGCAATGGGAAGGACACATAGCGCAGAGGACTGATGACCGATGGGGTCGAAAAGTTCTCGAGTGGAGACCACGTACCGGCAAGTGCAGCGTTGGATGTCCACCCACAAGGTGGACGGATGACCTCATCAGGACCGCAGGATCGAGCTGGATGCAAGCCGCTACCAACCGGTCTTATTGGAAAACATTAGGGGAGGCCTATGACCAGCAGTGGACGTCCTATGGCTGAAATGATGATGATGATAACCTTCTTACTTTCTCTAATTCATTCAATTAATTCATTATTTGTTTATGTTGTATAATCTAAATTATATTTTTAACTAATGCGCACCCCGTCCATTATTTATACGCTTTCTGTCCTCTCCATCCTAAAGTTGCCTGGCAGAGATCGCTATCAGCGATAAGGCCGCCCATTGTTACACTGTTTATGTATCTTTGTTTCTTCTTTTTGTTTATTTTTTGGTGTGCAATAAAGAGTTAATCTATCTATCTATCTAATTCAAGTATTTTTGGAGTTAAAGATAATACCTAAATAGATCGCTAATTAATCTAATTTATTTAGTCAGTCATTTGATGGTTGATCAACCATCAAAGTCAAAGTAGGTAATAGTTATTGTATATAATTATTTTGTTGTGAATTTGTACTGAAATTTAAAATGTTCCTGAGCTTTGTTGTAGTTGCAATAATTAATGCATGGTTGTAGGACTACTACTCGCGAAGGGTGATAGAACCTTATTATCTAGCACGCTGACCCAGTTCTAGTTGGTGGATTCCCATAAGCCATTTTTTTTTCATCACATCTATTCGAAAAAGACTACTTGGTTCGCCTTTAAGTGCGCCCAAAGGAGGTGTTTTCTATAAGGAACTTTATAAGTGCGACGGAATTATCTTTACCGCGCACTTTTTGAATTCGGAACAAATAAAAGTAAGTAAGTTCGTATAGGCCGGGTGGCTAGCCCTGGTGTCAGAGTTTTTAGGCCGCCTGAAGGCCTAAAAAAAGTGCGAAATAAATAAGTGCGACGGTATGATCTTTGCCGCGCACATTTTGAACTTGCAAGTATTTGTAATGTTAGTGTTCAGCGCCAAGAAAATGAACGGAAAGAATGTAAATATAAGTTTTCATTTGTTTTATTATTAGATACCATTAAATTTCAATTCAGTTGTTACTCTACGTTTTATTAAATAATAATATTATAGTAAAATATGAAGCGCATTTTGTTTTCTCATAGAGGTGATGAAAAGTAGAGTGTACCACTCCCTCGCTACGTTCAGGATTATACTAAAGAATCCCTCGCTACGCTCGGGATTCTACTCTAGAATCCCTCACTTCGCTCTGGATTCAAAAAAGCGCCCTCGCCGTAAAAATATTATTTTGCTCCCATATGATACAATCTACTATTTCACTGTTGTAAGCTGGTTACTTTAAGTTTTCCTTTCCGAAATGTCAGTGGTTTGAAAAGACCAAAGAACTAACTGGCACGGGAACAAGATTAAGCTCCTCTCCTCAACCTCACGATTATAAGACGAGCGTCACTAATAAGTACCCACTGCTTGAGATTGCAAAATAGTATCTAGACACGTGATTTAACCTAACTATTTGAAATTTAGCACATTTATTAAAGTCAAACAATATTTTACTACAAATCCTTACTTCACAAACTACACATTAGTCAATACATGCGGCTTTGCTGTTTCTCTAATTGCACATAGGCGTAAAGTGAATATTAATTATCAACTATTAATTATTATTCTGTTATACAAATAGTTCTTGTTGTAACGAAACGGCAGTCACATAATATATTGATTGAGCTGTAGAGTTTGTGGAGTACGGGCTTGTAGAGTTAAAGCGTATAGAGTTAGAAGCTTGGTTCTACATGAGATCTGATAACTTTTTGATAATGGGAACTGTGATCATGTCTTTCACATGAATTTTTTTTTGTTGGGTTTATATTTTCATCCAACCCAATTACACCGTTGCACCTGGGGCACTAGTACTTACCTGTACGACCTATGGGAAAATGGTCACAAGATCGAGTAAAAGCAGGGCTCAGCTTTGAAAATTAGTGTTAGGGAGACAGGATAAGTAGCGAAGTATGCGTTTAAAAAAATCAGTTTCTATCGGTTCGAAAATTGAGCTCTTAAACGAATGAGAAAGATCAAACAAGAGTGCCAGGAGCCGGTGTGTTCTGGTTCTGGTTATCAGCGATCGCGTCGGCCGGTCTGCGAGCGCGTGCAGAATAAATTGATATTGATGACAACGAGCCATCAAGGCTGCCGCTACACGGTAGGTATCGCTTGCCACACTGATACATTAATATTGTCGTCAACCCGTGTTCTAGCCAAAAGTAAAATAAGTACTATTACAGATAATATCATTGCCTACCATTGTACTAAAGAATAAGAACATCCTTGTACATGCATGATGCTTCTGCATTATCATCAGCTTTGGCATCTACATCGCCGTCATCTGATTCACCATCTAAGCTACTGGAGCAGTTGTGCCAGCGGCCCAGAGCCACGCTCCACGAGACGAGGCATCGGGCCGAGAAACACGAAAACGAGTACTTTTAAAAACGCGATGTGAGAGGTCGAATGATATTGATTCAAATTTAAAAAATATTATAGATAAGGGAAAATCTTGAAATATTTAATGAACCGGACAAAATTTTGAAAAGTGACCGGTTCTAATAAAAAAAAAACTTACAAATTTCTCACCAAAAAAAGTTTAATAATTCGAATGCTCAGAATTATCAGCGACAACACCCCATTATTTTTTACGAATAAAATAGCCAGTTTATTTTTCTATTTAACAGACCGAGAAGATATTTTTTTCAATGTTGCATTATGAGTAATTAATTAAAAACTCACTGTCGCCCGCCGCTCTGGCGCAATCCTGTCGAGCGCGACCGCGTAAAATTTGTCCGATTGAAGGGGCGCGGTTCTCGTTTTTTGAAAAACAATAGTTCGTCAATGAGACACTTTAAGGAGCTGGGCTGGCTCGGGTAGACGCTGGAGGGGGAAATGCACAAAACACACCATGCGGGATGTCAGTGCAGGACTTATCGCCCCTACTTCAAATTAGAATTAGAACTAGAATCCTTGTACACTCATCAATACAACAAAAAAAAAATACATCGATGGCTATTGGCTGTAAGTGCTTCATGTCTTTGTGTTATTGACTTTCATATTGCGCTATAATATTTTAGCTACGGAAAAAGAAAATGTTGCTTTATCTTTTAATTTTTTTTTGCATTTTAAACCTTTGTTACTCTTCCTGATGGAAATAGTTCTTTGACTATCAAAGTTTCCATAGTTACATTATATTCATTAAGTAGGTACTAGTTTTACTTTTGCTGATCTATGATAATAATATTGTACCTCACCTTACTGGACACGACGTTATAAACAGCTAGGTACTCCTGCTTATTCTGCATCCGGCAGACTAAACAGCTGGTGTATCATTAAAGCAATAAAAAGACAAACTTCCTGCGGTAAATATAGCTATCGATAGATTGCCATAACTGTACCGCTAACTGTATACATCCACTTCATCTATATCTAGAGATACAACTCCATGCAATTTATTTTTTTTATCATTCCACTTCCCCAATTTGTTATTTAATTGGGTATTTTTTTATTGATTGACTTTTTCTTACTCATCATCATCAACCTTTGATGTCGCTCTGCTCTCAGAAACCTCTCTTTGTCACCAAATATACTACTTATGCTACAATAAGCCGTGTATAAACTGTGGTGGTCTAGTAGTAATGACATCCACCTCAATCGTAAAGTTGTAAGTTCAAATCCCGGTTCCGTACCTATGAATTTCTTGGTATTTATGTACGGAATTTCACACTACTGGCTTTATACTTGGCACAGTGACGGAAAACATCGTGAGGCAACCTGCATACGTCCGTACAAGAAATTCGATGTCATATGTGAATCCACCAACCCTCAGTAGACCAGCGTGGTGGATATGGCCCAGACATCCTTCGTGGGTAGGCCTACGGCCTGCAGTGGACTTAAGAAGGCTAGTGCAGTACAATATACGACGTTACAACTCATTAAGTCATTTACCGTGAATTGTATTTCATTTCATTTGCAGAGTGATGTAAGCAATAAGAAGTTTTCCAATCAATAGTACCAAAGCCTGCCAGTACTGACCGTCAGCCAGCCTGCCGTTTCAATTATCCACCATCAGTATTCTGCCCGAAGCCGACCCTTTGTCTGTGCCGCCGTATGTATGCGCACGTAGCATGCATTACCAGCCAACAACCTTGTTGCAATACACCTCTAACCAGTTTGTACTGAACTACCACATACTTATAGTGAGCGAAAAGGTACAGCGACACGGTTCTATAGTTTGTTAACTATTAACTAGTAAGAAGTACCTGCACTGCTATCTACCCTGTGGTATCGCAGTGATGGTATGTACTTTGTTATACGTACGAGGTTATATGAAACGTCTACTTAGTCTATTTATTAGCCTGATCATTTGTTATAGTACGGAAATATCCTGTGAAACAAAATAATAATACATCACACGTCAATTTTCATAATTATATTAATTCTATTCAACATGAATATTAGTTTGGTAGCTGGCCTTGCAGCCTTACAAACATGAAGTCGTGGGTTCAAATCCCGGTCCGTACCAATGAATTCCTTGGAATTTATGTACGGAATTTAACACCACGGACTTTTCAGTGAAGGAAAACATAGTGAGGCAACCTGCATGCGTCCGGACAAGAAATTCGATGGCGTATGTGAATCCACCAATCCGCACTGGGCCAGCGTGGTGGATATGGCCCAATCACCCTTCGTGGGTAGACCTACGTCCTGCAGTGGACTATTAAAAAGGCTGGTACTGTACAGTGTACATAACTAAATTGACAACGACATTGATAAAAGACCTCCTCTAAGTTCAGTACCACGTTCTAAGCAGCTCTCTGTGAAGTCAAAGAAGATGTAATAATACTGGTGAAGTGTAGCATTACCAGGCTCGAGGCCGTGACTCACGGAGCAAGATAGACGCAGTGTCGCCTCGTGTTTACCTACTCAATACCTACTGAATACGTACTTGTAGGCTGTAGCTGTGTGCTGTGGCCTTATTGTGGTCACTTAGAACATGATATCATGTCATTGCCTACGTTACTCGTGCAGGGGTTACATAAGCTTAGAAATAGAATGAGTAAATACATAAAACTGCACAATTAAGTGCTAATATGGCCATATGAGGTGCTGCGTAAGGAGTGGCAAGTGTAGTGTAGGATGTCGACTTATGTGTAAGGAGACTATGGAGACCGACTACTTGGGCTTCAAGACAAGTAGCTTGCAAATCGATTTCTTGAAATTCTATGTTAAAGTGAATAATACTCTTTCTTAGATATATAACGACAATGATTCGATTTACTTCTTTCTCCAATGCAGTAACTCTAGGCAGTGACACATCTTCAAAAGTATTTCTGATCGTCTAAGTTATAACTCTGTATTTCGCATTTATTCGACCGAGAGCTTGAGTGTCGAAGAATGCAACATGAGCTAAGATTTTTTCTGCCAAAATTGTCTCTAAAATGTTTACTATACAGTTTCAGGCACGGTGAAGAATAAATCAATCGTTCGCTGCTCGGTTCAGTTCAGGCATGGACTCCGCATGGTTAATGATATCCACGGAATTAGGTATCCTTTCTCATGGCAGCCAATCCAGCGAGGTGGCGATTCTTTCATTCTGTTGTAATGAAATGCTTTTTTCACCACACCACCATGGGCCTCCTCCTAGCAAAGCAAAGGGATAAAACCATTTTATCCACCTATAATGTCAATTCATACTTTGTTTCCACTCCATGGGTATACATTGGTGGAAAGACAATTTTTCCCCCATGCGTAAGGGTGCTCTTGTTCTCCTCTTGCGCCGAGCAGGGTGGAGACTGGAGGGGGATCTCCGTCGAGGAGTTGCTGGTTTTTTCCACGAGCTCGTCAGCCATCATTACGCCCGAGGCTCCGAATCAAGCGGCTATCAGCTCCATCGCGTTTTTTGCTGCTCATTGTGAGTTAATATATGCAACATGGCTGCCTCGGGCTGTTTAACCGTAGAGCAGTACATGGACTCCGAGAGTCTGAGTACTGGCATAAAATATTGATGCATACACACTTGTGAAATAAGTTCTCGGTAATTTGGTGAAGAAGAAGCTACAAGAAAAGATACTTATATTAAAAAAAGAATGGCGAACTAGAAAACCACGACTCTTTGGCATGGGAAGTACGCAGATTTAAAGAAGTTAACATTATAATATCTGTGTTTTATGTTTTTCTGCTGGTAATTAGCACGAAGGACATAAAAATACTGAGAGCAGGCCGAAATTAATACAAAACATCTGGCTCAACGTATAAGCATTGCCATTCAGCGTGGCAATGCTGCCACCATGCTGGGCTGCCAACTGCCAGTAGGCTTGAGAATTTGGATTATCTTTTGACCTTCAAGGGTCTGTGGATGATCCAATTGCTTGTTATGTGTAGTTTGTGTATTTTTAGATTATGTAAGTCTTGTATTTAGTGGTAGTTAATAAAGGCACTTGCCCTTCAATAAAAAAATCAAATCTCGTTTTGGATTTTTTTTAGAAACGTACTCCAGCATACCAAGTTCCTTGGATTCGGTGCGAATGTAGGTGCTCCATCAGATCCGTGGCAGCTTGGGTACTGGCTCCACAAATGTGTTACACAGATGATGTCATTGCAGCAAAAAGACGAACAAAAACACGCGCAAAAACAGTTGGCGAACAACTTCGATGATTTTTTCCGATTGAGACTTCAAGTGACAGCTGAACTACTACTTATGTCCAAATGGCAAAAAATATTAGGAATATGAGCTAAGATCTTTCATATGGCTCTCGGTACCGGCATCTTGTTGGAAGGCTATAAGTCAAGCTCCATAGGCATAGCATACGTGGTCATACTTAGCTGTGCCACGTTACGCAACAGAAAATATACTAGTACTGGCTCTTAGAATAAGTATAAAATACATAAGTAAGACTTATCTTTGTTGTATAGTCTACCCAACCATGAAAACAATGGACATAGAAGTAATAGGTAAATTACTCCACCCATGGGGTCTACTATCAAGCAGACAGCATCGATGGGCACAATTTCTGCGAGCAGGTCCATCACAAAAATAGTTTGAATATGTGTGGTAGGTTTACTTACATTGATGAGCGATTTGAAGGTATAGTTTTCTTTTATGGGTCTAGTTTTGAATTTTTTAATTTCAACAGCTTATAGAGTAGATTCTCCAAAATAAACATTTAATAGAACATTTTATCATCTAGTTTTTGTCTTCAAATCGAAAATCTGTCACAAATCAATTGACAACGTGTTCCGGTTGTTACCAACAGCAAAAACTAAAGGCACAGACAGGTTTCTAGGTGTAAAAAACATAATATTCAATATTGCTGATTCTATAGCACGATTCATTTCAAACCAATCCATGGTACAATTCTATTATAGTTATAGCTCCATCTTTAGCCTTTCCGGCTGCCAATCGACACATCCTCGATTATACGAAGCACTTACTCGTGCATTCGATAAAAAGTTTCAAGAAGAGTAACTCATTAACAACACGAGTTTACCGGTCATTAGTTAAAAAAACATCGCTATTCTCCTTCTCTCATCCTCGTCACCCGCCACGGCTGTCAGGTCTCGGCTACCGAATGCAATTTGATCCTAACAAATGGAGCTAAATAAATTGTAGTTTGCAGTTTTTGCTGCCGAAGCCACAGATCAGATAACAGTTACTAGAGAACCGAAGGTCCCACCAGGTCAGTTTTTGTCTGTTCCCAGTATATGTTGTAGTTAGTCAGAGATCAAAATAGAAGTATGCACGGCGAATGGAGTCATGTTTAATGACGGTAGGTACCGAATTAAAGTGGTTTGTTGCTAACAAGACGATAAATACGGTTAAATAAAATGATTGTAAGATAAAAAGTGTGCTTAAGGAAAATGGAGCTGCATATTGCAAGTTAAAAATGTTGATTTAGAGGTTACCCCATGGTTCTCGAGTGTTCGAGGCTTGTTTGAAGTCAAAATGTCGATGGAACCTTACATCTTGTTTTTCTCTCGGATTTCGCAAATACGTTACCTACAGTACACATAGACAGTTATTTACAGCGAATAAAATACAAAACTAAACACGTACTTAACTTACTTCTACAGTCTTGGTCATTTCAGCCACAAAACGTTCATTGCTGGACATAGGTTTGGATATCAAGAAGAACTCGTCGGAATAGGCTTGATCCTGTGTTTCCCTGGTATCTTCATCATATTTTTCCTTCACGTGACCCTACGTTACTTCATAAACTGCCAGTCCATGTTATTCGTTACTGGCGTTACTGCAGTCTTCATAAAGAGAGGCAGTGTTGCCTGTACGTGGATCCCGTTTGAAAAATTGCTCCACTGTTAGCAAAATGGGTATCAAGCTTGAAGCTATTAAACTTACGACAGTTACCTACTTACTTAGGACTTACTCCCCTTCTTGTACAGTAGAATTCAAACAATTGTAAACTTCACTAACAGAAAGACTCTGACTCTGAGGTCTCGACTGTTTAAATTTTGATGATTTAAACAGTCGAGACCTGAAATTAAATTTAGAAATTTTGAATTATTAGGACAGTAATTATTTTCGTGCCTGGAAGAGATCCAGGCAGGATCAAAAACCACGATTCTCCGACAATCGAATAATAAACTATCTTTGTATTACTTATACAGTACTGTATCAGCCTTTTTAATAGGCCACTGCAGGACGTAGGCCTATCTACGAAAGAACTCATTGGACGGAACTGAGATCCCAGTTTGAATTTGAACTCACGACCTCACGATTGTAAGGCGGGTGATACGATCACTAGGCCCGGCTATTTACAAGTCCCAAGTAGTTCATAGTTACTGTGGTGTTGCGTGTACTCCAGTGTTAGTTACAAGTAGTTTGTAGGTACTGTTTGGTTGTGTGTGTTAGCTCAATGGAGCCGCCGTCACGGTGTCACTCCCACCATCCATCATCATCACGGTCGCGGCGAATTATTCCAATTGCCACAGTTCATTACCCCAGAACGTACAGACAGACAATAGGACGCTCCCACCACACGGAGCTGCCAGAGATCCGTTGTTCATGTGGGATTCTGTCAAATTGAGTTTTGTTTTTCATTGTAAATAGAACAAAGTTAACGAATTTGGGAGTTTAGGTGAAAGAAATTTGGGAATTTCGACTGTAATTTGAAATCGCCACCACACCATTCGGATTTCCATAACGTCGTTTTACGTTGTCAATCTGTTCCACCATGTGTAAACTTAACGTGTAGTTAAAAGCATGAAATCAAAATCGAATTCTAACCAATATATTGGTAATACACTGTCCAAAGTTGACAAGTTATAAACTTTGCCGTAAGGATGCATTTCCATTTAAAGCTGTTACATTTGAAAAAAATCCTGCTTAAAAGTAACTAATTCCTCCTAGTCTGATTGCGACAGAGTCCCCAAACAGCCAATACTGTCGGCTCCAATTAAATCTGTCACTCACAATGAAGTCACAACCTTGGAGCATGTCAAGTTCAACCCGCCTCGTCACCAGAATAACCTGACCTCTCCTACGTCACCCCGCGATACATTGTACAGAGCATCGCCACAGATTACCCGCCAGTTAGTACCAGCCCCCGCCTGTTGCCGGGGCCAGGCTACACTGGTCGCTTGCACAGTATTATGCCAAAAGCCAATTACAGGTTCGCTGAAGTAATTTGCTTACATCATGTCATTACCGTGGAAATTGATGGAAACTTTCCGTTCGGGAGTATTCGTCAATTGGATGTAATTGAAATGTATATCGTATTTACAATACCCCATGATTATGATAGGTAATCATCATTGTACGTATTTATCAGCCGTAGAAAGTCTACTGCAGGACATGGACTTAATTTTTATATTTTCAACAATAATTTATATTTTGTTTCTGCGAAGACGATCTATATCTCTGCTCTGTATGAATAATTAGCTTTCCAGTACGTGATCACACGTACCTACTGATGAGCATAGGCTATTCACCTCCGACTTGCTGATCACGTCAATTCCACACTCTCTTCCATAAAAACAAAAGTTTTTTTTAGACAAGCTCTGAACGTAGGTAACATTCAGAGCTTGTCTAAAAAAAAACTAGGAAAAAATCCCATCCTCTTAGCGTAGAGAGGTCCTCACATGAGATCTCACAGAATATGCCATACTTTACAGCCCTCTGGATGATGTCTTCGGCGCGACCAAATCAGACTGCATTGTTTAACAGGAGCACCACAAACGCTTTTTCTTGAAACTAGCCCTTAAGTTGTTTAGTACCACGATTTGGCCACTTGTAGGGGTAAATGTGACGGTGTTTAGCTGCTCTACCACGCCCGCACGCTTGAGGTTTTATTTATATCGCCGATATGCGCTTGTTGTGTTTACCTGGAGAGTAGATGTACCTATATATATTGCATGTAGAGTATTGTATAAGTGTCCTAAAGGGAAAGCATAATTGTTTCAAAAAAAGTCAACACATGTTTGGGATTTTGATTATACTATTATGTAATGTTTTTATCAAGCAAATTACGTTACATAACCCAAAAATGGCAATATGCTTAAATTATGATGTGATTCTCATCATCATCATATTAGGCATAGAATGTCCGACCCTGGTCCACGTGATTTTTTTTATTTAATTATGATACTGACGGGATTTTCGTATATTATTTACCATCCGTACCGACCCGTCGCTAGGGTCTGCGTGATGCCGCGGAAGAGTGCGGAAGCGTACCCGTAGCCCCGACACCAGGCGCAGTGGCGGAAACACCCCAGGTTTTAGTGAGTATGCCACCGACTAGCGGTGGAGACTCCCACATAACCACCGGCCTCCCCAGGCCTGGTGGTATTCATAAAGGATTTTCCTGAGTCAAATAAAAACGGTCCGCGTAGTAGTACCTACTCATTAGCTTGAGAAAGGCTTCCAAAACTCTGATTAACCACTATAGTTGCTATGACTAGTAAAATACGCGAGTAATTTCTTGTTATACAAGGCTATCTGCTTGCTCATCATACAGACCATCAACGTTGTATCAAGTAAAACATCTTTTAGTTTTTAGGGTTCCGTACCTCTAAAGGAAAAAACGGAACCCTTATAGGATCACTTTGTTGTCCGTCTGTCCGTCTGTCCGTCGGTCCGTCTGTCCGTCTGTGTGTATGTCAAGACTCTTTATCTCGGGAACGCGTAAAGATATCGAGTTGAAATTTAAACTGTATACGTATATCGATGAATTCTTGCAGTTGCGTGAAAGATATACTTCTCAGTTATCGTATAAAAAAATTAGAGCCGTTGTTATATGTTGTAAAAAACCGCATATTTCGACACTCACAAAAACCAAAACCTACAGGGTACTTCCCATTGACATAGAACTGTGAAATTTGGCAAAAAGCATTGTCTCAAAGTACACATATAGGAATAAATCTGAAAACTGTACATTTTTATTTAAATCACAAAAAATAGGGCCTCAAAATTCACAAAATATGGGTTCAAAATTCAAAGTGAGTAAATCGTATCATTTAAGATATCATATAAAAGAACTTCATTAGCACATGCTAAAACAGGTTTTAATTATTTTAACAATGTATTTGTACGGAACCCTCAATGTGCGAGCCTGACTCGCACTTGCCCGGTTTTTTTAGGTACTCCTCGCATGTAGCCCCTATACATCCATATCTGATAAAAAAGCGACTCTAGGTGATTTTCCTATTCGCCTGATTTGCTACTACCATCCTCTCCAACTTTTATTTTGTACACAAACCTGTAATAGAGAGTAACCATATGGCTCGTTGTACAATAGATGTAAAGCAAGCCATTGACGTAAGTGCAGCAGGCGACCGAGCAGGCTGTAACTTGATAGCGCGCAGATTGGCTCGTAGTAAGCTTCACCTTGACCGCGGGTCTTCCTAACTACAGCGGTTTAACGATTAATGCTGTTACAATAAATACCTCCACTTTGACGTATTTTCGTTGATCGAGGTGCTGCCACAGAATATATGATAGTTATTGAATAAGTGCTGCCCTGAAAAAGCCGGAGATTTGATTCTGATTTCTAATACCCTGGTTTTTTGTCTTTTTTATCCTGTGTAGATGGCGCTTACAGGGCTTTGCCTGCATTGACAGTCCCTTTTTTGAGACTGTCAATTTTTGACTGTCACTTTGATATTTTGTTATTTCCCATATTTTGAAAAGCTCTCTGGACGCTGAGACAGACGTTTGTATAAAGCGAACCTAATTGCTATAGTTTTAGCTTTTGACTGAACTCTAGATTATTGAAGCTAACGGTTCCGCAAAGATTTTGCAAATACTAGCCCTGGTGTCAACTATTAAGCCAAAGGAACGAATTTTTTGAAACGCTCAACGCAATTTCAGGCTGCAGGGTTAATCCTACTAATATTGTAAACGTGAAAGTTTGTATGTATGGATGTTTGTTCCTCTTTCCCGCAAAATCTACTGAAAGGATTGAGGTAAAACTTTGCAATAGTAAAGCTTATACATACTTACATCAGAATAACACAGGCAATAATTTATAAAGATATTGCGTGAAACGAAGTTCGCCGGGTCGCCGGGAAGTCCAATAATAACAGTTGTTCATAATGACGAGTGCACGATATACACGAATTACCCAATCATCTAAACCAACATCACACATTTTAATTATAAACCACAGGTCGGTGACCGCCATTTCAATTGAATTCACACAAAAGGCGATCCTAATGAAGAATGACTCACAACAACTGCACTCGAACAAAACCAACCGATTTATTCTTCTATTTAAAGATATCGCCATAACTCTACACAAAGCGAACAACACATATGCGATTTCCCGACACATCCACACACAATCACAGCAAAATCAATTCTATTATCATAAAATTACAAGTGAAAAGAACCGCAAATGTTGCATTGTAACCTGACAAAGTTATCCAAACTTCAGCTAATTAAATTTAAACTTTATGGGCTACAATTTAAGTGTTTTCCGATAGTTAATAGAGAGCTGGTCAGTGGATGCACGTGATGTAAATCGCGTTGTCTTACGTCGTCATCTGGTGCTTTACAAAAGCTCGAGTTAAGGGCCTGGTCAAACTTGCGATATGATAACCTGGCGACGCGGGGGAGTTTGACGCAATAATACGGATATCTTGGAGAGAAAATGTGATTAGCTTATGTCTAATCTTGGTTGTAGAATGTTCAAATGTAACTTCGCAAACTTATGGAGTGACTGTTATCAGTTGCTTACAGATGGGGATGGCGTAACTGTATTTTTTTGCACATTACACATTTTTCTCCAACTGTTTCAGTATTAATACTTATTGATACGTTGAATGTATTGATAGCTGCATAAGTTTAGTGCCAACTTTGAAACAAGCTTTTTTAGTTGGGGATATAGACTCTGCTGTAAAATTTACACAACGCCTTAACTTTGCTTTACAGCTGTTAGGTATTGCAACTTGAAGGTTCGTAACTTAATATTGTTGCTACGTTACAGCCGCCGCAATGGCTGCAGTCGCGCTCATTTAACCTAACCTTTACAATGTGATGTGTGAAATATATCCCAGTTAGGTAAGTTTTTATATCGTTTTATGGGCAGTTAAGGTTGTTTATAGCGGCGGGGGTCGGCGGCGGGCTGCTCGCACTCGCCCAACTTATGGCGTTATGTCTTCGGAGAGGTGAGCTGTGCTGTGTGATATGCGTTTCAAGTTTGTAATATTATTATGTCATATCTGCTTAACATCAGGCAGAATGTAATGTAGTCAATCGCAAACTTATACTAGGTACCTACTTAAATAAAGAAAAAATATTAGATACAGCGGCTTTCAACATTTTAAGAATAAAAGATGGATCATTAATATATACTACGGAACGAATCGTGCAGTAAAATTACGAGATAAATAAAAACCACATCATCCCCATGTTTCGACCGATTTGCATTGATCGCGGTCACGGGTAGTCTAGAGAGCTTAGTCTACCCGTGACCACGGTCAATATATAAAAATGATATGTTCAAATCGCGAAAGAAAATTAAAAAAAAAATAAGAACGTGGAGGTCTCAAAAAGGTGGATTGCAGGTGATCGCAGGTGCACGCTTGATGCAAGTCGCTTACAACAATACTAATTTGATTTCATTGGGAGGCCTATGTTTAGTCCTGGATACGTGTGATTACGTGTGTGACAGTTTTTTGCATTTTCTAGTAAGTTGTTGAGATATCACCTACCCTAATTTACGTATTCCTAGAATAAAACGATTCTCCTCAAGTTCTGCAAAAAAATGTCTCCGAAAAGAAAATCCGCTGAAAGTCCTGAATTCGAATTTCTCACGGCCTTTTCACTTCATTATTTTGCAAGTAGATATTTCGCAACCTCCGGAACCTCCTCTCCCACTTCCCAGTAAATTACCGTAGATTACCACAGATTGCCGTAGATTACCTGTATAACGAGTACACAAGAACAGCATCACACCTCATCCCCTCGAGCCTAGCGTCGCCCATTAGTATACATACCCCACTGCTGGGAATAAACCTGTATTATAGTGATATCTGCCTAAGTAGTCTAGATATAACTTATCTGAAAACACTAACCTGTACTATGTGTGGTATATTTTTTGATAAAAAAATCAAACATTTATCATTCAAACTCTTTGAGATTAGCCAACACTATAAATAAATAATGTAGTATTATTCAATAGGTAACCATGTTATGAGCAAGGCGTTAAGTTACCATGGACCAATAACAGTTGTTAGTTATGAATAGTTCGCACGGATCTATGTAGTAATTTTCACACTATTGTTGATTTATCAAAAGTGGCTTCGCCAATTACGATAAAATTTAAATGGAAAAATGTTTTAAAGTATGATCTACTAAACAAAAAAAGAATTATTAAAATCGGACTAGGCACTCTGTAAAAAGTAATGCGTGGTCAAACAAAATAAAATATATTTATATACGCGTCGACTTAAAAACCTCCTTCGTTACGTTGGTTAAAATAAATACAATGTTTTGGACTTCTCGTCTTTAACCTTGTTGTGAGTTTATTTTTCTTTATTTTTCAGATAGCCCGTTCTGTCCTAATTAAGTTTCCCAGTTTTTCCACCGTGTGCAACGAAATGTACCAGAAATAACCGGCTGACACCGGCCGAAACCGGCTCAAGCCGGATTATTCCGGATTATACCGGTATATATAGTGTTTTATACCGGTTTATCTGGCGAGCGAGCGTCATTGCCGCGCTCGTTAGCGCCGCAGCCGCCATTACTCCACGAAACAGGAACTCCACCTAATTATAACTGGAATTTAAGGAAATTACCTGAGGAATTAGAGATTTCACTTTTGCAGATATACAATTTGTGCTGGTTTAAACAGATTAGAGATGAGAGAGAGGGAGCGCAATGGTATATATGTATAAGTATAAAGTTTGAACGCACGTAGAAAATCCGTGGAGTTTGTTTTACACCCCGTCAGTTTTCATGTTTAGGAAATGGTGACTGAAAGGTACCATCCTTTTTAATTTTATTTTAAAATTAACTCTTACAGGTTATAGATGGTTTTCTATTTTGTTGTTTCTATTTGGTTTTCTATATTATTTCAGTCACGCTGTATCATCTTTAATTTTATGTTTTCTATATTATTTTTTGAATCAGTACCTTTTTCGCTGTTTCATGGGAGCCTTATCGCTATTTACTTACCCAATTAGTTTGTTTTGTAGACCACCATAGCCCAGCGGAAACAGTTTTTAGCCATTTGGTCACATAGACATCATCATCATAGCAGCTGTCACATTCAACGCGAAACGTTCACCTCTGGACATAGGCCTGCTTTATGGATTTCCAGTAAGACCCGTTGAAAGCGGTTTACCTGTGTGTGATAAGTTTTGTATCATAAATAATAACTATAACTACAATACTTGTTCAACTATGGATGTACTTTTGTAACAACACGATTGGTTTTTGTCACAAATAAATGACTGTAAATATGTTGTCCATAACAATTGTAATATGCTATATTGTGCAGTCCATAATAATGGTTATGCTAGATGCTATAGGTAGTCAGCCGTTCTCGTTCACAAAAACAATAAAATAAACCAAAATGAGTGAATCGAATCGAGCTCCGGAGAGCGAGGTTCCGGATATAATTGATGGAGGCTCCACACGTATGTGGAAGCTAAGGCTGAGAATATACTGATAAATATTTAGAAAATATTATTTTGTCAAATTTATATGAACAATAAAAGCCGTGGTGGTCAAGAGGTAGTGACACCCGCCTTACAATCGTGAGGTCGTGGGTTCGAATCCCCGGTCCCGTACCAATGAGTTCTTTGGAATTTATGTACGGAATTTTACACCACAGGCTTTTCGGTGAAGGAAAACATCGTGAGGAAACCTGCATACGTCCTTAGAAGAAATTCGATGGCGTATGTGAATCCACCAACCCGCACTGGGCCCGCGTGGTGGATATGGCCCAATCACCCTTCGTGGGTAGGCCTACGTCCTGCAGTGGACTACTAAAAAGGCTGGTACAGTACAGTACAGTATATGAACACCGGATACAACTCACGATTACTTGAACGGTCGAGCCGCTATGCGTCCGACCGGTTTCAGAGTAGTTAGTACTCCTTCATCAAGGAATACGCGCGCGATTATTATTTTGTAGGTAGTTGTAGGGCTATTTTGAAGACTCTGCGTAGAGAAGTGCCATAGTTTTGCAAGTTATTCGACTGCGATGTAGAGTATGTGTAAAAAGAGAACTGTGCGTTACGGTGAACTAAGATTTAAGATTTTAATCAGCAGCGAAGGTACCGACCTTTGCTGCTGATTAAAATCTTATACTTAAATCTAATAATTAAATCGCACTATACTTGATAGATGCGAGTACTGATGAAAACCGAATTGGTGTTTACCAAGTATCAAACACTTTTAGTTGTACTAGCAATGATAGTACATTGTTGTCAATGTAACAAAATTAGTAAAATAGTACACGGGCGACCTCACCTACGTTTCTCTTTTTAAAAAAATCTAACAGTGTGCAAGCATGTTTTTTATAGTTTCAATGCAACAGAAGAACTTAAAATTTCAAGAGTTGGTCTAGTGTTGAGTCACGTGGAGGTTTGAGCCGGTATAGATAAAATTCTGGGCTTCTTTGATACAACTTTGGTGATTCATCATCATCATTGTCACCTAGGTGGGGTCAGCACAGCACATCTCCTTTCGCCACTTCACTGTATCGTAAGTCATCTCATCATAAACTTCTTTCACACAAGTCATCCACAGTATTTTTGGTCTTCCCCTCTCACTACTGTCACAACTTAATGTTAAAAACCGGACAAGGATCGAGGGTTCCGTAAAAACACATTGTTAAAATAATGAAAAACCTGTTTTAACATGTGCTAATGAAGTTCTTTTTTATGACACCTTACATGATACGATTTACTCACTTTGAATTTTGAGCCCATATTTTGTGAATTTCGAGGCTCTATTTTTTTGTGATGTAAATGAAAATGTACAGTTTTCAGATTTATTCCTATATGTGTACTATAAGACAATGCTTCTCGCCAAATTTCATAGTTCTATGTCAACGGGAAGTACCCTGTAGGTTTTGATTTTTGTGAGTGTCGAAATATGCGGTTTTTTACGACAAAAACGGCTCTAACTTTTTTAAACGACAACTAAGAAGCTTTTTTTTTACACAACAGCGATGATTCATCGATATACGTATACATTTTAAATTTCAACTCGATATCTTTACGCGTTCTTGAGATAAAGAGTCTTGACATACACACAGACGGACAGACGGCCAACAAAGTGATCCTATAAGGGTTCCGTTTTTTCCGTTTGAGGTACGGAACCCTAAAAAAGGTTAGTTTTCTGGGTTCTAGTAATTACAATTATTGCCTAGAGTATTTTGCAGTTATAGAAGATGAGAAAACGCTGAATCAGGTCAATCGGTAGAAATTCTCTAACATTCAGATAAATTCAATTTAAAATAACAAAGTTTTTTTTTAAAATAGAGCAAACTGCCTTTATTAACTACCACTAAATACAAGACTTGCATAACTAAAATCTAAATCTAACTACATAACAAGCTATTTGATCTTCCATAGACCCTTGAAAGTAACTTAAACAAAGTTGGATTGCTAGCATCTTAGATAAATTATAGATAGGACATAGATCAACATAAGTACATTAATATTATCTAAGGCTGGAGTCAAATAAAAACTGGGCAGTGTGTTCTCGCCCTTCCCATACAAGATAAATGATAAACCCATGGCTATTAATTCCGCGGCTACAAGTAAAAAAGAAGCTCGAAAAAAACAAGAAAATTAAAAAGTGCTCGGACCGGTCCGCTACCGGGCGTGGGCGCCTTAAGGCTCTGCACACACACGCCTTAACACACCTATTCACACATACAACCTCGGCCTTTGAAAGTTTTTTATAATCTCGAGGGAAAAAACCCTGGACGATTTGCCCTTCCATCATCGCCATTTCGAGCATAGGACGTCCACTGCTGGACATAGACCTATTCATTACCAATAGCACCGATCATAAGCAACCTGCATCCAGCGCGATCTTGCGGTCTGAACGTTCTGGTTGGTCTTTATCCCAGAACCTTACGACCCCACCGGCGAATATTAGTTTTGCTTCATAGAGAGGTAGTTTTACTTAATTATTTAATTTGTTTTCTATTAAGAAAATATTATGGTTTTAAGTATATTAATCTTACATTCAAAGATTTCATAAAAATTGTTTGCCAACTCTAAAGGACAAGGATAAACGTTTAGGAAACGTTAAAAATAGCGTTTTGTTATTACCGTTTGCCCGAAGACCTGGATTCTATTTTTGTACCCGGTGGCCCACTAAACCTAAAATAATTATGCTTAAACTAGCTGACCCGGAGAACTTTGTTTCACGCAACATCTTTATAAACTACATGTTTTTCACTTGAATGCCCAAAGTATTACGGCTCATTTCCCAGAAATGCTTGCGTCTTTTGTACAACCTAACATCCATGCTATCTTAGTCTCTGAGACGTGGTTAAAACCGGTTCTCCCTTCTTCTACCGTAGCGTTGCCAGGCTTTCGACTCATAAGAAATGATCGGATTGGCAAGGGTGGTGGTGGTGTAGCAATATATCTTCGAACTCACATTCCTTTCACTGTAATTAGTATGTCTGCGCAGCCACCGCCATCCGATGCCGGAGAGCATCTTCTTATTGAAGTCTTACTGCATCATACTAAAATACATCTAGGTGTCTATTATCCTCATTCTCGGGATGTTAATTACTTTTCTTCGTTTGAAACTCTTCTAGAAAGCCATTCCACTTCTTATGATCACACTATAATTATGGGCGATTTTAACACATGTCTATTGAAGCAAGATCATAGATCCCGTAAATTTCAGTTAATAGCTAAGGCTCTCAACTTCACTATCCTTCCTCTTAAAGCTACTCATAATCCACCAAATTATAATCCTTCTCTTCTTGATCTTATGCTTGTGTCCTCTCCAAATCATGTTGTTAAGCATGATCAGTGTGCGGCGGATGACATTTCTCACCATGATTTAATCTTTCTGTCTTATAAAGTCCGCCCACCTAAAGCCAAGCCCAAAATTCTTTTGCAACGTAGTTTTGGTAGTATGAATATTGAAAATTTACGCAAAGATGCCCAGGAACTAGACTGGTCTATTGTAATGAATGCAGCAGATATTAATGACAAACTTCTAGAATTCAACCGCATTTTAACCAAATTGTACGATGTTCATGCACCTATTCGAGCTGTCAAAATTAAACATGCTCCGGCCCCATGGTTGACCGATGAAATACGTGCTCTTATGCACAAAAAACTTACGGCTAAGAGCAAGCTCAATCTGTGCAAATCTAATGCGACCAAGGAGAAATACACAAATATTCGCAATGTCTGCAATAGAGCGTGTAGGGATGCACAACGCCGACACATTCATAGCTCCGTAGAAAATGGTGACCCAGCTAAAGTCTGGAAGTTTCTCAGGTCAATGGGAGTAGGCAAAACTCGTCAAGATAGTATTTCCAATAACTTAAACATCGATTTGCTAAATCAACATTTTGCCTCGTCCTCCAATTTTGATGGACCAGCGAAGTCTGCCACCATGAAACATCTTTCTTCCGTCAATCCTCCCGACCATGACGCATTCACTTTCGATCAGTTTTCCGCTTGTGACGTTAAGAAGAGTATCCAGGCCATTTCATCCAACGCTGTCGGTAGTGATAGTATAAGTCGCAAAATGATTATGCCAATACTTGATGAGATCACCCCTGTCATCCAATACCTCCTCAATTTCTCAATTTCCTCGAGTACTTTTCCAGTCATGTGGAAAGAAGCTCAAATTACACCTCTTCCAAAAAAACCTAATCCCAATTCTTTTTCAGACTACCGCCCAATTTCCATCCTTCCTTTCTTGTCCAAAGTGTTGGAGCGACTTGTCCACCAACAACTTTCATCCTTTTTAGTTAAGTACAATCTCCTTAACCCGTTTCAATCCGGATTCCGTCCTGGACACAGTACTGTGACAGCCTTAACTAAAATTACTGACGACATAAGAGATGGCATTGGTCATTGTCAACTGACGGTGCTAACGCTACTTGATTTCAGCAATGCTTTTAATAACGTGGATTTTGATATCCTTTTGGAAATCCTACGCTCTCTTAACGTATCTCCAACGGCAATAGATTGGTTTCGTAGTTACCTCTTTGGTCGCCGGCAGCGAGTTCGCATTGATGAGTCGTACTCATCTTGGTGTGCAGTCACTGCTGGTGTTCCTCAGGGCGGCGTTCTATCTCCACTTCTTTTCGCAATTTTTATAAATTCTATCACTCAACAGTTAACTTCTTCCTATCATCTCTATGCAGACGATTTGCAGATATATACCCAAGCTCCTCTAGGACAGTTGCATGAGGCGATTGAGACCACAAATGCTGATCTCAGACATTTACAGGACTGGAGTAAATCATTTGGCTTGAGAATAAATCCAAGCAAAACTCAGACGATAATTATCGGAAGCTCTCGCATGATCTCCAAAATTGATTGGTTCCATCTCCCGCAAGTAGTTTTTGAAGGCATTCCGATACCATTCAGCGAGACTGTAAAAAACCTGGGAATTATTATGGATCGTGAGCTTTCTTGGAACCCTCAGATATCTGAGGTTAGTCGAAAAATGTTTAGTTCTGCAGCATCACTTAAGCGGTTGCGTAACTTCCTCCCGATCGCTACCAAAACTGCGCTTGTAAAATCTCTCCTATTTCCTATATTAGATTACGCTGACGCTTGCTATCTAGATCTAACCGAAGAGCAATTCGACAAGCTCGAACGTTTGCAAAATTTTTGCATTCGGTTCATATTTGGCTTACGAAAATATGACCATATCTCTGAATTTCGACAAAAGCTCAAATGGTTACCTATCCGTTTTCGCCGTAATACCCACATTCTCTCCTTTCTTTATAAAATCCTTTTTAACCCTACCATCCCTCCATATCTTAAGGAACGATTCGAATTTATCATTGGTCATTCCGGTTCCTTGCGACCCTCACGAGCTCTCAAACTTAAAATCCACACCTCATCCCACGTCAATCTGTCCTACACTAAATCTTTCACTGTACAAGCTGTCTGTCTTTGGAATGAGCTGCCTGTTGCCATCAGGCAGGCTAAGTCACTTCCCATTTTCAAAAATCTCATCTATAATCACTATCTATCTATGTGTTAATTACTTTGGTACTCATGTATTTATTTATATTTTAGTATATATGTATATATATCATTATGTATGTATAATATTGTATATAATTATTATGTTTTATTATATTTACTTATTATTGCACCACCGACGATTCTGCTGATCCATAATGTTTTCCTCCACGGGTTACCTGGAAGAAATCGCTATGAGCGATAAGGTCGCCCTTGTACTCCTGTGTGATACATAATTAATTCTAAGATTGTTTGTAATTGTTTTTCTTTGGTGTACAATAAAGTATATATTATTATTATTATTATTTCACTTTATTTGATATACATCTCTCGGGCCAAGCCCGGTTATTTGATGGGCATCAGTGGAGCCGAAGCCAACACTGAGAGGCCCTTTTTAAACATCATTTAGCTATGTTGTAGGGGTGAAGGTACAAGGAGCCTATTGTGAGTAATGAATTGAAAAAATAATGGGTTATTGTGGTGAACTTCTGGGTATTATACAAAACTGGATTATGGAATGAGGTACGGCACCCACCAAATAATGCCTCATTTTCAAATATTCAGGCGGGTGGTGACTTGCCATCTACTAAATGGGCCCCTCATAATAGCTACCATATATTGGCGCCGGAGGGGCAACATTGGTGTGGACGGCTTAGGGTGTCGAGAGGTGTGCTGCGCGTTCACTAAGAGCTACTAGCGGCGTTATGCCCTTTAACACTTCCACCCTGGAGCTTAGGTTCTTAGCTCTTGCGGTTTCCACTCCAAACCGGCCAGTTAAGGCAAAAGAGGAGTCAGGGGTCTCATTTAGCCCCAGGGAATCAGGGTTCGCGGTGTCGCCACTCACCGACGGCTCGCCACAAAGCCGCCCCTGCGATTTTTATTATTATTATTATTATGTAGCCTATGTGTTATTCTGATTATAAGCATTACTATTGTAAAGTTTTATCTCAATCTGTTCAGTAGTTTTTGCGTGAAAGAGAAACAATCATCTATACATACGATGGTTCGCAAATCTTTTAGAAATATATAGCTGTATGCGCTTTTTGAGACTGGAAAAGCTTTATATTTAGTATCAGTAAATAAACTTTGAATAAAAAGACGAAGACCTAGTAGAAGTATTTTCTTAATTGTTTTTTATTTGTGCTCTTAGAGTCTTTTTTATCCAAATTAATTCAATGAATTTTAAAAATCATTTTAGGGACTGAGCCTGTCCTATAGTAAGTATAGCCAATGAAGCAAACCAACACATGAATGAAATTGATTGATTTCGACGTAGACATGACAAATATAATTCTGTTAAAAAGCCTCCTCTTACTTTTCTTGGAAGCAGCCAGCATCCATGCTATTCAGCCAAATAAAAAAAAATGGTCTGAGCTATTACGGTTCCATCAATCACAGGGATTAGAATTAAAATATCACAAATAATTATTTTTCGCAAAAAATATATAAACCGACTTCCATCGTAGGTATACGAAATTCGAATAAGTAGTTCGGTCAAATTGATGTGTACAATTTTTCTTTTGTAGTAGATTTTCCATAATGGCTCAGCCTTAAATGGGACCATTTCGGGAGTATACCCTTACGAACTATAATGGATTTTTTGATTCCGTTCACAATTAAGGAAAATATCGATGAACATACACAAAAAAATACAGACAAAACAACATGTACTGTACCTAACTTCTTACATTTTCATATCACGACAATATTTTACAGAATTTCATTAAAATGGTGTAACGTATTATGTTTCTTCGTCGCGAGGTTCTTTATGGTGATTACATTTAGCTTCGCATGTGCTCTAAACTCACTAAAATAAAGAAAATATTTACTCCTAGCACTAAAATACAGGGCTTAATGTATATCATCCCACTGAAAGTAAAGTAATAATTCAGACAGATTTCTAATTCTAAAGTTTTTGAATATTCAGCTTCAATCATGCACAAAACGAATGAAAAGAAACTGGCGATATTTTTACTGTGAAAATTATATACTCCTAAAAATACTGAGTAGTGAGTAAAACGATTTAACCATCGTAGCGCAGCGTAGGACGTCCAGCAACTAGGTAAACTAACGTTATAATTAAAATTAAATCATAATTAAAAATCGCAGAAACGCTCTGGATGCAATCCGCTGCCTGGAAAGCCATTGGGAAGGCCTATGTCTAGCAGTGGACGTCTTACAGCTAATAATATGCTCCTTGCGGCTAATGGATGGATGGAAACGATTTGAAAATAAGTATTGGGCATTACACTACACAGTTTTCAGGGCCCTGTAAGATAGGCGAGAGTTTACCTTGTTCGTGTTTTTACTCCCTAACGTTTATGACTCCGCCTGAACACCTTGAAGTGTAATACGGGTTTTATACTTCACTGTCTTTGGGAACTCTTTTTATATTATCTTCAATCATCAGATATTCACCAAGACCACAACAACTAATAAATATAAGCGACGGATGTACAAAACAACTTGAAAAGGCTACAAATATCGTACAAAAACCAAACCTACTCCAAGACACATAATATCAAGTGAAAAAAAGAAACCCGAGATGGCCCATAAGACCATAACATACATTTACTAGAAGCAACCGGTTTGCTTCAGATATCGCTGTCTCTGTCTGACTTGGGCAGGGTGAGTGGGATGGGAGAGGGAGCGGTCGGGCAGGTCCTGGAGGAAATCACTTCTCTTTGTTCTTGAGAACGCTGAAGGTTCTTCAATTTTCTGGAAGATTCTATTGATTTGAAGAAAACACGAATACAGATTATTAAATTTTTGTATTGAAATATGTTAGAGGATAATGCATGAGGGCCGAAAATAATGGCGAGAAAGAAAGAAGGCAGCTAAGCAGTTAGCGGAACGGTCTAGTTATAAAAATATAGATATGTATCTTCATAAAATTAGCTTTCAAAAAAGGCATCAAAATCGGTCCATACAAATAGGAGTTACAATACACATCAAACATAGTTATAACACTTATAACCTGCTCAGTTTTGTGCCGGTGTAGGAAATATTTTATTTCTAGATCATAAAAATCTTACCCCTTCCGTAATTGTGATTTGGCTATTTTTGATTTACGTTTCAAAGATTTTTCTTTGTGTTCTCAAATTAGCAGCGTGTTCTACTGTTTGTGTTCGTTTACAAAGAAAATACGATACACACATTTCATACATCTCATTAGAGAAAACGCGCAGGAAAATAAAATGGCGGGTCTGAAAGGCGCCGAGCATTTCCATGATAAGTCATTTATATTTAGGATTCTTTGTTGATATTTGATTGTTTTCATAGAATATTTAAATACTAATTTCCTTTAAAACGTTACTTCTAACCTGTTTAAAAATATAATTAACTACCTAGTTTACAATTAGTTTCAATCATATTAACACTTTGCCAAAAATGGATGAGTAGATAGACTTGCTTAACATCAGACAAGGTTTGGTCAAACGTAAACAAAGTTTTACATATGATATCATATGTAAAAAAGTACAGATTTTATTCGAAATATGATTAAGTACGATAAACATACCTAGTTAATTATTATTTATTAGAATGAAAATATATGTACTTAATAAATAATTGTGGTGGTGATTGTCTCGATCCCAAATGATCCCTGATCCATTATATTATTATCCATCCAAGCGTAGGACATCCACTGCTGGACATAGGCCTTCCGTATGGATTTCCAATAAGTTCATCTTTTTGTATATGAACCGCGACCTCGCTCCACTCCCAAAATACGCTAAACAACTAAAACAAAACCCAAAACTAAGTTAAACATAACAATAAGTTAAAACTTGGACAGTTTTCATTAGCAGCCAGACGCGACCGCCCCAGAGGATAATACTCCGAAAATATCTCAAACATACCGAAAACAGTCCAAAAATACGGGCAAGAATCGCGTCAAGTTGAAACCCAGGGGCGTATTACCAACTTAACTAGTTTAACTTGTTCAAGTTAGTGTAACTTAGATGGGAGCGGGCAAGCGGCGACACTCCGGGAAATAGAGGCCCTCTGGGCGACGGGCGACGCAGTACCTCAGCTTCTTTCTTCTCACACAATGAAGTCTCAAACTTAACAAATCTCTTCCTGGCCGGGAATTGAATCCGAGACTGCTTCGAAGGCCGAGATACCTACTCTCGATGATACACAATTGAATTGCGCAAAGAGAAAGAGAAGAAATAGAAATGTAAGTGATGTAGTTGTGAAAAAGCCGTGGTGGTTGTAAAGGTCCATCTGTACATAGCTGTCCACATGTAGCTACTTATATGTATTTCTCATGTAACAAACTACGTCTCCCACTATTTATTTATTTATTTATTTTACAAAAATATACATATAATTTTACAGTATTACAGTACAAGCTAAATTAAACTTAGTGGCTAAAAATATAGGTAGGTACATTACTAGGTAGGTACATTTAATTGTTAAAATTTAATATTTTGAGCAACTCAACTAGACTTATAGAAAATAGCTCCACAGGTGCTAAAATAATGTAGGTAATAGATGTGAGTTATGATAAATTTTACCACAATGAGAAGAAAATTCACACGCTTTGGTAATAATGGGACGGGCCTGGACGTCAGATGAACAGGAGGCGAGTCACAGATAACGAGAAACGGTGGAACCTTCCTTTCCTACGCCGAATCCAGGCTGGAATAGATTAAATTAGGAATAAGTTTCTTAATTTTAGTATTTTAAGAAAATCGGGAAGAGATATTAGAATGTCAGGAAGCTTATGTACGTTTTGAAGGCAACTTGCACAATATGTATGGTATTTTAAGGTCTAATTAGTTTGCTGGCTGAGAACTACTAGCGCTTATTAGCAAGAAATCAGCATTTGGAGGATTGAGTTACATACAGTACAAGTCCAATAATCTTTATTGAGAAGAACTGTAAAGAGTAGTTATTTACTAACCGTGTTATTTTGTTCTATAGGTAACAATACCTAATATAATTAAAGCCAATTTTAAGGAGTTTTAGCCGCTGTCGACAGGTTAGAAGCTGTCCTGCAATCTCTGGGATCTTTTATATGGAGCTGAAGAATTTTCGGAGGCTGGGAGAATGTCAAAGACTGGAAAGAGAATCCTGAAACGAACATCGAATAATTAGATTGGAATGTTTAGGTTACATGCGCAAAGAATCGTAGTCCAATTGCAATACTTTACTTACCATTCAACTTTAAATACTGCATATTCGTTTAGCAGTAATCTTGTATTAATATTTATAGGTATTTCGATTTTATTTAATATTTACACTTCACAATAAAAATCATCGCAAAGCTGGGCCAAAAATCACTATTGCCAGCGCGTGATTTTAAAAAAGAAACAGTTGAGGTGTAATATTATTGTACGGTAATATTTGTTCAAAGAGAAAAGCGTTAAAACAATGGCATAATATAAGATTGATATGTATTGTCATCGGATTAGATGACTATTATTCTAGCTACATTGTGTAAAGAAAATAGTTTAAATCGTATTTGTAGAAATAACAGGGAATCTGTAAAAGTAACGGATTTTACGGAATATTTAATTTAATTTTATGGGTGGCAACATTGTAATAAACTACCAGTGACGTCACTGACATAAAGCGAATATGCTCCATAATGCAAGTATTTGCTTTATTAACGTTAAGATCCAAATTGAGGGCTGGTTTTCAACGTTAGTTGCCTTATGCGTTCTTTTGCGGGTATTGCATATTATTGCGTTGTTGGGCTTTTGTTCCGAATGGGTGTTTTTAGCTTTAATGGCATAATGTTCCGTGTGGTGATTATTTGCAATATTGGCCCTTTTAGCAGGAACCGTGTTATTGCATATTGTTGTATTAGTGCACCGATTGCAGTTACAGCAATCGTATAAAAACTAGTTTAGTATAAAAGGGCGCGGGGGACCAGCTCCGAGATAGTAAACGTCGGGATTTCGAGGAGGTCGGACCTCTGAAGTATATAATAGAGAGTAAACGTCGGGATTTCGAGGAGGCCGGACCTCTGAAGGATATAATAGAGAGTTAACGTCAGGATTTCGAGGAGGCCGTACCTCTGATGGATACAAAACAGAGTTTAATTCGGGAAATTGAGGAGGCCATATTGTTTCTTACGGATTTAATAGATAGTGAACGTCGGGAATTCGAGGAGCTCGTACCTCTGATGGATATAATACACAGTTTAATTCGGAGGCCATTTCTCTGATGGATTATCGGGAGTTTTATTTCGCATTGCCAAATCTTTGTTGGAATTATCGGAAAAGTGAATATTAGTGACATCGGCTTTGTGATAGTGTAATTCAGTGCGGATCGTTTTATATAAGTGAAATTATAATAAAATGTAGTGCAAATTGAAGGAGAAACTTGCGGATTGATTTTATTCGATTTGCATAAACGTTTGGTAAGCCAGATTGGCACAGCTAAGTGCAACCTGAAGACGGTTCGATGCAGCGCTGGACTTCGAAGCTAAGGAACGGACATATTCCCAGCGTGCCGCTGAACTACTTTGGAAGGGAAAGCTAGCCGACTACGAGGACGAGAGCCATAGGATGGAACATCATCATTTGGTGAGGCAATTCCGATTTATTTGTGGGAGATTGAATTGTAAAAAGTATACGACTTTTAAACATTTACAAAATACCTAAATTATTTATTTTGAGTCTGGCGTGTACCCTTAGTTGGATCTTAAAAATACTTGATTTATTTCAAAGAATCTTTTGATTGGATACCCTCAATCTCTTGGGGACAATCTTACTTTTTATTTGTATTGTCGATTTGTTATTCATGTGCTTGCTTGTTCTTACTGTGCCCATTTGCAGGGTTGGACTTTCTTTCTTATTGGGTTCACACTAGACGATCATTGGCCATATTTCGTTCATAATTAGTTAATAAATAGTTTTAGGTTTAAATTTAAGTAAGAATAACTTTAGTCAGCGTTGTAGGTAGGTCGTGGTTAGACGGTAACATTAAATAATAAAATAAATTTTGGGGTATACATGTATAGAGACATATATCTATGGAGAGATATATTTTTATATATGGGGGGGATTTTTACATGGTCTAGAGGTAATGACATCCACCTTACAATCGTGAGGTCGTGGTTTTAAATCCTAGTCCCGTACCAATGAGTTCTTTGGAATTTATGTACGGGATTCCACATCACTGGCTTTCCGGTGAAGGAAAACATCGTGAGGTAACCTGCTACGCCCGTAGAAGAAATTCGACGGCGTATATAATACCTACCACTATCCCACACAAGGCTAGCGTGGTGGATATGGCCCATTACCCTTCGTGGGTAGGCCTACGTCATTGCAGTGATGGTAGTGATGGAAAAGGCTGGTACAGTACAGATGCAGTTGCAGTCATCTCGGAATAAGTAGGTACCTACTTGTAGGCTAGGTACATACATTTTCGCGAAATTCAAAACAATCGATAAAGGGTGCTAAAAAGGTTGTGGTGATAAAAGGAGACCGATTTAACATCTTTAGTTCATTAACAACAAAGAGTTCCGTATCTTTGCTGTTTTCTTTAGAATTTTCGCGTTCCGTACAAAGCTCCGATACTGCGGGCCGCAGTGCTCCAGCGGGCTAACTGTTATGATAAGCATTAGTGATAATTAGCGGCTCTGGGGCGCAGTTTCCAGAACGTAATTATGTCGTGTACGAGATACACACACGTTATACTGAGTAGGTATGAAGTACTGGCTCGTACAGGCTGCTTTTGATTTTAAACCGGTACACAGGATGAAAGGCCCTGTAGGACTACACTATCTAGATAAAAAACAATTGGATCATCCACACCTTGAAGGTCACTTAATAAAGTAATAAAGTCACATTTATTACGATCTCTTATTCAGGAAATGAGCCCTAGAATTGTTCAGAATATTATAATAAACTAGTTTTAGCGCGAGCATTATGTACTATCCTCTAGGAACTTTTTATTTTTCGGTATAAAAAGTAGCCTATGCCCTTTGTCCGACTTATGAAATATGTATATTCATCCGAGAAATTAAGTCAATCCGTTGCTCCGTTGCCGCGTGAAAGAGGAACAACCGAGAAACAAACTTTCGGATTTATAATGTTAGTAAGGGAGTAAGCATAAGGAAGTATGGTATGCTCTAATACTCCATGAACTGAAAACAGGTAATATATATCGATCAGATTACAAAGAAATCCAGTTTATTATATATATTAGTATGGTGATATACTTACTATTACTTACTACTAGAGAAATGCTTAAATACCTATTTATTATTCGACGATACGATCAAAACTTTCTCATATCTTATCTCAAAATAGCAGCAAGTGAGTCCCGAAGTACCCAGACTCAACAAACCAACTGTGGTTTTATGTGCTGATTTTATTTAAATTAAATTGTAATATGTGTTGATGACTGATGAATAAAAAAAATATAAAAAACACCGTAAGTCTTAGGATGGGTGACCGCGCCGCCGGCGCCGCAGCTTTGTAGTTGTAATTCCAAGCACTTCAGTACCAACAGATATTTATCCTACATTAACTTACTAACTTGAAACCACACGGCCCGACTTACCTACGCACCACATAAGCCATCTAACTTTGTTCCGACAAACAACCAACAAACTTGCGCTCAAAAAAGCTGCCCTTTTATTTATTTATGTACCACGCATAACTTTTTTCATAGTCGTCCGATTTCAATAATTATTTTTTTATTGAAAAGAATATACTTCGAAATTGGTCCCATTTAAGTATTATCGAAATCGCCGTAGCCATTTTTGATAAATCATCAATAATGTGAAAAATGCTGCATCGATCCGTGCAAAATGTTCGCGAATTCTACACGGGTGAAGTCGGTCAGGCTATTTTATGCAAAAAAATAATCTTGTTCTCTGACTAATATACCTAAGCCGGTAAAGCAACAATAACATATTATTTATTGGTAACTTCGTAATGTTAAACTGTTCCTCTATCTACCATATCATAAGGAATTAATGAATGGCGTATAATATGGCAGGAGTACCTAGTTCTGCTACTATCGGATCTGTGAAGACATGGTCCAACGGATTCATTGATGAGGGTGCGAGCTATCTAGGTACCTAGTTGCTATACATATTGTGGCTTTCAATGAAATATTTTATCGATACATTTCACAATCAATGAGTTAAATTATGCAAATAAATAAAATTAGGGTTAATTATGTAAAAAATTGGACTCTAGGTTGTAGTAAACAAGTTTAATTTATAGCTTAGTTCTAAAGTCTGCCAACAGATGGCGTTAGCAGTCTTCACAGACACAGACTTCAAAGAAAAACTCAAGAAAAACGAATGTTCGTGTTGATGAATATTTATAAATTATAGCGTTACTAATTTCTATTGAAATGGCTATATTTAAATCTCATTTTCATTGAGTATTCTTAGTTGTTGCATATACAACGAAGTACAATCAAATTAGGTAAATCTTGTAGGTAGGTACCTACCTACCCTTTTTATGATAGGAAGCTTTCGAAGCTTTCTATAGCTAGGTAAGTATATAAGTTGTTTATTCAAATAAATACCAAAAAATGATTCTTTTGATAAAAATGGTATCTTCGAATGTAATGCTTACATAAAAATATTTTCACTGAAGTTGGATTTCTAGAGTTAAATCACTTACCAGGCGCGCATAGTCAATAACTGCTATGACTCGAGAGTGTGTGTATGCTACATTGTATGTGTGTATGTATGTGACACACACAATACGAGTCCACAACACGAGGCCTTATCCAGAAAAAGAAGCGTAAGTCGGTAGCAAAACAACACATAGGGTTGTCTCATACAACTACAATTTAATATGCAATATTATAATACATTTATAATAATATAATCCCCACTTTTTAAATAAATTAACCAAAAAAGTATCTATTCATAAGTATAAGAAAAACGTGAATTAGAAATTGAGGCTTAAAATAAAAAAAATATCCAGTGAACAAACTATATGAAGTACAATATACCTACATGTTAATCATTAAACTTAAATTAATCTGTTGTTCAAATTCCAACGCTTTCAAATTTATATTCAAATAAACCATAAAATTACGGCACAAAAACTACAGATTAGTACTTATCCACCATCAACAATAATTCTTAGATTTATTACGCAGACAAAAACAAAATCACTCGTATTTATCACAATACAGGAGCTGCCATATCGAATATCAATTATCATACAACAGGCGTGACGCTTTGTCTATACGAAGTCGGATTAAAATTATTGCCAGTAAAAAATATAATGCGCAATTTTCGAAACATACAATGAGTTTTTTCTTTTGATGACCCTGGACCGAGAGGCAAGCCTCCAGCTACGACCAGTTTTTCGAGTTCTGGCTGCCAATTGAAGATTTCTGACGTCGTAACTGTGACAACCCTACAGTCAAAACTCTACCTTATAACTTTGAGATAAAGTATGAAGTATTCTGATTTGGGTTTTTGAAATACAGCGTTATTGAATATGAGAAAAGGCATCAACGTCGAACTCTTTCTCTCTAATTGAAATTGTATAGTATCATTCCTTTCTAAACAGCTGTCAGAGCAAGTTTTCACAATTGAGGCTTGAAAAGTGGCTAGCTGGCGTATATTAATATATAATAGGTACAGGTTTATACATTTTATATTGATTTCCGTTTAATATTCTGATGATAAATAAAGTATGTAATGTATTTTTATTGGTGGTTTCCGTTATTTTTCGCCAAAAGGATTTAGGTGGATTCGAGAATTGGTGTTAGTTTGACGTCATCGCGTCTGTTTAGGAAATTAAAGGTAAAACTTTGGAATCATGGCTAATTATTTACTCGTATCTATCGAATCTGATAGAAAATATTTAGTTACACTATTGTTATAAATAGCTATCTTCCCGTAAATACATATATGACGTAGTGTCAACTCGGTCTCTACAAATAAATAGGTTTATAATACTCATCAATTTAGACACATTTTACTATGGGGACTTTATTTTGTCTCCATTTCGGGGTATCATAGTGGAACTTGCTCATAATTATAAGTACATACATATATACAGCCACACATCTCTATCAATTCTGCTCATTGCACAGCAACACTGTATATCAAATGTCATTTATATTATCTGAAAAAGGTGTTGTACGGTTATAGTTATAGACATACTTTCACACTTAGAGATAATTACGTTACCTTCCGGCATTACGTGGCGGGTAAGTACTGAGTCATTGCAAACTCGTTAAATGTTTATAGCCGCAGTTATCAGCTGTTTATTGGGTTTCGGTGCATTTGTGCAGTTACGAACCGACTCGATGGTTGTCAATAATTAGCAAATGTCACCTTCCTTCGATCGGTTTGTCTTATCAGTGGGTGAGCCATTTGTTAGACATGATCAGTCTTTTGTGATAGAAAAAGGTCTTTAGAAGGATGAGAAAAGGGTAGAGCGACGTCCACAGCTCACGATTATTGATAGAAACTGATCGGTCGGCCTGAACTGTGTTATCAGGGATATAGCCACCAACCTCTTTACGAAATTTGTTACTTACTTACTATTTAAAAGAAATGCCTAATCGTTATTTTTAGGTTAAAAGTTGTGTTAGAGAACAGCAGTCTGAGAATGAAATATCATAACTTGTAGTTTTCATTTCTATCGACGCGTCGATAGAAAACAACTTCTATCCTAAAAAGAACAAGTAAGTAGGTATTTTTTTATATAGTAAGTAACCAAATAGTCCAATTTCGTACAAAGGTTGGTGGCTAGCCTTGGTTTTGAATATTAAATTAAAATTTTGTTTATAAGATGCAGACCAACGCCAGTTTTGCAATTTACACAGGAATGAAGGTGAGGTTTACACAGGGTGATTTAGGCCTTCTCTCCCAGTTGGCTGTTGACTTTCTGAAATAGTCGCATCGTCTCATTTCAAAAATGTTTCAAGACAAGATTCCTACAAAGGGTAATAGAATACATATGTATTAAGATCAAAAATAATCAACTGACAAGGATTAGCAGTAAGTTTTACCACATCGTCACCTATTAACGACACAGTCTCTCTTTATTATTTTTTTATAGACACTACGATAGTCCCAAGTGGCGCAAACACTCATAAAACGTCTCCACAAGTGTGTCGCGACTCTATCGAATTACTTAGCCATCAATAACTCGTGCTAGTGTCGTATTTCTCATTTCGTTTTGAAAGTGTCCCGTCGGCCGTGGGCCGAGGGCCGTGGGCCAGCAGCCCACGCGTGGGCCGCGGCCGTAAACTTGGCCCAGACAGCTGATGGGCTCTACATCTACAAGTGCTTATGTAAATACCGCTAGCTCAACTTCACTGTGGATGGGAGCGTTTGAACGGGAGAGTGGATGGAGAAGTCACTAGATGTATTGAAGGTAGTGTAACGACAGGTTATTTCGTTTGTTTTGTAGATTGGTGAAAGTGTAAAGGAACGTGTTTGTGCCCTAAAGCTGTAGCGCTACTAAAATTAACTTCTAGGAGTCGGTACAGATTCCTCTATAAAAACATATAGCCTTCGATGATATGACTGCCTTGATGGCTCAGTGGTTAGTGACCCTGACTTCTGGATCAAAGAAGTGTGGGTTCGATCCCCACCCAGGGCAAACATTTATGTGATGAACATAGGGGTTTTCCCTGTGTCTGGGTGTTATTCACGTACTATCTAGAAAAATATGTATTTCAAATATGTTTTAGTAGTATATCAGTCTCTGGCAGCCATATCACAAGCTTTGCTTATACTCTATAAAATATAGCTCGATCTCTGCGACAGCTGTCACAAAATCACGCCTATGAAGTCCTGAATTTCTTAATAGTACAGACAGTATGTACCTGTCAATGTCATACTTTATGGGCATGCCGATTAGTGATGGGCAACGAATGATCGTGACCACAGACTTTTAGATCGAGTTTTATTTAAAATATCGATAGTTTATACTCTTAAAATTAATTTATCATTAATATTACTGTATATTTTTATATTTTGTATATATCATAACATTATTTACACGTGTGTATACTTGATCTCAAATAATAGTGAGTAAATTGAATCCAAATTCTCACCTACTCATGTAACATTTGGCTCAAAGGCCGTGTTACCAGGCCATAAATTAAGTAAAGGCACGCCGCCAATTAAATTAAACCCAATCACAAATCACATTAGCATCAATAATAGTGAAAAACGTCGATAAATACTATCGTAACATTATTATATATTATTGTAATTTATTTAATTAATATCATAACATTATTTACATGTTTACATACTTGATCTGAAATAATAGTAAGTAAATAAAATCCAATTTCTCACCTACAACTACTCATTCGATTTCATTACAACATTGTTTGATAATTGATTTTTTCCTCCACTATCCCAACTCTAAAAATGACAATCTTCTATGTCAATGTCACTGTCGCAGAGATCAAGCTATCTTTTTATAAACTCTTTTATGCAGTATAGATCTTTGGGATCAGAGATAAACAAAACAGAGACCGTGAGTATGATGTCCCCTAATATTTATTTATTAATTTAATAAATATTAGCGCAGTAAAATACCCAGTACTGCGGTTGTCACACTGAAAATGATAATATCATAAAGGAGTTTAATTTAATGAAATGTTTGAATTATTATGATCATATTGAAAGGGCGTAGACTATAGAAATAATATTGATTAAATAAAACAAAAATAAAGTATGTTACTAGTCCAAGTATCTTCACTTAGTGGAACGTTTTAGCTGCGGTGTTATTTGATCGATCAAATAAACATATAACCATAATCTGAATCAGAAAATTACATAAAATGCCAAACATTTGTGAAAGTTGTTCTAGCTTGTAATCATCTTTATTAACGTCAAGTGAAGTGTTTCACTAGGTAGAACCTTCAAGTGAGCGTTCAAACGAGGCTCCTCGTCATCAGTACCTGGCTGAATCCGTAGGCGGGAGCCACTGGAGAGGTGGTTACTGAGCCGTAGTATAGTTGACAGTTACTACACTAGAGGCAACCCGTTCCTATCTATGATTAACCTCGCTTTTGGAGATCCCTACCTTTGGAGAGAATTAACCCCTATTGCTAATCTTCTATCATAATCATAGGCATTTAACCCAATGCTGGGTTAAGACTATTTGTCTTTATCATTAATCTGTGTCCTTTGAAAATGACATCTATTTGATGCCTGCTGCTCGATTAGCGTCGTCAGCCATCTTTCTTTCACTGCTAGGCCACCACTCGAAAGTGTAAACGCAGCATCTCACACATTCTATGCAGCCATTATATACCATAGCCATTATATACATCTATTCATTTAATTTCCGTGTAGCCATCTTCTATACTGTACATTTATGTCATAAAGTTAATAATAATCGAATTAATTTCATAACTATACTTTACCACTTTTTGCGTATAACTCGAAAAATATCGATCGTACGAAAAATCTGTAGAGATTCACATCTCCAATAACTTTAGACCTACCTAACCATTTTTGTTGAAAAGTTGAAAATAACCGAGATATTAAGCAAAAACCATTCCCCCCTTAAATTCAAGATGGCGGCTAACGCACCGGTGGAATTTAATCGCCATTTTGGATTTAGACTACCCGTGACCACCATTAAAGGTTGCAGCAAAAAAATTGCTGCCGGGAATCTTTGCAATTTAAAATGCTAACCCGACTGGGCTACTTATTCTGTGCGGAACCGTCTCACATGAAACGAGAGTCTCACATCGCTTATCTTTTTTATGCACCCCATGATGTGTAGTTTTTATTCGGTTGTTAGCCGAGGGTTATATTGGACAAGGGTTCTAAATTGGAAAACGTTGATAATGATTTGTGTTTATGGAATTACATTCCGGACCCATTTGGAGGCGTTTTAAATGTTCTGTCAAATGGATTTTAAGGTATAAAAACCTGGAGAATGTGTTTATTCAATTCTATTACTCACAAAAAAACGGAACATTTTTGGGTGTAAGTACAATTTTGCGTATGGAGTAAGTATGGATCGTAGATCATTGCGAATGACATTTAAAAATTTAAATCTCTACGAATATTTTCAAATTGATCGCTGTCTCAAACGATACATACAGAAAGTTAGAAAAGGAAGTTGCTTTTATCCAAAATGTTTTTGTAATCTTGATCAGGTAAATCGACCTGGTCCAAGGCTGGTTATGTTTACTAGTCATTGTTAGTTACCTAAGCATTCGAGAACCTTCCAACCATCATCATTCCATAAACTACAGACTTTACCGTGTACCCTAGTTAGACTACGACCAAAGAACCTTCATTGTTATCTTCTCATCCACATCCGTCTTTTAGTTCCTCTCGAAAAATATTTCTAACAGCACTATTTATTATACTAACTTACCAGAAATAACTGTTTTCTTCCCACTTGATCATTATGGTTACAGAAAGATGCGCGCATCGCAGCACAAATAACAAAATCGCTTACAAATACGCTATAAACCAAATCAGATGTAGCTAATCTTACCCATAAACAACGCAAAACTCCCAACACAATACAACATACAACCCATGACATAACAACCCGTGTGTGGGTGTCGGCGCGTGTGTGCGGCTTCATATGCATAACGATTAAAGCCATGCAGCCACTCCGTGATCAAGACATCTCCGAAAAACACTGGATAAACCACTCTATGTCTTTGGAATATGGATGGTTTTCACTTGCGAAAGTAGAGCTAGAGCTATGGTAGTTGTGTCTGCTTTGTATGAAAACAATGTAGCCGGTTGCTGGGAGTGGACTGTGGACGATTATGGTAATTTATTAAATTTGCGAGAGGACAGGGCGTTGGGATCAATAGAAAACACTGAAATTACCTAGGTTCTTAGTTATAGAGACGTTCAGAACACAAAGTATTTAAGATCAGGGAAATAAGATCGTTCTCAGGCCAGTACGCGATGATTATATCACAAACACTTCAGTCATAAGTTATCACTGCTACACAATAGCCTTCCCTATAGATCTCCGATAAGTCGGGTATAATGCCGTTTGCCTCCAGCGAGCGTTAAAGCGGTTAAGTAGAATTGTACAGACCTAAGTGGAGTCCACCCAAAGACAGTTTCAAAAAAGGTTTAACCCTTTTTTAAAACTTTCTTCGGGTCCACCCAAGTATATTAACCACCTTTCCATTATTTATGGACAAAAAATCGAGTCTAGTTCAACACAATATTTAGTATGCTCTTGAAAGTCATAATCGGATAGTCAAGTATGCATTTAAATTATATGCATACTCGTATTTATCTCGATAATTTAGATAAACAATTAGAAGCAGTTGCAGACGGTAGCGAATGCGTCATTGTTATGTAGCAGTTGACTCAATTTATTTGCATCCTATTGCGAATAAACAGTAGATACACATTAAATAGTTATACTGTAATACAGTAAGTAAGTAGTTATGTAGTAACACGTGCAAGTATTGTCTGGGCGGTTATATAGTACAGCTTCAGATACTTATCATGTTCAAGGGTTATCTGATGTCTAGACTCGAGACGAAAGTCTGCGTTATCGCAGAATGATAAGACTTATTTAGTACCTATTGTTCTAATTAATAAAACGTTTGACTCACACGTTTTGTGTAAATTATCTTCTCGAAGCTGGTTGATAACTAAATAATAACTGTGTATGAACGTAATTAAGTTCCTCGTATCTAGAAGTTTGTGACTGTATGAGAGAGATGTAACAAAATATTTCATTACATTTATTCATACTTCCAAACAGTACAGAATGATAATAACAAAGTTAAGGTACAAGAGTGAGAGTGGTCACCTATGTCAATAATATAGGTTACAAAACATTGCATTTAACATGACTATAAATTATGTAAAATCTGCTCAAAAATTAAATTTCGGATTAATTAAATTTAGTAAATAACTTTACATACCTTAAACGAAAACAATGAATAAAAAATACAATTTGCAAGTCCATAGAAAAGAATCAAGAAAATAATGTAAATGTCAATAATAAATACAAAATGACAATGATAATAATATTAGAATAATTTTACACAATAAAAATTATAATTTATCAGGCATAATTCGTCTATTGTATTATTATTATTATTCTCTATTCTATAGCTTTACAGATTAAATAATTGTTAAATAATTACATAATTCGTCTATTTTATTATTATTATTATTCTCTATTCTATAGCTTTACAGATTAAATAATTATTAAATAATTACATAATTCGTCTAATCTATTATTATTATTCTCTATTCTATAGCTTTACAGATTAGGAATTGTTTCAATTTTTTAATAAATGTATGTCATTCTCATTTTTATATTCCGGTGGCAATTTGTTATAGATATTGTACTGACATAGTTAATGTAGCAGATGAGTGCAATGAATTAACACTTAAGTACTAAAATCACTGAAGATTTGAAGCCTTTTACAGCAGGTATATTTCTCACAATCGTATGGTGATAACAGCTCTATATACCTATCTATATACAGCGGGCTATGTGCGGGTATCCGGGGCACAGCTGTCGATAACAGAGCGTCCAAACATAGGCCGACTATTGTCCTACGCTGTGGCATCGCGCGACACACACACAAGCTTATTGTCAATATTTACCACCGATACGGATGTACAGAGAGACTGTCGTAAGTTTTTTTTAAATGTAAAATTTGGGTTGAATTTTTAGTTCGTGCCCGTTTTAGTAAACGCCATACTTAAAGACCGTACTGTACAAAAAAAAACACAACAAAAATCAGCTTTTCTATACAAAAAGTTTGGTGACTAAGAAATGTATGGAACGGCTGATTTTTGTCGCGACTTTGTAGTTGTTCCTACGGCAAACTTTGTTCGTAATGATAATCACCCCCTGTCTGTATATTGCAACACAACTCCTCGTTTAATAAGCTTTCAATTAGCTTCATTCATGCTGAACAAAAGTACTTAGGTCTACACTTTCAACTGATAAAAGTACTTAGGTCTACACTTTCATCTGATAAAAGTACTTAGGTCTACACTTTCAACTGATAAAAGTACTTAGGTCTACACTTTCAACTGATAAAAGTACTTAGGTCTACACTTTCAACTGATAATCGGTGGTCTTATTTAGGCCCTAATGGCACATAAGAGAGGAGGCCTATACCCAGCAGAGGGTCGACACAGGCTGATGATGATGATGATGATTTAGGCCCTCTATTTTTTTCCGGACGTAACAATAAAAATTTAAAGATATTTTCCATCACTGAAAATAAGGAAGAATATAAATCTCTAAGAATTTATTTATTCGAGACTGCGATTTCAAGTAGAAATCTCTTCTATCCTACAGCCTTTGATTATTAATCACAATAAATAATCTAAGCCTACAGCGAACATTTTCCTAGGAGATCGCTATGCATCGAATTGTTTAATCGACTTCTAAAAAAGAAGAAGAGCAGGTTCTATATTCGTCTGTATGTCATTTTTTTTTGTGTATGTTCTTTGTTTCGTCAATTGTGAACCGAATCAAAAAATTCTTTTTTAGTTCTATAGGGTAGGTATACTCCAGAGGTGGTCCATATAAATTTTATCGAAATGTACTGAGCTGTTTTTGAAAAATCGACAATACTGTAAAAATTGTATACTTATCAATTTGAGCGAACTATTGGAATTTTGTACACGATGTAAGTCGGTTTTTGACATTTTTACTTGATTAGGAGGTAGGTGACGTGCGAAACACAAATGCAAGACGTTGAAAAACGGCGTCTTTATTTCCACAGCTACTATTATTAAAGTCAAGCTGTATAATGTACACATCGCACATTTATATACTTACACAAAAGTACACAAAATGTGTAGAAAAACATGTTTATCACATGTGCGAAGCGGAGACGTTCAAGGTTTTCCAAATATGGGTTACTAGGAGCCGGCTCGGGCGCTCGGAACAGGTTCCAGTAACCACCATACGCTATTTAAATTACTAATTTAGCAAATTAAAGTTGTTTTCTACTATTGTGTTTAACTTTAAAATAGAAAAACTGGTCTTGAATTCTTGACTGTTGAATGTTTTTAACTATACGTGTGCGCCATAGGTATACTTACGTTTTGGAATTCGTAAACACAAAAATATTTGTCATTCAAATAACATCAGTGTTTATATTGTGGTGTATTTACATTGTCTCCGTCTTAAAAACGTTTCAAGCATATGGTGTAGGATGGAGTACGCCGGCTTATAAAATACATATTTACCTTAGAAACAAACTAGCAAAATAATAATTTTTCGCTAAAATGGCAATAATCTGACTTCTACTGAGAGCAAATTTGAATACGTACTCGTAGTACGCTCGAGTTGATGTAGATGTAATTGTTGATTCTTCAAGCATCCATGTAGCAAATTCTAATAGAGTTTCATTTATTTGGAGATTGGTGTGATATCATATTCTTATCATCATCTCTCCTATACTAAGTAAGTACGTCTATTACCTTGAAACTTCCCTAGATCTCCATTATAACAAAAGGTTGCTGCTGCTACTACGGGAGTGTCGGCATAACTGAAAACTTGATCCCTCCGTCTTATGAATTTTCCGATCAGGTTACGTCATGTCCTTTTTCGCGAGTTTAACATTTTATCCATCCCGAAAAGTGTACAACGCCGCTAAAGAAGTTTCCACTTCAAAAAATAGGAAACGACATAAGTACTTGCGTCCATGTTATTCTTGCAGTTTGAATATGAATCTACCAAAAAAACTGGACAAGTGCGAGTCAGGCTCGCACACCGAGGGTTCCGTACAAATCCAGAAAATTTCACAAAATTGGGAAGTAAGTTGTTAAAAATACTATAACCATCGACAAAAAAGTTTTTTTTTCTTTTACTTTTTTCGTCATACATCGAAAATTGCTCATTGTTAAAATAATTAAAAACCTGTTTTAGCATGTGCTAATGAAGTTTTTTATATGATACCTAACATGTACGATTATTTTGTGAATGTTGAGGCCCTATTTTTAGTGATTTAAATAAAAATGTGCAGTGTTCAGATTTATTCCTAAATGTGTACTCTGACACAATGTTTCTCGCCAATTTTCTTAGTTCTATGTCAACGGGAAGTACCCTGTAGGTTTTGATTTTTGTGAGTGTCAAAATATGCTGTTTTTTACGACATAAACGGCTCTAACTTTTTTAAACGATAACTGAGAAGTTATTGTTTTATACAACTGCAAGAGACCATAGATATACGTATACAGTTAAAATTTCAACTCGATATCTTTACGCGTTCCCGAGATAAAGAGTCTTGACATACACACAGACGGACAGACGGACAACAAAGTGATCCTATAAGGGTTCCGTTTTTTCCGTTTGAGGTACGGAACTCTAAAAATTGTTACTATACTCCACTATTCACTACAAATCAAAATACATAACTTAGTAAGTATGTACAAGCGGATAGTAATACATTCCCGTGTTATTATAGGTACATGTGGACAATGTAATGTCGTTATCAATTATACATTAACATATTAGATTTGTTGATTGTTAGAAGATATAGTGACCAGCATCTATACCTACAACATCTTCAAGCTGTTTAATATCACAGCAAAAAGCAGTAAAACAGTCGTATAGATAGGCAATAAAAATTTAATGAAAGACACTGACGACTATCGTAAAAACCAAAATAACAATTTAATATAAAAGTAAACCGCTTTTTCGCACAGTAAAATACTAATTAAAGTAATTAATATGCTTTTAAGTACTAAACATTTAACTGAAATGTCAAGGTTTTTATTAAATAGTCATTTAAAAGCAGTAAAAAGAAAATGTGGTTATATAACTTTCGATCGAAAATGACTCACATGGGACTCAGAAAGCAGTATTTTTTAACAATACTATTAATTTTCACATGTATCTGCTGAAAACTGGTCAAAACCGGATTTTGTGTAACATTTTATTGATAATAGGAACATGTGGTTTAAATTTAAAATTCATTTTCAAGATTTTTGTTAATTTATTGTTCACACAGTTGTTTAATTCTGAGTCATATTAAAATGTGTTGGAAAGAGTACAATGTAATTTTAATGGGGTCTTTCTCAATAATTTTAATGTAGATTTATAAATATGTAAAAAGGATAAATACGAGTAAGTGTAAGGGTGTTTCAAGAATAGAATACCAATAACAGCTACGTTACAGATTCTGAAATGAGATTGTTGTGGAAAAGGCGCGCAGGTATGAATAAATTAGGAGTTTTGATATATGACTTTGAAATGAAACAACATTATATCAGATACGAAAGAATAACACATTTTCGATCACATTTTAAATTTAAATAATAATCGTCTGATAGACAATAATTTTCCTGATTCTTTGTGTCGATTTTACTTTTGCTTCTTTGTTATCGAGGACATCCAAAGAAGTCACTTGAACTTATTCTTAGAGTTAAGTCCACATATTGACAGCTGTAATCACTTAAGTGATCTCTTGGCCTTTTAGATGATTAGAGAGAAATGGAACGGATAGTAAATAAGGGACAGAGTGTGATACCCAAAGTTTAAAAAAGGTTCCTTCAGGAACGGAATTTTTGAAACTGTGTTTGGGTGAGTAGCTCTTTGCCAACTGCAAAATGTGTAACCAAACAAAATAAACAGAAAATGTAACCTACATAGTTATCAGCGAAACCCAGGTGGTTCGCACATGTGTGATACAACAGACACGCCACATTGACACACAATAGCACTTTGTACATAATACCTACTCGACGCGAGATGTCCTTGGGCCGGGTTATCTAACAAACACGGAATGATACTATCATTATGTACTCACCTACCTTTGTTTGAACAGCAATATAATGTAACTGACGTGAGATATACGCTAGTATTGGGTAGGTAAAGAACGAAACTAGGCTAAAATTAAAATAACAATTTTACATAGTTTTCCGCTGTAATAATTAAAAAAAGTATTAAAATGGCATGGCAATTAAGGTGGCCTTATAAAGCAAAGCCTATATCATAGCTGGTAAGATAGGTAACATTTTCGGAGCAATACATAGGTATTTTTTTAATCACTTATAGCTGTTGGATTTTGAGGCCTCTACAGCTTACCGGGCATGGGCGAGGGCAGAAAGCGGCTGAGCCCTAAGATTAGGTTATAGGGTGACTAGCGCAAGGGCACCTGAGAAGGTACTTTCGTCCTAAGGTCAGAGCAAACAAACGACGTCTAGTATATTCCAAACACGATGTATATTTTCCATTTTACACATGAGTTACATTTTCCGTTTTCACATGAGTAGATGTATGAGTTACATTACTTTAACATTTGAACCATTATAAAATAGTATGCTGTTGTAGAACAGGCGCTAGCGCCGTCTTTGTTAAAATGCCAAAAAGGAGTGAAATTAGTTTAGAAGATAGAGTGAAAATATAGGGTGCTTAATACTGTTGACCAAGGCTGTATGTACTCGCAAACATAATATGGTGGAGTGAGATAGCCTTCGTATATGTAACCCTACAGTACGGACCTCAGCTTGGGTCATCACTTGGCGGCAGAGATCAGACACAAAAGTACTGTCTGTAACAGCTTTTTAATGGTTTACTGCAGGACGTAGAATTTCTATGAAAGGTTATTGGGCCATATCTACCGCTGGTTCAGTGCGGGTTGGTGGAGTCACATACGCCATCGAATATCTTCTACGGACGTACCTATGCAGGTTGCCTCACGATGTTTTCCTTCACCGAAAAAGTATTCATTTTAAAAATATAAGTTGGTTTAGTTACTAAGCAAGTACGCTGCTAATATTATCTAGTAGATTTATAGAAAAACGTCCAGACTCGCCTCCGGAATGTTTCTGATTCCAGAAAATATGAGTAATGTGGTAAAAAAACCGAGCAATTAGTGCAAGTACGAGAGAAACGTGCAGAATATTGTCAACATGTCAATCAAGCCCGCGGGTCATTTCAGCCATTTGCTAGCGGTTCTGAGCAAACATGCCTGCAGACGCAGCATCTTGGGCGCTCCACGCGTTTGATCACATGAACAGAACTAGCTGTCTACAGCATCTACTGGAGATGCTGTAGGTAGTCGGATAAATCATAACATTTTATTCTAGCCTGAGGAATCACAATTTGTAGACTTACTCTCTCTCTCTCATCCTGGCTATATATCCCACATGGTGATGGGGTCAGCCTTCCTCACTTTCCTCCTCCACTTTGCTCGATCTTCGACATCGTCTTCGGAAACACTACACTCTCTCATGTCATGGAGGGATGTAGTGCTGAGGACTACATCCCTCCATCTTGTCTTAGACTTCAATTTTTAGACTCTCTCATTTTGTTTAAAATTGGGCAAGGAATTAACTAATTCTTTTAATATTATAATTACCTAATTGAATACTTCCAGGTTGAATGACACATTGACTTGCGTACAGCGATGCTTGTAGCGTTTATTTCTATTGTTGTAGTTGTAATATCAAATACGTAAACGCAACTGGGCAAGCGTGATGAAACCGATTCAAGGGTCCTACCAACATCAAAGGCAGGCTTATATTCAACAGTGAATAAAGTAATAGAGGCTGACATGACTAACTCGTCTTTATTTAGGCAATTCGATTATTGTTCTATCATTTTGTGTTGCACACGTTTCACGAGGAGTTTTGCTCAATACCTAACGCTAAGATAAGCGCATCTCCATTGAATGTTTCTGGTAGGATCTGCTGTAGTTATAGCTATCTATCTGTTCGTCCGCAATTAGCTGCGCGGGCGCAGGCGGTAAACACGCGGTATTTCGGGCTCGCGGCTTGCGTAGGTACGTCTGCTCCAGCTTTATAAACAAAACAACCATGCCGAGGAAAAATCGAGAGATTTCGGTTCGGATTCGGATCATAAAAAACGAAAAACTCATTCGTCGGATATTAGATTCGTATTGAAAGATGTAGGTACGAGGCATTGGTACTTGTCGCATAAATAACCAACATGACTAAGTGAAGACTAGCGGTAAAAGGTACGATGGTATCGTAATGTTCAATATGTACTAGAATTAGCACTACATATTGAAGCCATAGAGTAGGTAGACTAGGTAGAGTCACCCGAAAAGCGAGCGACTAAAAGTTGCAGTAAATGGCTAGACCAGAACAATGTGTGAAGATGCCAGATGGGTTATAGAAAAACTTCTGAAAGAGAGGCGAATGCTACGTCTCTTATTGTGATGATATTTAAAGCCAGAAATAATGGTGTCAGCGTTTTGTGAGAGATGTAATATTTTATTTGTGCTCTAAACTAAGTAACCCAATTGGTTGTTGCAGTCGAAGTGACGCGTACATCAATACACATACAAACATCAATATTGGAAAGAAAAATGCATACGAACATATGATGTGAATTGTACCGAAAGGGATAAATAAATAAATATTTGGGGACATCTTACACACGGCCTCTGACACCAAACTAAGCAAAGCTTGTGATATGGCTGCCAGAGACAGATATACATACTTCATATACTTATTTTTTAAACACAATTTTTTTTAAATACTACACTACTACTACATAGAAAGCAATTGGATCATCCACCATGAAGGTCTAAAGATAATAAAAGTGCTCAAGCCCACTGCCAGTTGGCAGCGTGCCCAGCATGCTGGCAGCATTGCCACGCTGAATGGCAATGCTTATACGCTGAGCCAAATAAACACCAGCATTCACACATACTTATATAGATGGAAACTAAATAACACCCAGACACAGAGCAAACACATATTTATCACATAAATATTTGCCCTGGGTGGGGATCGAACCCACGCCTCTTTGACTCAGAAGTTAGGGCCACTAACCACTGAGCCACCGAGGCTGTCAAAGGCTGTCAAACGGATAAAGACACTGTCCCCAAACTAATCTGAAAATAGTACATCCCCCGTGTAGTACCTAAGCATAAAATGCAGTATCTACAATGCTTTGATACAATGATACATCTTACATGTTCAGAATAAAGTACGACGAGAGCTTGGATCCTACGACACATAATTTATGTCACCCAAGTTTGGGGTCTCATCCAGAGAATGACAAATATCAGTTCGAGTTTTTGCAAAAAAATCCAATGTTACTTTTAAATAACGACACAAGGTAGATAGATAAACCTATCATAGGTAAGTAACATTGTAAGCAGCTCCTAGTAGGTAATTGAAGTGTCAAATAACGAGCACGCAGAGACTGCGTGGCGGCGTGGCTTGCACGTGGCAGCGGCGACACGCGATCGCTCGATGTACATATCTACAATCTAACTTGATAAAGATGATAAAGGATTCAAATGATAGACATGCACCAAACCCAAATTAAACATTCAGTACAAGTCAGTCACCTCAAAGTCACACCTGATCTAGCCCGGTTATAACTTTATTACACTTGCAGTAGCCGTGACAACGATGTTTCAAAGTTGTTCAATTCATTTGGAATAGTCTAGAATATGGACAATTTCAAATCAAGACTCTAGAGGAAACACCGAAGGTACAGGTTGGTAAGGTCACAGGTTATATGTGTGAGGAAACTTTTCAGTGTGGACGGAATATTTCCACGCGCCTCTTCTAGGCTGTTCTCTGTTCTCTGGCATACATATAGGCAGTTTTTTTATTTTACTTTAACCCATGTTGATGGGTGATGGTGACTGAGTTTATTTGAAAAATATATCTACATATTGGGTAATGTAGGTACCTATGTAACGTAACGTATGTAACCTATGTAATGTTGTAAATTGTAATATGTTTCAAGACAGTACAACTTAATTCTTTATTTAATTTTATACACGTTAATTATTTGCTACATAGCAATATTATAATGATGATATTATTATAAGTGATATGATTATTTTAATAATAAGTAATGTAATTATTGTAAGCTATTGACGTGTATCTTTTACATTTTTTGATACCAATAAATAATATGAATATGAATAACATGACTTGTCAAAAAGATCTATAATCATGGTACATAATATTATTTAGCACGTCACTATTATGCACAATAAGTTTGACTCTAGAACGGCAGTTACGTTAGGTTTTATTATGCACAGCAAGTTTGACTCTAGAACGGCAGCTACCTAGTTAGGTTTTATTATGCACAGCAAGTTTGACTCTAGAACGGCAGCTACCTAGTTAGGTTTTATTATGCACAGCAAGTTTGACTCTAGAACGGCAGCTACCTAGTTAGGTTTTATTATGCATAGCAAGTTTGACTCTAGAACGGCAGCTACCTAGTTAGGTTTTATTATGCACAATAAGTTTGGCTCTAGAACGGCAGCTACCTAGTTAGGTTTTATTATGCACAGCAAGTTTGACTCTAGAACGACAGCTACCTAGTTAGGTTTTATTATGCACAATAAGTTTGGCTCTAGAACGGCAGCTACCTAGTTAGGTTTTATTATGCACAGCAAGTTTGACTCTAGAACGGCAGCTACCTAGTTAGGTTTTATTATGCACAGCAAGTTTGACTCTAGAACGGCAGCTACCTAGTTAGGTTTTATTATGCACAGCAAGTTTGACTCTAGAACGGCAGCTACCTAGTTAGGTTTTATTATGCACAATAAGTTTGACTCTAGAACGGCAGCTACCTAGTTAGGTTTTATTATGCACAGCAAGTTTGACTCTAGAACGGCAGCTACCTAGTTAGGTTTTATTATGCACAGCAAGTTTGACTCTAGAACGGCAGCTACCTAGTTAGGTTTTATTATGCACAACAAGTTTGACTCTAGAACGACAGCTACCTAACTAGTTAGGTTTTATTGTCTTTTCAGCTGTTTTGAACTGGACTTTATTTTTAATCTGGATGAGCTATATTTCCCGGTAACTTGATCCAAACTATCCTGATTGTATAATATTTTTAAAAAGCCATACTTAGTACTAAAATACGTAGTTGTTTCCACGTTTTAAAATTATCTTGTGTATCTTTACACTAGGACTTTGCGAATTGATGGCTATCATGTAAGCAAACAATAATGACTGTCTGTCCAGTGATAAAACTGCTTTTATAACATAGTAACAACGACGCAGAACCTTGTCACAGTGCGTTACTGAAATAATCTTTGGTAATTATGGAGCGGCAGAGATTTTTTTTCTGAGACATAGTTCTTCAGCGTTTTTATTAACGGAATGTAACTAAGAGTTTTTGCTTTCCGCATAGAAATAGCAAAACGGAGTTGTTGCCGCAGCTAATCAAACATATAGCAGAGATATAAATAGGTATACATTGGTATCGGAGAATCAACACGGAGTGTTTCAAGGTGATCCACAACACCCGATTCTGTTCAAGGTCAAGAAACAAATAAACAAAAACATTCGCGTTTTAGGTAGTCGCGTAATGCGAAAAAATGTTAATATGTATAAAAATGTTTAGTATATACATTAATCTATTTAGTACTTATCAAGGTCTTGAGTCTGTTATTTCAGGTACATCATTCGATGATAATGTTCAGATGATGATATTTATTGTTTAACTAGCTGACCATCCCGGCGCGCGGTATGCCCCGGTACGGACAGATTTTAAAAGAATAATAAACAAATGCGATTATAAATTGAGATTTAAACTAACCTATCTTTCAAGTTGTATCAACTGCACATAGTGTGCAAAATTTGGTTAAAATCGGTTACGTAGTTTAGGAGTCCATCTCGTAGACAAACTCTCTCGGAGACAAACAACGTGACGCGTAATTGATACAGACCTAATTACATATTAAGATTTATTGACGGTTTATTAACAGTCTCGTGTAGACTTTTTCCCTTAATTCACAAGTGTCCAATTGTAACTTAAATTGTTTGTTTGTACTTACTAGTAAATATTTAACATATAAATTATCATAAGTGGTGTACATGCAGAAAGACGTTAGCATCCGAGATACAGAATTTTCTTGTTCGGATGCTAGCACCCCTTAATAACTGTATCGTATATTTTGCTCAATAAACGTTATTATTTATTTTTTCAGTTCAACGATAACATATTATCTTTGATTTGGAATATGAAAAAATAGGGAACTACAGAATTATATTCTAATTTAAATGCACGTATTTTTTCTTCCAAATGCATTGTTTTATTACTAGTTGACATTTTTGCAAATACATTCTCATTTCAGGTGAGAAAACACAGAAGAACCCAACTATTGAAAAAAATAAAAAGTCGATAGTTTTTTACTAACCAAAAACGTGTTTGTTTTGGTCTGTGGACAATAAACGTAACCAAGCGTAAAGCGTACCTAATCACACAGAACGGCATTATCCTAAATGTACTTTAACTTAAAAGGGGGATGATAAGATAGTACTTTACTGTATGAAGTATACTTAAATTATGTAACTATTTGCGTTAGTACTTCATTTCACATAATTCAAGTGCTCTTGACGTTTATTTAAGGATGTAGACTAGGCACAACCCTGTCGAAGTCATCATGTTACTCGAGTCCTGAGTACTCCCGAGCTACACGAGGCACTTACCAGCTACTGTTTAATCTGCGACTGTCCTTATATTCGTTACACGAGTTGTATGTATGCACAGCCCGCGGTACTACCTGCTTTTTTAAAAAGTATAAATGCAATATGCTTTGCCAGATATCGCACAAATGACTCCAATCATTGCAATCTTCGTAGATCCAGTCTCCCACAAAGACCCGAGTTGCCGTGGCCAAGGTGAGTCGGGGTACATGGTAAGATTGGGCGTATTGGGTGAAGAACAGTGCGCATGCGGTGCTGCCACCAAAACTATGGCACACCTCTTAGTTTTCCCGCTTTCCCCGAAAAACTGCAGCCAAAGAGACCTTAATTGGCTACCGAAGACGAGGTAGAGGTTGCCAAATTTTAGTCCCAAAATATTTGATAACATATCTAACGTAAATATTGTACATATCTAAACCTATGTAAAAAAATATTCTTATTAGCTATTGCCACGAAATGCTGATCTACGAAGATACAAAACATCGAATAGTTTGCTCGAATCAATGTGATATGTTTAAATTAAAGTAGTATTTTCAAAAACCACTCAAACGATTTCAATAAATGGAACCACTTCTGAAGTATCTACAAAAAACTACATGAAAATCGATTTCTAATTGTCTCATAACATAATTTCAATAAAAAAAACATTCTTACCTACCAGTCAAATTGAGAACCTTCTTTTTCGAAGCCTTTTGAATACAGACTAAATCCTTTCCCATGGTAAGTATAAAGTGTGTAACAAATTATATCAGTAACATTTCCAGTGGTGTGTCGTTATAAAGTGCTAAATAGACAAACAGATAGAGCTATGTTAACATGTAGAGATATTTAGTATCATTAGGTGGAGTGTTCAGGAGCTCTTCAGAATAACAAGTTCTGAGAAAGGCACAGTGTTAGACGTAGTTAGTACAGGCCAATGTTGAAAGACACAGTGTCAGTGGTAGTCTGTAAGGATCAATCTTCAACTGCCAACAGATTGCGGAACAGTAAACATATGCAGAGCAAACAGTAGCTGAGATTACGGAGACGCAGAGGGATAGCTGAAACTGAAAGTAAATCATTTTGTTACATAAATTTGTTCAACATTTATCATTGCAGTTTAATGCTAAGATGTTTTTCACTAAGGATGAAAACAAATTGAGTAGCTCTTGAAATGTCCTTTGGTATGCCTATATTTTTACAGTCAAAAAGAGTAACCCAAAAGAGAACTGGCATAATAGAAAGATATTTTTTTGTGAAAAAATTCAATTGAAATTGCTATGAATACGCAAAATATTTTTTCAGTTATAATTTGTTATGAACGTGCAATTGCATGTATGTGCATTTAAAATTATGAAATAGTAATATTACAAACAAAACAATGTTGCACCGGCTACACGTAAAAAAGTACCCAACTGACCTCAAAAATAACACAATCATGAAGCCACAAAGTTTACATATATCATGTGCTATGTAATATTTATCAGAATCAATTAAGTCTAATTATGTTTTATTCTCAGAACATCTTTAATCTCTTCTTTTCCCGGGTTCGGTCTCTGCCATTCCCTGTTGAGGTTCAGCACGCTGCCAGCGGCTGACTCACTGGCGTCAGCGCGTCTTCGAAATAGCAACACGCGGCTTTATGGCATATTGTGATGAACACCAAGATCTGGCGCTGTTTATTGTTATTTACCATGTTAACTTTCCACTGGAAGAACAACGCTTCGACATCCTGTCTTAAATTATTCAATCTATTATATAAAAGGCTTCCCTGAGTGACTGACTGACAGACAGCCTACAGCCCAAACCGCTTAAGATATAAACTTGAAATTTGGAATATAGGTACATTGAACGACGTAATGGAGCACTAAGGACGAAAATTTTGAACTTTCGACCTCTAAGGGGGTAAAACGGGCCCTTTTCGTTTGTATGTAACTTTTTATTCCCTGTACCGATTGACTTGAAACTTTGTATACGTGCTTTTCAAACAAAATAAAAGTTACGTTTTTTCCTGTTTTTCCGAATTTTCCTCATCTAAGGGGTCAAATAAGGTCCCAAAGTTGGTGAAAAAAGCGTCAATTACATCGAACCAGCTGAACGGTTATGGTTGAAAATTGGTATGAAAGAAGCACACAGCATGTTTTAATACAGGAACTAATAAAATCCAGGAAAATCTGTAAGGTTCCTTAGGGATACGTAAAATTAATAAGTTTAGGCTATAGCCCAAACCGCTGAAGATATGAGCTAGAAATTTGGAATATACGTACATCGTACGACATAATGAAGCACTAAGTATGAAAAACGTACCCAACTCTAACTTACGGGGTAAAACGGGCCCTTTTTGTTTGCATGTAACTTCTTATTCCCTGTACCGATTGACTTGAAACTTTGTATAGATGCTTTTGAGACTAAATAAAAATATGGCTGTACATGTTTTTCTCAATTTTCCTTAAAAAAATCCTCAGGGGTCAGATACGTCCCAAAACTTCAATGCGCTTTTTTAAATAATGTAGTATCTAGAATAGGATTATGATAATGATAGTTTATCTTTAAATGGGGCAAAATGGGTCCCCAAAAGTTAACGATTTTTTTTATTTTGTGAGCCAATAGTCTTAAACTTAGCGCACATATGGATCAATATAGGTATTTTACTATGGGATCAACCCTGACAAGCTAAAATTACCTACATTTCCCATACATTTTGTCGCGGGTCGATGAACTTTTTGTGTTGAACAGCTGATTTTATTCACGTGCTTTTGGGGTTGGTACTATGGTAAAAGTTAATCAAATTATGAGTATAATAGCATCCTAGAACATGCCTAGCTAGAATTACGACTTGTGTGCCATTTTTTCATTTGCCTGGAAAATTAAATTTCTAATGACTTAATGAAACATGTCGAATACCTGTACCGGCCTTAATTAATAGTGCACTACTGAAAATAGGTACTACGGATAGTACTACGGATAATAGAAACAGGTGGCTCTTGGATGAACATGGACAAGACGAAAGTCATGTGTAATTCCCATGTTTTACCTACCCCGATTTCTGTTGCAAACTCGGTTCTTGAAGTCGTTGACTCGTACGTCTACCTAGGAAAAGTAGTCCAGTTAGGTAGGTCCGACTTCAACAAAGAGGCCAATTGCCGAATTCAACTCAGCTGGGCAGCGTTCGGAAAAGTGCGTAGTGTCTTCTCGTCCGACATACCTCAGTGCCTCAAGTCGAAAGTTTTCGACCAGTGTGTGTTACCAGTGATGACTTATGGCACAGAAACGTGGTCTCTCACTATGGGCCTTATTAGTAAGCTCCAAGTAGCCCAACGAGCTATGAAGAGGGCTATGCTCGGAGTCTCTCTGCGAGATCGAATCATTAATGAGGAGATCCGTAGAAGAACCAAAGTTACCGACATAGCCCAATGGATTGGCAAGTTGAAATGGCAATGGGCAGGGCACATAGCGCGGGAGGGCTGATGACCGTTGGGGTCGAAAAGTTCTCGAGTGGAGACCATGTACCGGCAAGCGCAGCGTAGGACATCCACCCACAAGGTGGACGGATGACCTCATTAAGACCGCAGGATCGCGCTGGATGCAAGCCGCTTGCAACCGGTCTTATTGGAGATCCATAGGAGAGGCCTATGTCCAGCAGTGGACGTCCTTCGGCTGATGGAAGACTGAAAATAGGCCTATCCGCGAAGGGTAATTGCGCCATATCCATCACGCCGGCCGAGCACGGGTTGCTGAATTCACATAGGACATTGATTTTTTCTACGTACGTACAGGTTGTCTCAATGTTTTCCAGCAATGAAAAGTGAAATTTCTTACATAGTTACTCATAAAATTGTTATTATTGGCTCCCTCGGTGGCTCAGTGGTTTGAGAGCCTGACTCCTGGGTCAAAGAGGCGTGGGTTCGATTCCCAGGGCAAATATTTATGTGATGTTCATATATGTTTGCTCTGTGTCTGGGTTATATTAATGTATTTTTATTTATTTGTTTATCACTTTCTTGCACACCATTTGTACAAAAGGAGGACTTAACGCTAAACAGCATTATCTGCCAGTCAACCTACAGGTGCATGTATATGTAGTATATCAGTCTCTGCCAGCCAACTCAAACTTTGCTTAGTTTAGGATCAGAGACCGTGTGTGAGATGTCCCCCAATATTTATTTTACATATTTATTTATTATTGAGTTAATTTCAAAAATTCGGCAATTTATCATCCAAAAATTTACGTACTCCGTAATAAGCTTTAGATAATTACAAGTAAATAAAATAACCAAATACTGAGACAATTGAGGCTAAGCCGTGGGCATTATTTGGCAAGTAATACGATAATAGGCTCAGTTATGAAGACGCCATGGTAAATATAAAAACACCTAAAAAAGTGTTCTCTCTATCGAATGCTTAAAGTGAAAAAGAAACAGATATAATTATGATAATTAGCTATTATAATTACGATGACGCCTTCATAATCGAGCCTAATGCGGGCTTAACCACGAGCTACTATTGTTTTAAGTAAGTGTCAAGAAAACGCGGGCCTAACTGTGGGTTTTTATCATTTTAAGTAGTTACGAAAATAACGCGGGCCAGACTGTGGGCTATTATCATTACAAGTAATACAAAAACGCAGGCTAACGGCATGCTATTATAATTTTAAGGATTTATTAAGACAACACGGGCCAGATCGCGAACTATTATATATTATTATAAGCAAATGCCAAGATAACGCGGGTTGAACCGCGGGCTGTTATTTTAATCAAGAAAGTATTAAAACAACGTGGGCCAAACTGTGGGTTATTGTCATTTTAAGTACCTAATTATTAACATAACGCGAGCTAAACCGCGGGCTATTACCATTTTGAGCAAGTACTAAGACAATACGGGCCAGACCATGGGCTGTTATCATTGTAAGTAATACGACAATGCAGGCCAAACGGCAAGCTTTTATAATTTTAAGCAAGTATTAAGACATCGCAGTCCATGCTGCGTGCTATAAATAACCATCTTAAGCAAATACTAACAATACGCGGGCCAACCGTGACCTATTATCATTATAGGCAAATACTGTTACAATTTTGACCAAACCGTGGGCATTATCCTTGCAAGTAATTTTAAGCAAGTATTAAAACAACGCGGGCCAAATCGCGGACTATTAGATATTATTATAAGCATGTACAAAGATAACGTAGATCAAACAGCGGGCTATTTTAAGTAAGTATCTATGTACTAAGACAACGCGGGTGAAGCCGCGGGTTTTAAGCTAGTATTTAGATATTACGCTGAATTTCGAGAAAATCATGATATAAGTTTCTTGATTTCCAATCGTAAATGGGCAGGACTTGTTTTATTAAAAAAGGTAAATTGTTTTTACGTTAAATTTAAACGATTGGATAGCGGCTTAATGTTTTTTTTTCTAAAATCAGTTCCTGAGGAACTGAAGATAACCACAACACAACTACAGTGTTTTATCAGAAGAACCATCTGGAAGATGTTAAATGTTACCCACATTTAGCACAATAGGTAGTGTTCAGTCTTCGTCGTTAGCGTCCCAAGCTTTGCTTGTTGTTTTATCTTGTGGGAGCTTATGCTCCCACAGTCTCTAAGTACAATATCTTTCCAGCTCGATTATCAGTCTGTTTTGCAGCATGCGAAGCAGACTGAGATCTCGGTAGAGTCTTTATGATTTCCCTGCAAACAAACAAGATCATATTTTAGTATGTTTAAGTTTACAATCGTGCACTAAATACCCCCGAAAAGAGATCATCATCAAATTAATCATGTAGCATCAGTAAGAACCTACTAGAGGCGGCACAAGGAGTGGGCAACGAGAACGATACGCACACGGACTTGCACCCTAGGGGTCACGCACCTAGAAGGCCCACAGTGAAGCCAAAAGTTGGCCAAAGTTGGCCAAAATCCCAATCCTAGGGAACTCGAACTGTACAGCGTAGATTTGGTTTGGTATAAGTTATACGGGGAAATAAAATAAGATATCACAAAATGTAAATTGTCCACAGGGAATTACAGTCTTACTCCGTCACTGGAACCTTCTTCCATACCTCCAGCGAGACAAGCAAGGTTCCTATCACCACGTGGCACATCTTACGGTCAAAACAAGCTATCAGTCACACTGTCACTGACTGATATGGACTGATACTGCATCAGCCATCCATCAAGCCGACATAATCCTGACGTCACCGTGATTGTTCAAAACATTTGCTAACTTTGCTAAACCTATCATAAAAACCGGTAACCCAAGTAATTATGTATGATTAGGTTTTTTAGTTACAATGGGTTTGATTAAATTGGTACACCTACTCGAAGAACGATTATGGTGAGTTAATTTTAATGTATTTTTCAAGCTGTTGGACGAACATTGCTTCCACGGATATTTTTTGCTTATGTGTAATGTATATAGGTATCCAACTATCCACGAGTACTTGAGATAGTTTTAAATTATGTTCATGGACAGTGATCATATTTTTAAGAAGTCTTTTCTGAAGAGAAGTTAGCACTAACATTACCGGCGACGCGTCTGGTGTTGCAGTTACGTATCGCAAGATAGGAAGGACTCTTTTACTCGTATTATTTGACACAGTTAAAAAAATACTCGGGTATTTAGCTATTTAATCCCTACAGTTAAAAATAATGCAACGGCACAGCAAAGACAGTTATTTCTGTAACAAATTAAATTCTCTAAGCTTCAATGACACGAGGAAGGAAAATGACTGTGGTTTGAGGTATAACAATAAAGGTCGCCAGGAGGAAATTTAGGCCAGTGCAGCAATAAACACTACCTGTTTCTCTACCGACCACAGAATAAACAGTCGAGGGAACAGCTTTATATTATAACAATAAAGAACCAACTCGCCCAAACTCAATTTCCGGGAAGAAAGTGGACGAAATATTTGTGATGTTTCATCGAGAGCAGTCGAGCCTCCGGCCCGCGCGACTCTCGACAACTTTAATTATAATAAAACTCAATACGATCGAAATCAGCCAGAATTCGAATAGAAAAAAAAAACAATTTTCACCCTGAAGAAGGCCGCCATCGGAAATTTCTATTTCGTTCAAATCGAGGGCGCGATTTTATTAAAATCAAGGGGAAGGAATATTTTTATTTTTTGACACTGGTGTTATTTTTTTTTAAATTGCATCCCAGAGGGAGGAGGAATTTGCATTTTTATACCGTAATTAAGCTTCAGAGCCCGATTGAGTTTTATGGGGCCCCGTACAATGGAGATTGCGAGCTTTTAATAGGTTTTCTTTGGAAATGAGCTGGAAACTTGGGAAACGGAACTTTTCAATTTATCGGAGTTGTCGAGTCTTACGCCGGCCTTCGGGAGATCGTTTTTATTTCGACTTTCGGAACAATATTTTAGGCAATATACAATCTAAATTACATTACAGTAAACTTTTATCAACTAATAGAAATCAACAGTGGCAGGGTAATTTTTATTTATCCAACGACTCTTATGCGATTAGGATTTGAAGGTTGGTATTGAAACTATCATATATGTATAGCATCGTATAATTCCAATAAAAAGTATTCCTAGTGTCATCGAGCTACTAGTTAACACTGGCAAGTTATCAGTATTTTGTAGTATTATTATTCAGATTTAAAAAAAAAACTTTCGAAGTTAGCATTTAGTTAGGACGGGTTGAACTTTTGTTGTTGAATGTTTTAGTCAATCCCCTTTGTTAGATGAATAGAACATTCTTGAGATTCTGGATTGGATTTTATTATGTAAGTTAGAAGGATAGTTATTTAGGTCCCACCAAAACTTGTGTAATTTTATATCTAACAGAAACGCACCAGTCACAAGGAAGTCTTACAAACAGTTAGAGAAATAAAAGCTAGCGCGCGTTTCCCAATCCTTTGATCGGCGGTTTAGTGGCCGTAAACTGGAGGGGGGCAGGGGGGTATTTACACATGGCAACAGATGTCGGAGATTACAGCTGGACGGGCCGTAAACCGGGCCGAGACGGCTGGCCAGATCTGGGGCTGTACCGCTCGTTACATCGCGCGATGGAAGTTCGTATAACCAGGGCGCCCTGGAGTCTGTTGGTGGTGGCATTTCAATGACGTGCTTTAATTAGACTTCTGAAGGCTTCTGACTAGGCTGTAACATGAAAATCTGTTGAGACATCCGGTAGTCATCAAACTGTTTATTTACGTATTTGGCGGGGATGTTGCGAGGTGAACTGAGAGAGCGTCGAGCATCAACTTGGCATTTTTTCAGTTTTAAATTCCATTTTGATGGCGTCGGGCTAACGATCCAAGAGATGCAGGTTGAAGTCCTGCGTTCGCGTAATTTTTTCAGATTTTTATCACAAAAATGACTCCTTGAGATCTATCTGTTAGTTTCCTTATAAGGTCTTCAATTTTACCGAGATAGCTCAAACAATTATTATTAGTAGGTTGCAGTGGTATTAGGGGGTAAAGCACAGATCATGAAAAATTGAAGACCGATTACGCCGTAAAGTTTTCTACCAAATAGAGACTATGCATCGACAATCCAGACGTCCAGCTTATACCCTTGTGGGTCGGCACAAGGTGGACAGACGTGCTAAATGAAATCCCGGAAACAACCGATTAGATTATTAGTATCTACTACGGGACTAATCACGCACTAAAATTACGAGATAAATAAATACCTCATCATCCCGACGTTTTGGCCTAGTTGCATCGACCGTGGTCACAGGTAGACTTCACGGGTAGGTAGAGTCTACCCGTGACCACGGTCGATACAACCCGGCTGAAACGTCGGAATGATGAGGAGGTATTTATTTATCTCGTAATTTTAGTGCGTGATTAGTCCCGTAGTATATGACAATAATGTTTTCAAATCTCGTAAGTTTAAAAACAACAACCGATCAGATTAGAATTTTCTTGGAGAGCCTATGTGCGATATGCAACAGTAGACATCCTTCAACTAATATGCTATCGGAACACAAGAAAACACACAATAAATTAAAATTTCTTGTTCTTCGTTTCTTTGATCTGTAATTTGGTTTCTAACCGTAAACCCCCAATTTAATAATACGTAAGTACATGTAAGGTGGCTCCAGTAATGCAACATGGTGGTGTAGGATGTACGATGAGCCAATCTACGCGCGGCCATAACGAGGTCGCAGGGGTGCCCTTCGTCAGGGTTTACGGCTCGCGCCCGGCGGCGTCACTCGACGCTCGCGGCCCCAGGCCTGTAAAACGTGACTCCTCATCAAGCTCGCTTCAAAATTCATGCTCCGCTGGGCTCTCTCGGCGGTTAGTTGACAACCCTAGCGAAGCGTTACATTAAGGTACCTACTTTACAGCTTCCTTTATATGCCTGCTACAACTCTCTCTGGATAGTATGCATCTTATCAAGATAGATAACGTTTTGCATAAAGATGAAAAATCTATAACCACCACAAAGAAACCTTATACGACGAGTGTTACACAAATAATTTCATAGTTTTAAACAAATTGACATTAAAATGTCGCTAATTGACCTGTCTCATGATATATTTCTCTCGGAGAAATTAGGAGAATTACGAAATTTTTATTTCATGACTTCAGAAAATCGTCCCTGAAAGAGGGCCCTTCGCACACGGCGTTGTAGCGTAGGCGTATCGTCCGTACTGCGATAAGCCTACGCTAGGACGCCGTGTGCGAAGGGGGTAAGAGTATTTTTATGAAATATTCGTAAAAAGAATCAATTGTGTAATGTTGAATGTGTATATTGATACTGATGAGCAATTTGATTTAGGTATATGTTTTTTGTTCTTAGCTCATAGTAAGTATTACTTCTGGGTTAGAAGAAAACCTAAAACTCGGAAAAGTCTATAAATCATGATTATAAAGGGTAAATATTTGCATTACAACAATGCGTAAGGTTCGCCAACTATTTTGGTTTATGAGAAGGATGTTTTCTTCGAAGTTATCACGTTATCAGAGATGATAATGACTGATTGTTGATAACTGACTACCTGCAGGTGTCGGCCAAACATATGGGTCATATAGAGGAGTCATTTTTATGAAAACAAGGTCTTATATCAGTTGGTATAATATAATCTAGATTATGAAACATTATAAGGAAAAATATATCCGCAACCAGTGATATATGATGGGTAATGATGATGATAAAGGAAGAAATAAGAATAAATTAAATAAATTGAAATTAATAGTAAAATATTTACATACTAGTTTTTACCCGCGGCTTCGCCCGCATACGCAATATATCATAATAATTTATAGCCTATGTGTTATTCTGATATATGTATAAGCTATATTATTGCAAAGTTTCATCTCAATCCGTTCAGTAGTTTTTGCGTGAAAGAGTAACAAACATCCATACATCCATCCATCCATCCATCCATCCATCCTCACAAACTTTCGCGTTTATAATATTAGTAGGATTTTTACATGGGTAATTGTGCGATTTTCAAAACAAATTGCCTACTGAAAAATGTAATCAAATCATAAGTAGGCAAAGTTTACTGTTCGAAGAACTTTACTTACCTAATACTTTTGTGCGACTTTTGTTATAAACTTTATTAAAAGAAACGCTTTACTCCTAAGTCCTGTAGAAAACCCGAGAATCTGCAGGAATTCTCCGTCATTACGGCGGCCACAAAGGCGCTTTTCCTTTGAGCTTGGGCGTGCACTAAATTGGGCATTCCGAAGTAATTGCTTGTAAGGTTGCTTAGCGAGACGTGACCTTATTGACAAAAACTTTGTTACAATTACATATATTTGTACACCCATTATATTGATAAAATGATAAAATCTTGCCCTACGTATGTTCTTACAAATATCTTATAGGAATTATTAAAAGCAAATGCGCCTTAAAATCATGCAATTTTGTAAAACCATCTTACAAGTTTAGTATTCAACATCACTTATAATAGAGAAAAACTAAAAATTGGGTCTCTAGAAGCGGTTATCGTGATTAATATAGACAGACAATGAAATTATGATACATACCAAATAGAGAAACTTAACTTTTTGAGTGACCAGTATAAAAACTGAAATTTGAACTAAACCTCGATTTCGTTTTTTAAAAGCCTTTATTTATCATAATTATTCGAAAACATAAGTGCGATATCAGTCTTCGGGCATCCTGGTAGTACAGTTAAATGATACAATACATGTAAGCAGGTAAACTGTACATTTTGTTCAAGCTTGCAGGCTCATTTTACTTTTTTGAACGAATGAAATGAACTGAAACTGTTTTTGTGATTTGGTTGAAATGATAAATTGATGAATAGCTTTATTTATCTCAAAACTTAGAAACCAGTAAATAACATTTTGCATTCTCTTAATGTTAATGTATCATTCGATAAGGTGATATCAGTTTAAAGACTGTAAAACTGATAATATGAATGGAAATTTCCTTTGTCTAAACCTTTATCTTTTGGCAATGATAAAAGTTATCTTAAAACTTTTGAATCAACGTCTAGGTTTCACTGATCAAAATATCACATAATGTTTGGACTTTGATCGTATTCAAATACAATGACAAAACATCTTTGGTGCTAAGAAATTGAAGTGGAAGTAAGCAGGGCACAGAAACAATTGCCGAAGAGTCTGTAAGCGTAATAAACAAATCCTGTACTGTACATACTGTATCAGCCTTTTAATAGTTCACTACAGGACGTAGCCCTACCTAAGAAGGGTTTGGCCTTATCATCCACGCTGGCCCAGTGCGGGTTGGTGGAATCACATACGCCATCGAATTTCTTTCACGGACATAATAATATGTAGGTGGCCTCACAGGCAGCAGGTTGTGAAATTCCGTACAGAAATTCCGAGGAATTCATTGATATGAGACCGGGATTTGAACCCACGACTCCACTATTGTAGGGTGGGTTTCACTACCACTAGATAACTATGGCTTTTATAATGCTATAAAGGTGTACAATCACTTGCCACTGGTGTTCAAATCTCTCAAAGTATCACAATTTAAAACCAAGTTAAAAGCCTGGCTGATACAAAAAGCGTTTTATTCAACGAAAGAATACTTTAATGATGATTGAACATTGTGATATAACCAGATGCCAAACATACTATAACACTTAATTACTAGCATTTTTTTTCTCTCTCTCTTCTTGCCGAGGCTATGTACAAAACATATACCTATAAAGCATATAGGTAGATATTATTTTTAAGTATTGTAAGTATTGTAGCCTATGCTGTATCTAAAATTCAAAGTAGATAGTAAGAAACTTTATTTTATTGTACCCACATGTATTATGAACTTAAACATTGCACGCCCGAAAAGAGTAAAACTGTGATACCTACTACAATAATATTTATAACACCTTTGTACCAGTTTTATGCAATAAAAAAATTCTGATTCTGATTAATAAATTCTGTGATTACGGCAAATATTTGAATGTTTTATGACAAAAAGAACTCATTTAAGTGCTGTGTTGTGTCGTAACTCGTAGTCCATCGAAAAGATTTATAAACGATCTGAAGTTTGCAGAAAAACGCTGGATGCAAGCCGAAACTAATGGTTGTAAGTATAAGAAATCACTATAAAAGCATTGGCGAAATTCCTATCCCTACAATAATGATCATGATATGCTATTTATAAATGAACTCCGGACGCGCCTGAGTATAGAACAAAATATTGTGTTGTGTTGGCAATTAATCGCCCACAGTTCTTGAAACTTTTCACCGGGTCGGGTCTATTCATAACAATTGCAACTGGAAATCTTACAAATATACGTTTGTTTTGTACTTAAATAAAGATCAAAAATATTTTTTCTCCTGAGGAACTAACTTGTGACAAACTTAATTTGAAGGCTTTTAAACTTCATGAATAATGGAGTCGACTTAGATCTTATGCAGAACTTAAAGGCTTGCTATTTTTGCTGCATGAATATTGATGAAATGATTATCTATCTATACAAATACAAATAAATAAAATTGGAGTGTCTGTTTGTAATATTGAAATAACCGTTGTTTACTACATGCATAGGTATGAATATATATGGGTACATACACCTAAATAACATTTTTTACAATTTTTGTCTGTCTGTCTGTCTGTTTGTTCCGGCTAATCTCTGAAATAGCTGGACCGATTTTGACGGGACTTTTATTGGCAGCTAATGGCTTATGTAGTAAGAAGTAACTTGGGCTACGTTAATCGACTGTTAGGCGGAACGAAGTTCGCCGGGTTAGCTAGTATATCAATATAATTATATGTCTATATATAATCACTTGTATTTTCGATTTGATTTAGATGGTTGGTCAGTGAGTGAGGGTGTAGGAAGGCCACAGTTGGGAAAAAAGCTTTCTCTATAGATTTTCGGCGATAGTTTGAATTCACTACCGTATTGTAATTGCGGGTTTCAGCACCCCTAGCATGGCGAAGGGACAAATGGTCTTTCCGCCAATTTATCCCCTCGGAATGGAAACAAAAGTATTTATTTATTTATTTGCATTTACAATTTTATTTTCGTATTAAATAACTAGTTTTTACCCGCGGCTTCGCTCGCATGATATTTTGATTTTTGATACAATATATCATTATAATTTATAGCCTATGTGTTATTCTGATATATAAGCTACATTATTGCAAAGTTTCATCTCAATCCGTTAGGTAGTTTTTGCGTGAAAGAGTAACAAACATCCATACATCCATCCATCCATCCATCCATCCATCCTCACAAACTTTCTCGTTTATAATATTAGTAGGATAGTAGGATAGTAGGATTAGGTGCCGAAAAACTTACTATAGTTTTGCGGGACCTAGTTTGTCGCGGCACTCTCGTCCCCACACACGCTGACCAATATTTTTTATAATTAATATGTGCTAAACTAAAAGTAATATCTAAGTGGTATCTAATAAAATAAATAGAAACTAAAACAATATTTTAAGTAGTAGTATTTTCTGAATTGACATTGACAACTGACATTAAAAGTGGATAAAATGGTTTCTCTTTGCCATGCTAGGGGTGCTGGGATATTTTGTAAAATTACTGAATCAAATAGATAGTAAACAAAGAATAAGTAATACTTATCATACAACCACCTCAGATCGGTAGCAACCATCTTTTGCATTATAATAACTGTCACCTTCACAAAATAGACATCATTATCTAGATTATTACGAAAATAATAGGATTAAACTGTTGGCAGTCAAACTCCGATAGCAGCTGGGTGTGGCGGCCGATGCAACAGGTCACTGACCACTGATACCGCTGCAGCGTTGATAACAGCTGATAACGGCGCACTGATATGGGGGACATAAGCCGGTAAGCGTTTATTTTGTAATTTATAACTATGCTGCAGATTATAAAGGTTTAATATCTTAAGAATGAAGCGGCTGTGATATTACCATAATGGTAAAACTTAATCGTCGTAAATTAGCACTTTTCCGAATGCTCTGCCCAGTTGACTTTTGAGTCTAGGTTAACTTAGTTTTTGAGATTGGACTAAGCTCATAATTACGCACTTGAATTGAATTTGTTCTGTAATAGTGAATCATCAATTTTAAAATAAATACGACAAAAAACGAACAATATTGAAGTGTTAAATCAACCACATTTGGAATTCAATTCCAAAATGCAGAAACGTTTGAATTGCAATGCAAGAATTAAGCTGGAAACATACTATCGGACGCAGCCGACGGACGCGACTGACAGCTGCGACTTAGCAATGTGCACAGTCTTAAAACATCCGGTGTGCCAGATCGCTCTCGTAAGCCGCGAGTTATGTTCGATGGTATGTTTAGAGCTTTATAAGAAAATCTACTTACTAGTCATTGACAGTATCAAAAAAGGTTACAGTACCCTTTTTTGATGTCAATGTTACTATATTATAGTACTGGTGATGAGCCCTTAGAATAAAATAAAGATATCTTTCTTCATTTGAAGAAACCTGCACCGTCTGACAAATAAATTGAGCAAAAACTACTACCCCTATTCATCCACGTTACATTTAAGCACACCCTAAACATAAACACACGTATAAATAACACAATTACGACTTGTAAAGGCTTTAACTAGTTGTCAGGACAAAGCAACCCGAAAGTGAACCCGCCGAAGACGCGTCTCTTTAAGCCGCAGAAGTCAATAAGGATAAAGGAAACCACTTTATCCTGACTAAATAAAACAGAAAAACTTGGGAACGACCGCCGTTCGGGAAAACACGGGAAAAATATGGCTGAAAATTGGCCAAGTGCGGGTTGAAACTGTACCGAGGATTCCGTATCAAATATGATTTCATCAAAAGGTTGTTTGGGAGACATCGCTATGACCATAGCCACAGATCAGGGAACAAGGTTGTTCCTTGATCTGTGTGTGATACTATCTTTTGCGAGATTCCGCTGTCTTTGTTCCATAGTTATTAATTTCCTTTTTTTCTGGTCGTAAAATGTTGATTATAATTTTATACTTTCTGCATCATACATTTGGTTATTGAATTTTTAGTAGCTATCAAAAAGACGATGCGGTACCATAAAATTTTGATATTTACTCATGGAATACTCATTTAGGTTAGGTTACCGCCATTATCAAAACAAGAATGACTCTAAAGTGTTTTACAGAATGGACGAAAAAAAAAACTGCATATTTGTATCAACTCGATAGTTGGTACAAACCTATCATGGATTAAAATATAGTGTACCATATGACCTAAATATAGATTATATTATGAATTTACTTGATGTGTTGCTTGCTTATTAAACGAATAACAGACAGAAGGACTAATGATGATTCATTTTCACCCCTCCGCACGGAACGCCAAGAAACTTGTGAAAAACTGGCACGAAGTCGTGATACCGCCGTGAAATACAGAATTTGGGTGTGGAGCTTCCAATATGCACGCTCTGCCGCCAGGACCGGCCACTTACCGCCGCCGTAATCCGGTACCGATCTAATTGATTATTCATTTGAGGAGAAGTTTTTAAACATTCGCCCAGTTCGAGTAGACCTTAAAGTTAAGTTCGTTGGGGCTCTTCAAGATTGTTCATAAGAGTTCTGCACACCGGTGTATGTATTTTTATACGTGATATTTTTTCTTGGGAATATTTTCTTAATAAGTAGTATTACTAGGTAATAGCTCGTAAAATATGGTATCTCCAAATACTTTGAACTTAAAGCAAATTTATCAGAATAATTAAAGCAAAAAGGATAAAAAAATATTTATCTAGTCGTATTTTTACAGACTTGGAACAAAAAAGGTATCTCCAAATTCTTTGAACTTTAAGCAAATATAACTAAATAATTAAAACAGAAAGAATAAAAATCTCTAGTCGTATTTTTACAGACTTCGTACTAAATATGTATTGTACATAATATTGGCATGCTAGATGTACGAGTAAGTCACTGATTGATTATAAAAAAAAACTAAAAAACACGCTTTCATGGCATAACAAACTAAAAAGTAACAAACTAAAAAGTGTAAAATAATTTTCAATATAGGAAGAAAATAATAAATTTGCTTTTTTTAAGCAAACTTTCTAAATGAAGAATTAATGGTAGTACCTATTTAGTTTTGGAATTCAATAAAGGAAGTTAAACACATTAAAATATATTTCAACGTGAAAAGAAATTTTAAATTTCTCTGAAACATAACCCTCTAAACCAACTAAAAATTCGTTGAAATCATCAAATGACTTTCAAAATATAAAATAACAAGTTCTGATTAGAATCTCCTGTTTTCAACATTTCATCACATATGGCTCGCATCACCGTCTCTCGCCCGCAGTCTCTCAACGTCTACACTAATCTACATTTTGGTTTATTTTCATTGCCCTCGCCTTCCTCGTGAACAAAACTATCCTCTATGGTTTCAATAATAAGCTTCACAACTACATTTTCAATTGCAGTCAGTTCTAATTTCATTTTAATTAATGCATGCACTTCAATAACAACATCCACTTGTCTTTCATGATCTATAAATATGATTTCTTTGTTGTTCTATGTTGAATCTTCATTAGTTTTGTTAGGATTCATTTCAGCTTGAGAGTTGACAGTCAGGATCGCATATGCATCATTGATATTAGATTCTCCAACATTAACATTAAGGTTTATAATCGTTGCTTCTGTATTAACAGCATTAGTCTAATGGTCTTTGTGCTCTATATCTTGATCACTAAGGTCGGTTTCAGGTTGTTTATGGTCTGAACTGGTTCCACACGTGTGCCATCATTAAGCCAAGTGCCCGTCTGTTCCTTCGCCACTCGAGATATGTTGACAACAGACTTTGTTGTAATAACTTTATTAATAATTATAGTTTACCTACTTTATAGTTGGATAAAGATATCAAATGTTACTCGTAGTAATATTGTTTGGATGAGTGGCAATAATTACAACATCCAAAAGCTATCTAGATTTTCAGATAAAGTAGGTGTTTCCGCCAAAAAATACCGGTAGGCTGGACTCCAACCAATCTACTAAATCGTGCTGGGCCCATATAATAATTAAAACAATAGGAATTCGATTACCATCAATTCGCGAATGCTGCGGCGCAAGCCGACGAGTTCATTCCACCCTGGAAATAACCTAAACTCGTCCCGAATCCTACCCCCTTGGTCGACCAAAACTAAATGGAACGAACTCACAGCTGATGAGGTGTCTTCAGGATTCTATTGCATCCGCCGCCAATCACTTGCACTTCAAATCAACAGTCAACACAAATTAGGCGATCCGCGCCCCACTTAATATAATTGGCACACTAAGAATTAGGCCGCTAATCCTAGTGTCGTTCCGCAGACGTCATCCGCGACGGCGTCCAAGTCACACACTGCCGTACTTGCACCGAGCTGAGTAACTCGCGCGCAGGGACGGTTTTATTCTCAACAACCACCCGTCCCGGCTGGAGAAGCCAGCCGCTAGTCTTAATCCACCGGGAGCCGGGAGAGCGTCGCTATAGCCCGCTGTAAAGTCGAGCCTCTGACCAGCACTTCGGCGACGCGAGGAGTCCCATCAGGACCCATAATTAACTTTATAATGCGCCCCCTGCGCCAAAACAATGAAGGCAAATTCGCTTCCTTCAACAAAACCAAATCCCCTTCCCGTGGAGGATCCGTCCGATCTGTCCATTTAACCCGTTGTTGTAAAATGTGTAAATACTCTAAAGACCATCGACGCCATAGGTCTTGACCCATTTGTTGTAACATCTGAAACCGCGACAACCGTGTCGTATTGACATCCGTCCACGGATACTCTGGCAAAGCCGCGAGTGGCTGCCCAATCAAGAAATGACCTGGGGTGAGGACCTCTAGGTCGTTTGGGTCGGAAGACAATGGACAGAGCGGACGTGAGTTCAGAACAGCTTCCACCTTACAAAACACAGTGGCAAGCTCTTCGAACGTGAGAGCCGTCTCTCCTAATATTCTCCGTAGGTGCGTCTTGGCTGACTTTACCGCGGCCTCAAATATACCTCCCCAGTGGGGACAATTTGGCGGACTCGTTAGCCAAGTTATTCCCCTCTGGGCAAGAGCCTGACTTATACTATTTCCATTAGCTTGTAGGAATTTACCAACTTCCTTTAAATAATTGTCTGCACCCTTATAGTTTGTACCATTGTCAGACCGGATCAGTGACGGGAGACCTCTTCGCGACACGAAACGGTCTAGAGAAGCAATAAATGCCTCAGTAGTTAACGAGGATACCGCCTCGAAATGAACCGATTTTGTCGATAAACAGACATATACGCATAGATAAGCGCGAGTAACCTTAGCGTTTCGTAATGTAGACGATTTCACATAATATGGCCCGGCAAAGTCGGTAGAAACCCCATCAAACGGCCTCGCTTGATTGACCCTATCCGAGGGTAGATCACCCATCTGTGGCTGCATCGTAGCTGCCTTGACCCTATAACAAGGTATACAACGAAATATAACACCCCGGACAACCCTCCGGGCCGATAAAATCCAAAATTCTCGTTGTAAAATTGCAAGCAACGCAGTGCACCCTGCATGCGCGTTGCGAATGTGTCTGTCTCGCACGATAAGTTCTACCAAAGCTCCCTGCTTCGGAAGTAGTAACGGATGCCTACTCCCATATGGAATGTTAGCCCTTCGAAGGCGGCCTCCGACCCGCAAAAAACCATCAGAATCAATGAAAGGGTTAAGCCGAGCCACGGCTCCCTTCAACTTCGCGCGTCCTAAGCGTAAGATTGATAATTCCGCCTTAAAGCAGTCCGACTGAATAATCTTGATCCAATATAACAACGAGCTTCGCCGCTCCTCCGGCGTCGTAGTGGGTGAAAGCTGCTTCCGAGTCGGGTGGCGGCAGTTGTGGATGAAGCGTTTTATCCAACTGGTCACACCCAGTAACTTCTCCAAACTGCTGTATCTCCCCACCAACCAATCCTTATCCAATTTTGGTTCAGTTGCCACTGCATTCACGCGCAACTCCGGCAGCACCGATAGTAACCTCTCCTTCCTTGGAGCAGGCCAAGAGGACTCTGGTTCCAATAACCAGTCCGGTCCCCACCAAAGTGGGTGCTGCACCAGCTCCACAGCTGTACAGCCCCGAGACGCACAGTCAGCCGGATTGATTTCGCCCGGAACGTGTCTCCAATCAATATGAACTTCGGCATTCTGAATTTGGGAAACCCGGTTTCCCACAAAAACATCCAGCGTGTGCGGTGCGGCTCCAAGCCACGCCAGGGCCACTTGGCTGTCCGACCATCCGTATATCTTCTCAATATTTACAGTGGACGCTAACTCCTTGCCAATGTGGCATAACAAACGCGTTAAAAGGTGAGCCCCGCTCAGCTCCAATTTAGGTATTGTCAACCTGGTCCGAATAGGAGCAACCTTGCTCTTGGCCATCAGTAATACGACGGAGACCCGGCCCTCGGCGTCAACCGCTCGTACATAAACTGACGCCGCATAACCTCGTTCTGAGGCGTCACAAAAGCCATGCAGACTGGCTTGGTATTTTCCCGGTGGCAGTATTCGTCGAGGAAGGGCAATCCGATTGACCTCCTCAATGGTATCAAGCAATTCAAGCCATGTGTTCAATGGGGCTCCATTGAGTGGCTCATCCCACGAGATACCCAGTGTCCAAAGTTCTTGTAAAAGACATTTGGCTGAGAAGATCACGGGACTAACCCAGCCGTTTGGATCAAAGGTCCGTGCGATGGCGGATAGAACAGTCCGCTTTGTCCACACTTGATGTCGTTCCAGATCCACTTGGAACGTAAAGGTATCAGCTACTGGCTGATATTTCATACCCAACACAGCTATCATATTTGGGTCCTCTCCGTCCGCGAAGAGGCCCGGATTCTGCTGGTGTTCTTCTGGGATACCTTCCATTACCCTAGGATCATTCGACAACCATTTACGCAGTTCATAACCAGCTGTCGCCAGTATGGCAACCAACTCGTCGCGTAGAGTGATAGCTTCCTCCCAAGTCTGCGCACCCGTACAGATATCATCCACAAATAAATCGCGACGCAAAACTGCAGCAGCCCGAGGGAAACGCACTCGCTCACACTCCGCTAACTCACGGAGCACGCGAGTCGAAATCCAGGGACTCGACCTCAACCCATACGTGTTGGTGTTGAGCTCATATACGACCACTGGGTCGTTGGGATTTTCACGCCAGAGAATAAGCTGAAAGCGTCTATCTTCTGGGTGAATGACAGTCTGACGGAACATCATCCGGATGTCCGCCCCGAAAACTACCTGATGTCTCCGAAAGTTCAGAATGACATCGACAACGTCACGATTCAATTTGGGACCCGCGTGCAAACAATGATTGAGAGCTACTCCCGTTGAGGTAACAGCAGAACCATCAAATACGGTCCTTAATTTACCCGTAGATGCCTTCAGCACCGCATGATGAGGCAAGAAGTAGTGCTCAGTCGAGCTCCAATCGACTTGAGCAGGCGACATGTGACCTAGTGCTTCATATTCACGCATGAAGTCGATGTATTTTTCCCGGAGAACTGGGTCTCGTTGCATACGTCGCTCCATGGACAGCAGTCTTTTCTCGGCCAACGCTCTAGAAGACCCCAACGAGGGCGGCGAGGTAATAAAGGGTAGCCTAGTCATGAACCTTCCTGACTGAAGCCTAACCGTGTTGTCCTTAAAGAACGCTTCGCACTCGTCGTGATTCGGGTCTACCCGTGACGCCTCAGGGGGTTCTTCCACCTCCCAGAACTTCCGCATAATTCTGGCAAGGGCTGAACTAGCGATAGTGACCGATGACTCGCCCTGAGTTTGGTCCTCAAACACCGGACCCATGACCGCATGTCCAAAAATAGTAGAAATTGCTACCAAGGAAGAAGTCCCTAATGTCTTCTGTCTTCCCGTTAATACCCATCCCAATACATCTGCTCCGATTAGCAGATCTACAGGGCCTGGTTGATGAAAGAGTGGGTCGGCCAAGTCCAACCCCTCTGTCAGCGATACCCTTCCCGTAGGGATATCCACTGATGGATGCCAACCCACCACGGTATCCAGTACCATGGCGGCAACAGAAATCCTCAGCGCTGGAGTGTGCACCGAAGAAAAGGAGACGTATGTATGGCCCCTCACACCCAATACTTCCGAATCACCCACACCCAGTATGGGTTTCGATGCGCGTTCCAGCTCTAAACGCAATTTACGTGCCACACGCGTTGTTATTAGACACCCCTGTGCCCCCGTGTCAAGAAGGGCTCGTATCCGTACGCTGTCCCCCCTTGTACCCCAAACGCGGACCTCCGCGGTAGGTAACAGCACAGTTTGTGGGCCTATTGCCTCAGAGGAACCAGCTAGCTATTGACTAGCTGGCGGAGAACAATTTGGATAGGCCTGATATTCCGTGGGACGTGCGGGACGCACGCACAGCGTCCTCGCTGGCACCACGTACCCGGCAGCCCTGCCGGACCGATAGTACGGTGGGTGATACTCCAACCGTGGGTACTCATGCATGGGCGGCGAGTACCGCTCATGTTGCGAGGTCATTACCTCCTGGCCTCGTGATGGGGGATGGCCGACCGCAATTGGCGCCGTTGCCGAGGCCCCCTTCCCCTTATCACAATTTGCCGACCCCTCCGCCCTGGAGTGGGTGGCCATGCTCGCCCGAGCGTAATAAGGACCGGATGCGGCCGCCGCATGTCCGGTTACCTGAGGGCTCTGCCCTCCAATGCGCTCACTAGAGGACGACCCCCCCCAGCCCCTGTGTTGCACTTGACCTTGTGCCCGGGCACCTCCTCCGTCCCTCGGAGAAGAGCTTCGGGGGGGAGCGCACCCGCCCGTGACAGACGCCTTCTGTTTGTCCTGGTGGCCTGCGTCACCCTTGTTCATGCATAGCATGGGGTGGTGCGCGCCTCCGCACCACGTGCACGGTTTTGCCTCGGAGCAGTCCCTGTGAAAATGTGCCCCAGCGCACGAAAAGCATAGGTTACTGCTCTTAACGTACCGGCGCCTCTCCGGTACCGTCAAGGTTTTAAAGGAGCGGCACTGCAACAGCCCATGTCCTTCTTGGCCGCAATGCCGACAAGCCCTTCGAGCCTCGCCGGCAACCAATGTAGCAACCCTGTTGCTGCACTTCCAATTCGGTGTTGCGCGGACGTCCTTCCCCCGCGCCCTTCCTCCTCCTCCCGAAGGCCCCCCTGGGATGCGCCCCTGCGCACTTGAGGTAGCTTCCGGGGCCGAGGTTTCGGCGATCCTGGCCTCCCATTCGAGGAACTTCACCAGATCCGTGAACTTGGGGAGGGCGTCGACACCCTGAGCATCTGGACCCGCACCGTGCTCTCGCTCGAACCTCGAACGCAGCTCGGCTGGGAGTTTGCCTAAAACTAGGTGGACGAGCAAGTATCCACTCGCCGACTCGTCCACTGGTAACCCCAGAGTGCGCAGCGAGTTACACGCAACTGTTAGAGGCGTGAGCAACTTATGCCGAAGGTCCGCCCTGGACCCTATCTTCGGCAGATTCAGTATCTGGCTCGCATGGACGTCCGCCAGTAGTCGGACGTTTTGATAGCGGGAGTTCAACAGCTCCCAGGCGGTATTATACTGATCATCTTCGACCCGAAGATGCCGGATGAGCGACTGTGCCTCGCCCTCAAGTGTCGACAACAGATACGCCATTTTCTGTGCCGACGTCAGGTCCCTTCGCGAGTCGACCAGCGACATAAACATATTTTTAAAGGACACCCAGTGTCCCACGTCCCCATTAAAATGGGGTAATTCCAAAGTTGGCAGCCGGCCCGTGACGCCATGTCCCGGCTCTGTCTTTGTTCCACCAGCGACTGGCGGGCCACCCACCTGCGCCGCCTTCATGGCCTCCACGGCCTCCATAATCTCATCACATGTTTCAGAGATTTGATTGAGATCTGCCTCATAACTGGCAAATATCTCTGGCGAAGGATCAGTGGCCATTAATGTCATGAAAGCGTCTTCAGCGCTCTCAAGTCTGCCACGCGCGGCTTCCGCGCGTAGACGTAGTGCAGACTTCCGATCCGGTCGACCGATAAGCCCCTTAGCTCCAAGGAACCATCTTAACTCCTTGGCTAAAATGTCCTTCGCCGCATGCCGTGCCATATTCGAAGTAAGTGAAACGAAAAGGAACGTAAATTAAACAATAAAAACAACTGTGATCCGTAAATAAAAGACCAAAAAATGACACAGTTAAACTTGGTGACACCCCGAGTGACAACAGCCCAAACTATAGGTAACAATCGCAAACAATAGTATCACAATAGTAGGTACACAATTATAACCTACAGTGAAATTATAATTTAATTTTAATATAAATGGTACGGAACCCCGTGGTATATTAAGCTGAACCCTAAATTTTATTAAAACTTAAGTATAGTTTTAAATGCGACCGCGCACTAAAATGAAACTAATAAAGATAACGGCAAGCGTACACAACCTACTCTAATGTAAACAAACCGAATCAATTCCTAGTTAATTACCATTGACTAATAAAATATTGAAGCAATTTAAAAGCCAAGCCTACGCTTCTTATGGATAATTTCTAAAGTAAACAATAAGTACCACGCAATCGTGCGACTTAAAATTACCAAACAAACAATTATCAATTGCGAAAATACGAAACAATAACAAATAGCAATAATGCAACACAATTATCCATATGCAACCCTACTAAGATTGCTAATAGTAATTTATTTACGACAAACTAATGAGTTGAGTTTTACAAATGTACCTACCTTTTACTTTTAATACGACCGCGTATTTATTACGATAAGGTGCTATACAATGCAAAACTATTCCACAATCGTAGTAAACCTTCACAGTAAAATGAAGTCAGTTTACGATTTACCCACAATTTAACCAAAAAACAACCAAATAAAATGACCGCATTTTACATCTAACTTACAAATAATACAATATTAAATGCAATTTTCAATTCCGTGGCACGAAAATCACTTCGTGAGAACCACGCTTCTGCTAACAAAATGTTTCCGCCAAAAAATACCGGTAGGCTGGACTCCAACCAATCTACTAAATCGTGCTGGGCCCATATAATAATTAAAACAATAGGAATTCGATTACCATCAATTCGCGAATGCTGCGGCGCAAGCCGACGAGTTCATTCCACCCTGGAAATAACCTAAACTCGTCCCGAATCCTACCCCCTTGGTCGACCAAAACTAAATGGAACGAACTCACAGCTGATGAGGTGTCTTCAGGATTCTATTGCATCCGCCGCCAATCACTTGCACTTCAAATCAACAGTCAACACAAATTAGGCGATCCGCGCCCCACTTAATATAATTGGCACACTAAGAATTAGGCCGCTAATCCTAGTGTCGTTCCGCAGACGTCATCCGCGACGGCGTCCAAGTCACACACTGCCGTACTTGCACCGAGCTGAGTAACTCGCGCGCAGGGACGGTTTTATTCTCAACAGTAGGTTTTAGATTTATAAAATAAACTAGTATTTTGGTTATTAAATAAATTACATTTACGGTTCTATAATATTCAGCATAACTTAAGATAGTGTTTATCATTTTAATTTGATTTGATTTTTTTAACTTTAAGTTATTTTATTATTTTACACCATATTTACAATCCTTAGATTTCAACGACAGCTTTATTATTATTTAATTAGAGCCAATCAATGAGCGTTTCACGTGACAGATTTTGGGAATTATTGCGATTTTTCCTTAATTTTGTTTTGGTGCTTGATACCGATTTCTTAGAACGAGTTGTCGTTTATTAAATCTACAGACTTTTGCGTTGCATTTTTATTGTATAATCAATTGCGTATTAGGTATATACATACCTACTGCATATTGTATTTGGTGGATTTAGTACTGTAACGTACCGATTCTTATAACCCACTACTGAACGTAGGCCTTCCCACAAAGAGCAAATGGGCCATATCAATCAAGCTGGCCCAATGCGGGTTGATGGATATGGATATGACACAGGACTGAAGTTTTATTTCGATATTTTAATAGACAGGATTTTTTTTGAATTGTTGTTTTTAGACCTTTTTATATAGAGTCTTATCCCATTTCTAAGCAAAACTTACATTGCTCCTGAGTCCTCTTTTTCTTTGAAATGTTTATTTGTAAATTCATATCAAAACAACGTTGATTTCATAATGAAAGCGATTCTTCGACGACATATTCCCAAGGCTCACGTGCTCTAATGGGATTGGTACAATTTCCGCGTTCCCCGAGTGACGAGATGCCAAAGTTTCACCAGAGAAGTTCCAGCAACTCGTAACTCGATGTGTGTAAGGAGCCGTGTAAAAGCTCTTAACTTTTGCTATTAAGACTAGCTGAACCCGCGGGGTTGCTCGGTATTACTAAATGGATTTGTGACGTTGTTTCTTTTAATTTAGTCATAGTCACAGTCACAGGGAACAAGGAATCGTAATGACGTATATTGTTGTTAACGTATTATTGCAATGATTTGATTTTTTATTTCTTATGATTGAATAACTTAACTGAGATAAGTTACTGATTGTAGTTATTCTTAAACAATTTAAGTTGTTGAGTGCGTTTTTTATGTTTGAAATTGAAAGTGAATTATTGTAATATTTAGATGACCTGTAACTTATTGTTATTAATAAAAAAGTATGAGTATGAGTATGAATCTTGTTTTCTGATCTGCGGCCGTAGTAATTTTTTTTATATCATCATAGATGATACGCATAAGAATACTTAGTTGGACAAGTTGATTTAAAACAGAAAACAGCGGGAGAGCACAAAAATATTAGAAATATCACTACATAGTATAAAACAAAGTCGCTGTCGCTGTCTGTCCGTCCCTATGTTTCCTTAAATCTTCAAAACTACGCAACGGATTTTGAAGCGCTTTTTTTTAGTAGATAGAGTGATTCAAGAGGATGGTTTATATGTATAATACATGCATAATATTGCAGAGAAACACTGATGAATTTCCAGGTTTCTAATGTGATGTCGTAAATAAACACATTTTTTTGCGCTTACATTGCAAACGCTGACTGAACCCCACGAGATAAATCAAAATAATGTACTACAGTATTGTACACCTTAAAAAGGTCAACAAAAAAGTCCGCGATGGTATATGTCTATCTCTTAAGGATAACCCACAATAACCATTTTTATCCTTTAAATTTTACGAAAAAAAAATGGATTATTTAGGAGGATATTTTAAGCAACACAACATTAATCCTTATCCAATTAAGTACCTTCAATACATTGTCCATTCAATATAAATCAATATGGTCGTTTACAGCATGTAATTTAAATTAATATTTCCGAAGATATTACAGATTTAAAATGAAGGGACATAGCGGTGCGGAGCGGAGGTACCTACCGGCCGGCCGGCGGCGCGTGCCTACAAATAACGCGTCGGAGGCCGCCCTTCTCCCCAGGACTTTAGCAGCTATCGGACGTGTTTATCGATCTATACCTCGAATCGAATCTATAGATACCAATATTATAAAGAGGAAATATTTGATTGTTTGTTTGCATCGAATAGGCTCAAAAATTCTGAACCGATTTGAAAAATTCTTTCACTGATAGAAAGATACATAATATAATATTTAAAAAAAACTGGACAAGTGCGAGTCAGGCTCGCACATCGAGGGTTCCGTACAAACACGTTATTAAAATAATTACCTGTTTAGGATGTGCTAATAAAGTTAATATATATGATATCTTACATGATACGATTTACTCACTTTGAATTTTTAAGCCCATATTTTATGTGATAGGCCCTATTTTTAGTGATTTAACTAAAATGTACAGTTTTATATGCATAGGCCCTATTTTTAGTGGTTTAACTAAAAATGTACAGTTTTCAGACTTATTCCTTTATGTGTACCTACTCTGAGACAATGCTTCTCACCAAATTTCATAGTTCTATGTCAACGGGAAGTACCCTGTAGGTTTTGATTTTTGTGAGTGCTAAATATGCGGTTTTTTACGACATAAACGGCTCTAACTTTTTTAAAAGATAACTGAGAAGTTTTTTTTACACAAATGCAACAGACCATAGATATACGTATATACGTTTAAATTTCAACTCGATATTTTTACGCGTTCCCGAGATAAAGAGTCTTGACATACACAGACGGACAGACAGACAGACAGACAGACGGACAGGCGTACAGACGGACAACAAAGTGATCCTATAAGGGTTCTTTTTTTGGCGTTTGAGGTACGGAACCCTAAAAAAATAGGGATCCTTACTATAACTCCCATAATGTATCCCAAGGTGTAAAAAATTACCTAAAATATTCTTTGCATCGCGTACGCTGCGAAAACTATCGAATCATTTAAGTACAAAAAAATTAGTGACATATGTCTAACTGTTATAGTTAAGCCACAATAAGTATTCTTTTATTTGAAAAATTACATAGAAATGCCACTGCAATAAAGGGCTCTTAATTTATATCTTGGTATTAATCCTTTTCAAAATAATATCCACCACGCTGACCCAGTGCGGGTTGGTGGATTCCTATATGTCATCCAGTTTCTTCTACAGACGTAAGGATGCAGATTGCCACACGATATGTTCCTCCACGGGAAAGCCAGTGGTGTGAAATTGCGTAGATAAGTTCCAAAGAAACTCATTGATATGGGATCAGGATTTGAAACTACCACTTCAGGATTATAAGATAGATGTTACTACCACTAGATTACCACGGCTATATACGGATATACCACCTCTATTTAAGCGACGATTTATGTAGTAGGACCTACAGATTTGGAAAACCTTAGTTAGGCGAACCGACATACAGACGATTTATAATTTATGTTGTAGTGATAGTGAATAGGTATGTGTAGTTACACACATAGTTCGTAAAACGAATGATCGATGGGGCTTTAAAGTTCTCGAATGTAGACAATGTATTGGCAACTTTGCAAGTATAGAGAAGGTCTTCACGTGAATCGAAGATCTGGTTGGTGTTCATGTGTATGACCTTTAGCAACATTACGTGGTAGGTATATAAATGCACAATACTTATAATGTCTGCCTTTTGCCAATCATATCCGGGCGAAGCCGGGGTGGGCAGCTAGTAGATAATAAATTAGTAAACGGCTATAAAGGAGCTTTGTTGAAAACTTGAATATTAATCCAATCTGCATTTAGCAGATATTTAATGTTTTTCATGATTTGTGAACATTTAAGACCTTTTTAGACATGCAGGTTTTCAGATCACTTTATAAACAAGGGGATGGTAATAAACAATGGCACTGATTTAACCGGGTAGGTTTATACTGTAGTTTAGGTAATTAAAATATTAGAAAAGGCTAACAAGACTGGCAGGTGCTTGTGGCTTAAAAAATCTGACACTAGGGCAAACCACCCAGCCTGTATGAACTCACTTAGTATTACAACACCTTTCATAAACACGTATAATTAAAATTAAAAAAAGTAAATTTCAAAATGTAAAAATTCTGTAAATTGATAAAAATGCAGATACATTTATCAAGACCGTACACCTCTCTTTTCAACTGAAGTAATGTTCGAGTGTTTCCGCTCCTCGCAACCACCCGACTTTTCTACCCATTGTAACTATTTTCCTGGCCATATATTTATTAGTCTGACATTTTAGCGTAACGTATCGGACCAATTGTTTTTATACTCCTGTCCATGTTTATCTGTCTCATTAATTTATCAATTACCTAATAATTAAATACCTTCCCGTTAAGTAATTCACCTGATCCTAATAACTTTCCAAATATTTAGGGAACAGCCCAAAAAATTACTTCCCATAAACAATACACAGAAAATTACGAAATGAGACGAAAACGAATCTAACGCTCACCGATTTACTACAGAACTTCGCAACTTCACTCAAATATTCTATCACCGCGGGTAGCATTTACAACTGAGCGGTAATGTGGCACGGATGACACATTAATTTGACTATCCATCCATCAGACATAGGACGTCCACTGCTGGACATAGGCCTCCCCTATGGATTTCCAATAAGACCGGTTAAAAGCGGCTTGCATCCTGCTGTCGTAATGAAGGCATCCATCGTTGCGGGTGGAAGTTCTAAGCTGCGCTTGCCGGTACGTAATCTCCACTTGAGAACTTTTCAACCCGACCCTGTCAGTCATCAGTTGGCGCTATGTACCCTGCCCACTGGCAATTCAACTTTCCAAACCGCTGCTGGGCTATGTCGGTAACTACATACTTACCTACTTACTAAAATATCAATCAAACAACTCTAAGTACATAACTGTTATTATAATACAAGTTTGATGAACATCCGTTCAGCCATTATACAAACAGACTTCCCTACCGGCGCACTAGCGGCGTCATCCGGCGTCGCCTGTCGCGGATTGTCGTCAATAAGACCTTGTCTCAGTAATGATGATGGATGGCCCTCCTCCAACGGAGGGGAGTGCTGGCACTCCGGTACTCTGAGGCTTAATTACAAGTAGCTTAGCTATAACGGGAGTCTGCGAAACTCTACTGGTATAGGCAAGTGCTTATCTATGTACTTGCCAAACAAAATCATGTAGTAGATTGTTATTAACATACCTAGATTGGAAATGCATAACAGGAGATATAAATAAATTGAAATCCTTATTTCGAATGAATGGGAGAAATGACTATGGTAATATTATTATAAATAAGATTTACCTGTCGTTATACAGTCAACACATAGAATAAGGACTAAAGTAATAGAAACCGTACTAAAAGAGCATGAGATATACTTCACTTTGTCTTATAATAAATATTCAATTTAAAAGGTGTTAGAATTAGATACACATACGTAATTTCGAAGGGTTTCACAAACTAGCATTGAGCTAACTCGGCTGTCTAAATTCAAAAAGGTAAAAAGTAGGAAAGTAAAATTTTCAGAGATTTAAACCTTCTGCTGAAACTAGAGGGTTCAAATTTCCGATCATAAAAAAGACAAAGTGGAACCAAATTTTTAACCATTTTGACATTTCAACTTGTGATTTTGACGTATGTCGATAGACTTTGCGTTATTTTTGTTGCACTCGCTCTCGCGTATACTGTATAACCAGATATGAAAAAGACAGCTGTAACGTAATTTTTATTTGAGTAAAGTTTAACAATACTTCTATTAGGTACTTGTCATTCTTTGGAGGGTCAACTAAACCATGGAAACGTAAAACGTAAAAACTACAATTACCGACAAAACCGTGAAATATAAAATTTAAAACAATATCGCCCAGTACATTTCCACTATTTACCGTAGAAAAAAACCAGTCCATAAGTTTTTATATTATTATCCAAATAAATTACACCTACATAATGCTGCTTAAATATATTATGCAGTTATGCAAATGCTATTCTAAAAATACACCATTTTCGAGAAAATGTACCTCGTTCTCTTCAAAATAAACATAAAACGGTGAAATCTGAGATAATACCGGTCCGGGCCGCTGTCATTTAAATAATGCAAGTACCTACTTACTTCACTTTTAAAATGTTTAAAAATATTATTTTAAATCCAGATAAATATATGGTCACATACATGATGTTGGTTTGCAATGTGCAAGCATTTTCAGAGGTATTACTCGTATAAGCACTGAGCTATATTACTAATCATTTCTCAAAGTTATACCCATCGTCATATATAAATTTTACTATGGTATTAACTACAAAATAGCGAATTCTGTCACAATTTTTTTAAACATTTGCGATATGAACACATAATTATATTTTTTCTATGGAACATTTGGATTTTGTTTTCTCGAATTCTGTGTTCATTTATCGTAAAAATAGTTGATAATGTTGTTCTGAGTCATTTCCTTTTGGCTTTGCACTATTTTATAAATAACTATGTTTTTCAATCAAATCGATGGATTAGTAATTTTTTCCTTGGTTTAGGCTGCTATCAAAGTTTTATCAAAAACGATAAAGTCAGGCGAGCGGATGTAGGTACTGATGTACTTATTGCCCTTCCTGGGATATCTTAGATTACTCCATTTACTTTCTCGTTATCGTGAATGATGGGAATTATCTTTAATAATGGTATTATTTCCTAAGATTACAGGTTATCAAGACATAACACATCGTAAATCAATGAGGCTATAACAGTAAACAAAAATATAAGATGAAAAGATAAACAAAGGAAAAGTGTTTGTTTTCGTTGTAAATCTGCTGTTGGTGGGTTCATCTATCCACCATAGGACGCCTACTGTTGGACATAGGCCTCCCCTATGAATCTCCAATAAGACCGGCTGGAAGCGGCTTGCATCCAGCGCGATCCTGCGCTCTTGATGAGGTTATCTCTCCACGTCATCAGAGTGTGTTTGTTCACATTCATTTACAATTTGACTGCCTCCATGACTCAGTGGTTAGTGACCCTGACTTCTAGATCAAAGAGAGGTGGGTTCGATCCCCACTCACGGCACATTTATGTGATGAACACAGATCAGGGAACAACCTGGTCTGGTCTGGGTGTTATTTAGGTACTATCTATATAAATATGTATATGTAGTATGTATATCAGTCTCTGGCAGCCATATCACAAGCTTTGCTTAGTTTGGGGTCAGAGACCGTGTGTAAGATGTCCCCTAATATTTATTTATTTAATTAATCATCTTGAACCATCAGAGAAAAATCTTTAGAGTGCATGTAATAGAGTAGGTAGCCTCTCGTTCCCCATCATAAAACTTATAAGTATTAAAAAATCAGTACTGATCACTATCGTATACTTAACTAAAGTTATTCAATTCCCAGTAAAGTAACCATCAGTTTTATGCATGGTTGTAGAACGAGGCCTCATTTTCCCAGCAATGCTCGGGCGATCCCCAGAGAAAGAGTATCTTTTCGGGCAAAAAACAGCGCATTTCCCCGCGGACTCCAACTTTACTCGCACGAATCGCCGACATGCTCCGAGCTAGCCTCAGGGCATAGATTAAACATAGTAACCACGACTGATATTATATCGTAGATACGTTGTTGTCGCTTGCATTTTGGTAAGAAAAATGCAAGGCAAATGCCGGAAGATCACGCCACGCTCCACTCGACACTGCCGCGGTAAAACGTCATCACGTGAACACGTGAATTTAAGCAGTATTATAAAGGCCAAAACACACAGACGGCGGGCGCGGGTCGGGCGCGGTGCGGGTCGGGAGTACAGCGTGTCTATTTGTACCTGTTTCAATGGACGACAACACACAGAACGCGTGCGCGGGTCGGGCGCGGGGCGGGCGCGGGGCGGGCGCGTTCTGTGTCTGGTCGTCCATTGAAACAGGTACAAATAGACACGCCGTACTCCCGACCCGCACCGCGCCCGACCCGCGCCCTCCGTGTGTGTGAATCGGCCTTAAGTTATAATCAATATAATCACTCGAAATTCAATAAATAACATTAAGTGAAAAAAAATTAAGATTTAATTTTGGGTAAAATGCCTTTCGATTGTAAACCTTACAAAATTACACTGACAGCTAAGAAAAAATATATTTTAATGTACGGTATACCTAAGAATTAAGTTTGGTTAATAGGTTTTTGTCAGATTTTTAAGCCTTTTTACAAGTAGGTACATACTTAAAAATTACTCACGTAATGTAGATACGTCCGTAACCTACGTTTTTAAGCCTTTCTGTTCTTTTATATCATCTACTTATTTACATACAGAAAGTTCTTTGTAACCGGGGGTGAGAACTCTTCCACGAAATTGCTACCAACCCTGAGTCAGCAGACCAGGGTGGAAGACCTCTCTCGTTCCCCTCGCTCTGTGCCAACAGGGGTCTCTCTCACTTGTCGGTCTTAACCATTTTCTTTGGACCCGTAAATTCGTACAATGTTTAAAGCCGGAGCCACATCTCCGGACTGGATTAGGAGGCATTTTTTGTAATGGAAACTAATTCCTCATCAGCAATTGCAACATAATTTTTTCCAGGTAGTCAGTATTTAAAAGATATATGTATTTAGATAAATTATTTCATTTGTGCTAAAAGTCAAAACATTATTCCACTAGTTCCACTAGATATAAAATATTCTTGTGGATAAGTGTTATAGTTTTAGAGTTTTAAGCACCTGTAACTTTTTTCAGTTACGTAGAAGGTACTGTTTAGGCTACTGCTGAAGCATCAACATGGAAGAAAAAAAACCGGACAAGTGCGAGTCAGGCTCACACACCAAGGGTTCCGTACAAATCCAGAAAATTTCACAAAATTAGGAAGAAATATGATACCTTACAAGATACAATTTACTCACTTTGAATTTTAAACCCAATTTTGTGAATTTTGAGGCCCTATTTTTTGTGATTTAAGAAAGTTTTGTCCTATATGTGTATTGTGTACTCTGAGTCAATGCTTCTCGCCAAATTTGATAGTTCTATGTCAACAGGAAGTACCCTGTAGGTTTTGATTTTTGTGAGTGTCGAAATATGCGGTTTTTTACGACATAAACGGCTCTAACTTTTTTAAACGATAACTGAGAAGTTTTTATTATACACAACTGCAAGAGACCATAACTACAGGGTTATTTCTAATCAATTAGCATCCTTCTAGGGGCTTATTCTGTACATCAAAACTAACAACTTTTGTTCGTCAAAACTCAAAAAAAAAAATCAGCTGTTCCATACATTTTGACTCGGGTGAACTAAATTTTACTATGGAACAACAAATAAAATTTTTGAGTTTTAACGAAAGTCGTAGAGCAAAGTTGTTAGTTTTGATGTACAAAATAAGCCCCTAAAAGGATGCTAATTGATTAGAAATAACCCTGTATACGTAACACTTTAAATTTCAACTCGATATCTTTACGCGTTCCCGAGATAAAGAGTCTTAACATACACACAGACGAACAGACGGACAACAAAGTGGTCCTATAAGGGTTCCGTTTTTTCCGTTTGAGGTACGGAACCCTAAAAAATGCCAGATGTGCTGAACACAGGCCTTTTAAGTTAAGGTAAACACCTGTATGTTCATACATTCTAGACCTAGATATCTAAACATTCCTATATTAATTTATTTATTTTTTATTAAATTAGGATTAAATAACTTTTTTAATTTTAATGTCACTCATCAATGTCTTCTTCTTCTTTATTTTGGCGTCGCATGGTTTGTCAATTCATAATTTTTGGGATAATTTCGAGTTTTTATATCATAGTACTGGTCAAACCTAGTATGCAATCAGCGTCATCCTAAGCCGCTACAACTAGCTGCCTCCCTAACCAGTGGTGTGGCCCCGGCTTTACCGCCTAGTGAAGTGTCGGGGCTCAGTATGATTGATTCGCTCTCGGCTAGAGATGGCAGTAAGTCCGCCGTTTAGTAACTGGATAGGAATTAGGCGGACGTGCGACGGTGGCGCCGCGTCATCAATCTTAGATGTTGTTTGTTTTACGCCGTGTTCGCGGTGACGGACGCTTTCTTGTGTTGGGCCACTCTACCCTAATATTACCCCACTTGTGGGAACCTATGGGAACTCTCCCGCTTTCCGGTTCAGAATCTTTAAGAAATGAAATTTAAATCAGAGTTGTACTTTTTTAAGAGCTAATGTTTATTTTTTCATTATCAACAAATTTACTTACCAACTACTTAAGTATATAAAATATATATACCACAGTTTTAGGTTTTTAGGTACATATTCATGAAATATTTCATTAAATACAAACGAAGACATTTGTTCAGTACTTCTTCTACTTTACATCTGAAATCCGAAGTGCCATTTCATTTATTTGGTTAATTTAGATACCTAGTAGGTACCTAATAGGTATCTTTTGGAATCAGCTGAGTACCTACTCAGCTGACTCCAAAAGGTATATACAGGGTTATTTCTAATCAATTAGCATCCTTCTAGGGGCTTATTCTATACATAAAAACTAACAACTTTTGTTCTACGACTTTCGTCAAAACTCAAAAAAAAATCAGCTGTTCCATACATTTTGTCGCGGATGAACTAAATTTTTCTATGGAACAACAAATATTTTTTTTTAATTTTAACCAATGTCGTAGAGCAAAAGTTGTTAGTTTTGATGTACAGAATAAGCCCCTAGAAGGATGCTAATTGATTAGAAATAACCCTGTATAATATATATCTATACTTACTAAAAGTTACAATTCGTTTTACATACTTCGATCAAGTTTAGATTTAGACCAATACATACTTAATAAAATCTAAGATAAAAACGATAATAAGTTGGTAACACTCTACAATAGAAGATGCCACCCGCGGTCACCCATCCGAAGGCTGACCGCGGCGAACGTTGCTTAAAAAATTATAAATTATATAGCATATCACTTTGTGTTTTATAGGCTTATTATTATACATATGCTTTGTAATTATATTTATAGTTTATTCTATGTTTTGTAAGTTTATTGTTTGGTATATTTTTATACTTTGTAAGTCTATTCAAGTTTCGTAATTTTATTTTATATTTTGTTGTGCGATTTATGTTTTTAAGTTTATTTTCCCTCTTTGTCACTATATTAGTTCTAAACGTGAGGATCTATAATTAGCGTTCTGTATTTGTTACGTGTATGTATTTTGTTATTGATGCTGTTGATCCTCCTATTAAATAAATAAATAAATAAATTAACTTCAATGATCGCAACAAACACCTAGTCAAACTACGCTATAATTATGATAAATAAGAGATTAAATTATCTAACAATAACTAGCCTAAGTAAGGAAAACTTGTTTTATTGATAAGATAATAAACATTATGATTAGCGTCAGGTAGGTCAGGTCTGGCCACGCCATCGAGGGATTATCATAATAATTCATATTTCCATAACACAACTGTTATCCTTACTAATATTATAATTCCAAATGTGTGTTTGTTGGAGTTTTAATTTTTCACGCAGCAACGGAGCAAGGGAGAGACTTGATTTTTACCGACTTCCAAAATGGAAGAGGTACAGTGTTCGTCTGAATGCTTTTTAGGGTTCCGTACCCAAAGGGTAAAAACGAGACCCTATTACTAAGTAATATATATACCAAATACCAATATAATATATACCAATAATACCAAAGCTAAAGGTGCCTTCGCGTGTCTCCGTTCAGTATGGCAGTCGAAACACCTCTCTCGTAGAGTGAAAAGTGGAACTTGGTTGGCCATACATTGCGCAGGGAGCCGGATCACATTCCTAGGCAAGCAAAACATGGCGGCGCTCCATCACTGCTGAGGCCCAAAGCATCGGTCTGACTTGGAGCGAAGTGAAACGCAAGGCACAGGACAGAGAGGAATGGCGTGACACTGTATCAGCCCTCTGCCCCGACGTGGGGACTTAGGATAAGAAGAGAGAGAGATTACTAAGACTCCGCTGTCCGTCCGTCTGTCTGTCTGTCACCAGGCTATATCTCATGAACGGTGATAGCTAGAACGTTGAAATTTTCACTGGTGATGTACCTATTTCTGTTGCCGTTATAATAACAAATACTAAAAACAGAAAAAAAATATATTTAAGGGGGCTCCCATACAACAAACCTGTACTTTTAGCCTTTTTTTGATCGATATTAATAACGGCAACAGGAAGATGCTTGAAATATTCACAGAATGTCAAGTTGTATATTCCCTTCAAAATAAATATTTAAAATAAAATAAAATGTATTAAGGGGGGCATCCATATGGTACGGAACCCTTCGTGCGCGAGTCCGACTCGCACTTGGCCGATTTTTGGGTACATTCATCATTTTCGCCAATTGTGAACGGATTTAAAATATCTTTTTAGATCAAAAGAGTAGGTATGGTGAGGTGTTCCTATTTAAATTTTATCGAATTCGGCTGAGCCGTTTTTGATAAGTCAACAATAATGTACATGATTGCCACATCGATTCGTGAAAACAATTTGAATTCTGTACACGGAGGAAGTCGGTGTTGAGATTTTTTGTGGAAAATAATTATTGACAAGAGTAAGTAGAGTTCAAAGGTTGGAGAGTAGCATATGCCACTGTTAATCCCGGAAAAACCAAAGGTTCCTATAGGATAGCACAATAATCAAAATATCACGCGGGCGAGGCCGTGGGCAAAAGCTTGTAATTCATATTTCCATAAACAAACTGTTATGTTATGATATGGCCCATAAGGCCCATAACACGACCACTTTGATAATGAACACCAAAAGCTGTTCCGGGTCATAAACTCACAAACAATGTAAAATCCTGTTTTGTTATTTTTTTGCTTATGGAATTTTGTATACATACTTTGCATACATTATTACTGTTAAGTATATATAACTTCATTAAATTAAATTTAAATAGTCCAGAACATTGATGAGTTAAACGACAATGGACAAGGCACATCGCATGGAGTAGTAATACGAGTACCTATATCGATTATATTTTTGGTTAAATCCAGTTGTGGGCATCTTGTAGCAGAAATGATGACGATGAAAAATGTTTGGGAAAACAGCTACGAGTACAATGTATGTCATAGTTCATTTATACGCCAAACGAGGGTCAGAGATAGACTTTAGGATAGTTAATAGAAAACTACGTAATAGTAAAATCTTAGCGAGAAACCAATTACTAAAATAAATATTAATTACTTACAGCTTAACAATTAATCATCATTTTGAACTTAATTCTCATCAATCGACTAAATCACATTACATTAATAAAATAAATACAACAAAACACAACAAGGTTATTTGTAATCTTAGTTTTTCTTTTTTTTGTTGTTCTTGTACAAAATAGGTATTAATATAATATTTATTTAAGTATGTGTATTACTGTGTATGAAGGGGTTTTTTTTTGTATTATGTATATATGTTATGTATGTGTGTAGAGATATATTTCTTTAAAAATAATAATAATAATTTACTTGTGTATTTGTTAGGTATTGTCTAGTATTATTTTTTTTTTGTTTTGTTAATTGTTTGTATCTATGCTATTTTTAAATTTTCTTGCAGTTATGGCCACGTTTTTTTGTCAAATGTATTTTTCTGTCCGTGCTTGGTTGCCTGGAAGAAATCGCTTAAAGCGATAAGGCCGCCAATTAGAGACCTATTGTTTTGTTTAGTCCTTATAATCTGTTTTTTATGTAATGTGGTTGTCTAATAAAGTGTTGTTGTTTGTTTGGTGTCAGTTGTATGAATGAAGAAAACCAATCAAATAGCCCCTTTATTCGATTATTCTCTGGGAAGCGTTTTTTCGCACGGTTTGGTCGTATACGGATCTTGTATGTACTCACAACTTTCATAGACAACATACTTAGATATTCTCCATACAATCTGTCAAAGTTAAAAAATATTATTATTAGTTTTATTTACACTAGTTAGGGCTAGGCGTTCGAAGTTAAAAAAAATGCACCCTTGCTCTGTGTCACATTCGCTATTGTTATTGTAAGCAGTGGTTAGCTAAACTTCTAGCCTGTTGCCATAAAATAAACAAAAAATCAAGTGTAGTTATTATCTAAAAATGCTTTACCAAAAAAATTCAAACTCATGCAAGGGCTAGTCACGAATGTTTGACTACGCCAAACAAAAAACAAGCTCACGTATCACAGAAGCTGTCTTATCTCAAACATGTGATATCGCCGTCTCCCTCTTACGCCAGTCGTTAGACTGAGACGACGAAAGCCTTTGTGACAAAATGACCCTGGCTTTTAGGAGCAGGTAAAACTTTAAGCGCATTAATTTTGTTTATGGTTTGTTTATTTAACTGGAGAGATAACTAAATAAATCTATTATGTTACGAAACTTGAGCTTGGACTGGCATTTCAGAAATATATGGAATTATGGATGCTATGGCTAGATAAAGCAGCTTCAAACTAGTTCTAACCGGTTCTAGGGAATCTTATTAATATAAATGCAAGGGAGAGGAAACCTGCTCCAAGGTGCATTGTTACATAATGGTTACCAGTGCGAGTTTCCTGAAAGGTTTGATTTTAAAAGGATGAGTATGTTCTTTTTTATATGTTCGTCAGGTCTTCCTCTGACAATAATATAAGTCAGAGCCGTTGTGTAACAATGATGGATGAGGATGTTAGCTGTCTGTCTTTGCAAGTGGATGATGGTTATTATCAAATTATTAGATTATAATTGTAAAATTTTCAATTTTTCCATAGAAGCGGGTGGGAATTTGTCAAAAAAATAAATAATTCGATAGAGCAGTTGTTTGAGACAACTTTGATGAACATTGAATAATTTGGACTTTAGGTATTCATACCTTAATTGCACTTAACTTGACAATGTCTAAAAATTGACGAGTTGATATCAAAAGATATCCCAATAAATTATATTATTTTATAGTGGATTCCTTCTTTTAAGCCAAAGTAATCGCCCTTAAGTGAAATGATGATTATGATGGGTGAGTTTTCACATAATAATTTTCCAGTTAGTCTAGAGCTGATTGATTATATGATGTATTGATGTCGATACTGATTTTCAATCCCCGAGGTGCGCTGATGCCATGTTTGGGGCCGACGTGACATCTGTCCTTAGACTTGGTGCTTATGAGTTAAAGCTAATGACTTCGCGGTCGCGTCCGGTCCGACGACGGTCCGGTCCGGCTCCGGCCCGGCACGGGTGGCTCGGCAATTATCGCTACAGGCTATTTTGTTTATAGGCCATTAAGCTAGGCCGCCGTCACACCGTAATGTAACCAACTCAGATGGTTTAAGACGAATAGCGGTCACCCATCCAAACACTGACCGTGCTGAACGTTGCTTAAATTCAATGATCACATACAAACACCTAACTAAACTACGCTATAAGCGTTACTGCTCTATTTGCTCTCGTAACAGTTTGCGTAAGTCGACGGATTAGGAGGCGGTGTGCAGTGTCCTTTTAGTGTTTGTGGATCCATCGCTACATACAAATGATCCGAGTGTCCACACAGACGGACTCGGCGACACATCGCTCAGCAGCTGCCAATAACTGCAATAGCGTGTGCCGCGGTGAATGGCAATGTATCCAGCGGTGTTTCTATCAAGGAAGTAATAATCAATATACCTAACGCTACTGGCCTAGATGGAAGTAGAAGTCGTCTCTTTGCGACTGGAGTCTTGAGTTTGATTGCTGGCCCAGCAAATGTACGAATGATGAATTTTATTTGAATATTCTGCTTGTAGACGTTAGTTTATGTTAGTTATTCAGGCCCTTAGTCCAAGTTTTGCGTAGTTTACTTAAACTTTCGCATTCGCCTGTGGCTCCATAGTTATATTTTGGTTAGTTCTCCCTCGTTTCCGCTAGGGGCGCTGTACAAAAATGCAATGCATAGAGCATTATGGAAACAGCTGTAGTTTCAATATTCGTGTAAACCTGGACTAACCCCTCAGTAAAACTGCGTAGTGTTAATGAAATGATGATTTATGCTCTCGGTTACGTTACCGTTACCGACAGCTTAAGTCATCAGCATTTCATTACTTACATTGGCTTAAGTTCAATGCTGGACACTAATCGTCCATTGATATACACTCTGCTTACTACCATTTTAATTTTCTTATACTTTGAATATTCTAAAATCTTCAATCTCCTGATTCTAATTCGATATCACAGAGATATTTTGAGCATAACCTTCTCCTTGCGTTATCTTTTTCAAATCCGTAGTTAAAAGCCCATAGTTTCATCCTGTTACATTCCGCGCTTAGATCAAGAAATCTCTTCCCTGATCCTTGGTGTGGTGTGACAGGCGGCCGCGTGACAATGGGGCGCAACAGGACTCACACGCCATTACCCGCGCGCTCGTCCCGGGTTTATGTAGCGCGCTTAATGTGACCGCTTCTGGCTGCTGGAATATATCCTCCTGCTCAGATCAACTCAGATGGCCGTCCTACTGTTCATAGGCCGCATCACACAAGTCGGATGTGAAGTTGCGCAATATTCAATCAACACGCAGCTTCAGCACTCAGCTGTGAGCTTCAGTCAGGATTGGATATTACGCAGCTTGTAGCTAACTTCACATCCGCCGACTTGTGTGATTTGGCCTATACAATAATAGATCTCCGAACAGTAGACTTCGCGAACACAACCCTTACCGAACCTTCATAAGCCTAAATCTCGCCCCGCTCGTGACCAATATAGTTCATACTCGTTAACCTTGTTAGGGTTAACATATTAAACAATATTTCTAGATATTAAAAAAATTGCCAAAAAAATAGAGCGACAGCAATTTTCTCTCGTTTTGAAGGATCCGCCGCCCAATCAAAAATCAATGACGACAAAAAAGATCCATTAATATATCAAACTTATTTGCCGAGTTTCGTAGAAATGCATTAAAAAGTGCGTCCAGTAGACCAAAATCAACAACCGAAACCGAATACAGACCTCTTTCATTTCGTTCCATAATACTCTACTGTCCTTGGTGTGACCGCTCCTGCCTGCTGGAATACCATCATCCTGCTCAGATGGTCGTCCTACTGTTTAGATTGATCTGTTATTGTATAAGTTAGTGTATCTACAATAAGATATCGTTTGTCCCTTGTTGGGGACACTGGTCGTCCCCGATATAACCGCTGCAGGCTGCAGGGACAGCAGCTGCCTGGTTCGATAAATTGTTGTACCTGTGGTTATACTGATTTTTGTTCTCAAAATGACAGATTCTCAAAAATACATGTTCCCAGATATACAATGTGTTTGTCTACCGGTGTCGGAGCCTTAAACGGTGATATCTATGGCAAATTTTGAACAACTTTTACTGTGGGACCAACTCTGAAAACGAAAAAAAAACTGCTGTTCCATACGACTTTCGGCACCCGGTAGACCAACACATTGTACAATACAATACAATACAATACAACAACACTTTATTGACACCAACAAGAAATATATATATGTATAGTACACTTAAGCGAAAAAAGGAAAACAAACTTCTTTTACAAATATTTTTACTATGTACGTCTCAATACAGCGAACCAGGTTAGTCCATTGTTGTAATTATTTATTAAAATAATTAAATAGCTGTCTTTTAACCGACGGGGTGAAGAAGGGGAGAACGTGGTAGCCTGTAAATCTATTGCAGTAATGCTATATTTTCTTAGGTAAAAATCAAATACAGAAAATACAAGTAGCTCCGCTCCGCTCAATGTCTACTGGTGAGTAAAGATTTTTTATGGTTAATGATGTTGAAGAGATTTTTATGGTTGACCAACATTTCAGAAAATTTCTCAGAAACAAACATGTCAGTTCCGAAACGACAGTTATTCATCCACACCCAACAGCTGTTCGCAATTCCAAACCACTTAGCTCGTCTGGGGAAATGTCAAGCGACAAAAACTGCAACGGAAATTGCATAGTTTCTTAATAGTTTTTAAGTTCCCAAGCGGCTGCGAGCTCGAACCGCCAGTTTAGCAAAATGACTATGTAGTATGTATATAGTATGTCTTTATGAATCTTAGAATTAACAAGATTAATCTGTAGTGCTTTCTAAGTCCGTATGGGTCGTACGTGGAGCTCTGATGCCTGACTTTTTAACTATAAACTAAACTTTATTAAAAGACACCGACATGGTTACCCACATTTTAGGTGTCATCCGAGCCACGGCTGCGCTCAGTTGTAAATGCCACCCGCGATCACCCATCCGAATAATAAAAACCTACTGACCGTGCCGAACGTTGCTTGACTTTGGTGATCACAAAGGAATCCTCAATCGAACTCCGCAGTGAGCGCTACTTAGATGCTGAATTGTTGATAAAACGTAGGCAAAGGGGAAGGGGAGATTCAATCCCCTCTGCCCTAAAAATATACCGCCTCAAGTTATGAAATCTATCCCTGATTATCAAGAGTATTCTAAATTTTCGCGTTCGATGCAGGCCGTTTTTGTTAGAAATACAGGGCTTTTAGAAAGAACGTACTAAACAGCAACTGGGTGCTGTTTTTTTTTATATTTCGAGTTGGGTCCGTAGTATGAGTTGTTCATAATAATAGTCTGACTCACTCCCTTTCGGCTTAGTACACTGATATTACACCCTTTTTAATAGCACTATATTAGAGTCCTATATCAGTAGATGTCTTATTGTACTTATGATGATATGATGACAAATCGATTTCAATTAGGACGGTAACTATACCTAAGAGTATAATATTCTTCTTTATGAAGTGACTGTGTATATCCAAGGGTATGATAAACGTGACCATACGTCCCGCTTTGGGCGGGACAGTCCCGCTTTCAGTCTGTCCTAGTGTCCTCTGCGAGGTGGCCGACATTGTCTCGCTTTTGCAAACAGACCAAACGATAAAATATAACTACTCGTATGTACTATAAAATTACTGAACATAACCGATAATTTTTCGCGCTCGCTTCGCTCGTATATAATAGCAAGTCATAAAAGCCGCTTCCGACCGGTCTTATTAAAGATCAATAGGTGAGTACTATGTCTGTCAGTGGACAGTCTTATGATGTAATTAAATGACGTGTACTAAAATGTATCAATAAATGAGTATGAGTATGATGACTGGGGGATGGATGGATGGATAACACTAAACACTTTTTTAACTAAGTATACAATTCCGCAGATGTCCCGCCCTGACAAAAATATGGTCACGTTAGGTATGACACAGGGCCGGCGCGGTCGTAAACGTCTCCCGCAATACCAATTTTAACCGACAGCGCATAATTAACGACCTGTTACGAGGTGTAATTGTACTATGACCGTTTTGGAATTTTTTATAGGTTCAGTAGCTAAAATGTAAAAAAAAAATACTAAAACTACATGCTACGGCAAACAAAATAAAATTAAATCTATAGAGGCATAGGGATATATATATATATATATATATATATATATATATATATATATATATATATATATATATATATATATATATATATATTTATCTATATCCCTATGTGATAAGGATGGGCCTCTATAGATTTAATTTTATTTTGTTTGCCGTAGCATGTAGTTTTAGTATTTTTTTTTTACATTTTAGCTACTGAACCTATAAAAAATTCCAAAACGGTCATAGTACAATTACACCTCGTAACAGGTCGTTAATTATGCGCTGTCGGTTAAAATTGGTATTGCGGGAGACGTTTACGACCGCGCCGGCCCTGTGTCATACCTAACGTGACCATATTTTTGTCGAAGAAATCGTAGCGTAGGCTATTCATATATATATATATATATATATATATGAATAGCCTACGCTACGATTTCTTCTCATTTTCAGTGCTACGAAATATGAAATTAAAAACAAATGTCACTTACATTTTAGTCTCTTCTAATATGTACTTCTAAACTCTACTTTTGTTAGAAAACCTTCCAGCCCATAAAATGCTTGTTCATTAAGCCAATTCTTTGTTTTAGTTTTGTAAATTAGTCAAGCCATTTCGGAGGAGTTTCATAACAAACCTTGTGATACGAGATTTTATATATAAGCTTAGCTAAACTTTTTGGTACAAAACTTTCATTACGAAAATTCTCTTGTAATTGTCTGGTTCGTTTTCCATTATACGGTTATTAGTCTTAATACACTCTTAGAGGCTCATTTTCCCCTCTGATATATCAGCAAAAAGCCTTAAGTAACTGTAATGCGCCTTGTTTATGCCCTTAATATTCTCTAATGTACTACCGTGCTATAAGAAGAAATTACCTAATATGCTTACGATATTACTTACCTTACAAGGGAGGGCAGCTTCGGCTACATTGGCTTCAATAATGACTCCCAGAATACGTTATAGTTACTACAAGTATTCTACATTATTCTACAAGCCCCGGAACAAAGCCTCGCCACAGCGTAAAGCATAGTCTGTAGCAGAAGCCTCATATCCTAATTCACGGTAGAAACATTCTTGAAACTGTGCAACTTCATGAGTTTTCAGCGCCTCTCGCTCTGTTATGTAGCTGTATCCCACTCACACTCAATCTCCATTAGAACGATCAAGCGACATTGAGCGTGATATTGCGTGCAAGGATCTCCGAAAATTACTACGATATCCTTACACTCAGATCTAAGAATTTCAATCTTATGACTCTAAAAATAAGACTTGAGGGTAGGCAAAGGAAAGTTGGTGGAGAGATAAGGAAGTGCTTGCCTTAAGAGGGTAGATGTAAGTTCTGAGTTGTCAGCTGCGCCATCAGTGGAATATGCACATAAGCACGCCCCGCGGTTCTACCCGCATTTCCGGAGACCCTCACATTTTCGAGAATTAATACTTGTATTACTTTTTAGAGGCCTTTGCCAGTAATTTAACTGACAAACAGTAACGTAGAAATGTTACAAATAAGTATTGTCAGTATATGGAATGCGGAAAAAATAGGGCCAAGTTTTATCAAAGTAAGTTTTAGTACCTAAGTATGGGAACCCGATTTTTGATGCCGAAGCCGTAGGAGGTACAATGCTGGACATAGGCCTACCCTGTGGATTTCCTATAATAACGATTGGAACCGGCTTGCATTCAGTGTGTTCAACTGTGTTCCTGTGGTCAGTTTTGAATCATCGGTCCACTATGTCATTGAATTACACTGATAAAAAGCGAAAGTTCTGCTGTTATTCAACAATTCTTAGCTGCTAATAAAAATAATGTTTTTCTTTTCAAAATGTTTTAGGGCATCAAGTAATTGCCAAATATGTAGTAAAAGTTATACTTCCCTTGGCGACAAAAAGCAATTTACCAAAGCGTTTTTAATTTTTAATAAAATCTAGAATTCTGGGACATTTTCCTTATCCTTGTCATTCAAAATAATGCAGTATAATTTCTGAGACAGTACCTACTCTCAGTCACCCATACAAACACATTTACAACATGTTGCATGTAATATGCATATAAAAACAGACTCTCCTAATTTCTCTATGGTAATGACGCCCCATGAAGAGAAGCCTTCCGCAGTGACTGTTACTTATGCTGTGGCTGGAGGGATATCTCTGATGACTTCTTGGATTAGGGTGGGATGACATCTTCATAATTTACGTGGAATATTACGCTTCGAGGATGTTTGAATCGACGGAAGGATGTAAGGGTAGCTACCCTGCAATGAGGGTAGATAGGTAGCTCTACGACTGTTGTATGGTAACGAGATGGCTGGAACATTGAGAAGTGGACTCAATTGAGGTATTAGCATCTAAAGAACCTATCACAAAGGAAAAGTTTTGTTTGCTGAAAAATAACGGCGCTTAATGAGATCCGTACAAGAATCAAAGTTACAGATATAGTCCAGTAGAGTAGTAAGTCGAAGTGGCAGTAGTCACACAAAAATAGTGGCACAAAAGTGTGTAGAATTGTGATTGAATTGTGGTCAAGTTTTAGAATTGAGACCGTGCACCAACAAACACAAGGAAAACAATTATTTTTCGCAAAAAATAGCACCACCGACTAAACTTACAGAAGTCGAATAGTTTGCGTGAATCATAAAATGCTGCATAATAACTGCTCTACTTACATACATAAATATTACTGCTATTATAATATTGTAAAAGTTAAAATTAATTTTAGATTAAATTTCAAGTGTTGCTTTACCAGCTTTCTTGTCCTCCATTCATAGTACTCAGAACTTGATTGAAAAAATCCTCGCACCTTCTTTAGGCCATTCTGGCGTAGATGTAGCTCATTTGAATGAGGCAATGAATGCTTGGAGGGTCGCTTGCCTAAATACCGAGCTTCCAAAGACTTTATCGTCGCAGAGACTGTGGGATCGGCCGATCTGCGAACTAGCACGGAAATCTCTTCTAGACACGTGTCCTAGCGTCGCGGATCGCGCTCGTATCCTTGCAGTCTCTGTATGGGAGTCCGGTCTTTGGTTGCAAGCATTGCCCTCTTTCAATACTGGTAACCTTTTAGGGGTCTAAAAGGTTAAAGGTAAAAGGCATTTCGTCTAGCTGTCAGCTTACGCTTGGGTGCAAGGTGTTGTGAAGCCCATCGCTGTCAGTGTGGTACTGCAGTTGACCAGCTCGGTCACCACGGTCTCTCTTGCTCAAGTAGCGCTGGTCGGATTGGACGCCACGCCAGCCTTAACGATGTCATACGCAGGGCTTTTGTCACCGCCAATATCGCAGCCGTACTCGAACCGAGTGGGTTGGCGCGTGGTGATGGCAATATGCTAACCTCGGTAGTGGTTACATATTTGAGCCATTTGGAGTTGAGACTTTGGGTCCGTGGGGGCCGGGAGCTCATCTCGTTTTCAAAAGTCTTTCTGAGCGTCTGGTGGACGTGACGCGTGACCAAAATGCTGGTGTTTATTTGGCTCAACGTATAAGCATTGCCATTCAGCGTGGCAATGCTGCCAGCATGCTGGGCACGCTGCCAACTGGCAGTGGGCTTGAGCACTTGGATTATGTTTAGACCTTCAAGGGTCTGTGGATGATCCAATTGCTTTCTATGTAGTAATAGTGTAGTATTGTCATTAAGACTTAAGTATCTATTAAAAAAAAAAATTTTTAGATGAAATGTTTAAGATATTCTACATTGTATTATCGATACTAAATTCGATGTCACATACATGTAGCTACCCTTTCGAAATAATACGATTTTTCTTAAATCGGTTCTCCATTGCCGAAAATATCGATGAACATACATAAAAATACATATACATGAACATAGTAGGTACCTCCTCCTTTTTGGAAGTCGGTAAAACAGCTCGAGCTCGGTTATAAGATGATTCCAACCAGACTTATTAGAATTCCATATGGGACCGTAATATTAATATTTTTGTTCTATGACTTCTATTTAGTTATTCTACATGGTTATTTCTAATCAAGTAGCATCCATTTAGGGCCTTATTCCGTACATTAAAACTAACAACTTTTGTTCTACGACTATTGTACTCAAAAAACAAATTCGTTCTTCTATAGAAAAATATCGGTCACCCGCGACAAAATGTATGGAACAGCTGTTTTTTTTTTTAGTTTTGACAAAAATCGCAGAACAAAAGTTGTTAGTATTGATGCACAGAGTAAGTCCCTAAAAGGTTGTTAATTGATTAGAAATAACCTTGTATAGACTGGCTAGTTTTAGAGTAACTTTTGAGCCGCCTGAAGGCTTCTAAAATGGCTCAACGGCTTAAAACAACCGAGATGTTGATGATGATGACACGTATCCAGATACATTTGAATGTGTAAATAAATCAAAGCTACAAGCATTTGGAATCCGCCACGTTCGCAGATATATTTAATTTGGGCAAGTGGTGGCTCCCGTCTCTGGTGGCCAAACATCTCGTGTAAACAGTGGTAGAGCGGGGTAGATCGGGGGAGGAGTAGAGACGCGTCAAATAATACTCAAAATAATTGTAGGGATAGGGATGTGGTTGAATCAGTTTGTATTCAAGATCAAGATCTTGAATCTAAACTGATTCAATTCATGCAATCGGCATTATTTTATAATATTGTATTATCATAATCGATGTAGGTAATAGATCGTTCTTTCGACCGCTTTATATTTATTTGTTAACATTGGACTTTCCTAAGTTATAAGCATTGTTTAGTTGGAAGTGTTAATAAAGAAACTTTTTGTGGTATAAGTGTTTATGTGATTGCCTGGATTCACAAATATCATAGCAAGGAAGCATCCAGGTATTTACGGTGCATCATCACACACCCCAATACTACAGATGTCTTATTATTTTTATGTATGTCTGTCCACCTCGTGGATGGACGTCTTACGCTGGGCTTGCCAGTACGTGTTCTCCACTCGAGAACTTAAATTTTCTTGTCATTGTAGTAAACCACAATCCATTCTCAATTTTTTCAACTGAGCGCTACCGTGGTTCGGATGTCACGTTTAATCGTAGGCCTCGGTTGTTTTAATCGGCTTAAAAACTCTGACAACAAGGATCGCCACCAGACCTATACGAAACTTACTTTTTTATTATTATAACTTAGGGATTAGTCCCGTAGTTAATAATAATGTATTCAAATCCCGGAAATTTAAAAACAACATTTACATTTTTTAGTCTTGATTTGTCAGCCATCCCTATTATATCTGCATGTAACACTACTAGTTCCCCCGGGACTCCGGGACTCCGGGATACATCCGAACGTCAATTACAGCCTAAAAGCGCTTCATATTGAGATCCAAAACAAACATCTCCGGAGTGGTTCCACGGGTTTACACTTGTACTGGTTACACCATACCGGGCTACAAGGCTAAACTATATACAAGTGCGCTTGCATTCTGATAGGGGATTACATTAAGTACACGGTAGTCAAAAGGAAAGAAGTAAGGATTTTTATGTAGTGTAGATAAAATAAACATTAACATATTTATTTCCAAATAACACATGTGCAGAACATTCTTATAATAGTACTTAATTTTAACAAAACAGGTAAATTTTAATGTAGGTATAACAATGTAATTTTATGCACCCTGGATTTCGCACTAGGCCAGCCTGTGTCGCGAAATCCTGTGTCTTTCGTTTTTGTGAATGAAGGTATGTACTTTGAATAGATAATGATTCTAATAAAGAGTACATATATAATACTTACATATAACAAGAAAATTATCACCGAACTACCGGTGGTAACTGGCATGTATAATATAGGTATGTAGTGAATGTAGTATATGTGTGTGTTCGTGTGTGTGTGTGTGTGTATATGTGTGTCTGTGTGTGTGTATATTTGATGTAAGACGAGTGACGTATCTGCATAGCGTCAGCCTCATGAGAGTTGGGCTCGCAAATACGTCACCGAGTGTGAGCGAGATCGTATTCATGCTTGGCTTCTAATGAAACTTCTTGCTTTTAGCTTCTTGAAAATTAAATGCTTTATATTCGCCTGGTCTGTTAATAATAAATTAGTTTTCGTCGGAACTAGGTGTTGTTCTGTACCTACTTTAGGTTAAGGTAGATATATGGCATACGTAAGGCATAGGATATATTTTATTTATCACCAACAGCAATCCACAATAGTTTTGAATATGCTCTGGGTTTCTGTCTTCTGCCTTATGAAGGGTTAAATGGTGATATAACTTTAACACAGGATTTAAATTGTGCTGTTATTGAATATGTAAAGTGATAAATGACAAACAATTCGAAATTGTCGCTCTCTGTACGATGACTATAAAGTAAAAATATCTATCTGAACTGACGCTACCATTTAGTAACATTAGTTCAATGTTTCGTATTTACCTACCGAACTGGTGCTGAAAATTTTGTTTAGTTCGGTAAACTCACAACCAAACCTTTTTACTAGAGGGATATTTTGTGTCTGTCAATAACAAATTAATATAAATCCCTCGCATCATTCTAAGCCGAATTTGAATGTGAAATCATGAATTTTAAATATTTTATTTTGGATTTGCAGAATATAAATTAGTTGAATTGAAACTAAAAATAAAACGACACTAACAACTTTCGATTTCTATCCAACCTGTGATCTTTGATCCAAATACCTTTCATGTGACATTCGCGATCTTCAGGAAAGTTACAATACAACATCAGTCTGTGCGACTTTCGCTTTCCCATTCTCATGCATAACGATTAAAAAATCAAAATATAACAATCCCGAAGCCATAACATTTTTACGACACATCAAAAAGCACATTAATTCAAACACACACGATAATTCGTCGATAGAAACTGACATATTTCACCGTTTGGCATTGACACTTGACAGCTGCGATTTTTTGTCCGCCATTTTTGAATTGTGAACGGAACATAAAACGGCTTACTTTTACGACTCACCACAGGGTCTGGGGTGAAAAAATGAGGGTAGGTAGCGAGTAGCGCTTTATCGCGCTTCATATTAAGATGGCGTAAGAGCGTCGTAAAATATACATGCGCTTATACGCCGTTTTATATGTTAACGCGGGGCGTAAAGAAGTTCAGTTTTATGCGTTCCTTTCTTTATTGTTTTATCAGCATACATTTTGTATTCTCCGTATGTCGCTGCAAAGTTGGCTGTACTGATTGTGCGAGCAGTTATTTGTTTGTTCTTTGACGGAATGTATGAGTTTGGCAGTAAAGAGTGCAGGTTTTATGTTTATTAACCAACTTGCTATTGGATGCTTTGGATTTACAGCGGTGTTACGATGTTATGTGTAATGTATCTGTTACTAACGAAAGTAAGTTGGGTTTTATTTACATATTGTTGTTGTTTGGTTTTTATATCAGACGGTAATGTTGAGTAAAGCGAAGCCATTCCTTTAACTGTAAATATTAGTAGGTACTTATTCGTACTTATAGATAGAAGTCTGCGAGCCAATTCCACCAAGATCAGATAGATGAATTTGAGTTGAACCTTTTCCGTTTAGCCCTGGGAAGGGAAATGTCAAAAGATCACACGCTTTTAGGTCATGAACCAAAACTGAAACATGTTATGATTGCTTTCGCGGAGCAAAAATAAATATACGGTTCACAAACTTATCTGTAGAATTCATATCTGGTAACTGAATCCAGGCACTGAAAGAGAAATAATGATAAAGAATCTAAAAATCTAAATCAAGTTTAAATTTAGTCTAATGAAGTCCAAAAGTTGAAATGAGAGCCACCTCTTTTTTGGGAATCAGTTATTATGAGACCCCATACCAACTGTTTCTTATCTACAATTACTCTTGATCAAATTATTATACGTATAATAGAGCCTTAATTAAACACTACTAGAACATAAAATAATCAAAACGAATCACAAACAAATGAAAACGAACTTCCACAACCGTAGACTCCACTTAGCGACTCAACAGAAAATTAAAACAAAATCAAGTTACGATTCGGATTGTTTCGAGAAACAAAATTACAAACACTCGTTAATTTATTAAAAACCTTACCCTCTTTCGAGACCAATTTCTCCCAACAGCTGATTCCTTCGTGTGCCTTTACGCCCTTATCAGATATCTTGACAAGGAAAATTCGACTTTGTTTTTTGAACGTTACAGTTGGTTATACGTCTCTTTGTTTACTTCTCGGGGTGGGGCAGTCAGCTGACAGAATTCAGATGTTATTTTTAAAGTAATTTCGTTCAGATGCAAGTCGACGGTAAAAAATTGGGGATTCTGGTCAAATGGCATCCGGCGCCGCGGCTTTTTGTGCTATTTTTAGACTTGCTAATATTTTTGCTAGGAACAAAAAAGTCGACTATGTTATGTTTGAAAGCTTCTTTTCTGTTAGGTTCTTTCAGACGGCCCAGATAAAATATCACGTTTCACTTTCCTTTGTCTAGAACTTCCTCGAATCCTTTATTTGGCATTATTAGTCGAGAACTTTCCACGAAAATGTCTCATGTTTGAGCTTCATTATAGATAACTTCTCTGCAGTTGAGATAAACAAGCAAACATTTCTAAGAAACCATCAGGATAATAAAATTGAGAGGAAATGGGAAATCTATTAAAAGGCCTTTGTTCAACATTGGTTCTTCAGGATATTATAATAATATAATTGAATACCTACTTCCCTACTACTTACCAAGTTAGAAATTTAAGTATACCTATTCATTCTTTTTAACTGAAGAAAAGACGGGGGAGGTTTTTAAGCCGACGCGGACGCGAAAATATTTGATGTAAATGATTACGCATAACTTTTTTAAAGAGTGGTCTAACTTTGATATGTTTTTTATTATATCCCGTAATTAGTTCCATATACATTTTATCGAAATTCAATTGTTGGTTTTTGAAAAATCATCAGTAGGTGATATCGATTCGAGCGAAGTACCTATTCGAATTTTGCAATTTAGATTGCAAGGATTGATGTCGCTTGTTCTATTTTATATATCATATCTTTGTCAATCATCATTATCATCAGTAGGACATTCACGGCTGTACATAAGCCTCCTAAGCCTTCTTATCTACATCTACACTAATAATATTATAAAGAGGAAAGATTCGTATTTTTGTATGTAACGAATAAACTCAAAAAGTCCTGGACCGATTTTAATAATTATTTTTTCATTAGAAAGCTACATTATCTCTGAGTAACATAGGCTATATTTAGTACTAGATTACTATAGTACCTATTTATGTCTACCCGTGCGAAGCCGGGACGGGCCGCTAGTACAGTACTATATATTGAAAGATATGTCCATATTTGCTATCGAACTATTTCTAGCATTATGACGTCACATCTCGTTTTAAAAGCTCTAAGGTCAATAATTCCCCAAAATAAGCGAGATTCCTCAACCCTGCGTAGGTGCGAGTATAAATACCCCACGTTCTGCAAGCGGGTTAATTATACCCCGCGTGCCTAAAATAGGCCCTCCGGGTTGGGGTAGGTATTCCAATATCAGACCTGGGGTCGGAGGGGCCCCTTTGAATATGTATTTATTGGAGATTATGGTGCGAGTGTGGCGAGAATCGCTCATGTTATTGCTCGATTTTGTAAGTGAATATATCCATAAGTAACATATATGTATGTATAGACATACACAGGGTTATTTTAAGATAGAAGGTGTTTCAGAACATCATAATGAGTTTTGCTACGGGGTCAACCCAGAAATCATGAAAAAATCAGCATTTCCATACAGTTTGTCCATTCCGAGTAGCGGTTTGTATAGGACAGCTGATTTTATATCTTGAATTCGGGGTTGGACGCATAGAAAAAGATTTTCATAATCACTACACCACACATCAATAACCCTGTTCATGTTACTTATATGTTATCCAATATCATCATATTTGTTGACTTGTCGTTATGACCAATATTACCAATAGTATCAGACTTGGAATCAACCTAGAAATCGCAAAAGCAAAAAGTCAGCGGTTCCATAGAGTAACTACATAATTTTAAAAATACAAAAGCTCATTGATTTTCGACATAGACATAGTACATAGAATAGCACTTTCTACTAGATAACCGATATTTATACCTGGTACTTAGGTTTTATCGATTCATAGGGGAAGCCTATGTATTTGTCTAGCAATATACAAAATGCTAGAACTAAAATGATGATGGTGTTAAAGTAGTAAGTAGTATATCTTTTATCCCCATTGTCAGCAACAACAAAAAAGAAGCAAAAAAAGAATTGCGGTCACACTTGGCTTCCCCGAGCCGGGAAGGACCTAAACATACTCATATACTCAACTTTACCTGAAAAAAAAATACTAACCACACCCTTATTCCAATTACACAAGGTTCAAATTAAACAAAAATGTTTTCTATTTCTGCCTTTTAATTATAGTTTCATTCGACCTTATGTTAGGGGAGTAAAGTTGTTTTTTGATTGCACAGGACGCGGTACCTGTCGTACTGGGGTGGGTTCTGAACAGCTGATTGACGTTCTGAAGGCTGTCGGTGGAAGTCAGTTTTCCCAACATAACTGGTAAGCTAAATAAGGCGCTACTATCGCATTTTCTGAAGAAAATAGGTGTAATGCTGTAGTTATTTTATTTAGTGGCAATTCTTTAGTAAGTTGGTGAGTAGTAAATGTGATTTTTAGGCCCAAATCGAAGCGTGAAATTGGAAATTATGACAGGTATCCGTTTATGATAAGTTGTAATCTCTTTTTCTATTTTGGCTTTGCTCGTGTTTTACAAAACCACTATAAGAAGGTGGAGTCGTAAGTAAGGGTGTGTCAAATTTATTTTTGTAATGTTTATCTTAATCTTCGAGATTTATCGTATTTATGGGAAGGATTAAAGACATGAAAGATAGTACTCGAGACAGACAAGCGGATTAAGTATGTAGATATTAAAAGTGATGTACTATTTGTAAGGTCTGCCGTATGTTATTCCTTCAGACAATGGGTCAAACTTTGCAGTTCACTGAGATTACCTAGATGTAAATAAAAGAAACTGTTATGCAAGAGTGCACAATATAAATAACCAGAATAATTTCAACAAAAAGAACAATTCTTTAAGTCAGAATTATTTCTTTGTCATGAAAATGTAGTATGTTTTCTTAATTGTTATTATTTGCACGACCGTCATCAAGTCAACTTTGTAATAAAAGTAATCATTATTAGCATCGACTTGGAATTTTTAGGGTTCCGTACCTTAAAAGGAAAAAACGGAACCCTTATAGGATCACTTTGTTGCCCGTCTGTGTATATGTCAACTCTTTATCTCGGGAGCGCGTAAAGATATCGAGTTGAAATTTAAACTGTATACGTAAACCTATGAATTCTTGCAGTTGTGTAAACTAAAAAAAACTAAAAACGCATATTTCAACGCTCACAAAAATCAAAACCTACCTAGTACTTTCCGTTGACATAGAACTATGAAATGTGGCGAAAAGCATTGTCTCAGAGTACACATATAGGAATAAATCTGAAAACTGTACATTTTTATTTAAATTACATAAAAATAGGGCCTCAAAATTCACAAAATATGGGTTCAAAATTCAAAGTGAGTAAATCGTATCATATAAAATAACTTTATTAGCACATGCTAAAACAGGTTTTTAATTATTTTAACAATATGTTTGTACGGAACCCTCGATGTGCGAGCCTGACTCGCACTTGTCCGGTTTTTTCTTACTATCTATATTGATGTTTATTAGTAAGTAGGTAGGTAGGTTATAATTATTTTTCCTGAGAAAGCTTTTCAATATATCCATACCAAAACAATGCTTTAGAATCTGTTTACCTAATACCTATCACGAGACAAGTTCCAGATACTTGGGCGTAAGGTGTCAAATTATCTATAATGTATGGAACTAAGAGTAATATTATACACAATGACTCAATACACTAACGTAATTTCGTAGACAAGTTATTAACTAAGCACTATATTTTACTATATACCTCTCTACCTACTGTAAACAAGAGCGCGCACACTGTATAGGTACTTCGGCAATTCTTAACACTTGGGTTACCAAAAAACAGGCCGAGCCGAGTTTGGAACCCGCAGTTAAGTCCAAAAACTGTCAAAGTTCATCCAACAGCTATGTAACAATTTTTGTCAAATAAACATATTTCAATTTATCTAGGTATCACATTGAGTAAATGGGACCAGTGTTCGATAGTTACGATATTCATACTTACTGAACTTAGATTAATTATATAAGTAACTATACGTCGACGTAAATAGGCATATAATTATCATCTAAGGTTTCTACTGAATGATTGAACCTATAGGTATCAAAATTCTTACTTAGTTATTAAGTACTTATTTCTGCATGTGAATTGCCAATTCTGAACAATCTTATTGAAAATCTAAAAAGAAAGCCTATGTCTCGCAATGGCTGATACATATATGGCTAAAATGATAATTCAAAACAATATTTACCACCAAGATATCTCACATCTAAGACAAGTACGTTATAACAGAAACAAATGATGTGCTTGCACACAATACTATAAAAACAACAAATGGCCTCTCCAATGCCCACGCATCGATCATCCTTGGAGATATCCAGCTCTATGCTTATAGGTTCTTTGTTCGCGGCACCACAGCGTCGGCAGCAGTGCGCTCTCCTAGTGGTTCTAAAACGGGCCCAAACCTAACAAAGTAGAATATAAACAGTGAACTTTCTCGACGCATCGGCAAATCAATCGGCTGCGCTCGGGACCACTCGGGCCCACTCGGCTGCGCTCGGGAAAATTCGACTCCCCTCGGCACCACTCGGCCCAGCTGATAGGAACTGTTGCTATGTGCACCGCCACTCGAGCAAAGCGGACGATCCAAGTGCACTCATAAAATCACTTGATTAATGTTTTTACTGATTTACAAGCACCCGCAAGCGGCAATTTATGCATATTTCGCACGACTTTGAGTTATTTTTAATTTTATTTTCGAGGTAAATTCTTGCGTTTATGAGATATTTTTGCATCGCAACAGACGTAGGTATCGTTAAAAATAACATTCGAAAGGAAATAACTGAAAAATCAGCTAAAATAAAGCCTAAAAACGACGAAAACTGATCTCGACGAACAAAGACCGATGTAAACAACGGAGAAACGTCCTAAAAACTCCATAGCAACCCCCAGTTAAACAAGCCTACGTGACCGAACCAATGTACCGCGCACACAGGCGCAGCGGGCTTCTCACGGACACGGGAGGATACGCACACAGACACAGACGCGGTTAAGTCTTCACTTACCACTGGAAGGGCGTAAACGACATCGACCTTCACAAAGAAATGAACACATTCGTCGCTCTTATTCCTTTCTACATAAAGTCCACAACGAAAAGTGGAAGTGATCGTCACTTACTCTGTTTGATAGGCCTGGCGGTCATATCCCCGTTGCGCTTGCATTTATGGCAGGGAGTGCGTTGTCAACCTTTTTGCTGTGTTTTTTATTGTGAGAATAACAGTTTGGCGACATGAACAGCGTTCGAATAGGGTTATTGATTAGTTTCTGCGAGTTAAATATAGCTTTCAGATGGTTTCTGTGTTTAAATGGCAGCAGAAGAATAAATATTACAAGATATTTTAAAACTAACTATAAAATTGTTGTGTATACCTAAATATTATTCTTACTTACACCACACAAAGAAAATATTATAACGCAAGAAAAAACATCTAGCCAATAATTTACCATATGAAATATCAAAAACATCTCTCAATTACCACATATAGGCACAATAAACAAAAACATGTCGACCTCAAAATAAACATAAAATCAACATCAAAGATCCTATCTAACAAGACCTCAAAAATACATCCCATTCGGCCTCAAAACGTTATCAAAAGACTCGAATTTATTTACCTTATTATTACCTTCTTGGAACTAAATTATCTGCTAGGGTTGCTCTACGAGAGGTGAAAGTACTGAAAGATGCCCTAGAAAAAGGTTGGCGATCCCTGTTCGTCCCAGCGCGGCTTGGCAACAGTAGTATGAAAGCATCCACATCTTCACAAACAATTTTCCCCTTTATAACCTTTGATATAAGATCCCTTTCAGAATAACAAGGCATAGTTATTGATCGGAGCTGTAGTGAAAAAGTTGTGTATTACCGCCTACAGCGATACATTGTAGGTACTATTTTAATAATTGGCTTATGTGACATAATCCGATCCAGTTTTCTATTCTTTGTTTAAAATTTTCTCTTTGCTCTTTGTGGGGCTTGTGAAGGTACGATTTAGGTTCTAAGACTAAGTCTTAACTATAAAGAGCGTCAGTCATCATCATTAGCAGCCCTAGGAAGTCCACTGCTGGACATAGGCCTCTATAAGATATGCAGGTAATAAGGCAGGATTTAAAAAGAAATCAGCTGTTCCATACGATCAAAATCAGCTGTTTTACGTGATTCCGTACTTGGTTCCATGGTAAATAAACCTAAGATTCCGAGTTGTAATGGAACAGCTGATTTTTTTCTTGAATACCGGGTGGGGCCCGTACTAAAAGTTTGATAATGATGGTCTTAATCACCCCTTTCGAGTTAGTACAGGACAAGTAGCATAACCCTGGACAAGGCCGGTTGCGGACCGGAAGCGGCTTGCATCCAGCCTGTTCTCGATTAGGACACCTTGTCAATGAAAAATACCGAATAATGGTGTTTCTCAAACACGGAGTAACTAAAGAAATATCAATCAAAAGTAATCTATTTTTTTATATCTCTACTGATTGGGCTGTACCTGTAAGCAAAAAACCCAATGATAGTTTTTATAAAAGAGTCATTTTGAAAGATGCAGTTTTATAGTTTATACGTTTTAATAAATTATTTATTCATATAATTTTAACCATTTAAACTTTAGAAAATAAGTGGAATTGAGGTCCATTAATATTTTCATTTCTCATATATTTTTCTAAATTTTCATGTTCAACGTTTTGAGATCTCCTCAAAAGTAGTAGTCTTATTTAAGGTAGGAAAGTACCTACCTATTTATACGAAGCTCTCACAATACATACATACATGACCATTTGATAAAAAAAAATTAAGCAAAACACCTATCTGATGTGAGATGTTAGGTAGGTCTATCTCTTGTTCATCTTACCTATGCCTCTTTGATTAATAATTTATCTAAGCTATGCCTATGCATACTTACATAGAAATACCTATGTATAATTTGAAGCTTTTTTTTAAATTCAAAATAAGGCTACATTTGGCCACCAACTCACCTCATAGAAAGCGAAGTTGTAGCCGAAGATGGACTATGTAGACCTAGAAGATACCTATTCGCACCCACGCACTATATACATATTTGAGACTAAGTATTTAGAAAGAGTAAGTTCGTATGGATCGTTTGTCTAAACCAGTTAACCTGTGACGTGACTAGACGGCTGAAACAACCGGGACCTACCATTTAACGTGTCATCCGAGCCACGGTAGCGCTCAGTGGTAAATGCCACCCACGGTCACCCATCCGAAGTCCGACCGTGGGGAAAGTTACTGAATTTCGGTGATCGCTGAGAAGCAATCCAAACTACGCTATAAGCAGTATGAATAATATAAATTTGAAATTAGATAGTATACGTACGTACCTATTGATATTCAACTATTCCATTTAAATAATTATGCATATTCCAACAACCGATTCCAAATTTCCTAAACTAATATTTATAACAAAAATAGTTAATAAACAGGTCTTCAAAAACATTTTGAAACCCAAAATAGTATCTAAATTTGATAAAGTAAGTTCCTATAGGCCGGGTAGTAGTAGTATCGTAGGTTTCTAAGCCGCCTGAAGGCCTCTGACATGGCCTAAACGTTTAGAAAAACTGGGACCTACAATTTAACGTGTCATCCGAGCAACGGTAGCGCTCAAGTGTAATTACCACCCGTAGGCACCCATGAGATGACTGATTGTGCTGAACGTCGCTTAACTTCGATGGCCGGTAACGAACACCCAGTCAAACTACGCTATGAACGCTAATATAACATGTCTTTATAATATTGTTATTCAAATTGTTTTCTATGTATGTAATTAAAAGTATAAGTATTCCCACGAATTATAATAAACAGGTCCTCAAAATCCTCAAAAACGAAACCCTTATGATAATTTAAAAAAATAAACCCCTACTCTACTACGAGTATACCTAATGGCTTCTGCTCGATTCGGTTCACAATAAATTGATTGTTTCAAAGTTCTTTTATCGGCTGTAATCGTTAAAAAGGCATTTCTCCGACACAATGGAAACTTCATTATGGGGTATTAAATAGGGGTGTAAATCAAACGATCAGCAGAAAAATCAAGCTTTGTATTGGGTACTGTTTACGAAGAAAAGTCCTCATAAGGCCTCAATCGAGTTTCTTAACAAGTGGGTCTTAAGATGAACACGGACAAGACAAAGTTCATGTGTAATTCTTATGCTGTTCCCACCCCTATTTCTGTTGGGAACTCGGTTCTTGGAGTCGTTGATTCGTACGTCTACCTAGGACAAGTAGTCCAGTTAGGTAGGTCCGACTTCAAGAAAACGGCCAATCGCCGAATCCAACTCGGTTGGGCCGCGTTTGGGAAATTGCGTAAAGTCTTCTCGTCCGACATACCTCAGTGCCTCAAGTCGAAAGTTTTCGACCAGTGTGTGTTGCCAGTGATGACTTATGGCACAGAAACGTGGTCTCTCACTATGGGCCTTATTAGTAAGTTCCAATTAGCCCAACGAGGCATGCAAAAGGCTATGCTCGGAGTTTCTCTCTCTCTCAGAGAAACTTCAAGCATAGCCTTAGAATCAGAAATGAGGAGATCCGTAGATGAACCAAGATTACCGACCTATGTCGGTAATCCAGTCGATTTATTTATTTACTAAACTAGATAAACACAATGTCTGGTTTTTAATGCTAGACTTCAAAACACAATTATAAATAGTAAGATAAGATAACTATACAAAGAAAAATAGATATACAATATCATTTACAAAAAAAAACATTAATTCAATTTATTAGTTTAGTATAATAAAATAAGTATTAGTAGTTAATATTAGTTTTCTATTACTTGTTTGGTTTTGCATTTTTGTCAAAATAAATGCCTGTTTATGTTCCGTATAAATAAATACCTGGCTTGTATATTTTGCTGACCACACATTGCTGACCAGTATAGACATACAGCGGACCTTTTAAGTGTTTTCCACATAAAAATAGAGAGATCGTTAGAACGGCGTTGCTGAGTGTTTAGGGCGCGGACTGGAACTAATTTATTTCGCCCATTAGTTATTTTTAACTGAAAATAAAGTAATTTATAGAGCCATGTATCTGTCTCGGCTTGCAGCTCTGGCCTTCTAAAATAATAAATAAGTTTACTCCGTTGGTAGAGATTATACACCAGCTGAAAGCTGAAAATCTCTAAATCTGAAACAGTGACCGACTATGTTTTATACAAAATGTTGTTTGTTATAATTACAAGGATTAAGTAGATTCTTTTAATTATATCGTTTACTATGGGAACAACCCTGATTTCGACAGAAATCAGCTGTTTAATACATACATCATATCCAAAGTCAAGTCTAGCGGTGAAAGTGGCAGAGGGCACGCAGAATATACATACTCGTAGCCATTGACAGTATCAAAAAAGACGTCAATGCTCGTAGCACGTAGAAATTTTCGATAATTACGACGGTCCCGTAATTTTAAAGTTCTCGAATGGAGACCACATACAGACAAACGTAGAGTAGAATGACCACCGGCAAAACAAACAGATTCACAGTTACCTTTGTCCAGAAGTGTAGATATATAATGATCGTAAGGTGATGATGAGATATATAATGAACGTAAGGTAATGATCACCATCATCATTTCGTGCTCTATACTATAACTTTTTAATGTTTTAATATTCTAAAGTAGTGATAAAGATTAGCTTATTCGGTGGTATAATTTTGTCATTTCGATTATATCGAAAATAAAATTCATAGCCAATTATTTCTTGTCCACTCTCTTTTCAACACGAGCAAACATAAAAAGGTTCCAAAATATTACGTTTCAATAGCTAAGGACAGTTCGAACGCAGGTTTCGACAAAAACACCCTTTGATGAGTGGGTGTGGGGAGAATGTGTGTGAGGGATTATAACTACACAATTATGGTGCTAGGTTACTCATTGTGAATGTTGCTGATTGTATTCGTATTTACATATAGAGGTATTAGTATATTACACAGCACAATGCGTTGTAAGGACTCACGAAGCTCTGAATAAGGGTGTGGTAATGAACATTTGGGAGATTGGGAGTTACATACTGACAAATAGAGTGTTCACTCTCCCTAGTACAAGGACCTGGATCACTGCTGCCGCACTTAAAAACCGACTTAAAAAAGTTATGAATTTGTCTTATGTTTTCTTTTGGAAGTCCAATACGGATAATAATTATGGTTAAACATACGTATTTTAACGACGCTCGTTTCAACGCACCTAAACTGTGGAGTGACAACCCCTGACAAGGGGCAGAAGTACCAACTGCGCCAGAAGAATCGTTGCAAATAAAAATCGAGTGAAGCCGCATACTGTAGCTAGGCTAGGCTGTAGCCGTAGAACCGGCCCTTGTTATCTATGACTTACGGTCATTAATTCTTTACATTTACGACCGTGGCCCTGCCCGGGCGAGATTAGGTCCAATTTGTTTCCCTTTGTCTCGACCGAGTTGTTTTGCTCACGGTACTTGGGTAAAGTGGAACTTTTTTGTACACAAAATCAATCATCATCGTGTCAGCTGTAGGATGGCTGGTGTTGGACAAAGTCTTTTTAATAGGTTTCCAATAGGATCAGTGATTGGCATCCAACGCGAACCTTCCTGGGGACCTACAAATTGACTTTCTCGTTCGAAAGGAAATTATAGATCTTCGGGGCTCTATTTTTAAATAAATAGACAACTTGGATGTATGCGTATATGTTCAAGTGACTGAGTGTACACGAGCGAGCATTGAATAACTAAGTTCGAATAGGATGGGTGGCTCTGGCTAGCCCTGGTGTCAGAGATTTTAGGTCGGTGGACGTCCTACGCTGCGCTTGTTGGTCCGTGGTCTCCATTCGAGAACTTTACGGCCCCGCGTCATCCGTTCTTCGACAGAGTGCCCTGCTCACTGCCATTTTAATTAGCTAATACGCTGGACTATGTCGGTAACTATGGTTCGTATGCTACGAGCGCAACCTATTTATTAGCTTTTTAACGTAGGTACATGTGTAAGAAAATATAATTTTGATGCCCTCATGCGATTCAATAATATTTTTGTGTTTGTTTTAAAATGCAGAGAGTAAGTAAGTAAGTCAACAGCATAATTCAGCATGCTACTTCATGCGTGTAGATTCTTTGTTCGGTCCCGCTCAAGCACACACACACTCACACACACTGACACACACACCCTGTTTCTGCCCCTGTCGGGCGCGGCTCGCACGAAGCAACGATTTTTACGCTGAATTTTGTGGTTATTTTTTTGGGTATATTATTGGTTTTATACTCGAACTGTATTCAGCTTGCAATAGTGCGGCTCTTGTAAGCCGATTGGTCTACGCAGGTCTAATGTAGGTCGGTGGAATCACAAACGACATCGAAGAAGTTTTCCTTCACTGGAAAGCTAGATGGTGTAAAAATCACCACAGTTACATACTTACCTTGCGTCTACATGACATCTTAAGACCTACGCGACAGCTTCGGTGTAGTGAAATGCATTAAGTTTATTCTAAGAAAGGCAAGAGCGAGTAGTCATTTTATCTTAAAATTTAGCTGTAAGTTTAAGTTATTCGTCTTTGATGATATTTTTCAATTTAGTTCGGACAATTTGTGTATGTCTGAAACTAAACAAAGAAATAATCTTCATTTTGTTTTAGGCATTTATTAATTTATCATTATATCATCTATATGACGTTCACTGCTGCATAGAAACAGCCAAGCCACATAATATTGACTATAAAATGTAGAGTTTGTGACGTTAGGGCTTTTAGATTTAGGCGCTAGGAGTTGGGCGTGTATAGTCAAAAGCTTGGCTCTATATACTTACGAATACATGAGATCTGATAACTATTTTATAGTACTAGCTATAAGCTCGTCTTAGCAACATGTTACATAAAAATGTTTGTTAGGATTTATTTATCATGTAGCTTCGGCTTTTTATAATTTTTTGATATTGACTGTTACCCCTATCATCGCAGCCCCTATACGACTCAAGTTTTCACATCTTGACACCCGCATACCAAGTTTAAATTGCATACTGCAGTTGTTTTTATGGCATTACAAAAATGAATGCTTTTCTAAAGATCTTTAGACACTCTTCAGCATGAACATCTAAAAGAAAATTCGCCATCTCGCTTCACATTTCATAAACTTTAATTCAACATTTTTAAGCAGCTCCAAAAATGACAAGTTTTTTAAAGATTTACTGGATGGCCTTGTTTGAATTCAATATTTAATTTAATTAAGATTAAAGAAACGACGTACTTACTATTTAAAAAGTTAGTTCGTATGGACCTGATCGCAAGTCTTGGTGTCAGTGCTTAAGAGGTGTGAGTTTTTTCGATAAACACAAAAAAAGTAACCGCTTATAAACATTTAAAAGCATTAAATCTACGGAAGGATCTATTCCATTAACACTCCCAAACCAGTAAGATTGAATCTTTTCTTCCACAATGGCTCCTAAAAGCTGTATTATCGCCACATATAATGATATACATACAGACAGCCACACAGACCTACATATCCGTCCGCCCACGAGACGACTTTGAATAAAAGAAGCACTAGTATAACTCTAAGAAAATAAACCACTAAGCGACAGGTTGACTACTATCATGTGCTTATAAAATTACAAATGAGGGTACAAAGATGAATTTGGACATGACATTAGGACCAAAGAATATTTTGGGATTAATAACCTAAGATGATTCCTTCCATGCCTCCTTGATGCCTCCCCTTGATTCAAAGCAAAACTAACACAAAAACCAGAATTGAATCTGGAGACTGGACTGTGACTATTGACAGTTTTCCCTGTTTTGAAACTGTCAATGATTGCGACACAGGATAAGATATGGTACAAAATTGTTTAGAAAAGTTTCTGGCAAGCCATCTTGTAAGTGTATCGTTTTTACAGGATAGTGATCTCGTATTATTCAGTCAGAGTCAGAGTTCCTAAGCCGCCTGAAGGCCTCGGACATGGCTAAACGGTTAACACAACCGAGACCCGTGAGGTTCGAGCTACGGTAGCGCTCGATGTAAATGCCACTATTGCCACATGCGGTTACACATCTGAAGACTGACTTTGCTTAACTACGGTAATCGCTGACAAACACCTAGTCAAACTACGCTATGAGCGTAAGGTAAGCCAGCGTACAAGAGTAATGTTGTGGGAAAGTTGCAAAAAAAAATATAACGAAAGAGTATTGTCGCAATGTTACAGTATAACATTTCAGTAACTTTCAATTGTAAGGTACAATGCCAGACAGTGAAGTTAGTAAAATAATATTGCTGCAAAGTTTTATTTGTAACGCTCTAGTTAAATTATTGCAACAATGTTAATTACTTATATAAATTTAGGTAGGTTGGGAGGCTATATCCCTGCAAAGTTGAAATATAAACTTTCATGCGAAATATAACAGTAACATAACTAAATAACTTTTAATATGTTTCAACCTAACAATAAGATCTATGTTACTGACATGTTCCTGCAATACGATGTTTGAAATTTACAAATGTGCCATATACGAACTTACTACAACTTATTGCAAGTTTCATGCTTAGTGGGCTTACTTTTAGTCAGAGTCTAAGTCCGATGCTATCAGTTGTAAACTACCTTTATTGCACCTTAATTCTAAAAACCAATTACTTTCGAAAAACACCGAGTACTTAAGTAGTCCTAACCACATTATCGTGGTCAATAGCACATGCTCGGCCAAGAAATAAAAAGCGGTCGCAGCCTGTATCTCTAGCGGGCCCTATAAAACTTTACGACACGTCGGCTTACACACTGCTACATGTTCTGTGACCTCCCCCCCCTGCCCGCCGCCCTGCCCCCCACCCCCGAGAAAATAAAATAAATCTCTAATTGAAGACGAAGTAAAATAAAGGGTTGGATGCTGCTAGTGCAGGAGACAGGGGTGATTTTGTTGTGTCATAGCTCGTACTATTAATATATTCAAGACTATTCCTATTTTACGTACAATAACTTCTATATTTTGTGGTGTATAAAGTACCTATATTAATTAATTTTAAATTTTATTCCAACATAAATTAACCGCCCACTCGATATTTGATATCTACCTATCTCCAAATGAATGAAATTAATAGGTACCAATAAAAATAAAAATAAAATGCACATCTACTAATTTATGATAATGTTGTTTTTCAAAAACAGCTATTTAAAACTTGCTAAGAACACGTTCTCGAAACTAGACCTCGATTTCGTTTGAAATTAAGTTAAAAACAACAAAAGCCAGCTAATTACAAAACATCACACGCTACAGTAAACAAGAATAACCTGCTCTGTATCAGGTAAATAACTACTACTTTATTGCTATTATGTTTATGACACTAAAGTGCCGCATTTGACGGACAAAAAACGATATGATCGTGTAAAAGGCCTTTTTTTCTGTAGTTACGCCACATGGGTGGACATTAGTTTTTATAATCCATAGATTACTCTTAGGTAGTACCCGAGGTAGGAATACTTAGATACTTACTAAGTTAATCCATAAATTAGAATTGACTAGTAGAAAGGTACTTATTTAAATAGAGATTTGCGAATAGACCCTTCGACCCATCTTACGCTACGCTTACTGGTACCTGATTAACGTGATCTCCATTCGATAACTTTCAACCCTATCGATCATCTGTCCTTCGTGCTATGTGCCCTGCCCATTGCCATATCAATTTGCCATTCCGCTGGGCAATGTTTGTTACTTTAGTTCTTCTACGGATCTCTTCACTCCTATTTCGATCTCGCAGAGAGACTTGAAAGTCAGTACTGTACTGTATCAGTCTTTTTAATAGTCTACTGCAGGACGTAGGCCTACCCACGAAGGGAGATGGGCACAGATCAGAGAACAAGAAAACTTGTTCCCTGATCTGTGGAGATTGGGCTATATCCACCATGCTGGCCCAGTGTGGGTTGGTGGAATCACATAGGTAAGCCATTGAATTTCTTCGAAGTAGGTATGTAGGTTGCCTCACGATGGAATCGTTCACTGAAAAGCCAGTGGTGTGAAATTCCGTACATAAATTCCAAAGAACTCATTGGTATAGGACCAGGATTTGAATCCACGACCTCGTAACTGTAAGGCGGGTGTCACTACCACTAGTCCACCACGTCGTCAGTAAATTAATGAAAAAAAACTACATGATAATAAGTAAAAAACTGGTTATCCCAAGTAAGAGCACATTACTGCCGGAGGCGTATGACAAGTATGACGTTGGCCAATGTTTTTATGGTCAATGTTTATGGCCACATAACGGCGGCTATCTGCACTTAATGAGTGGTTTAACGAGTGGCTTAGCGCTGGATGACTCGGGCAGCTGACACACGGCAATATTTAGATTTATGATATTTAAAATAGATAAAATAAATAATGATGACAGAATATTAACTTATGAACACGATTCAAAGCTTAAATTTGAGATAAAGCTCTTAAAACTGGATCTTCATGCTCTAATTCGTTGATTGCTATCGTTTTTACTCGTGTATCGTTACTAAGATTCGTTATACAATTCTATTTTAGAAAGAATTGTACCTATTAGTTTTGGATTTAAATAGGTATAATCACAAGCTTTGCTTAGTTTGGGGTCAGAAACTGCGTGTAAGATGTCCCCTAATATTTATTTATAATTTATTTATTTAATTTATTATTTTAAATTTTATGGCATATATGTATGTGTACATAGAGGTAAGTACCTTGAGTTTTCAGTATACCCTAAAAATAATACCCACCTATTAGTGTCAACAATACCTATTTTGCTGTTGAGGTGGCATTCGAGACCTTTATTAGAGTTTATAACAAGAAGAAAAAACGATTTCGTATCCCAATTATCCCAAGCTTCAAAATAAAATTGTATCCCCCGCTCTTATTCTATAAGCACCCCACGCGATTAAATCACACATACATCAAGTGCATTCGATCGCAGGAGAAAACCACCCTTATTCTAAAGCACTACAGCCTAGTGACAAGCCATACTTGCATCGCTGCAAGGGTGTTCACTGTTCAAGGCTGTCATTACGTCATAATTTAGCCCCTCGTTGGAGCGAGAAAGTATCAACTATCTCTGTCTAAACATGGAAAGGTACTGCGTATTCCTTTGTTTGAGATGGGATATTTTAGGACCAGTTTTTTTGGGTTAAAAAAGCAAACAGGTTAAACTAGACGAGACGTGGGCAAGTTAAATGCATAATCATATAAAACATAATCGTTTCGTCAACAACTGAATAATAAATAGTGGCGAGTTTTTAATTAAAATCGACGGCTATGGCATATCTACTTGATTATGGTAATCTAAGCGCCAGAAAAACAGAAAAATAAAATCTTAATTTGGTAAAATGTTGGCAATAAAATCGATTTGACAGGTTCTGTTCTTGTTAATTTTGGAGCTGATTTTGATATTTTTTATGGAGACTAGCGTGAAACAACTATATGTATACTTACACAGAGCTGAAGCGAATTTGCAATGGCAATGGGCAGGGCACGTAAGGACCAGGACATTGGCTGCCTCGGTGGCTCAGTTGTTAGTGACCTTAACTTCTGGATCAAAGAGGCGTGGGTTCCATCCCCACCCAGGGCAAATATTTATGTAATGAACATAAGTGTTTGCTCTGTGTCTGGGTGTTATTTAGTTACTATCTATATGAGTATGTATTTAAAAATAGGTATATGTAGTATATCAGTCTCTTGCAGCCATATCACAAGCTTTGCTTAGTTTGGGGTCAGAGGCCGTGTGTAAGATGTCCCAAAATATTTATTACTAGATGACAACCCGGCTTCGCTCGGGTGAAATATGACTTGTAATACACACACACTCATCATAATTTTACTTGATCACCATCTTTACGAAGAGCTCTTCGCTGCATCATTTTTTTACAATCATGACAATGATTACCAAATGCAAGGAGCATAGATGAAGGGAGGATTGCTTCGCTCTGAGCGAAAACTTATCCTTCATCTATGGCAAGGAGATTAGGCTGATAACAAAATGATGAAGGTCAAGCAAAACAACTATGAAAGACATACATTTTAAAAAATAGGTAATTTCGGAATTATTATTTCGGTGTAAACAATATCCCAAAGTAATTGTTAAAAACTAAATGAATAAGTACTGAAAATGTATCTATACATTCTGATAAAACGAAAAGAAAGGCAACGTCAACTTTAAAGATTAGGTATGGCAAGTATTATTTTTTCTATGATTATCTATCTATCAGCCGTAGGACGTCCACAGCTGGACTTAAGGCTCATAAATTTCCAATAAGGCCGGTTGGTGATATATTATGATGTACTTTATGTAGCCTGTTTCCTTTGCTTCTCCAGTGGAGTCTGATTACTACATACACAAAATTAATAGCCTACACTCCTGTCCTATTTTATGTTTCGGATCATTGAAAACATCAAGTAGGTACCTAACCTTCGGTTAGGTATTAACCTAGTATATTAGATATCTGTGGTACTAACCAAAGGTTCAAACCTTAACGTGACTACGACAGTGACTATTTTGATACAATATTATCAAAAATTATTAAAACTTAATCCCTGACACTGGCAAATGCACCATAATGCGACGCCAAAACATAAAATACTTCACTGCTCAGTCAGACTCATCAGTGATGCCAATTTAGCATTTTTATGCTAAATTTAGCATATTTTCATCTTGTTTAGCATATTTATTTGCAATTTAGCATACTTCATATTTTTAACATGTAAAATAATTGTACAATAAGTTTTTTACACATTAAAATTACATGCAGAATTGCAGATTTATGTCAGCAATATCGTTTTTAACGCTACCACTTTCAAATGACGAAATTGAAATGGGTTTCTTTTAGTCAAATGAATGTATTAAAAATTAAGCTACGCAATTGTTTGTGTGTAAAAATTTTAAATGCTATTTTATACTTATAAGATTCGACTTAAAAAGGGCAAGGAAATGCTGCTAGTCTTACGCAGTTCCAGAGAACGCACTACGCTCTGTAGGTACCAAGGGGAGTTATACAGTCTGAGCAATGACTCAACCTCGTCTTCAAGCTCATTAGTGGTCGATGAAGACCAAGATACTTACATTTTATTTGATAACATAATAATAGGTCATAGTCGATCAAAACACATATTTTGTTAATTAATAATAATTTTATAATTATGTTATGTTTCATTTCATATTGAAAAATGTTATCACAATTTTTAGCATGTTTTTATAGCATTATTTTGTCACAATTTTAACATATTTTAGCAGATTCTTTATTTGTGGTGTTGGCAACACGTCTCAAGTTATGTCATCCGTCATCCGGTGTCAATATGGACACCGTGTTTTTGTTTGTCAGCACCGCTATAATTTATTAAAATACTCGATAATCCGAATTTTCCAGATATAATTATGTTGTCGACTCGAAATCATTATTTTTTTATGTTTTATCATTCAGATAAAGTTTCAATCGAGTCTACCGTACCCCTTGACGAAATTATTAATATAGATTATTATTTATTATTATTGTAAAGTTCTGGAATGGAGATCACGTACCGGCGCGTTTTGTCTTACGCATGTTGACAGAATACTTAACTAAAAAATAGCGTTTTTTGTATAGTGCCACTTATATTTTAAGGGTGCGAAATGTTGTCGACTCGAAATCATTATTTTTTTATGTTTTATCATTCAGATAAAGTTTCAATCGAGTCTACCGTACCCCTTGACGAAATTATTAATATAGATTATTATTTATTATTATTGGGGTTGTAAAGTTCTGGAATGGAGATCACGTACCTACCGATCATCAAGTGTAGCGTAGGGCGTAAAAATAAATACGTCCATAATGTGGACTGGTGACCATAGGCATAGGTTCGCCCTGAGCCCTTACTCCAGGTTGTGCTTAAACTTTCGCGTTTCGTGTGGCTCCGTACATTTAGGTTAGTTCTCCCTCGTTTCCACCAGGGGCACTGTACAAAACAAAAATACCTATATATAGAGCCACACGAAGTTTTAATTTGCGTGTAAACCTGGACTAACCCTTCTGGATGCAGGCCTAATACGACCGATCTAATATAATTTTATTAATCCTGTTAGTTGAAATCTCGGGATCTGTTACCGGCCTCAGCCAAGAACGTTCTCGTATACGAAACTTTGACAGGTTGTATGGAATGGAATATCCGGAAAGGTTCGTATTCGTTCGTATCCTAGCGGCTGGAAAGTCATCATAAGTATGGACAACCTACGACTTTAAAGTTATTAAATTAGAGTTGAATATGCCTATATTCAGCATTGGACTATTAAAAGGTATAAAGGCTTTATTTTTCAAAATCGAACGCCTAAGAACTTTACATATACGGAACTTTGACAGTGACAGTTCGTAACCATTCGCCATATTTGTTTTATTTATAATTTATATAATGGATTAACGCCACAGATATCTGTAAAATATTAACGCCCCATTTCACGATTTCCTCCTTTGCAGTCTATGGTTTATTTCAAATTACCATGTCCAGTAATGAAGTTTAGCGTGAAATGGATGGTTTTAAATATATTTCGAAAAAAAAGTCGTCTGCAAAGATAAAAATAAACTTAGGCGTTCGAATTTGAAAAACAGGGCATCAGTACTGTATGACAGGCTAATAGACTCTCTAAAATAGGATAGAAATAGTAAAGCGCCCGGGGGTTTGTCTCGGGCCAACGCCTCCCGTCGTTTTCTCCTTTGATCTTCCGCCGACTGGAGCGCCGGACATAGGCCTTCCGCACCGGAGCGCAATCTTGAAAGGGACCAATTTTCACAAACTTTTCACTGGCTTGGGAATTTCTTTGAGCTTATTTAATTTATGAATAGGTACTTACGTGTTCTTTTGTGTTCGCAGATTTTTTGCCTTTTTGACCGACGAACCACCGGAGGAGGTACACAATTCGACGCGTATTTATAATATACTAGCTGACCCGGCCACGCGTTGCTGTGGCTAAATAAATTAAAATTGCGACTATAATTTGAGATTTAAACTATCCTATCTCTCAAGTTGGATCGAACTGCACATGGTGTGCGAACTTTATTATAATCGGTTAAGTGGTTTAGGAGTCCATTGAGAACAAACATTGTGACACGAGATTTATATATATTAAGATATATATACAGGGTTATTTCTAATCAATTGGTATCCTTCTAGGGGCATATTCTGTACATCAAACTTACAACTTTTGTCAAATCAAAACAAAATTCATCTGTTCCATACATTTTGTCGCGGGTGAACGAAATTTTTCTATGGAACAACATTTTTTTTGAGTTTTGATAAAAGTCGCAGAACAAATGTTGTTAGTTTTGATGTACAGAATAAGCCCCTAAGAGGATGCTAATTGATTAGAAATAACACTGTATATTTTTTTTATATGTAACCACGAATAACTTTTTTCATAGTGGTCCGATTTCAATATTTTTTTTTTATTGGAAAGAGTACCTATACCTCCAAATTTTATCGAAATCGACTGAGCCATTTTCGATAAATGAACAATAATGTGAAAAATGCTTTATCGATCCGTGGGAAATATTCGCGAATTTTGTACACGGGTGAAGTCAGTCATGCAATTTTTTGCAAAAATAATTATTACTAATAAATTCGTAAAGACATTAGTAGGTGTTCGAATTTTTAAGCCATGTAAAAGCTAACCCTATGGGTAAGTGAAAAATAAAAGGAATCTACCATCATGTTCTGTAGCGCTGCACGTCCTCCGTGTTCTGGTAGCGTTCAGGTGAGCGTTTTTGGAGCTTCGCACGGTTTGGTCGTATATTGTACTTACGGAACTAGTAAGGAGTACTCGCAACTTCCATAGACCACAAAGAGAATTTCATACAATCTGTCAAAGTTACGTATTCGTTCCTAGGCGTTCGGTTCGGAGTTCAAAAAACGATCACCAGTTGTAAATGTATCAGGTATCACCCATTCGAAAATACTTACTTACAATACTTAGGTACCATTGGTACCAACTAGTTATATAGTTATAAGCTTATATTGTATTGGTTTTGTTTCGCGCAGTTTGTCGCTAACTTCACAGCCACCAAGAAGTTTTATTTGTCCTCTACCTACTACAAATATTTAGGAGCATAGTATGGATAAAAGTTGTCAATAAGACATCAAAACTCCGGAGCTAGTCTATACTATCTGAAAGGTAGTTACTCACTTGCTGTAGTGTAATCTTACAAATCAGCGGATATGAAGTTAGTTAAGTACAAGCTGCGTACTATCCAATCCAAACTGAAGCTCACATAAAGCTCTCATTCAGTTTCGCATAGCAAACGTCATAACCGCCAACTTGTGTGATTCGGCCTATGCCTTTAATTTTTCCGCTATTATTGACACGTACCAGTGTGCGTGAGTAGCGTAGCGCGATAGACGCACACAGCCGCGCGCACCCACACAGGCCGGCCATGACAGGCGTGTTGGCCAATCCAGCCATGCCAGTCGCGCCCCGCGTGGAAGCGCTGCAGCGCGTCTACTGTGTGTTTCTAGTCATTGGCAAATAACTCGCGTGCACTTACGATACTGTTATTCCGAGACGCTACATTCGAATTTCGAATCATTTTCATCTTTTGTGTTAGTTTCCCGTGACAATGTATTCGAATATAATTTTCATTACTTTCCGTGATTCGAATTTCGAAAAGAATTTTCATCTTTTCGCGACAATGTATTCGAATTTCAAAAAGCATTATCATCTACTGTTTTAATTTTCCGTGACACTGCATTCGAATTTCAAAAAGACTTTCAACATAAGTTTTAGGGATGTCATGTCATTATTTTAGTCTGTTCTAATTTCAAATTGTATCGGTGACGTATTAAGATGAGCCCGCCGCGAATTTATTGTTGCAGCAATGGATGTTTGAATTCGTCCGTGAAAAGACCGGAGCTCTCGTTTTTCAAGCTTCCCAGTGAAGAGGAAAGGTATACAGTTTTGTACTTTATTGCTATGATTTTATGGATGATTTTATCTTGCAGTGTGAGCGTAAACCGGCTTAGATGGATATCTAGACTTCTCCAGTTATAGGTAGATATAGATAACAAAATGTAGGAAGGTATAGGATGTCGACAGTAAGTGTTGAATACTTCACCCTTGCCCCGCACACCTTTACTCAACTTAAAATCACTTGTCAGCTTCAGTTGAGGCACCAAATTGTATCAATACGAGTAGGCATCTAACTTTTTTGGCACCTAAGTATACCTAAGAAAAATGCATGTTATTTCTATAATAATATTTTACTACTTTTTGAGAATAGGGTGGAATTTGTATGAAATCTTGTCAAAATGAGAACAATTAATTAAGATTTAGTTTGACAAGGTTCTATTCCATTCTCATTGCGAGTGGACTTGACAGTTTCAAACCCTCAGGTGCGGCTGTGGATGTGAACAAGATTTTGACCAATCACAAATTAATTTAAATTTCGGGCTTTGTGATTGGTCGAGCTCTACATCGCAAACACAGCCACACCTTGCCCGCAGGCCTCTAGTCCAAGGTGTGGCTGCCAAAAAAGTCCCTATAAGGAACATTTGCATTTAATTTTGAGCTTGAAATTTGTCCAGGCGCCTCCAATGGCTCCGTCTGATCTCGCGCGAGGACTTGGCCACCAAGAAGGCCAAGAGCTACGTGGTCTGCGAGGAGCACTTCCACGCGCACGAGATCCTGCGCGCCGAGCACCGCAAAAACCTTAAGAAAAACGTCGTGCCTTCGCTCAATCTGCCTGGCGACGTACAAAATAAACAGGTCAGGGTTTTGTGTCTTTTGTCTCGTTCTTAATGTCTTTTTGTCAGACGTTGGACATCCAGTGCTGGACGAAAGCCAGCCTGATTGACTGGAATCGGTTTGCTTCCAGCGACGCTGCAAGAACCTCAAGAAAAACGTCGTCGGGTAGCCAAGATTGAGGAAAAATTGCTTGTCGTGCTTAAATTTGCATAAAAATAAAGAAGATGAAGAAACTCAAACTCTTGTAATGTCATTTAACACTTTAAACCAAATTAATTTATTTTTGGAAGTTGTCATGGAAAACAAATAATATTTACCTAAAAATAAAAGTAGCAACCCGAAGCGCCAACGCAACAGTAGGCAATTAACTCACCGATTCTTCATAGCGTACTGAGGTTTTATTTTTTTTTATTACCAAACTACGACTGCACTAAATCTGTCTTTTTTCTCTCTTTTAGGTGGTTGCGTTTGAAGTCCTACTCAAAGTGGAATGTGGCACTCAAACTACGCTATCAGAAAATGGATTTGAAAGAGTATCCCAAAGTAATTCAAGAAAGAGGAAATTAAAGCCGAAGCAATCAAATAGAGCTAAAATACTGAAACTAGAAGAACTGGACAATCAGTCACGGAAAAAACAGAAAGCCATATTTCATAAGCTGTGTGACAAATTTTTGACCAACGAATTCGCAGAATTAGTAAAAATTCAAACGCTCACAGATCCGCATGCGAAAAACCAATATCTATCAATAACAACTGACTTACATGACAAAGTAATTGCCATACTCAAAACTAAAGTAGATAACATGACAGATAATGAAAAGATCTGCTCTATGATTGTAGATACTATAGATTTAAGAGCAAATGTTGTTTATAACACTAAACAAGACAGGTTCATAGGTTTTCACGAAATTGACGGAGTTCAGACCAGGGACCCTGCTTCAATGGCTTTGGTATTGATAATCCGTGGAGTAATTGTCAACTGGCAGCAACCGATTGGATTTGCGCTTCTTTCCGAATACAGAGATTACGAGGGCATAACGAAATGGATAGACAAACTGATAACCAAGCTATGCGAAATAGGGCTTGATGTTAGAGCTCTAGTTTCTAACATGGAATTAGACATGCACAATTTGGCCAAGGAAAGATCGATTTCACCAGAGAAGCCATTTTTTACGCTGTTGAAGTCGAAGAAGTTATTCTACGTGTTTGATTCGTCATGTCTGTTGCTAATGGTACGAGATAGTTTGCTAGAAAATGAGTTCAATTTTCAAGGATGTGTCGCTAGCATGGAACCTATAAAACAATTTTACAGTCACGATAAAGAAAAGAGCTGCAGCTTAGCCCCGAAACTGACAGAGAGCCATATTGAGCCAAAACTTGAAGAAAAAAAAGACGTGCGTCTTGCAGCTGAACTGCTCAGTAATTCAGTTGCTGCTGCAATACTTACATACATAGATTTCTATGTCATCGATGAATCTGGAAGAGACACTGTGAAAGTTATAAAATTAATAAACGATTTATACGATCTACTAAACAGCACAAATTTGCGAAATGAAAATGATTTTAAAAAGGTATTCAAAGGAAATCTGGCTCAAATAAAACTATTCGATGAAGCTATTAGTTTATTCCGTACTCTTAAACTAGTCGATCCAAAAACAGGCCGCGATATAACATCTTCAGCTAAATTTATAGAAGGGTTTCAGATCACAATTGGCTCTGTTATGCTGCTCTTGGAAGACCTTGGAAAGAAAGGAATAAAGAAGCTGCCGACGAAAAACCTAACCACAGATGTGACGATTAAATTTTTCAATCAAATGAAAGCTATCTGTAAATCTGTCAGTGATCTTACAAGCAGACAGTTTGTTTCAGCTTTTAGAGAACTGTTCATAAAAGATTTAATGAAGCCTCCAACGGGAAGAGACTGTTCCATTGAAATGGCACGACTTTTGACTGCAAACAGTAGCTCCATCGATTTGGACGACAACGGCGACGAACAAAACGATACTATATCATTTACGATAGACGAATCGGAAAACAACGTTAAAGTCAAAAGCTGCGAGTATAATCAGCTTGAATTAGGTGACAAGAATACAGCAGTGTATCTAAGCAGCTACCTTCTCAAACGTTGTTCTGAGAAGCACAAAGGCTGCCAAATTCTCAATTCTTATATTGCTCCCGCGCCAGAACAACGGGTACACAATTTCGGAACCGATGTCCGATACCAACGATACAGGGAATATAGCAAAGAAACCCGCTCTAGCTTGTTAATGGTACCCTATGACTATTTTATAAAGTACGTGGAGATGATGGAAGAAGAGTTCCGTAGCTGCTTCAAGAAGAAACACATAGAGAGGGAAGTAGCAGCGTCTATTTACAAAGAAATAAGCGAGCTGACCTTCTCGCCGCCCTGCCCTTGCTTCCCGATAGTGTATCTGAAGAAACTATTCATCAGGATGAGGATATTCCACACGGTGCAGTTCAACAACAAGAAATGGAGGAACAATATTTCAAAGAGGAAATATTTTACTATACCGACTTTTTTAACGTGATTGGCGATTTCATTAGTGTGATGCAATGATATGTGATGTGACTGAATGGATGTACTGTAAGCGATTGTGATTTTAAATATTTATAAATAAAATTAAGTACATTGATCTTACAAAATAGTTTTAACTACCTATCCCAAAATATTAGTTACCTACATAATATATATAGCACTTTAATTTCTCGAGTTGTATTGTAAATCATTTTAAATTTCCATTTATTTTTTTCCGTAGCACTGAAAGCAATAACTATAGACAAAACACTACTAAACAACAAAAGACAAAAGGTTAATTATTCAGGTCTTATCACAATACTCAAGTTCTAATTAGTTGTATTACAGAAGAAAATAACTTTTTAGAAGCATAGCCATTTAATCAAACATATTAAACCAAAGTCACACTAATAAATCCAAAGTAATTAACAATCAGGCGTCCAAACAAAAGCATTACCTTCGAAATGAAGAGTAACAGTCTACCAGCGTATTTGCATAAGTACTGCTTTATAATCACAGCCAGGGGCTCCAGGGCCCCGCTAATCTGGGGCCACGGGGCCCCTTAGGTAGGAGGGGACGTAAGCTGCTTTTTGAAATGACATTTCGTGATCTCGTAATGTGTCTGCGACGTGATTAAAAACGTGGCATTTGTGAATTAAAATGCTGAGGCTGCAGGGGAGATGTTTAATTCATGTGTTGAGTTGAACTCGGCTAATTGGGAGTTTTTGTTCTGTGGAACAAAAGTTTGTGACTTTTTGTTTTCGTTTTTGGCATACGAGTTTGTAGGCAGTGTCCGAGAAAGGAAAGCATATTTTTTGGCGTCATTATTATGTGAATTTTATATGAGGTAAGCCTCTCTCTTACAGGCTTTACTAGATGTTACTTTAGAAAGTGCAGGAACTTTCAGAATATGCCCATCATTGTGAAATACTCTTACTATGAGACTCTAAAACCAGGGCGAACCACGCGGACCACACGAACTTAATTTATAGCGAAATCGCAAAAAAGTCAGCTGTTCTACACATTATTAGAGATACATTGAACATTTTTATGAGATAGCTTTTTTTTCAATTTCGCTGTGTGAGTCGGTTCCATAATCGGTTTTGTTGGCGAATAGTTTTTGCCCGCGCCTTCGCCCGTATGATATTTTGATTTTCGTGCTATCCCATAGGGACCTATTATTTTTTTGTAATAAACAAGAGTTTATGTCACATTTCGTCTTTCAAGCTACCGATGTCAATGTCAAAATTCAAGTGAATCCGTGGCTCCGTTGCTGCGTGAAAGAGAAACAAACCAAAGAACCAATAGTATTTTTAGCAATCTTAGTAAGGATTTATATCCAGCAGTGCACGTCCTATGGCTAATGATATCTAAAGGTCCAGCCCGCACTGGGCTAGCGTGGTGGATACGGCCCAATCACTCTTCGTGGGTAGGCCTACGTCCTGCAGAGGACTATTAAAAAAGCTGGTACAGTACGGTATACATAAAGCTATTAATGCCTCATATTACCGCTAATCGTCATAATGTAGTGTGTGATAGTAACCTAGGTCCGCAAGGTCGGCCGTACCGCCGCCATGTCTGGCGCGCCGGCTGACTCACTCTAGATCACCTAGACATTGCAGAAGGTCCAGTTTTTGCTATTATTGCATTTATTTGTATGAGTTTTTCTACATACAATGCTGGTTGAAGGATTTATAAGAAAAAACTTACAAAAATAGTACAAGTTGCAGCTTTGCTACCACAGATATCTGTGTTTGCTAATGGTTTGCTACTTAAATGAAAATGATTTTAGAGGTATTCAACTAAAAGAAAAAAGAATCAAATATAATTGGAATTACTTCATTATAAACAACATTTTATAGGAGACCTAAAATAACGAAAAAAAAAACAGCTGTTACCTACAAACAATTAATTGACTTTTAATAAAATGTATGAAGCAGCTGATTTTTTAGGGTTCCGTACCTCAAACGGTAAAAACGGAACCCTTATAGAATCACTTTGTTGTCCGTCTGTCCGTATGTCCGTATGTGCGTCTGTCCGTCTGTCCATCTGTCCGTATGTCCGTCTGTCTGTCTGTCCGTCTGTCCGTCTGTCCGTCTGTCCGTCTGTCCGTCTGTCCGTCTGTCCGTCTGTCCGTCTGTCCGTCTGTCCGTCTGTCCGTCTGTCCGTCTGTCCGTCTGTCCGTCTGTCCGTCTGTCCGTCTGTCCGTCTGTCCGTCTGTCCGTCTGTCCGTCTGTCCGTCTGTCCGTCTGTCCGTCTGTCCGTCTGTCCGTCTGTCCGTCTGTCCGTCTGTCCGTCTGTCCGTCTGTCCGTCTGTCCGTCTGTCCGTCTGTCCGTCTGTCCGTCTGTCCGTCTGTCCGTCTGTCCGTCTGTCCGTCTGTCCGTCTGTCCGTCTGTCCGTCTGTCCGTCTGTCCGTCTGTCCGTCTGTCCGTCTGTCCGTCTGTCCGTCTGTCCGTCTGTCCGTATGTCCGTCTGTCCGTCTGTCCGTCTGTGTATATGTCAAGACTCTTTATCTCGGGAACGCGTAAAGATATCAAGTTGAAATTTAAACTGTATACGTATATCTAGGATTTCTTACAGTTGTATAAAAGAAAAACTTCTCAGTTATCGTTTAAAAAAGTTAGAGCCGTTTATGTCGTAAAAAAACGCATATTTCGCACTCACAAAAATCAAAAACTACAGGGTAGTTCCCGTTGACATAGAACTATGAAATTTGGCGAAAAGCATTGTCTCAGAGTACACATATAAGAATAAATCTGAAAACTGTACATTTTTATTTAAGTCACAAAAAATAGGGCCTCAAAATTCACAAAATATGGGTTCAAAATTCAAAGAGAGTAAATGGTATCATGTAAGGTATCATATAAAAGAACTTCATTAGCACATGTTACGGAACTGCTACGTACGGAACCCTCGATGTGCGACCCTGACTCGCACTTGTCTGGTATTTTTTTATTCACATGTTCGCAATCGGTCCTATTTAAATACATAGTAAATTGTTGTTTATTTGTTTTAGCACATATACCTTAGAAATTTTATGTACTTTGCAAAAAACAACATCTTGTAAGTATGTATGTATCAATATTTAATCTGTCCTACAAATGCACCCATCAAAAATAACTTTGTTTTGGTAACAAATTGATTGATAAAAAATATCAACGTGAGATAATAAACAAACAAACACTGTCACTGCTAAGTGTTAGTGTCCCAGTGGAAAATTTACAAATTAGTGCGATACGTGTATCGGACGAATCGATGCTGTTATCAAGAGAATGATATAAGCTGATATCGATAAGGTACTGATAAGCGAGCCTTATGTAATGTACTGGCTTTGGAGGTAGAGTCATAATGTAGGTCATGTATAACTAAGCAGGAATAATTCATTTACATAATAATTATATTATTCTGCCGTCCACAAGCTATAACACCGTTAAGCCACAGGGGGTCATTTTTCACTTTTAAACACATTCTTATAGAGTTTAAAATTATCTATCGGTCACTGTAAGAATTATTTTTATATCATTTATAGTTTAGAAGATAGACATTGTGAAAACACCGCTATTGGCATTCTTATTTCTACTTTACAAGTCAATAAAGTCGTCATCCAACAAAACATAACTTAAATACCGCTATGATCCCATAATTATTTGAAAACCTCATTATTCTACAAATAATAGCGTACCTTTAAAGCCGTTTTTGCAAATAATTGTCTAAATCATAGTTAAAGTACTTTATTTGTCTAGTCCCGCGTTTTTCGCTGATACCCAAAAATTTGGTTTTGTGGTTTAACGGATTTTTAGGTTATAGACGGCAGTATGGTAAATACGTACAAAAAGGTTTATCTCAGGAAAGTCGGATTTTTAGATTCATTTTGTCGCTTTCTTTACGGATATTTTTGTATTTTTAGGGGGACCTATGTCCAATAAAAGACGTCTCTCACTCAGAGCAAATAAAAAAAATCAAGAGGAAACGTCGTTGAACAGTCAAGCGAAGCCGGTTTTTTATACATGTGTGAGTGCGTCACTGCTGCGCCGCCATAGTTCGACTGACAAGGCGTAGTTTCCTTGTATGTTGATGTGTATGTCTTTACACGGCGAGGCGTAGTTTTAGTCGGCCTCACTTGTTTGTTCATTTTTTTATTTGCTCTGAGGTCTCTCAGCTGATATACCTACTTACAGCAAAGAGTTTATTTGTGTATCTTCTTTTGGTTCAACTATCCTAAACGGAAATTCTAAGTAGAAGTAGAACCAATTTTTTGTTTAGTTTTTTCATACTTATAATTTGTATTCCCTTTCCTTTGCTACTTGCTGATCCGTGGTAGGCATCGATCTGATTAATTTACGAATCTACTCATTTCTAAAACGTAGAAAAACTCAGAATATACCATATATCTATACTAATATTATAAAGAGGAAAGATTTGTTTGTTTGTTTGTTTGTTTGTTTGTTTGTAACGAATAGGCTCCGAAACTACTGGACCGATTTCAAAAATTCTTTCACCTTTGGAAAGCTGCATTATCCCCGAGTAACATAGGCTATATTATATTTAAAAAAAAATTAGGGATCCTTACTAAAACTCCAATAATGTAACAAAAGGTGTAAAAAAAAGACCTGAAAAATTCCTTACGTCGCGTGCGCTGCGAAAACTATTGATGATGGAATAAAATAATGTACTACGACTTTATAGAACACACCATAATTTACAAAAAATGTCGGGACAGTATATATCTAACTATTATAGTTAAGCCGTAATAACTGTTCTTTTATTCTTAAAAATTAATTGAAATACCGTCGCAGGAAAAGGATCTTAATTTGTATCTTGGTATTAATCCTTATCAAAATAAATTATTTCATATTCAAGACTGTTTCAATAGCTTTATGCCACTTTTTAAATGATTTAATTCAGACATTTTATTACAAAGATATTACGATTTCAAAAATGTAAGTATTATAAAAGTTTCGTTTCGCCGCTCACTCCGCTTGGCAATTCATGTACTTTGTACAATGTACATAATACGAAATTCACTTCGAGCAAATATCTATAGAGTCACAATCGTGAAAAAAGTGTCCGAGCCAAAATCCTGCCCAAGCTAAGTAGTGGGCAGGCTTTTTAGTTAGTCGTAAGGCGATTCCAAGCCGACTACAACGCCGCGCGATGCCAAAGTGCTCGGTTACAGGCACTTATTAGGTGACATAACGTCGAGATTCGAGGAAACGGGTCATTGAGAATTGAGAAGGGTGCTTGGGCCATATCCACCACCAGTGCCAGGGCCAAGTGTGGGTTGGTGCAGATTGCCACACAATATTTTCCTTCGCCGAAAAGCCAATGATTTGAAATTCCGTACATAAGTTCCAAAGAAACTCATTGATACAGGATCGGGAATTCCCACCACCTCACGATTGTAGGACAGGCGTTACTACCACTAGACCACCAAAGTTATATATCTCCGCCATTAGTGTGTCGATTTATGTTTTATTGGTAGTAAATAGGTATGCAGTGGCGTAGCGTGCCTTGGAGGAGCCCAGAATCAAACATAGTTGGGGAGCCCAAATCACTCATTTCTCACAAAAGAAACAAATATAAAAAAAATTTAAACACTGTTTAGCCGTACAATTTGTACTGTTAAAACTTTAGTGGTAAGACGGTTATTTATAAGTTGTCACTTCCTCCTAGAAATTGAGCTAGCCAAACAATTCAAATGAAATATACACTTTTCTTGCCTTTTTTTTCAGGAAATTGATAATTGATAATGAATAGAATATAATTACCTATATCAGCTAAGTAAGTCTAGCTGAAGACGATTTCAGTTGTTATAAAATTTCTGCCTCTTAGGACAACTTTTGGAAGAATGCTTAACCCGGGAAAAAAAGAGATGATTTCTTCGGGAAGCACGAGATTAAGTGACATTGTGGATAACATTTTACTAGGTTTTGCTTACACACGTTAAGGCCCCTGTAGCCCGGGAGCCCCGTATTATTGACACGGCTGATACTGCGGTAGCTACGCCCCTACACAAAGTATGTGAAACGAATTGTCGACCTTAAAGTTCTCGAATGTAGACAATGTATTGGCAAGTGTAGCGAAGGTCTTCCCGTGAATCTAAGATCTGGTCGTGACGTCCGGAACACGTTGGATGCCAGCGCTTCAATTCCTTCCATCACAGCTCTTTGGGTTAGCAAGTTGAAGAGGCCTTACATTACGTGGTAAGTATATCTATAGCCAATCATACCCGGGCAAATCATCTGGTCGTGACGTCCGGAACAGGAACACGTTGGATGCCAGCGCTTCGATTCCTTACATTACGTGGTAAGTATATGTATAGCCAATCATACCCGGGCAAATCATCTGGTCGTGACGTCCGGAACACGTTGGATGCCAGCGCTTCGATTCCTTCCATCACAGCTCTTTGGGTTAGCAAGTTGAAGAGGCCTTACATTACGTGGTAAGTATATGTATAGCCAATCATACCCGGGCAAATCATCTGGTCGTGACGTCCGGAACACGTTGGATGCCAGCGCTTCGATTCCTTACATTACGTGGTAAGTATATGTATAGCCAATCATACCCGGGCAAAGCCGGGACGGGCAGCTAGTTACCTATATAGGCCGTTGTAGCACTCTAGGGCAAGTGGTAAAAGACCAAAGTGTAATTTCTCATAAACTGGGCCACTGAATATCAGTTTCAGCGCAAAAAGCTTCCGAATCTCAATTCACAACTAAATCTGATTTTCCCTTCTCCATAAATACTCCGAATTCTACATAAAATATCACGTTTCAACGTATTGGGAACCTTTTTCTTGGGCTGGCCGAGGATAAGAGAAAAATGTAGATGGACGCGATGATACTATATTGTAGCGATCTTGTTTAATAGTTCACATCTGTACATAGGCCTACCCATGAAAAGCTATTGAGCTATTTCTAGTGCAGGCTAGTTATTTACCGTTACGCCATTGATTTTTTCTCGACATTTATGCTTCACAAATTTTTATTTTATTTTATAAACTCAGTGTTGTGTAAATCCGAACGTAAAACTCATAAGTTTGGAGCCAGGTTTGATTGAACCCACGTTTCATCTTTAATATTGTTAGACGAATAAGGTAAAGTACATATACCTAAAGTTAACAAAAACCCAAAAAGGGATGTTAGAAGTGAGATGTGTGTATTTGCAACATAGTCATATCATTCAAACGACTACATCGAATTTAATATAGTTCTTGTTATTGTTTGAAAATGAATAAGTCGAAACAATTTTGAGTATAGCAGCAGCCGTATCTCAGTGTTTTCTCCGTTCCGCGGTCGGACGATATCAGGTCCTTTTTTCGCCCTCGTCGTAAAACTGAGGGTCTGCGGGACCCTTGAGGTCAGCGCGGCCGTCCACGGGCTCTCTATAAATACACATACTATAGTAGTATAGCCACTTCTACGTTAATATCGCTTGTATTACCGGGAGCTTAGGGCGGGAATTGCGTAGCTTTGTCATTATCTGCGGTAGAGTATCGATATCAACCTGAAATATAGGTTCGGGATGTGAAAGAGATGGCGCTAAAAGAAAAAGGTAACAAGAGACAAAAATTAATGACAGTCGGAAAAATATGAGGTAATTAAACAACCCGACTATCCGTATCCAGTGACTCTAAAAGGAGTCACATGTGTACCATGTCATATGTCCACGACTCTAGTTGGAGTCATATTTAAAGGTACTGTATCAGCCTTTTAATAGCCACTGCAGGACTATAGGCCTACCCACGTAGGGTGATTGGGCCATATCCACCAACACGCACTGGGCGGGTTGGTCGATTCACATACGTCATCGAATTTCTTCTACGGACGTATGCAGGTTGCCTCACGATGTTTTCCTTCACCGAAAAGCCAGTGGTGTTACATTCCGTACATAAATTCCATAGAACTCATTGGTACGGTACCGGAATTTGAGCCCACGACGTTACGATTGTAGGGCGGTTGTCACTATCACTAGACTACCACGGCCTAGTTATTAATTTAATTTTAATTTAAAGGTATTTTTTTTGTTTTGTTACTGATTGGCCATTGTAAAATATTGCCAGTTTCGTCAAAAATGAAATGAAATGAAATGAAATATTTATTCCACTAAAATAGACTACAGATAAATGGTGTTTCAGATTGATTAGTTCCTTCTATTTGCCATTTACTAGCATGTGGAAAAAAGCACTTAAGTAAATAATAAATAATAAAGTTATTACAGATTATTCCTAAAATTAATTACAAATCATGTCAAAGTACGGTCAAATTAAATAAATAACAAAATGAAATAAAATTAAAATAATAAGTCAAAAAATCATGTCAAAGTACGGTCAAATTAAATAAATAACAAAATGAAATAAAATAATAAGTCAAATTAAATAATAAACATGTTGAAATCAAACAAATTAATAAGTGTTATCGTTTACGCATAATTAAAAATTCGTTTAGGCTATAGTAACATTTTTCTATTAGCCATGTCTTAAGTTTACGCCGAAACATTCCATAAGGGAGTTCTTTCAATGATCAAGTTAGAGCAAAGTTGTAGATGGACGTACGAATACAGTTTATAACTTTGTACTAGGACCAAAGACAGAGTTTTTGAAACTGTCAATGACTGGGAGAGTGAAAGAGGGTGGCTCTGGATGCAAGCCACTAGGCCCCTACCATTCGACCTTATTGGAAATCTATAGGAAAGGTCAGTAGTCTCGAACGATTACACACGACGACATACACTTTTTATATACGTAACGATATAGAATAGCCTGAAATTATCAAATCCTGGTGTTTGGTCCGCAGTGGAGTATCAGCGGTATCTGATCACCACACAAATAGCCAATAGTCATATCCTCTATTTCGTCTCGCCTCGCTGAAATCGTGAAATTCGGTAGAAAATTGGGAAAATTTGTCCCAAAAGACACAGGTGCCAAATCGGTAGGTTCGGGACCAATGGGAGAAGTTCATGTCAAGCAATGGCTAATGAAATTTTCATCGTTTGCTTTAACACCACTGCCTGTATCGCTTTCATTTTATCCTTAAAGTTGTCTGGCAGCAGTAACTATCGCACTTATCGATCATACATGTGTGCCCTGCGATAATACAAAATAGTCTAGATTCTAGACATTTATGTAACCAAACAAAAAAACGTAAATTCAATAGCTATTTGCTTACATCCTACTCGTTCCGATCAATAACACCAAGCGAGTAAAAGAGATAGGACCAACTTTAGCCACGTAGCAACCGCCCGAGTCGCAACTTTTAAAGTTTTTTTTGTGTGAAAAGGGAAGCCAGAGAAAGTAACTGCCGCCACATCCTGGCAAAAACTCTTCCCAGCGATCAGCTGTTCGGGAAGGAGGCCACAGGTAAGACAGTAGTTGGTATGGCACGGGTGACGGAAGACGTTTTTTTACACCGTTCCTGGAACCTGTAGCTTTTTTTTGATGCCTTGTTTTTGTGGCGTCGGTAAAATGAAGAATGGAGATCAGAAAATAAGTATGTACATATTTTCGTATCGACGTTTGGCCGATGGTAAAAAGCAAAGTTTCCGAATAGAGTTCACTAGGAGAGGAATAGATAAGCGCAGCATAAAATGATCACTGAAAAGATGGTGACAAGGTAAGCCGACGATCTGTTCCGGAGCCCCTGGCGCGGAGTTGCTCCCAACTGGTCCTATTCGATATCCATTGGGGTGGTCTATGTCTAACAGAGGACGTCTTACGGCTGACATGGTGATGGCGACGATATTGAAGATCCTCCTGGCTTAATTGGAAGTATGTCTGCCTTCGAAGCCAAAGGGGCCGGGTTCAATTCCCGGGCGAGCAGATGTTTGAACACTTATCTGTTCTGGGACTTCCGGGTCTGGGTGTTAGTTGTAATAATACATCTATCCATCAGCCGTGGGACGTCTACTGAACGACGTAGGCCTCCCTATGCGTTGCGAATAAACTTAGTTGGAAACGGCCTGAATCGAGCGCGTAATTATATCATCGGTTCACTTAGTAGGTCCTACGCTACGCTTGCTGGTATATACTTGGTTTCTATTCGAGAACTTTATAACTCTATGGGACATCCGTTATTCGAACTATGTGATCTGCCCACTGAAATTTCAATTTAATACTGGGCCACTGGGCTGTCTCGGTAGTCGGTACTTTGGTTCATCTGCGGATCCACTTCTGGTTCTATCACCCAGAGAGACTCTGAGCATAGCCCTCTTCCATAGCACGTTGGGTCGTTATCAGCTTATTCATAAAGCCCACAGTAAAATACCACACTGTAAATACATACATACAAATAACGTCTAACTTTAAGCCCTCTTTTTTCGTCGTCACCAAAAATATAATCGGTCAACCCTTCGACCATAACTTAAACCGACCATTGTTCCTCCAAATATTTGTTACCCTGACTTACATCAGATGCACTTTTATCTACATTACACTTTGAATAAAATTACACCAAATTCACATAGATTGATCTACGTAAAAGCTCCGCACTTTGAACTCTACCCAGTCGCTCTAGAGTCGATGTTTGGGTGAAAGAACGAGTGTGAAAGCATAGATTAGATGATAGTTACTATCAAAGTTAAGGCCCATACAAAGGGACGTAATACCTTACTTTGTCCTTCGCGCTTTGAACTCTTCACAGTAGAGTTTAGGTCGTTTTTTGAATGAGGGATAAGTGTAAAGGCATAGATTAGACCATAGTTTCTAGGTACTAAGTGAAGGGCCAAACAAAGGGACGTAATTCCCTATAATGTCCTTTTGTCCCGGTTCCGCGCAAGTGACCGCTGCGCCGGCCCTAGAAGGGTACAATACAATTAGTAGCTTTCAACGCAAATTGGTTCAATTGCTTGAATTATGCACTCCGATGGAGACAGATAAATAGATAAACTCTTTATTGTTCTGTCAGGTATAAAACGATTAAAAAAGTAATGTAACAACTGTTAAAAAAGTGTGTTAAAAGTATCTTCTATGTAAGTAACCATCACAGATATGAGAACAACCTTGTTCAAAATCTGTGGTCACCATATGTACTTATTTTTTTAGTAACTAGGGCTACTAGGGTTCAGGGGCTCTATATTTTTCAAATTCGATCACCTAGAAACGTTTCTTTTTTTCTCGAAATATATTTAAAATTATCCGTTTCACGCAAAACTTCAATAAAACTTCAAACTATAGACTGTAAAGTGTAAAGACGGAAACCGTAAAATGGAACGTTAATTAAAAATAAAACCTCGACAAAAAAAGATAAATATGCCTACGTTTTTAGGTGTTCGAACTTGAAAAATAAGAACCTTGTTCTTGTAGGCACGAAAATAGTATGTGTGATTTTTACGGATATTTTCCTTGTATAGTTTAACGACAATACCTAGGTTAATACCACATTTAAACATAGATCACATACCTATTTACTACAGAAAAGCGTATTACGATTTACGTACACCCGCCTTGTGAGTGTATAGGTGTTCATAGTGATAGGTAATCTGATAATCGCGCTGCATCCAAGCCGGTTACAATCTGTCTTATTGGAAAACAAAAGAAGAAAAGCCAATGTCCATCAGTAGACAAGTCCTACAGCTGAAATGATTACGAAGACTGGATCGTGCTACCCAGCACATCACCTTCAAATATATTAAGTCAGAATAACATGCTAAATATGTAGACACAAGCCCGCCGCCATTAATCCCCTGAAAAGGTCGGAACAAACATTGTACAACATCAAAAAGTTGTAAGCAAGTACCTTCATAAACAACCTAAAAATACAGGGAAAATGGCTGACGCAACATGGCCGACCGCAAGCAAAATGGCAGCCGTGTAACGCGCAAATGCGGTCAAATAGCCCCTAAGCATCCCCAAAGCTTCTAAACATGTGAAGCTAAAACGTTTTAGATATATTACGATAATTCCGGAGATATTCTTGTTTTTGCTGCAAAAAGCATAAGTGAAACGGCGACGCGCGGTCGGCTGGTGACAATGCTTCATAAGTGCTCGAAGGTTTGGATAATAGAGAACGGCTATCTTTATATTGATAGAATAGATAGATATACATAATGTGACTTTGTATTTAATGCAAAGATTAAAATGATTATCGTAACGATATTAAGGATAAAATAATAAGCATAACAACCTAAATAAATAGTGATATTATGCATATCGTCAATGTAGATAGATTTAGATGGTAAGTTGTTAACAGAATCGGATATAAAAGAAACATTTTCATGAATAGATCAAAAAGGCCTGAAAGCATATCATCATGCTTTCATTGATGAACTGGCATAACGGAATCCCAATAACAGAAAATGAAGCGTTTTGATTAGGTATTTAAAGTCTACAGGGTTACCCAAAATTGGTGTTCTAAATACTGGATTAGTACAGGTAGTATAAACAGATAATATACGGGTAAACAGATAGTATAAACATAAATACGTATTTTTAAGAGTCATACGTCATATAATAATACTTAATGAGAGCTTGTTCATAATTCATAACCATACTTACCCCTTCGAGCAAATATCTACAGAGCCACAGTCCCTAAGTGAAAGTAGGTGCCGTCATAAATTATACCAACTTAGATCTTTACATTAAATATTTCACAATGACCAGTTTTCTCGAACCTCGACATTACCATAAGATTTTCGAGCTGAATTTTTTACTATTGACTCTCTTTCCGAAAATTCAAAACCGTTCTACCGTGAGCGACTCTCGTCCCATAGATAAATATTGTGGCGTAATAAAAGTAAGCTGGCGACAGAGCTGCGACAGTTTTTGCCATCGTCACGCCACGAGACACCATTGTCTTTCGAGCGACGCCGCGGCCGCGGGGGGCTGATTGCGACCACTCGGGCTTTTTACACATTTAATCCACTATCTCTATGTTTATACCCCTTCCATCCGTATTTAGTGATGGGGAAAAGGAATAACTTATAGTTACTTTGGCAGATTTTATGGCTATAATTTATAGTATGGTTAGAAAGTTTAGAAACACTGGATTTGTGGTAAGTATCTACTAATTGCAAAGTGTCCTGCGATACGGGAAAAACTCTTTTTGTTTATATAATGCTTATAATTTTATAGGTCATACGTTGATTGTTTTCACTGCGTTCCTGCTAGATATTGTTTGATAGTGTGGTCGGAGATGAAATAACCACACCGAGCTTGATGGTACCTAGTACCAAAAAATGCGACACATGTTGTTATCACGCACAATATCGACGTGGTAGAACATCATTTATCATTTCATAAGTTACTCTAGTAGTATGTAGTTAGTAACTATATATGAATTCGTGGTATCCTTCAAAGATTTTGTTTCAAATTCGACCCAAATTTTACAAGACTCCGTTTTACAAGTGTGTTCACAACATGCGTAGGTACTTTAGCTCCAACCTGTAAATTTTATTTTACGTTTTTAGCACACACGCGACATAAAATCCCATAAAATGCTGCCTTCACGGCCCGGGCGTCACCTTATCTGGCCCCAATTTTGTCACCTTTAACACGGTGGCATATATGCACATATACCACAACCATGTAACCCATACAGCCAAGTGACAGAGCCACTGTCGTATCATCCAAACGATACACTAGCAAAATGTTACTTCGTTGAGTTCACCACTTCTGCAGTTACTTTGATCATTATAATATATCGCGCAGACCATAGACCCATGGCAGCCAGAATCTCAAACCGTCCAATATATTCACCATGGGCACCAAATTAGGTATCTACTTGATTTTATGGGGGACATAAATTCCGGCGTTAAAAAAGATAAGCTTTGTGCCCCGGGCTGGCATTTGAGAGGTGTCATATAAAGTACCCCTTTTCGCCCCTCGTGGGTTAATTGTTTGTTTACGCGACTATAAAAGGATGGAGTTGACATTTTAGGAAATTGGTACAACGAAAAGGTTTTTGAAATGAATTTACGATTTGCGGAATGGACGGAAGGCGGGATGAATAAAAGCTGTATCTGTTTGATATTTTGGTTTCGCTTTTTCAATTGTTCAAAACCGTCTTTGAGTTCTTGTTGTCAAGTGCAGTCATTTCATTATCAAAGTGTTTTTAATAAAAAAAATAGACCCAAAAACATATGGGCCGAGCTAAATAGAACAGTTTAAAAAATGTTCACGTTTGACCACATCCTGCTGTAAGACGCTGATTTTAAGTATTTTTGTCAACATTTGGAACATTTGACTTTTCCGTGATTTTATGACCTGTATGTAATGTTTGTTCATGACTATTAATATAATTATATTCACTTACGATAATTTTCTTTGAACTTAGTTCATGACAGGACAAGCCTATTAACCCGATATAGTGACTAAGTGAAGGTCAAAGAATTAGCATGTGCTATCACTAACATTTTGAGCTGCACTGTGCTATATTGAAGACATACAAAGGGAGCCTATGTTCAGCTGTGGCTAGTAACATCCTATGGCGGAAATGAATAATAAGAAGTAAGTTAATCAATAGAGATATCACTATTCAGTTGTCCAGGGACGCTTTATAAATCCTCCGAGTTCTTGTCTCTCCTAGACTAACAATACCAGTAGGTTAGTAGGTACCTAGGTATAAGTGGCACTCGTAGCGTAAGTAGTTTACGAGTATCTAGGAGTTTGTCGATAGTCATCAAAGTTAACCAACAGTCAGTCAGTCTTTGGATGGGTGACCGCCGGTGGCATTTACAACTGAACGCTACTATGGCTCAGATGACACGTTGAATCGTCAGGTTCAGAAGCCACCACCACTGTAACTATGAAAATCTACGAACAATTATATAAGTAGATAATGTACCAGTCTTTTAACAGTCCACAGTAAGACGCAGGCCTACCCATGAAAGGTGATTGGGCCATATCCACCACGCTCGCCGTGCGGGTGTGGCAGTGGTGGATTCACTTACGCCATCGAATTTCTTCTACTGATATGTGCTATTCAGGTTTCCTCTCGATGTTTTCCTTCACCGAAAAGCCATAGGTGTGAAAATCCGTACATGAAGAATTCTAGAGAACTCATTGGTACGGGACCGGGTTTGAACCCACGATCTCACGATTGTAAGCCGGGTGTCACCACCACTACACTACCACGGTTTCTTATAAGTACGATTCAACAAAAGGGAAACCAGTATGACTGGTGGTTTCTTCCTGACGCAACGCCATTGTGCTATATAATTACCGCCGGTGGGTTTCTGGGCTATTATGTGAAAATGAGCTGAGGAAAACGTATGTGTGCAATCATACACGCGGTGACCATGACTTTTGTAACATCTGAGATACTTGAAGAACTTTTTTTGTATCACCATCCTCCATCCTCCAGCTGTGGAATAGTTCTCTATCACAGTAACAGCTGGATATTGGCACTGCTCTCTTAAAATGCCTTTTACCTCGGGTTGTTGCAAGTATTGTATGTCCGACTCCCGATTTTGACAGTATGGAATAAACCTACCTAATTATGTACCTACTTACTTGCATTTATCGTATAAAAGAATCATGTCATGTTAGTAAGTTTCGTAATTTAAAAATATTTGTAGCATTTAGTAAGCCGTCTTGGAAAAAGCCTGGTTCCTACGACATAGGCCACCCTAGTGTGGGATCCAGTGCACCATGAAGTGCACTATGATCCAGTGTATTCTGTGTTTTTAATAAAATAAGGAAGAGGCTAGATCCCACGACACAAGTCGCCCTAGGGTGGGATCTACCTTACAACTTGTTTTGAGTTAACTTTCAAGAACAATAAACGTTGTATTTACTTAATTATTTATTTACTCGTAGTATGGTCGACATATTTTGCTGATGGACAATATGAATTCATTTCGTGATGCACTTATTTATGAGTAATATCAAAATTAAATGCTTTTTAGAACTAGTACAATTTTGTTAATGTCATTTAAAAAGTAGTTTTAAGTAGTTTTATACTAATTAAGTAGTTTTTAAAATAAGAAGTTCTGTCTTAAAATATTGATATAATATTTACTCGAAAGCACCGTCACCTAATATTAATTCAACTTTATCTATGTTATAATTAGCTTTATCTTTGTTTAAAAAAAAACTACGACGAAACAGAAACAAAGAAAGACGAAAATTTCCAATTTCACAAACAAACTAGGTACCGCAGAAAGTACAAGTTTCCTCGTTGTTTCCCTGAACCGACATTATGACAAAGAAGCGAATTACTTACCTCACAATAACTTGTACCGAAATAGCTGCCGGCCGAGACCATGGATATTATGAATAAAAGCAAATCAGATGTTCAGAAATTCGTCAACTTATAATTATGCAAGAGGCATAGAAATGGCAGATCAGATGTACAGTAATTCGTCAACTTAGAATTACAAAATAGGCAGAAATTCCCTAATCTAGAAAAATCGTAAGACATGACCACAGCCTGCAAGATGGCGCCAAAAACGCATAGAAACTGCTTTGTAATTAACAACATCATTTGACACAAGTGACACTTAAAATTCTTTTGCAGTGATCATAGCTTCCAAATTTTCAACTTTAAGGCACTTCTTCTCAGTTTCTTTCTTCCAAGGGCGAAACAGAATGATTAGTTGATAACTTCGGCCCAAGTTGTCCGAGTTACCGAACAAGTTGGTTCCTTCGTTCGTTTTGTTGTATTGTCTGCGGCGGACAGGGTTGGGTTGAGGTTGGAATGGATACAATGCCATTATTATTTGTTTATCATTAAATTAAAAGACACATGTCAGGGATATCTGCTTGCCCTGTACCTACTAAATCAAACGGGAGTGATTGAGACCACAATGATAAACAACTTTTTTATGGAGCTAGCTAACCCAAAATTCGAGAAAAATGAAAGAGTTATCCCGTGTCAAATCGCTGTTTTTTTTTTCAAATTCCTGGTATGTCCCATGGTTAATGATCTTAAAAATGATGATTTTAATCACCCGTTTCGGCTTAGTAAGTAATTACAGGGCAAGTAAAGCAATATGTATTTATAATATGACTGTCCCTAAGTCTCGATCTCGATCATAATTATTATCAGTTATTAAACAGATATATCGCAACAAATTTTGATCTCCAATTAGTAGGTATGATGATAACGTGGGCTCTACAATTATTATTATTACCAAGTACGATAAACACAGACATCCAAAAACACACTAAACTTATTTTTATGTACGTAATATCTCTCAATTTGCATAAATGGTCACTAAGAAAAGCGCAGACAAAAGCGTTGCCGCCCTAGCGCAGCAATAGCAGGCACAATGGCCGCCGCGATAAAACACCGACTTTAATGCCAGAACTATCGGAAAAGCCCCAAAACGGCCGACTACAAAGGAAAAGTCGCGGCTTCGGTTACACGGAACCGAACAATCGTTACTTACGGTGAATGTGGAATATCGTGAAAAGACGCGGGAGTTACGTAATACGTAGGGACGGCGTAGGCTGACTTTGCCATTTCATTTCTTACATTGTTGAACTGTTCAGTCTATGGTATGCTCTTGTTAATCGACAAAACGGAAGAGGTTTACAAGTAGACGCGTAAATATGGTACAATATAGTTTTGGAGTGAAAACTTCTTAGCGGCATTGTGCACTTTTTGGGATGGGTAAAATTTCAATTTCAATCATTTATTTGCAACATATGTAGATATTACATGCAGTTTACAGGTGACATGTTTTAGACAGTCATTTACATATGACCCTATAAGGGTGTGGCAAATTTTCACAATTAGTCATCTATAAAAGTTACAATTACAATTTATTTTAAAATTAGTACATACGTCCCAATTGTTAATAATTTAATAAAGTCAATATTTATTTAAAGTCATTTATCATTATATCATGCTTTTTCATTTAAAAATTCATTAATGGTGTAATATGCTTTTTCAATCAAAAATTTCTTTAATCTAAATTTAAATGTCATATCACATTCTGACTCTTTTATATTCTTGGGTAGTTTATTATAGATGTCTATTCTTTTAACAAAAATACTTTTACTAAATAGAGCTTTCCTAACTTTAGACACTCGTCGTGTATTTTTGTGCCGTTTCGATTTCAAAGTCTCAAAGTTACCCAAATTATTCCGTACAAGCAGAAAACATTGATAAACTCGCGTCCGGACAAAATATTCAAAAATGTACAACGTTAATGTTCAAGTTTACACTTCTGCCGGCACACCCGGAGAGCAATCAGTTGTTTTTGAAGTGATACTTCTTGCGACTTCCAACAAGTTTGCATCAAACGTTTAACGCTACCATGAAGGGGGTATGAAAAAAAACTGTTGCTTCGAAGTTTCACATCTTCCTCGCGCAGGGACTCCACGCACTATCTTTTTTTATGTTTAACCACGCATATCTTTTTACCGAGTGGTCTGATTTTGATAATTTTTTTCTTAGATCATACTTCAATGGTGCTCTCATTTTAATTTTATCGAAATCGGCTGAACCACTATTAATAAATCAACAATAAAGTGAAAAGTAAAGTGAAATTGTTATTTTATTTTCTTAATTAACCACCTAGGCAGGTAAGTAGGTATTAATGTGGTAAAATCAAAACACAGTTTTTCATTACCTCCTTGTATGATCACTCATAAAAATTACGCGACGAAATAAATTTTATTTTGAACCTATCTTTAGGGGGGCCTTCAAAAAGAGTCATGCGCGAGCCGCCCCGCGCCGGTGCGAATCGCTTGCGGGGCCAAACGCTGCAATACCTAATATTCTATTAATATTCAAATTGAATGTCGATAATATTTTTCAAATATATCAACCCCTGAACTATCAGATTAATAATCAGATTTCTTGTCGGCACTATCAATAGTAATCTTATAGCTACTAAGCCACATAAACGGTAAAAGCAGACAAAAAGCTCCTAATAAATACCACCGGTATATACTATATTATTTTCTCTATGTTAATACGCAGCTATCAAATTCTAACCCTATCATTTACTCCTCTTCAAGCAATAATAAGTATACGATTTCACAATAATGTGTATCCTCATGAGTGACAGGCCTTTACAGGACAATATTGACCTTTGACCAAAAATTACTCGCTCGGTTATACCATCTTGTATTTAGTACAAAAAAGGCTTTCCGGCTCCGCTACACTAGGCTTTATTTGGATACGGAGAAGAGTGAAAGTTGTATGATCCGATGAGTTAAGATATTGTTTGAAAGTTTTCTCTTAGTTCTTTTGTGCGGTTGTTGTTTCGTGAGGTACTGTCGGGCATAAAACTCAATAGGGATTAAATTACTCAATTTTTTTTTGTCAACTTTTGTAAGTCTATTAACACCAATACCAGTCAATTATTAACAAATCTCTATCACTACGTAGTATGTAGTAGTTTGTGCCTATATAAAACAAAGTCCCTTCACGCTGTCTGTCCCCATGTATGATTATATCTTTCAAACTGCGCAACGGATTTTGATGCGATTTTTTTTAATATATAGAGTAATTCAAGAGAAAGGTTTATATTTATAATATACCTGTGCGAAGCCGGAGCGGGTCGCTAGTAATAAATAAAATAAAAAGCCTTTTAATTCCAATTACACAATTGACAATTAAAAATTGATAAATTAGGAACACCACTGAGGTGAGGCTCTCCCTCCAAAGATTGCCATGATTCTCTATTTTGGGCTATTTCGTGCCTTTTTGAGCACGCAATTTTTTAAATGTCGTCGTCCCATCGTGTGTGAGGTCTTCCTTTGGAGCGCTTACCAGCCGGCCTAGAATGCGCACCACGAAATATTTCGTTCGACCTATTATCAGAACGAGACAGAGTTATGGCAAAGCATAGATCTGCCACTTTTCAACTTGTGATGAAAAGAGTTCTTTTCGTGCTAAGCTAACTGGTGTCCTTTGCAAGTCGTAACAGTTTTAGTTCATCTGCAGTCTGCCAGGCGCGCTACATGACCACCCTATTTCCATTTTAATGTTTATTTTAGTGAATTATTGTTAAATATGTATAACTCTCGTCAACAAAGGAAACAATTGGGGGTTTGTGTCCTCTCGCCCCTCTCGGTCATAAGGGCAGGCAAGAGGAGACAAAATTTCAGATGTTTTCTTATGATGTTAGATTATATGTTTGTGATTAGATGTTTTATTGACACAAGTGTTGTTATTGTCATTTCATTTTCAGCTTCCCTAAAATAATAATATGTACATGCTTATTTCTTAATTTTCATTCTTCTTTGAATTGAATTTTCATTTTTCTTTGAATAAAAGTAAAAAATGCGGAAAGGAAGTATTGCTACCCTCGATAAACACGAGCGTAGCGAGCGCAAAATGATTGAAAAGTTTTATTCTGGGAAATGCGACGCGCGACAATATGTTTAGAGCCAGGAAGGTATTTAGTATTTATTTATTTCTTGCATTATGTACACTAATCTTAATGGCTAGGTACATACCCTGTTAGGGCGTTGCAAACATAGGTACTTAAAGGACTTATATCTAAGAATGTATCCTTAGATTAAACTTAAAAATACCACATAACCTAACACTATTATTCATCTAACCACATAGTCACGTGTATTGTCCATATCATTACTAAGTTTTAATTGTTTTGTTTTTGTCGTCAAAGTAGTCTTTCAAACTGTAATAGCATTTGTGGAGCAGGAATTGTTTGAGTTTATTATAAAATATTTTTTCACTGGTTTCGTTTTTTAAATAATTGGGTTAGCTATCATATATTTTGATGATCATATATTCCGGACCTTTTTTTATTATTTCAAGTTTTGGTTCGGGAGCTACAAGTTGGTTGTGTCTTCTGGCGTTTGTGTTAAAAGTGAATAAATTGGAGTGTTTTTTGGCGAACATAGCTGCTTCTAAAATATAAATGCAGGGTAGTGGAAGTATTTTTTGTTTAATAAAATGCGGTATGCAGCTTTCACGTCGTCGGATGTTTACTAGAATGCGAATGCATTTTTTTGCATGATGAATAGATCATTGGCGTCTGTACTATTACCCCACACTATGATGCCGTATTTTAACCACGCAAAAACATAAGCGTAATAAGCGCTGGTTGCAGTTTTTAGGTCTGTGTTTGATTTGAGTATTGATAGGGCATATACAAATTGGGATAGTTTAGTTTTAACTTTTGCGATGTGTTCTTTTAAATTTAAATTTGAATCTATGTTGATGCCTAGGAGTGTAAAGTTGTTTGTTTCCTCAATATCTAAGGTTTTGGATATGGTTTTAAGGTTCATAGGGTCTTTTTGATAGGGGTGGAATTGTATAATTTTGGACTTCTTTGTATTAAGTTCTAGATTATTTGATTGCATCCAGGTTTTGACATTTAAGAACGTTTTTTGTATTTGATCTAATGAATTTTTTTCGGGTGAGCATTTGAAGAGTAGTGATATATCATCAGCGAATAAGATGCACGGGACGTCTAATGCTTTAGGGAGGTCATTTATGTAAATCAAAAATAGGACACAGCCTAATACGCTACCTTGTGGCAGAGACCAGTTTAAAGTGAGTAGTTGTGATTCGACTTTGTGTCTTATATTTGTTTCTTGATTGAAATGATCTATTTCAACAAGTTGTTGTCTATTAGATAAGTAGGACCTTAGCCAGTTTAGAGCTTTGCCTCGTATGCCTATATCATGAAGTTTTGATAGTAGTATGGAGTGTGAAACTTTGTCGTAAGCTTTTTTGAGGTCTAGCAGTAGACCGACGGCATGGTGTTTCTCTTTTATATAACTAAGAATTTTCTGTGGTACAAATGCATCCCCGCATTTACTTACCCTGTTGACAGCAAATCCAGTTTCAGGCTAAAATTGTACTTTATCTTTATATTTGAATACGTTTTAGCCAATTTTGTCTGAAAGTTGTTTCCTCAGCAAATAAATCATAGAGCTGTCGTGCGCGAGAGTCCATGTTGTTCCGCGGTTCCGTTAGTCATTGTTTGCTCCTCGCGGCCGTCATAATTGAATAACATCGGCCTGTTGCCACTCGCCAACTCACAGTATACTCAGCAAACTTATTTAAATACACAATAACATATATACGACTTCGTGATAAAATCAGTCGTTTTACACATTTTCACATTTTTTAAGCCGTCTAGTGGTAGTATCACCCGACCTGCAATCGTGAGGTCGTGAGCTCAAATCCCGATCCCGTAACAATGAGTTTCTTTGGAACTTACGTAATTTCACATCATTGGCTTTTCGGTGAAGGAAAACATCGTGAGGCAACCTGCATACGACCGTAGAAGAAATTCGATGGCGTATGTGAATCCACCAACCCGCACTGGGCCAACGTGGTGGATATCGCCCAATCACCCTTTGTGGGTAAGCCTACGTTCTGCAATGGACAATTAAAAAGGCTGGTACAGTACAGTACACATTTTCTTGATTCCGACTGCAAGTTTGTATGGAGCACCTGATTTTTTTTCTCCAATTCCGGGTTGGCCCCATATTAAAAGTGGTTCATAGTGATGATCTTAATTGCCTCTATTCGGCTTAGTACACGGTAAGCAGATAACCCTGTATAGTTAGCAAACTTATTTAAATACATAATAACATAAAAACAGATTTATCCAGTAGGTACTGGTGTAGGTAGTTACATTACATAATAATCCGAAAGGTGGTAATTCAGATTATGAACAACTTTTACCATGGAACCAACCCAGAATGTGTGAAATCAGCCGTTTCACACATTTTGTCGATTCCGAGTTGCAATTTTGTACGGAGCGCCTGATTTGTTTTTTCTGAAATTCCAGGTTGGTCCAATCAATGATGGTCTTAATCACCTCCTTTGGGCTTAGTACAGGGCAAGCAGATGACCCTGTATAATTGTTTTTATAAATACAGCTTTACCTACAGCATGGGCGTAATAGGTTCAGAGGATTTAGCCATTTGCCAAATTAAGCCAGATTGCCAAAGAAAGAAACAGACAAAACTACTCCAAAGTAACTCTACGTGTAAGTGCCTAATCTGAGGCCGAGAAAGTAGAACATCATCCAAGACTATAATACGCTAATCATTTGATTATTAAGGGTGATAATAATCAAGATTAAGATATAAATGTTATCAAATACTTAATGATTAAAATTCTCTAATAACTGATTATAACTTATATGTACATATATTTTTTATTTAAATACAGATAGCAAGATACCTAACTAATGTTAGATAATTTCAATTGGTAAACAGCCCTAATTTTAATTTAAGTAGATGGCTGATATAAATAAAACCAAATTTAGTAAAAATTCAGACTACTAGTTTTGATAAAACAACTTGAATAGGTAACTAGGTATTTTAAAAAAATATGAATATAGATTTTTAGACACCTTTATTTACCAGCACCTTTGACACTCGGCTTGTATGAACTTGCTAAAAAATTTCATGGACATTAGTAATAACGAGTATTTTCGTTGAAAACTCGTACCTATACAATCAATTTTGAAAAAAAATAGCAGCATAGAGCGACTTTAGGCAGGTACGAAATTCGGCGGGAGAGGGCTGCTGGTATGTCGTTGCTACTTTCCCAGCCTTCCTGGCGGCCTCGACGGGGTCGCCGCCGTTTTGATGGCGGACACGGTGGGGCTGCAGGGGAAGAGGAGTGTCGTTAAGTCTTCGGCCGCTCTCCCTATCCTCTGCAGCCGTAGCGGCAGGCCCGGGGCCACTTTAATTGACCCATTGCATCGGGACCAGGGCTGTCCGATACAGATGCTGTCCGACGCCCAGTACTGGTTGGTCCCAGGTGGTGAATGTCGATGTGTCTGGTGTTCGGCACATCGTCATTCTGGCGGGAGCGCAAGTTCCGAGGTGGGGCCCGAGTTGGCCCAGCGCTGTCGGGTGCCGCGGAGGAGTGCGGAAGCGTGCCCGTAGCCCCGACACCAGCCGCAGTGGTGGAACACCCAGGGTTTTTGGTGGGTATGCCACCGACTAGCGGTGGAGACTCCCACATAACCACCCGCCTGCCCCGAGGCGTGGTGGTATCTACAAAGGATACTACGGAGTCGTAGTAGTATGTATCTATTATTATATCTTCTTTGACGTAACTCAATGCGCATCAAAGATATATTTTAGTCATCAATATATTATTATTTTTAGTAGATCAAAATAGCCTTTTCCCACCAATGGGACAATATAAAATTACGCCTAGATAAACAGGCCCATAAAGTTTATGAAGCTTCGAGTTGAAGTGATTTATCCTTCACTGACGAACAAACATTCCTATCGGATCCCGACTATCCCCGTTAACCTTCGGCAGCAAATAGGAAATGGCCCAGTAAATTTTATTAAGCTAGGATGTTTGTTAGTGGAAATTTATTGAATCATTATCATTATCAGCCGTTAGACGTCCACCGCTGGATATAGGCCTCTATGAGTGATCCACTTAAATTAATTAGTCTTAAAAGTATCATATCCATGTCCTTATTTCCTTACTAATATTATAAATCCGAAAGTGTATTCGTAGGTTTATTGGTTTGATCCTCTTTCACGCAGCAACGGAACAACGGATTGACTTGTTCCTGTGGATAGCACAAAAATTCAAATATCACGCGCGCGAAGCCGCGGGCAAAAACTAGTATAAAAATAGTGCGTGGATTCCGTCCGCGCAGAAGAAGTGAAACTTCGTAACGTCGAACGTTTAACGCAACAGTGCTTTCATACCCCCTCCATGGTAGCGTTAAACGTTTAACGCAACCTTGTTGGAAGTCGCATTAGAAATATCACTTCAATAAAATTATTACCTATTTCTTTTCCTGATATAGGGAAGTCGGTAGACTTTATTAGAATTTTATACTGAACTTCTCCATACATTTACCCGCCTATATCGCCGAACACGCTATGACCTGCCATATTCTCACATAATCTTTGTAAGCAAATCGGGATGAGACTCGTATTTAGATGTTTTTCCCATCGAGGGGTTAGTACAAGTTTTCACACAAATAAACGGAAATTAGGTAGGAACAGTAGTTTCCGAGTGATTTCATACGTTTTACCTACACCTATCTTCTAGGTAAGTGTGCTACTCCCTAGACCGCATATCTTAAAGTGAGTTGCAAGCAAGAGCTAAGCTAAGTTAGTTTCGGGCTAGCTCGCATTGCTGAAATAGTTTTTTTTTTGTATAGTGCCTATACGGTTTTATTAAGTTTAAGTATATTTATGTATATTGTATTAATATGTGTAGTTTATTTATAATAATTTTACATATTATTGATTGATTGTAGATTTTTTGTTATTGCTTTTATACATTTTCTATTGATGTTTTTTGATATCTAAGCGCTTTGTCACGGGTTAGTTTTTTCTGTCAGTTTAGTATTTATATGTTTTATAGTTACACATACCCTTCAATAAGGGGCTCATCAGAATACCAGCGTTGAGTGTTGGGTCCTTCCAGCACTCAACATTTTATAGCTGAGGTGAGTCCCTTTCGACACTTTTGTTTTTTTTATTTGTTATATAAGTAGTTTTTGTACGTGTTATGCATGTGTCGAATAAAGATATTTCATTTCATTTTCATAGATCTGTGTAGGTAGATGCAGACTGCGAGCTATGCACAGTTCTATGGCTAAGCTAACTTAGCCTAGCTTTTTGTCTGCAACCAGCTTTACAAAATTGCTCACGACCCTTGATTTTGATATGTTCTACATAAAATACAATATAAATAGTCATTATCAGTATTTGTATACATTATTTAAATTTTAATTTTAGTGATATTGGTTTAATCGCTTACCTTGACGCGCTCAGGCGAAGAGGAAATGAAAAGAAAATGTAGTCAAACGCAAACCAACATTAAATGAATTAAAAAAACTCATACTATGGTCCCATAAAACAGCTGGCCATAAACCGGAGCAAAACAACCGGATATCTTCCTGGCCGGCCCAAGCGGACAGGAACTGACAATGGCACCTTATCTCAAAGACTGACATTTATAGCCCAATAAAATAAATATGTTATGCTTACTTAGCAGAACATTATCCGACATCTAATGGGCATTACGTACAATGCTGACAAAATCGGCTAAGAATGAGTCGCATTTGCTCACTGAGGGTTCCGTAACGAAAAAACACTGTAACGTTGATACTTAAGGTAGGCTAGTTATAATAATAATAAACCGGACAAGTACGAGTCAGGCTCGCACATCGAGGGTTCCGTACAAATCCAGAAAGTGGTTTGAACATTTTTGTATGGAAGCTGGCATATCCCACCCACCCCCATTATGTTTTTTTTTTTCTAAGTTTCCGCGTACAATGAAAGTATTATATATTATATACTTTTTTAAACAATAACTGAGAAGTTTTTCTTTTACACAACTGCGAGAGATCATAGATGTACGTATACAGTTAAAATTTCATCTCGATATATTTATGCGTTCTCGAGATAAAGAGTCTTGATATACACACAGACGGACAGACGGACAACAAAGTGATCCTATAAGGGTTCCGTTTTTTCCGTTTGAGGTACGGAACCCTAAAAAACTCGATGTTATTGTGTTTTTTCGTCATCCATATTGCTTTGTAATTTATACAGGTTATATCGATAAAAAAAATATGTACCTACCATGAACGTAAGTACGTTCATGGTACCTACCTAAGTACAATAAAATACGGTAGTACTCAAGTATTTTGCTGAATTCCTGATGCCTTTTGATTGAGTAAGGTGCTAGTTTAAATGAGTTTAGATTTATTTTTATTATTATGGTTCCCTATTTTACGTTTAAGGTTACAGAACCCTAAAATCTAATAAATGGAGCTGAAAAAACTTATTCTTCTTTCTCTTGTATCTACGCAAAAGTACCTACTTTACGTATGATTATTAAGTTTTTAATATGTTATTTCGTGAAAAGTAAATACAAAGTCCGAAATGTCGGGTAAACCCACGGGTTCCAATGCATTATTTTTAGGTATATTTTCGATGAAAATCCCATTTTATGGTTTCTAATATGAGTAAACATGTTTACCGCGTGGTTAGAGTTCACCTGCGTGAGTGGGACTTGTAATTTGACGTTCAACTCGAATACATCCAACAAATATGTACCTACATACAAAGAACAATACATACTTAATGCTTTTGAAAGAAAGAAAGAAAAAATGTACCACAATTTCGTGTTTTAACAAATTATAATTAATAAATTAATAATAAGAAATAAAAAAAACGAATCAGAAATAATTCAAATTAGGTAAAATACAAATGAAATTAAATAAAACAAGCCATAACAAGAATTAAATCAGCGGTTTCACTCTCAAAGAGTCTAGTAAATTAAGCATAACGTCGTAGGTTTAAAGCCCGGTCCCGTACTACTGATTTGTTATGAATTTACGTACCTACGGTGTTTCGGAGAAGGAAATAATAATAATCTCGTACAAGTGTATTTTTTTTTTGTGAATCCACCAATCCGCACTGAGTCAGTGTCGCCACGAATTCAGCGTAAAGTTGTCACCTTTCAGGGGCAGCTCTATTATTTTTTTTGTTGTGGTTGTCAGAAAAAACATTTAAGAAAATTGGGCGCAAAATAATAAACATCATTTTTTTCCGTACCTAAGTACCAAATATTTCTACAATTAAAATTGCTGTACTTATCTGGCGAATCGGTAGCGCTAAACGCTGAATTAGTGGGATGAACCTTTTTTATGGAAATCTGTGGGGATGAAATGAAGTTCTTCGGGCCAGCTTGTGAACAATAAAGTTTATTTGATTATTTACAAAAATAAGTACAAAATAATTTATTTACCAAAACTTTGACAAAAACCTTAATGATTAAATTAACAATGGATATTGTATTTAAGCACGTACGGATTTATATTTATAATTCTATAATTTTTACGTAAGTATTTATAATTCTATATTTTTTATTACAAAGCAAACTCATCTTACAGTATAAATTCTATTAAAATAACAAAATGCAGTGCCACGATTGCCACGAAAAGCGTTTTGAACTGCGTATACTGCGAAACCTTTTTAGCGCGAGAAGCACTGTATGACACTCACTATAGCTGTACTCGTAGGTACCTAACTAACTTACGTGATCGCTTCCCTGCCCCTCTCCACTGGCCGCTTCACTTGCCTTTACCGCTACACGCGCGCGTCGCATGACCTCGCCCCGCGCCGCGCCCGATAGCTGCCGCCGGACCGGGTCGCGGGGCGCCGGGCCTCAGTCCCCCGCGCGCACCGCTCGCGGCGCTCGCGTTGAGCAACCTCGAGCGCGTGTCTGACGTCACGACGCGTCCGCCATTCCTTCGAGGTCAAACATTATTTAATATGTCGAACAGCAAGTGCTGCATGAAGGACTGCACATCCAACGCGAAAACCGACAAGCTACGATCGTTTTTTGGGTTCCCGATAGATAATGACCGGTAAGTTCCCTGTTTGTTTTTAAAACCTTGGAAATTGACCAATCGTGCCAAGTCTTTGCATAAACTCGCACACATTGCGATATCTATCTGTCCGAATGTTTGGTCTCGGTAATGGTACCTATCTAACAGTATTGTGACTCGGCTGTGTCTTTTAAATATATACCTACAGCGCCACGTGGCCACGCAGAACGTATCACCCGCTAGGGCTGCCCGCCTTCAGTATTTTAATTTCATCTACTTATTCTTTACCTAGTAATCCTTTCTTGAGTTTTTAGGGTTCCGTACCTCAAAAGGAAAAAATGGAACCCTTATAGGATCACTTTGTTGTCCGTCGGTCCGTCTGTCCGCCTGTGTGTATGTCAAGACTCTTTATCTCGAGAACGCGTAAAGATATCGAGTTGAAATTTAAACTATATACGTAAACCTATGAATTCTCTCAGTTGTGTAAAAGAAAAGCTTCTCAGTTACCGTATAAAAAAGTTAGAGCCGTTTATGTTGTAAAAAAACGCATATTTCAACGCTCACAAAAATCAAAACCTACAGGGTACTTCCCGTTGACATAGAACTATGAAATTTGGCGAAGAGCATTGTCTCAGAGTACACATATAGGAATAAATCTGAAAATCATTTTTATTTAAATCACATAAAAATAGGGCCTCAAAATTAGCAAAATATGGGTTCAAAATTCAAAATGCGTAAATCGTGTAATGTATCATATAAAAGAGCTTCATTAGCACATGCTAAAACAGCTTATAATTATTTTAACGATTTTCGATGAATGACAAGAAAAAAAATACTTTTGTCGATGATGATGATGAGTATAGATATTTTAACAACGTACTTCCCAATTTTGTGAAATTTTCTGGGTTTGTACGAAACCCTCGGTGTGCGAGCCTGACTTGCACTTGTCCGGTTTATTTTTCTATTTTATGTCTATTAATTTTACATAAATTATTATATTTACTACAAAGACATTTTTTTGTGAACAAGGAAACGTTCAATAAAAATACATATTGGGTTTTTTGATGTTTTTAGGACTTCGTAGTAAAACGAGGAACCCTAAAAATATAAATCAAACGTTTACTACTTACAAATCCACACGTTCATTCATCACTACACAGCGCGCTGCGGCTGACTAGCATACCGAGAGCATACCCCGCTCCGAGGCGCGTAGGAATGATTCGCGTTCCCACCGCTTGTATGAAGATGGAATACTGTTAGATGTCATTATCGTGGTTTGGTTGAATAGTACTGTAGGTACTCCCTCGTGTACATGACCTTTATCACCTAAGTGCCATGGAATTAGTCCTGGCACTACCTATTATTTACCTACTATAATCAATAGTAGGTAAATAATAGCTAATAATATTAAGAAAATTAGAAACTGTCCAGACGGTGGGTGCTAAATTCTTTAGACCCCGTCGTACAAATAGACCTCAAAAATTTTCCGATCAAACTCATCAAACGATCAATCTCATGGCCGGACAGAGACTGCACTCATCCGATGATCACTTTGAATTTTGAACCCATATTTTGTGAATTTTGAGGCCCTACTTTTTTGTGATTTAAATGAAAATGTACAGTTTTCAGATTTATTTCTATATGTGTACTCTGAGACAATGCTCCCCGCCAAATTTCATAGTTCTATGTCAACGGGAAGTACCCTGTAGGTTTTGATTTTTGTGAATGTCGAAATATGCGGTTTTTTACGATGTAAACGGCTCTACCTTTTTTAAACGATAATTGAGAAGTTTTTCTTTTACACATCTGCAAGAAACCATATATATATATATATATATATACGTATACAGTTTAAATTTCAACTCGATATCTTTACACGTTCCCGAGATAAAGAGTCTTGACATACACACAGACGGACAGACGGACAACAAAGTGATCCTATAAGGTTTCCGGTACGGAACCCTAAAAATCGGTTGAGGTACATGGACAAAACAATACAAATAGGTTTCTAACTGGCGCATGGCGGCCTTATCGCTAAAAGCAATTTCCTCCATGGAATTCTAAAAATCGCGTGTCTCGACTTGCTTGTGACTTTTCGTCATTCTTATTTATTTGTTTATTTACTCTTTTATTATTTCCAGGTGCCAAGCATGGATAAGAGCTTGTAGCAATCCACTTTTACTCGGCCGCAGCGTAGAGTATCACTACAAAAATAGCCACATATGCGATTTACATTTTAAAGCAAATGATCGTCAAAAAAAGCGGTTAAAACCAGACGCAATACCTTTTCCATACAATCAACATCCCGTAGAAACCAAGTCTACGCAAACTGAAGGCAAAATTAAAATTGATTCTGATTCGGATATCGAGATCGTTCCCGACTCTCCCACTACTGCAAGCACATCTCGTAGAAAAAAGGGAAAAACTCCGTTGACACGATTACAAGAAAAATTAAAAGCTTTACAGGAAAAGAAGCAAGGTAATCTAAGACCTGAAATATTTAAACTAATAGAGTTGGAAACAAGACTGGACGTACTGCATAAAGATAAACAATGTGATAAAAATCTTAACTTGTTCGCTCTAAATTTATATGTTGGTTGTCCGGCGACCTACATCGTACTAAGACGTACGTTACGACTACCAAGTGTGAAAATTTTGCGAAAAAGCGATCTTGAAATTGATACTGCTATGAGTCACAATGTTATTAAAAATTTACAAGATAAGATTGGCCAACTTTTAGGAATAGACAAGCATTGCATTGTCTGTTTAAAAAAGGTGCCTCTGAAAAGATTTTTATTTTATCACATTACTAAAGATAGAGTGATTGGCTTTCGCAACATTGCCGGACAGCAACGCTTACAAGCAGCGACGCATGTATATCTCCTCATGGCTCGGGGGTTGAAAGCTAAGTGGGAACAACTGGTGGCATACTGCTTTACAGATCAATACGACAATCATGCTAGCATCCATCCCTGGCTAGACTCGGTTTTAGACAAACTTAGAACTATCGGTTGTGAAATTGCTGGATTGGTAGTCGACCACGAAGATTTTTATGATTACTTTAAAAATCATATTCGTTCCTCCACTCAGCCAATTATCCGAGGAGGCAATGAAAAAGATCACATATATTGCATCTTTGATCTACCGCAGCTAATAATATCGCTGAGAAATTTGTTAATGAAGCATAAATTACAATTCAAAGATGACGACGGATCGCTGGTGATCGCAGATTGGGGAATCATTGAAAATAATTATTTTAAAAATAACGGTAAAGTTGTTTCTAAATTGACAAAATCTCACGTATTCCCCAATGATACAGAAAAAAAAGAATTGAAGTATGCCGTAGAAGTGTTCAGCAAAACCGTATCCGAGGCCTTGACCACGGAGAGCCAGACATGTATTGATACCGACAAAAGGATCCGAGGAACACTCAAACTGGCGGCGTTGGTGAATGATGTATTCGACATCCTCAACTCATCGACGCACAACCACCACAATAAATACAAGAATGCTTTCACTGGGGAACCGCATCAAATGAGAACTATAAGAAAATTTATGGAGTTCTTAACTAATGTAGAACCCTTACAAGCTTTAGACGACGGTGACAAGTCATTCAATTGCATATACGGGCTAAGGATCAGCGTGATGAGCTTCAGTATAATTCTGAGAGATCTGCTACCTAGGGGTATTAAGTCGTTAGTAACGCACAGGTTCAACTTGGACGCTGTGAACAACTTTTTTGATTTTGTGCGACAAAAATCTAAATCTAATCAACCGACTGCAGTGGAATTCTATAAATGCTTTAGACAGAAGTTCATGCTTCAACTAACAAAACCTGGCAAAACCAACCAAAATACTGATAACTTGAAAATATTCTTATCGAGAGTAAATTTCAAACTGATGACCCGACATAAGATGACTACAGAAAATTTCAAAAAGAGTATCGAAATTAGAACTGTGGACTACCGTTTCGAGTTGCCGACGATCAACACATTTAATCACATATGTTGGTACCTGTTCAAGAAGTGCTACGATGCCCACGACCATACTAGATGTGATCGGTTGGAGAAGCTCCTTGAGGTCACCACGACTAATATCGAGTGGGAGCAGTATACGCCGGACTCGCATTATAAACCTCCTGAGATATTTGTGGAACTTATGAAGCGTTTAAACTTGAAGTTTAGCCAAAGTTTCGGGCACAGACTGGAGATAGGCCTGGGCACGGGGATGTTGCTGGCGATGAGGCAGCTTGAAGAGGTATTTGTATGTACCTGCTTCCCGCTCGGCTACTTGAGGAGATTATTTGTCCGAATGAGAATATTTCAGATCATTCGCTACAACAACCGACAGCTGGGTGACGAAAATTTCCGATTCACTTCTACTGACTTTTACAATGTTGACACAACATTAATATGGAATGTCAGAAAAAATGCCAATACGATGTGACGCAATGTGAATAGTAATTATTAGGTACTAGAAATTGTATAATTCGAGTAATATAATTTTTACTATGAATATTTGTATTAATTGATTATAGGACTTATTATGTAGGCGCCATCGTAATGATAATAGCAATCAGTGGCGTAACTATAGGGTGGCAGGGCTGGCAAAATGCCACGGGCCCCTGGACTGGAGAGGGCCCCGGCCTAAGAGGCCGCAAACACAGAAATAGCGTAACATTTTTAACAAAATATTAAAATTTAATTAGAAAAAATAACATGAAAAATTTCCGATATCGCTGCGCTCGCGCTTCGTAAAGCTATAATTGTTTATTACTCGCATCTCAGCTTAAAATTTTCCCTTTATTAAACAAAACAACAAATGACATTAAATTACAACTTGCTGGCAGGGGCCCCATCTAAAGAATTTGCCACGGGCCTCAGGTGGTATAGTTACGTCACTGATAGCAATTTAGAATATTACTGTTTCTATTTCACTATATGGATATGTTTTCGATAGAGAGAACACGTGTTGTTTTGTTTTTCTTAAATAACTTTCGCGATTTGAACACATTACATTATTTTTATGTAGATACTACGGGACTAATCCCGTCGACGGGATGATGAGGTATTTATTTATCTCGTGATTTTAGTGCGCGATTAGTCCCGCAGTACAAAATAATAATTGGGCCATCGTGGTAGATATGGCCCAATCACCCTTCGTGGGTAGGCCTACGTCATGCAGTGGACTATTAAAAAGGCTGGTATTGTACTGTACTGTAACATAATAATAATGATAGAGTGAACATTTTTTACGTTGGCTTTTTTTACGATTGCGCCTGTATAATTGGGCCTTATCTATTATACAGGGTTATTTCTAATCATTTAGCATCCTTTTAGGGGCTTATTCTGTACATCAAAACTAACAACTTATGTTCTGAGATTTTTGTCAAAACTCAAAAAAATAATCAGCTGTTCCATACATTTTGTCGCGGGTGAATGATAATGTTTCTATGGAAGAACGAATTTTTTTAGTTTTGACAAAAGTCGTGGAACAAAAGTTGTTAGTTTGATGTACAAAATAAGTGAAAGGATGCTAATTAATTAGAAATAACCCTGTATACATGTAAATAAATTTTAGATCCACTAAATGCTGTATAAATGCTAACATAAGAATTGAATAATAAAATTTGTTTCGAAAATTCGACAGGTATTTTAAGTATTTTGGTCCTCGTGCTTATTCACTGGCTTGACTCTGCGTAGGTAAGTACAAAATTATGTAAAATAATGCCGAATCCAACTTCTTAGCGCCTGTGAAGTTAGCGATAAGTTAAAAATAAAATAAATAAACAACCTGCGAAAGAGCGCACGTCCCTTCTTGCGCCGCTAACCTATAAATACCTATACTGGGTTATCCAGAACTCGTGTATTAATCCAAAAGGGGGTGATCCAGAGTCCAGGCCGTCACTAAGAACAACTTTTATCGTAGGGCTAACGCGGAATACGAGAAAAAAATAGATGTATCATTTTGTCGATTCCGTGCTTCGAGCAATTCCGAGTTGCAATTTCGCAGCTGTTTTTAACACGCTTTTATTAGTTTCACCTTTCACGTGTATGTTTGCTTGCTTCATGTATGTTTGCTTGCTTGTAACCAACCCCTTTGAGCTCGATTTTGACCTACTTTGAGCGATCAGATTTTCTTCAAAGCTTGCACACCTCATCACACATCAAAGACCGATGAAAATGCATTTATAAAAAATACCTGACTATATGATATTTTTCTGGAATTCAAGACTGGCCTGTAGTAAACCAACCTGCACTGGGCCAGCATGGTGGATATGGCCCAAACACCCTTCGTGAGGTAGACTATTAAAAAGGCTAATACCTACAGTACAATACTGTAGTAAAAATTGTTCGTAATAATTGTCTGAATCACCCCCTTTCGGATTAGTACAGGGTAACCGGATAACCCTGTACATGGTAGGCCTATGACCATTTGTGGATATGATGGGATGGTTAGGTACATGATTATTTGTCACCTTCTATATTATCGCAGTTATCAATACCGTGTCAAGTTTCCATCAAAACACCATTGTTTTTCACCCATCCATCCATCAAAACTATACCTCGGTCAAAATAACACAAACTCTGAACCTTATTGCTCTAGTAATAAGGTCTTGCGACTCAGCAAAAGTGGAATTTTGGTGAACCAGTTGTTAACACCATAATACGAACAATTGATCAATGTTTGTGCGATTTCGAACCTTAAGTTGAGAGTAATAAAGCCAAGTGACGGTTTCATAAGAGATGTTTCATCATACAAGTTGGTTTTGTTTATGGTAAGTAGGTATTTGTATGATATGAGGCAAATTATTACTTTATGATCATCATCATGATGTTATATTACATCATGGGTTGTACTAAAAAAAAAACCGAACAAGTGCAAGTCAGGCTCGCACACCGAGGGTTCCGTACAAATCCAGAAAAAATCACAAAATTGGGAAGTACGTTGTTAAAATCTCTATACCTACTCATCATCATCATCGACAAAAGTTTTTTTTACTTTTCTCGTCATTCAGCGAAAATTATTAGAATAATTAAAAACCTGTTTTAGAATGTGCTAATGAAGCTCTTTTATATGATAAGTACCTTACATGATAGATTTACGCACTTTGAATTTTGAACCCATATTTTTTGAATTTTGAAGCCCTATTTTTTGTGATTTAAATAAAAATATTCAGTTTTCAGATTTATTCCTATATGTGTACTCTGAGACAATGTTTTTCGACAAATTTCATAGCTCTATGTCAACGGGAAGTACCCTGTATAGGTTTTGATTTTTGTGAGTGTTGAAATATGCGGTTTTTTACGACATAAATGTCTCTAACTTTTTACGCTTACCTATCTACGTCATCATTACGATGACGACTATAATAGGTATTATGAATAATTTTGTTCAGTTTAGTAGATGACGTAGGCTTAAAATGTTTTAATACAAGGTAAAAATACCCCAATTTAAAGGTAAATTCGTGTTGGTAGTAGCACAGTGTGTTGTCATTTAAAAAGTTAGCGAAAAATTTGAGTATCAACTTTCGTTAGCCAGACTTTAGTAGGTAATAAGGTATTATTAAATACAGGTTATCTGCTCGCTCCGTAGGTACCTACTAAACCGAAAGGAGGTAGGATTCTGACCAGCTCTATGAACAACATTTTTACTAAATTTTTTGCAAAAAAAAAAATATGTATGGAACTGCTCATTATTTTCTCTAGAATTTTGGTTTGGTCCCATAGTAAAAGTTGTTCGTAGTGATGATCTTAATCACACCCTTTCGGCTTGGTTTGTTGTCGAGCTAATCGTAGTGAGAACTAAAATTCTCACTAAGTAGTTCTCACTTGGCGGAAATTTGCTGTGAAGCTATATTTCCACCGTACTAACAACAGCATTTATTATATATTTTTTCATGGGTGCACGAATGTAGACAACTATACTCTATAAAATTTAACTTGATCTCTGCGACAGTTACATATTGACATATTTAGAGTTGAGATAGTGGTGGAAAAAATCGATTTTCAAACAATGTTGTAATGAAATCGAATGAGTAGTTGAAGGTGAGAAATCGGATTTTATTTACTTACTATTATTTAAGAACAAGTATGTACACATGTAAATAATGTTATGATATTAATTAAATACTCATAATAATGTAACGATATTATTTTATCGACGTTTTTCACTAATATCGAGGCTAAAGTAACATATAATTGGGTTTAATTTAATTACACATGTAAAAAATGTTATGATATTCAAATATACAATAAAATTAATGATAAATTAAGTTTTATTTAAAATATCATCAGAATAAACTATCGATATTTTAATTAAAACTCTATCTAAAACTCTGTGGTCACGATCATTCGTCGCCCATCACTAATCGGCATGCCCACAAAGTATGACATTGACAGGTACTGTCTGTACTATTAAGAAATTCAGGACTTCATAGGCGTGATTTTTCTGACAGCTGTCGCAGAGATCAAGTTAAATTTTATAGAGTATAGGTAGCGTACTCAGGCATTCATCATCGGTGACGTAGGTGTGACGTCACTGTGGAAGTCAGCGAGAAATGTTCAAGTGGATTCGACCATGTTTTGACAACGACGGAAGCAAAACGTACCTGAACTAACCTAGCGGGGGTAAACATGGCGTCACCTTGCTGGTCAGCGCCTGACAGTTAGTGGCGATACCTTGGAGTATGTAGGGCTTTTTCAGGAATAAAAAGAACTAAGAATAAATTGATGAAAGGGTTATGTTATGCCCCACTAGACCGCTGCGTCACCGACCAGCACCGTCGTGTGCCATGCACGGAGCATTTCGGTACCGGCAAAATGTATTGTTATTGACGACGTACGATGATGGTACGTTGATGTGGGAGGCAGCTGGTAGGTCGGTACTCAGGCATTCAGCATCGGGGACGTAGCTCGTGACATGACGGTGATAATCAGCAGAGAAATGTTCCCAGGGGATACTAGCCGTGTTACCACTAAAGTTTTACGCAGATTTTAGATAATGTTTAACAGTACAAATAGTACGGTTAAACAGTGTTTAGGGCGTGTTTAAATCTTTTGTAGTAAGCCGGGATGAGTTTTGATGGCGACGGAAGATGAACGTAAATAAATAGAGGAAGCAGGGGTAAATATGGCGACTCCATGCCACTGGCCAGTGTGGCCAGTTGCTGAATTGGTGACGAATGACGATATTTGATTTTGAAAATTAGCGTGGTTGGAGCATAGTTTTTACTATAATAAAAAAACTCAAGTGTCACTCACACGTGAGTTTTATATATGTCAGACAGCAAGTCTACTTACCATGGTTTCACGCGAGACACAAGATAATGATCAGCAGTACTATCATCTGTAGAACATCCACTGCTGGATATAGGCTTCTCTTTTTGATTCCCGATTTTACTGGAACCTTAAGCTGGGCACACACGGTGCGATGTAATAGTCAGTTTCGAATACTTTGGTAATTACTATTTCTCGAGTAAAATAAACTGAATCAGAGGGGTTAGAGCAAGTTTACACGTAAATTGCAACTACAGTAGTTTTTCTATGGCTCCACAAATTTTTGTACAGCGCCATTGGCGGAAAAGAGGGAGAACTAACAAAATGTATGGAGCCACACGCAATGAGCAAGTTTAAGTAAACTATGCAAAACCTGTTCTAAAGGCTCAGGCTCCAATTGATAAATTCATCGCATTGTGTGAGCCCAACTTTATTAAAAAATTATAAATTACAATCTAAATTCAATCTTATCAATAATTCAGGTACAGGCTATCGTATCACAGGCTTGACATCATCATCTTCAGCTCCGTTCAGTCCGTACTGGGTCCTGATGCTGATCTCCTCCGCGTCCAGAACTGCGTTGAAGATCTTCCTCTTCACCTGCAGCTGCAAGGATGGCGGCAGCTTCTTCGTGCTCTCTGACAGGGACAAGAAGAACCTGAGGAGTACGAGTCAGTTTCATTTTACAAGTCGACTAAGTACCTAAGTTCGTATAGGCCGGATGGCTAGCTCTGATGGTAGCTCTCCGTGTAATTAGCAAATAAAATAATGAAAGTTTTAGAAGACAAGGCAGGCATGATTTCGCGCCACACGGGAATAAAAGAGATAAAACATGTCTGCACTCGTATGCATTTTGCTCTGAACTAAATTATCTATGCCATCATGATGCCACATTACATACTACCCTTATGGACGGCTGGACTCGTATGTATTTTGCTTTAGTATTTTAGAGCAAAATGTATTTTGATTCAGACACTCTCTGAATAGGTATACGAGTACACTTTGCTCTTCAACGACAAAGGTTAACTGCGATCGAACTCAGAGCAATCCAGCCCCCCTACCGCCTAAAGCAATAGCAATCGTAATAGCAATCGTTTATGACTTCACTTTAGTCATTTGGCACCGCCTATTTGACGTTAGCCATCAAAGTTGTTCATTCAACGATTGCTTTCGCAATCCGCGCAAAGCAATTGATGGCTAACGTCACATAGGCGGTGCCAAATGACTAAAATGAAGTCATAAACGATTGCTATTACGATTGCTATTGCTTAGGCGGTAGGGGGGCCGGTCTGGGTCAGTATGCAGTTTGGCAATACCCATCCGGGACTTACAATTTAACGTGCTAAAGTAAGTAGCATGTGTACAACTGTACAGTAGCAAATTCATACGTCAATTGAGGTGAGAAGTAGGAACCCGACCCGAGTAAACTAATCGTTATTAGATTTATTTTAGCGTAGAGTCCTCTTGTAAAGCCTTTAGTTATAATTATAAGTAATATTGTTCAACCTTATTTTTTTTTTTAAATATATATCTTAAAAGCAGTGTAGTCTCAGTCTGGAGTTTGTGGAGTGTAATAATTAAAAAAAAACTAATGTTGCTTTTACTGTAACATAATTTCTGAATTTGATTTTCTATGATACGTGGCGTATCGGGGAACGGTTGGCCCTTGCCCAACCGACCTACTCGTAGAAACTCTTTTACCCACCCCAAGAAACTTCAAAGTCAATACATATTTTTTTCTGAGATGAGCAAAAGTAAGCAACTGCCCTAGAGACAATTTCTGGCTACGGCCATGTTACAATTAATATGGCCGTAGCCATAGCATAGTTTTATCTGAGAAGGGTTCAGAAAAAGCCAAGGCAATGTATTTGAGTATACAAACCCATACCTGTCCATAGCATCCAGATCAGGTCCGTGGACGACCCTGTGGCTCTCGTCTCTCCTGTCGTCCATGAGGAAATCCAGCAGCTCGCTGCTGTGCCGCTTGTACCCTCGGCGGATGGCTGGAGCGGGCATGTGCTCGCGGATCTCTGGCTCTACCTGTGAAGATAGAAAGACATAATGAACAAAAGATGACGAAAGCTTAACAATTTGAAGCCACTTCCCTATACGGGCGTTAGCGGGAGTCCTGCGCCAATGTCTCTCGTCAGCCAATCAGAAGCCGAAGCCTGCATCGCGAAAACAATATTTACAGCGACGGATGAACTTTAAAAGAACTTGCAGCTAAATCCTCCTAGGGATGAATCAATCAAAGAGCCAATTATACACTATCAGATAGTTATACCCGGGCTTAGAAACTAGCCCAGAAGTAGTACTCTATGGACCTAATTGGAGAATCTTTACTGTGGACATCACTCTCCACTCCGTCTCCTTTTCATGCGCTGACAACCGCAAGTTTTAGCCATGACTCTTAGGAGCCAGCTTTTAGTACGTACAGGTTTTGCATAGTTTACTGAAACCTGTGTGTTTGCGTGTGGTTCCATACATTTTTGTTAGTTCTTTCTCATTTTCGCCATGGATGCTGTACAATAATGTAGGTATAGAGACATACGGAAACTACTGAGACTATGGTTTGAATTTACGTGTAAACCTGTACTGCACGCCCGTTATGGGTCCAATATTGGAACTATTTTATTTAATTGTAAGAACATTGTACATAGTGTTGCAATAAACGTTTTCTGATTTCTGATTACTGTTAGTACAGGTTTACCCTCTGAACATGCTCTAATATTATGATAAATGATGATATAATAACTAGAACTTTACAGTGGTAGTCGAATCTACCACTTGGACACAAACAGGCCAAACACTTGCCTTTACGATTACAGTGGTAGATTCGACTACCACTGTAATCGTAAAGGCAAGTGTTTGGCCTGTTTGTTTCCAAGTCCTACTTACCTGCACAAAAGCTGACGGATCATGCCCAGAGTGCGAGGACATGTCCACCTCGTGACCTTCCTCATCAGGGTTGGAGATCTCCTCCAGCTTCTCCCCGCTGCTCTCCAGGATAGGCTTGAGGAACTCCAGCACGTGGTGGTACTTGTAGGGCCGCGCTGACTTCACTTTCTTGCCCAAACGAAGGTCTTTTTTCCGCTTGTTCAGCGCTTCTCTGAACGCGTCTTTCAGTTTCTTCCATTTATCTTTTGCTATTTCGACTGCAAGGAAATAATCAGATTAGTTTAGTCGGTGATTTGAATTCATCATCATTATCAGCCGTAGAAAGTCCAATGATAGACATAGGCCTCTCCCATGGGTTTCCAATGAAGCCGGTAGGACGCGGCTTGCACCCAGCGTTATTCTAGTCTTGATTAGATCATCGGTCCACTTTGGTGGATGTCTTGCTTATACGTGGCCTCCATTCAAGATTTTTACAGCCCCATCAACCATTCGTGGTCTGGCTACTTCAATGTAGCCAGGCCACATAGTTCGTTCACATGTCAAGCCTGGCAGCTTTATGTGAGCTTCAGTCAGGGATAGTCAGGATTTGATATTGCGCAGCTTGTAACTAACTTCACATCCGCCGATTTGTATGTTTCGGCCTATAACGTTGGTTCGACTTCGAATCTCATCATTTCTTGGTTTTAAAATAAAAACAGTAAAAAATAAATTTCCTTTGGTTTTTGTTGCTTTTTAGTCTGCAGTCTCCATCCTTCCTAATCCTACTTCCTATCCTACTAATATTATAAACGTGAAAGTTTGTGAGGATGGATGGATGGATGGATGTATGGATGTTTGTTACTCTTTCACGCAAAAACTACTCAACGGATTGAGATGAAACTTTGCAATAATATAGTATCTTATCTTACTTCTTACTAATATTATAAACGTGAAAGTTTGTGAGGATGGATGGATGGATGGATGGATGTATGGATGTTTGTTACTCTTTCACGCAAAAACTACTGAACGGATTGAGATGAAACTTTGCAATAATATAGCTTATATATCAGAATAACACATAGGCTATACATTATAATGATATATTACGTATGCGGGCGAAGCCGTGGGTGAAAACTAGTATTTTATAAAAATTCTAAAGCCGAAATGGCTTTTAATAAACAAAATAAAAAAATATAGCCAGGTACATATATCTAACTAGTTTTTACCCGCGGCTTCGCCCGCATACGCAATATATCATTATAATTTATAGCCTATGTGTTATTCTGATATATAAGCTATATTATTGCAAAGTTTCATCTCAATCCGTTCAGTAGTTTTTGCGTGAAAGAGTAACAAACATCCATACATTCATCCATCCATCCATCCTCACAAACTTTCGCGTTTATAATATTAGTAGGAAGTAGGATGGTAACAGAAAAAAAGTGAAAACTGAAATTTTATACGAGTACCTACGACTTATTTTTTGTTAACATTTCTATGGCGTAAATTCGTCCAAAAAAATAATACAAGCAATCGACAGGTTTTCGCCCAGATACCTATTGTGTTGGATTTGAAAAGCAGGTAGCGGATTAGCGGTTTCTGAGGCACCGGAGCAGGTGTGGAGGATACTGGGGAAGGTGGGTCAACTTCAGAGCTCGATGTGTCAGTGTGTCACGTATAGGCACTGCTTACCACACTGTTTCCGGCCCAGTCACGTGTTGGTGGATTCTCATAGGTACTTACAAAGGTAAGCGAATTTCGTCTCCAGACGTAGCTACGCAGAGGCCTTAGGATTACTATAGCATAGTACTAGGTAAACGAAAACTATTATCGTTTTCGTGTACCGAGCTCCATAGGTATGTTTTGTTCTTCCTCGTTCCCGCCAGGGTATAAAAATCCGTAGAACTCAAGTTATCGACAAAGCCCCGCGGTATGGCGAGTTGAAGTGGCTGTGAGCAGGGCACGTTGCAGGGAGGACTGAAGACGAAAAGTTCTCGAATGGAGACCACATACGGGCAAGCGCAGCGAAGGAAGTCCACTCACAAGGTGGACGGATGACTTCATCAAGGCCGCGGAATCGCACTGGATGCAAGCAGCTTCCAACCGATCATTTTGGAGATCTATAGGCGAGGCCTAGATATGTCTAGAGTATGTGCAAAAACAGAACCGTCGTGGCGTTACGGTGAACAAAAATAAGATTTTAATCAGCAACCAAGAGCTATACCTACTTGGTAGACGCGAGTACTGATGAAAACCGAATTCTACCATGTATCTAATGTACTACTTTAGTTGTACTATGACAGAGCAGTGTTATTAACGTAAAAAAATTAGTAAAATGGCACACGGGCGCCCTCACCTACAACGATTCTCTTTTTGCAGTTTACCAGTGTACCCACGTCCTATAGCCGACGACGACGAAAATAGATAGGTTACGGATATAACACGGATCCATATGTATAATATAATACAATACATACTATCACTTATGCCTGTTTCTTCGATGACCTCCCTCCATGCCGCGTCTTTGGTTTCTCTGCACTTGTGTGTTGTGATGTTAACATTCCACAGGCACGGGTACTTCCTCACTTCTTCTATGAACCGCTCTGTCTCTTGCATGCTCATGGTTAATATTGTGTAGAAATACTACATTATCATCCAAAAAATATTGTCATACCTAAGTGCCCTAACCCTAAAACGCTAATGTAGTGTCACAGAGTAGAAAAATAATTACATATTACATTCACTGCGTTGAAGATTATTTTCGGACAGTCTGCAGCTGACTTTATGTAGACTGTGGATATAAATATTGTTTACACTGTGGCACTAGCGAGCCGAAAGTCACAGTAAATTATTATTCTCACCAAGTATGAGCTTAAAGTTGCATTCTGACGTTATCTCACCAACTTGTTTACACTGTGGCATCAGCATATAAAACGAATGACACAGAGTAGGATGATTGCCATCACGGAGTAGGACTTTAAATGTTATTCTGTCAGTATATCGGGAACTTTGTGTACACTTTGGCGGATTAGTAGTAACTGTTAGCTAGGCTGTGGCAGATTGGTAATAACTGTTTTCTAGGCTGTGGCGGTTTAGTGCGGCGCAGCGACAACCAGCGCGCGAGAAAAGCGAGGCGGTACTGCGGGGCGCGGCGCCGCGCGGTCTCGCTCCGTCTCGCTCGGGCGATCGCTGTCTCGCGCTAGACTACGATGTCAAGCAAACGAGTTGAGGCTGCACAGTATGCTGAGTGTGAATTTTGTCGTAAACATGACGCGCTCGCCGCGAGCGCCTAAGTACTTATGTCATTCGTATGAACTTGTTCTCGCACAAAGTGTTTCAAAAACGGGCCGCTAGTGGCGCTGTACATTTCTTCATACAAATTACATGCTTACACGCTCGCGGCGAGCGCGTCATGTTTACGACAAAACTCACACTGAGCACACAGATATCTGTAAAATATGAGGCTGTATTCACTGTGAGAGAAGCGATGCTATGTTTCGCTATGCAAATACTAAGCCCGATTACAGAAGCGCCATCGTAATTTTAATAGCTATATGGCATAGTTCTGTTTCTTATTCACGTTAGGCATTCGATAGAAAGAAAACTTTTTTACGTTGCTATTAAATTTACGCTGGTGGCCAACCCTTTAACCTTTTGATCGCCAGAGTCACCTATACTTGACTAGTTAGCTACAGAAGCTTCTTGAGAAGCTTCTGTAGCCACATTGTCGACTTGTATACTTGTTTGCGATATGAAGTAAGCTGCAGCTGCGGTGCTCGTGTTGCCTCGTGGCGCGTTGGAGAGTATGGCGGCACCATGACAAGTGCTGGCGAGCCCTATGCGCCAACGACGTCTATAGTTTTGACTAAACAACGCACTATATAAAATATTAATTAAAAATATATAAAAATATTTACTGGTATTTTTACCGAACCTGTCCTAAAATAGAAAATCCCAGCAACGTGTGAGTGTATAACACTAGTCGCTGAAAATCATTGGTGCTAAGAAATCTTTTATAGCATACGCTTGGCGTAGGTGCAGGGCACGGAAATCCAATTTTGTCCTGGCAGTCAAAAGGTTAATAGTCTACTGCTGGACATATTACATAGACCTAGGTATTTAAGGGCGATTGGGCCATTATAGGTACTCTATTTTGGACCGGATTCACTCAGGCACCCCGTTTCTTGTAGGATGGACGTATAGGTTTCATATCCGTCATATTTTATCAGTATGACTTATGGCAAACTTTTAATATGGGACCTACCACGAAGTCGCAGAAAAAAACAGCTCAAGAAAATCGTTCATCGGTTCATCTCTCGACAAAATCTACGAAACGTTGGCCCGATTGACCATCATGATGGATAAAATGTTATCCTAGACTACCTAGGTAGGTATATCTCTCTAGCTAGAGAAATAGCCTGCAATTTGCAATGCCATCATCCATCCATCCATCAGCCAAAGGACGTCCACTGCTGGACATAGGCCTCCCCTATGGATCTCCAATAAGACCGGTTGGAAGCGGCTTGCATTCAGCGCGATCCTGCGGTCTTAATGAGGTCATCCGTCTACCTTGTGGGAGGACGTCCTATGCAGCGCTTGCCGGTACGTGGTCTCCACTCGAGAACTTTTCGACTATAGCAATGCCATTAGTTTGAGTAAATAGAATTTTGCTTACTGTGTTAGCAGAGTGAAGGATCTTGCTACTTGCTACATCTGTATATAGATGTAGCTTCACTGTATACAGTGGAATTGATCTGCGTTTTGTACGAGGCGACGAAATAAAAAGAACAACACGTATAATGTTGTACAGTTGTACACGAAATAAAAAGAACAACACGTATAATGTTGTACACTTATACCTACACTTGTTTTATATTTGACTTATACTGGACAATATTACATTGCTGAATTAATGATTTGAATGGATTATTACACATCGATATAATGGACGACACAGCTACTATTTTACATAGTCTTATCGCACGCACGGCTAGGCGGCAAGAAAGAGGAGAGAAAAAAAATGACGTAAGCGCATAGACATACTCAACAATGTGGCGTTTTCAAAAAACAAAAAATAGTTTCACAAACCTTCCTAGATGGCATAATAGTCATATAAATTGATCTGTCATTATCAACTGGAATAGGGTGTGAGAGAGAAACCTATATTTAAGTCTCCAATACTTTACTGAGGTATGACTTGGACTACGTTTGGACTTGACCGCGACTTTATTGGACTATGACGTGACTATTTTGATAAAATATTACTAAAAATTATTCAATCATAATACTTGATATTGGCAAATGCACAACAATGCGACGCCAAAACATAAAAAAGAAGAAGAAGACATCTTGACAATGACAGTACGATTTCCATACTCAAAGGATCGACGTTTTGGCGGGAACGCGGAAAAATCATGTCGCCTCATTGTATTATTTTGTTAAACTTGTGTTTTTATCAGTGATAATTAGTGAAAAATGGTGGTATTTCGTTGATTATGAGCTGATTTACGTGCATGAGTGTAGGCAAGTGATATAATGTGACGTATCATGTTGTTCCGTGATGTTACCAAAACTCCATAGACGCCTCTAGTAAAGTCTCCACTGCTTTACTGAGGTATGACTTGGACTATGATTGGACTTGACAGCGTCTTTATTGGACTATCACGAGACTACGACAGTGACTATTTTGATAAAATATCAAAAATGATTAAAACTTAATACTTGACACTGGCAAATGCACAATAATGTGACGCCAAAACTAAGAAGAAGAAGAAAGGATTGACGATTTCAATTTCAAATTATTCGACGAATTCAATAAACGCCATCTATTGGATACTTTTATCACTAAATTTTTTTTTTAGAAAACGCCTCATAGATACAGACACATCAATAGACAACAAATTTCCATAATCTGTTTTTATCTATTCGATTACATGGTGTACCGATATAATCGTCAACATACTGTAGACTGTACTGTACAAGGCTTTTAATAGTTCACTGCAGGACGTAAGCCTACCCACGAAGGGTGATTGGGCCATATCCACCACGCTGGCGCAGTCCGGGTTGATGGATTTACATACGCCATCGAATTACTTCGGACGTATGCGGGTTGCCTCATATTGTTTTCCTTCACTGAAAAGCCAGAGGTGTGAAATACCGTAGTTACATAATTTCCAAACAACTCATTGGTACGGAACTGCCTACTAAATGTAAACAACTTTTCATTTGTTCGCTTATGGCCAACTTAGCAAACCGTCCACTATTTTTCACGACTTCGTAATCGGTAAACTTCGCAATCAGTCAACTTCTTGATCGGTCAACTTAGCAACTAGTCATCTTCGCAATCGGTCCTCTTAGCGTTCGGTCAAAAATAAAGATTGCAACATTTTCTTTTAAGTTGAACATCATTACCTCTTTCGTCATTAAACGGTTTTTTTACTATAGATACTGGCCACTTTAGATTATTTGGATACATACTCTTTGCAGTTTAACTCATTATGAGTAAATGTGACTCGACTTGTCAAGTTCCGCAGTCCGTCATTAACATAAAGTTTGACAATGTGATAATTTCTCCTTGATCAAAATGAGTTTTATTTTTGAAAAAAATCAGCAAGGAAATAATATGTTATTAAGAAATGGCTACCGATACAATTTGCAAAACACTAATAAAGTATTACGAGAGAAACTACACACGTGTTATAAAAATGAAACAAAAAATAAAGAAATCGTTTTAACAAATAAATGCAAACTCGACGTAACAGCAAATCTGGCACCTATACCTATGATTTTCGAGAAGCATTTTGAAGGCAACATTTCTGTGTCATTTCACTCAAAAAAAGATTCGCTGTATAGGGCCAGAAAAAAATTTTTGGACGTCCATAGGACCACATTCGAACGCTTGGAAGATATAGAGATACCTGGAGTACTAGCCGATGATTTTTTAGTTTGGGATGAAGGCATTCAAGATAGAATAATCATCTTCTGTTTGAAATCAACACTCAAATACAAGAATGCAAAAATCCGTTGGCAGCTTACGGAGACGGTACTTTCAAAAGAGTACCGAAACCCTTTTATCGGTTGTTTACGTTGCACATTGATTTAAATATACAATCCAATGAATACACGGCGGTAGTTCCAGTAGTATTTGGTTTGCTCCCTGATAAGACCACAATCACATACGAAAGGTTTTTTCTTGCCATGAAAAATTTGGGAATATCAATTCAAAAATATAAGTCGGACTTTGAGCTTGCTCAAATAAAAGCCGCTAAAAATGTGTTTAAACTTGTAAAAGCAAGTGGTTGTTACTACCATTACTCGAAGGCTATATGGAAAAGATCGCGAGATATTGGCTTTGCAGATACTAGGAATGGTAGAATCATTACCAATTTGATTTCTAAATTACCGCTCCTACCGGCAGCATATATACCAGAAGCTTGGATGTCTATCATCGAAATGGGATCAGAAGAAAATGGTTTTGATAATTTAAAGTACTATGTCGATAAGCAATGGATGTTGAAAATTACTCCACAGATTCTGTCTTGCAGTCATCAAAAAAACAGAACGAACATCGCTCTGGAAAGGTGGCACCATCGTTTCAACGTTAGGATGCCGCCCAAACCAACATTATTTTTGTTTATTCAAAATCTAATGAAAGAAGCAAAATACCAAAGTCAAAAATTGTATGCGAAAAATGTCAATCAGTTATTGAGAAAAAGGAGGAAGTGTGATGTTGATTTTGATAGGACATACAAAAAGTATTTGAAGATACTTTTACGAAATGAAGTAACTCCAATAAACTTTCTGAGGAAAATTAAGAAAAGCCACCATTTGTAGTATTCTTTAAGAAAATACTAATTAGTTTGAAGCAAATGAATATTTTTTTTGTTTTACCTACATGTTTTACCTTTTTTGTTTAAGTTTTTTGAAACATAATTTAATATTAAAATACTTTTCATTACTTTCGAGTGTAGTTTGCCGGACACAAGGAATAGGGGACCGTTTGTGAAGTGGACCGATTGATACGCGGACCTTTTGAGAAGTGGACCTATTGAGAAGTGGACGGTTTGAGAAGCGGCCCGATTGCGAAGTTGACTATATACAAAACGGACCGATTGCTCATCTCCTACAGAAAATTTTAGTGGACGGTTTGCTAAGTTGGCCATAAGCGAACAAATGCAACTTTTAACCTGAGTTAAGAGAAATATCATCATCTACTCATCTAGTATTGTGCATTTGTTCGCTTATGGCCAACTTAGCAAACCGTCCACTAAAATTTTCTGTAGGAGATGAGCAATCGGTCCGTTTTGTATATAGTCAACTTCGCAATCGGGCCGCTTCTCAAACCGTCCACTTCTCAATAGGTCCACTTCTCAAAAGGTCCGCGTATCAATCGGTCCACTTCACAAACGGTCCCCTATTCCTTGTGTCCGGCAAACTACACTCGAAAGTAATGAAAAGTATTTTAATATTAAATTATGTTTCAAAAAACTTAAACAAAAAAGGTAAAACATGTAGGTAAAACAAAAAAAATATTCATTTGCTTCAAACTAATTAGTATTTTCTTAAAGAATACTACAAATGGTGGCTTTTCTTAATTTTCCTCAGAAAGTTTATTGGAGTTACTTCATTTCGTAAAAGTATCTTCAAATACTTTTTGTATGTCCTATCAAAATCAACATCACACTTCCTCCTTTTTCTCAATAACTGATTGACATTTTTCGCATACAATTTTTGACTTTGGTATTTTGCTTCTTTCATTAGATTTTGAATAAACAAAAATAATGTTGGTTTGGGCGGCATCCTAACGTTGAAACGATGGTGCCACCTTTCCAGAGCGATGTTCGTTCTGTTTTTTTGATGACTGCAAGACAGAATCTGTGGAGTAATTTTCAACATCCATTGCTTATCGACATAGTACTTTAAATTATCAAAACCATTTTCTTCTGATCCCATTTCGATGATAGACATCCAAGCTTCTGGTATATATGCTGCCGGTAGGAGCGGTAATTTAGAAATCAAATTGGTAATGATTCTACCATTCCTAGTATCTGCAAAGCCAATATCTCGCGATCTTTTCCATATAGCCTTCGAGTAATGGTAGTAACAACCACTTGCTTTTACAAGTTTAAACACATTTTTAGCGGCTTTTATTTGAGCAAGCTCAAAGTCCGACTTATATTTTTGAATTGATATTCCCAAATTTTTCATGGCAAGAAAAAACCTTTCGTATGTGATTGTGGTCTTATCAGGGAGCAAACCAAATACTACTGGAACTACCGCCGTGTATTCATTGGATTGTATATTTAAATCAATGTGCAACGTAAACAACCGATAAAAGGGTTTCGGTACTCTTTTGAAAGTACCGTCTCCGTAAGCTGCCAACGGATTTTTGCATTCTTGTATTTGAGTGTTGATTTCAAACAGAAGATGATTATTCTATCTTGAATGCCTTCATCCCAAACTAAAAAATCATCGGCTAGTACTCCAGGTATCTCTATATCTTCCAAGCGTTCGAATGTGGTCCTATGGACGTCCAAAAATTTTTTTCTGGCCCTATACAGCGAATCTTTTTTTGAGTGAAATGACACAGAAATGTTGCCTTCAAAATGCTTCTCGAAAATCATAGGTATAGGTGCCAGATTTGCTGTTACGTCGAGTTTGCATTTATTTGTTAAAACGATTTCTTTATTTTTTGTTTCATTTTTATAACACGTGTGTAGTTTCTCTCGTAATACTTTATTAGTGTTTTGCAAATTGTATCGGTAGCCATTTCTTAATAACATATTATTTCCTTGCTGATTTTTTTCAAAAATAAAACTCATTTTGATCAAGGAGAAATTATCACATTGTCAAACTTTATGTTAATGACGGACTGCGGAACTTGACAAGTCGAGTCACATTTACTCATAATGAGTTAAACTGCAAAGAGTATGTATCCAAATAATCTAAAGTGGCCAGTATCTATAGTAAAAAAACCGTTTAATGACGAAAGAGGTAATGATGTTCAACTTAAAAGAAAATGTTGCAATCTTTATTTTTGACCGAACGCTAAGAGGACCGATTGCGAAGATGACTAGTTGCTAAGTTGACCGATCAAGAAGTTGACTGATTGCGAAGTTTACCGATTACGAAGTCGTGAAAAATAGTGGACGGTTTGCTAAGTTGGCCATAAGCGAACAAATGATATTATTTCCTTGCTGATTTTTTTCAAAAATAAAACTCATTTTGATCAAGGAGAAATTATCACATTGTCAAACTTTATGTTAATGACGGACTGCGGAACTTGACAAGTCGAGTCACATTTACTCATAATGAGTTAAACTGCAAAGAGTATGTATCCAAATAATCTAAAGTGGCCAGTATCTATAGTAAAAAAACCGTTTAATGACGAAAGAGGTAATGATGTTCAACTTAAAAGAAAATGTTGCAATCTTTATTTTTGACCGAACGCTAAGAGGACCGATTGCGAAGATGACTAGTTGCTAAGTTGACCGATCAAGAAGTTGACTGATTGCGAAGTTTACCGATTACGAAGTCGTGAAAAATAGTGGACGGTTTGCTAAGTTGGCCATAAGCGAACAAATGGTATTGTGAAACATCGCTCCACCCCAGCGTCTGCGTCGCTGCGCCAATGCACCAAATTCCTGAGCGGCGCGAGCTGGGCAACGCCTCGCGCCACGCGCCGCCGAGAAATTTAAAAAACTGCAAAAATTACAAAAATGTTTTCATGGGTATGTATTTTTTCGAACTATTTCGGAGTTTTATAATCGTCCAAAATCGAGTGAAATATCTGATGTACAATACAATGTTTATGTACTTACCTTATTTCTTCTCGAGATGGCCTACCTACTATGGCATAAGTAGGGTCAGTTGTGACTTGTGCTTAGGTATCTATACATCCATCCATCAGCAATGAGACATCCTCTGCTGGACATAGGCCTACTATGGATTTTCAATAAGGCCGACCGGAAGTGGCCTGCATGCCTGCATCCAGCGCGTTCCAGCGATCTTTACTACATCGTCAGTCCACCTAGTCGGTGGACGTCCTACGCTGCGCTTGCTGGTCGGTGGTCTCCATTCGAGAACTTTACTGCCCCATCGGCCATCCGCTTATCTATGTGTATGGAAATCCAAAGACAACAAAGTGGTGAAATATTCTTCATAAGTATGTTTTCACGTGAGCGTCCTAGAAATGACATCTGTAAGAAGTAGCTACTAGCTAGGTACGTAAATAAGTATAGGTAGCTAATTATAACAGTATAACGAACCCTTAATCATCACTATCACTACATAGTATAAAACAAAGTCGCTTCCTTGTCCCTAACCCTATGTATGTTTGTATATCCTTAAAACTACGCAACAGATTTTGATGCTGTTTTTTTAATAGATAGAGTGATTCAAGAGGTAGGTTTATATGCATAATACACCTGTGCAAAGCCGGGGCGGGTCGCTAGTAAAATATAAAATGCCATCCGCCATCTTTGAAAGATGGGCACTAAGGTAACACATTTATTCCCATTTATCTCAACCCCTTATTTTGTACTTGATCATTAGGAGATTAAATAATTGTTCTCTCGTCAGTCTTGTCAAATCTTAGGAATGTGCTTAAATTTCGCACTTCAAGCTTATAATAAACAATTATTCTCTATTAGGTAGGTATTTACGTAACCTATTAGTTGTTATTGTGTGAGTCAGACTAGTCAGAGTCACCCAGAGGTTACCCGCGTTCTGGGACCAAGAAACACATGGACGGAGCAATATAAGTAAAAACTAACCTTCAATTCAAGCACCAATTAGTATTAGGTTGAAAATTTACTGTAGGTACCTACCTATAAATTTTTGAGAACTTTACACCAGCCTCCAGGAAGGCGATTCTCACATTGCCCCGCACTACACAGCGTAGCGCGTGAATGCGTGTTCTAACGTTGCTTTTGAGGAAAGAAAAATGCCAAGTCGATGGTTTACTTAGAAAACACGCACAGAAAATGCAACCACGCGCGTTCGCGTAGATGCGTCGACACGTAACATGCAGCGTGATGATTTTGGGGTAATTGATTTCACATTGCATGTGTCACATCACGTGGAATAACCCGTTACAATTGGGCATCCTTTGCTTTGATTTAATCTGTCTAAAGAATAGACGGAACATTGAAGAAAGGTCCATCTTGTAACTGATTCGTTCTTTCTTCGTTTCGGTCATAGAATTTTCACTGCTGGACATAGACTTCCCCTATACCTATATCTTCATTAAGACCGGTTGATAACAGCGTACATCCAATTCGATCCTGCACCCATTCCAAAACTTCGGTAATAATAACCCATCTTTTATAAGTCCTCCGTGCCCTGCCCACTGCCGTTTCAACCTTCTTTCCACTGGATCGAGGTCACTTAACTGTCATTAGCTTTCTGTAACTGCCGCCCTTATATATGTCGAATCCATAAAAGGATCCGCATCAGTTATGGTGATTCAATATGGTAATTATTTTATACCATCTGACCCAGCAATACTTCAGTGTGGCGTGGCGTGGCTTAAGCGGGCGAGGAGATAAATTGCGAGGTCACGAACAGTCAGTTTATTTCACAGAAGATTACGTATGACTACAATTATAGAGAAAACTTTAAGCGAAGGACATGGCGTTCCGCAGCGAAACGCACGCTGCCACCTTTATCAAAAATCACAACTCGAGCCCTTCTAATCACAGTTCACCATAACCTCTCCGAACCAGCTCTCCTCACAACTGACAAGTGACATCTCACAAGTCATCATCGCATTTTCCCGCCCATCGGCCAATCATGCGATGCACTTGAAACCTCCTTGGAACCAATCAGCAGCGTTCGTCACAAGCGTTACCCCAGGAATGTTGCCACTACCATTCCTAGTCCTTCGAAATTATACTAAGTGGCACTATTTAATAATAAACTTAAAGCTATTGTCCCGATATTTAAAATTATGTATTGCTTCATGTCATGTCAATTCGTATGACATTTTAAACGGCGTCTATTATTTTTTCTCGGCCGATGTCCGTGGGTAAATTATGTATGCATGAAGTATTACTATGCATTCGCTTTAATTGAAGTTTTAATTTAAATTATAGTTAAGTATGATAATTAATGTATGCATAATGTTTATTGTTTGTCGCACACCCCCTCGTGACGTCACGCATGACTTGCGTGGTGCATTGTGCAACGAGTTATCACTTACAAATGACTTAGAAACTAAATTACTGATGAAATGTTTTGGCATTATTAATTCATATTTCTAGGCTAAAAAAAATAGAACTGAATGCACATAGGGCTTCTCTATATATCGCCAATATAACATGGAAGCGGCTTGCTGTCAGCACGACGCTACGAGGTCATCTGTCGTCCTTGTACTTTGTGTGTCGTCATACACTACGCTTCTCGTTACGTGGTCTCTACTAGAATACTTAAGACCCCATTGGTCATTAGACAACCGTGCTATGTAGTATGTACCCTACCATTTCAACTTACCAATTCGCTTGGCCATAGGTGTACCTTTGTTTCTTCTACATACTTAATTTAGTATTGTGGTCTTTGTAATGTCCAACGAACATTCTAGAATTTCCCGTTTATTATTTTATGGGTAATATTCCATATATTCCATAATATTCCACATTTACTTAAAATTTTATTTTTGGACATATGTAATTTTATACCTATACAGCACAAAAGAATGTACTGTACTGTACCAGCCTTTTTAGTCCACTGCAGGACGTAGGCCTACCCACGAAGGGTGATTGGGCCATATCTACCACGCTGGCCCAGTGCGGGTTGGTGGATTCACATACCCCATCGAATTTCTTCTACGGACGTATGCAGGTTGCCTCACGATGTTTTCCTTCACCGAAAAGCCAATGATGTGAAATTTCGTTACATAAGTTCCAAAGAAACTCATTGGTACGGTATCGGGATTTGAACCCACGACCTCATGATTGCAGGTCGGGTGTTACTACCACTAGACCACCACGGCTTACAAACGAATGTATAATACTATGATTGTTGTTTTTTATCTGGCTTAAGCCCGAAGCTCTAGTTTAGACTCTAGACAAGTTTTTCTATGATTGTAACTATTTGGGCTTATTGTAAATGGTAAAGTGACATACCTAATAGATTTGCAGATTACTGGCGATGATGTTTTTCCCCCACAATTCATATTAATGGTTACTGAATCAGTCAGCATGATTGTACTGTACTAATTGTATTCTGTATAAAAAAAACTATTTTTATTCAATTTGTCTAAACCTAAAGATGTACTAGCTATACTATATATTATTATGTATGTAATTATCAAGGCAAGTAGTAATGAGTGCAGAATATGCGATCAACCGTCATCGGAGGTAAACAGGCAGCCGAGCGAGACTGCATGGTGACCGTTAGCCCTGTTGCCCACATGTTGCGAAAACACTCATGCTGGCTGTAAGTTTAGTAAGCTATCTTGTTTAACTAAAAAAACAGTTTTTTTTTTGTATACCAAGCCCGATTACAGAGGCGCCAGCGTAAATTAAATAGCGACGTAAAAAGCGTTCTCTCTATCAAATGCCTAAAGTTAAAAAGAAACAGAACTATGCTATTTAGCTAATATAGTTACGCTGGCGCGGGCTTAGTGTCAATCATCTTCCTGTAATTATGTTTTCTAAACTTTCTACCTTAGGGCATTTCTCCCTTTTTTAGACCGAAGAAACGGAGGAGGTAAGTACTTACTCCATTCGACGCATATTTTTTTTTCTTTTATGTATAGCCTCGCATAAGTTTTTACATAGTAGTCCGATTTCAATAATTCTTTATTTGTTGGAAAGAGTATACTTCGAAATTGGTCCCATTAAATTTTTGTCAAAATCGGCTGAGCCATTTTTGATAAATCAACAATAATGTGAAAAATGCTACATCGATCCGTGCTAAATATTTGCAATTTTTTTACTCTGTTAAAGTCGGACATGCTATGTTTTGCAAAAAAATAATTACATTACTCTAAACTAAAGCCTCTGATCAAAGTACAACTTTTGAAATTTGATGATTTTGGCTCGATGGCTCGTTAGTCGATCAGCGTCAACGAGCCAAAGAGGCAAAAATATCGAACTTGGCGAGTTCAGAAAAACTTCTACATGTTTGAAGGTTTTGAAAACCGCGGTTTTTGCAACGAACCGAGTCGTAAAAGTCGAAAACCAGGTTTTATATCTCGTCAGCTCGCTTGTCGTTCAGTGGCAAATTTCTGCATATTTGGAATTATAGCAAGCTCACTGGTCAGTGGTCATGTGTCCTTAGGCGGCCTTTCGATCCAACAAACAAGAGTGTTTTTTCCTCAGCTGTGTTATTAGCTCCGTCAAATGAATCATTAGCGAACCGATCATGTTATTATACTCGCGCTTTTCTAGAACTGGAGGCTTTCCGTTATTTTCCGATGTGGCACCGGTGATGAGCCAGCGGGTAGACGTGTAACATTGAGCGATTTATGAGTCGTAAATAACCACAAATATTAGTGCTTAGCTTAGGTATCATCATCATCATCATTTCGTGGCAATGGCTAAAAAGTTTTTTTTTAGGTATAAATGTTGGCTTATACGTATTCTGTATCGTATGTAGGAATTAACATATATGTAGATTTTGTATATTAAAGACATCATTTAGTATTTACATTTGTCAATTAATCTACTCCCAAATAGTTCCGCTTAGTGTAAGCTTACTCGTACTTCGCTTGTAAAAACAAATAACAAAAAATCGGGTTGCCAGCAGAAGTGGAAACTTGCTGATTCCTTCTTACGAATTTTCGATCAGGTGACGTGTCCTGACGCAAGTTTAACAAAAAAAGGTGTCCCAAAAAGTTCACAACGCCGCTAAAGAAGTTTCCCCTTCAAAAACGGTATATGTACAGTACATATACCGTTTTTGAAGGGGAAACTTCTTATCTACTCCAAAGAAACTTTGTAAGATGGTTAACGTGTAATGTCTTGAAATTCGTACGCCTCAAGTAGTGATGGTTTGCGTGCTGTCATTCATGCAGTCTCTACTGAAGTAGGCCGATGGTCAGTTTCCGAGACTTCTGATGAATGCTGCGATAGTTTTGTTCGCTGAGTTCGTGTTATGTCGCAAAAACTTCAGCTCGGATGACATCAAACGTGATTTATGCAAAAGAGGAAACGTTTTATGCATGAAATAGAGCACGGTTATGTTTGAGAATTACAGTAGGTGTTTTTTTTATGTATACCACCCATAACTTTTTTCATAGTAGTTCGATTTCAATAATTCTTTTTGAATTTGAAATTGGAAAGAGTATACTTCGAAATTGGTCCCATTTAAATTTTATCGAAATTGGCTGAGCAATTTTTGATAAATCAACAATAATGTGAATAATGTTACGTCGATCCGTGCATAATATTTGCGTTCTAGCGATGCACCCCGGCTTCGCACAAGTGTATTATACATACATATAAACATTTCTCTTGAATTATTCTATCTATTAAAACAAACTGCATCAAAATCCGTTGCGTAGTTTTAAAGATATAAGCATACATGGGGACGGACAGCGGAAAGCGACTTTGTTTTATACTATGTAATTATTCTGTACACGGGTGAAGTCGGTCATGCTATTTTTTGCAAAAAAATATTGAATAGATGATGTTGTTTAAATTAAATTATTTGATTTGAAATAGCTACTGGTATCATTATCATTGTTTTTATCAAGTGGTAAATCAGAATACGTTCGTCATTGGTCAATTATGTGACGTTTCTTATAATTCAGTCATTGTCCTTAAATAACGCCGTTATATGTGTTTGTTTGTTTTGTTTTATAATTATTATTCCATCATAAATTTTAAAACTTTTTTGTCTAAAATAATAAAATGGTAAATAATGTTTCATATAAGAATCAATTGATTCTATTGATTGATGAATTTTCTTTTTCTTCTTTATATTTTTAGGATGCGCAAGGCTTTGGACACGTCGCCAAGAAAATTTAGAAAGATCCACACATTTTCATAAAGATATTACAATTATTGCTGGCTCTTTAAAGTCTGTCGTCACTCGAATTTTAATTTTAAATTGACAATAAAAAGGCTCTTGAGAAAATCGTGAAGGCAGGAAAAGGTTCACCATACTTCGTACCGACCGAAAAATCAAGAACATTCGCCTCTGAAATCTTAAAATAAACATTGCTCGTTTAACTACGATGATAACGACAAAGCTGTAAAGATTTCGTAGCGGAGATTTCGAAGGTGAAAAGGTTTTTTAGGTTGGCTGAAGAGAGTCTAATGGGACGGCGCGCGGCGAACTTCCATAAAAACATGCTTAGCTGGTGAGACAAAAAAAACGAGTCCAGCGGGCTATTGAAATACGATTGTTGCTCCTTGAGTCGAGTAAAATATAACTATTTTGAAAAATGCAATTGGTCAGCAACCATTTTCTTCTATTCATTCTTTTAATTTACAGGATTACAAGTGAACATTTTCGATGAATCTACTTGTCACATTTTCGTTGTCAAAAGGTATTTTGTAAGACATCCCGGTGAACCATTCCACGCTGAAAGCTTTGTAAACAGGGTTCAACATCAGGTTAGTGTCGTGGTATGGTTTGTCACCTCAGCCAAAGGCGTAGGCTGCCTATACATTGTAGAAAGGGGCACTAAAACAAGACCAACACAAGCGAGTATTAGAAACCCAGTAACTCCTCAGGTCAATCAATGGTGCCCTGATAATGAAAAATACATTTTAATGCATGATTTGGCACCGTACCACAGTGCTAAACGAATTACTGTATTTTTGCCTGAAAAAAATGACACTGCTTAGCTTTGGCCAGATAATCACCAAACATGAATCCCATAGAAAATATGAAACTCACCAAACGAGCAATCGCGAAAAAAATGATTACCAAGCAGCAGCAAGCAAGCATCAGTTGATTGAAACTATCATCAGAGAATAGCATCACAACTCCGAACTCCAGGAAAATGCCAAAACGTGTATTCAAAGCACGCCACGACGCATAGCAGCTCTTTTTGTACCAAAGGGTGGCATCACAAAATATTACAATTTATTCTATTCATTTTTAACTATACTTATAATGACGATACGAAGTATGTAGAACAGTTATACTTGTTTATGTTTATTTGTATATTTTGGAAATTTGCAATGAAATAAATAATATAAATATATAAGACACTCACAATTATAAATTTCTCACTAAAATCCAACCAAACTACAAAATTAAAAATCTCAATACTGTCCCTAGACAATTTTTTACTTTTCATCAAAATAGGCATTTTTTGAGAACTAGCCATACCTGCCCCCCTACCGCCTAAGCAATAGCAATCGTAATAGCAATCATTTATGACATCATTTTAGTCATTTGGCACCGCCTATGTGACGTTAGCCATCAATTGCTTAGCGTGGATTACGAAAGCAATCGTTGAATGAACAACTTTGATGGCTAACGTCACATAGGCGGTGCCAAATGACTAAAATGAAGTCATAAACGATTGCTATTGCTTAGGCGGTCGGGGGGTTGGTAACATTTAGTACTGAGATAAACTCTATATCGACGCTTATTACAGGCTTTCTGAAAAAGACTTTTTTTTTAATGTGAGACTTTGATATGAGATTATTAAACTAGTAGAAACATCACGTTCCATTTTTCTCTCCCTAGTATTCATCGTTGTCTCTCTACACTCAAAATATGTAAATTCTACAACGTTACTTGATACATCGAACGCATGTGGTAGGCTGACACTCGAGCCCAACAATTTCGGGTGCAAATTGCATGAAACACGCCCAACCTAGCGTTATAAATCACTTCACCCCCGCGTAATAAATCGTATTTTAAAGATATTTTTTCTGCGTAACTGGTTTCATTATCATTGCCTGTCCAATCACTGACGGCCATAAACAATATCCCATCACACGTAATTAAAAACCTTTTAAAATTACATTACTGCGACCACGAACGCGTAATGACATTCATGATTATACAATCCAGTTAAATCCAGTTTAGAGCGCATAAAACCGGTTATTTACGATTATTTTCGCCTGGGATTACTAATTGAAGCGTCAGGTGACATTTTTCGCATGTAACGAATAGATTAGATCACTTTTTAGCGGCGAGTGTCAAATGAGAATCGGTTTGCTGTGAATAAATGACGAGTTTTGGCAGTTTGGTGGTAATCAGTTTTCACGATTTTTAATAATGAAAAGCAGTTATTTTTTAGTTAGAAGCTCGTTCAATATATCATTCTAATAGCGTAAAAAAACTGTTATGAGATCTAGAATGCTTATAAATATCTCATGATGCCATAAAAGCATCTTAGCAAGAAAATACTTAAAGAGTTATCTTTGTGATAAGCATTTCAAAAATCCGAAGCGAACGCAGGATTTGAACCTGCCCCTTCGGATCACTAGCCCACACTAGATTTTATCTCAAAGATAACTCTTTGAGATCAAAACTAGTGTGGAAAGCACTGAAAATAAAATCATAACATTGATTTAGCAGTGCGTCATCTCTCGTCAATCTTTAGAAGTTCTAATAACTTCTAGTTGAGTGATAACCTGTCTAATACGAGTATCACAGGTGGCGCCACCAATGCTATAAGTTGGTGTAATATAAGCACTTCAAAGATTTGAAGCGTGCGTAGGAGGCGGGCTGGCTCAGTTGGTTGGAGCGTCGGGCTAGTGATCCGAAGGGGCAGGTTCAAATCCTGCGTTCGCTTCGGATTTTTGAAATGTTTATCACAAAGATAAATCTTTGAGAAAAAACCTAGTGTGGAAAGCACTCAAAATAAAATCATAACAAAGAAAATACTTGTTATGAACATGCTAGTATAAAACATTTTAACAACTTGATAGATAAAGACCGATATGGCTGTCATAAGTAACACCATATTATTAATTCTGTGGTAACACTACCCTCTTGGATTTGAAGGCTGAGCCTACCAGTCGAGCAGTGCAGTAATGGGATTGCCAGCAGCTCTGCAGTGTAAGCCCTGTCTAGCCGACCATGCGATGAGGCTTCTATTGCACACAAATATCGATCAGAAACTAGATATTTGTTTGAATTGAAAATGTGCGCATTTCAAATTGGTTCGCAACTTATTATAAAATTGGTACAAACTTATTTGCTTTCACAGGCTTGATAGATATAAACACTTTAATTTGACATACCTAATGTGAAAAGAAATCTAAACCATCAAGTTCAATATTTAAAATCGTAAAGAAATAAAATCACAAAGAAGTAAAATCAGAAAACCTATGGACTCGGTTGACCTAGGTCAAAGTTTCATTGGAAAGAAATAAAATCAGAAAACTTTGGGACTTGTTTGGCCTTGATGCAAGTTTTAACCTAAAGATTTCAGTGGTACAGGTGTCGTCAATGTTGAGGTTGGCAACCTTAAAGATACGCAAAGTCACCTATACCTACTTAGCATCCGAGATAATAAAAACAGCGATAAATTAGCATCAAAAAGCCCATTAGAAAGTATTCGGCCCGTAACCCCTGTGCCGACAATGGAGTCACACGCGGCTGCGCTGCACTCACAATGGCACTGCTGCATGGCAACAAAACGAGGAAGCAGCGGCAGATGGACAACTGCTGGATTCTCATTCTGACCGTTTTTGTTGCGAATGATTCCGCGCTTGACCACTAATACGCCTGATGGTAAGCGACGTTATGGTCGAAGATAGTCGGAAACAAGAAAGCCGGCTGTCTATTGCATTCCCTGGTCGTAGGTAGGTAAGGTACGGATCAGAGACCTTGAGTCGAACCACTTTGTACGTGGAGAAGGGAAACCAACAATGTAAGGATGGTAGTGAGGCGTCTTTCTACCTACTTCTATCTATTTTCTATTTTTTTTTATTTACGCGGTGTCAGTCATATACCTAACGGTTATACTAAAGCATACTAATGGTTTTTATAAAGCAAATTGGAATCGAATTCAAGACTGCATTTTATATATTGTATGCCTATTTTTAAAAAAATATTACCTATATGGTAATCGTCACATTAATGTAGTCCCCGCGATACAAGCTTTGCTTAGTGCAGGGACTACAAGCATAATATTTTGAAATTTATTTTGTATACATAGTGCACTTGTTAATGTACCTTTAAGTTCAATGTACTTACATGTTTTATGAAAATAAATTATTTTGTATTTTTTGTATTATTATTATTATTTTTTTACCCTGGACTCATATAACACTACTGTTAAAGCTGGACAAGTGTGTTAAACTATACCTAGAATTAAAAAAAAATGTAGGTACTACTTATGTATGTCATACTCATACATCTATCTCCATAATCTGTTGCAAAAACGATTCAATTGTGTCCAAGTGGCAACACAAAAGGTGCCAGATTAACAAAGAGTTACTACGCCGGTTTTACGAACACTTATTGTGCTCTACCGTATATTTTAGCAGTGTTTTATCCAATATGTACATGGTATCCATTTCGAAAACATACTAGTTAATTACATCATTGGTAATAATGTAGGTAAGTTAAATAATTTTAAGTTACAAATTTATACTACCTAGTACTTTTTTTTTTTTTTTAAATAAAATGTTAGTAGTAGTAGTAAATAGTACTAGTAGTAGTAGTAGTAGTACTAAAGTAGTAGTAGTAGTAGTAGTACTAGTAGTATTAGTAGTACTACTACTACTACTAGTACTTAAATGTTTTTTATTAACATTTCTTTGTTCAGTAATTAATAAAAATGCCCAAAAGATTGTTACATGTTTTTCAGCAACATAGTCGCCATTTTGAACTAGATAAAGTTTCACCTCCTTTGTTTCACTATGGGTTGCGAATAATCTTTATAAACTATCTAAATAAGTAAAAAGAGTTGCTCGGAATAATTTTACTTGTATGACGTAATTAAATAATTCGCGTTCCAAACGAATAATTTAAGTTAAATGGGAATAAAATTCCCGTTTGTCTCATAGAGGCAGCCACCTAAGGGACATATGGGAATAGACCTTTGTTATGCAGGTTCTTACTTTGCAAAGTGCAGTGCAGGTATGTACTCGTACTATACAGGGTTATCTGCTTATCCTGTACAAAGCTGAAAGGGGGTGAGTATGGACATATTTTACTATGGGGCCAACCAGGAATTCGAGAAAAAAATAGCTGTTCCATACAAAGATGCGATTATTGAATTGACAAAATGTATTTATTTTATTAATGGCCCTATAGCAAAATTTGTCCATAATGATGGTTTGAATCACTCCCTTTTAGATTAGTGCACCAATTATGTATGACGTTGTATACTCATCATTATATTATTATTGAACAACTTTTACTATGCTATGGGGCCACTTGCGAATTTGCGGAAAATAGTGATAAATAAAATGAGAGGAAAAGAAAAAAAAAATAACAAAACAACTGTGACACCAGGGCTAGTCACCCGGCCTGTTCGATTTAATTTAGGTACCTAATTTACCGAAAACTTTGCGTGTATAAACTAAGGTCAATGTCGATGTCACAGCTAAGGTCAGGTCAAAATAAGTGTCCAGGGATCAAAGTATCCAGGGACCTGTAGTACAGGGTAGGTATATTTTTCGATAAAATTACTTTGACCATGTGATAATATTTAGTTATTGGGATCCTTTGATCAGCTAGATATTCTTTCGTCATTCAAACAAGAAATGACAAAGATAAACCTTGTCAAAGTTTGGGAGTGGGGGTCGTGACGTCCTCTCTCTCACAGATGTCTATACATTTATTTTGTATGGCACTTGTGACGTCACGCGGAACTGTAACAGGCTATATCCTCAATATTTTTTGTTTAATTGACAAAAGAAAAAATACGTGTTTAATATTTTATGATAGTCTATCTGACATTCTTAGACATTCATAGTATATCTGACAAAGTATAATAATAACAGATAACGAAGAAATTAAAGAACGATGGAAAGGGTACTTTGAAAAGCTAATGAATGAAGAGAATGATTGGGATGGAAGGTTGGAGAGCGCGCCAGTAAATATAGGTGTTGTGAAAGACATACGTGTCAACGAAGTACAAAAGGCTGTTCAAAGTATAAAGTTAGGCCTGATGGGATACCGATCGAAGTATGGAAGTTTCTGAGAGTGGATGCATGGCTATGGTTGACTTTATTCTTCAATAAGTTGTTACAAGAAGAAGCAATTCCTGACGAGTGGTGTAACAGCGCGTTGGTTCCTATTTTCAAAAACAAGGGTGATGTTCAAGTTTGTCAACTATCGAGGAATAAAGCTCATGTCACACAGTATGAAAGTCTGGGAAAAAGTTATTGAAAGACGATTGAGAGAGGAGACGTATGTGAACCCGAATCAGTTTGGATTCATGCCTGGACGCGGAACAGCAGATGCCATATTTGCCCTTCGACAACTTTGTCAAAAGTACAGGCGAGCACATAGAAACATGCACATGGTATTCGTTGATCTGGAAAAGGCCTACGATAGAGTTCCCCGTAATGTCTTATGGTGGGCCCTGAAAGAAAAGAAAGTGCCAGGGAAATACCTGCGTCTTATCCAAGCTATGTATAGCAGAACCACTACGTACGTTCGGTCCGCGGCTGGTAAAACCGAAGAGTTCAATGTGGCTGTAGGCTTACATCAGGGATCGGCTCTAAGCCCGTATTTGTTCCTACTTATTATGGATGCATTGACATCAGACATACAAAAGATAACTGATAACTGGCATTGATAACTGAGCGCTGCCGTGACTCGGATACTCGGATTGTGGGTCTTCGGAGCGGAGGTCTTCAGGTGGCTTAAAAAATTTGACATCAGGGCTTGCCACCCAGCCTATTGTTCGTGCGAACTTTCTTTGTCATATTACCATAGATTAAGACGTTACTTTGTTTAATTTCCAGCCTTTATTAATTGGCAGCCTTATCGCATAAAGTAAGCTACCAGGCAATCATAAGCATGTAGTTATGACGTCACGGCTGGCAGCACCGCAACGGAGATAAGGGAAGGGTTGCATTCGACGAGAGTATTGATTGAAACGACGGTCAAGGCGACGCCGCGAGCTCCACAAGTTAGGGTCGGACCCCACCGACCCTAACTTGTGGAGCTCGCAGCGTGATTCCCAATTATTTACCTAAAACGGTTTTTGAATAATAAATGATAAAAGTGACAAAGATTGTGAATCGTGGAGTTATTGGATGAAATCGCTGATAATAAATTATAATTTCATAAAATATTATGTAGAAGGTTTTTACTTTTGTGTGGGAGTTTTTTTCGGAAACTATTCTTGAATAAATGAACTTGTCGACGATATTATTGAAAAAGCTATATTTATTATGATTTTTAGGCACATTCTGGACGACTGGGAGAAGAGGGAGGAATCTTGGCTTGTCTGGCTTCTTGGCTTGACCGTAGTGGTCTGATTTGCCAATGATGATGAAATTAGTGTGTCCCTTACAATTTGACTGACTTTCAATGATCTACCCGAAACTGCTATGCGTGTTGCATCCTAGACCGCATATCTGCAGTGGGTTTCAAATTAGTCGATTCTTTATTTAGTCAGTCATGAGTAGTCAAAGGCAAACCTATATAAATTAAAAATAAAAAAAACACAGACATAATCGGCTCTAACTTTTTTAAACGATAACTGAGAAGTTTTTCTTTTACACAACTGCAAGAGACCATAGATATATGTATACAGTTTAAATTTCAACTCGATATCTTTACTCGTTCCTGAGATAAAGAGTCTTGACATACACACAGACGATCAGACGGACAACAAAGTGATCCTATAAGGGTTCCGTTTTTTCCGTTTGAGGTACGGAACCCTAAAAACACTTCTGATTTTTTTTCGCGATATCAAAGTTAATAATGAATTCGAAATTCATTATTCGTTTAAATTTACCTTGTAATATTCAAAGTACACAATAAAGGCTTTTTATTTTATTATTAATTGTTTTATTATATTATTTGTTTAGAGAAACATTACCTTTATTAACTATTTAACTATCAAAATCTATTTTTAATCGAGAAAAAATTATACTTTAAATTATTTCAGTGCTTACCTTCTCATATATGGTAAAGGTACTTACGTAATTTAATTTTGTCGCAATAAAGTTCCTCCAACAATACCTAACATTAACCAGACCAACTAAAGTATAAAGAAAAACCTTAATCCGGGTCCCAAACTACACAGGCTGCGCCGCACCCTTATTATACAGGGTGGTCATAAACCGCGTCCCACCTATTTTGCAATCGTAAAAACGTCTCGTAAATTCTGCGTCACAAATGCGACTCATTGTTGGTGGCAGATAGGAACCCTCCGGGGTGCGGGAGGGGCCCCGAGACCCCTGAGGGGCCTGGGACCCCTGAGGGGCCCGATAAGTTGCGATGATGCACACTTGACGTGCGTCGATAGTTTCTGATGGAAGGGTCCTGATGTTGCACATTTGGCGTTTAGGTTACGAGGGTTTGCGTTCAAATTATTTCGCTTTGTTTTTGATTCACGTGAATACGTTAGGAAACTGAATGATTTAAATTTGCTTCGTTTACAGTTTTGTTTTATTTTTTTGCAATATAGATGCTAACTGTCAAAGAACAAATGTAAAACTGTAATTACATAATGTTTACATAATTACATAATGTTTGTGCTGAATGTAATTCATTTTACCTTCACTATCTTGGCCACTTATGGACATAGGCCTTCCAGTTTCCCTATTAGATTCCTATGTAATTCAGTCATAGGACGTTTTCACTTATTACTTACTTGAAATATAAATTAAGATGCAAAATTCACGTTTTTTAGTCCCTATTAACGGTAACTACGTTCTTAGTTACGTAATTAACATGATTTTTGAGGACGAACAAAGAAAATCAGTCCAAAACCGGGCAACTCAAATCGATTTCTTTACTTTCAAAACCATCACAAACAATCGTCATTCCCACTTATCCAATGCATTTGTTAACAAAAGCTTGACAATAATCTGTCATCCCCACGGCCGCCATATTGTTTTTAAGTTACGACACTTTAGGACAATGGCTCGGAAATCCGCAGAGAAGCACTCACAACTTCCAGTGCCATAAATGCCATAAACTTGAATGGCTCCGAATAATTTACGCTTCCCATAAAGTTTGCATAATGTCGGCGAAAAAATTTGAGGGGCCCCGATAAATTGGAACATCCTCTATGCCGCGCTCAAATTGAAATTGATTTCCATTTTTTTGTTCAATTTGTTTGAAAAATCACGCTTATAATGCTGTTTTAATGAAATGTCATTTTGCGGTATTTCGTTTATTGGAAAATAAATCTTATTTACTACGCTACATCTAGATCATAAAATCAGCTGTGAGTCAACCACTGCTGGACATATAGATTTCCTATAATAACTCTTGGAAGCTGCTTGCATCTAGGCCGTCATCAAAATCTGTCCACCTAAGTAGTCAATGGACGTCCTACGCTGCGCTTGTCGGTACGTTTCAAGAACTTTTCCCTATCAGCCATCAGTTCTTAGGGCTTTGTGCCCTGCCCACTGCCACTTTAAGTTACTAATCTGCTGGACTATGTCGGTAACTTGTGTTAGCCTCTCGGATCGTTCGGATCTCCTCATTTCTCATTCAATCGTGTAGAGTATTACAGTACAGAGAGACTGAACATCTAGCTCAAAGCTATTATATTATAATCTTTGATGAAGTTTGAAGGACGTCAGAAAGCAAAAGTAAAAATAATACCTATCAAAATTTCTGTATTTATTCCCAGTGTTACTACCAATCTTACTACCAGTAGTAAGAACGGTAAATGAATTACCATTGTTTCTACTGCAGTTGAAAGTTGTTAGAACAGTAAAAATAAATTACCTGTGTTACTACCGTAAAACTAAAACAACAAAAATAAACAAAGCAGGACAACTCTAGCATGACAGGTGTCAAACTGACAGCTGTCAAACTAAAATACTATGATTTTTTTCAGATCATAGTTCAAGTCAAATATCATAGTGACAGCTGTCATTCTGGAATTCATAATAGAGTTGCATTACAGGTAGCAAAGTGACAACTGTCAAACTTAAAAATGGTATATGTAGTCCCGTAACTGTCGATTTTAGACTTTTGCTGTCTCTGCAAAAGTGAAAGAATTCAACAAAATCCAGATGACAGATGTCAAACTTCACAAAAGTGAAAGAATATCTCGTCGAGTGAAAAGAGTATCTAATGCTCAAGAAGCGACGAATGGAACGAATTAGTTAATAGTTAGTTATTTTTAAGTTTGACAGCTGACACATTGCCACCTGTAATGCAACTCTATTATGAATTCCAGAATGAAAGCTGTCACTTCGATTTCTGTCATATTTGACTTGAACTATGGCCTGAAAAAAAAATACATTTTCGTTTGACAGCTGTAACTTTGACACCTGTCATACAACTCTGGCGTGACAGGTCATATTTTGTTTCTTATTGTTATTTTAGTTTTACGGTAGTAACACAGGTAATTTATTTTTACTGTTCTAACAACTTTCAACTGTAGTAGTAACAACGGTAATTCATTTACCGTTCTTACTACTGGTAGTAAGATTGGTAGTAACACTGGGAATAAACCGTTAAATTCTACAATAAAGAATTCTATTCATCATATTATAAGACCTCTCGTAAAAAAGATTTTATGGGCTAGTAAAAATCTTATTCAAACCAGTGTGCATAAAAATATTGATTTCAAAATAATACCAAAAGAAGGAACATAGATAGATATAATGGAAAAGCTGGGTGGTACCAAAGAAGATATAATAATACTACGTAGTGGTATCAAAAATATAATGGGTGAACGATGTTCCAGGATGCGGAAAGACAACTTGGGTAGTTGCACGTTTTGATGTGGTCAGAGACCACAACGACCGAGGCAGCCAAAGACCTGAGGGAGAAGCTAGCGCTCCGAGTAGGAGACCTAGTGAAAACTAGCGTGAGCACCATGGCTTCTGTTCTCGTTAATGGTTTCGGGGAGCGCGAGAGCTAACGTCGTCTCCTGGTAGACGAAGCTCTTATGAAACATTTTGAAGCCATAGTCATGGCTGCCCGGCTGTCTGATGCTGGCGAACTCATTCTCATCGGAGACGTCAACCAGTTACCTAACATTGACAGGGAAAATCTCTTCAATTTGAGGTACCATCGACCGAACCTGGTTACCAACATCGACCAGGAGCTGTTGTGTTCGCATCGGAACCCTATGGATGTCGCATATGCGCTGAGGGATATATGCTCAGGTATATATTCTTTGGTGGCTCAAGTCTGATCACTAGAGCTAAAAAGCTTCAAGGATTCGCGGATCTCTTCCATACATACATGACATGACATAGACATACACACAGACGGACAGACGGACAACAAAGTGACGAAACATTGTTAATAAAAGGTACAGGTCCCGGAGTCTGTAGAGTGTAAAATACAAATAAAAAAAAAGTAAAAAAAAAAGATAGATATCATACAAAAATACTAAATAATCTGTGTAAATGTGAAATTACTTAACCATGAAAATTATATGGCGTAGCTACTACTGATATCAGAATTTTGAAACTTGGGACAGACCCACCCTTTAATAAAATAATAACCACTAAAACTAACCGGGCTAGAACCACTAAACACGGCTTTTACGCCTATCTCAAAGTTACCATTTTATACGTTTCAAGTGGCAACCCTAATTAAACACCCCATCCCTTAAGTGGCCAAAGTGTAATCCCCATCCATCTCAATAAACTCGCTAACGACGAACTATAAAATTAACAATGCCGTGTAGACAAAATAGAATTCCATTATTTTAATCAGAAGTTCCCTTTTACGCGCCCTCTGAAGATGGACCGCTTACAGCGCTCATTCAGCTCCACCCTGAAAAGTAGACAAAAAGACGTATGTACCACACTGTCTAAATCACTTACGACCTATTTCTACTACATCATTTCTCTAACCTAAGCAAAGAAGACGTTATCTCCGTTCCGTACAGTCTACATTCGTTAGTTTTCCCCTGTGACTATAAACAAAAAGGGCATAACTGCCTGTCAGTTGGTACGAGTTACGCCCTATAACAGCTGTATAGGTTTTCAGTGAATGGTGAGAGCGACCACTCCACTTGACCTCTGGTAGCGTGTTGATCCAACATAGACGAGAGGTCTCTTGTACCGGTCGATAAATTCTTCCCCACCAGTTTAGCAGGAGATTGCCTTTCACGTCTTTTTCAAGGAGATGGAGGTCTGAATATCTAGTTTCGTATTTACGTCAGATTCTTTGTCCCCAAGGCATAGAGGTTTTACTTACCCGCTTTTGGGTAAGTATATCAGAGTCAGTAATATGGATACGTGATGCGACTATCCAAATCGTTTAGTTCCCTCGCTTCTTTTGGCTTTATTAAACTGTTTTGGAAGGTTTTGAAGCGTGCCTACTATTTTAAGGTTAGATGTTTAGGAGCCCTCCTATATTATAGATATTTACAGAATCCTTATAATATTTTAGATCTGAAAATTGATAAAAGTACTTCTTGTTATAAATAATCTACAAAAAGAAGTGAAATCCAACAAAAACATTAATCTAATGTGGAGCCAAGCTTCTAACTCTACAAGTCCTTACTTCTCAAACTCTACACCTTATTCAATATTTATTTTATGCGGCTTGGCTGTTTCACTAACTGCGCATGGGCGTAAAGTGAAGATTAATTAATTATTTACTGTTCACTTAGTTCTTGTTCTAACGAAATGGCCAAGTCACATATATTGAATAAGGTGTAGAGTTTGTGGAGTAAGGACTTGTAGAGTTAAGACGTGTAGAGTTAGAAGCTTGGCTCTACATAAGATCTGACAACTTTTTGAAAGTGCGAACTGTGGTCTTGGCTATATTTCACATGGAAATGTTTTTGTTGGATAGGTTTTACATCTTCCAGCCTCTCCTATAGGTACATTTCCAATAGGACTAATTACATTCAGCGCAATCTCGTTTATCACCATTACACTAGGTACTCGCTATTGTAATACTTAATGTAACTAGAGAACTCTAATAACATCTAGGACTCTAGTAGTACCTATTTCATAATAAGTAAGTAGGTACCTAGTTAATACAAAAATAAGTTAATAACATAAATATAACTAGACCATATTAGAATTATTGTGAATAGAAGTTAACAGAACTATGCCCCTTAAGCCACCAGAACACAGAGCAAACCAAACGAAAACAACTCACTGAGCCCATCAAACAAAGGACGTGACCGAAGCGAACATGCAACGCCGCGCGCGCGAGCTCGCAACGCCGCGCACATACGCCGGCCGGCAATTTCTCCCATATTGTTACGTATGTACTTGTGTATTCGCGATTTGCGCAGTCAATACGAACGAGCGCGGCCGAACGAGCGAGCGAGCGAGACCGAGCATTCCTGCCGCGCGCCAGTCGTCCACTGCCGCGCGCCAGCGAGCACGCGCGCCGCTCGCTCGCTTCACTAAACTGCATTCTCGAACATTCCATTTGGAATAATTCATTTATTCCTATCCTGTAAGTATTAATAACCATATTTTGTACTTGTCCAGTGTAATGTCATTTGAATTCAGTTATTGTATGCGTGTTTGCAGTCATTGTTCTGATTCTGCGATGTACTCGGCTACCCAAGTATGTTTATTTATGTTCGCGGCGTGCGTAGAATCTTGAACGTTGATTGAGTAACCTATAACTACGTACGCTATAGATGCTAAGTATCTATTATAAGGCTCGTTTGTTTTGCGGTTGGGATGACTAAGAATTGTTAAGATGGTTTTATACTGATCTAATAAGAAACTAGGTGGGGTTGGCATTTTTAGAGTACCGTACCTCAAACGGAAAAAAACGGAACCCTTATAGGATCACTTTGTTGTCCGTCTGTGAGTATGTCAAGACTCTTTATCTCGGGAACGCGTAAATATATCGAGTTGAAATTTAAACTGTATACGTACTTAAGTAGGGAGAAGTGGTATACTTGATCCCCGAGGATACATGATCCCCCATTTAAAATTAGCGTCAAAAACTGTTTAAAGGTGTTCTGTTGGCTGCATTGGGACGCCGCCATGATGGCTAGTACAAATAGTAAACATTAAACCGAAACAACAGCTCGTTGCCAAAATAATTGGAAATTTATGTTTTTACCGGATCTTACTTGTTTTGTTTAGTGTACGACAATTCGAAAAACTTCAGGTACGTGTACTTTACAATTTTTTGTTTGTATTTATGAAATATTGTGTGTATTTAGCTGTGTAAATTCAATTATTTCCGAGTCAAATGTTTTCATCTTGTTGCTGTTTTTTTCCATTTTAAATAAAGTTACTGCTTCGGGATAGTTGATCCCTTTTGCTAGGGGGATGCTTGATCCCGGAGTCAAGTATCCCACCTATAATTCTTTTGTTTGGGTCAAGAAGTAAATCTCATAACTTCCGTTCTTTTAGATGCCGCGGAAGTACGTATCGAAGCAAGGAGCCATGAAGAGGGTACCTTACGACCCGGAGACCTTGAAAAATGCGGTCCAAGCAGTTAAAGATGGAGCTGCTTACAAAACCGTCGCAAGAGAATTTAAAATTAATGTCATGACACTTAAAAGGCTATGCCGTCGAGACTCTTATGTTCAACCTGGTTTTACCAATAGACAAATTTTGTCCAAACGTCACGAGGATGAGCTAGGAGCGTATCTTGTTCATATGTCTAAAATGTATTATGGACTTACCGTTGTACAATTGCGTAAGGTAGCTTACCAATTCGCCAAAGCAAATAAGATGAAATACCCCTCTTCATGGGATCACTCGCAACAGGCGGGTCGCGATTGGTATCGTGGATTTTTGGAGAGACAGCAAACTTTATCCTTAAGAACTCCAGAGCCTACCAGCTTGGCGCGAGCGACAGCGTTTAATAAACACACCGTGGCGGAATTTTTTGGAAATTTGACTGCAGTTTTTAATAAGCACGAATTTACTGCCGAAAGGGTGTGGAATATTGACGAAACAGGGGTAACAACTGTCCATAAACCCAGCAAAATTATTGCAGTTAAGGGTTCCAAACAAGTAGGAAAAATGACATCAGCCGAACGAGGTGAGCTAGTTACCGTTTGTGCCTGTAACAACGCTGCCGGGGGCCACATCCCGCCATACATGATATTCCCCCGAAAAAACTGGCAGGATAGGTTCCTCAATCATGCCCCTCCTAGCAGCGATGCAACTACTCATCCTAGTGGATGGATGACGGGCGACAGTTTTATAAAATTCCTCAAGCATTTTGTTCGTCATGTTCAACCCAACGCTGATAGGAAACACCTCATCATCATGGACAATCACGAGAGTCATTGTTCTGTCGACGCCCTCAACTACGCAAAAGACAACGGAATCGTTCTTCTCACAATTCCACCACACACATCCCACAAGTTGCAGCCATTAGACAGGACTGTTTTTGGCCCCTTAAAAACCTTTTATTCTCAGGCAGCATCAAATTTTATGCTGAGACACCCCGGGAGAACAATCACAATCTACGACGTTTCGGAACTGTTAGGGGAAGCTTTCCCAAGGGCTATGGTGCCTACCAATATAATTAGTGGCTTCAGGGCGGCTGGAATATGGCCCATAAATGCCGAAATTTTCACGGAGAGTGAGTTCATGACCAGTTTAGTTACGGACCGCCCTCCCCCTTCTCAACTTGAAGAACCAACACAGAGAAGTGTGATAGCGTCGGACTGCCCTCTCCCTTCTCCACTTGAGGAGCCCGTACAAAGCAGCAGTGTGAGTGAACGCGCTTCCCCATCCTTACTTGGAGGATCAGTGCCGATGCAATTTTCACCACAGGACATCATGCCCTACCCCAAGGCAGGTCCACGTTCGCAGTCGTCGCGCGGGAGAAAGCGAGGACGTACTCGCATCCTAACCGATACTCCGGAAAAAGCAGCCATCGAAGAACAATCAAATAAAAAGTTGGCGAAGATAGCGGAGATAGAAATGAAAAGGAAGATTAAAGAAAATAGGCCTACCAAGAAAACAGTGAGACAAATCTTTTCACTAAAAAAAATTGACGATGACACCTCATCTGATTCTGATGAATGTCCTCCACTTCCATCGTCGTCAGGGGGGGAAGAAGAGTTATGCAGTGATGGCGAGGGTCATAGAACTTTTGAGCCCATCAGAAAAGAAGTAGGGGAATTTGTAGTTGCAATTTACAATGGTTTGTCATACCCAGGAAAAATTACAAAAATACATGAAAACGGGGCTACAATAAAAGCAATGGAAAAAAGTGGAAGGCTTTGGAAGTGGCCAGCAAGGGACGACGAAATATTTTATGTGTGGGGTGACATTTTGGGACACTTGCCGGAGCCGACGAAAGTTTCAAAAACACGTGACATTTATTCCGTGCCACTTCTCGAATAATTTTCCCATTTATTTTTTGTCTGTGTTTTATTTTGTACCTACTCATCTTTCGAATCGTTAATTACAACTTATTAATTGTAGACCTAAGTTTATTTAGTTTCCATATTTAGTAGGCCTATGGCTGAAACTTTGAGGGGTGGGATGATTGATCCTCCGGGATCATACAACCCACTCACCGGGATCAAGTATCCCCATAGGGAGGGTTACTTGATCCTTGTGTCGGACTTTAAAAAAACTCTTTTGGTCGTTTTTTTTAATAAATAAGAAGGTCTGTATTGGTGCTAAATCAGTAATATTGAACGGAAATACATGTGTGATTTAAAAGAAAGTCAGATTTATGAAAATGGTTCGAATTACTAAAAGAAAACCAAAACAGGGATCAAGTATACCACCTCTCCCCTACATATATGGTCTCTTTCAATTGTGTAAAAGAAAAACTTCACAGTTAGCGTAAAAAGTTAGAGCCGTTTATGTCGTAAAAAAACGCATATTTCGACACTCACAAAAATCAAAACCTACAGGCTTAGATTATTTACAAGTAAATATATAGTAGATTATTTACAAGTAAATAATCAAAGCCTACAGGGTACTTACCGTAGACATAGAACTATGAAATTTGGCGAGAAGCATTGTCTTAGAGTACAAATATAGGAATAAATCTGAAAACTGTACAATCACAAAAAAATAGGGACTCAAAATTCACAAAATTTGGGTTCAAAATTCAAAGTGAGTAAATCGTATCATGTAAGGTATCATATAAAGGAACTTCATTAGCACATGCTAAAACAGGTTTTTAATTATTTTAACAAATGTGTAATTTTAGATGTACTTACCTATGACGAGAAAAGTGAAAAAAAAATATTTTAACAACTTACTTCCCAATTTTGTAAAATTTTCTGAATTTGTACGGAACCCTCGATGTGCGAGCTTGAATCGCACTTGTCCGGTTTTTTTTTTAAATGAGTTGGCCGTAGTTAGCAAAAAGGAGCCTTTTTGGTGAATTACGTTCAATTTTAATTCGCATCGGTTAAGATTTCATTTTATAAGCGTTTTCACAGTTAGTCCCTTAGTAAAAGTTGTTCATAATGGTCAACATATACTTACACCAATGAAAGTATTTGTAGGTACTTTACAAAGCAACATCCTGTACAATATACAGGGTTAGTCAAAGAGGCTATCATACTAACACCCAGTTGCAGAAAGCTCATCATTAAAACGTCATTACGTAAAGGCTCATTATCGCTAATGAATTCATTATTTTAATGCTGTTGCACAAACTTGCCCTTAGCCTCTTTAAATCTATTTAATGCTCCTTTAACTAAAGACGGCATTAAAGTTCAATAAACCATGTTGCCATTTATCAAATTACTCTACTGAACGAAATGAGTGAATATTTGCGTTTTGTTTTTACTAGTCTATTATTATTTTGCATAATCGAAACGCAAAAATCAACTGTCATCTGTCAGTGACTGTCAGTGTCACGTGTTCGTTTCGGAAATTTCGGAATTCGTAAATCGCTCGAGTTCTTAGTTTGTGAATTGCTGTGTGAATTTCATTATATTTACTCATAAAAATGGCGGATAAATTAAATAAAAAGCGAGAACGTGGAGCTAACTACACTCCAGAAGAAAAAACATTGTTGGTTGATCTCGTATTGAGGTAAGTACTTCAATATTAACCCAACTCTTTGTAGCATGTACTAGGCACCTAGCTTTTCTATGAAATACGTTCCATTACTTAAGTATTTACTTTTATATTTTCAGATATAAGCATATTATTGAAGATAAGAGTACAGGAGGTCACATTTTAAATAAAAAAAAACAAGCTTGGCGAGAAATAACCTTTAAATATAACAGTAATTGTACCACGGGTCCCAGACAAATAGAACAATTAAAGGCCTTGTACGATAATATGAAGCAGAAGTCTCGTAAAGATGTCGGAGAGAGAAATGTAAATATATACTTCACTATGTTAGCAATCTCTTGAAAATAACACGCTATTTATTTCATTTCTATGTTCTTTCAGAAAATTTCATATGTCAACAGACAGATTCAAAACCAAAATGGGCAGATAGAAAATATTATAACCAAAGAAGAACTTGCCACAGCTCTAAAAAATATAAAAGAAGACAAGGTAATGTTCATAATTATAAAGTCTAACATGACATTATAATATCACCATGGTGTTTAAATATATTTTTCTTTTGGTTGTAGGTACAGCTGCACAAAACTGGTGGTGGTTCTTGGAAACCAAAGATGACCGACAGTGACTCAAAAATATTATCAATTATCCAAGACCAAGTTGAGCCACTTTCAAATCCGTGTGATAGTGCAGCGACATATTTTAATGGTAAACAAAAAAATTATATTAAGTTACTCATATGTTAGCAAATATCTCATGAAAAATTAGCAAATTCCTTAGCTTCCTTCAGAATATTGTAAATGATACATTTTTTAAGTTTATTGTATTGTTTTTCCATCAGATGAGATCATTATTGACCAAATCAAGGCCCCGATGGTGGGAACTGAAGAAATGGATTTAGCGACAACTTCAGGTAAACTTTTAAAATAGTGCGATGACAACAGATTTAATTATACTGTTTAATTTTATTACTGTTTAATAATTCACTATGGACTTGCAGGTACTACAGACGTCTTAAATTTACCCATACAAGCTGATTATGGGGATATGTGTCCATTATCTCCATCCACTGTGTTTAATTATGCTATAACACATGAAGCAGAGATGAATACAGCAGGTATAAATATATTGTTTTAAAATTATTTTACGAACTCAACTTTTAAACATCCCACAGCTGGAATACAGTTCTATCGCCGAAGGGTCCTAAAGCCTTATTCCACCACACTGGCCAAGGCGATGGATTGATGGATGCTGATGGATTCACATGTGGCATCGAATTTCTTCTCAAGACATGCAGAATCTCACAATGTTTTCTACATATGCCATCGAATTTCTTCTCAAGACATGCAGAATCTTACAATGTTTTCTTTCACCAACAGTGGTGTTAAAACAACTATTATTTGTACATATTTTCAAAAAACCATTGGCTGTAGTTCTTCCACTTGAGCCACCATGATAAAATGATATTGTAAATATATCATGTAACATAATCCATCCTACACTTGTTGCTATCAACATTGTCAATGTTATAGTTCAATGATGTCAGGTTGTAGACCATGTCATAGATGAATCTATGACCATGTATACCTCAGGTTATATAGAAGTGTGCCATGCCATGTGATATGAAAGCGATGTTGATCATTACCATCATCATTTCAGCCGTAGGATGTCCACCGCTGGACATAGGCCTTCTCCTTCTCCACAGCCCGGTAGTGACATGTATCATGGCTAGTTATTTGAAAGTAATACTATGTAATATAAATGTTTCAGGTCCAAGCCAAAATAATTTATTGATAGTTACTACGCCTACAAACATAGCAACTCCAGTACGGAAGACACTAAAGAATAATGGTACATTACATTTATATTAATTATATTTGCATGTGAAAAAAATACTTCAGTTTAGTATTCACTTCATTCACAATAATTAAAGTAGGTATTATTATTTCGTATTCACTCATTATTATCAACATCACAATGTGTTTAAAATTTTTTTCATTTTCATTTCAGCCCTGAAGAAAGTGAAAAAAACAACTTCAGCAGAAACCCTCAAAAGAATTTATTTTAAGAAAAAATGCGAAAATGCCTATTTAGAGCGGAAGAAGTTAATGACAGAAATATTAAATGCAAAACAAGAGCACAAATTAAAAATGATGATTTTAAAAAAGAAATTAGATAAATTATGAATAAATATTAAAATGAATACTAACTGGTCTTGTTATTGTTGTTGTGATATAAAATATAGATGAAAATATGTATGTATGTTTATTTATCACCACATCACCACAGCTCTGAAAAGACTGAACAGATTTTGATGAAATTTTATATGATAAGACTCGAGTCTTCTAGTAAGCTAATAGTTTTTAATAATAAAAATGTACCAGTCTCTCTATATTTTTTTGTTCTCATTGTCAAAGAAAAGTAGGCAGGTACCACAGAGTCACTCTATGGTAGGTACTGAACCACAAAGACTGACAGCTAATGGGATACAGATTAAAAGTAAAGTAAAACAAAGTTAATTTAAGAAAACACTGTATTTACAAGAGCAGTTCTCACAGACGTCTCTTCATTTGGACCTGAATATAAAATATTATTAGGTTCATCAGGCTGAAAATCGCAGAGTGGTGCCACTTCATCTAACTCTATACACATATTGTGCAACACAGCAGTTGCAACAATCACTCGTAGAATTGTTGAAGTTTTCCTCAAGGTGATGCCTTTCTCCAAGCATGGAAATCTACGCTTCAAGACTCCAAAGCATCTTTCCACAGTATTGCGCGTGGCAATTTGGCTTTTGTTGTAGGCTTCTTCTGGTTGTGTTCTAGGTTGCAAAAAAGGAGTTAGTAAATAGTTTTTATTATAGTACCCACTGTCTCCTAACAATAGGTAATTTCCATATGCACCTCTTTCAAAGTCAGCACACAAAGGGGAATTGTTAAAAATTGTACAGTCGTGTACTGATCCTGGCCAGCGTGCAATAATGTCCCTTATTTTTAGGTTTGCGTCACATACAACCTGAACATTTATAGAAAAATATCCCTTTCTGCATCGGAACATTTCTGCCAAGAAACCACCTCTACTTATGACTTTTATGTGTGTGCAATCTAGGGCTCCGACAACTCGTGGAAATCCTGCAATTTCATAAAAATCTTCTGCAACTTTTCTCAACTCTTCCCTCTGTGGCATTTGAATATATGCAGGACCTAATCTAGCTAGCTTCAACGTTACTTTCTGAACTATTCGACAGACCGTCGATTTATGGATGTTGGCCAAATCACCGAATACCTGTTGGAAAGATCCCGTGGCATAATATCTCAGACAAATCAACAGCTGGGTTTTGCTATCAATTGCCTTATTTCTTTGGGTCATTGGTTCCAAATCAAGCTGGTCGCATATTTGGATAACTGCTTCTTTTGATATCCTGTAGCGTATACGAAAATCTTCTCCATCATATTTCGAGAATATATCTTCTCTGTCTGAGATATGACGACGACAAGGAATATATTCTTCTGCATCAGACAATGACGACAGGCTCGATAAAGACATGTTACAAAAACTTTAAATCCGAAAATTACTAGATAATCACTTGATATTCACCACGTTAATACAGTAATGTTGAGTTAATGGACATTCCTTGGCCCATTAAAATTTAAAACCCGAAATGTCATTTTAAAGTGTCATTAGGCGCTAAAGTCGCTTTGTGCAACAACAAAATGTAGTTTGACACTTCCGTTTATTAAATTTAAAGTGACATTAAAATCGAACCTAATGTTGCTTTCTGCAACCATTTAAAGAGACATTAGTATTTAATGCCGACTTTAAAAGTTAAAGATCGTTTCTGCAACTGAGTGTAAGCCGAAAGGAGGCAAACCTGCACTATGAATAAATTATTATGAAGCTAGCAAAAAAACACTTCACTTTTTCTATCTTAAGTAAGTATCGAAGATCAGCAGGCCAATCGCGTTAATTTTAAACAGCTGCGTTCCATCTGTAATTCAGTTAAAGTTCGGTTGCAATTGTAGTTAAGTTTCGATTCAGCTTTAAGGAATTAGGTATTGCGCTAAACATCATACACCAATAGTTCATTTGACACCGGTTACGTTCCAACTCTGATCGAGTTGCATTTTAACTTTAGTCAGAATCATTAGTGCGATACGAAAATAGACAAAAAGTCAAAGTTCGGTCAAAATTCAATTGTGGTTCAGCTGTAATTTTTTAGTGCGATTGGCCTGCTGTTTTTGGGTGCCGTACTGCAAAAGGAAAAAAACGAAACAATTATCAAATCACTGATTTTCTTCGAAATCTCCTGATATATCTCGTTCAAAATCAGTTGCGAGAGATAGTTACCAAAGTTCCTTCGTACAGGTGGAAAATTAAGACCGTTATCAAAATACTTTGTTTTTCTTCAACATTTCCTGATATTCCTAGTTCGAAACTACTTACGAGATATTATTTACCAATTCTCTCGTGAAAATTGAGACCTATCAAAATACTTTGTTTTTTTGAAACCTTCCTTTCCTTTGATCCTTGTTCTCTCGTTCGAAACCAGTTACGAGAAATAGTTACCAATTCTACCGTGCAAATGGATACTCGAGACTTTTATCAAATCTCTTTGCTTTTCTTCAAAATCTCCTGACATTCGTCATTCGCAACCTGTTGTTTATAAGTGATATTATTTTAATTATTATTGGTTTATTAGTTATAATTTTGAGATATAGTTACTAAGTAATTCCCTGGTGCAGGTGGTGAGGTGCGATGATGTCGGACGTGGAGTGGACCAACGAGTCCGTGCTGCGCCTCATCGAGGAGTACAAGTCGTACCCTGAGCTATGGGACAAGAACCATGACCTGTACCGGGCGCAGACTGCCAAGTACGACGCCTGGGCCAGCCTGGCGCGGTAAGGATACTTTATAGCGATAAGTACTTACGTCTTTAATAACTACGCAAACATGTAGGTACCTTACTTTGTAAAATCTGGCGAGACAGTGTTGAACTAGAAATATTTAAAAACAGAAAATTACTTTTAATCTCTATTCCGGATGAACAGGACTTCAGAGATTCAAAATGTAATGACCCCATAAAATGTCCTCTTACTATTTACATCCTAGTGTTTCATGCGAGTTTGTGTTTCCTCTACGAGAAAATAAAAGGCGCATCATATTTTATTGTAATATTATTATTTAATAAAACGTAGAGAAATAACTAAATTGAAATTAAATGGTATCTAATAATAAAACAACTGAAAACTTAAATTTGCATTATTTTACACATAGTTCCAAATTCAAAAAGTGCGCGGCAAAGATTATTCCGTCGCACTTATTTGTTCCAAATTCAAAAAGTGCGCGGCAAAGATAATTCCTGCGCACTTATAAAGTTCCTTATAGAAAACACCAACTTTGGGTGCAGTTAAAGGCAAACCAAGTAGTCCTTTTCGAATAGATGTGATAAAAAGGTTAATTTAAATGCTGATCTCTATCGTGACCTGTTTAAACATTTTTATAAATTTTCATCTCATAGCGCTCACAGCGTATTCTGACTAGGTGTTCGTCAGCGATCACCCAAGTTAAGCAACGTTCAGCACGGTCAGTGTTCAGATGAGTGACAGTGAGTGTCATTTCCAATAGAGAGCTGCAGTGGCTAGAAATACACATTAAATTATAGGTGCCGGATATATTAACCATTTAACTAAGATTTAACTATGTCAGTGGCCTTCAGGCGGCTTAAAACACCTCTGAAATCAGGTCCATATGAACTTATACTTACGTACTTACTTTCATCTTAGAACCTTCGAGTGCGACATAGCAGACCTTCGTAAGAAGATCAACTCAGTCTTCGCGTCGTACCGGCGGGAAAAGTGCAAGATCCGCGGCGGAGGCACCTCCACCTGGTTCCTCTACCACCAGCTCAGTTTCCTCAACAACCACATCGACCAGCCCCCGGTAAGGAGTCTGATGTCCAGTTTTCTATTATGAACTCCATACTCGATGGCACCTCCAACGACCAGAGCCAGGTAAGGAGAGAGGTCTCATTATCGAGCCAGCCGGCACCTGGCCAGCAACAGGAACGTCTAAAAATAATATTGCAGCTGAAACGGCGTCACTCAATTCAACGCGTATATATTTTTTTTATGCATAACTTTTACATAGTGGTGGTTGGAAAGAGTATACTTCGAAATTGGTCCCATTTAAACTTTATCGAAATCGGGTGAGCCATTTTTGATAAATCAACATTAATGTTAAAAATACTACAGCAATCCGTGCGAAATATTCGCGAATTGTGTAGGTTACCTACACGGTTGAAGTCGGTCAAGCCATTTTTTGCAAAAAAATAATTATTTATAACACACTACTATAAAGTAGATAATGTTTGGGAAGTAGGTATAAGTAAATATGTAGGTAATAAAATAATACAAAATAATTATTCCGATGTGTGTCAAACATGTAACCATAAGTTGTTTTCTGGTGACTATGCCAGTATTCTGTAGCGTGATAAGGCGCCGATAACGCCACAAACATGCAAAATTATTTCCTTTCCGCAAATATTATTAATATAAGCAACGCCTAGGTATAATATTATTATTTATGCCTATTACTACACCTAACTATACAGGGTTATTTCTGATGAATTAGCATCCTTCTAGGGGCTTATTCTACAAAAACTAACAACTTTTGTTCTACGACTTTCGTCAAAACTCAAAAAAAAACATTTTGTCGCGGGTCAACTAAATTTTTCTATTTAACAACAATTTTTTTTTTTAGTTTTATTGTGTTACAAAAGTTGTTAGTTTTGATGCACAGAATAAGCCCCTAGAAGGATGCTAATTGATTAGAAATAACCCTGTATAATAAATCGTCATTTAATATATTATGCGAAAATACAAAACCAAAATGACTAGGTATCGTTAATATTGGCTTTACCTTATAATATAAATCAAATCAAATCAAATCATTTATTAATATGTCGAGTTACAACCACTTCTTAAATTAATAGTCAGTGTTGAGCATCAGACAATATCTCGTCATATATGATACAATAAATCATAAAATAAAAACAATAAATTTAACAATAAATCGATTACATTATCAAAATACACAATAAAAAAAATTAAAAACAGAAATCATTCAACTTGTTATAACATTTTAGCTGTAAAGGGGCTACTTATTATATTTATTATGTAGTCAATTTTAATTTACTGTAGTCACTGTCAAAATACTCTTTAATTGTGTAAATAGTCCTGTCTAACAGAAGTACCCTGACGGCGCTGAAAAATCGATTATCATTTGATATTGTCTTTACATGCTCTGGAAGTTTATTAAATAACAATTGACCCATTGTCATAGGTAATTTTTCGGCCATCTTCAGTCGAGGAAGAGTAATGTCAAGTAGTAATCTATTATTCCTTACAGTCCGCTTGCTATTAACTGTCTTTATATACTTATAGTAAAATCCACAAGCTTCCAGATGTAATCTATATTCGTATATAAGAAAAAGTATTATGTTCCTATATTTACTAAGGAACTAACTAAACTGTTAAAACTAATTAAAAAATTAAACTGTTGATGATTTTCTAAAGAGGGTTTTTTTAATCCGATTGTATGTTATATTTTCTACAAAAATCATTAATCTCCAAGAACTCCGTTATTTGACGTGATAACGACTTATAAATTGATGAACACCGGCTGCGTGCACGATAAAGTGTCACGTTCCGCTCGAGACGAGCGTGCAAGCGAGAGCGCGCAACAAGCAATAGAGAGGCATGATCGGCCTAAACATTCGGCTTGTTTCAGTTGTTGATTCAACAACGGTTTCTTATGACGTTATCTCGAGAAATTAATATCATCATTTAAAACTTTAAATTAAACAGGTAAACGGGTCACGACAAATGATATTCCCAGCAGTAGAGAACAACATAATATATTTTATTGATAAATGCGCGACCTTGCTCATATTTACTATCCAAACAGTTTATTTGGCCCCGAGCAAGATTAAATAAACGCGGTTTGCTACGATACGGTTATTTTTTTGCTTATTTCTTCAGTTTACTGTGAGGAAATAGAAATGTGAAATTTAAGACATAAAAAACACGTTTAATTTCACTTAAAGTTAGTTTATCTAAAACAAGTTCTGCGCCACTATAGTGCTGCAAAGAAAACAGCGGGGTATGCACATTGTCCACACCCCAAGGGGCACTGAAACTCGCTTTCCCTCAGATGTCTCCTAAAAACCGACTCTAGCACAAGTTTATCTTATCTTTGTGTATAGCTCAAAAATCTCATGTAAATGTTACAAACTTACTTACATAATTTGATAACTTTACCCTCATGTGTGTTCGCGCAGTCGGGAAAAAAATATCTAATTTTCTCTCGTAGTTCCACCGTAGCGCTCTTAGCGTAGTTTAAGAGGATTTTTTGCGATCACCAAAGTTAAGCAAACAAATACCGACACAAGACTGGAAAGAATGGCGAGAAAGAGAGGCCTAAGACAAGAGACTCAGCAGTGGGTGGAACAGGCTGAATAGATAGAAAATTAAGCAACGTTCTTCAATGGTTAGTCTTCGGGTGGTGAGCGTTGGTAGCGTTTACATTTGAGCGGTGCCATAGCTCGGATAATACGTTAAACTATGCCTTCGAGTAGGTTAGAAACTCTGACACCAGGCAAATAAATATTAGGGAACATCTTAAATAGGTCTCTGACCCCAAATTAAGCAAAGCTTGCGATATGGCTGCCAGAGACTGATATTATACTACATTATTATACTTATTTAGTACATACCTACTTACATAGAGAGTATCTAATTAACATCCAGACAGAGCAAATACCTATGTTCATCACACAAATGTTTGCCCTGGGTGGGGATCGAACCCACGCTTCATAGATCCAGAAGTCAGGGTTACTAACCACTAAGCCACCGAGGCAGTAAGAACTTACTTTTCCAGGTGTTTTCTATGATTAATTCTAACTTCTAGCCACAAAAAACAAAGGCAGCAAATGGCGTGATAGGTATTTGAGGTTCTTTATCACCGTTAATAATTAATTGTTTGTTACAATGGCATGAAATCATCGCGGATTAAACTAGGTCGACAATAACACAGTAATAAAACATACAGTAAAATATCTTCATACAAACGTGCCGCTCTCGGTTTGAATGTGTGCGTGCGCGCCGCGCGCCGTGTCGGTACGCGATTTCACGCACACGCTAGCATAATATTTGGGGGAACAAGGTGGCGACTGGCGGCAGTACGGGCTGTGCAGCGCGACTGTGAGCACGTGCGTACGTTACATGACCGCTCGCGTTCGTCAACTCTCGCCGGCCTCTTACCATAATATTAATTATTTCTAGTATCATGACTTCAAAAAGGGGAAAAAAATATTGTAGTGTTTTCGGGTGCCTCAATAACGATTTCGCAAACCCGGACTTATCATTCTTCATAGTTCCTACTGAACCAGAAATGTAAGTACCTACTTTTACTTAAATCTTATTAGAAAATGTGGTATTGTTTTGTTTATTTCACAGTTTATTTGCTTTATTAAGAGCGTAGCCGAGTCGCAATATCATAATATTAACTTAATAAAATTATAGTAAGATGTGACCGACTAACGCTTAGGGTTGCCACCACTTTTACTTTTAGCGAAATGGTTGTGTAGAATTTTATTATTTAGGTATAACCTAACCCCTCCGACGCGCGCGACGACAACAGCAATGTGAGGCGCGCGAGTGTAGACTTTTAATAGCGAGCGGCGCCTTTGCTGCATTTGAGCTACTTGACGCTATCCGATTATATAAACAATTATTACACAGTACCCATAATATAAAAAATAATTATAATTGTATCTCAGAAACTAATGAGGCTAAAAAGTTTTGCGGTTTTATTAAAGTAAGGTATCATGTATTGAAAATAATAGGTGATAAATATTTTTTTACATATTCGCGAAAATACGTATGGAACTCTCTATTTATTTCACTTGACTAATTTGTTTAATTGTTTCAGACGCTTACAGTGGCTACGGTTAATTGATCGCGAAGACTTATCTAACAAGTCAAATCATAATGAACGAATATGTGAAGTACATTTTAAAGCAGAAAACATTTCTATGAACTCTCAACGAAAACGATTACAGAAGAATTGTTTACCGTGTTTACGTTTGCCTAAAAATAAAGAAGATAAAGGAACTCAAATTGAAGTAACGTCAGTCACAACTTCAACCCAAATTGATCTACCATCATGCAGTTTTTCATGCCAAACAAAGAAGATCAGTACATCAAGCAACACAGAAGTCCAAACTGCTGCTTCGCTTTCTGCTAATACTCCGCGCAAAAGAAAATTAAAATCTGATTTGTTTAGTGTAAAAAAAAGGTTACTTACTATAAAGGTACTTACTTTTTATTTTTACTGAATGTATACATTGGTAAAATATTCAATCATAATATGCTTTTATTGCATAAATTTAGATCAAGTGCTGCTTGTTCGAAAATATTAACTAAAAGTAAAAGTGACAACCCTGGGGATCAACGCAAGAGTAGCCTAATAACTCGGCGGGCGGCCTTAGATAACCTACTGTAATGTATTTACTGTGACAATAATATATAATACTTCCTTCTAGTTTAAATAATCAATTTGTAATATAAATGTTTGAAATAACACGATACCTACCTGATAAGTTCAAATATTCATAACAATATATTTTTCTTTATCATCTCAGCTATAGTTTACGTATAGGACATTGCTTTAGGAAAGGTATAACCACAAAGGGCTATCCATTCATTCATTAGCCGTAGGACGTCTACCGCTGGACATTGGCATCCCCTATAAATCTGACCGAATAAAATTTTCGGTTCAATAAGACCGGTTTGGAAGGTTAGGTTTTTCGTGTTCTGAAATATACCTAATTTTCAGGGTCTATCTCTAAGACACTTAGTTATAACCTGGGACATACAAAAACAATATAGTTCTCATAGAATTCCGGGTAGGTATGGCTCTGGTATCAGAGTTTTAAAGCCGCTTCAAAGAATCGTCTAAGCGGTTAAAGAATCCGGGACCTACATTTGAACGTGCCACCCGAGCCATGGCAGTGCTTAGTTTTATATGCTAATCGGGGTCACTCATGACTGACATAAGAAACATCAAGTCAAACTACGCTATGAGCGCTAGCTTTAGAATCGGCTTGGCATTTTTGTTTAACCTTAGGTATGTAAAGCTCTGGAAAATATAAAGAGACTTATACCGTTCATATTATGGTGCTACTACAAACTTCGTGGCGCGATATCTACGGAGGTGAACTCATTTGTTGTTTTCCTTCGGCACGGTTGCACAATGAACGAGAAAATACATTTATTTATGCATTTATTTTATTTAATTATTCACTAAAATAAGTGGTAATATTCAGAAAGAGTTATTCGGTATTGAACGTATTTCATTAGAACTATTAATTGGAGTAGGTATAATGATAGGCAAGTAGATTGCTTGACAGTTAACTCTATGCTTGATGGTTTGACTCTAAAGATAAAAATATCTTGACTCTAAAGTTTAATAGATCACTGCGCTTATCACTGAGACGATTTATCTTTCTATACAACAATGTTTAGGCTAAATCACACAAGTCGGAGGATGTGAAGTTAAATACAAGCTACGCGAAACCCAATCAATAGCGCAGCTATAAATATAATTTATTTGAAACTAATAATAATATGCTGATCATAGTATTTTAGTCATAACCAAATTGACATAAAAATAACAATTTAATGACATTGAATATACTTGATTTTATATAATTACAATTATAAGATTATTTTTAAGATACTAGGATACCTATGTAGTTGCATATGAATGTTCAAGTATGAATTAATTTTGCCTTTATTATCCATCATCAATTATTCTTTAGCCGCCGCTGTAGGATTCCCTGTGTCGCGATGGCTAGTTCCTTTCCAAACTGATCAAAAGTGCTATGGTAAATGTTTACAAAATATAATTCATATGTTTACATGCGTAATTAATGAGAAATTAATATTGTGTATTCCAAGAATAAAAAATAAAAAGTTTAATCTAACCGCGTTAATTAGTTGTATAAGAAAACATTAGTACTTAGTAATAGTAATTTTAGTAAATGTTTTTTAATTTTATTATTGTAAGATTTCAAAAAAAGACTCAAAGTAGTGATTAGTAGGTATTATTGGTGTTGAGGGTATTAATAAGGATTTTTTCTTACTAAGCTATAAGTGAGCTTCACTCAGTATTGGATATTGTGCAGCTTGTATCTAACTTCACATCCGACGACTTGTATGATTCGACCTGTACTAAGTGTGCTACCCACAGAATCTTAATTCTATTCCTGGATATATACTAATACAGGGTGACTGCTAAACATATAGCAACCTTTTAGGCGCTTATTCTATACTTCAAAACTAACAACTTTTGTTCTGCGACTTTTGTAAAAACTATCCATTGAAAAATATCGTTCACCCGCGACCAAATATATATAAATATTAATATTAAGAGACATCTTACACACGGTCTCTGACCCCAAACTAAGCAAAGCTTGTGATATGGCTGCCAGATACTGATATACTACATATACATATTTTAAATACATACTTATATAGATAGTATCTAAATACACCCAGACACAGAGCAAACACCTATGTTCACCACATAAATGCTTGCCCTGGGTGGGGATCGAACCCACGCCTCTTTGATCCAGAAGTCAGGTTCACTAACCACTGAGCCACCGAGGCAGTCGATGTATGTAACGAGGAAATGTATGCAACAGCTGATTTTTTTTGAGTTTTAACAAAAGTCGCAGAACAAATCTTGTTAGTTTTGATGTACAGAATAAGCCCCTAAAAGGTTGCTAAATGTTTACCATTCACCCAGAATAAATAATAAACTACGAGTATATACCTACTAAAGTAACTTAAGATACTCTCCAAAATTCTCCTCTTCTTGTTTTCAACCCTTGAACTGGTGTGATATAAATCGAGTCGATTCGTCGTTCTCTGTTACTGCGCGATTGAGTAATAAATAAATAAACCAACAAACTCACTTTCGGATTAATAATTTTACTAGAGAAGAATGCGAAGTAAGGTATACTTCGTATTCTTCTTTTCCCTAACTTGGTTGTTTTATTCCACAGCTCAAGACACTGCGCCGTCCGGTGTCCTCAGACAACCAGATGGAAGAAGACCAGACATCCGATGATCAAGACCTGGACGATTATGACAGCCGGAATGAAGTTATCGTCAAGGCAGAACCTGTAGTCGAATACGTCCAAGCAAAGTCCCTCCCTCCTCTCAAAAACTCCAAAAGACTAAAGCGGACTATTAGAAGAAAGATCATTCGAGACCACCATCCTACTTCACAAAGCGGGAACACTAATCAAATCGACAGCAAGCTACTAGAAATGCTTAGATTACTGAGGAAGTCTTCAGAAATTACAAAGAAGAAAGATGAATGTGACAGTTTTGGGGAATATATAGCGGTTTCGTTGAGAAAGCATGATGAAAGGACTCAGTCGATGATCAAACAAGCTATAAACAATATACTGTTTGAGCAAGAGATGAAGAAGTATAGTTCGGGACAGTATGTGGTGATTTCTGATGAAAATCCGTTGGTTTTGGGAGAGTCAGAGACTGTTACCTCTTGAGACACGAATGTGGTTCCTAAAGTGAAGTGATTTTATAATAATAATAATGATATGTAACACTTTTGATATTTCTTTAGCTGCAGTTGAGAACTCACCTGTTACCACGTATTATTCTGTATTCAGCGACTGTGCCTCTTGACAATTTTGCACAAATATTCGTTTTGGAGGCAAAAAAGATAAAGTTATTAAAATAATGGTTAATAGGTATATCCTGTATTTAATTTTATGGATGTATCGTTAAGATATAAAAGTTACTATAATAATTAAATCTTGTAAATAAAGAAGCAAAATTAGATAGTTTATTAATAAGGTTATTTTCTTGGATATTTTTGAAATGTATATTTACTGTAAATCGGTATGCAGTATAATTTTAAATTTTCTGCGGCAGTAATGCTTTTGCGATGCAAAATTATTCAAATTTTGAAAATATAAAGTAGAGCCAAATGAGTCGGCCCTCAGAGAAACTGTTCTGCAAGTTTAGCATAACCACTCACTCCTGATTGATTAAAGCTATTTACAATTGAAATGCCTTGTTTTGCATTTTCACTCGTTGCTTTGCGAAGCAATTTAAATCTCAATTAAGTTAGAAAACAGTAGTCACGTCTAAATTATGATAGTACATAATACACAGATATGTATGTACAACACATCGATAATGCTTTTGTCACTGGAGTCCATTCTCAACCACAAAAATGCATGGAAAATCTTCCAATCTGCTGTCAAAACTGTCAAATAAGATTTTTTAACGCAAATAAGTCCGCGCTTTACCACCAACTCGCCTGTTAGTAAGCGACGTTGTGGTCGACGATGAAGCACGCAGACTTAGAAGATACCTATTCACTGTGATTTCGAAAAGCTTTAGATAATATCTCTTGGGAAACAGGAAAGCAGGAAGATTGTTCCATAACCTGGCGGTACGAATCAGAAATATAAAGTCAAACCGCTTCGTACGTACGTTCCAAACTGGGAAGATATGTAACTAGGATTTGACGTTCCTTGTTTAAAAATGCCGAATAATTCACCGAATCGAGATATTTTTCAAACTCATCCTTTCTAATTCATGCCATAGGTATTAAGTCGATGCACCTCTTTCAGATTTTCTTTTTGTTTTTTTCGTTCTACCACATTATCCCTCTGTGACAGAATATTTAAATAAACTGTTTATCTGTTAGCCATTTTTTCGCAAAAGGTTGTTTTCACATAGACCTTGATAACTTTTCAGATGTTATCAATAATCTAGAAAGTATAATCTAATGTCTAGATTGCCGAGATAAAAAACACGATGACGTGATACCACTTTCCTACATTGTAATACTCGTACCATGTATTTATTAACTTCACCGTTATAATTATAGTTCGTAAAAATAATCCAAGGAGAGCCCCTAAGATGAAATTGTGGCACACAGATTTAGTAGGTGTTTGCCAAAGTTTCATCTTAGTGGCTCTCCTTCAAATTTAAACTTGTATTAAAACTCTCTGTATCTTTAATCCGTTGATTATGTATTCTAATGTATCAAAAAATACGATCCAAAAAACATCCATGGTCTAATTACACCCGTCAGAACGAAAGAACTCCTTAAGAATTCCTAACACAAAGTCAAGCATCGATAAATACTTTCAAACCACATAATTACACCACCTCAATAATTCACTCAAAAAACTCGACAAAAACTTCATCATATCATACAATTATAAACAGAATGTGTTCAGAATCGTATTTTTCCTTTTTTTGCTTTCATTCAAAATGTGGAGCGTCTACGTGATGCACCACACGGTCTTGTAGTCTATCAACCTCTATTACACTATTAATTATATCGATAACACTATGAATATGTACGTCAACCATTAATCTTTTTATATTATCTTCTTTGTTTCGTTCTCTTATCGAATCACCAGTGGATTTGAAAGTATCTCTACAGTCTAAATGCAATTTGTTGCTAGTCACACCTATTTCTATTACATGATCACCTGCTGCAGCTTCTATTATTGAATGACATCGATTGCGTTGTTAGTACTCGTGTTTGCGTCAGAAAACTCGTTTTAGCAGCAATGTATGATGTGGTATTTGTAGTGATAGTGTTTTCTAGGTGTATGTGGTAGGTGCTAAGTGGTGCAGGCTAGAATCACGCCACCCGACGTCACGCGGTCTACGTGACGGTTTTTGCTGCAGCTATATCTGTGCATTTGCATTTAATTGTGGTGTTTTTGTTGTTTTTACTGATTTGTTTGTTTCAATCAGAGCTCGTTGCTGTGTGAAATATAAAAGCAGGAAAATAATTTGAAGGCGAACATTGGAACGCTTTGCTAGTTGCTGGTAATTCGCTACTTGTAATCTTACGATGGAAACTATTAGTTTTCGCACATTTTATTTTAAAAATAACACTGCATTTACTTACGTAAGATTATTCTTTTAAACACGGTTTGTACCTTATAGTTTTTTATTTTATTTACATAATATATCTAGCTCTATCTCAGTTTCGAACATTCCAATGTTTAATATAATTTGTTTTGAACTTTTTACACATTATTGTGGTGATTTAATTGATCATTTAATATGGTATATCACTTACTTATATAGTTTCTAGGTGATCACGTTTATTGGATTGACATATTTAACATTCACGATTTCAGCACTGTTATCGAATCTGATATCTGAATCATATTTATTATCTTTATTAATTCATAACATTTTATTTGATAACAATAAAATGCTAAACAACAATCGTCAGGACAAGGTCAGGCAAAACCTTAAGTCTACAATAACCAAAAAAAACTATTTGGTTTGTATTTTAGGTGCCACGTGTAATAATAAACTGGGTACTACTTACCTGTAGTGCTGCATTAAATTACAACATGGTTGTCCATAACACAGAGTTTTACAGCTCTAGACTAGACTTGAGATAATTGAAACCTACAAAATATAAGTACGTAGTAATTTCAATCTACTGATTGTAGTATATTCTGGAAACTACATACTCCTTAAGTCGGGCGGCAAACCTTTCACAGCTGAACCAAAGTACACTATTCCTATATGGAAACTTATACTACGTGACCCGAAGGGTACTTCAAAATACCACGCGTAGTCATTTTTCGCGTTTTTTTTCACGCCACGGGTGGTCACCGTGAGGGGGCTAAAAGTTGCAAAAAATGGGTCACGTAGTACGGAAACGTTCCCCCCTAAAGGTACCTTATAAGGAAAACCCTCTCCACCACCACCATAGCAACAGATCTTCACTTCTGACAGTTCGGATCGCAAAGATTGCATCAGCCGCGACCGACGCAGTCTCCTTGCATCAGAAATTGGCTCGTAATGACTTGGAGATAATTGGTCTGGCGGAAAAATCCAAGCTAAGAGATAAATGGGCGCTAAGCAAATAATTAAGAACTACATCTGTGGAGGAAAATAATGTAGGTTTTGTAAGTCATGGCGTTTATGAGGTGGAAAATTTTGATTTCCGCATTGGATATTGTAGGAAGTGAATGGGTTGAGAAGTTGTGTATGATTATATGAGAGCTATTTATTTTTATAATGATTATTAATGATACAATGATTTTCTATTTGTATTTTTTCAGTAGTAAGTAGGTTAAACACTAATTTAATCATTACGTTTGTAAAACAAAACTGGATTCATACTTTGTACTTTTTTGTGCGTTTGTGGAGGATGGTTATACTCTATAAAATTTAACTTGATCTCTGCGACAGTTACATATTGACATATTTAGAGTTGAGATAGTGGTGGAAATGTTGTAATGAAATGAATTAGTAGTTGAAGGTGAGAAATTAGATTTTATTTACTTACTATTATTTAAGATCAAGTATGTACACATGTAAATAATGTTATGATATTAATTAAATACTCATAATAATGTAACGATAGTATGTATCGACGTTTTTCACTATTATCGATGCTAATGTAACATATAATTGGGTTTAATTTAATTAAACATGTAAGAAATGTTATGATATTAAAATATACAATAAAATTAATGATAAATTAAGTTTTATTTAAAATATCGTCAGTTCAAACTATCGATATTTTAATTAAAACTTTATCTAAAACTCTGTGGTCACGATCATTCGTCGCCCATCACTAATCGGCATGCCCATAAAGTATGACATTGACAGGTACCGTCTGTACTATTAAGAAATTCAGGACTTCATAGGCGTGATTTTTCTGACAGCTGTCGCAGAGATCAAGTTAAATTTTATAGAGTATAGTTTAAGTACCTACTTTCTAAGTTATATTGAAAGATATCCGATTGTTGCGTGGTTATTGAACTGGAATAGGCTGTAAAGTGCAGAAAGAACTGAGTTTTAGGGCATAGATAGAAAATATTTCTAGATTTGGAGAAAGATACGTTATATGTTTCAGAAAAATGATCGTCTAAATATTTTTTCTCATCAAATAGGTTTGCTTTTGACCGCATACCTAAATACCTACTGCCTGATGTTAAAATAAAACTAAAATTCTGCACATCAATGAAATGTTTTAAGTGAGTTTTTTATTATAAAGCGTAAGACTTGTTTGTCTAATAGACTTTATAATAATTCTAATTATATTGATTAGATTACAAAACTTTACGTTTCTAATTTTATTGCTGTTGACGCAAATTAAATAGTGATGCTTGTTTTGTTCATAGCATAACCCGAAACCGCAATGAAATGCTGATAATCATATCTAATTTCATATAATGAAATACTTACTCTAACTTCAATTTATTTACAATTACTTAATCACAGTTTACAAATTAAACCAAATTATGTACAATTAAATTATAAAGAAATAATATATACATAAAAATACATATTTACAAAACAAACACGCCGTCCAGACCAGCAGCGTGTGGGAAGGTCCCCAGAACACTGGCCGCGTTACCTCGCTATTTCGTTCGCTATTTCTTTATAATTTAATTGTACATAATTTGGTTTAATTTGTAAACTCTAACTTCTGCTTATATACCTAATGAAAATGTAATATAATTTATATTTTTTGTTTTTAATTAATTATAAAGTGTGTCAATTAATCGTATATGTCTGCACAGAGAAAAATCCACAAACTCACTGCTTACATCCTCTTTGCTCACTGCTGAAAAGAACACAAATCATTTTGTTATTTTATTACAAAGTTTAGTAATTTAAAACTTCTTTTACATACTTCCAAAAGAGGTCTGTAGCAGCTTGTAATCTACGTGTCTGTTCTTACAATAGACATCAATATAATCAATGAAACAATGTAATACTTTCTTATCAGAATAAGCTTCCAAACGTAACGTAACGCTTCTTCGATTCTGGCAATGTAACCATTCATATGTAACGTAAACATCACTTGAAATGCTTCAACCATCCACACAATATCACTCCCATACACACAAATAACAGACACACAGCAATTTCCCTCTCAGACATATTGTCGCCCAACTAAATATAACTCCTTGCGTAAGTACCACTTAGTTGCACCTATCAGCTCGAGTACTACTTCAACTTTGAGTCTTCCTGCTTCAGCTTACAGTTCAATATTAGTTGTAACTTCTTCTGATATAGCACGGCCTCGTCCTATCTGATATTCGATATTATTTGTTTTTGTTACTTTATCAGCAGGATGGTATATCGCTGAGGTAATCAGGTATATCTTGATATTCCTCGATATCGTCTTCGGTTTTGGAACTTTGCCTTCATGTGGTGGAAACGTGATCGCTGATGAACGGGACGAGGTTTGATTGGGATTCAGGGTTTCATTTTGTTCAATTGAACGTATTGGTATGATTTGTGAACGTTACAAGCTGTTATGTTTATGGCTGACAATTAAGGAGTTTGACGTTGCCTGTAGTTGTTTAGCATCGATGTTCATTTTATGATTTGTATAGATTTATTTTTACCTGTAATTGGAGCAGTTGTGTTAGCAGCATTCCAGAAGGATATATTATAGGCCTATTACAGGCTGAATTAAACTTCTTGGTCTTGGTAGGTTGGTAGCTGTAAAATTAACTATCTGCAAGTTGCACGAAACCTAAACCTTGCGCAGATGTTAAGAGAGATTTAATCAGGATTAGGTTTTGGGTAACTTTTTTTTTTTTTTTTATTTCGAATAGGTTCGCGTTTGCCTACTCACTGCCTGATGTTGAGCAGATGTGCGGTCTAGGGTGTAGCGCGCTTACCTAGAAGATACCTATTTACTCGGAATTTGAAGACACCCACGTTGTACTCTAACGAGAAGACAGACCCAGGCAAACTGCCAAGATTTTTAATTAAGCCTATAATTATAGAGTATAGCTTAGTGCTTATATTTCTTTGTTATTCGTTTAGACTTAAAGTAAAGGAACTGAGCTCGAGGGAAAATGCACAAAGCACCCATGCGAGACATCAGTGCATTACTTATTGCCCCTACACCGAATATATAATAATATTTTAATAATTTATATTTTAGGACATTTTACACACGGCCTAAGCAAAGCAAAGCTTGTAATATGGCTGCCAGAGACATACACATTTTTTTAATACATACTTATATAAATAGTAACTAAATAACACCCGGACACAGAGCAAACACTTAAATTCATCACATAAATATTTGCCCTGGGTGGGGATCTAACCCACTTGATCCAGAAGTTAGGGTCACTAACCACTGAGCCACTGAGGCAGTTGCGAATAAGTATCTGTAACTGGACGATCTAGATTTACTTCTATATGTAATTATGTATTATGTGTAATTACTATGAAATAATCATAGCCCTCGTTCGGAAACAAGTTTCACATAAAAAGTATGTGCTATACGAACATGTATTTTTCATCACTATGATGTCGTTTTACAACAGTTTGTGTTGATGATTGTTATTTTAAGCTAATTAATCATTAATTTTCTTCAATACTTGTGATGAGCTTTCTTTTACTTGAATATCAACATTACAATCTTTCATTCATTAAGTATCTTTCTCCAAATTTTTCGCAGAAGTCGCAACACCGACTTCCACCGTGAATTTCGACTGCTAATTTTGCACGAATCGATGTGATATCCATGTTCATGTAACATTATTGTTAATTTATCAAAAACGGCTGAGCCGATTTCGATAAAATTTCAATGGGTGGTCCCATTTAAATTTTATTGAAATCCGAAAATGTAATCACAAACCATTGAACCAAAAAATATTTTTTTAAATCGTTTCATAATTGGCGAATATATCGATAAATATACACAAAAACATACAGACGAACATAATATCTCCTCCTTTTTGGAAGTCGGTAAAAATAGATCCCGTTTCCCTTGGGCGAGGGTCCCTCGGGCACGGCATCACGTGTGAACGGTTGGACTGATTTTGCTACCTTATTCTTTTTTGTTGTGTTTGTTGTTTTCAGGAGAAGGATCCTAAGATAGAAACAGAAAATTGCACGGAAAAGTAAATAAAAACATCAATTTAAATTCCCATACAAAATGTTCCTACATGTAAAAGTTGCCATATCTGGTCGTTGGTGGCGCTAAACGAAATTTAGTGAGACAAAAGAAGGTAATATGAAGTTCACCGGGTCAGCTAATAACATATAAAAATCTCTACAGCCCAACTATTAACAAATACGCGGTATTTTTGATAAGTTTAACACAAATGTTGAACATTTTAATACTTGTTGATATTGACTCTGAAGACTTTCTTGAAAATCAGCATAATATTATTATTTTGTATCGTAATCTTCGCTGACGTGGCCCTACGTACTAAAGTTGTTATTCGAGATATGTCGCGTGGTAACGAATGTAATAAATATGATAAATAAATATATACATATAGGTATGATAAACCGTATAGGTAGGTACCGATGGAGTGACGGTTTCGACCATAAACGGCATAGCAACTGGTATAAAAATAACAAGCCAAAAGCAGACTAAACTTGCACCCAAAGGGTTCCGTAGCAATTTGTTACATTCGGAGGAATTATTTTTGAACTTCGTACGTCATGGACGTGGTGGCCTAGAGGTAGTGACACCCGCCTTGCAATCGTGAGGTCGTGGGTTCAAATCCCGGTCCCGTATCAATGAGTTCTTTGGAATTTATGTATGGAATTTCACACCACTGGCTTTTCGGTGAAGGAAAACATCGTGAGGCAACCTGCATACTTCCGTAAAATAAATTCGATGACGTATGCGAATCCACCAACCCGCACTGGGCCTGCGTGGTGGATATGGCCCAATCACCCTTCGTGGGTAGGCCTACGTCCTGCAGTGGTACATCATGGACGTTTACGGAACTTTAAAGATAGAAGAAGGAGAATCCACAAAGTTCCGTACATGGCCGAGCTGTACGGAAGTCAAAAATAATGCCCTATTTCTGCATTTTTCATTTAAATTAAAAAATATAGATAGATAGTGTGCTGTTGCGAATTTTATCCGCACTGCGTTCTATCACAGAGGTATTTGATGTCGACCAAAAAACCACCAAACTAAAGTGGTATTGGGCGGGACAAGTGGCGCGGATGCACCCAGATCGATGGGCCAAAATCGTCACGAAGTGGCTGCTTGACGGACGACGCAGCCAGGGAAGGCCCAAAAAACGCTGTTGTGACGATCTTGACTCATTCGAGAGGGGTTGGCAAGAAGTTGCGATGGATCGCGATACCGCGACTCATGAAGGGACATGGGGGAGACCTTTGCCCTGGAGTTGGGCAGTATAGGTTAAAAATAATACTTTTTTATATTCGATTCGGTGTGGCTCAGTGGTTAGTGACCCTAACTTCTGGATCAAAGAGGTTCGATCTCCACCCAGGGCAAATATTTTTATGGTGAACATAAGTGTCTGCTCTGTGTCTGGGTGTTATTTAGTTACTATTTATATAAGTATGTATTTAAAAATAGGTATATGTAGTATATCAGTCTCTGGCAGCCATATCACAAGCTTTGCTTAGTTTGGGGTCTGAGGCCGTATGTAAGATGTCCCAAAATATTTATTTATTTATTTAGCTAACTAGCAGAAAGAGTATTTTATTTACTAATACAAACTAACGTGATTATCGCATATTTTATTTCAATTTCGTTAATGTCGCTAGTTGAGTTGTTTAAATATGTATATGTAAGTTCATTGGACTGCGTGAAAAATAAGATGTTATTTAATTTTAGCAAGTGCAATGTTATGACCTTTGACCGGAAAAAGAACCCAATACATTTTAGTTATAGCTTAGACACAACCGCCATACATAGAGCTAACCTTGTAAAGGACTTGGGGGTCACTTTCGACCGTGGTCTGACTTTCCACGATCACGTGTCTGACCTTGCCAAGGAATCGTACCGACGCCTTGGGTTTGTGCTTCGAAACGCGAAAGATTTTGAGAATCCACAGGTTTTGAAAACCCTTTATGGTTCCTTGGTCAGAAGCAAGCTAGAGTCGAGCGCATGTGTTTGGAACCCACATCAGGTCACGTACACGCGATTGCTTGAAAAAGTACAAAAGGCTTTCCTAAGGACACTATATAAAAAGCAGTACGGATACTATCCTTTTATGTATCCCACTAAGTTTTTGCTTGGACATCTGGGATATAATTCGCTCGAAGTGAGAAGGACGCTGGAACAACTCAGTGTCTGCCTTAAAGTGCTGAGGGGCTTAGTAGACTCTATTGAGCTACATGATTTATTGTGCGTGATGTTTGTACCAGATAGACCTGGGGTCCCGGTGAACAGGCGCGGCCGATTGCCTAATTTATTTCACGTGGAACATTGTCGCACCATGGCTCGCTCTATGTCACCCTTGGTACGCGCTCGCAAACATTTCAATGCGCTCCTGGCAGCCAATACTGAATTTGATATTATTTTTGACAACTGGAAAACTGTAATAACTGTTTTTAGGACATATTGTGAAAATCTAATTGACCAATGGGACAATCGTACTCGTGCAAACAGCACTATTGACATTTTTGAGCTGCATGACTCATAATTTGACATTTGAAATAACATGACATTAATTTATATTTTTTAATACTTTGACATTACGATTTATTTCATGACTTTTGTTTTTTTTTTATTTTTATTTCTTATTGTATCGTTTTATTGTACACTGATTTAAATTCATTGATTGTATAATTATAATTTTGTGAGATAGATGTAAATGATTGTACTCGTTTTTATCTCAATAAAATAATTTGAATTTGAATTAAACAAATCATTGCGACTTGGACAGTTTCCAAATTCAAGTTGCGAATAGTTTTAGATGTTTTCGTCAATTAATTTTACAGCACCAATGTAGCTATTAATAACTATAGATTCGCTCTTATCTACTGGGCTATCTGCTTGCCTTGTACGAAGCCGGAAAGGGGTGATTAAGATTAGCATTATGAACGACTTTTACTATGGCGCCAATCCGGTATATGACAAAAATAAATAACAGCTGTTCCGTAGAAAATAGCTAGTCCAAATGGGCAAAATGTTTCAAAACAACTGATTTTTTTTCTCGAATTTTGGGTTGGTCCCATAGTAAAAGTTGTTTATAATGATGGTCTGAATCGCCTCCTTTCATTATAGTACACCCTGTTCTGGATAACCCTGTATATCCAGTTCAAAAATTCTGCTTGGGATAATAGAGTGTAGAAGAATGCTTACTTTGTTTTCAGTTCAGTTTAGTTTATTTGTTACGACAAATGGGTGTCACACACACACTTTTGAATAGTCCAACCCAAAGAACAATACAAATTATTATTTACAAATTACTTAGGTACGTTAAATCATAATTAATTTCATTTCATTTTTCTACATTCTTAAAACCAAGTTAATTTCAGTCAAATATAAACATTAAACACAATTAACAACCGCATTAAACTAAATATTCTAAATAAGTAAATACAAAATACAAGACTAAACACAACAAGGTGCCACTATTGGGTAGGGGCTCATGTACCCACTTGTTGATTGGAAGGTGCTAAATTGGTCAAACTGACCGAGACAAAAAGTTCCACATTTTTGCTAAAATATCATGTAAGTACGACTGTCAAAATGTATGTTTTTGCCTAATGTATGTCTTTGCCTAATGTATGTCTTTGCCTAATGTATGTCTTTGCCTAATTTAAACACTTTTTACCGACTTCCAAGGAGGGAAGACGGTGGAGCCATTTTTTGAGAAAAATAATTATATTAACAGCTTGTAAATACGTAGCAAACTAGGGTTTTTCTGGGCTTTCATGCTGTCATTGAACCCCAAAAAGACCTGAGTTGGTATGAGTGAATATTACTGAAATAATCATGTGCACCACATTTACCTTATTATATCACCATTCAGTATTCATGACTCATATGGCATTTAATTTTGTAGATTGTGGAAACAATTATATTCAGCTCTGACTCACCCAATCATGGATACCTAAATGATAAAGACTAAGTAACAAGAGTGCTATTTTGGAATCAAAATTTTGCTAGTCCATAGTCTCGATACGCAAACCTTACGGCCACACGGGCCATTACTCTGTGTGTGTTCCAATAAGATCGTTTTTAAATAAACATTTCAATGGTTATTGGAAAATATATTTTTTTAAACTAATGTTTAATAAATATACTACCTAATAACTATGATCTAGAAAAAATGATATAACGGGCTCTAATAAATACATAAATTATACAGAGTTATTGGTAATCAGTTAGCATCCTCTTAGCTTAGGGAAATATTCTGTACCTACATCAAAACTTACAACTTTTGTCTGCGACTTTTGTCAAAACTAATAAAAAAAACAATCAGCCGTTTCAAAAATTTTGTCGCGGGTGAACGATATTTTTCTATGGAACATTTTTTTGAGATTTTATAAAAGTCGTTGAATATAAGTTGTTAGTTTTGATGTACAGAATAAGATGCAAATTGATTAATAATTGTATAAGTTGGATTTTGCAAGACGTGTCCTAATGTTTTGTCTTTTTATTAATCTTGAAACTGTCTAATTACTACTGAATCACTAATCCTGATTTTTACAGATAAATAAATCATTGTGTCATTGAGTTGTATCGCGTACACAAAACAGAAACTTGATAAGAACCTTCCACTCTTTGAATTGCTTCGGACAATTTTTGCTGTAAGTTAACATTAAATCAAAATGATATCTACAAATGATATCTTAGATCTTATCGAAGCATCAAAGTCCCAAGCATGTATGAAATTAAATATCTAACTGTATTAGTATCCAAGTACGTGGACTTAGAACAGACTGGAATTATTATATTCTTGTCCGAGATATTTACTTAGGATTGATAGGTAGGTAAGGTACGGAACTTATATAAATAATGTAACTTCTCATATCGTCAAAGGAAAAATATCAAAACAACAGCCATGTTTTATACACAACAGTATTAAAAAGTCTTATGATATGTAAAAAATGTTTTGACTTACGTCTTTCATGCTAAAAATGTTGCGTCATTTTGGTGGAAAAGAGGCGTAAGTCTGAAAACTGTTTCTTGCGTTCGGTCGTTTTGGTAATGAAAGTGTGAGATTTTCTGCGATATTTTGCTGCCAACCTGCGTCACTAGATTAACTATCTGTCAAATCGTTAATTCGATTCGATAAAGTTATTCAGTCCTTGGCCTACTAGCCGTGCCCGATCAGGACGTTGAAAGTTTTCTGCATTTCATTGACTTATTTACTGCTTACCTTGAAAACTGTGGAAAACATTACAGGGTTTTCCAGAACTGGTGTACTATGCAGAAAGGACGTCATTCAGACTACCATTATGAACAAGTTTTTCTATGGAGCGAAAACGGGAATTCGTGCAAAAAAATCTACTGTTTCATACATTTTGTCGATTCCGAGTTGCAACTTTGTATGAAACAGCAGATCTTTTTTTCTCGAATTATGAGTTGGCCCTATAAGTACAAGTTGTTCCTAACGATGTCTTGATCACCCTCTTTTGGCTTAGTGCAGGGTAAGCAGATAATTTTGTAAGTATGTACATATACCTACCCAAGTAGACGTAAACTCGTGGAACTAAAGTCTAACTACAAAATTTCAATAAAATGCCAAATAATCTAAAAGATATCAAAAATGAAACCTGTTTTACAAAATGACTAAAATTATCCTATTATCCAAATGAATTTTATAATCGAAACCCTTTTTCAGCTCCTAGAAGTAATTATAACTAGTTGCAAGATATTCATCGATTTAAAAAAATCAAACGGTTATGGAGGGCCGGATAGTCGAAGTTCCACTGCAAATACTTATTGGAATATCGCACAAAGCGTTTTAATCTTCGTTACCTACCTATTAAGCCTATATTAAAAATTCCTATCTGTTTCAACCTGAATACCTGTTTCATTTTCTCGCGGAAACGCTACTTTCCTCGAATTAGCACAAACATAAAAATCTTTCAATGACAAGTGACACTCGATAACAAAATCCGCACGCGTCAAAATGACGTAAAAATACCGAGCTGTCAAAACATTCTCTTAAAAATCTGTCGGAGTGCGTACGTGCATTCCGCCATGTTGCATTATATCTCGAGCTATTTCGGGCGGTGACGGAGCCACACAAAAGAAAGCCAGAAACAAGAAACGTTCAGAACAAAGAGAAGAGTTAACGTTAACGCTCGCTGTTAAATTAGCTCAATTAATCACACTTATTTAAAAAAGATCACAGATGTGAAAATTGCTTGTTGGTGGTGTTAATTTGTCAGCCGAGTAAAGTGTGATATTTTTTTAGAAGGAATTAAAGATGGCTGGCTTTCTTCTTTCTTTAATATAATTGTATTAATAATTATCTTAAGTACTAATTCTATATTTGTAGAGTTCAAGACCGTAGCTTGACTTTATGTTCCTGTTCCAGAATTGAAGCAACTGTCAGCACAGTCAGATTTAATTTAAGAATTTGGCCAAGCTAGATGTGTTTTAAATTTAAATTCAAAATTGCTTTATTTCAGGCAATTAAATACCCATATTAACAGTGATTCACTGGTATGTATTTCAATAATATAATAATAATGGTCGTCAATCGTAACATAATAGTCAAAATAAAGTTTAAGCGGCTTAAAAACTACTTTTTCAGGGCTAGCTACTTAGCTTGTGAAAATTTAAGTAGCTTTCCAATAGAATTGTAACGAGGGATGTAATGTAAGTAGATTTTCTTCCTTAGAGTCTAGAGTAGATATTTAAATCATTCTTAAATCATTCTTTTTTGATACTGTCAATGATTTAAATATAATTCTTAACGGCTAATTAAAACAGAATAATTATAAGATTATGTATTACTTATAGGTCTAAGCAAATTAATTATACCTATTAGATAATCATCGCTTGAATTAATTAATCGACATAATAGATTCTGAAGACAGTAAAAAACTGGTTCTGCCGACAACTTTTTATGGACTTACACGTGTACTGTACTGTACCAGTTTTTTAATAGTCCACTGCAAGACGTAGGCGTACCATCGAAGGGTAATTGGGCCATTTCCACCAAGCTGGCCCAGTGTGGGTTGGTAGATTCACATACGCGGTACGCCATCGAATTTCTTCAACTATCATATGCAGGTTCCCTCACGGTGATTCCTTCACAGAAAAGTCAGTGGTGTGTAAATCTGTAAATAGGTAGATACATTTCAAAGAACTCATTGGAGTCATTGGTATGAGACAGGGATTTGGACCCAAAGGCGGGTGTCACTAGCACTAGACCATACGGCTTTTTACACGTGTAGAACTAGTGTTTGTACTTCTTCTTGTAACTTTTTATGTAAAGACTTTTTCAGTGCATTGCGAGACGGCTCCGCGTGCTAGCACTCGCCAACTTGATAAAGGTCGCCGAATGCGACCGAAACTATAGTCGTTACGACTATCCCCACACGTGAGTTCAGTCCCGTTATATATAGTATAAAATGTGTGAAAACCACGTTAATTTCCATAGTAAAATAAAGACTTTTTGAAATTAAATTGATACGTGTAGAACTTCGCAACTTAAAAAACGTCTTTTTATCATAACGCTCTAAAAATAAGTAATGATTTTTCACATAATCAAAGCTTCCCTTTAATCCCGTGCCTGTAGGAACACCTGTACCAGTACGTGACCGGCTCTACACACAATTTCCATAAATAAATCTTTATTGCGGACTCACAAAACGCCAAAAATAGGCCCCAGAATAATGATGCAAAAAGGAAATTATTGTAACCCAAGCCAGGTAGTGATTATCCCTTGGTCCCGAAATATGTTTCGTCTCGCTCGCTCGCTTTGAGTTTAGTCACGCCTCTCCCTCGCGTGTCGGTGGAAACAGTCACGTAGGCAAAATTGGCACGAAATGTTTTTCCTTGTAGTTTTTTTAATTATCTCTCTACCCTAGATACTCCGTTCCGAGGATGCTACTGTAGTCATGTACGCCACGTTTCTTGATATTGTTGTAGGTATCACAAATCGGCGAATGAGAAGTTAGCCGCAGATGACACTTCGCCGTGATTCGGTAATTATTACGCATGTGTCAATGCCTACACAAGTGGCGAAGTAGTGAGAACGGGCGTAGGGAGCGCGTGGGAGGCATGAGGTTGGCGGGCGAGTGTGCCCTGGCGTCTCGTCTCTCTGGCTCCCGCGCATCACTACATAGTATAAAACAAAGTCGCTGTCGCTGTCTGTCCGTCCCTATGTTTCCTTAAATCTTCAAAACTACGCAACGGATTTTGAAGAGCTTTTTTTTAATAGATAGAGTGATTCAAGAGGATGGTTTATATGTATAATACATGCATAATATTGCAGAGAAACACTGATGAATTTACAGGTTTCTAATGTGATGTCGTAAATAAACACATTTTTTTGCGCTTACATTGCAAACGCTGACTGAACCCCACGAGATAAATCAAAATAATGTACTACAGTATTGTACACCTTAAAAAGGTCAACAAAAAAGTCCGCGATGGTATATGTCTATCTCTTAAGGATAACCCACAATAACCATTTTTATCCTTTAAATTTTACGAAAAAAAAATGGATTATTTAGGAGGTTATTTTAAGCAACACAACATTAATCCTTATCCAATTAAGTACCTTCAATACATTGTCCATTCAATATAAATCAATATGGTCCTTTACAGCATGTAATTTAAATTAATATTTCCGAAGATATTACAGATTTAAAATGCAGGGACATAGCGATGCGGAGGTACCTACCGGCCGGCCGGCGGCGCGTGCCTACAAATAACGCGTCGGAATCGTAAAGATACATATGTAATATAATATTTAAAAAAAACTGGACAAGTGCGAGTCAGGCTCGCACATCGAGGGTTCCGTACAAACACGTTATTAAGGTGACGCATTGATAAACTATAGTTTCAAAATCGAGTACCGCGCCCCTTCACTCGGACAAAATTTTACGCGGTCTCACTTGACAGGATCACGCCAGAGCGGCGGGCGGCAACGCTGGGCTAGCGTACGTGGCGCTGCTAACGGCGCGGCGGCGGCACGCGTCAACTCAATTTGCCTAGAGCATAGATAATCATGGAGTCGCCTTGTCCTTAATCAACAATTTAAAAAAAAGGCAAAAATTATTTTGATCTTTTTAATGTTTTTTTTTTTCATACAATACAGGGTTATTTCAACTGCTGTTTTTAAACTTTCGCGATTTGAACACATTATTATTATATACTACGGGACTTATCGCGCTCTGAAATTACGAGATAAATAAATAACTCATCATCCCGACGTTTCGTCCGAGTTGCATCAACCGTGGTCAAGGGTAGACACTCCGTAGAATAGTGAGTCTACCCGTGACCCGCAACAAAATGTATGGAACAGCTTTTTTTTTTTAATTTTGAGAAATGTTGCAGAACAAAAGTTGTTAGTTTTGAGAAATGTTGCAGAACAAAAGTTGTTAGTTTTGATGTACATATACAGAATAAACCTCTAAAAGGATGCTAATTGATTAGAAATAACCCTGTATACAAATTAATGTTGATTATGTACAGGTATCATAATCAATGAACTTATTTTTATCGTGCTTCACACACTTAGAAAAGGGTTTGGATGCCAGAAATAAAATATTTAGTTAATCGGTTTAAAATATAAATCATTTATTTACCGATATTTGGTAGGATAGGTGCGAGTGCGGTCTAGCACAGCTCTATAAGAACAGTGGTGAGGAATTCATAATAAGCATTAAAGTTGTAGAACAAAGGGGTATTTTACTATAATGTAAACGTCGTGAAGGAAAGAGAAACACTCACATACATTACATGTTAGAGTGAGATAGATTAGTTTTTGTATCATATTCCAACACGCCCCCTCAAAAATTAATCTATTTAAAAATCAATTCCTATTTTGATAACGAAATTTTATACAATTAAAATAACACAACACACCTTCCTACCTTGTCTGGGGATACATTCAAATTGGTTCAACATTTGTTGCGCAGGATTGGGGAAAACCCAGAAAAACCCAATCAAACCAATTATTCATCTTAAATATACTGTTTCAGTAACTCTACAATTTAAATATCAAAATGTTATTTATTTATGCATACAGTGAGTTACATAGGCTTCAGTAATTGAAACTACCTTTTCAATAAGGTATAGTATTGTACTCTGATTCATATTGTTCAAAGAATTCAAACAAATAGTGTGCTTTGATGATTGTTCTAATACACTACCACTATAAATATCATAACAACATTACTTCTCGTGACATAAATATTTGGCTCAGTTCTCAAATGTCCTTTTTAAATTAAATCTGTGGTCCCTTTCAACTCTTTCAAGTATCGTACGAGTAGGTCCCTTTTTAAAATGTATCAAATGATTGTTATTGTTATCAAATCTGCTGGATGTTTACAACATTATGTCGGTTGATTCTACAACGGGCTTTTGTATTATCGTTAGAACTTCTATACTATCTATTCTACTATCGTTATCGCTAGATCGTAACGATCTACCAGATAAGAGCTAATTGTCTCTCATCTATTTCCTGGTTCTATAGAGTTCACTCTATTGACCACTGGCTTTATAAACCTTTCGTTTACCACATCTCACACCTTGTATTAATTCGGTTCATACTAATTTAGTGAACTTACTTACAATATCTCTTGACTTCAATAAATTAATAAAAATAAATTCATTAAACTTAATAAATTAGTAATTTAAACAAAAAAAAATAGTCTTCAATAGAATAGAAGTCAAGATTAAAGTACATTATTTTATGATTACATTTTTTTTTTTGTGTATACCTGGTTACATATACCAATAAAGTCATTGTATCATTGCACCACTAATAAAATTAGCATCAACAATAACAACAACGAAATCGATACCAATAAACCATAGAATAACACCAATAAAGTCTATGTACCATTGCACCACTAATAAAATTAGCATCAACAGTAACGACAATATTGTTAACAATAAATCAAAGTAATCGGCCAAGATAACTTTCACTGATTTTTCATCAAACTTGGTTCCATCGTTAAAATTTTAATTTTGAACCGAATAATACTGCCGCCAGATGCGACTAAATTTATAATTTATTGGTGTGTTAGCGACGCACAAAATGCGTTATTCAGTGCTTTGTAGGGCTCAACATCTTAGGTTTCAGAAGCAGTTGTCACTGACTTCACCTAGATTATTTTCCGAGACCTTACTTCTGAACGTTTCATACAATACGTTCTTTATTCTCCGTACGTAATACGTACTATTTATCATACCATTTATTTGTCAATATGATGCACTGTTTAGTGGTAGCCAAATACCCGCTATAATATTGCAAACAGAACTCATTATCATTATCAATTATTCTAAATTCTATAATAATTATTATTAAAAAAGTTAAAGCTAACACAATTATTTAGGTGATAGAACATCACCTAATAAATATCATTATTTTAGATAGGTTTCTAAAATATCAAGAGACGACTCCATAGCTTTTTGTTCTGATATTTGTTTCCTACAGTATGGTTAGTTTGTACAGACAAATCTTAGTAGGTACACACTTGAAAATAAAGAATAGACGGAGTATTATTACTAGATACTTTAAATTGATTGCTGACATGATAGATAGGTACTTGGCATGGACTCACTCTCTATCTACTGGCCCTGTTGAGGATGTGGATTGACAATCGTCAGGTTGCAGTTTCCGTTTTTTTGACCTAAAAAAATTGTAAATATAGGTAAATGCAGAAAAATTGAAGTACCTAGGTAGTAAGAATGTGATAATCCATAATCTGTAGACGAATGTGTATTTGCCAAATATAGACTTTATTATTAGGGCATTAGAGTGCAACTATTTATTGCAAGTTTATTATATATGTAATTCGACTTACCCAAACATTCCGTCATTTTTTTTAGGTTTTCTTTTTCGTTTTTGTAAAAACAATTCTTTCCGCTTATTTTTCCTCCCCATTTTCTATGCACACTTGTTCACTACTATTTACACACTACCAAATAAAAATACTAAGTACCTAACTTACTACCTACTATAATAATGTTCTAAAGCTACAATATAATATAGTACACTAAAGTCTAACTTATAATTTTGAAAATAATTCTGAAGTAAATTACTCGGTTGTCGTCGCACAGAGTACCTAGAAGACAATAACCAAAAACAAACAGCACGCATCTCGCGCCGTCCGTACTTTGCGGCGTTGCCAGCCCGACGCTGAGCGAATCATGCGCTCGTCGGAGTCGCAACGTCGCACCGGTACGGCGGCGGCGGCCCAGATAGTGCCGGATCAAATATTCTGAGCAAACACTGTAGAGTAAAAGCTAAACTAGAGTAGGCGCGAAGAGATTTGATTGAGTTTTTAATTAATTACTCATAATATACAATTTAAAAAAAAAAAATTCTCGGTTTATAATAAAGAAAAGGGATCTGGCTATTTTATTCGTAAAAAATAATGGGGTGTTGTCGCTGATAATTCTGAGCATTCGAATTACTAAAATTTTTTTGGTGAGCAATTTGTTTTATTTTTTTTTTAATAAAGCCGGTTACTTTTCAAAATTTTGTCCGGTTCATTCAATTTATTAAGATTTTCCCTTATCTATGACATTTTTTAAATTTGAATCGATATCATTCATCCTCTCACATCGCGCATTCAAAAGTACTCGTTTTTGCCGTTTTCGTGTTTCTCGGCCCGGTGCCTCGTCTTAAAATAATTACCTGTTTAGGATGTGCTAATAAAGTTAATATATATGATATCTTACATGATACGATTTACTCACTTTGAATTTTTAAGCCCATATTTTATGTGATAGGCCCTATTTTTAGTGATTTAACTAAAATGTCCAGTTTTATATGCATAGGCCCTATTTTTAGTGATTTAACTAAAAATGTACAGTTTTCAGACTTATTCCTTTATGTGTACTCTGAGACAATGCTTCTCACCAAATTTCATAGTTCTATGTCAACGGGAAGTACCCTGTAGGTTTTGATTTTTGTGAGTGCTAAATATGCTGTTTTTTACGACATAAACGGCTCTAACTTTTTTAAAAGATAACTGAGAAGATTTTTTTACACAAATGCAACAGACCATAGATATACGTATATACGTTTAAATTTCAACTCGATATTTTTACGCGTTCCCGAGATAAAGAGTCTTGACATACACAGACGGACAGACAGACAGACGGACAGGCGTACAGACGGACAACAAAGTGATCCTATAAGGGTTCTTTTTTTGGCGTTTGAGGTACGGAACCCTAAAAAAATAGGGATCCTTACTATAACTCCCATAATGTATCCCAAGGTGTAAAAAATTACCTAAAATATTCTTTGCATCGCGTACGCTGCAAAAACTATCGAATCATTTAAGTACAAAAAAATTAGTGGCATATGTCTAACTGTTATAGTTAAGCCACAATAAGTATTCTTTTATTTGAAAAATTACATAGAAATGCCACTGCAATAAAGGGCTCTTAATTTATATCTTGGTATTAATCCTTTTCAAAATAATATCCACCACGTTGACCCAGTGCGGGTTGGTGGATTCCTATATGTCATCCAGTTTCTTCTACAGACGTAAGGATGCAGATTGCCACGATATGTTCCTCCACGGGAAAGCCAGTGGTGTGAAATTGCGTAGATAAGTTCCAAAGAAACTCATTGATATGGGATCAGGATTTGAAACTACCACTTCAGGATTATAAGATAGATGTTACTACCACTAGATTACCACGGCTATATACGGATATACCACCTCTATTTAAGCGACGATTTATGTAGTAGGACCTACAGATTTGGAAAACCTTAGTTAGGCGAACCGACATACAGACGATTTATAATTTATGTTGTAGTGATAGTGAATAGGTATGTGTAGTTACACACATAGTTCGTAAAACGAATGATCGATGGGGCTTTAAAGTTCTCGAATGTAGACAATGTATTGGCAACTTTGCAAGTATAGAGAAGGTCTTCACGTGAATCGAAGATTTGTGTTCATGTGTATGACCTTTAGCAACATTACGTGGTAGGTATATAAATGCACAATACTTATAATGTCTGCCTTTTGCCAATCATATCCGGGCGAAGCCGGGGCGGGCAGCTAGTAATATCTATATTTTGCCTTTTACGCAGCGTTTTGCGGAAGTGCGCACAGATCAGAGAACAACTGTGATTTTGCGCATAACTTCCCATCCGCCAACTTGTGTGGCGCTGATTATACTAGTAGTTCTCAGACCAGTAGACCTCGCGACACAACTCCTGAACTGATTCTTCATAAACCTTTATCTCGACTCGCTCTTGACCGATTTGGTTCATATTCGCAAATCTTGTAAGGTTTTAGATAGAAAACAACGTCGCCAAATATTATCAAAATCGGCCGTTTAATGGCACGACAGTAAGTTTTTCCCGTTTTTGAGGGAAATATTCCTATCAAAAATCGATAAAAATGTCAGTTGATACCTAATATGCATGATGTCTAAAACAATATAATTAGTCTCCGTCACATAGACTATAAAAAATATTAGACACGTACTTTTTCTATTGTCAATTAAACAAAAATGCATGAAGAAATGTGCCACACAAATGTAGACTACTGTAAGAGAGCTGACGTCACGACCCCCACTCCCAAACTTTGAGGTTTGACAAGGTTTATCTTTGTCATTTGTCGTTTGATTAACAAAAGAAAAAATATGTATCCAATATTTTTTGAAAATCTAAGTCACGAACTAATTGTAATAATGATTTTTTTACCCAGTCTGCCCATTGATATTAGGTACGTATGTAGGTACTTATATAAGACCTGTCTGCCAAGTTTCGTCGAGATTCGTTGAAAAATACGACCTGTAGACGAAAACCAACATCTGGACAGACGGAAGCAAAATGCTTTTAATACGAAGATCTTCGCTTTCGCTCGAACAACAATCATAGTCGTTAGTAGTCTGCGTATTGTTGATAACAATAAACAATATTTTGCAGAACAAAAAGGTTTTATAGAAATATTAATTAGTCTTGCTGTTATGCGAAACAATATCGCAATTATCCTGCTTGGAAAAATAAATGCAGTAATTATAATCACATCTTTATTTCGGTTCGTGTGGAATGTTATCAATGCAAATACCTATAGTTTTAATGAACATTTGTTATAATTTATTTTAATCGTGTTCAAGGATTTTTCAATTAAAGTGCAACTTGTGGGTGTAACTAACACATAACATGCAAGTAGGGTAGGTGTGCCGGTTGCGGCCACTTACCCAGTTGTGGCCGTTGGGTGTCAAAATGATTGCATAAAAGATTAAAAAGATATTGTTATTTAGAATTATACGCTATAAATATTGTTAATGTGAGCACAAATTTTGAAAATATCGTTATTAAAGATATTATTTTTACACTAAATTGTCCAAATAATAATTGAATTTCAAAATGGCCACAAATGACACTAAGATGACCACAACTGGTGCATGTACTTTAGTTAGGTACTCCTGTACACAACGTCAAATAATTATTTTATATTTATGATCTATTACCACATACTTATTACTAAAAGCGGTATTTGTTTAATATTAAAACTAGAATCTTCTCTACCGTTTTTTAGTTTACATTAAGTGTTTGTTTAGTATTTATTTAAAAACTAACAATAAACTTAATTTACGTGCAATATGTTTGTACAAGTTGGTGCAATACAATAAATACGATAGCAAAATACACTAAGCAATAGAAGTAGGTAGCTTAGGTAATTAATATCAAAAATCATCTATCTACTGTAGTCCGTTTACAGTTAATTTACATCTGACATTTCGTCCCTGTCTCTGTCTAGCCATTACACTCCATCACAGGTTAAACAGAGACAGCGGCTAAAGTCAGAGATAAAATAACTGTGAACGGACTGTACTAGACACAATCGTCATGGAAGGAAGCGGGCTGCACCCATCTTATCTCGGAAGAAACAACAAGTGTAAAGATATCTAACTCCGCATCAAAATCTACTAAGCCTCTTCCTTCACGTAACCCGTATCATTATGTCTTTCACTCATTATATTTTGAAGTCCTGCTGCAGTGATAAGATTAACAATCTGTGGCTGAACTTCCAACGCCTTGTTCCGAGGCAAAGTCCTCAAAAGCCCAGCTACATACTTCCCGAAACTATCAAACACGTCATCGTTACGAGAAGAAACAGCTCGAATACTCGATGACAGCTCTTGAAAAGTCTTCATCATAGTCTTTAGCTGATGATCCACGTAATCCTTCACCGTTGGATCAACATGAAAGCTGCTGATTGGGTCTTCGTTAGGCTGAGGTATAGAGATCTCGATGAACTTTGGTTCATTGGAGTCACTATCCAATCTTTGCCTTTTAGACCGAGTGTACAAGCTCGGTGCTTTTCTTTTATTCTGCGAGTCGCAGGAGTCATTCTCGCTTGACACTTCTTCTATTTCTGTAGTCAACACGTATGGAGGCCTTTGGGAGCTTCCTTGTACCCAATCTTCGGATCCCTCTACCTGACAAACCTGGAAAAAAGAAATTCGTGAGACGGTGAGAACCACATGCGTACAAAAACAAGGAATTAGAGAACAATGTAACAATTTAATAATAAAGCTAATTCTATGAATGGCTCTATGGAGAGGAGACCTATAGAAATATCCTGCAGTGAGTTGGATTATAGTTACTAACATAGGTACTGATAATTTAAAGATTAATACTCGTTCAATTTAGTGGCATCATTTTATTTTAGCTCCAGGAAATGTTTGTTTGGAAAGAGAATTATGTGTAAAACTTGCTGTTTCTGTTCCGCGGCTTTCCACCTTTAATTTTTCCGGAATAATAAGTAATCTGTGACATTTTTCGATTTTTAAGTAAACACATTGTGGCAAATTATGAAGGCGCTATCGTAAATTTAATAGCTACTTAAAAATATTATTCTCTTTCAAAATCAAATGCATGTAGTGAAACAGAAACAAGACTATTTTAAATTGTTTTTTTTTTTTAAATTTTACTATGATAGTGCCTTTAACCATGAAAAAAAGATACTTATAAACATGTAAAAAATCAAGTCTATTCGTTGCTCTCTTGTAGTTGTGATGTTTTCAGAGTTATAAAAAAACCAGCACACCTTTTCAGATTTATAGTATCCTTTAATCATTACTATTAGAATCAGTACCAAATAAGCAAAGACTTTTGGAACTTTTTACACCTCGTTTATAGGTAAGTGTAACTGTCAGTTAACTTATCCGCATTCAAGGACAGAACCAATTATTTTATAACTTATTACATTTATTATCTTATGTAACAGTAACCGTTGAGTGAGTCAGAACAAAGTTGGAGCAAAGTCAAGGTTATAGGGCAGGTTTGCGGTGACGTCAGCAGACGGAAACTCAACCAAACACGCGGGCAGTATGGGTGCTCCAATAAAACAGTAGGTATTCACAATAATGGCATGGTTAGATTAATTTCATTTACTCGTATTTGCTCAATACTTCATTGAAAACCCCTACTTATTTACTTCATAAACTGTAGTACCTTAAGATTATAAAGAATCGAATACAAGGACTCATCTCATCAGTAAAGGGTGTACCTATCACCTACTCTCTAAGTGGTCTAGATGAAACAGTATTCACAATATGCCATGTGTGAATTAATTTAATTTCTTTGCTCCATTCTTCATATTTGCAAACCATATTTATGTCATAAACTGTACCTATCTAAATCCTACTTCCTACTAATATTATAAACGTGAAAGTTTGTGAGGATGGATGGATGTTTGTTACTCTTTCACTCGCAAAAACTACTAAAAGGATTGAGATGAAACTTTGTAATAATATAGCTTATATATCAGAATAACACATGGGCTATAAATTATAATGATATTGCGTCAGAAATCAAAATATCATGCGGGCGAAGCCGCGGGTAAAAACTAGTATTTTAAAAAGGACTCATCTCATCAGTAATCCTTTTGAAACGAATCTTCTCCTTCTAAATCAGGGATAAATACTAATATGTATCACCTTTTACTTATCCTACCGTTAAAAACAAAAGCTGTCATCCCATAAATTTGTTTTTTGCACATAGAAATTAAAAATAATGCTCGAATGTTATTATGTTACCTACTGACCTAGTATTTACTTATCGTAGACAGAAAATTTAATAACTATCTACTCCTAAATTGTTTCACCTAGCCCTTACTGTGTTTGCGAACCATTTGCTTCAAGCTAGATAGCTGCCAAGGTCTTAAGACGAGGCACCGGGCCGAGAAACACGAAAACGGCAAAAACGAGTACTTTTGAATGCGCGATGTGAGAGGATGAATGATATCGATTCAAATTTAAAAAATGTCATAGATAAGGGAAAATCTTAATAAATTGAATGAACCGGACAAAATTTTGAAAAGTAACCGGCTTTATTAAAAAAAAAATAAAACAAATTGCTCACCAAAAAAATTTTAGTAATTCGAATGCTCAGAATTATCAGCGACAACACCCCATTATTTTTTACGAATAAAATAGCCAGATCCCTTTTCTTTATTATAAACCGAGAATTTTTTTTTTTTAAATTGTATATTATGAGTAATTAATTAAAAACTCAATCAAATCTCTTCGCGCCTACTCTAGTTTAGCTTTTACTCTACAGTGTTTGCTCAGAATATTTGATCCGGCACTATCTGGGCCGCCGCCGCCGTACCGGTGCGACGTTGCGACTCCGACGAGCGCATGATTCGCTCAGCGTCGGGCTGGCAACGCCGCAAAGTACGGACGGCGCGAGATGCGTGCTGTTTGTTTTTGGTTATTGTCTTCTAGGTACTCTGTGCGACGACAACCGAGTAATTTACTTCAGAATTATTTTCAAAATTATAAGTTAGACTTTAGTGTACTATATTATATTGTAGCTTTAGAACATTATTATAGTAGGTAGTAAGTTAGGTACTTAGTATTTTTATTTGGTAGTGTGTAAATAGTAGTGAACAAGTGTGCATAGAAAATGGGGAGGAAAAATAAGCGGAAAGAATTGTTTTTACAAAAACGAAAAAGAAAACCTAAAAAAAATGACGGAATGTTTGGGTAAGTCGAATTACATATATAATAAACTTGCAATAAATAGTTGCACTCTAATGCCCTAATAATAAAGTCTATATTTGGCAAATACACATTCGTCTACAGATTATGGATTATCACATTCTTACTACCTAGGTACTTCAATTTTTCTGCATTTACCTATATTTACAATTTTTTTAGGTCAAAAAAACGGAAACTGCAACCTGACGATTGTCAATCCACATCCTCAACAGGGCCAGTAGATAGAGAGTGAGTCCATGCCAAGTACCTATCTATCATGTCAGCAATCAATTTAAAGTATCTAGTAATAATACTCCGTCTATTCTTTATTTTCAAGTGTGTACCTACTAAGATTTGTCTGTACAAACTAACCATACTGTAGGAAACAAATATCAGAACAAAAAGCTATGGAGTCGTCTCTTGATATTTTAGAAACCTATCTAAAATAATGATATTTATTAGGTGATGTTCTATCACCTAAATAATTGTGTTAGCTTTAACTTTTTAATAATTATATAATTACATCATTTTATTTTGTAGCCACCCAGAAATATCACCAACATACGCAGAGTTACACAACGTGTTGCCGACATCTGGGGATTCAGAGGAAACGGTAAATTTAAACACTTTTTTTAAATTATCACGGTTATAGTATTGTCTTTTACCGACTTCAAAAAAGAGGAAGTTGTCGATAGGGTTATTATTTTTTCTTCTTTTAAATAAACGAAATTAAAATTATTCTCCCTGCTTTATCACAAAGATTTTCCAGGTATTTAGTGAGTAGTTAGTACCTATACCTCCGCCACTGTACTCCATTTTGTACATGTCTAATTCCTTTAATAGTAATGTAAGTAATTTAATTTCAGTTAAAAGAACCAAATCCTGAAAATGAAGAGTTACAAAATGTGTTGCCCACATCAGAGGATTCGGTGGAAACGGTAAACTTAAGTACCTTTTTAAACTATCGCGATTATTGTCTTGTCTTTTTACCGACTTCAAAAAAGAGGATGTTGTCGATTTGGTTATATTTTGAAAATGTCGTTTTTTACTTCGTCTGCAAGTTGAACTTGTGTAATTTTGTTTCAGTTAAATGAACAAAACCCTGAAAATGAAGATATTCCATACATATTCGAAAGTACCTCTGAAACTACAGTAAGGATTTTGTTATAGCTAAGGCATGTTTACATAATAAGAAATTCAAACTAAATAAATACTAAAATATGTGCTTAAATTTCAGATTCATACAGAAATACCCGACTTGGGGCATCGAGTAATAGATGTTAATCATTTTACATCACAACTAATACAACTCTCTCAACATGAATCTCTGTTTGACTGCGGATTAGCCTCAATGAAATTAGTTTCTGAACATCGAATTGGATTACAATCGGAATTTACATTTGTCTGCTCTATGTGTAATTATAAAAACAAAATAAAATCATCTTTGGCTGATGTAAACAAAGATGTTGTTGCAGGAATAATGGCAGCAGGTTGTGGTCACGCGCAACTGAAGCAGTTTTCCGCAGCAGTAGGATTACCCATTATGTCTGAACACACTTACAATAAAATGCAGGACGATGTTTGTGACGATTGGGAAGAAACTGCCTGGGAGGAAATGAAAATAGCCGGAGAAAAAGAGAAAGAAGCAGCTGTTATTGAAGGCAGGGTTACAAAAGATGGCATTCCCATGATTGATGTCATTGTAGATGGGTGTTGGAGCAAACGCTCATACAGAACAAACTATGCTGCATTATCGGGTGCTGCAGCCATAATTGGCAGACGTTTTGGCCAAGTTTTGTACATGTGTGTCAAAAATAAGTATTGTTGTATTTGTGCCCGAGCTCAAAACAAAAAAGAAAGTCCCAAAGAACATGTCTGTTATAAAAACTTTGAAGGGGCTTCTACTGCTATGGAATCCCAAATAATAACTGAGGGGTTTAAACAATCCATTGAAATGCACGGTATAATATACGCGCGACTTATTGCTGATGGCGACAGTAGCACCTATGCCAAAATAATAAATGCTCGGCCATACCCAGGCTTAACAGTGTCAAAAATTTTCTGTCGGAATCATTTACTGAGGAACTATTGCAATAAGTTACAGCAACTTACTTCAGACACTCACTTCAACGTTACAGACAGGAAATATTTGACACAAGAGAAAATAATGCGCTCCAGGAAATATATTTGCGACGCTATAAAACTTCACAAGGAGAGCCAAAATACAGATGGTTTATATAAAGATATAAACGCATCTATTGGCCATGCGTTTAACTCTCATGAAACTTGCAACCAGTTATTATGCAAAAAACATATGCAAATAGACGCTCCTAATCCGTTTTTTGGGAGTTTGCTTTGGCAAAAAATAAAAACTCATGTCGCACGATTGGCTGAAAAAGCCCATAGTTTAATTGAAGATGTCGACAGTAATGTAGTGGAAAGATTTAACGGAGTCATTGCCAAACTTGTTGGTGGAAAAAGGGTAAATTATTCTCAAAGAAGAGCTTACCAAGCAAGATGCTCTGGTGCAGTAATATCTTTTAACACCGGCAACTTGCTGTCGACTGTCCACCGTAATATTTATGGAAATAGCCCAAAAAAAACTATTACAAAATACGAAAGAGCTGTAAATGAAAAAAAGAATAGAACAAAACAAAACTGCAAGAGGAAAAAAAATCGTACTTTGGTGCCGCGTACATTAAATCTAGATTATGGAGAAATTGTGGATAAGCCAGACTTGGATGACGACACATTAAAAAAGGCCAAAGACACCTTCATCCAGAATTTGACGAAAACCGAAGAACAGCGAAAAGACGTAGAAAAACGAACTATACTACAAAGTGAATCTGGAGAATGGTTGGAATTAAGGCGAAGCATGTTAACTGCATCAAACTTCGGTAAAATTGTAAAAAGAAAAGAGTCGAATACATGCCGAAACGTAGTAAAAAATTTACTTTACAAGCCAAATATTGACAACGTGTCATCAATAACTCACGGAAAAAAGCACGAAAAAATTGCAATCGAACAATTATCGGTTATGGTAGACACAAAAATTAGAAAATGCGGTCTATTTATAGATGAGCAATATCCATTTTTGGGGGCAACGCCTGATGGGATTACCGATGACAACAAAATAGTCGAAATAAAATGTCCCATAGCACCATTTAAAATGGGTATAGACGAGGCGATTGAACAGAATAAGATGCATTTTTATAAAAAAAATAAAGACGGCGAAATAGTAGTCAACAAAAAATCAGACTGGTATTTTCAAGTCCAAGGCCAGTTACATATTTGCAGAAAACAGGAGGCCTTACTTGGAATATGGTATGGAGACAAAAAAATGAAAATAGAAATCATAGAAAGAGACGATAAATTTTGGTCAGATATAATGGAGCCAAAACTGCTTAAATTTTACTATGATTGTCTTCTTCCCGAGTTGGTTGACCCTAGACACATAAGGAACAGGCCAATTCGTGACCCAGAATACGTGATTTCAAAAGGGAAAGAAAATGATTCAGCTACCATTTCAATAGAAAAAAATACTGGTGACGTTGACGATTGTTCGGTCGGGGATTCCATAGATTATGTGATGCCATTTTCAGAATATTGATATATTTTTCACAAAAAGCGTTAGTTTTAACATTAAGATACCTACACTTTTCAACACTATAGTAGTTGATAAAAATGATAAACACTTTACTAATTTGGCAGCTTCGCAGATAGCGTTCTAGCTTAATCAGACAAAGCAGAGCCGGAATTTCAGAGAGATGCAGGTTCATATCCTACGAGCTCGAGAGCCATAAAGGACTTTATCGTGGCTGACTCTCTGCTTAGATTCGCAAGTGAAGTAATAATTGCGAATATTTTCTCAAAATTGGACGCAATTTATGTTGGAAGAAGTATTGATGGCTCTAAGAAAAGGACATCACTCACAGTCCATATATATTTGAGCTAATTCTGTGTAAGAAGTAAACGTGCTGACCAAAGCGATTAATTGGGAGATGATCTACAAAAAGATGAGCCCCTTCATCAAACATTTCGAAATGTTTAATGAACTGGTTTCGAATACTGCTGCAGCAACTGCAAACTAGACGAAGCAGATAAGTTCACTATCTATGAGGCTACCGGAGAGTAAATTATGATGCTGTGATATATGGCAAATGGCAATAGTCATTGAGAAGCTAGCTTGAGGAGACATCCCCGACTTAAATAAAATCGTCACGTAGATGGAAAATGAATGATATAAAACGAATGCGGAAAAGACGATGACCAGAGTTTTCTGAAAATCTCGATGAATATTCTCCAGGATAAGCTGTAAACAAATTATACATATGACGCAGAAACTTAAACCTGTAAATTCTAATTTGCGAACTTGGAATATTGATGGAGTACAACATTAAAGGAAAAAGTGTCTAGCTTGCTATTATTTGCGACGGAAGAGACAAAAAAGAAAACGAGCCAATGAAGTTTTCTAAAGCAATTGAATGCGCAAGCTTATAAGTACAAATAAACTTTTTGTATCAGGGTTGATGATCAAAAGTGAAAATTACAAATATTTACGGAATGTTGACACAAAACCCGAACATATGGTTCTATGGCTAAAATAGACTTTTACAACACAAAAAAGGCGATAATAAAAGTAACACTTCAAGTGATGACGCCCAAGATCGTGCTAAGAGAATGCTACAGGACGTTCTGTTTCGTCCAGAAATCCCACTTAGATGAAATAGACAGCAGCAGACCGGTATGACAATGACAGTCATTTTGGCAAACCTGGCGAGGAACAGGTACATAAAACGCAAAAGGTAAAGCGATGGAAATGGGTGAGTTTTTGAACACATATTTTGATCAGGCATAACTCAGTTGAGATATTTGCTTTTATTCTTTGATAGCTCATTAAATAGAGGCGTAAATAAAAAAAAATGGCCAAATTGTTGGATATTAATCCACATTGGCAAAGCAAATTATATGTTAAAAAGCAAAGTAATGTTCACTGATTGAGAGCGAATACGATAAATTCGACAGAATGATAAACTTTGCAAAGTATATACGTATTAATGGTGAATTAATAATGTAACCGATCAAAGAGGTTTAATATAAAACACCCTTTATTTGACGTGCATACAGTTATGTGATCTATAGTCCTTCCGATATTTCCGAAATTATTTTGCTAAGCTCAATATAATTTAAAGTTAAAAATTGTCAATGGTGTAAATAATGGTGTTGAGTTTGTCAAATGAATAATTGATAATGATAATGAGTTCTGTTTGCAATATTATAGCGGGTATTTGGCTACCACTAAACAGTGCATCATATTGACAAATAAATGGTATGATAAATAGTACGTATTACGTACGGAGAATAAAGAACGTATTGTATGAAACGTTCAGAAGTAAGGTCTCGGAAAATAATCTAGGTGAAGTCAGTGACAACTGCTTCTGAAACCTAAGATGTTGAGCCCTACAAAGCACTGAATAACGCATTTTGTGCGTCGCTAACACACCAATAAATTATAAATTTAGTCGCATCTGGCGGCAGTATTATTCGGTTCAAAATTAAAATTTTAACGATGGAACCAAGTTTGATGAAAAATCAGTGAAAGTTATCTTGGCCGATTACTTTGATTTATTGTTAACAATATTGTCGTTACTGTTGATGCTAATTTTATTAGTGGTGCAATGGTACATAGACTTTATTGGTGTTATTCTATGGTTTATTGGTATCGATTTCGTTGTTGTTATTGTTGATGCTAATTTTATTAGTGGTGCAATGATACAATGACTTTATTGGTATATGTAACCAGGTATACACAAAAAAAAAATGTAATCATAAAATAATGTACTTTAATCTTGACTTCTATTCTATTGAAGACTATTTTTTTTTGTTTAAATTACTAATTTATTAAGTTTAATGAATTTATTTTTATTAATTTATTGAAGTCAAGAGATATTGCCTGTAGAGTGTATACTGTATAGTATAGAAAACATATAAACATACCAAGCTGGAGCGCGCGGCGGGTCCCGCGCCCCGAGACTTCTGCAAATGAGGCTTGATGAAGGCATCCATCTTCTTAAACCAGAACACCGACGGCTTGTAGATAATCCCCTCATCCTGATTCCTCGCAATCTTCTTCAACTCCTGACTGTACGCATTCCTCAAGTTCTTAAACTTCATTAGAACATGTCGTGAAGTAAAGTTCGGGATGTCCAATATTGTGGCAATTTTATCCGCTGCGCTTCGTCTGTGCATCTGGTCTTTGTAATAGTCGTTGTTTGTGTTCCAAAGACATTCTTCTTCGCGGTACAAGTCAAGAAGTTCCATGGTTTTGTCATCGCTGATGCGGAGGATTGAAGCGGTGGGTATTTCTGTTGCCGCGCGTGGCGTCGACGTTTTACTATCCATTGCTTGATTCTTGAAAAACACAGGTGAAATATTCAATGTTCAATCGGAAAGTTTTGTTTGCAATTCGTAAAGCACACGCACTCGTTTTCTTATCAGTTTAACACAGAAGTAACAGCGTGTTGTACGGACAGGCTTCAAGGCTACACGATTTTGACGGTTGGCAGCGTGGGTTCCTCGAGCGTGAAAGGTCCGGCCAGGGAGCGTGGCCACGCGGGACTGAGGAGTGTAACGCCGCGGGGCGGTACGCGACTGAGCGACGCGTGACGTGACGCGCCGCCATTTTGTCTAGCGCATCACGCGCGTGCAAGCGTGATGTATCACGATATGCTATGTATGTGCTCGATTCTATGATATCGCATTGTAGTGTAGGTAAGGACTGATAGTTTATCATGACATGGTACTTTTAGGTATAATTTCGGTTTGCCGTTGAATTTTGCACAGAGATGACAGAGAGCAACGGTTTTGTATGTATTAAGGTAGGTATAAAATTTCATTGAATGATAGTGATTATTTAAGTTAGCACTAATACGATGATAGGTTATTTATATCATAAAGTCCAAATTTTTCCATCATTATCTTCATCACTTGTACGCCGTCCACCTCGACCTTCCTAGTACCTACTACTTACCTACTGGTTAAAAAGAATATTTTTTTTTCTGAACAACCATCTGCTTCATTCCAGCCCAAACAAAGAAATAATTATAAACTATTCTTAGTTAATTGTTATAAATCACTTATAACATGCTTAGTAGGTTAAGTAGGTAGTTGCTTATAAAAATGTCAGTCACGCTCGACTTGTGGCCAAGGCCGAGGCCAATTTCACGACGGGTGATTTTCAGGCCAACTCGGGCACCTCATTTTTAACGAGATTTTTTCATCATCATCATCATCATTCCAGCCACAGGTAGGACGTCCACTGCTGGACATTAGGCCCAATTATGAAGGCGCCATTGTAGTTATATTATCAGTTCATAATATTTATGTTTCTTTTTTACTTTAGGCATTCGATAGAGAGAACACTTTTTGACCGCATATATACTCGTATCTATATTTTATTTATGTATAACCACGCATAACTTTTTTCATAGTAGTCTGATTTCAGTAATACTTTTTTTATTGGAAAGAGTATACTTCGAAATTGGTCTCATTTAAATTTTATCGAAATCGGCTTAGCCATGTTTGATAAATCAACAATAATGTGAAAAATGGTACATGGATCCGTGCGAAATATTCGCGGATTCTGTACACGGGTGAAGTCGGTCATGAGATTTTTTGCAAAAAATAATCTTGTTACATTGCTATTAAATTTACGATGGCACCTTCATTATTGGGCTTAATTTCTTATTCTATGCGGGGTGAATAAACTAATTATATACCTACTATTGATTGATTACCAATATTAATACTCTAGGGTTTAGATATATTTGTTTATTTGTTATATAATAAGTACGGCTAATAATGCCAATTACACTTAATATAGAAATTAATTTTACAGTCATAATATATGCACTTTATTACATGAAATTGAAAAAAAAAACAGCAATCTATACGAAAAAAATCACTGACTCGATATAATTAGTGGAACAGCATACTTTTTCTTTACGACTTTTGTATTTATCTTATGAGGTTATTTTCTTCAGCAAACTTTTTGTGATATTTTTTTCGTCGGGGTTTGAACAGATGCCCCGCAGATTTACGGCCGTGCCAAGTGGGCCCCGGGTTTATGGCTCTCGTTTTAGTTTCTCCTAGTTTTAGTTATTTGACATAGTTTTGGTAATGGCCACTCTGATAAAGTTTATTTCTTTTCAGCTGACTATGTTTGTAGTCTTTATGTAAGTAATAGAAATCGGGACCATTATTTTATTCTTTTTGCAGTCATTTAAAGGGCTATCCAGAACTGGCGTACTAAACCGAAAGGAGGTCATTCAGAATTTCATTATTAACTACTTTTTAGGGTTCCGCACCCAAAGGGTAAAAACGGGACCCTATTACTAAGACTCCGCTGTCCGTCCGTGTCTGTCTGTCTGTCGGTCACCAGGTTGTATATCAAGAACCGCGATAGCTAGACAGTAGAAATTATCACAGATGCTGTATTTCTGTTGCCGCTATAACAACAAATACTAAAAACTAAATAAAATAAATATTTAAGGGGGGCTCCCATACAACAAACCTGATTTTTAGGGTTCCGTACCTCAAACGGAAAAAAACGGAACCCTTATAGGATCACTTTCACTTTGTTGTCCGTCTATCCCTCTGTGTGTATATCAAGACTCTTTATCTCGGGAACGAGTAAAGATATCGAGTTGAAATTTAAACTGTATACGTATGTCTATGATTTCTTACAGTTGTGTAAAAGAAAAACTTCTCAGTTATCATATAAAGAAGTTAGAGCCGTTTATGTCGTAAAAAACCGCATATTTCGAAACTCAGAAAAGTCAAAACCTACAGGGTACTTTCCATTGACATTTAACTATTAAATTTGGCGAAAATCATTGTCTCAGAGTATATATACATATAGGAATAAATCTGAAAACTGTACATTTTTAAATCACAAAAATAGAGGGCATCAAAATTCACAAAGTATGGGTTCAAAATTCAAAGTGAGTAAATCGTATCATGTAAGGTATCCATATAAAAGAACTTTATTAGCACATGCTAGAACAGGTTTTTAGGTATTTTAACAATGTGTTATTTTCGATGTATGACGAGAAAAGTGAAAAAAAAAAACTTTTCTGTCGATGGTTATAGTATAGAGATTTTAACAATTTACTTCCCAACTTTGTGAATTTTTCTGGATTAGTAGGGAACCCTCAGTGTGCGAGCCTGACTCGCACTTATCCGGTTATTTGAGCCATTTTTCGCTCGAAATTAATAACGGTAACCGGTAGACGCTTGAAATATTCACAGAATATTTAATTGTATGTTTACTTCAATAATTAATTATTAAATTAAAAAAATAATAAAATAAATATTTAAGGAGGGCTCCAGTACAGTACGGAACCCTTCGTGCGCGAGTTCGACTCGCACTTGGCTGATTATTATAAGGATCCAACTCAGAATCCGAGAAAATAAAATCAGCTCTTTTAGAAATTTTGCCGATTTCTAGTTGCAGTTTTGCATGAAACAGATGATTTTGAATTGATTAAATCTTGTATTGATTAATTCTTTATAGAATGTAGGTATGGAACGTACCTATAACTACTGTAATAATTGGCGACCTTATCGCTAAAAAGCAATCTCTCGCCGACTAACGTTAGACGAAAATGATAAGGAAAAGATGTACCTACCTAGGTATCGAGGTACGCGTAATCCGCGTAACAACAATAGTACTACGGGACCCACCCTGAATCCACGAAAAGTTTTTCTCATTTAACTCCGACTATGCGATTTTTATCAATTAATTTCGCTGATAGAAGTACATCCAGCAACATAAACCGTTCTCACTGAAGTCTGAGATCGCTTGGAATGCAATCGGCCAGCTGTACTTACCTGTCTTACTTACTTCCTATCTTCTGTACTTACTTATCGTATGTGCCCTGCCCACTCCCACTTCAACTGGCTAATCCGATTACTCCGTACAAATTACCGCTTACGACCAGGTCCACCAGCTAGTCCAGCATACGATCACGAAAAGAACTCTTTTCGACGTGTGAAATATGACAGAAATATACTTTACCATAACGCTGTCTCGTTCTGACACGTCGAACGAAATATTACTTCGTACGTATCCTAGCCCGGCTGGGCTCACTATGGTGAATCGCGGACTTATCCACGCTAAAAAAGTTAGGTACAGTCAGCATGTTACCAAAAAGGGATTTTAATAGCCCACGTCCAACCTTTTTCCAGAGCCAGGTAGCGTCAGACCCGGACATGATTTATTTTATTTTATTTCACTAAGCCCCCAAAACTCCACGGCACAATAAAAATGTCAAATTACTAATCCGTAGAATTTAAAATGTGAAATCGAAAATTTAACGGCTGAAAAATTTACACTGGGGATTATTTTATTGGTCGTTAAATTTGGACATTTGGTATTAAAAAGAAATAAAATCCGCTGAGAAAACGGCTTTTATAAGATTACGAATAAAAGAGAGAAGGGTTACAAGATAGGACGGTTGTCTTTTCTTTATTTATTTTCTTGTTTTGTTATGCGAACTTTATTCTCTTTTACTAAATAAAGTCGTGTTTTGTAATAAAATTCAGTTTAATTTTAACGTCATAACTACCCGATATCATAAAAAACATTCCAAACAAAACTTGTTACGTTGTTATTGGCAATTTCGGAGAGAAATAAGACCTTTCATGAAATGCTGGTTAGCTTAACAGCAGATTAAAAGCATATTCTATTGTATTTCTAATCATTATCACGTAGTTACAAAATCCCGAATAAGCTATCCTTCCCGAGTCCTGATAGCGGCCGGATTGAACCAGTAACGGAACCACTAAAAATTGGCTAAAACCGGTTCACTTCTAGGCAACTAGCAACCGATCCAGCCTAAATTACCTATCTAATCGTATCAGAGCGAGATAGGAGCTCTATCTGCCGGATTGAGGGCAAAAGTGCACAGTGGACTCAATTTTTCGCTAATTAGTAGGTACTTTAATTTGATTACTAGCTTTATTAAATAAATAAATATTAATATTTGGGGACATCTTAAACTCAGCCTCTGACCCCAAAGCTTGTCATATGGCTGCCATATAACACCCAAACTCAGAGCAAACACTTATGTTCATCGCATAAATATTTGCCCTGGGTGGGAATCGCACCCACGCCTCTTTGCCCCAGAAGTTAGGGTCACTAACCATTGATCCATCGAGGCAGTTAGTTACTCGTCAACATGAAAGTCAGTTACTCGTTGCTTCCGCATGACCTTTAATTAATTTGGGGTAAAAAGTAGCCTGATAATATTTTCCGATCTTTGACATCCATTTTGCAAAATGTCTAGTCGATCCGGGTCCCTCCTGATGGTCAAACTCGGTAGTCTAACTGATTTGTCCAACCGGAAAAAAATTCCGCGTGGTCAAATTGCTGGACTCTAGAACTTTTTTCTGAATAATATGTGTCATTACCAAGTTATCACGTACAGTTACGAATAAAGTTTTCGCAGGAACGCGGAAAAATCATGTCGCCTCATTGTATTATTTTGTTAAACTTATGTTTTATCAGTGATAACTAGTGAAAAGTTGTGGTATTTCGTTGGTTATGAGCTGATTTACGTGCATAGGGAAGTGATATAATGTGACGTATCATGTTGCTCCGTGTTGTTACTTCCCTGTATATATAAGTTACTCTATGGTTGTTACCAAAACAGACAGTGACTATTTTGATAAAATACTATCAAAAATTATTTAAACTTAATACTTGACAAATGCACAACAATGCGACGCCCAAGGAAGCTACATACGTATTTAACTTCCTTGGCGATGCCAAAACAAAAGAAGAAGAAATTATGAGTAAATTAGGTTGTCAATTTGTAGAGAAACTAACCTTTTTGTTAGCTTCTCTACATTCAGACTCTTTCAACGATAACACTGCCAACTAACAATTCTAATTATGAAATTTTTCAAATTCTTTTTGACAGGATCAGCGATCCTTGTTCTGAAAAATTCTGGCAGTCTAGTGAGAGAAGTCATCAAGTAGACACGAAAGATGGTGCATGTCTTGTGGTATTTTTAAGAAAGTATGTGGTGTTAGTACATGTTAACGTGTGAACTTTGAACGTGGTGACGGGTCCTGCAGTGAAGACAGCATGAGCGTCTGGTAATTTTTCTTCGCGAGGCTTCGGTCTCTTTGACCTTGTTACAGGAGGACCTCATCTTTTGGGGCCACTGACCTTTCCACTTACCTTGGAGAACCGAGCTAGCGCTACAGGCGCCTCCACCTCAAGCGCCAGAACAACACCACGGGCGTCTTCACGCTGGTGCCCAGCTAGCGCACTAGCGCCTCCACCTCAAGCGCCACAATACCACGGGCGTATACACGCTAGCGCACAGCTGGCGCTACAGGCGCTTCTATCTCCAGCGCCCTGCTGGCGCTACGTCTATCGGCGGGTCCAGCTTGTCAAGCTCCAACCTCGGCCAGCCTCCAGTGTGTTTTCTTTGTGTGCTACCCCTCCCCTGTTAGGCTAACATCCCACGGACTCTTTTCAAAATTCTCTCACTATTCGCTTCAAGAAAAACATATAGACTATAAGTGCAGTGTTATTTATATGGTGAAATGAATAAATGTGTAAACAGTATGGTTAGTTTTCTATATTAATCTCCTTTCTTCGAACCGTTAGGAATCCTAATCACTAGGCAGGACTCTTTGGGTAGGTTCTCTGAAGTCTCGTAACTTGTGGTGTTGCAACCGGCTCCCCCGCTTGCAACATTACCGGTTCTTATTCTGATACTCTTAACCTGTGGTGCTGCAACCGGCTCTCCCGCTTGCCACATTACAGGTTCCTCTCTAATCCTCTCTTTACCTGTGGTGCTGCAAACGGCTACCCCGTTTGTAACGCTACAGTTTATCCTGATACTCTTAACCTGTGGTGCTGCAACCGGCTCCCCCGCTTGCCACATTACAGGTTCCTCTCTAATCCTCTCTTTACCTGTGGTGCTGCATACGGCTACCCCGTTTGTAACGCTACAGTTTATCCTGATACTCTTAACCTGTGGTGCTGCAACCGGCTCCCCCGCTTGCCACATTACAGGTTCCTCTCTAATCCTCTCTTTACCTGTGGTGCTGCATACGGCTACCCCGTTTGTAACGCTACAGTTTATCCTGATACTCTTAACCTGTGGTGCTGCAACCGGCTCCCCCGCTTGCCACATTACAGGTTCCTCTCTAATCCTCTCTTTACCTGTGGTGCTGCATACGGCTACCCCGTTTGTAACGCTACAGTTTATCCTGATACTCTTAACCTGTGGTGCTGCAACCGGCTCCCCCGCTTGCCACATTACAGGTTCCTCTCTAATCCTCTCTTTACCTGTGGTGCTGCATACGGCTACCCCGTTTGTAACGCTACAGTTTATCCTGATACTCTTAACCTGTGGTGCTGCAACCGGCTCCCCCGCTTGCCACATTACAAGTTCCTCTCTAATCCTCTCTTAACTTGTGGTGCTGCAAACGGCTCCCCCGTTTGTAACATTACAAATTATGCTGTCATATTTTCGCAATAACTTCAGTTTTTCAGTTGCACGGAAATATTTTAAAATTAGATTTAAAATTAATTAGTCGAAAAGGAGTTTTATTGCACGAGGGGCGGCAATATTACAAACTGCGAAATTATAAAAATGGAAATTCATTTTGGACATGCAGCCACTTAAAAAAAGATAAGTGTCGTGGCTCTATTACTCTGGACGTAAGCAAAGATTACCATGTAGCTAGTTCTGCTGTTCTGTGCCATGTAGATACCATATCTTTTTGTCAGGGTTCTTTCTCTAAACTAAAACATCACTATGTTCTATCTTTTGAATTGCGCGCGGCGCTACATAATTTAAACGCCCCTTTTTTGAATTTTGATTTACTATTTGTCTTATTGACTGTACTATTTGTCACAAAAGACAATTTGACCACGCGGAATTTTTTTCCTGTTGGACAAATCAGTTAGACTACCGAGTTTGACCATCAGGAGGGACCCGTCGATCCATCCATCCATCAAATTTGTAAAATGTCTATACTCTATAAAGGACATGTCCACAAAATGTATGGAGGCTGGTATAATAATAATCAAAAATTCTAACCACGACACTCGTTACATTTCGAGAAAGTTCATATTTTTCTAAGTGTATTACAACAGTTAAAAACAAAAAAGAGCCCTCCGATTTTTTTTAAATTAATTTTGAATTTATTAGGATAAAAAAATATATTTGGCTCAATAAGTAGTTTATCTCTATCAACCCTGATTAAGTAACCTCCAAAATGCTTATTAAAAGCCTTTTTACTAATTAGACACACTTTTAAAGTGTTTTTTTGTCACATTGTACCTACTAACTGGTCACACTGGTAGGTTATAATTTTTAATTTTAGCAAATTAAGCGATGAATGTGGAAGAATCAGCTACAAATGCAAGTAAAATAACGATAGAAGCACTTTATCATTGCTAAACTATAAAAAGTAATAAGCTGGATTATTAGTTTTCAAACAATTTATTTTTCGCATTTAAAAAAAATTGGAGGGGTGAAAAAATCTAAATTAAATATTTTTGGGAAGCCCATAAAACAAGCTTTCAAATGATGTATATATCATCTTGGTTCGATTTTTCTCTGAATAATATACCACTTGTGGACATCACCTTTAACTTGATCTCTGCGACAGTGACATTGACATAGAAGATTGACATTTTTAGAGTTGAGATAGTGGTGGAAAAAATCGATTGTCCAACAATGTTGCAATGAAATCGAATGAGTAGTTGAAGGTGAGAAATTGGATTTTATTAACTTACTGTTATTTAAGATCAAGTATGTACACATGTAAATAGTGTTATGATATTAATTAAATACTCATAATAATGTAACGATAGTATGTATCGACGTTTTTCACTATTATCGATGCTAATGTAACATATAATTGTGTTTAATTTAATTACACATGTAAAAATGTTATGATATTAAATTCCTACTTCCTACTAATATTATAAACGCGAAAGTTTGTGAGGATGGAGGGATGGATGGATGGATGGATGGATGTATGTATGGATGTTTGTTACTCTTTCACACAAAAACTACTGAACGGATTGAGATGAAACTTTGCAATAATATAGTTTATATATCAGAATAACACATAGGCTATAAATTATAATGATATTGCGTCAAAAATCAAAATATCATGGGGGCGAAGCCGCGGGTAATAACTAGTTTTAAATAAAACTATCTAAAATTCTGTGGCCACGATCATTCGTCGCCCATCACTAATCGGCATGCCCATAAAGTATGACATTGACAGGTGCTGTCTGCACTATTAAGAAATTCAGGACTTCATAGGCGTAATTTTTCTGATAGCTGTCGCAGAGATCAAGTTAAATTTTATAGAGTATAGTCGACCGGATCGACTTGATCTTTTGCATCCGTTGCTGTCTGATATAGTAGCAAACCAACAAACACACTCTCGGATTGCTAATATAGGTAAATATTCCTTCTATGGTGTTATTTCATGGTGACATGTTTTAAAATATCATTGTATACAGAAAAGTCATTCACTAAGAAGTCAGATAGAGCCTACCTCCACGAAAACACCAACTTTTACATCTTAACTAATTTAATCATGGTTAATTCCATAGTGAAAGTTAGTCATAGTGACTGGCATGAGTGAGACTGCGTTAGTAAGACCTAGAGAACAAAAAGAACTAGGTTTCTTTCTCTCTTCTGCGATAAGACTCTATGCCAGACAAGGACAAAGTTTAGAAGAACCTACAAAACCCGTCAGAGGGGTTGTTTTACATGTCCTTCAAGGTGACCTAATCATATACATACCTATAAACTAACAATTAAGAAATATTAACAAAATATGAGACATATGCATAGTTAGATTGAGAATTCCACTCACAATCCTTTGATATCAATTTGAGAATCTGACAGAGACCTAGGCATAATTTTACGGTCTGTACCTGATCCGACATTTTTTCTCTCACACTAGAAAATAAACAATAATTATGTCCCTATACACCTTTAACATAATTACTATGCACGTGTTATACCTTTGAAATAAGAACAAAGCTGCAACTTGATACTTACCTGCAAGATACATAGAGTATGAATTACATCTACTTAGCTTGGCCATTTTCTGTTCTATTTTGTACACCATAAGGGTTACTGCTTACAAAAACTTGCAGTTGTTTTTGCAGTTTACATATACCTACGTACTTTCCAGTTGTGGTAGTGCATTAACCAAGTTATGTAGAGTGCCATTCGGAACTTTATGGACATGAGTAATAAGAATCATTAAAAGCATTACCTGGCGTGCATTACCCTTGCCAAGCTCTACATTTTGAGCTCTATGGTGTTGAAATAAGGGTTAGTACCTAGTCAGAGTCATCGCAGACTGGCTGGCACCCGCTGTGATGACGTCATCATCACGCCACACTGACGTCCGCTGGGCGTGACTAAGAGTGACAGCTCTTCAGATTATTTATAATTTATGGCAGTCTTATACAAGTTTCTACACCTTTAGCTTATTTACAGAGGTATATTTAATGATACTTATGATTATAAAGATTTTTAACTATGGGACAAACCCTGGAGTCAATGCCATAGTGCCCTAGTGAGAGAATCCTTGTCTTACAAACCGTAAGGCGTGGGTTCAAACCCAAACTCAGTCCAACCAACCACTGAGTACAAATGACCGAAACATATCGTGTTAATTGAAATCTTGTACTGTGCTGTACCAGTTTTTTTGATAGTCAACTGCAGAACGGAGGCCTACCCACGAAGGGTGATTGGGCCATATCCACCCCGCTGGCCCAGTGAGGGTTGGTGAATTAACATACGCATCAAATTTCTTCTACGGTCGTATGCAGGTTGCCTCACGATGTTTTTCCTTCACCGAAAAGCCAATGGTGTGAAATTCCATACATAAATTCCAAGGAATTCATTGGTAAGGGAAGGGATTTGAACACGCGATCTCACGATCGTTAGGCGGGTGTCGTTACCATCAGAACACCACGGCTTATAAGCATTACCACTTAAAATAAATAAATTGAATTTAGATTGAAAGCTGTACCAATGAGTTCTTTGAATTTTGTGTACTAATGGATTTACACACCGCTGGCTTTTCGGTAAAGGAAAACATCGTTCGTGAGGCAACCTGCATAACTCCATAAACAGCGTCCGTACTCGTAGTAGAAATTCGATTGCGCATGTGAAATGTGAATCCACCAACCCTAGCGTGCCAGCGTGGGAAATATGGCTCAATCGTCTTCATGGGTAGGCCTATGTTCAATATAGGACTTAAAAGGCTGGTATATAAATAAAAAATATATATTTTGGGACATCTTACACACGGCCTCTGACCTAAAACTAAGCAAAGCTTGTGATATGGCTGCCAGAGACTGATATACCTACCACATATACTCGTACATATTTTTAATTACATACTTATATAGATAGTAACTAAATAACACCCAGACACAGAGCAAACAATTATGTTAATCACATAAATTTTTGCTCTGGGTGGGGATCGAACCCACGCCTCTTTGATCCAGAAGTTAGGGTCACTAACCGCTGAGCCACCGAGGCAGTCAAACAACATATAACATATTATACATACAACCCTAGTTCCAAAAACGACAAAGTACTTTTAGCTTTTCCTTAAATAATTAAAAAAAAAATAAAATAAAAAACACGCTTAGGAGTATTTTTTTTTTATAAATGCATTGTCATCGGTCATTTGATAGGAGTGCAAAGTTTGAAGAAAATCTGATCGCTCAAAGTAGGTCAAAATCGACCTCTAAGGGGTTGGTTACAAGCAAGCAACCTAACATACAGGTGAAACTAATAAATCGTGTTAAAAAGTTTACTGATTTGACAAAAAGTATTGTGCATGAGTGTTAAAATACTGCTTATTAATATTTTGGAGACCTTCTTTTCTGGGCCGTGATCACTTTTGGCCAGTTTTCAATTATTGATAAAAAAAAAATTTATCTACATTTTCGGCAAGTTTTAATAAGCGGCTGTTATACTTATAAAACACCGTCACATACATTTTAAAGAAAAACCGAGGATTTTTCATTTCACACCTTTTGTTACAGAACTGTAAGAAAAAACTGAAAAGAAAGCTGTAAAATACTTCGTTTATAATACCATTTCTTGTAAAATGTATCGCGCGTCGTCACCTAAATGTAGGTAAGTAATTTCAAAGTAATTTCAATCGTGTTCAAAGTAATTTCAATGGAAAAGTTAACAAAGAAGTAAGCCACCGAATTGACTTAATTCTTGAAAGTTATTTGATAAGGAATTGGAGCGATAAAAGGTGGAAGTTCCTTTGTTCGTGTTATAATGATTCATTTTAATGTTATGTCTTGGATTATACCTACTTACCCACCACAAGTACCTACCTAACTCCGCAAATGATATCATCTACTTATTTCTTAGTACCTAACGACTAACAATAATTATTTTTTGCAAAAAATGGCTTGACCGATCTCAACCGTGTACAGAATTCGCAAATGATACGCACGGATCGATGTAGCAATTTTACATTATTGTTGATTTTTCAAAAATGGCTCAGCCGATTTCGATAAAATTTAAATGAGACCAACTTCAAAGTATACTATTTCCAATAAAAGAAATATTGAAATCGACTACTACGTAAAAAGTTGTGCGTGGTTTCCTACACATAAGAAAAATATAGGTTGTCGAATTGAGTAGCTCCTCCGTTTTGTGGGTCAAGAAGTAGAAGCATTTTTAAAATATTTTGCTTTGTTTCTGATTTCAGATCAGATACAAATATTTTTGGCCTATATAAAAAATGTTGTTTTACATAATACATCGACTTTCCGAAGAATCTTCTTCTTCTCAGTCGTGCTCTTCATTACTGAAGGTCGTGTCTAACTTGGAGCATTATGATCCTGGATCACCCTTTGGACAATACTCCTCCACTCGGACCTGTCTGTAGCGGATCTCATGGCGTCAGGGATGGGCACACCGATCAAAGATTTTATTTGATCAATCCATCTTGTAGGAGATCGACCGCGTGGTCTTTTCCCTTCGACCTTTCCTACTACCATTAACTTCTCCAGGTTGTCTGGGTCTCTGCGAGCAATGTGGCCAAAGTAGTTCAGAATGCGCTGAAGGCAAGTCGTCGACAGTCGTGTTGTTATGCGGAGCTCCTTAAGAATGGATACGTTAGTACGGCGCGCGGTCCAAGGTATACGAAGCATTCGCCTCCAACACCACATTTCAAATGCGTCGATTTTAGTTCTTTCCTCCTTCCGTAACGTCCAGGATTCTACGCCGTAAAGGAAAATTGAGAAAACCAATGTCCGTACCAGTCTCACTTTAGTGTTGCGAGATATGTTTCGATCTTTCCAAATCCGTGTGAGTTTAGTCATCGCTGATTTGGACATCTGTATTCTCCTTGTAATTTCCTTAGCACTGCCACCCTCGTTATTAAGAAGAGAACCAAGATAAATGAACTGGTCCACAAATTCTAGGTCCTTGAGTTCGTTAGTGCGAATTAGTGAGCCTTGCCTATCTACTGCTAAGATCTTAGTTTTTGTTTTATTTATGCTAAGGCCCACTAATGCACTTTCTTTCTCCACTCTAGAAAGTAGTTCAGCCATCTCTTTTTCGGACGATGCGAAAAGGGTTGTATCGTCTGCGTATCGTAGGTTACTAATTCGCCTTCCGCCAATAGAAATTCCACCTTCCCACCCTTCTAGAGCTTTCCTCATGATGTGTTCACCATATATGTTAAACAGAACCGGAGACGCAATGCATCCCTGCCGTACACCTTTTTGTGGCTTAAAGGGTCTGGAAATTACGTCGTTCACCTTAACGACGGTATTACCTCCCACATAGAGATTTCTGATGAGGATGGTAAGATGTTCTGGTACTCCCATATCTGTCAGAATTTTCCATAGGCAATCCCATTCTACACAATCGAATGCTTTGGAGTAATCCACAAAGCACATTAACATTGGTATGTTGAATTCACGGCATTTTTCTATGATTTGTCTGACATTCGCAATCTGTTCCCTGGTGCCACGCCCTTTCACAAACCCAGCCTGTTCAACGGGAATTTGCCATTGCAAATACGCCTTTAGCCGCTCGTTAATGACGTGCAGAAGAACCTTGCTTGCGTGAGATATGAGTGCTATCGTTCTGTAATTTCCACAAGATTTTGTCGAACCCTTTTTATGTATGGGAATCAGCACAGATTCCTGCCAGTCACTGATCCATTCACCAGTTCTCCAGATCTGGTTGCATAAAGACTGTAGAATTTCTATCCCTTTGTCACCAATGAGCTTCAAATCTTCAGCAAATACACAGTCTCTTCCCACTGATTTATTTGGCTTAAGCTTCTTTAGAGCGAGCTCAATTTCGGATTTTAAAACGTCTGGCTCCATAGAAATATCTACCATACCATGCATCTGTCCTACTGGAGCTGATCCTTGGTCAGCATATAAGGCCTGACAATAATTTCGCCATCTTTCTACAACCTTATCGATTTCTGTCAGCAAGACTCCACTCTCATCCTCAACTGCCCAAGTCTTAGGCTTGAAGTCACGAGTTATACTTCTTATTTTCATAAATAAGTCTCGTGTATGCATCTTCTGAGCATGTTCTTCAATTTCAGTGCACACTGTGTTGAAATATCGGTTTTTATCTGCTCTGCAGCGACTTTGCACTTCTTTAGACAGGGCTTTAAACTTATCCCGGTTATCGTCCTTAGAGAGGTATTTTAGTAATTTTTTCTTCTTTTCAATAACGTCCCATGTCTCTTCTGATAACCATGAACTTCTGGGACTCCTTTGAGTGTCGACCTGGCTTTCCTTGTGTGTTGAAAGCAGCACTTCTTTCATTTTTCTCCAGTTCTCGTTTACATTCAAGCTGTCATCCAACTGCATCTCACTTGTCACATTCTGCTGGAAGCGTGCTTTAAAGTTAGCTTGTTCACCAGGTGTCAGTCTTCTCTTTCGTGCGCTTATAGACCTGAAGCACTTTTTGAGCTTTATGGTCATGTTTGCCACCAAAAGTGAGTGGTCACTTCCGCAGTCCGCACCTGGGTAAGTTTTAGTGTTCGTTATACACGACTTCCATCTTTTAGATATAGTGATATAATCGATCTGGTTTCTTGTTCTATCTCCCGGTGAGGTCCATGTATACAAACGTCGTGGATGTTGTTGGAACCACGTATTCATTATGGACAGAGAATTTGCGACACAAAATTGGATCCATCGGTCCCCCCTGTCATTTCGTATGCCAAGTCCAAACCGTCCTACAACATCTCTGAGATGGTTATCATTTTCCGTGCTTCCTACTTTAGCATTCAAGTCCCCTATGAGCACATTAATTTCTCTTTTAGGTAATGAGCTAAAAGTATCTTCTAGATCGTTGTAGAATGCTTCAATGACTTCCTCTTTTGCAGAGCTAGTTGGCGCATATACTTGAACGATATTCATTCGGCAAGGTCTCGTGTTTAGTTTCACTGTGATTATACGATCACTGACAGGGTTATAACCAAGAATGCTTTTTTCCATGTCTGGAGAAACCGATATAGCCACACCTTTACTACTCTCATTGTCGGGACCAGAGAAGTATATGGTGTGCCCCCTACTCGTCTTGTAAAAGCCTGACCCTCTCATATGGGTTTCACTTAGGCCCAGAATGTCAAGCTTGTGAGCCTGTTGTTCTTTATCTATAATCTCTTTTTTCCCCGCTTGGATCATGCCACGAACATTCCACGTTGCAAGTGTAATCGTCCTCCGGAGTGATCGTTTGAAAATAGATGAGCTCCTGTTGTCACCAGTAGCATATTGTCCACACTGTGCCTGGCGAGTCACGCCAGCATGGCCAGTAGCACACTTCACACCATGCGACCTGGACTCGTCATGGCGCCGGGTGGCAGCCGGTTTACATGCCATCTCATATCTATCTGTGTGTGCTTCCATTTTAGAATTCTCGGGAATATAGTGCAGTGGTTTCCCGTGGCCTTCTGCACCAGTTCTTTTAGGGAATATTTAGTTCCCCAGGCCACTGAAGCCTCTTCCATATAGTTGTCTATATGGGTGTAAGGGTATACCGCCTATGCTCGGTCGCCATTGCCTCGTCTGTTCTCTAGCAGGGAGTACCACGGCAACCTGTTGGTCGCCGCCGCCTGTGATCCGGCGCGTGCAGGTGAGGTTGACAGTTGGGTCGGATAAGTTGTTATGTCCGTTCTCCCCTTCCTCCCCGAAGAATATTAACCCTAAAAAACTATTAACCAACACTGCACACCACATCCTATGCAATAGAGTTGTCTACAACTGGAATAGGTTGCCTGAGGATGTCGTCTCAGCAAGAACTATAAACACATTTAAGAATAGACTGGACCTTTGGATAAAGAAGGAAAAAATTTCTTTAACAGATAAATACTAATTTTATTCGACTCTGCTTGATATAGGCACATCAGTATACACTGCTCGCCTATAAACAAATAAATAAATAATCACGTTTTACGTAATGTTATAATGAATTGAACAACAAAAGCTTAAAGAGAGGTCTACAAATCAACGAAACCTACCAATTACTCGAAAAGGTCGGATAAATTTCATCATATTGATCGTATGACGTCCGACACGTCCGCTGTAACTGTTGGGCATACGCCTACTCTAAAGATTTTCGATAAGAACTATTCGCTTGAATACCTACAGTGTTTTAGGTAAGTGTGGACTTTCTACGAGTACGTTGCCCTTGCCAGTAGCTTCGGAAAAATTTCGTTCTTTTCTGGAAATTAAATCTAGGATCACTAAGCTCCAGACAACCGCTTTACCAATTTAAAGTCAAAGGTATTATGAGCTTACAGAGGCGATTATATCACCTCTTTATTTACCTACATATAACTTAAGTAACAATTTCTTTAAACTCATTTTAACTTGCCAACCCGAGAGGTAGTTTTGGTCCTTCTACGGATCTACTTATTCGTGATTCGATCTCGCAGAGAGATTTCGAGCATAGCCCTCTCCATAGCTCGTTGTACTACTTGTAGCTACTAATAAGGCATATAGTGAGAAACCACTTTCGAGATCGATAAATTGAAATGATGTTACGATGAATTAATATTACTAACGAATTAATAGGTTTATGATGTATAATTTTATTTATATGGATTCATATAGAGGGTTATTTCTTATCAATTAGCACCCTTTTAGGGGCTTATTCTGTACATCAAAACTAACAACTTTTGTTCGGCAACTTTTGTCAAAACTCAAAAAACAATTCAGCTGTTCCATACATTTTGTCGTGGGTGAACAATATTTTTCTATAGAACAAAAAATTTTTTTGAGTTTTGACAAAAGTCGCAGAACAAAAGTTGTTAGTTTTGATGTACCGAATAAGCCCCTTAAAGGCTGCTAATTGATTAGAAATAACCCTGTACATGCATTTTTATTTTCATTTAATGCGCACCCCGTCCATTATAGATAGATAGCGTATAAATACGCTACTTATCTATCCTCTCCATCCTAAGGTTGCCTGTCAGAGATCGCTATTAGCGATAAGGCCGCCCTTTGTTACACTGTTTTTGGATCTTTATTTCTTCTTATTATGCTTATTTCTTGGTGTGCAATAAAGCGTTTATCTATCTATCTAACTTGTTGAAATGAGATAGAAAGTTATAAGAACTTCGACAAAGAACAAATAGAAAGGAAACCAATTGATGAAGAAGGTCAATATTTGTTCCACAATTTGTCCAAAAATAAATTGTTATTGGGATAATCTTAAGCTATGTGAGCTCGGATCACTTGTGACATGTCCCAGTATGTTATCAGCTATTATCGGACAAACAACATCGTACGAGCCCCGATAGGTATTAGTGTCACGATGCAAACTAAAATAGATATTTATTGGGCGAAGTACAAATGGTCAACAAAAATATCAAGTTTTGGTTCTGTGTTAATAATCTTTGGTCGGCAAGTAATACCCTTGTTCTGTCTAATATTTATCAGCAAAAGTATGCTGTACTGACCAGTTTTAGAGTAATCTACCTTTAAAAAGTTAATTTTGTACATGACAGTTTGCATATATTTCTAATTTCGGTGGCATTTTGTACTCAATCTAGGCATTTAGTTGAATTAGGTATGCGTTTTCGTGATTAAGGTATAGAGCAAATTCTACTGGATTTGGAAGCATTGAAAATAAATCTACGCTTATCTATTTTCGTCAATATCATAAGAGAAATTATCAAACACATACAAACAAACAACACTTTACTAGACAACCACATTACATAAAAAAAATCAAAGTATTGGGACATAAAAATACAATTTATAGGTTTCTAACTCGCGGCCTTATCGCTTTGAGCGGTTTCTTACAGGCTACAATAGGTACATTATGGCAAGCAAATGTTAGCTTGGTCAGTTTTTAAATGGTTGAGCGGGTAGCATCTGTAACAGGGCGTGATTATTACCAAGGCGTAGCTAGCAAGTCAATACTGTACTGTACTCTACTTCATGGGTAGGACAGTTTAGTAGTGGATTATATTACAGTAATCAGTCTAAGCAAACTTATAAATTTTAAGCAATACATAAAATTATAATCTCAGCTGGATTACATACTTTCAAGGTATCCTATGCATATTTTGCTGTAGCTACGAATCGATATTGTTGATTAATATAAATTATAATCTCAGCTGGATTGCATACTTTTTAGGTGTCCTATGCATATTTTGCTGTAGCTACGAATCGATATTGTTGATTAATTATGGCAGAGCTGATTAACAGCTGACCATTAAAACAGTAGCCTGTTTTATTTGTGTCACAATAAATTATTTTGATAATTGGAGTCGGACGCAGCCGTGAATGGACTTAATTTTATATTGATATCTATTGTCTCGAATATGTGCAGACTAGGTATAGGTAGGTATAAGTATGGGCGTGACCCTGAGCTGTACATATATGAATACTATTTTGTGTGTTCTAGCTAAATTGGATTTTAGAAACAATATGTAGCTCAAGCAAATTTACTTTAATGATAAAGTTATGACTAAGGAGTAAGGGCTCACAAGGGTATAACCTACCTATACTATTTGTAGGTATATTATTTCACAAGGCTTGAGTCTCATTTTCCATTAGCAAAGATATTTTTTTGATAAATCACAACATGTAAATTTTCTAAAAAATATATAAATAAATAATAATAAATAATTGGGAACATCTTATACACGGTCTCTGACCCCAAACTAAGCAAAGCTTGTGATGTGCTGCTAGAGACTGATATACTACATATAAATATTTTTAAATACATACTTATATAGATAGTACCTAAATAACACCCAGACACAGAGCAAATACCTACGTTCATCTCATAAATGTTTGCCCTGGTTGGGGATCGAACCCACGCCTCTTTGATCCATAAGTCACACTAACTACTAAGCCACCGAGGCAGTCAAATATATGTGTAAATTTGTCTATCCGAAAATCACATAGGATCTGCAAAAATAATCTTGTAATTAGGTATTCTTATCTAAAAATTAAATTAAAAAAAGCAACACTTTTTGATCCATTGTGTTTTAAAGTAATCAAAATTAAAATTTGACCGAGCGAACGTGGTGAAAGAGGTCTTCGTTTTAACTCGACTATTATGCTTTCGTCTATTTCCCTCAATCAAAGATGCGAAGCTCGTGTGACACTATTTATATTGATAAAAATTGGCAAGATATTTTAGTATCTAATTCCTAACAAGATAAGAAATCCGTCAAGAGCGAGTCGAGATATAGGCTTATGAAGATTTAGTTAAAGAGATGTGCCGCGAAGTCTACTGTTTAGAAAACGACTAGCGTGTTTAGGTATCAAACGTGATCGAACCCTACATCAAAGAGTTAGTTTTTGCGGGTAGCATTTACAACTGAGCGCTACCGTGGCTCGGATGACACGTTAAAATGTAGGCTCCGGTAGTTTTAATTCTGTAACCATGTCAGGGGCCTTCAGGCAGCTTAAAATCTCTGACACCAGGGTTGGCCACTCAGCCAACTTACTTATCATCTAAATAAGTCTATTCTACCAGATAGTTCCAGAAACTATTGTAAAATATTAATTTATCTAATTTAATTTTCATCATGAAATTACGTCTTTCATGATGAAAATTATATAAAACGGTAACCGCGTTATCACCGTTATCAACCATTTATAACACCTAACAAGAAATCGAGCCACAATTAGAGCGAAAATTGTGATATTGTCATAAGAATGATTCATGTGGACATTTTGCTGAATCGAGTGTGAATTTGCAGCTGTGTCGTGTCGTGTCGTGAGTCAGTTCATTTTTATCGGTTTCAGAACTTACTGAAGACATGATTGATGTCATTAATAGTTTTAAGCAAGGATTGTTTATAGGTACATAGGTATTTTGATAAATCCATGGTTTTAAGACATCTAAGACATCAGACAAAAGAAACTATTCCATAATCGTAAAACTTTTTGATAGATAGACAGATAAACTCTTTATTGATTCACATTCACACACACATAAAACAGAAAAATAGAGGAAAAATAGATGCTAAAACATGTGAAGCAACCGGTGGCCTTATCACTGAAAGTGATTTCTTCCAGGCAACCTTAGGATGGAGAGAGATAGGTACAAAAGAAAAATGATACATTCTACAATTTGGTTTCTTGTTTAATTAATTTTAATTATGAGTGAAGGCATACATACTATGTGCCATGATGTGCCATGATTCATGGTGAAATTACAAAGAAAGGAGCTTCGAAATTCCTCCACCAACAATAACGTAAATAAATGAACTACTAATATTATAAATGAAAATAGAAGTTTAAGTTTGTCACGCTTTTACGCAGCAAGGGACAGACTTGTTTTTGGAATGGATATACTCGTAGTTCAAAGGTTGGAAAGTGAGATACGGCTACTTGTTATCCCGAATAAATAAAAGGTTCCCGTAAGATAGTATAAAAATCAAAAAACGCGGGCGAAGCTGCGGGCAGAAGCTAGTGTTAAAAGTAATTTAAATGAATATTAACACAATGTTCTGAAAATGGCACAGGACCACTTCTAATACCTATTTATGAAATGAATATTAACGACTTTTTCGTAGTTACGTTCATCTGGCTCTTACACTGCGATATGGAGACACTATGGTCAATTATACTGTCATAGTTCGAAAATCTCAAAATAATAAATAAAATTGAATTGAATAATGAAATTATTTTTATCGTGCTTCACACACTAGGTGTATAGAAACTTTCTTTTTGTGATAAACATTTCAAAAATTGACGCGTTCGCAGGATTTGAACCTGCATCCTCTGGGACACCGGCCCAGATGCAATTGAATTGAATAATCTATAATAATCTATAAAGACCTCCCCTGCCGCTACTCCACGTAATAAGACAAAAGTCACAGCTCAAAACAAAATGAAATGATTGTAAGAACCATGTCAAAACTTAAAAATATTTTCTCTATCTCTCGATCGATACCATCTCCTCCAGCCCACATCCATCAATCACCACCAGTCACTCCTGAAACCCGGATCCAGCTGAGGATGATGATAATTGATAACCAATACATTTTCCATTTCCGCCATGTCTGACTAATATAACAATAAAGTAAATCGCTTACGTGTGTTTGTTTTATCTGCCATTGTTAACATTAAAAGTTTCCGGTGGATAAGATCGGAACATGACCAACATTTACGTGTGATATGAGGTACGAGTAGGTTTTTCTTTTCTTAATCAATGACATCGTTTTTTTCTAGATTTAAGGCTGTTGAATGAATTCTTCTTTATTTAAACTTTGTAGTTCGATAACTTTCAGTAAGCTGTTAAAATAAGCCATGCATTATGAAGGTATGATTTTTTATCTACCTACTTATTGGATATTGACTCAACGAGCGAAGCGTCTGTGCTCCAAGTCGCATTTTTTAGGGTTCCATACCTCAAACAGAAAAAACGGAACCCTTATAGGATCACTTTGTTGTCCGTCTGTCCGTCTGTGTGTATGTCAAGACTCTTTATCTCGAGAACGCGTTGATATATCGAGTTGAAATCTAAACTGTATACGTATATCCATAGTCTCTTGCAGTTGTGTAAAAGAAGAACTCTTTCAGTTATCGTTTAAAATAGTTAGAGCCTTTTTTGTCCTAAAAACCGCATATTTCGACACACAAAAATCAAAACCTACAGGTTACTTCCCGTTGACATAGAACTATGAAATTCGACGAGAAGCATTGTCTTATAGAAATAAATCTGAAAACTGTACATTTTTATTTAAATAAACAAAAATAGGGCCTCCAAATTCACAAAATATGGGTTCAAAATTCGAAGTGAGTAAATCGTATCATGTAAGGTATCATATAAAAGAGCTCATTAGCACATGCCAAAACAGGTTTTTACTTATTTTAACAATGTGTTTGTACGGAACCCTCAAAGTGCGAGCCTAACTCGCACTTGTCCGGTTTTTATTTTTCATCTGTCTGGATGTTGGTTTGGATGTTGTTTCTTCTATAAACGTAGCATCCTCCAACAAATATTGATGAATCTTCGTACACGTTGTCAATCCATCCAACCATCCATCAGCCATATGACGTCCACTGCTGGATATAGTCCTCCTCTATAGATCTCCAATAAGACCGGTTGGAAGCGGCTTAAATCCAGCGTGATCTTGCAGAAGATTGCAGGATCACGCGTCCTACGCTGCGCTTGCCGGTATGCGGTCTACAATCGAGAACTTTTCGAGCCCACCAAGTCATCAGTCCTTCAAGCTATGTCAATTTTATCAATATCGATGGCTAATTTTCTAAAAATCTCATCACCTTTAGATGAGAATACGTGACGTAAAAGTCATTAAGAGCATGTATCGACCTGTCAGCTGCCAATGATTGTGAAAATTGTGCAATCAGGGCGACATGCGCGCGCGCACGTGACGCGTGTCACACTTTTGCTTTACTTGCCTGCCTACATGCGTGGGCCATGTGCGAATCTGACTTAGGGTTCCGTATTTCAAGTGACTAAAGGTGGAAACACATTTGGTAACCTTGTACGACATGAGAGTCTGAAAAAAATTACAATAGAAGGTAAAGTAGAAGGAAAAAGAGGAAGAGCATTCATAGATGAAATTACAAAGAAGGGTATAAATACGAGTATGTCGTACATGGAGATGAAAACACTAGAGAAAGTCCGTGAGCTAAGAAAGTTGCTCCACCGAGAAGAATATAAGAGAGAATATAAAGATAAGAGTATCTTTTGAATGAATGCACTTATCTGGTGACAAAAAAATTGGTCTATCGATTTATTTTAAACCAAAACTGTTAAGTAGTCGATTTTTAACGACATCGAGTCGCGAAAATAATTTTGAAATACTTATGTACTGTACTGTACTGTACCAGCCTTTTTTAATAGTCCACTGCAGGACGTAGGCCTACCCACGACGGGTGATTGGGCCATATCCACCACGCTGGCCCAGTGCGGGTTGGTGGATTCACATACGCCATCGAATTTCTTCTACGGACGTATGCAGGTTGCCTCAAGATGTTTTCTTTCACCGAAAAGCCAATGATGTGAAATTCCGTACATAAGTTCCAAAGAAAATCATTGGTACGGGATCGGGATTTGAACCCACGACCTCACGATTGCAGGTCGGGTGTTACTACCACTAGACCACCACGGCTTATAACTTATGTACCACTCATGAAAGTTTACTTTATAGTACCTAGTGTAGATATTGTAGAGAACCCAAAGTACCGTGTAAATCTTGCTTGCATATTAACAATTTTTCCGTTTCAGGGTCTGACTGAAAAGCCGATATTGCATTTTCTTGCATTTTTTTGAGATCAAGAAATTGATGATAATGATGTTTTAAGAATCTGACTAAGACAAAGATGCGTAATTTTTTATGATGTAGATTTTTAATATCTTAGCGATTTCTTGCACTTTTCTGTAAAATTGATGAATCTGTTGAAATAAGTATAACAGACACAAAACAGATTAATTAGTGTGTAGCTAACATGCTCAAAATTGTGAATTAAGAGAGAGGTTTATTTCAACAAAACTTAAAAAGCTTATCATAAACTATAACTATTAAAAGTAACCTACCTTATACTAAAACACTAAAACTTATACTAAAATAAAAATAATAGTAGAAGGTGACGTGGCCAGAAGGGCGGCATTGCCTCGCTGAATCGCAACACAATTTTTTTGGCCAGAGTAGATGTTGTTTTTTGGTGTCGGTGATATTTGATTGCATTTCTCTCAAACAGAGGGAATATTACTGTAACGTTGTGTATCAACCGATTTTGATAATATTTGGTGAAATTTGTAAGTACCTAAATCCTAACAAAATTTGCGAGTACATATGAACAAAACCAGTTTCGAGCGAGACGAGTTTTAGGCTTATGAAGATTCTTTTAAACAGACGAGAGGTCTACTGCAGTTCGGAGAACAACTAGTAATAATGTAGGACTAATTTATCCGCACAATTTGCAATTTGTCTCCCTCTGAAGCCCGAGGCTCGAGACTGCATTATGGGATCGATAGCGATGTTCACGCATCAGGGAGCGGGCTCTAGTAACAGATTCACAACCCGCCAATATCTCGGGGGGTATTGCATCATCGCTAGGGGATGGGTGCGCAGACGGGTGGCTTTCACGCTGCGGTTCGTACGCTAAGTTTTTTCTCACTATAATAATTCAACTATAGTAATCATCATCATCAGTCTGTATCATCGACCCACTGCTGGGCATAGGTCTTCTCTCCCTTGTGACAGTTTTTCCTGTCTTGGGCTGATCTCATCCATGCGTGTCCCGCGATGGATCTCATGTTGTCGACCCATCGTATCGGGCTGGTGGGGTCATACGGTCGCCTGTCTGCTGTTGGACTCAGTCAGGGATCTACTCCACCTTCTATTATCACGCCTGGCCACGTGTTCTGCCCAGCGCCACTTGAGTCGCGTAGTACTACAGTAATCCACTACAACAGTCAATTTTTATTTATACATATTAGACTACATTTGGCCTCCACCTCACCTAATCGAAAGCGATATTATTTTTGGTTTGATTTGTAAACAATATTTAGGTATCAAGAAATTGGTTTTGATTTTTCACTTTACTTGTTTGTGTGACCGAGACCTAGTATTCAATAAACTACTGTGTGTTCAGAACTTAGAGTATTTATATACTTTAGGTATTTATTCTCTAAGGTCCAGAGTTACTTAGAAAGGATCAATTAAGCCGAAATGCGATGATTAAGGCCATTATTAAGAACAAATTGTACTCTTATAAAATCGCAACTCGAAATCAACAAACAGGTGTTTTCTTTTCCAATTCCTGATTGACGTCGTAGTAAAAGTTGTTCATAATCATACCGTTTTACTTATTGAATAGCATTATATAGGAACATAAGTACCTAGTTATAGTTAGCTTAGTATTAACTCCATAATTCGTTCACTATACTTACAGGGTTATTTCTAATCAATTAGCATCCTTTCAGGGGCTTATTCTGTACATCAAAACTAACAACTTTTGTTCTACGACTTTTATTAATTCTTTAAAAAAAGTTGTTGTTCCATAGAAATATATCTTTCACCCTCGACAAAACGTATGGAACAGCTGTTTTTTTTTTAGTTTTGACAGAAGTCACAGGATAAAAGTTGTTAGTTTTGATGTACAGAATAAGCCCCTGAAAGGATGCTAATTGATTAGAAATAACCCTGTATAGCTAATTCTTCATAGCTATGCGAATATACTAGACTTCTTCTCATTATAGTTAACCGTAGGTAATTAGAATTTCCTCAAAACTTCTATTGTAGCATGTTAGCTCATAGTATTGTAGATCCAAGTTATTTGTAAGGCTCTTTGTAACAAAGGAAAATAAAATGACAAAGTTACCTCGGTCAAAAGACGTCACGTAATTGACGTAATAACTGCCTTTTGAAGGAAACTTTAAAGGACGATGAACAATGCCAAGCATCCGGAGTTTTATAGATACAATAGGTCTATGTTTGACCACTTACTTGCTTGATTCACTTGAGGATGACTAAATATATTGAAATAATGAAACCTGAGTTAGGCCATGTTAGGATAGGTCCATAAAAAATTATCGTGGTTAGGTTAAAAACCCCACAAACATACCGAGCAAGACATATTGTGTCTCAGACATCGTTATACCTACTCATCATTATTAGGTACTAACTTTTACTATGAACTCGGTGTTCAATACAAAAATCTGTTTCAAATAAATTTATAATAAAAACAGCAATTTTTCTATGTTTGGGTTAATTCCGTTGTAAAAGTCGACTATAATGACGAATAAAATGATCTTCTAGAATATCCCCGTCGTTTACAGAATCTGTTTTGTACTGAACTGTACTGTCTCTGCATTGTTAATAGTCCACTGCTGGACATAAGCCTACCCCACGAAGGGCAATTGGGCCACATGAATCATGCTAGTCAAGCAGGCCAATCGCGTTAATTTTAAACAGCTGCGTTCCATCTGTAATTTAGTTAAAGTTCGGTTGCAAATGTAGTTAAGTTTCGATTCAGCTTCAAGGAATTAGGTATTGCGCTAAACATCATACACCAACCGTTCATTTGACACCGGTTACGTTCCAACTCTGATCGAGTTGCGTTTCAACTTTAGTCAAAATTATTAGTGCGATACGAAAATAGACAAAAAGTCGAAGTTTAGTTAAAGTTCAATTGTAGTTCAGCTGTAATTATTTAGTGCGATTGGCCTGCAGTGCGGGTTGGTGTATTCACAAACGCCATCGAATTTGTTCTAAGGACGTATGCCAAGTTGTCTCATGATGTTTTCCTTCACGCACCGAAAAGAAGGTACATAAGTTGCAAAGAACTCATTGGTACGGCACCGAAGAGTATCGAGTATATGGTTGAGTTCACGACCTCGCGATTGTAAGGCGGGTGTTACTACCACTAGACCACCCCCGCATATTTTATAGAGATAACCTCATATAATTAAATATGAAAATAGAAAAGGAAATGAAACATTTCGCCAACCCGTCTGCGGCCCGCGCGACAATCACATGAATGATTGGAGAATTTATGTGCGTAGCGCAGGTGGCGCCGCGCGCTTATTGCGACAAGCGCCATCCCGCCGCACCCTGTATACGAGCCAGGCAGAGGTGCGCAACCTGTATAAGGCTGTATATGAGTAGAAGTGCGGAACTGAAGCTTTTATTTGTCGCTCAACCAGAAAATTGTTACTGAACTAGCTATTGCCCGCGGCTTCGCTCGGGTGTAATATTGACCAATAACCACTATCAATCCGAGGCAATCCGTGGTTCTATTCTATTGCTGCGTGAATGAGTAACAAAGGCAATCCGTGGTTCTATTCTATTGCTGCGTGAATGAGTAACAATCCAACACATTTCGGATCTAATATATTATTCATTCGGTAATATTATAGGTAGTGAGGATTATAGTGACGCGAGAGCCCTAGTGTCAGATATACTGTTGGATTCTATTACAATACTTGTAAAATGGAGATTGTTTTTTTTTATTGCGCAAGTAATGTTAATATTGCAATAATTGCTTTTTATTGATATGTAGCTGGCTCAATTAAGTCTATTAAGTGGCTCACCAATGGCTGAATCACGCAGTAACGAATATAATATTGTACCTATTTAACATTTGTAAGTACAATCTTGTGGCTTCACTTATTGAATTTTTCGGTCTTTCTGGTTATTCCGTATTCTAATTCTGACTACTATACATTTTATCCCAAAACTAAATGCCCTTATGAGTACATACTCATAAAATAAAGGTGACATCCACATGTGGTATATTATTCAGAGTAAAATCGAACCAAGATGATATATACATTAATTGAAAGCTTGATACGTGGGCTTCTCAAAAATATTTAATTTTGATTTTTGTAACCCTCCATTTTTTTTAAATGTGAAAAATTAATTGTATGGAAAATAATAATACAGATTTGTATTTTTACTAGTTTAGCAATGATAAAATGTTTCTATCGTTATTTTACTTGCATTCGTAGCTGATTCTTCCACATTCATATTTTAATTTGCTAAAATTAAAAACCATAACCTATCAGTGTGACCAGTTAGTAGGTACAATGTGACAAAAAACACTAAAAAACTGTCTAATTGGTAACAATGCTTCCGTTTAACAATAATGGAGGTTACTTAACCAGGTTTGATAGAGATAAACTATCTATTGAGCCAAATATATTTATTTATCCTAATAGATTCAAAACTAATTAAAAAAAAAACGGAAGGCTCTTTTTTGGTGTTAACTGATGTAATAGACTCAGAAAAATATGAACTTTCTCGAAATGTAACGAGTGTTGTGGTTCAAATTTTTGATTATTATTATACCAGCCTCCATACATTTTGTGGACATGTCCTTTGCATCATTACTTACCCTTTTCAATTATTAAGTATATAATTTTGACTTTGTGCATTTAAAATTACTATTTACGTATATGATTTCCTAGAATTACACAATTTCATACAGTTCCCAGTAAATATGTGTAAGGATTCCCAGTATTTCACCACACACTTCTTATTGTTAAAACAGGGTTTTCCACTGAATCGATCAAAATTATTTTACATAAAGATTGTCGACAACATACCTACTAAATAATGTAACAGTAACATTTTACTCCATTTTCGTTGCATTTTCCTGTCACGTCATTTTGTACAAAAACAAGTCATTGCAATGGATTTACTAATCCACGTCTTATTTAGTTTACTTAAACAAAGTTACTCATAACTTTGTTTATTTAACATAATTAATTGATACTTAGGTTTTGAAAAAATATTATAATAGTACCTACATATGTACAGGTAAATCACTTTTACAGGCGCAAGTCACGTGAATATTTTGAAAAATCTTATCAAACTTCAAGCAGAACTCAAGAAAAAAATTCCATTTCATAATAAACTCAATTCGACAATATAGGTACCTAACCTATCCGTTACACTTACTTCATCACTATTGTAGTTACTAAAGTAATAATACCTACTACAGAATTACTAGTTTTATTGGAAAAATACCCAGCACCATAAGGTCGTATTATTCAGCGAATAGCAGTTATTCATCATTACTGTTGCTGCCGAATGATGCAAGAGTGAAATTCGCAGGAGTCACCGTGCAGTCGCCTTGACTCGCGAGTCACACGTTTTGTTAACTTATTCACCTTAGGTATTTGATAACGCGATACCAGTTATCAGGCCACTGGCTTGCGAGAGCTGATCCTTTCTTTGGTTCCCCCTAGGAAACTGACCTAAGTAAGTGGTTTTTTTTTGGGAAGAAGTAGAAAAGTAGAATTGCTTTGCACAAGTCAGCTGTTACATCATAGATAAGTATGACTAGAATCATCAATTGTGTTTAGGGTATGAGAAAAAAGATGTGCTCATACATACTTAGATAGCTATATACATATACGTTGTTATATACATTGTTATTTTATCATATTTAGACTCTAAATAATAGCATAGTAAGTACTTTGTCTATTATAATAGTAAAAATCTGCATAATAATAATTGAAATTATAGATAACAGTTCAAAAATATGTTATATTTATAATAATTTATTTGATTATTGATTATATTTGATGGTCTGAATCATCATCTTTCTGTTTATTACACCTTTTTGAAATAACCCAGTAAAAGTAAGTAGGTACCTATAACCAAAAGTCATTCATATGTCTATAAACGGTGTATTAGAAGAATTCCCAGCGTACTCATATTATAACACGTAACTGCGTGACGTAGGCACGAGCCTCCAATTACTCAGAACCGCGTGATCGCCGCGCGTTGTTGCATCAGAAACGGTCAAGCACTTCCTGTTATACTTTACTACTTTGTGAATGAAACGGCCTTTAAACAGTTAGTGAGAGTTATGATTTTAATGGTTTCCATTGGCGTAACGAGATACAATTTTTTTTTTCTATATTTTACCCAATAGAAAATAGAAAGTATTGAGTTTCAAATTTCCCAGGGTGGGCAATACAGGGTTATTCCTAATCAATTAGCACCATTTTAGGGGGTTGTTCTGTACATCAAAACTAACACCTTCTGTTCAAAATTTAAAAAAAATCAGCTGCTCAACACACTTTATCGCGGGTGAACGATATTTTTCTATGGAACAACATTTTTTTGAGTTTTGACAAGAACAAAAGTTGTTAGTTTTGATGTATAGAATAAGCCCCTCAAAGGATGCTAATTGATTAGAAATAACCCTGTATAGTTATTAGGGTAGGCTCAATTTTAAAGGCTAAACTTGACAGATTTAAACTACTTTAAAGTATAGCCGTCTTTTTGATTGCAGTCTATTAGAAAATTAGAGCAACACTTTTAAAATTATATTTAGAGCTGTCAAAAAACCTTTAAAATTGCGCCTAGGTCTCCGTTAAGAACATAAATCATTCACATCACCAACATATGAAAATGATTTTGTCTTGAATGATTTTACGCATTCGCAAATACATAAAAATAAAACTAAACCTTTACGAGTATCATATCCATCGGTTCTTAATCAAAGTTAAATCGATTTCCATGTTAGTTATATTACTTAGTCACGCCTTTATGACTGCATTACTGATTTCCGGTCATATACAACAATTTTCATATAAGTCATAAATTGGTATCCTGACTGATATTATCAATCCGCAAGAGTGTCTGTTTGTTAATATTTCACGCAGCATTGGATATACTTACTTGATTTTTGACATAGATATAGTCCATAGGTTGGAGAGTCACTTAGGTTACTTTTCATTTCGGAATAGGTATAGTATCTTTTTCGCCAAATGTATTTTTTTTTTAAACTAAGCGGCAGGGCACATCGCTCGGAGGGCTGATGACCGATGGGGTTGAAAAGTTCTTGAGTGGAGACTATGTACCGGTAAGCACAGCGTAGGACGCCCACCCACATGCAAGGTGGACGGATGACCTCATTAGGACACTAAAGTAATCATAAACTGTATTGGTTATATATAACTACGGCATTTTACCGCCAATTTCCCGTCGCGGCTAGAAATCTGATCTAAACTTAGCTAATAAGTCACTTTCCATTTTGTAGAGCGCATGCGGGCCGTTGCACGCAAATTATAGCAAAAAACTGGTCTGGCAGGACTCGGCGGCTTTCTCCGGGTTGGCTCGGGTCACGTGGGGGTGGGACTTTGTAGCTAGGATTGGTAGCTGGTGGTGTTATACAGGGTCATAAGTATTTAACGCAAAAACTTTAACTTTAAAACGGGTCTATCTAGTACATTTAGGCAAATAAGTTTAGTTCTAGGACTTTTGGAAAATCACGAAGAAAAAAATCAGCTTTTTCATACAAAAAGTTACGCACGGCAACATGTATGCAGAAGCGATTTTTTTTTGTAAATTTTCAAATATCGTTGTACAAAAGTTGTTTGTTTAGATGTACTAGACCCGCCTTAAAAAGGTTTTGCGTTTGATACCTATGACCCTGTATAACTACTGCAGCTGTTAAATATGGAGTATATTAAAACATTTTTGTGTTGGGAAAAGATCTTTCAAAGAGTAATTTTTAAGTTGATCAAAAAATTACGACTGTGATGGCTCAAAAGTAATGCTACCTGTAAGTTTGTACAATATAAACTTGCTTAGGTATATTCTTTGGTGATTTGATAAGATTTCCGAGATGACCGTGAATACAATTTTCTATTGCAGAAGCAGATCAAAACGTGCATCTTTTTAAGGATGTATTTATTCTATTTATGAACAGTTGAATTCGCACAGAAAAAGATAGGCTAAAAGGTAGGTTATTCATCTCTCTATCTTTTTGAGCTCTCCAAGATGCGTTGTGTTACTGAACACACTCTCAAGTCCGTGCAATGTTGCATCAGAAATAACGAGACTATAAACTTCCTGTGTTTTCACAACTACTTTGTGAATGAAACAATGTTTCGTCGCGTAGTTTTACAATTTCTAATTGAAAAATGGTAAGTTTTTGGGGTTGAATTCAAAAAAAGTTTCAAAAAGGTAAAAAAAATATTTTCCCTCTTTTGAAACTGTCAATGGTTAAATCCCATTCTGATCAAAACAAAAACTGTCAAACAATGCATCTAAAAAGTTTCATTTTCAGTTATTCTGCTTTCACTTATACGATAAATTTGGTTTCGCAAGAAATAAAATGAATTTTGAAGTATTTTATATATGTATATTGCCTTGTAACTTGCAACTTTTGGTTTGGTTACAAATAAGTGTAATGAAATTGAGTAAATGACAGTGATTTCAACCAGTTTTTAAAATAAACATATTCATTGAGCGTTGAGGAAAAAACATGCATTTATTCACAATAATTCGTAATTTAGTTAGGTCTCGCTTCTTATAGCGTTCTGGTGATCGATTTTCACATAGGGTGGTTGTTTTAAACCCTTCAAAACAAGAAAAAATAAGTTGTCTAAGCATTGTTTTAATCGGTGCCTTCAACTTAACGTATCGTAAAAGCCGCGGTAGCGTTCTAAGGTCCACCCACGATCACCTATCTGAACACTGGCTGCACTTTCTGCTGCTTTATTTCGATGATCGTTAAGTAACACTTACTCAAGCTACGTATTGAGCGCTAAGATCGAATCAAACATCTTGGCGGGTGTGATGTTAGCTACAATCTGCGGATAATCCAATCCTGAGTGAAATTCACTTTCACGAGGATTGGGTTATCCGCACCTGTGCTGCTCCCTTGATGTATTTGAATGTAATGAGCTTTGTTAAAACATAAATATGTAAATCGACCATACTCTTCACTTTGTTTTGAAAGACAGCGAGCGCGCTACAAATTACACTATTTAGAGTACTTTTGTGGATTTTCATTCAGTACGAAAGTTCTTTTAGTTTTTTCCGTGTTCAAAATTTGAGAGAAACTTCCAGATCTATCTACGAAGACAATGATTCAGTGCAGCACAGCAACTGATACAAAATTGATATTACACCGTACTGATTGCCAGTTATTCTGCACCGTAGTACGTACTCTGTACGTACTGCTTCTTGTCCAGTGATGGAACATGGCTAACTTTTCATGTGGGCAAAGTGCATTAGATATATATTGCGAGCCCCATTTTTTGTGGCGAGGTAGAGTCGGAGTGAGCACGTTTTTTTGTTTTATATACATATATTTGAATTCAATATGAGATGTAGGTATATACTTAAGTAGATGAAATCCACGTATCCTTACTTAGCACGAGCGGAGTGAGTACAAAGTTATTCAATTTTTTTAATCAGCCGTAAAATTACCTCCAATCTCGTGCCTCCTGCACGCTCCCTACGCCCGAGCTCACTACTTTGCCATTTGTATAGGTATTGTGCACACATGCGCAATAATTAGCGAATCACGGCGAAGTGTCATCTGCGGCTAACTTCCCATCTTTTAATTTGTGTGGCGCTCAGTATATGAAACAGACTGGCTTTCTTGTTTTCGTAGAGTTTTCGTCATTTCAAAGTCAGACTGAATAGGTATCTTCTAAGTCTGCGTGCTTCATCTTCGACTTCAAAGTCACTTACCATCAGGTGAGTTAGTAGTCAAGTGTGAACTAATTCGCGATAAAAAAGATACTTTAGCCCCGTTAATGGCCCCCGTCGCCCGCGCCTCGCGCCGCCTCTGCCTTGTCTGTACCGCTACAATGCGGGTAGTTTACAAAACACGTGCTTCTGCGAACGGCCCTGTTTTTCAACAACGGATATACGAGCTAATGGTGGAAAGGTGACGTCCACAAGTGGTATATTATTCAGAGAAAAATCGAACCAAGATAATATATACATCATTTGAAAGCTTGTTTTGTAAGCTTCCCAAAAATATTTAATTTAGATTTTTTCACCCCTCCAATTTTTTTTAAATGCGAAAAATAAATTGTATGAAAAATAACAATACAGCTTATTTTTTTTTCTAGTATATCAATAATAAAGAGCTTCTATCGTTATTTTACTTGCATTCGAAGCTGATTCTTCCACATTCATGTCTTAATTTGCTAAAATTAAAAATTATAACATACCAGTGTGACCAGTTCGTAGGTACAATGTGACAAAAAAACACTTAAAAAGTGTGTCTAGTTGGTAAAAATGCTTTTATTTAACCATTTGGAGGTTACTTAACCAGGGTTGATAAAGATAAAATACCTATTGAGCCAATTATATTTATTTATCTTAATAAATTCAAAATTAATTTTAAAAAAATCGGAGGGCTGTTTTTTGTTTTTAACAGTTGTAATAGACTCAGAAAAATATGAACTTTCTCGAAATGTAACGAGTGTTGTGGTTAATTTTTGATTATTATTATACCAGCTTCCATACATTTTGTGGACATGTCCTTTCTCGTTTATGTTGGAAATGATAAACGTGGATAGAAACGTAGTAGAATTTGTGTTTATATGAATTCGTAATAAAAATAGAAATTATGATCCTTTTTAGGATTTTGTAGTAAAATAAGGGAACCCTTATAAATCAAAGTTGTTGTCCTTTTTAACACGCTTTTATTAGTTTCACCTGTATATTTGCTTGCTTGTTTGCTTGCTTGTAACCAACCCCTTTGAGCTCGATTTTGACCTACTTTGAGCGATCAGATTTTCTTTAAACTTTGCACACCTATCAAAAACCGATGACAATGCAATTATAAAAAAAAATATTGGCTCCAAAGCGTGTTTTTTAGTTCTTTCTAATACTATATTTATTAATTTTATGTTTCGATATTACACAATTTCTCCGTTGATTGTATGTGATCTGATTTGCTAATTTCTTTTTTAATATGTAGATCACATCATGACATCGTCCCTTAAAAATATAATTGACTTTAGTTGTTCTTCTAATTGACGAAATTAGCAGCTCCTCCAAAAAGTGATTAGCAAAATCACTACTTTCAGTCGATGCTTTACGCTTGAGGACGATTGTATGAAGTTGTTTGTTACATTTTCGTCAAAAAATATCTTTATTTTGTGGCACTTATTATGCCATCGCAACGCTATTAAATTCAGATAGGTATGATTTAAATTTCATTATTGTATACTACAGGACTAATCGCGCATTAAAATTACGAGATAAATAAATACCTCATCATCCCGACTTTTCGGCCGAGTTGCATCAACCGTGGTCACGGGTAGACTCAAAAATAATAAACACCATTTTTTAAATATAAATGTAATAATATATTTAAAAAAATTCAAACTCAAATCGTTGTCCTTGTGATTTTTAGTTTTAAGATAATTAAATCATCTTTCTCAAAACTACTACAAATGCAAATTTTAAAAAATGTTATGAATAAAAAATATAATCTGATTCCACTCCAAATGCCCACAAATCCACTTCAAAGACACCTCAGTCAATGCATAAAAAACCGCCTAGCAACAACTGTAAAACCTACCACGTACAGATCCGCGTCTGCCTGAGTCACGCTTATCTATGTCGAAATACCTACAACGTTTTAAAACCACTACTGAAAGGCGAATTTTACGAGTTAGTCACAGTGCGCGTAGCAGTTAGTTGGCGTAACGAAGTCCGTTATTGAGTAACGCCGTTGGGTGACGCATTTGGACTTGTCGGTTCCTGTCCTGGATAGGTAACGTACAAGTAGGTATATAAAGTAGATATTTGTGAGTAATTTTATCGTTTCATCATTTGGTTTATTTAACCGCAGATATGTTCAGAGAAATAGGTCATCGGGTTCGCGTAGTGGAAATTTTTTCACATTGTGTTACGAATTTACGATTCCACGAATCATACCTATATATATTTTTTAAACTCATAAATACCTATTTACATGGAATGGGTTTACCAGAGTATGTAGCACTTCGGCCTCCGTTGGAAATGCTACCCGCGGTCACCCATCCAAAGACTAACCGTGCCGATTGTTGCTTAACTTTAGTGATCGCTGAAAAACACCTATACTGTATAAAATTTAACTTGATCTCTGCGACAGTGACATTGACATAGAAGATTGTCATTTTTAGAGTTGAGATAGTGGTGGAAAAAATCGATTTTCGAACCATGTTGAAATAAAATCGAATAAGTATTATAGTATTATAGTATAGTTGAAGGTGAGAAATTAGATTTTATTTACTCACAATTATTTAAGATCAAGTATGTACACATGTAAATAATGTTATAATATTAATTAAATACTCATAATAATGTATGTACGATAGTATTTATCGACTTTTTTCACTATTATCGATGCTAATGTTACATATACTTGGGTTTAATTTAATTAAACATGTAAAAAATGTTATGATATTAAAATATACAATAAAATTAATGATAAATCAAGTTTTATTTAAAATATCGTCAGAATAAACTACCGATATTTTAATTAAAACTCTATCTAAAACTCTGTGGTCACGATCATTCGTAGCCCTTCACTAATCGGCATGCCCATAAAGTATGACATTGACAGGTACTGTCTGTACTATTAAGAAAATCAGGACTTCATAGGCGTGATTTTTCTGACAGCTGTCGCAAAGATCAAGTTAAATTTTATAGAGTATAGTTCAACTACGCTAAGAGCGCTACTACGCTGACGTGGTTCGGATGGCACGTCAACTTGTAGTTGTCACTTGTAACTTAACGTCAGAGGTCTTCAGTTGGCTTAAGGTTACCTCTGACATCAGGACTAGCCACTTCTTATAAAGGCTATACGAATCTATCATATTAGATAATGTTGGTTATCTTTATGTCCAATAATTTTATAATTTCCAAACCGGTTGTAATTCATAATGTAAGGCATGTTCACAATGATAAATTATTATCCTAGAGCATGAGGTCATATACGAGTATGTACTACCTAAAGTATACATAATATTCAAATTAGCGCACAGATAAATTAGACTTAATGATAGAGTGAGTGGAAGCAGAATAAATGAATTTATAAATGGAATAAAAAAGTCCACGATTCTCTACATAACTTATATAGTTAAGTAAGTATGTTCTAAAGCGATGAGTCATATAAATCGATTTTATAACGTACTTGTTTTTCAAGGGTTTGTATTTTTGACCGACGAACCACCGGAGGAGGTATACAATTCGACGCGTATATATATTTTTTTTGTATAACCACGCATAACTTTTTTCGTAGCAGTCCGATTTCAATAATTTTTTTTATTGGAAACAGTATGCTTCAAAATTGGTCCAATTTTAATTTTATCGAAATCGGCTGAGCCATTTTTGATAAATCAACAATAATGTGAAAAATGCTACATCGATCCGTGCGAAATATTCTCGAATTCTGTACACGGGTGAAGTCGGTCATGCTAATTTTTGCAAAAAATAATCTTGTTGATAGACGATACGAAGGAGGCACTCAATTCGACGCGTATATAATCATAGGTATATTTTTTATGTATAACCACGCGTAACTTTTTAAATAGTGATCCGATTTCAATATTTTTTTTAATGGAAAAAGTATACTTCTATATAGGTCCCATTTAAATTTTATCGAAATCAGCTTAGCTATTTTTAAAAATCAACAATGTGAAAAATGCTACATCAATCCGTGCGAAATATTGGCGAATTATATACACGGTTGAAGTCAGTCATGCCATTTTTTTGCAAAAAATAATAGACGTTTCATACATTGTGTCGATTACAGGATGCAATTTTGTATTGAACGTGTGTTTTTACTCGAAGTCTATGTTGGCTCTTCTTCATCATGGTCTGAAAAACCCCATTTTGCCTTAGTACTCCTTTTCTAAATGAAATCGTTTAAAATGTGTGATCATCCAGCCGTACATCAGCCATAGGAAGTCTACTGGTTTATTCACATATACTTTCATAGGTATTTATTGGGATGAAGAGATTGATTTTTCGATGCAGTCTGGAAAATTTCACAGAAGTGTCGCTGAAATATTCGAAAAACGATAATTTTAATTAAATCAATTAATGTTTTTGATTCTCAGGTTTTTATGTAATGATTATGTTCTTTTTAGGGTTCCGTACCTCAAACAAAAAAAAACGGAACCCTGATAGGATCACTTTGTTGTCCGTGTGTATGTCAAAACTCTTTATCTCGGGAACTCGTAAAGATATCGAGTTGAAATTTAAACCGTATACGTATATCTACGATTTCTTGCAGTTGTGTAAAATAAACACTTCTCAGTTATCGTTTAAAAAGTTAGAACCGTTAATGTCGTAATAAACCGCATATTTCGGACTCACAAAAATCAAAACCTACAGGGTACTGCCCGTTGACATAGAACTATAAAATTTGGCGAGAAGCATTGTCTCAAAGTACACATATAGGAATAAATCTGATAACTGTACATTTTTATTTAAATCACAAGAGCACATAGGGCCTCAAATATCACAAAATCTGGGTTCAAAATTCAAAGTGAGTAAATCGTATCATGTAAGGTATCACATAAAAGAACTTTATTAGCACATGCAAAAATGCAAAAAGGTTATTAATTATTTTAACAATGTGTTTGTATGGAACCCTCGGTGTCCAAACCTGACTTGCACTTGTCCGGTTTTTTACGTTTATGTGTCTTATATTTCACATGTTTAATAAGGGCAGCATCAACTTGGTCTGAACTGCAATGTTGCCGTAATCTTTGATGAACAAATAAAATGAAATAAATATTTCCCTAGCAACAAGAGTCAGCAACAAGAGTGACAATGACTCCGTTCCCGGAAGAGTCAGTCACAATCATAAGTTCTGGGTAAGGTTGCATAATCAGCGATAACGCGCGCCAAATCGAGAGGTCCTTGGGAACCCGTCCGCAAATGATAAGCATTTCGCTTCCTAATACCTAAAGATAATCGTAATTGGTTTGAATTGGTCTTAAAGTATAAAACAAAGGCATAAGTATAACTAGAAATCTTTTTTACTAATTTGGGTAGGTACATTTTTTTAGAAATATAATTATGTATAACATTTATGACTAAGCATTTCTTCAAATAATTCTTGAGTTTTCACAGCACTGGCCTTTTGGTGAAGAAAAACATCGTTAAGCAGTCCGTAGAATGAATTCAATATCTATTTCCTAATTAATTTAGTAAAATAGTAAAAAAGAATGGAAATGACTAGTAGTGCAGACTAACAGTAGACCTCGTGACAACATGTCTTTATCTGAATCTTCATACGCTTATAATATCTCGACTTGCTTTTGACCTTTGAGCCTTTATCTGCTTTGAATAAAACCAAAATCACCGTGCAAATGGAGACCTTCGCTTTCACTTCGGACTTTTCGCCTTATTTTAATTATGACCATGGATCTTGATATAGAAAGATACCTATTAAATTTGCTGATAAAGTAAAAAATACGTCTTTTTCATACTTTTAAAATATGTTAGTTAAAAAGGCCCAGTTTGCTCTATAATATTCAAATAGCCATCAATTTTACTTAGCTCGTCTAGGGTTTTAAGTACTTTTATATTTCATTCCTTTGATTAAAATCTGCATATTTTTCAATCTAAAGGAGAATTCTTAATCTAACTTATATTACAATTAAAACTAAAGTTCTTAAAAACAGATTTAGCTGTCGTCTTATCTTTAGTAAAAACTGGACTAGTGCGAGTCAGGCTCGCACACCGAGGGTTCCGTACAAATCCAGAAAATTTCACAAAATTGGGAAGTAAGTTGTTAAAATCTCTATAGGTACTATAACTATATTTTTACTACTATTTACTACTACTTTACTATTTTTTTTTTTCACTTTTCTCGTCATATATCGAAAATTACACATTGTTAATATAATTAAAAACCTGTTTTAGCATGTGCTAATGAAGTTCATTTATATGATACTTTACATGATACGATTTACTCACTTTGAATTTGGAACCCATTTTTTGTGAATTTTGAGGCCTCATTTTTTTGTAATTTTAATAAAAATGTACAGTATTCAGATTTATTCCTATATGTGTACTCTAAGACAATGCTTCTCGCCAAATTTCATAATTCCATGTCAACAGGAAGTACCCTGTAGGTTTTGATTTTTGTAAGTGTCGCAATATGTTGTTATTTACAACATAAACGGCTTTAACTTTTTTAAACGATAACTGAGAAGTTTTTCTTTTACACAACTGCAAGAGACCATATATATACGTATACAGTTTAAATTTCAACTCTATATCTTTACGTTTTCCCGAGATAAAGAGTCTTGACATACACACAGACGGACAGACGGACAACAAAGTGATCCTATAAGGGTTCCGTTTTTTCCATTTGAGGTATGGAACCCAAAAAATGAATACATTTTTATCGTTTAAAAAGAATAAAGTTTCTAATTATTTCTTTGTTCCATATAAAAACGATATTATAGCTGCCGTGTGTCTTACCACGTGTAAAAAGTAGGTATTTTAAACCCACGTTCTTCCTACATAAGGAGAATTGTCTTTGCGATTTGTTGAAATGGTAAGCTGTTAATGTAAAGTACATTCAAAGGTCAGCAACTTGTGATCTTGTGTATCTTGTGATCACGTAAAATAAATGATTAACTAAAGTCAGTTGTAACTTGTGCTACATGTGATCACTGTTCAGGTAAAGATATTTCAAAAGCTTTATCACTTGTCGAATTTTTAATGTAAATTTTCTTAACAAAGACCGAAACAGATTCCGAGTGCCTACGGTACCTAAATAGGTGCATGCTTAATATCTTCATCTTCACTTCAACGTCGCTTAATATTATATTTTACTAGCGACCCGCCCCGGCTTCGCACAGGTGTATTATACATTTAAACCTGCCTTTTGAATCACTCTATCTATTTAAAAAAAACCGCATCAAAATCCGTTGCGTAGTTTTAAAGATATAAGCAATTAAGCATACATAGGGACTGACAGACAGGGAAGCGACTTTGTTTTATACTGTGTAGTAATAATGATTTATTTTCATTTTACAATTTATTTCTTTCAGACAAGGCCCATATGACAAAATTCAGTGATCGATCAACATTTTGGTTCCATTTTCTACTGTTAATTATGGTAATTTTAGTGCTAGAAAATTCGCGTTTAGCTCTTCTCCGGACCTTAATGAAATATCATTAAAAATTGGAACACAAGAGAATTAAACCGTAAAACATTTAAAAAACTTTATTACAAAAATTAAACGAACAGTGAAAATTAACTAAATTATTACATTACAGGTGTAAGCTCCCGGTGAGGGAGTCCTTTCAGCAAATTTTCTTGCTGCTCGTTTAAATCAAATCCATTGCCTTTTGTTGAGATAAACACGTATCTGTTATGTTCAGCAATTTTCAATTAATTAGTAATTTATATGGGTTGTGACGTTAACAATGCATGTCTTAAAGATCTAGTGCTTATTCTATGGCCTTAGTGACGTCAAAAATCGCTTCTGACATTTTCTATAGTTAGGCTTTGTTTTAGACATATCTGGCATTTTAATTATTTTTTTCACTGACGAAACGGAGTAGGTTTTACTTACAAGTCCACGCGTACGTTGTTATTTTTTTGTTTGACCACGCTACAGAGTAGTCCGATTTTGATAATTCTTTTTTTTTTTTTTTTAATCTTTATTAGAGTGCTTTTTCGCACAGCGAAAATGGAGCACTAGTAGGAAAATCAATTACATAGAACTTAAATATTTACAAGACATTTGTCTTATTATCTAAACCAGTTTTCACCATGGCTAGTACCTTGTTTGTCTCATCAGAGGTAGGTTGAGCTAAATACGAATGACATAAACCAATGGAACTGTCTCGGAATAACAGGCGTCTGGGCGCCTCGTTCCGGACACACTCCATCAAAATATGGTAGGTATCTTCTATTCTATTCTCAAGCAGTCGCAACAAAGCGGCGAATCGGTCTTGCGCATGAGGTGGGCAAACATATTCAATGGAATGTGTCCGGAACGAAGCCGTAATAATAACACTAGGTCCTGCCTCCAGAGCCGACAGTTGTCTATCCACGGCGCGTTTAGCGGTTGCGGCTGAATAGTTTTAAACCATATACCTTTTTCTAAGGATCGATCATCGAAGTACTCCTTCCATAAGCTACGACACATATCTTTGACTAAGTATAAACAGTCGTTATGAGTAGGGATCACAATAAAACCGGTTCCGTCGCTGCATGCTTCTTTGGCTAATCTATCAGCTGTATCATTCCCATAAATACCTACGTGGGAGGGGATCCATTGAAGTAAAATTACCTTGTCCTGGGACCGTATCTTCAGAATAGAATTTATTATTGCATAGGCGATCGGTGTACCTCGAAAAGTCGAAGTGCAGCGAGCCAGGTGTTGGAGTGCGCTTTTAGAATCAGTAAAAATTACAAATTTCCTATGATTAATGGATCCTACATATGATAAAGCTTCTGAGATGGCGATGAGTTCTGCATACATAATGGACACATTACAGTTTACTTTAAATTTCTTATAGTGACTATTAGTTTGATCAAAGAAAGCCGCACCAATAGGTATTACTATTTAATTCTTTTGACCCATCTGTAAATATTTTATGAAAATCGTTATAATTATCTCAAAGAGTTATCTTTGTGATAAGCATTTCAAAAACATGAAGCGAACGCAGGATAATATAATCGTTATAATTAGCTAAGATTTCGTTGCAAATCCAGAAAATTTCCGATCTGTTATAATTACGTTTAGATTGAGTCACAGCTTCAATATACTTAATAATACTGTCCAAAGCGATATTACTAACCCAAGTGCTCAATAAAAACATTTCCAGCTGTGAACTTTTGTAGACGAAAGTATCTTTTAAATATTCGTGTTAGGCAACAAGCGTTGGTATTTTCTTTCGCTGCCAAAATGGTTTATTTCTTAATTCGAACAGTTCTTCTATGGATAGGTTTACTGAATTATTTGTATAAGAACTAATTTAATTAATTAGTTAGTTAATTCTTTCTTTGTTTGGTAGATAATACTTCAAAGATGGTCTCATTTAAGTTTTATCAAAATCGGCTGAGCCATTTTTGTTAAATCAACAATAATGTGAAAATTACGACATCGATCCGTGCAAACTATTTGAATTATGTGCAAAGTTGAATTCGGTTATACCATTTTTTGGGAAAAATAATTATTAACTTAGTACAAAAGCAGGTATCAACAAATAGGTTTCATGTCACGAATATTTACGTCTAAATTGAAAATATTTCTACTCAAATCTAATTCTCTACAAAAATAGACACAAATTACTTAATTTTTGGCTCGATTTTCCTCCATTCACAACAATTAATACCAATAACAATATAAATCGTTCCAAACCGGCTCGACCGTTTGCGATAATTTCGCGATTGCATGCGAACTGGTTCTAGAGTTCAATGTTATTCTCAAATAGAGGCTAAATGTAGTCGTTTATTTCCATTACTGTGCATTAATTCAAAACTCTGACCCCAGGGCTAGCCACCCAGCCTATACAAAATTACTTACTATTACTGTACCAAATAATATGAAAACATAATTTACGTAATAAAACTAGTTCTCAAAGTTGCCTGAAAGAGACTCCGACAGTGATAAAGACGTCGTCGGTTTGTATCCGTCATTTTCTCTCTTGGCTAAATAATTTACTTTAAGTGCCAAACAGCTTATAAAAATGTTCGCTACTTTAAGATATCGATGTCAAAAGTGACAAATGATGGTCTAAAAATTACTACAGAGCTATTACAACCAGAGGGACAATGTGGTCGATCGAGAACATCTGAAGGGGATGCATTTATTTAATGTGACATGAGTTAGAAAGAGACATGAAAAATATCTCGATTCAGTGTCTGCTGCCGTGTTTTTCTCCGTAGGTCAAATTTCAATTCATATTTTGACAGCTCTGGGCAAGATTTTCGTAAAGCCGGAAACATACTATCGGACGCGGCTGACGGAGGCGACTGACAGCCGCGACTTAGCAATGTGCACAGTCTTAAAACATCCGGTGTGCCAGATAGCTCTGGACGTCCGAACGCTCTCGGACGTCCGAAGGTGACGTCCGGGACTTATGTCCGATAGTGTGCACGGCTCAGTGTACTCTCATAGTCTAGGTCGCGGCTGTCAGTCGCGTCCGTAAGCCGCGTCCGATATTATGTTTCGAGGTTTACATTTATGTGGTTGAAAATTGCCACAAGCGACAACAGCGCTTTCTCTCTGGTTGTATTAGCTCTGTGCAACACATTAAGTACATAATATGACTTCTTGGTGGTTATCAGGAGGTTTTATACTTTTAAAAAATCTATTGTGAAAAAGGCCTAATTCAAAGCAAATTGGTTTACAGATAAACTTCATAAACCATATCAGTTTCTATGCAAACAATTGTAAAAATGTAGGTAGGTACGTATGTTGGAACTTTTGTGAGGATTTTCACATCATTTGCTTTTCGGTGAAGGAAAACATCGTGAGGCAACCTGCTTACATCCGTAGAAGAAATTCGATAGCCTTTCGGAGGCCTATGTTCAGCAGTGCAAGCCAGTAGTACAATAAAGTAACTAAAAAATGTATTTTAAAATGTTGAGCAGAGATTTTCAATCTCATTCTAAATACTGAATGCAATATTATCAGTGAAACCTGAATTAAACAAATCAAAGTATAATAATATTTATGTTTTAGCTTAATCAAAGATGCGAGAGAAGTCAGACGCATAAACTAATTACTACTCAATTAGGTAAATGGCCTTACTCGTTATGATGATGGAAGATAATTGTCAGTCTGCCTGTCTACGTGACTCGGAGCTTGTAGCCATACTAACTGGTAGCTATACTGTGTACCTTGTCACACTAACTAGTAGCTATTCTCTGTACTGTGCTATATTGTGTACCTTGGTGTAGTAACTTTCTGAAATACTGTGTACATTGCTATACAAACTGATAGCTACACTGCGTCAGTGCCGTACAAACTGTTACATGAACTGTGTAATATAGATTAGTATTGTTCTAGAAAGATACGCCAATCTGATGATTTTTATCATTTAGTAGTCATCTCAGTGCTACGTGATTATTATTATTATCCAGTACTTCACCGTATCAGCTCTTTTTGGACGTTTATTAGTTCACTGTTGAACGTAGGCCTATCCTCGTTTCCGACCGCGAGGATCATACTGGCCCAGTGTGGGTTGGTAAGTTCACATTTGTGATACATTTGTGACATAGACATACTTAATTGAATTACTTCTCCGGACGTACCCACTTGATTAAACTTGATTCCTCATTAGATGTTTTGTAGAACTAATACTTAGTAGAACTTACGGGAACGATCCTTACAAATTAACGTCATTAAAAGATTTTGTCTTAATTATATCAATGTAATATATCGACGCTTGAAAGGCAAAAATTACCAAGCGACAGTTTGGGCGATATTGAGTTATATATATCACTGAAATCAGAAAAAAAAACTGCGTCGATTGGTCTTACTCTCACGGCGCTAGGACGAAGTTTGTTGTCGTTTGGTAATTTAAAGAAAGACACATTTTCACAGTTTTCGGCGTCCAAGCGACTAAAATTTTAATGATTTATGAATATTTTTCACATAGTAAGGATTAGATTTTTATAATTTACACTAAGTAATTTTTGCCTTGACTCTAAATAATGCATCCAAACATAAAGTATTTTCTGCCTTGCGAGTACCCAGGAATTAGCATTACTTAAGAATTTTTACCTGATTGTTGTTTTTCTCTCTCGTAATTTAAGACTTTTTAACACACCTTCAATAAATGAAATGAAATGAAATGATATTTATTTCACAAAAAATAGAGTACAATTAAGGTGTTAATTTTTTAAGATTTGTCCAATCTATTTTGCCATTCCTTGGCATGTGAAATATACGACAATGTCATAATTAATAATAAAGAAATATGTGTATTTAAATCAAGTGTCAATAATGTCAAATTAAAAAAAATTAAAAACTTATATAAATAAAAAAGTGTTCAATAATGTCACAATATTAAAATATTCAAATAAAAAATGTTCAATTATGTCATAATATTCAATTATACAATGTTAAGATACACAATACATTCGGATAATTATCTCGATCTAATATGTCAATTGTTATTTACGTTTTACAAAAAATTCTCTTAAGCTGTAATAACATTTTTCTGTTAACCACATTTTAAGTTTTTTACGGAACTTACCATATGGCAGTTCTTTAATTACTATTGGTAACTGGTTATACACGGTGATACACATAGCATAACTGTTCTTTTGGTATAATGTCAGTCTAGGGGGGCGTTCAAAAACTAATCTTTTTCCATATTTTGTACTCCTTGGATATTTGTCATTAGCTGTACGGAATAATTTTGGATGTTTACGAACAAATATAGCTATTTCAAAAATATACATGCATGTTAATGTTAATATGCCAAGATTTTTAAAAATAGGTCTACAAGACTCATATGGTCGAATCCCTACAATAGCACGTATACATTTTTTCTGGGATAGAAAAGCTTTCTGTACGTGGGTGGAATTACCCCAAAGAAGTAGACCATACCGCAAAACGGAGCTCACATAGCCATGATATGCTAATAAAACTGTCTCTCGTGATGACGTTTTGCGAAGATTGTTCAGTACATGTACAAACCTATTTACCCTAGTGCATACATTTTTTACATGGTCTTTCCAGTTTAAATATTGGTCTAAAGTAATACCCAAAAAAATTACATTACTAGCTTTATTCAGTGCAGTATTTTTATATCGCAGTTGTCTTATGGGGGATTTTGATCCGTATGTCAGAAATTCTACAAAGTTTGTCTTAGTTAAATTAACATTAAGATTGTTCTTATCCAACCAGTCTATAATTGATTCAATAGTCTTATTAATTTCCATGTCAAAGTTAGTATTATTTTTGTCATTTGTTAGTAAAACGCAAACGTCATCAGCAAATAGTGTACATCTATAATTTGTTATGTCAGGCAGGTCATTTATTAGTGATACAAATTGCAACGGCCCAACCACACTACCCTGTGGGATTCCGCATTTGTTTACCTGGTATGCAGATCGTTTTTGACATAGCTCATTTTCTTTTGTCAGTCCTGTAACTTCTACACATTGTTCTCTACCAGATACATAAGTTTTTATCCAATCCCATGCCGGACCTCGTACACCATAGTCATCCATTTTTTCGAGAAGTAATTGGTGTGAAACATAGTCAAACGCTTTAGACATATCGAAAAAAAATGGCTAATACCTCTTTTTTGCTGTCCAAATTAGTAATAATGTTATGTACTAGTTGGAAAGCCGCTAAAGTGGTAGATTTTCCCTTTTGGAATCCGTACTGTTCATCTTTTATTATATCAAATTTATTCCAGAATTTAATCAATCTACTAAGCATAGCTTTCTCAAAAATTTTAGACATAATTGGAATCAGTGTAATGGGTCTATAATTACACATATCGCTCTTATCTCCCTTTTTATAGAGTGGTTTAACAATGGATTTTTTAAGTTTGTTTGGGAATGTTCCAGTTTCAAATGAAAGATTTATAAGGTAAGTAAGCACTGGCACAATAAAACAGATACATTTTTTTAAAATATCTGTTCTTATATCATCATAGCCGACAGAGTTTGTATTTTTTAAAGATTTTATTATGTTATGAACTTCTATACAGCTGACAGGATTGAGAAAAATACTACTGTCTAATCGAAATTTATTTGTATTTTTACATGTTTTTTGGTGTTCATTAGTTAGTTCAATTAAATAATTGTTAAATTCGTTTGCCATTTCTTGTGGGTTATTAATTACCTTATCATTAATCTTTATGTTTTCAATAAGATTTGCATGTAAATCTATTTCTGTGTCCTTATTTATTAAACTCCACGCGGCTTTACATTTATTTTGAGAATTGGAAATAAAATCATGATTTACCAGCTGCTGTGATTTATAAATAGATTATAATTTTCAATAGACTTTCTTTGTCATTTAGTACTTTTTACCAAAATATAATTTATTCAAAAATGTGAAGTAGTGAATATCTACCTGCCTAAAACAGGATATATTTTGTCGTTAAGTAATTTTCTACCCGCCGATTTTTTTAAAGTTTATGTTACTTAGATAACTATTTCTGATATGAGATTTCTCTAAAAGTGACCTTATCCATGCAGCACCTTTTTTGTTTTGTCACTTATCCGCACTGTAAATCAGATTCTAAGTGGCTGTTGGTAACAAAATAACGATTACGTCTTCACCGAACTGTCGCTTAGACAACACGCATGCGTGCGCGCATGGTGCAAAGTGCTTAATCTCGTAGCTTGTTTGTGTACACGGTAAGTGCATTATTAAGATTTTATGACTTTATATTTATAGATTTTCAGATATGACTTTCTATTAGATTATTAAATTTATATTTTACATTATTTTAAATCTATTGTTAAAAGTACATAAAAATCGAAAAAAGCGAGTAGATTGAAGCGAGATAGAAGCTTGGTAATTTGGTGTGTTTCAGTGTGTTTAGCATATGTGGACTTTGAGATAGCCATTGATTCGGTCAAGACATGGGCTGTGCTTGAGTCTATCCAGCGATGCCGCAAGTAGTCCAGCCGGTCTGGAGACAGGTAAGTTCCTAAATTTACGGAAGACGGATAGGTTACTCCTTCTGAGGAAAGATGGGCGCCCTGCGGACTCTCCCTCCGCGTACCGCCCTATAGTACTGCTGGATGAGGTGGACAAGCTGTTCGAATGCGTGATAGCTGCTTGCCTCATCCAGTATCTTGATAGGATTGGTCCACACTTGTCCGACGAGCAATTTGGTTTCCGGGCGGGCCGGTCTACAATCGACGCTGTTAAACGTGTCAAAGCCCGCTGGGACGAGGGGGTGGCTCATGGTCAAGTGTTGGTGGCGTGTCTCTAGATATCGCCAACGCATTTAATACACTGCCATGGGTTTTTGTAGAGAACCTACGATGAGGCTGCCAGTCTTGCGATGGCAACGGTGCAGGTGGTGGCGAGAAGGATAGTGAAACTGGGACTCCAAGTAGCGCTGAACAAGTCAGAGGCCCTGGTATTCTATGGCCCTCGACGAGCGCTGGAATCACTAGGGAGTGAATCGATTAAGGTGAAGCCTACGATGAAGTATCTAGGGCTGCACTTCGATGAAAAGTGGAACTTTTGGGAGCATTTCGCCCAGTTAGTTCTTCGAATAATGGGTGCGGCTGGGTCACTTAAACGCCTTCTTCCCAATCTTGGGGAACCAATTGCCGCTAGTGGTCTTTTTTATCTTGGAGTGGTGTGGTCGATGGCCTTGTACGGGGCGCTTATATGGGCGGACGCCCTAAACCGAGAAACGGTCGCTTTTCTAAAGTGACCACAACGCGCAATGGCCATCGGGGTAGTCAGAGGTTATCGCACTATTTCGTGTGACGCGACATGCCTTTTGGCTGGGTCACCTCAATGGGATTTAGAAGTGGAGGTAAATAAATAAATAATTTTATTTTAAGACAACACAGTAAATCGTTAAAATCAGTAAACACAAGGTACATGCGAACATACTCGTGGCGCACGGAGCTCCGCCAACGCGGGCAGAATCCGGCACTTGCATGCATGCTCGAGGAGTGGAAGGAAGAGCTGGCCAAGCATACAGCTGGCAGCTGGACCGTACAAACTATACAGTCCGTCCTCGTTGACTGGCTGGACAGGGCGCATGGGTCACTTATCTTCCGGCTCGTGCAACATTCGCAAGTGCTTTCTGGGCATGGATGCTTCACTTGCTTTCAAAAGTACTTGTGCCGCATAGCCGGAAGAGAATCGACAACAGAGTGCCACCACTGCGGCTGCGACGAGGATTTGGCGCAACACACTTTGGAGGAGTGTTCAGCATGGGCAAATGAGCGCCGAAGCCTCGTCGCAAGTGTAGGAACTGATCTCTTGCTTCCAGCATTGATTCAGTCAATGCTTGGTTGTGAAAGATCGTGGGAGACGGCCGTTTCCTTTTGCGAACAAGTTATGTTGCGCTTGTGTCGAAAGGAAACGGTGGAGCGCGAAAGGGAGAACTTTTTGGAACTCCCGATGCGCTGTCAAAGAACTGGGCGTCAGAGGAGGATTTTCCACGCTCTCCTTCGACCCCGTAACAGGTGGCTTGGGCAACGAATTCGAGGGAGTTCGTTGCATGAAAAGCGTAGCCCGAGGGCTACGCTAGGAAGAGCGTGCGGTATTTCCCCGCGCCACTTAAGGAAAAAAGGGTGAAAATCCACCCTTAAATAGGGCAAGGTCCTAGGAGCCGCGAATGAGTGCGAACGCGTCCCCGCAGCTCCAGCACATAGGCAGCAACATCCCCGGGGTTTGTAGTGGGTACACCGATCAGTGGAACTCCCACATAACCACCCTGCTCCCTCGGCGGGGTGGTATCCATAAAATATTTCTTTGGAAAAAAGAAGGACAAGTAGTCCAGCTAGGTAAATCCAAGTTCAAGGAGGAGGTCAATCGCTGAATTCAACTCGGCTAGGCAGCGTTCAGAAAACCACATGACGTCTTTTCATCCGATAAACCTCAGTGCCTCAAGACGAGAGTTGCAACAGTTGTGTGTTCCCGAAACGTGATCATTTACTGTGGGCCTAATCGCAGCGTAGTCTTGATATCTAGATTATGGGTCCACCTCCAAGATGAACGGAAGATCTTATCAAGACCGCAGCATTGTGCTGGAAGCAAGCCGTTTCCAGCCGGTCTTATTGGAAATCTATAGGGGAGGTCTTAGTCCAGCTGTGCAATGTCTGCAAAGACAACGACGACGACAAATTAATAGAAACAATAATTAACAATAAAATAGGTAATGATTTGACATGTTTGATTTTTATAATAAATATTTAGATTGGTTTACGAGAAACCGATGTCAACTTTATAGTTTTAATTTTAAGTAGTTTTTATTGTGACAATATTTTTGATAGCATTTTTTTTTTCATTCATCATCAGATGAGGTTCATACTCAGTAGAGAGTGATTGTAGATAACTACAAGGGCTGTTTAAGAATTGGTGATGACGATATCCGTTGAAAACTTATGCAAAAGTTTCTAATGTAGTGTACAAACCTGAATTTTTGTTAGGTTGTTCCTTTTTGGAAGGTAAGTGTAGGACTTTTTGTCCTACACTTACCTTATTTAAATAGGACTATGGTTGAAATTGCCTGGCAGTAAAGTGGTTTATCTTTTTAATTCGATCATTTTACCTATGTGTTAAACATCAGTTTATTCTGGATGCATCATTTTGCTTCAAATATAATCATAAAATATTGGGGTTTAGTTAATTTTACATGTTTTATGATAAAAATTTGTTTTTAGTTAGTAATTTTTACCTGTTTGTGATTTTGATCAAAATTTTACTAACCGACACTATCTCTTAAATTATTGAGAAAAATCATATTTTTTAAATGACAGTTCATAAAGCTTTTAAATTTCATTTATAATATATTAGAACCGAGTAGAAATGAGTAATAGAAAATTTTATATGATTTTTTTTCCAAAAAATAAAACTTTAAAATGCTCTGGTGTAAAGTTGCCAATATGTCGCTTGGTAATTATTGCCTTTCAACCGTCGATATGTAGTCACAATATTAACCTCACATTAATACTTACTCTCTACTTACGCACCAAATCGCAAATGCGCTCACGCAGTCGCCAGCAGTTTTTTATTCACACCAAAGAGATTTAGAGAGAGAGCTCGTTATCCTGTAGGTACGCGAAACTGCAGAAGTATTGGTAGAACAGTATATCTCGCGACACCTCTCTTTAACTGAATCTTCGCCTATATAGGTTAGAATATGCCTATATCTCGACTCGCTCTTGATCAAATTGGTATCGATTATACTCGCAATTTTTTTTTCTCGGATTTAGACAGATACTAATGCGAAATATTATCGAAATCGGCGAATAAATAACGCGACAACAAACCTCTCTTTTTGAAGGCATTACTCACCATATCAAAAATCGCCGACGAAAAAAAAGTTTGCTAATAATTATAATTATAGAACATGTACTAAGTTTTGTCGAGAAAAAATGCGACCTGTAGACGAAAACCAACACCAGACGAAGCAGTCACCGAGTCCAAAAAGGACATTATCGATTACGCTCGATCAAACATCACCAAACAGGATACACCCCAAAGCAGAATGTTGTTTGAGCGCATGTGAACAAAATATTTGCTGTAGTAATAATTATTGTATAATTATTGGCAGTACTGTACTGTACTAGCCTTTTTAATAGTCCACTGCAGGACGTAGGCCTAGCCATGAAGGGGTGATCGGGCCATATCCACCACGTTGGCCCAGTGCGGGTTGGTGGATATCATCGAATTTCTTCAACGAATGCATGCAGGTTGCCTCACGATGTTTTCCTTCACCGAAAAGCCAGTGGTGTTAAATTCCGTACATAAATTCCAACGAACTCATTGGTCCGGAACCAGGATTTGAACCCACGACCTGACGATTGCAAGGCGAGTGTCAATACCTCTAAGCCACCACGGCTTCGTTATTGGCAGTACGCGTAATTGAAATTTAAGGTGGAGTCACTAGGCCAGCGCACGAAATTCAAATATTTTTGGGCTTTTTGGCATTTACAGATAAACTGCTCATTGTAAGTTTACAAAGACTCATTTAGTGGCCATCAATAGAATGAGTTAACGCTTTACGAGTTACACACACACACATGGCAAAAAAAAATGCACTCTTACCGACACAATCAACCCGTGCATTTAAGTTTTGACCAATAACGAATCGCGGAAATGGCAGATTAAGGTTTTGACTTGCGCAGAATATGATTAATAAAGGATTTGACGAATTACGAATTTGACAAACTAAGCTATGACACGTTTAGAAATTGACGAATCAAGTATTTGACGACCGTCTGTGTAATCTGGATCGAGACAACATGTTCTATCTCGAGAGATCTATGGTTACAACGAGTGGCGGGTGTCGACACGGACGCCTGCATGGCAACAGCGTACGTGTGGCCACACGCGGCTTTTGTTATATCCTTTCTATATCTATACAAAACCGCCGAGCTGCCAACTAAATTGTACGTACAGAAAATATTTTTAGAACATCTTATGGTAAAAAATTAAAAAGAGGTGTGTATTTGTGAGGTATTTTTCAGGGAATCTTTTGTGCGATAAATAGATAAAATTTCTAGAAAATTCGTCGCTTTGGTGGTGAAGAGAGCTAACCTACAAAATCAAGTTTTGAGATAATGAGCAATTAAGGGACAAGGGTCAACTACAAAATATATTTTTTATAATATCTTCTAAACCATTGGTCCGATTTTGATGAAAATTGAGTCGTTTAAGAAAAATAGCCTTATTGAATCCCCGTTTAAATATAATAATTGGTAATTAATTATCTATGTAACTAATTTGACTTGACCTCTGTTCACCACGAAAGCGACGAATTTTTTTTCTAGAACTTGCCCAATTTTTAGATGTAGGTACTTATAAGAACTACAGTGACTGACAGACGGATTGACAAGTTAAAATGGCACAGGGCAGGGGCCAGGGCACATTGCACGGAGGAAAAAAAAATCAACAAAATCGATTAATAATTGCCGGACCAACCCTGTTAATGGCACTAGTGGCGACGAACCAAATCACGTAGGTAAGTACATACATACAAAAAAACATACAGTTGAACTGAGAACCTCCTTTTTGATGTCGGTTATAAATAGTAGACTACCCAGCCCCCCCACCGCCTAAGCAATAGCAATCGTAATAGCAATCGTTTATGACTTCATTTTAGTCATTTGGCACCGCCTATGTGACGTTGGCCATCAATTGCTTTGCGCGGATTGCGAAAGCAATCGTTGAATGAACAACTTTGATGGCTAACGTCACATAGGCGGTGCCAAATGACTAAAATGAAGTCATAAACGATTGCTATTACGATTGCTATTGCTTAGGCGGTAGGGGGCTGACCAGAAAATTACGATACCCAAAAAACGGCTCACGCTCGCCTACAAAAGGAAATCAACCATTCCGACACATATTATTAATAATGATAACCAATAAGTGAGTGGTCAAGCTCCTAGCTACTTAGCACAAAAAGTCATCATTATTACTGTAACACAAAATATCATCTACGTAAGTTTTATCGATTTCGTACGTGTCAGACGTGCCGGCTGCCGTTTGCCGTCAAAATCATCATGTTTTGTGCAGCTGGAGACGTCACGCACCACATGGCAGTTTTGTGACGTTACAAGTACATATGCTTAGCTACGATGAGTTTAGCTAAATAACCTTTATAATTGATCCTTTACAACGATGACGTGGACTTATGACGTCAGATTACAAGATAATGCGTTTAAGTTGTCTATATCTATAATTTTTAAGTCCTTTGATAATACCACCTATGAAACATACTGCAGAAAATTTAAAAATTCTAATAATCCTGTAAAAATATAGTCATATCATATTTATGAATTGCAATACTTTTTGACAAAGGGCACGGACAATAGGGTCTATTGTACAAAGTGTAAATAAAAAAACGGGCAAGTGCGAGTCAGGCTCGCACACCGAGGGTTCCGTACAAATTTCACAAAATATATAGAATGTTGAATCTCTATAAGTTAAATAAATAAACTTCGAAAAAAGTATTTTTTTTTTACTCTTCTCGTCAAACATCAAAAATTATACTTTGTAAACCTGTTTTAGCATGTGCTAATGAAGCTCTTTCATATAGATACCCCACATGAAACGATTTACTCACCTTGAATTTTTTATATTTTTTTGTAATTCAGTTAAAAATGTACAATTTTCAGATTTATTCCTATATGTGTGTACTCTAAGACAATGCTTCATATCAAATTTCATAGTTCTAGGTTAACTAGAAGTACCCTGTAGGTTTTGATTCCTTTGTGAGTGTCAAAATATGCGGATTTTACGACATAAATGGCTCTAACTTTTTTCTATGGCAACTGAGAAATTTGATTTTTTTAACTGTTAGAGACTATAAGTTTTAAATTTCAACTAGTTAACTTTACGCGTTCCTGAGATAAAAGGTTTTGACATATGGACAGACGGACAACAAAGTGATCCTATAAGGGTTCCATTTTTCCCTTTTGAGGTACGGAACCCTAAAAATATCTTTATACAATATACACACCTACCACCATTATTTCCTCTGTGTTGTGTTGATTGCTTATAAATTGATTGATTGATCTTTGAAATAAATAGTAACAAAGAAGATTTTTTCCAGTTGGCACCATAACAACAGTAGGTTATTTAATTAACCTATGTCAAAAGAAAAGGAAGTTTTAACATTTTATACTTCAATACAGTACAAGATGTTGGCAACAAAGTTTATGTAGGTACAAAGTTACTTATTACTTATTTTAGATTTTAGAACACTAACTCTCTTCTTCTATGCTATTTAGTTAACATATGAAAAACTAGATGTAACAATCCAGGGACCCTGGAGTCTGTGAGGTAATAATGTAAAACGTAGTTAATTTAGATGGATTTTCTTAAATAATGCCTAACTCTTGATCTGATAGATCAAGACCAGCCTAATTATAGCTCTAATTGAATACAACACACGAGTACGCAAAGCTCAACTTATGCAGGCTGATACCGTTACTCTAGGTCATTCGCACCGCGGTACCAACTGTCGCGTAATCTGGGGCTCAATTATAGAGCTAATTGTTTTGGTAAATATCTCGTAGAGGTCCCGTGGAGTAGTCTAGGAACAGAGGATTAGTTACGCCATAGTTGAGAAACAAGTCAAGTGTTTGGCTCTCAATCAGTTTATTTGAAGTCGGAAACATTACATATTTAAGTATAAGAAAGAAAGAAAGAAGATAGGCAATAAGAAATAGCACTGAGTCGCTATTAATCTTTTTCTGATTAATTTTCTATGCTTTTTTGCAGAACTCTCCTGGTAGAATACCGCATACTTGTACTGTACTGTATCAGCCTTTTTAATAGTCCACTGCAGGACATAGGCCTACCCACGAAGGGTGATTGGGCCATATCCACCACGCTGGCCCGTTGTGGGTTGGTGGATTCACATACGCCATCGAATTTCTTCTGCGGACATATGCAGGTTGCCTCACGATGTTTTCATTCACCGAAAAGCCAGTGGTGTGAAATTCCGTACATAAATTCCAAAGAACTCATTGGTACGGGACCGGGATTTGAACCCACGGCCTCACGATTGTAAGGCGGTGTCACTACCTCTAAGCCACCATGGTATCTATCAGTTATTTAACCGTCAAGCAATCACCTGATGTTTATTTTTTGTAATTTGGAACACAGTAAGTGCTTACTCACTTACTGTGTTTTACACAAAAAAAAATCATTTAAGTAACTTTTGCCATGGCACAAGATCAGGCGACCATTTTGATTGATCGGTTACCTACTAGGTATTTAAATTTAGTTGTAGTTACCTACGCAACTACCTATAATAACTGCAGTTCCATTTCAATTCAAAAATACACGTTACGTTTCAAGATATTCTTCTGCGGATTGACTTTTCGGTGTGATATCTTTCTGAAGCCCACGCCCACGCCCACCGGTGGTAATATCGCTAAGTGTTGCCAGCGGAGGAGTGGGAATCAAGTATTTGGGTGATATTTGCGAAGCTAAGTAATTTGTTTTCCAACTTAATCTATGACAGTCAAGTTGAGCGGAACTTACCTCTTAGCTGCCTTTTTCTTGCGGTCTCGTTAAGTTAAAAGTTTAGGTAGTAGTTGTTTTGCGGTCGTATTGTTTATTTACTCGTGGTTTCCATGATCTAGGAGAAAAATATTGAATAATTACAAAATAAAAACTATTTTTTTGTATTTACCTAGGTACCTATATTGTTTCTATGTAAACGATTTTTTACCTTTATATGTATTTCGAGGTACAATTAAGTTATTCAAATCCTAAGCTGAAAGAGACCATTTTTAAGAACAACTTTTACTATGGGTCCATCTCAAATTCTATAAAAAAACCATTCCTCTAAAAATCTATTCGGAATCGACGAGTTGTATAGAAAAATTCTCAGATTTCTGATTGTTCCCACAGTAATCCAGTAAACGTAAAATAGTGAACTTCTTTTGGCTTCAATGATGATGATGCTGATTATTTTCCTGTAGTTAATGAAGACTTTAATTATATCCATAGAAAAATAAACTCTTATCTAGATAGGTAGGTACGTTTAAAAAATTATGTATTAGGTATTGTGTAGGTATCTACCTACCTGTCCATTGATCAAATAATACCTATAATAATATTGTTGATTTACCTAACGTACATAAAATTATGTATTATAGGTAGGTATTGTGTACCTTGCGTACCTACCTGTCTAGTGTTGAAATAGTAATTGTTAATGTATAAATGTTATGGTAGAAGGCTCTAATGAGGTTTCAACACATTATTGTTTGACTTGAATCACCAACACATGTTTTTAATGGAAAAGTTCTGTTTCATGTCAGCGTGGAAAGGAGATTATTCTCACAAAACAAACACATTTACTTTGAGTACTGTATCAGCCTTTTTTTAATACTCCACTGCAGGACGCAGGCCTACCCACGAAGGGTGTTTGGACCATATCCACCACGCTGGCCCAGTGCGGGTTGGTGGATTCACACACCATCGAATGTCTTCTAATGACATATGCAGGTTGCCTCACGATGTTTTCCTTCACCGGAAAGCCAGCGGTGTTAAATTCTATACATAAATTTCAAATAACTTATTGGTACGGGACCGGGATTCGAACCCACGACCTTACGATTGTAAGGTGGGTGTTACTACCAATAGACCACCACGGCTTACTTTGAGTAATTATGAGTTTTTTCATCATTTTTAGCTCAGCCATCGCCTATCTGCTGGACATAGGTTTCCAAAAGGACGTCAATTATGAGCCACCCTATCGTACACTGCCACACATAGACTTCTCCTTTTGTACGCCTCTCATCTCAATACTCAATCTATATTTTGCAACATTGGTAGTATGTATATGCGGTTTTTAAGTAACATGTTTTGTATAGTTAAACACATAGCAGGTATATATGCCAATTTCTGTGTTTGCATTGTACTTTACCGTTTATTATTAAATCATTAAATGATCTCTAATGTATAATTATAGCATTTAGTTAGTAAGAATTAGTCTTAGTAGTACTCTTTAGCTGTTTTAGACAGTTCAGTCTCAATTCTGAGAATATGACGATGCTATTGCAGATACGCATTAAAATTAATTTAATGTTAAAGTTTCAATCTATTGTGATTTGGTTTTTTGGTATGTACCTACCTACCTAGTAATTAGCAAAGCTTGTGTTTTTGCTTGCTTTTGTCTGCTTTTTATGTAATTCTATAAAACCATATAATTCCACGATTCTGCGCATTTTTGTGTCTAAAGAATAAAGCAACTTTTGATTTTTTTGAACATGACCCGCGAATTTCGCGGTATTGTCGACCCAACAGCCATACATTTTACAAATGATACGTGTTAATTCAACAAACAGCACACGTTTTTATTATTTTCCCCCGACAAAGGTCACGTCAACCCCACACAGTAACTAGTAATAATAAATGTTAATCGTCAGCTGCCACCGCCCCGCACCGGGCGCCAGCGGCTGCCAGGCCCTTGGCAACAGGGTAGGAAACCCCAGGAATCTCGATGGGACCTTGAAATTTCAACATTTCATTGTAAAGCCTAGGGTACCCTATTTTATTTTTAAATAATTACCGAAAAGTACCTTCGAGGGTCATTTCGATCGAAGATTATTACTGAGCATATTCAAATTTTTATGCAATACTTTTGTACGTATACAAAAAGGTAAGTTTTTGACGCTATGTATCAATTGTCTAGACATATAGATTTTTGGTTTTCGAGCAATTTAGTAAATCGACTTTATACTCTATAAAATTTAACTTGATCTCTGCGAGTTACATATTGACATATTTAGAGTTGGTGATGGAAAAAATCGTTTTTCAAACAATGTTGTAATGGAATCGAATGAGTAGTTGAAGGTGAGAAATTGGATTTTATTTACTTACTATTATTTAAGATCAAGTATGTACACATGTAAATAATGTTATGATATTAATTAAATATGTACTCATAATAATGTAACGATAGTATTTATCGACGTTTTTCATTATTATCGATGCTAATGTAGCATATAATTTGGTTTAATTTAATTACACATGTAAAAAATGTTATGAAATTCAAATATACAGTAAAATTTATGATAAATTAAGTTTTATTTAAAATATTGTCAGTATAAACTATCGATATTTTAATTAAAACTATCTAAAACTCTGTGGTCACGATCATTCGTCGCCCATCACTAATCGACATGCCCATAAAGTATGACATTGACAGGTACTGTCTGTACTATTAAGAAATTCAGGACTTCATAGGCGTGATTTTTGTGACAGCTGTCGCAGAGATCAAGTTAAATTTTATAGAGTATAGTCCTATGTCATCTGAGGATGATCAATTGCTTTTTATATAGCTTAGCTGAGTATAGTAGGTAGACAGATACTATCGTATTGTGTGGTTGTAGATATTAAAAAACCAACACAAAAAATAAATAAATGATTTTTTATTTAAATTAATAATGTAAGCAGTATTTTATAGGTTTATATTTGGCTCTGTACCGGCAAACAAAACGTCCACCAGCTCATTGAGTCGGAGATTTGCACAGGATTGATACGTACACAAAGAGAGCCCTATATGCTCAACAGTGGGCGATTACAGGCCGAAATTGATGATGATGATTTTAATAAATAATTCCATCCATTGCTTTCGAACATAAAATGGCGTACGCGTCGCATTTGACTACAATTAGGCGATTTAGAAGCTCCGATGCAAATGAAACGGCTTGAAATATTTAAATAATTTTAATATGACACTTTATAGCGCTCGTAAAGCCGAGCGTTTGAGAATTCCACTTCGTAACTGAATTATGAATATGTATTCTGCTGTGAGTTTGCATCGTGCGTACTTACCAAGCTTTATAATCATCATCATCATCTTGGCCACACAGCGTTGTTTGAATAGGTGTTTGTCAGATTCAGATTCAGATTGTTTATTAACCTTATAACAATGATCGTTATATTAGGCAAGTCAGTTACAATAATTATTTATTAATAATTAATAAATCAGGCAGTGTGTAGTCAAACGCGAACCTATCTGAAATAAAAAAAAAAAATTCATTATTCAGAGATCGCCGAAAGTTCAGGCCGTCAGGGATTGGAACGAGGCGGTGATGGAGGCTCTGAGTCGGGAGGAGGCAACTAAATTGGCATAGGATGTATTAATTGTGTATGTGAAAATTTTAAGAATATAATAAGCATGCCCCAAACATTCATGCTCACAATCAAAGGCTACTTCTTACGGCAGTATCATTGGTCGGGTCATTCTCTCCCTTAAATATGGTCGAGGACATCGATGGCTACCACTCTGGCACATGTGTCACACTCGTGATCGGGTGCTACTTGCGGGTCGCCGGTCTGCTCGTGGCTTACACGCAGTGCACCGAATGAATAACTTAGACTAAGTTTTTAACTATGTACTAACTCTCTTTGTATAGTACAATCAAATAATTGTAAATTTTAATTGACAAACGGCACAAACCCTGGAGTCTGTGGTTAGTAATTTTCAATAAAAAAGAAAAGCAACGTTCAGCACGATCTGTTTTTGGATGGGTGATCGCGGATGGCATTTCCAAGTAAGCGCTACCGTGGCTCGAATGACACTTTGTAGTTGTAATGTAGGTCCCGGTTATTTTGTGTCATGTCATTGGCATTTAAGTGGCTTCAAAACTGTGACATCAGGGCTAGCCACTCGGTCTTTACGAACTTACTTACTATTTTAGCCACAAAATGTGGATATACTTACAATGTTTTTAGATGGGATTTTGATTTTCTTATCATTCTTTTCAAATGTTTGTTTGTGTTATAGGTATCCTCTACCTACTAGCTGTATAAAACGCTCAGTCGGTCACGCAACTGAAATTTGTTCGGACAGAATTGTCTACAACTCTACATAATTAGAAGTAACCTTGAATTTGAATCAATATCATTAGCAAATACCTCTCTAATATTGATAATGCTTAAAATATCGCTCAAACAACAAGCTCAATGATTATTTTTCGCAAAAAAGAGCACAAATGCAGGCCAATCGCTGTAATTTTAAACAGCTGCGTTCCATCTGTAATTCAGTTAAAGTTCGGTTGCAATTGTAGTTAAGTTTCGATTCAGCTTCAAGGAATTAGGTATTGCGCTAAACATCATACACCAACCGTTCATTTGACACCGGTTACGTTCCAACTCTGATCGAGTTGCGTTTCAACTTTAGTCAGAATTATTAGTGCGATACGAAAATAGACAAAAAGTCAAAGTTTAGTTAAAATTCAATTGTAGTTCTGCTGTAATTTTTAGTGCGATTGGCCTTCTGACTTCAATCGTGCACAAAATTCGAATAGTTCGCTGGAATTATACAATTACAATTTTTAAGATTTCTTCAAAAACGTCTCAGCCCATTTCGATAAAATTTATATAAGACCACCTCGGGATACCCTATTGAATTTTAAAAGATTTTTATATTCGGTTCACAATTGCCGAAAATTTCGATGACCATACACCAAAAAAAAATACATACAGACGAACATAGAATATGTAGGCTGTCATAGTTTATTTTTAGTTTTTTAATAAAAATAATGACAGCCTACAAACTAGCATAATAGGTATAACATGGCAAAAAAAGCAAACGCAACGAACTCGGTTGGTCACAATTACCACATAAAGAATAGTACTTTTACGAGTAATATTGTAATTTACCACATAAAGAATAGTACTTTTACGAGTATATTGTTAATAAAGCAATTCGTGCGAAATTATTCTCTAACCATTCCGAAATATTCAAAGATGCACAATGCTAATATATTCATGTTTTTGCTTCCACCGGCACACCCATTTTTTTTAATATTGTAAAAATCATTTACAAATATACGACTAGTCGACGCAACGCAACATGTGACCAAAATGCTGGCCTCTACTTTGCCCAAAGGATCAGTATTACTGTCCAACGTGGCAATGGGGCCAGCATTTTGGGAACTGTACCCGCTGGCAGTGGGCTTTTAGATTAGGGTTTCCATCGTCATCTATACATAGGTACTCATTTTTTTTAGTTCAAGTGTTTTTTTTTTAATTTGGTTAGGTTTGCACATCTAACGTAGTAGTTGTAATATATAGTTAAGTTTATGAAATGTTATTCAAGTTTTGTGTAAATAAATAGATAACGAATAAATCATATTGGAATCGTAGGATCACTATGCAGGCTGCTTACTACCGGCGCTATTGGAAATGTGTTGGGTAGAGCTGTGTCCGTCAGTCGTCGGCCTGATAATGGTGATGCTGATGATGAATTATGTGTAGAACATCCTAGACATAAACATTTTTAGATGTCTGAATTATCAAACAGGACTCTCCAAGACTTGTCTAAGCGGCTTGCATTCGAATACTTACTTACTTAGTCATTATACTTACGTTTCTCTTAGCTTAGCATATTCTATCTACATTATCGTCTTCACAGTTGCCGTAACTCGTTCACTGTCTCATATATCATACTTGCGTTGTTTTTCTATAAGAACGATCGAAATATGCAAAATAATTTCCTTTTTGTGATTCCAAGCGAAGCGGCCTACTTATATCATACGTTGCCGTGGTATATTCGGTCATCATCATCATCATCAGTTGTCGGTCGTCCACCACTGGACATAGGTTTATGAATTTACAAGAAAACCATTTGGAAGATTGCATCCAGAGTAATTCTCAGCTGCGGTCTTAATTAGATCATCGATCCATTTTGGTGGTGGACGTCTTACGCTGCGCCTGTCGGTATGCGGTATCCAATATCTATTGCATAGATTCTCAAAGTTTTTTTTTGTCAGGCCCCCTGTGACCTATCATGAAACCGCTCACGCCCCCCTAATAGGAATCCAGCAGGTTCATCATAATAATATTATTATACATACAGCGAAGACTATAAATAAAGTATAAATAAAAACTAAAATCAAAGAGAAAAATATATACAAGAAGGTCATAATCATTAAAATCTGTGAGATGGATGTGCTTGTATATTTTTAACGATATTGCCGGTTGTACAGCAGAGAGTGCGCCACTAAATCACCAGCAATCAATGTGGACATTGCTAAACAATTGTTGAAAATGCCCTTTCACATTGATAAGTACATACTAGAAAACGCTAAAAACATTTTCTTCTGCTATTTTGTGGTGAATATATAAATATTTTGCCGCAACGTCCGTGCATATCCGTCCGTCCCCTATACATTTTGCTACGCGCCCCCTTGGATGGCCCCAAGTTTGAAAGACAATGATCAATAGTCATAACATTAATTAATCTGGATATATCTAGTTTAAGTCATTATATGACAAAAGGTAAACAATAGGTACGTTATCTTGATTACTAAGCATATTATAGTGCATATCAAGGAAGGATAAAATAGACTAATCTGAGTGGGCATTAAGGTTACACATTAAATCTAGAATTTATTACGCCATTAACCTAAATAGAGCTAAATGGATTTAATCTAAGGTTTATAGTCATTAGTTAGTACTTATTCAAAACAAATATAGTTTTCTGATCACGTAGATTGATCCATCATCATCGACAGCTGTCTTTTTAAAACAAACGTATTTTGAAGATTTAGAATTAATTTTGTAGAGTAGTTTGTAACATTTATCATTTATTCTCACTATTGTAGAAATACGTCATAGCTTTTCAACAAAATAATTTGAATGATTCCCCTATGTGAAATTACAATGACAATAGACTGTACAATTATTTAATTATTGCTATACATTATGATAATGTAAATAACCTCTTATAGGCCGGGTTAGCAGTGCTATCACTGGTGTCAGAGTTTCTGAGCCGCCTGAAAGCGTCTGATTTTTGGAGGCGTTTAATGCTGCCAGCATGCTGGTTACACTATCGAGTATTTGTATTATTTCTCTTCATTGATCTAAAGCTCATATCGTAGTTCAGGTGTTTGTTAGCGATCACCGTAGTTAAGCAACGGTCGGCACGGTCAGTTTTGGGATGGGTGACCGCAGGTGTTGCAACTGAGAGCTGCCCTGGTTCGGATGACACGTTAAATGGTTGATCTCGGTTGTTTTAACCGTTAAGCCATGACAGGGGCCTTAAACCCTCACACTAGGGCTAACCACTCGGCCTATACATATTTACTTAGTAATCAAAATGCTTAGTGAATTAGAGGTTTTTTGCGTAGTAATAGTTTTTAAGTAAGTTAATAAATACTCTATAAAAAAACCTTAAAAAACCCTAGTTTAATTGTAGATGCAAAGATCCCACCGAAAACATTTTCACGTAAAATGTTGCCAAGACGAGACCAAAGCTAGCACTTCATCCATCCTTCAGCTATAGGACGTCCACTGCTGGACATAGTCAAAGTCAAAGACAACGTCAAAGTATTTATTTGCATGATAGTGGGTACACAAAAGATCTTAAAATTATACAAATATATATCCATCCGCTAACAACTATAAAAAATGTGCAAAATTAAATAATTGGAAATTCAAATACATTTCAAATTGTCACTGTGAAAAGTTCTATTAAATAATTATTATTTTTATAATCTATAAATTAATGGTCATGTTTATAGGCCTCTCCTATGGATCTCCAACAAGACCTGTTGGTAGCGACTTGGATCAAAAAGTTATCTGATCTCATATAGAGCCAAGCTTCTAGCTCTACCACTCTGATTTCACCGTGCACTTTTTTCCAAATTGGTATACTCGTAGGGCTTGGTTGGTTTAAAATCTATAAACTCTACATAATAAAAAATAAAAAACTGTTATCAGATACGTCAAAATATCAGTTCCAGGACAATACCGTTACGTAACTATTTACTTAAGTAACTATTTAGACACCTACTATTTTTTATAATGAAATTAAGTTTGTCATTGTCTCGATTTAGCTGTAGGTGCCTTTTTTCTTGAAACAAGGTCAGCCTGATTAGCATTGCGCCAGACAGGAAGCCAGGACCGTATCCTTGACCAGGCTAGACCGGAAGTCGGCTATCCTTGGTAAACATCTAGCTTTTACATATGAATAGCGTATTTAGCGGATAAATGATAATTTATTCTTATGTGTCTTCCGACGGCGGAATTATAATATTTTTATGAAGTGAAGATACGTGCTGCTTAGTTCATAGTAAAAAAAATCGGACAAGTGCGAGTCAGGCTCACACACCGTGGGTTCCGTACAAATCCATAAAATTTCACAAAATTGGGAAGATTAAACATGAAAACAAAACTTAAATAAATTATCCTATCTAAACTAAAATACCCTATCTAAAGAAAACTAGTTAAAAATTAGAGAATGTTTGAACCTATAAAAGGTTTAAACAGTCTCTAATCACAGGCAACGTGCCCAAAATGCTGGCTGCATTGCCTCGCTGAATTGCGAGGCTGACTTTCTGCCCAAAATACAGGCCAGCATTCTGGTCACGTGTACTTTCTTTTAATCTCCCCGACAAATCTTTGAATATCTCTAGAGCACCCGGCCCCCACGGTCCAAGTGTCTCTACCCCAAATGGCACAAATAAATATCCTCTGTCGAGAGATGAATATTTGCGCCGTTTGAGGGATTCTGCCGCAATTGCCGCACCGCTAGGCTGCCTTGATGTCTCTAGAAGATGTGACGGCGCCAAAGTATCGACACAAGTAGCATCCCACACCAAGGGCCGTCCCATCTTCCAGGGAATCAAGGTCATTCCATCGGGTCTTTTTCCATCGTCTCGTAGTAAACCTGTTGGTTCCAGAGTAGCTGCCACGTTTACGCTACCAAAAGCACGACGGATGATATCATTTAAAGCGCTATGGCGAGCGATACGGCCGGCACTCTTGCTGCAAGACAAACCGTGGTGACCGAGGCTGTCTACATTTTCTCCACAGACGCACCTGTGGGGGAAAACACAAGGAGCGCCAAGGCGTAGCGAAATGGCTAACCGGAATGTATTGTTGTCCAGTAAATTTCCTAAATGAAACGAAGGTAGTGCCTGCAGCCAAAGACCCGATTCCCAGCGAGAAACAGCTAGGAGACGCGCCCGATCTGTAGGAATGTTTGTGGATAGTAATTTGTTCCATTCCAAATCACAGATCGGCGTATCCCATTGTCTCTGTGACGTTGGGGTCTTGGGCAGGGTAGAATTTGGGCAGGCTATTTTCCAAGCATTTAAGGCTTCAGTCAAAAATGAAATTTGCACATTTCCTAAACTTGGTGACAAAATTTGATTTACTAAATTTTCAGTGCTTTTGACTGAAGATAGAAATGCGGGCAATGATACGCTGGAAATTTTTCTAATACCTAAGCCTCCATAGCGGATCGGTAGGGACGCTTGGCACCACATGGAATTTTCGATAGACACATTGAAGATGGATGTGAGCGTATCCTTAACAATGTTGTCCAGATTTTGTAAAATTTCGGGGTGATTCCAAAGCTGGCAACATCGCAAAGAATACGTAAATTTTGGTAGAAAAAGGCAATACTTAATTATAGTATAGGCCATATGCATATTAATTTTAGAAAGTCTATCCGAAACTGCGTTAAAATTTTGAATCTTTTCTTCAATAAAATCAGGTACAGACTCATCAAGGACCGGTGATCCTAGTAAACGAAGTGAAGTGCTATCAATGATTTTAATGTCAGGAGCTAATGAATTAAACCGTTGTATGATGTCAGTTTTTGACGTGCAGTGATCTGAAATAAACAATTCACACTTTGAAAAATTCAGCTCCAGGCTAATAGCTTGAAAGTCAGAAATTAGATTTTCTAAATCTTTGAGTACAGTTTCAGGATCACCACCAAGAGTTCCGTCATCTAAATACCACACATTAAATTTAGACTCAAGACGCTTGATGATGGGGTGGATCGCGAGACTGAAAATAGCCGGCCCAAGAGGATCACCCTGCTGACATCCACTTCTGATGATAAAAGGTCTTTTTGATAAACTAATTTAGATGGTTTACCATAGCATTGCCAAAGAAATGGGTATAAATCTGGGATGTTATTTTTAACTTCTGCCAGCAGAGCACCTCTATGAACTGAATTGAAAGCGTTTTAATTGGGAAGTAAGTTGTTAAAATCTTTATACTATAACCATCGAAAAAAAAGTATTTTTTTTCACCTGTCATACATCGAATACATACTTATACAAATAATACCTAAAATAATACCCAGATACAGAGCAAACACCTATGTTCATCACATAAATACTTGCCCTGGGTGGGAATCAAACTCACGCCTCATTGATTCCGTAGTCAAGGTCGCCAACCACTGAGCCACCGAGACAGTCTTATCGAGTCGAGGAAGAGTATAGGTATGTAGAGCATATTATGGAGTATAGGCGAGTATAGAGTATAGGTCTGTAGGCTGCGATGGTTCCGAACCGAAATTACTAATATTTGGGGCCATTCCAGTGATTTATGTTGTTATGGCTCCCGTGGCGTGCTGTCATTAAGGTCTGGACCCACCGGCCGGTGCTCGAAATACCACATTTGAAGTTGTATCTGGTATTTTTTTTTTAATCTGCATGATGACTGGGTTAATTATTAAAAAAATTGGACACGTATTTTTTCATTTTGTCAATAAAACAACAAAATGGCAAATATAAACCTTGTAAAAGTTTGACAGTGAGGATCGTGACGTCACGTCTCTCACGAAAGTCTATAATATATAAACAGACACCGAAAGATGCAGGCTCGAGTTCTGCGATGGCGACAAATTTTAGAGATTTTTATCACAAAATTAAATCTAATATTTAAAAAAATCTTCACGTAATTCATTTCTATATCGTAGTGAGTTAGCACCCTACCGGGAAGGGCGCAGGGCGATTAATAATTACCGGGGTAGGTAATGACATTTCGGTAAAATCAGTTTTCGGGCGCGCCGTCGCCGCCCGCACCGTGGCCCCATGTTGTGATATTTTGTCACACGTATGATTGCATTATTATTTCGTAGGTTACGTTACGTAATTTGAAAACAATTTGGAGCTTTTAAATACAACACGGGCTGTTATTTATTTGTAGTTGTTCTGACGCAGAAAGATTCTAAAACTAACTTATAGTTGCTTAAAGTAGGTACTTACTTAAAGTTAACTTATATTAGCTTCCATACTGTTAGAGTGATTGTTTATAGTAGAATAAGTTACGAGATATAAGGCCCGGCAGTATGTCTCCAACGATAGAATAAGACGGATGTTTGTATAATCAAGTACAATATATAGTAACTCCTGGCATACAGTGTTTGATTGTTCGACTTTTCTCCTTATAATACTATCTTATTCCACCAACCCGCACTGGGCCAGCGTGGTGGATATGGCCCAAACACCCTTCGTGGGTAGGCCTACGTCCTGCAGTGGACTATTAAATGGCTGGTACAGCCTGTACAGCCTACTATCTTATTAGAAATCAGGAAAGGTTAAGTCTAGAGTTGTGGACCCATTACAGAAGATATTTTGAACATAAGTATGTTAAGAATAGCTTATTTAATTGTAACACAAATTACGATCCCTTAAAAATAATGAAAAATCCTATACAGTTGTTAAATATAAAAACACACCATTGATTTTTAAATTTCATTCTTTTGCCCACTCATTCACATTTTAAAATTAAATAAGTACCTAGTAAGTGTCTGATGTTAATATTAAGCTATTAACTACACCCCTGATGTTTCGTTGGAAGTTAAAAACTGTAACACTGTCTTTGCCAATCACTTTGTTCATTAGAAAACCTTACCTTACCTACTAATATTGTACTTAAATCCGAGAGTGTGTTCGTTTGTTTGTTACTCTTTTTCGCAGCAACAGAACAGAACTATTTCATACTCATACTTATACTCATAGTGACATAGGTTATTTTCCCATCCCGGAAAAATAAAAGGTTCCTATTTGATAGTACAAAACTCGAAATATTGCCCGGGCAAAGCGGCGGATAAAAACTAGGAAATAATTCCATACTTAAGTACTCGTACTGTTACTTTGTTCTAAGTAAGTATAAGTCCTAAACAAGTCTCTTGTACAGTTCCAAAATAGGCAGCAGGTTCTAGCGAGTTTATAATAGAGGTCTATTCCCACCCGCCACCCGGTGCCCTTGCCAGTAGCCCCCCGGTTGCTACGCGAGTATCGAGCGGCGGCTGTGCCACTTGCCACCCTGCGGGGCGGGCGGGATCCAGCCTTTATGAGGTACCTACTCGCTGAGCGATTGAATGAAATGTTTTGATGTTGAATGATTTTTTTCTTCGTGAGCTAGGTTAGGAATTGTGATTTCCTATTTTATACCTATTACTAGCTAACCCGGCGAACTTCGTTTCACTGCCGGGTTGATTTGTGAATCTAAACCATCCAGGGCGGCTCAGGGCGCCACCCAAACGCATACAAAAGAAATCAGTCCAGCCGTTTAGGAGTTCAGTGACATACACACGTACATTAGAATTACATACATAAAGATATAGAGACAAAAGCTAAGTCATGACTTTTTTGTCTCTAGCAGTGGCTAGAGAGCTACGAGTAGATTTATGTATGTAAAACTGAAATGTTTCCAACGGGTAATCATTATATACTATCGTTTTATGATTCCATATACAATGTGTTTGTCTACCGGTGTCGTTCGGAGCCTTAAGCGGTGTTATTTTTGTAGCACTAGTACGAGATAGGCTAAAGCTATGCTAGAAAAATATAATATTCTTGGCGCATATCAACCACTATGCAGACTGCAGACGAATCAAAATTACCGTCAAAGCGCAGTGGATTAGCAAGTTAAAATGACAGTGAGCAAGGCACAGTTTGGAGAACGGATGGCCGATGGGGGCGTAATGTTCTAAAATCTATAGATAAGGCCTATGTCCAACAGTAGACGTCCTACGGTTGATGGATGTAAGGATGGCGCATATCAAACTTGTTCTCCACACACGTTAAAATTAAAAGGACTGGATTTAGGCCCATTTAGATTAGGTAGAGTTTCTGTTCTTTTTGATGTGAAATAAGTCAGTTTACAATTGGTTTTTAATTGCCCGTATAGAGCCATGTTTGTGTACATAAGCATGATGCAATGTTAGATAAATTGCATCATCCTGATGTATATTAATAGCTCTAGACTCTAGATAGTATTTTTAATTGTTATTTCATAGACTTGTAAAGGCTACGTGACTAGGTGAGCATGTTATTTTGTCAAATAAATAAAAACATTCAGATAAGTTGACTAAAGTAGTTAATTAAGTTCTGAGCTAAAGTAAATAACGAAACAAACCGGGACTTACAATTTAGCATGTCATCCGAGCCATGGTAGCGTTCAGTTGTAAATTCTCCCGCGGTCACTGGGTATCCAATGAATGGCCGCAGCGAACGTTGCTTAACCGGGGATCGCTGACAAACACTTAGACTACGTTATGGGTACTTAGTTAACTTAATGTTCATGTTGCTAGATTGATGTACAAAAACTATTACAGGTTAGTAGATATTAAGATTTGTACAATGTACACTAACACATACACTTAATGGCAAATGAATAAATTGAATTGAATTAGTCCAACAAATTAAGAGGTCAATATAAAAATGATTCCTAGTTGGTATTTAGTTTAGTTAATTAAGGAATCATTAATAGTCATAGAAGTAATTCTTAATTATTTAGTAAGTATATTTCGATGACTAGACGTCCTAATATTAAAAACGTTACTTACTAAGTTTTTTGGGCCTGAAATTTGATTCAGCCTTTATATATATAATAACTTTTAAGCAACGAACCAACAAAATCGCGAAAAAATTAGTTGTTCCATAAAAAAAACGACTCTAGACAAATAAAGAAGTCGATCTTTTCTCGTTTTGCGATTGGTCCCACAGTACAAGACTACAATTTGTTCATAATGATATGAATCTTTGCGCGTTTTAATACAACGCTTTGTTCAAAGTGTGTACGGAACTTTTAACTGAAACAGCAGAATGAACTGAATTTAGATTAAAATCAGTGCTTAAATTAGCGCTACAGTGGCTCGGATGACACTTTAAATTGTAGGCCCTAGTTGCGTTAACCGTTTAGCCATGTCAGAGGCCTGCTGTACAAGCCTTTTTAACAGTCCACTGTAGGACGTAGGCCTACCCACGAAGGATGTTTGGGCCATATCCACCACGCTGGCCCAGTGCGGGTTGGTGGATTCACATACGCCATCGAATTTCTTCTACGGACGTATGCAGGTTGCCTCACGATGTTTTCCTTTACCGAAAAGCCAGTGGTGTGAAATTCCGTACATAAATTCCAAAGAACTCATTGGTACGGGACCGGGGATTTGAACCCACAACCTTACGATTGTAAGGCGGGTGTCACTACCTCTAGACCACCACGGCTCTGTACAGTCTGTCAGAGGCCTTCAGGCAGCTTAAAGACTCTGACACCAGGGCTAGCCACCCGGCCTATACCTATTCACTTTTTAAATTTAACCAAAGAGTTTATTTGTGCTTAAATCCTGTTCTCAAAACATAGGCAACATTTTATTTTTTCTATAAAAGACCAGGTAAAATCTTAATACTCGTCAAGTTCTCTACAAAAACCTACCTACAGTTAAGTATTTTTAAACGACCGCTAAGATAAAACGAAGTGTCCCACTTGCCTTATACTTGGCTCTACCTACTGTTAATACTATCTAGAAAGAAAATGCATTAAGAGCCAGTAATAATAGCACTTATTACCTATCAGTCAATTTATTTTTATCTAAATTACTGAATACTATGACACAGTAACCTGCGATAAGGATTTGCTAAGTGATAACCCATATTTTACGTAATTACCTACTCTACAATGTTTCTCTAATTTATCTTACCATTTTTATACTTACTTAATTGATAATGATGCGTTTTTATTCGAACTGACGGCTTCTAGTTATTTCGAAGGTCGTTAGTACACGAAGTCACTAGACACAGCACAACACAACCTCAGTCTTGAAAAAGTCTCGTACAGTACCTAGCTGCAAGCTAATATCAATTTTATGTAAATAAACTATGAATTCGCTAAGTCATAGCTCTCATTGAACGTAACTATCTACAATGTTTCTTTAATTTATCTTACTATTTTTTATAATTACTTAATTGATAATGATGCGTTTTGATTCGAACTGCCAGCTTCTAGTTATTTCTAAAGTCATTCGTACACGAGGCGACTAGACAGCTCAGTCTTAATATCGATTTAATTTTATGTTCATATACTCTATGAATTTGCTAAGTCATAACTTATATTTTACTCTACACCTACTCTAGGTTTCTCTATTAATTTATCTTACCCTTTTTTATACTTACTGAATTGATAATGCAGCGTTTTTTATCCGTGCTGTCCTTCTAGATTTTTCTAAGGTCGTTCGTACACGAGGTGAGGACACACAGCACAGCAAAACCTCAATGTCTTGAGAAAATCTCGTACTGTATTGTACTGATAAGACCTTGCAGCAAAATATTGATTTAATTTGATATACATAGACTCTATGAAGTTATAACTTATATTCTCGTACTCTACACCTACTCTCGAAAGTTTCTCTAATTTATCTTGCCATTGTTTATACTTACTATAGTTGATAATTCTAAGTTTCTGATTCATACTGTGCTTCTTTTTTTTTCAGTGACTGGAAACAGCAAGACAATAGCAGCACGAATCGAGCTGCATCGCGACGAGTCATAAGTATAGTACAGTACTACTACGTAAACTACTAACGTAAGCTAAATTAATATCTAGAGTCAATTATATGCACTATCCATCCATCAGCCATAAGACGTCTACTGATGGACATAGGCCTCTCCTATGGATATATAATAAAACTGGTTGGAAGAGGCTTGAATATAGCGCTATTCTGCAGTCTTGATCAAGTCATCCGGCAAGTACCGGCAAGTGCAGCGTAGGACATCTTCCCTCAAGGTGTCCACTTAGTATCCTCCACTCGAGAACTTTTTCGACCCCATCGGTCTTCGGTCCTCCGTGTCATATGCCCTGCCTCCTGCCAGTATAAAGACTGATGAATTCTATCTAATCTCCAGTTTAAAAAAAAAAGTTCTCTTTTGTACTCATTTCGATTTGCAGATCTACTATGCAATGGTCCAAACCTTAGTGTTATTTAGACAATTCCGAGTCGCTTTGTATGCAACAAGCTCATCTTATCGCTGATATTTTGTAAGGTTATAATATAGCAAAAATGGCAGTGACAAGGAAGTTTCACGATGAATAATTCTAAATAGGTACTTAATCATAATTATACCTATGTTCAATGACTAACTCTGATCCAATTCTTAATTGATTATGAATTAGATGTAACTATCTAGTTGTTGATTGCTTAATAATTGATCATATAATAATTATTCGTCCTTATAAGTAGGTAACTAAAGTAATACTTAAGCAAACGGTAAAATTTAAAGGTAAATAAAAAACAAAATGCTTCATACAATAAAATTTATTATATAAAGATTATTTACACCATTTAATACATCGATTAATAAAACAGCACATATTTGTTCAACCACAAATAATAGTTTCTTAAAACCAAGCCAGTGAAATGTACCTATTCAGAAACAAACCATTTCTCATAGTGACATACAAAATCTGATGTTTTCAATGTGTTCAGGCTTACCTCACCACTTGATAAGACTTTAAACATACTTTGTCTTGACAAACATAGTTTATGCAAACTTATCAAAAAAGATATAGCTTTTGAGATAACCCGTCAAGACCAAAATACATTAAATTTAGTTTCAATCACAATCGGCTTTGGCATCGACATTACGTATGTATCTGCCGCCGTGTGCATAGAAAGCAATTATTGCACATTATTTGATTTTTATTTTTTGTACAACAAAAAATATTGGATACTTTAACAATGCTTGCAAAATATCATATCATATTATTTACTTACTAATTGAACTATTGATGTATTGCAGTATTTATATTTAGTATGAACTAGTTATTATTTTTTACTCCCAACTAAACTATAGAAACCAAATAAAAGTGTCAAGACTAGGAAATGCGTAAACAATAGCTAAATGATAGTGTAATATGCCATTTATGACATAAGTATCAATAAAAAAGTAGCACCAGGTCGCGATGTACCAAATTAATAACTAATTTTTCATCCAAAAAAGGAAGAGTCACGTTAAACCGACAAGGTACCAGTAAGCGCTGACAGAATACATAAGTAAATACATAATACAAAATAACAATGGCACACGTGTACACTGACATAAACAAAGCTTTAAAATGCTAATTACGTGTTGCCTAAACTTGGCACAACGATGCACGCGCCTTGCATAACAAACAGGCCAACTGGCCAATATGGCCAACAAGCCAACGTCAACCATGCAAATAGCCTATGTTATTTATTACAATAGCTTGGATAGTTTTACAATTGGTACAAAATTTTAAAAAGTAAGAAAAATCTGCTGATAAAATATGCGTTTTAAAAGTTTTAAAGACATAAGTTAAGTGTTATTTTAAACTAATGTATTATTGACAGTTAAACACAAAAAAAAACGCATGTATACCTAAGTTACAGTTTTTATTACATCTAGATTTTGGTTAAACGCCAATTTAGTTATCTAAAATGGGTTATTTAAAATTGGTACAATATAATGTATTACACCAATTTTATGGCAATAAAACATTTCGGTTGTATTTAAATAAAACTTAAGAACTTTTAATATATTCTTGGCTATAACGTTCCAATTAACCCAGTTTAATAACGGCTCTTATGCTGTTTACGATCTAAATGAGGCATAAATAACATTTGATCCAACGTTGGACACATAAAATAGGTAAATAGCAGGTACGAGTCAACTGAATGCATAAAATAGACATTCTGGTAGGTATAATTAATGTGTTTTTCATTGCAGACTTGATAACGACTTTTGTTTTTCAACGTTTAGTTATTCAATGCAAATTCTGTTTAAAACTTTAAATTAATGTTAATGTGTCTTTGTTATATTTTCTGCTTCTATTCTAGTTTATTTTCAAAGTCATAAAAATTTAGATCGCTTAAATTTAGAAAGATTTCAGAGTACCTATTTGTAAAAGTCAATATCTACAGAGGATTAGCCGTAAAAAAATATCTCATATCGTCGACGAAAACCATCAAACTACTGTGTAAACAAAACCATTGTTAAACAAAGCACCTGCATTATTGAGTAGCAAAGAAACTTCTAGAAAAAAGATTGCATCAGAAATTATCCCTACGAAGAAACAGGTCGATCTGAAGGCGAACAAGTTGGAACAAGTCGGAACGGTAGTCCCAAACGCGACCTCCTTGTTGCCAGGCGAGCTCCCATTGTGCAAGATATTGAAAGAAGGGATCAGGACCCTTTGTTAAAAGCTTTCGGGACAGGTTGATACTTACTAGCGGGATTTTCGTCAAATCCGCGCCCGACAATAGGCCTCATTCATAATTTCTTCAATCGAATTTTTTCATGTACGAAATTCAATAATACGTTTTCTGGATCAAAGGTCTGTAAAATTCTTCACGAGAATATTAAAAGAAATATGAAAAGGAGTATGACAGCATATCAAGATATGTATCTTTGCAATGCTATAAAGACAGGCGACAATGGATCGTTAAATGTGACATAATGTTTATTATATTAAGACGAATGTTTAAATAATTATATCATAAAGTAAACAAGCACATAATATTATCAGAAGAACGTTATATAATAATATGTAAAATGTTATCTGTTTGTTTACTTTGCTTGCACTCAATTTAATTGAGTGCGGAAATATTATGCCAAAAGTTAATTCGTGCGTATTACAAAACTCTACCCAATTTTATCATCAAAGCCTTCTCTGTTCCGTGTATACAGAATATCAGAAAGAAATGTAGGTACTCCAAATATTATTACTGTCGCTATTTCAGATATCGGCGATTTCTTTCGAGAGATTTTAATAATGTTTTCGATTCGAGCAAAAACAGGTTTTGATAATATTTCCTACTCAATCCATGAACTTTTAACTTTGCTTTACAATTTCGCGTCGATTGCAGCTTGTATGGATATCGTCCGTCACGAAGCCGGCGTCGTCGTGTTGTTCAATTCGCCTCGCATGACTCACGGAGCTCCAAGGCCGATTCGCCGGCCGGCTTGCCTTAGCAACCGGCTTCCCTCATTTCTCTTTTTGTGCAATTGTTTTTGTGGCTTCACAGCCATTACAGTTTAGAAATTGGTTACCGTTCTGCAGATTGCCTCCGTTTGGGTTGCTACTCGCTCAGCTTTATAAATCGCAGGTTGACCGAGGTTTACTTATTTATCATTATTCACGATTGATTACATGCATACGAGTATACTTTGACACTCGTTTCGGTTAGGAGCCGATTCTCGAAAATGTTGTTTGGCAGCAGTAATGTCATGCAATGATAAAATTTGAAATGCTGATAAGCGATTGTTATTCAGTCATGAAATAATGTAGTTGTACAAATGGCAACAAGGGCTTGTTTTCAGAGGATTCAAAGTATATGAAGCATAAATAAAGCTATATATCTTGACTTTGACTGCGCCCAGCAACAGCCAACCAAATTAAATCGTAACTTTCAAGAGAATGTCATCACTCCGAACGATACAAAGACAAAGGCCCTAAATACGACGAAACAATTACTTTGATGGACAAAGGGTATAAAAAGGGATCCAGAGCGATTACCTTTTTGTTCAGAAATAACAAAGAAAGTTTTGGAAGGGGAAACTTCTAGTTGGCTGATGTAATATCGACCCTAAATTGTGAGGACCGGGATTGAAACGCTTTCCGAGCTTTCTATGCCACCGATAGAACTTTGTTCCAATATAAATCATATAAGAATGGTCTAGAATTGTAGTCGAAAATAAAAATGGTTTAAGCAGAATTCTAATTATGATATTATTATAATTTAAAAATATATTTCTTGAGCTGTTGAATTATCTGTGAAATATGTTCATTCTTTATTGTGATGTGAATCTGCCTTTGACTTTGACACCAACTTCGTCTTGTCTTTTAATGTTTAAAACTGGAGTTTCACAAGGTTCAACCCTTCGTCCTTCTCTTTTAATTATTGCCGTTTCAGATGTTTGGCAATCGTCTGACGCAATTTCAGTTTAATTACAAAAGCTTTTTGCCAAAAATCTAGTAACTGATATTATTAAAGTTTGTTGATCATTTGTTTCTGTTCCTTTAATATTGTTTTGACAGTTTGAAGATAAAATTTATAGTCTCAGTCACAAACGATGATTGATGTACGAGGAACTTATTTGTAACGTTGCCAACTTGCCAACTGTTTCTGTGCGGATTTTGAAGAGTTGATGGGGTGCGAAGTTAATTAAGATTATTTAGGGTATGAGTTCTTTCATTTTAAAAGTATATACATTTTTTATATTTCTTGATATAAATCATACGAGTAAGGTTGATTTCAAAGATTACTTTTTAAGTGCTTAGTAATTTAAACATTTATGTATTATAATTTTCATATTTATTTCAAGTAAAACTACTGTAAATCTTTTAATGCGCGTAAGATATACACTTACTCCTTTACTTTACTAGTAAAACACATTAAGTATTTTTGTCAAGTTAGTAAATTTCAAAATTATTATCAATTGTGTTTGCCTTAGTAACTGACTCTAGAATATTACAACTTCTTAGCTAAGTTTATGATTTTTTCTTACCTGCTACTTACCTAAATACACAAAACATAAATTTACACTGGCATAAACTTTATAAAAAAAACACATTAATACAAAATCTTATCATTAGTCTTTATCTTAACTTTATAGACTAAATGGCCTGACTAGACTCGACGCCCGATAACGAACGCAATCTGCTTGCTAGATAGGTGCTATTTCAACATAAGGTTAGACAAATCGTTCTAGCATGTTCTAACAAAAACAATATCGAACTGTTTTGATTGATGTAGATTGCTGGTAACACACGAGAGATATCTTCAAAACCGAACACTTTTTTGTGAAAGAAAACTATAATTTGATTGTCGGAGTACGAACAAAGAAAGCCGGCCGGCGAGCGCTCGGTGTCGGCACAGAGCGGCGTGGAGACGACCGGCCGGCACCGCGACCCGGCGAAACTGGCGCGCGGGGCCCCCGCAGCCACCCGCTGCCTCGCCCCGCACCCCCTCGTCACTCCGCTCTATAAAACCGGCCGGCGCTTCCCGGTACCGTCAGTCCATGACAGAGAGCGACAGGGTCGGGTGGGTCCACAAGCCGAGGGCGAGAAACGAAGCCCTGTGGTTACGAGATCAGATCTGATGCGGTCGTGAGCTTCGGACGTTTTCTATTTCCCATCGATCTCTACACGATAGCTAGTCGCCGGTCGGAAGCCGGCTCGAGTGCTTCAGCAGTACAAAAGAGACTTGTGATATTTTCAAATAGTTAAGTTCCGTGACGGAACGCTTTAATTTTTTTCGGTATTAAAAGTGTACAATATAAGTAAAAATTTGGAAAATATGGAAATACTGTCGGTCACCAATCAGTTCAACGTGGGATTCAGCAGTGAAAAAGGTGAGTCTACTTTCTATCGTGCGGAGTGAGGGAAGCGGCTTTCTAACCGGCCGCGGTGGTTACTAGGCGGCGCGCGCAGCTCGCTGCGCAGCCACTGTTGCCGTGCTCAGCTGTTCGGCCGCGGCCGCGGCGCAGCCCAGCTGACGTGTCAGCTGTTCCGCTCAGATGCGCTCCCTTGCCCTTGGGCTCTACTTACTGCTCCATAGCTCGCAACGCATTCTCTTTGTTTTAATCTAATTACATTCAAATTGATCACCTGTTTTATGATTCCTTTTCTTATCAGAATTAAACCTTTTGAGAAATTATGTGCAGATATAGATATCCACGCCTAAATTTGATACTACATTAAAATTATAACGAAGATAAAACTAATTATGTTATTAACAATTTTATGATTTTTAGATTTAGCATTCAAAACCGTATTTTAATATTTTTATTTAACTGCATTTTAATTTTCTACAGGCTGATGGATATGTAATCCAATTGGAAAAGTTACAAATTATAATTAATTTCCATTTAGTGAATTAGTAGAGGTGTAACCAAGGTAGCGTCTTCTGTTTGCCAAGCATTGAAGTAGCGTCTAAACAGTCGAGCATGTAATGACCTAAGTTCTCTTTTGTCGTAGCCTGGAATGGTCCAGCATGGCGGGACGCGGCGGTGCCGGTGCCGTCGGAGGCGGCGCTGGCGGCGCGGCTGGAGCGTGAGCTTCGTGCCGCCAAGTCCGCCAGCGAGCTAGCGGCGGCAGAAGTGCTGGTGCCGGCCGAGCTCTTAGCGCGGGCGGCCCGGCAGACGCTGGCCCTGGCCGAGGGCGAGCCCTGCGGCGCGCGAGGAGCAGCCCTCATCGTGGATGTGGCCGGACGACGACTCGCCGCCTTCAAGATCGACCCCTCCACTCTCACCACGCACGAGATACACCTCCATCTCGAGCACGATCACACCAACTGGACCAGCATGCTGCCGCAATTCTTAAAGTAAGTTCACTTCGAAAGATCATACATAGTAAAACATAGAGAAAAAATTGATGAAGATAACTGCATATTTCATAGCTGCTACTTCTTTTATTTGTTTCGAAGTTGTTTATTGAATGATGTGGGTGATGTGGTATTAATGTTATTTTTTCTTTGTTACAGAAATTTAACACGAAGCGGCACCATCATAATCAGCCCCCAGTTCACGATAGAAAAACAAAAACTGTTCAGGAGCTCGGAGTGAGCCTGTGATAGCGCGTGATGCGAGCGAGCCGACTGACTGCCCTCCTCGATATCTACGTATCGTTAATTTTAACAAATATCAATATTATTATTATATATTTTTAATAAGAGAAAAAAAGCACAGCGTGATATGAATACATAGTTGTAGAGCGAGCGCGGGTCGTGAGTGGAGGGCACGCGCGCCTTGTCGGGACAAGGCGCGGCGTGCCCGACGGCGCGGCGCTCGGCGACGCGCGCCGGGCGATGCGTCGCTCGGTGCAGCGTCGCCGAGAGCCGCGCCGGCCGCGCTCGCGTTGTCATTGTCCGTTGATGGATGCCCGAGCCGCGTGAGTGGCGCGGCGGCGTTAGGTGCGCACGCGATGATCTCAGCCGCCGCCGCGCGTGTGATAATGATACCCTGATCGATTTAGTCTTAGGTATTATTTTTTGTTTCGAGTTCGATTCTATTCTGAAGTTGTGTAGAGTTTGTATTTTCATGTATGTAATTGTATTTATTAGAGCGGCCGACGAGGTCGGATATGTGTACGTTTTTCGTATTTGTACTAGTTCGTACATTTGTTTGTGATACTACTTTTGTAATGTATAAAATTTAAAAGAAAAAATATACTTTTATGAATGAGAGTAAAACGAATGCAGATTTATAAAGTTAAAGGAGAGCTGTATCATATATAGAGCGCCGAGAGAACGGAGGCAATAAGGAGAGGATATACTGCAAAGATCTCAGGTTATATTATTATAGTTATTAAAAGTATTAAGTTATTTAAGTTAATATAAAGATTGTAATGTTTTTGTAAGATTGTTTTGTACGGCGGCGCGACGCCGCGGGTCCGACGGACCCCGCCCGGGTTCGACGGACCCTGCCCGGGTCTCGTGGACACCACGAGTATTGACGTTGTAAAGACCTGACTTCATACAGTCAAATGCATTTTCTTCATCCAGTGTAAATTACTACATTAAATGTAAATCAATAGACTAACAGTTTTTAACGAAATCTAAATGTTTGTAGGGTCCAGTGTTTAAAACGCACAATATCATAGTACTAGAATTCACTTTCATCAATAAACATATTAAAATGCTACAAAAATATTTTACTTCTTGGAATGTCAACATATACAAAACTAACAATAATGATAATGTATCAATTGTTTATAATTGATATTTATTTGATAGACCGTAAAAAGAAAATGTAGAAATTATTGAAGAAAAAAATACATAGTTTCAAATAATGGAAATAATCGTTTCAATCCCTGTGCACTCCCATTCCCTCCCAAGAAATAAATAAGTAAACAAGACCACATACATTACTCATGACAAATAGGTATAAAGAAACCACAAAGAGCTTATTTTGAGAGAGTTACGAAACATAATAAACACAAAGTCGATTATAAATTCGAAACAGATGACACTACAAGAAAAAACAAAGAGAACACAGAGTATAATTTCCATACATTAACATAAAGTTAACCTAGCTAAAAACAAGCTGAGAGACGAAGCAATAAATTTCCGGAACCGGTTACCGTCGGCTCGAACCGCTCGGAACCGGTTACCGGTACTTCGCAACTACCAGAGCTTGGTGCAACCCCATCCTCGTGAGTTTTTTCTACAATTAGTAAGTACCGGACCAGTCGGAGCGGTTTTTACGGTACCTCCTCCGTATAAACGATATTACCTCATTATAAATCGATTTTATATGGACACTCGATAATACCATTTAGTTACTAGTTAGAAACTTGGATCGAAGCCAGTTTTATAAAGTTAAAACTATCTCGGAAGCCAAACAGGTTCAAGCGAGCGAAGGAAAAGATTTTAGTATCTCGAAAGTAGAATTCCCATCAATAAAAAGCGGAGTGGCTCTGAACAAACAGAAACCAATTTAAACATACGAAAATGGAGTGGGCTTACAACAGCGGCCATTTTTACCATCTGCCATCTGCTAAAATCACGCATGCCAAAGTAGGCGCTATTTTATTGATCTGCCTTCGTATAAACCAAATAATTGTTCGAACAGAAAAATAATTCTATATTTAAAGATTTGACAGAATTGGAAATTGAAATTAGAATATTCGAATAAAAAAGGCTGCGACTCGACCGCGGATTCATTAAGTTCGAGATTTTATCTGAAGTCGAGTTTATGCAACGGTTTAATTTTATAAAACAAGGGTTAGGTAGATCCGCTTTCTAACCGCAAACGACATGATTGTACCAACGATCGTGACTTTAATGCTGATTATCTATCGCAGAATAACTAACAGTGCTCCATCGACAAGCGTTGTCGGAATAATAAGTCGATATCGACTATCGAGATTCTGTCGACGAGCGTACCACATTCACTATGTTTTTCAATCTGCCAGATGAAATAAAAATGCTAACATCTGTAAATGGACGTCTAAAACGATTTTAAATTTTCTTATTTGACTATCAACAGGACAGACAGGTAGGTATTATGAAATAAAAAATATCTTCAACCTTAAAGTAGGTAGGTACAGTACCTATCTATAAAGTAAGTAAGCAATTTAGATATCCATATCTATTCCGTAAAAGCACTCAATGACTATAAAGACAATTCAGTTCTATTACAAGGAAATTACGAAAGATACTTTACTAATATCAATTTCAAAACCATTGATTGCGTTGTTGCTAAGCGCGATGTTACGAGAAAGTTTCGACTTTTGCTACCACTAGCGCCATCTGTTGTTGGCGGGGAGAACTACAACTATTGTAGAACAAAGAAAACATAAAGAAAACCTGTTAGGGCCGTCCATTAAATATGTGAAGTAATTTTGACTTTCGTCTCCCTGTATGATCAATGAAATATCATGAGAATTTAGTAGAGTCGAGTCTTCTATACGCAATCTTACACGTGATATTTTCAATATTATTAATAATTATGCTTGATATTTTAGTTATTATATCTGTACTGTATTGTGTTGGAATTAAGTCAAAACAGTCATAACCGGTGATACTTTACATATTACATTTTATAGAACAAGTTTCCTTTTTGCTATATTAAAGTTTTGTTTATTTTATCTGTATTTCCTAGCAATTTTATTATTTTTTTAATAAATTGATTATGAAAAAATGCGTGATATTTTATGGATACCAAACCCATATGAGATCAGATGAGATTTAGCTCTCTCCTAGATAAGCCACTCAAAAAAAAAAAACAATCGTAATTAATGTACGGGCCCCAAGCTGTTATGGCTGCATTTTTTTAGGAATTAATTACTGTTTCAGTCACTATGTAAAGTTATACAGTAAAAGCTCTTTATTCGCGGGGTATATGTTCCATAAATATGCCGCGAATACAGAAACCGTGAATACGGAATGGTAATTTATATGGCATTATAGGGGATACGTTCCTAGGTGACAAAATAAAATAAATTTAATTGAAGTTTTTGAACATTTTAATTAATTATCTTAAGGCTTAGGCAATGGCTTTTTTGGTTGCGGTCTTCGATCCATAATGACAACGCCACTTCCATTTTTTCTATTGCTGGATCACGAAAAGTTTTCGCTAACAGTGAAGTTGAAGCTACAGACGACCTTATTTTATCTTCGGATTTTTTTATCGATCGTTCAGTTGATTCGTTGACATTGAATGAGCGTGATATTGATGCAAATGACTCTCCAAGGCATAAACGATCAAGCATTTCTATTTTCACTTTAAGCGGTAAAACAGATTTTTTCGTGTCGAAACTCGTTTCTCATTTTTTTTTGTTTGTCATTATAAACTAGGAAGAGTGTAGTAGACGTGTTGCTCGATCACAATTTTTGTAACGAATGTGAATGAAAGACGAAACAATAAAGCACGCAAAGCGGCTTTTACTATAAACGGAACAACAACATTTAAAAATATACTTTATTAATTGAGTTATAAGGTTGTTTTTATTCTGTTTGTTTATATTCTCAAAAACACCGATCGCGGCGAAGGCGGCTTGTGTCAAAGGCCTCGGATATCATTTAACAACATACTTTAGGCAAACTTGTAATAAGATCTATTTTACTTTTTTATTAGTCCATTTGACAAGGATATTGGGTTGGATACCTATTGGAATAATTTTATTATTATGTATGTACTTATTAGATCCGCGAATAAAAAAATTTTTAGTCGCGAATATAGAAATTGGGTCGCATTTTTTTAATCCGCGAATAGTGAAAACGCGAATAAAGGAAACGCGAATAAGGAGCTTTTACTGTACTGAAAAACAAGTTCCTACATTACTTTCACGCCATTCTCGACTCTATATTATTTACTAATAAGACTATAATTGGCCTGATGATAAGACCAACTATAAAAGTTTAGGTATTTGCACAGCTACATCAATATTGGACCAATTGCGCTAAGGTCGTTCTATTTTAGTCGATTATCTACTTTATTTTGAATATCCAAAAATCACTTAAAGCTGGATAGTTAAAATGCTGTATAAGTTTTGATGGTGTTATTTATTGAAGATCCTGTTTTTATTGCGATCGAGAATAGATTTGCGAATTATGACGGTTTTAGCCGATGGAATCGGAATTATAAATAAACACATACAATCCTACCTCCTACTAATATTATAAACGCGAAAGTTTGTAAGGATGGCTGGATGGATGGCTGGATGTATGGATGTTTGTTACTCTTTTACGCAAAAACTACTGAACGGATTGAAATGAAACTTTGCAATAATATAGCTTATATATCAGAATAACACATAGGCTATAAATTATAATAATATTGCGTCAAAAATCAAAATATCATGCGGGCGAAGCTGCGGGTAAAAACTAGTACATACTTAGGTAAAGTAAGTAAGTCCGTATAGGCCGGGTGGCTAGCCCTTGTGTCAGAGTTTTTAGACCGCCTGAAGGCCTCTGACATGGCTAAACGGTTAAAACAACCGGGACCTACAATTTAACGTGTCATCCGAGCCACGGTAGCGCTCAGTTGGAAAATGCCACCCGCGGTCACCCATCCAAATACTGACCGTGCGGAACGTTGCTTAATTTCGGTGATCGCTGACAAACACCTCGTCAAACTACGATACGAGCGCTACACATACTTAGGTACATAGTAGGTATGTACATACACACATATCTTCTTAGGTTTGTTGTACTCTACCGTCTCTACTTGTCTGTAGAGGCTACCATAATAATATTTGCTGTTAGAAGGAAATAATTACATAAAATATTCAAGTAATTATGATTCATGATTTACAATTACAATTTTATTTGACTAACTTATTGAAGTGAATACTTCTTTAGCGGCGTTGTGCTCTATTTGGGATTGGTAAAAAATGTTAAACTCGTGTCAAGACACGTGACCTGATCTAAAATTCGTAAGACGTTCGAGTTTTCACTTCTGCCGGCACTCTCTGAGTGCAAACCGTTGTTTTTTTAGGGTTCCGTACCTCAAACGGAAAAAACGGAACCCTTATAGGATCACTTTGTTGTTCGTCTGTCTGTCCGTCTGTGTGTATGTCAAGACTCTTTATCTCGGGAAGGCGTAAAGATATCGAGTGGAAATTTAAACTGTATAGGTACGTATATTTATGGTCGCTTACAGTCGTGTAAAAGAAAAACTTCTCAGTTATCGTTTAAAAAAGTTAGAGCCGTTTATGTCGTAAAAAACCGCATATTTCGACACTCACAAAAATCAAAACCGACAGGGTACTTTCCGTTGACATAATTTGGCGAGAAGCATTGTCTTAGAGTGCAAATATAGGATTAAATCTGAAAACAGTACATTTTTATTTAAATCGCAAAAAAATAGGGCTTCACAATTCAAAAATTACGGGTTTAAAATTCAAAGTGCGTAAATCGTATCATGTAAGGTAGGTATCACATAAAAGAACTTCATTAAGTAGCACATGCTAAAACAGGTTTGTAATTATTTTAACAATTTTCAATGAATGACGAGAAAAGTATAAAAAAAAACTTTTGTCGATGATGATGATTAGTATTTAAATTTTAACAACATACTTCCCAATTTTGTGAATTTTTTTGGATTTGTACGGAACCCTCGGTGTGCGAGCCTGACTTGCACTTGTCCGGTTTTTTTAATAATAAATGAGTACTTATGACTATTAGAACTATTAGATACCGGACTAATCGGCAAGCTGGGCATGAATTGGGTTATCCGTAGCTTGTAGCTAACATCACGCTGCCAATTTTTTTTAATTCGGCCTATGGACTATAGGCTCTCGGCTTTTGATTGGCTGACGTTAGTTCCTTGAGGTGCGCGTGTGGTGGCGCCACATGTCGCGAATAGTCGGTGCAGGCCGAGGAGGGAGAATGGGAGGGAGAGGGAGAATGGTGCATCTCATCAAAAATTCATCAGTAGTTTTTGGCGCGAAATATTTGCCTGACTATTACGTCTAGGCAGTGCGTAATACAAAAAAAAAGTATACGCAAATAGAGACAAAAGATATTACTTTCGTGCTGTTCACTCTTTATACTTGCACATCTCGCTTTCTCTTATTTTTGTAATTATTATTATTTAGCGCATAGTCTAGTTATACTTTGACTATGGTACAGGCCTATAGTAACAATTTTAAAGAATACACGTGCGGAGGCGAATCACCGGTAAAAATAAAACTGTACCTCAATATGAGGTTATCAGGCTTATCGGGACATAACAGAGCTTCGACGAGAGGCTCGGCTTATCACGCCCCTCTTATCAGCGTGATAGCAGCCGTGTGTGGTGCCACCTACAGCCTAACTACGGCTTCGAAAACAACTGCCTTATCGCTGGCTGGAACTTGCCTAAATGCTGCTGTGATGTGGGCAAGGGAAAGGGATAAGCTTTTTGGTAAAGGTTATGAAGTTGGCTACAAGATGTGCGAAACCCACTCCTCGAGCAGCTTTTAAGCGAGCTTCAGTTAGGATTGGGGTTTGCGCACCTTGCAGCTAACAATATCACAGTCGTCCTAGATCCAAACCTAGATCTCCAATAAGACCGGTTGGTAACGGCTTGCATCCAGCGCGATCTTTCGGTCTTAACGAGGTCATGATGACTTCGTGTAAGATGGTGGATGGATGACCTGCGGGGCGATTCTGTTAACCGATCTCGTTGCTGAGGTGATACGTTCCAGAACCTCTTTCGTTTTTTTGACAGTTTTGAGCTGTCAGACCTGTCAGAAAAACGAGAGAGGTTCTAGAACGTATCACTTCAGTAAAGAGATTGGTTAACAGAATTGCCCCGCTGGTCTTCCATCTACCTAGAGGGCGGACGCCCTACGCTGCCCTTCCGGTATCATCACAATCACCAAGAAGTTTTATTCAGTCTATAAAAGATTGAATAGTGGAAATTGTAATGATGATTCCAAAATAATATTAAAACAACAGTAAAGTGGGCCATACAGTATGGCCCAAATCACGACCTCATACATAGGCTCCACTTCATCACGTTTTGTGTCACCACAGGTCCTCGTATACGTAGTACGTATGGTTGCCACGTGACATGTAGGTCTTATCCTGTCACCAATGCTGATTAGTACCTATTATAAATCCAGAAGTGTGTTTGTTGGTTTATTGGCTTTTTTGTTACTTTTTCACGCAGCAATGGAGAAGAGATCGAATTGATATTTTGCATGGATATAATTTAAGTCGGAGAGTGTCACAGACTACTTTTATCCCGGAAAAATAAAAGGTTCCTATGGAATAGCCCAAAAACAGAACATCACACTGGCGAAGCCGCTTGCAAAAGCTAGTAGTGAGTATTAAAAGTTCTTTTAAAAAAAGTTTCAAGAAAATTTTTGCAGAAACTTCCGAATCGAATACCTAGTATTAATGTTTCAAATAACAGAGACTAAGACTGATTATCGTCTTGTAACTGGATTAAACAATTCATCAGACACCAGATAAAAGCTAGCTATTTTTCTTCTAGTACACCTGATCTAATAGCTTTAAACGTTTTAATAACAAGATCGGCGCTAATGGAGGGAGAATATACAACCTATATCCGATAATTAGGACAACCGATCGTGTCTACGATCAATCTTCGGGAGGAATGCGAGACATCTGTTGTGTTTGCCATTGTGTTGAGCTCGCAGGAACCTTCTACATACGCGAGGGTCGTTGTGATGTGGGTACAACACAACTATAATACAAGATAATAATTATGCTAGAATATCTAGGACTACAGCGCGTAGTTCTAAACTCGTATCTTGACTAGTTCTTTTTAGCGATCTCCGTAGTTAAGCAACTTTCGGCATGGCCAGCCTTCGGACGAGTAAGTAAGGGTGGTATATAACTGAACGCTGCCGTGGCCTAGACAACACGTGAAATTGTAGGTCCTGGTTGCAAATTCTGTGTTTTCAGGTGGATTTAAGACTGTCCCCAGGGCCAACCACGGGACCTATAAGAACTTCCTTAAGACTGTACAGCTGGCATCAATAAGCAGGGCGCATAGTTTGTGGAAAAGATGGCAGTATAGTTCATTAATGGAGAGCACGTAATGTCTTGTACTTACCAACACCCGCAGCGTAGAACCTTGTCGGTAGAGGACAATCTAATCAAGACAGCAGGAACACGCTAGATCTCCAATAAGACCTGTTGGAAGCGGCTTGCATCCAGCGCGACCCTGCGGTCTTAATGAAGTCATCCACCTGGTACTTTTGGGTGGACGTCCTACGCTGCGCTTGCCGATACGAGGTCTCCACTCGAGAATTTTTCGACCCCATCGGTCATCAGTCCTCCGCGCTATGTGCCCTGCCCACTGCCATTTTAACTTGCCAATCCGTAGGGATATGACGGCAACCTTGGTGCTTCTATGGATCTCCTCATTTCTGATTTGATCTCGCACCGAGACTCCGAGCATAGCCTTCTCCATAGCTCGTTGGGCTACTTGGAACTTACTAATAAAGCATGCAATCGGTCATTGGAAAACCATAGGAGAGGCATAAGTCCAGCAGTGGACGTCCTATGGGTGATAGTAATCAATCTTCGGGAAGAATGCGTAACATCGGCAGCGCTTGCTTTGTGTTCACTGGAGAATTCTACACACGTGAGGGTTGTTTGTGATGTGGGTACAACTAAACTATGATATATTTCTACAATATCGGAAGTATATTTAATCTTACATCATAATTTGCCCAATTTTTAACACTTTTGGTCAATGGACTATATGTAAATAAAAAAAGGTTTTAGGTTCATCTAGGTTTATAGGCAGGTTTAATGCATAAAGAAATATAGGTACTAACCACAAAAAAGTAAAGAACCAGTCAAACAAAAGACTTAATTTATCCTCTTGTAAAGCCTTTAGTTGAAAGATATTATTTATATAAGTATCATAAAGAGCACTGACCCCGGTGTCGGTGGAGTGTATTAAATAAATAAATAAAAAATGCGTCTCTGTTTAATTTAACTGAATTGAACGATATTTTGCGTTAACATCATTTCAATCCGGTTTCATATTCCGAGTATAAAATCGAAAGAAACATTTTGATTCCCATCAAAATGAATTCAGCGTGCCACTCATCTATTTCCTTTGAGGTATCCTGTCTACATGGTCTTATACCTACTGTTAGAGTACAATTTATCCATAACTGTCCTATCCTATATCAGCTGGCTCCATCTTGGCATCGAGCTCTTATAACTATGCTTTTAGGGTTCAATTTACCCATAATTATTCTATCCAGAAACAGCTGACGGCATCTTGGCTTCAAGTTCTCAAAACTGTTAAAGTTAAATTTACCCGTAAATATTTATTGTCTCTCCGCTAGAATACAACACAGGTGTCTTAAAATCTCGAGTAAATAGTTATCTAGGTAAGCGTCCTACACCCTAGACCGCATATCTGCATAACACCAGGCAGTATGTCATGAAGCGCAAACCTATTTGAAATAAAAAAAAAGTTTTGGATCAGCTGACTGCCTGGAATCAGCTGAGGTGTAAACACCTTTCCAGACAGATGTTATTGTAACCGTCGAATTCCCAAAATAGAGTTATTTTGAATAGAACCCGTAAGGTGCATATGGTTGCTGGGGGACTTTTTGCTTTCTGACAAAGAAAGTGTTTTGCTTACAACATCGTTTAGTTACAATATGTTTGGATGTCGGGCTCTGGTTACGGTATAGAAAGGTTTTAGAAGTACAATTTGCGGATGCCGTTTAGTCGTGTAATTAATGGATTTGAATGACGTTTACTTATGGATTGTACTTTCAATAATAGAAGTATAGAAATAATGTATTTAGCAAAGGTGATCATAAAAATCTAGCAATGACTTTATAACTCTACGTAGAAATTATCAGGATACAAGCTACCATTTCCGGCCCTTTAGGGAAATAGGCCTGTGGTCAAAAAAGACGCTTTACAGTTGATGTCATAATGATGACTATATCTTTCAATTAAGACCACTAGTAAATATTACACAGTGTCTTACAAGAAGCAGACGTATAAAAGGAAAAATAAATATTGGTAAACGATATTGACATTGATAGATCTTCCCTACATTTTTTTTGTAAGGGTGCTACGGCAAAAACGACTTAGACAATAATACCCAGATTCAAAACAGAGAAATAATTTTATTATCTAAAACTCTACCTATCCGGGAATCGAATCTCGTACCCCTTGAATCAAAGCGAGGCTCTGTCAGTTGTGGCAGGAGAGTTGTCGGTCAAATAAAGTTAGAAATACTAGTTTCATTGTAATTGTATTTTAACGCGCACTTGTATACATATATGTACCTATTAGCTGACCAGGTGAACTTCGTTTCACGCAATATCTTTAAAAAATATGGCCTATGTGTTATTCTGATGTATCAATGTTTTCAAAGTTCAAAGTTTTATCTCAATCTGTTCAGTAGTTTTTGCGTGAAAGAGTAACAAACATCCATACATACCCACAAACTTTCGCGTTTATAATATTAGTAGGATTATAGTTAAATTGACTCTTGATTACTTAACTTACCAAGTAACCAACGAGCATTAATTAGCACTCATAGCATAGTTTGACTAGGAATTTGTCAGTGATCACGAATACGGTGCCGCCAGTCTTCAGATGGGTGACCGCAGGTGGGATTTACAACTGAGCTCCACCGTTTTTAGGGTTCCGTACCGTACCGTAACGGAAAAAACGGAACCCTTATAGGATCACTTTGTTGTCCGTCTGTTCGTATGTCAAGACTCTTTATCTCGGGAACGCGTAAAGATATCGAGTTGAAGTTTAAACTGTATACGTATATTTATGATCTCTTGCAGTTGTGTAAAAGAAAAACTTCTCAGTTATCGTTTAAAAAAGTTAGAGCCGTTTATATCGTAAAAAACCGCATATTTCGACAATCACAAAAATCAAAACCTACAGGGTACTTCCCGTTGACATAGAACTATGAAATTTGGCGAGAAGCATTTTCTCAGAGTACACATATAGGAATAAATCTGAAAACTGTACATTTTTATTTAAATCACAAAAAATAGGGTCTTAAAATTCACAAAATATGGGTTCAAAATGCAAAGTGAGTAAATCGTATCATGTAATGTCTCAAAAGAACTTCATTAGCACATGCTAAAACAGGTTTTTAATTATTTTAACAATATTATTGTACGGAACCCTCGATGTGCGAGCCTGATTCACACTTGTCCGGTTTTTTTTAACTGTTTAGCCATGTCAGAGCCTTTGGCGGCTTAAAAACTCTGACACCAGGGCTAGCCACCCGGCCTATACGAACTACCTAACTAACAAATTACTTTAAATTTAAAGTGGCACAGCCGTGACCGGTCCGAAAAAGGACTGTAGGAGCGACGTTGATTATCCTCTGAAAACTTCCGACAATTCGAGGCGAGAGTAGGTACCGGGTACCCACTCCCCCTTCCCTTACCAGGCACCTGTAATTCTACATTTGTTGCCATTCCGTCCGCGCCGTTAACGTAAATTACGTTAATTACTAAACTTTCCGAGATTATATTTGTAATAATTGGGGGCTGGGGACGGAGTCAGGACGGGGCGAGAGAGTAGCTGCTTATATTGGCGACAAAAAGTTGAAACATCAAAAAAGTTAGTAGTATTGACAAAATACCTACCGTATACTCGTCCATTTGAGAAGCATCTAATAGATTGACCAAACCGCGTTGCTAAAAATAGTGAGATTTCAACCAAACTGATGCAGTGTACTCAGTACACACTCGTGATGAAAATCTACGAACTGTTTGCCTACATAATAAGAAATAAATGAATTATGAATTATAACTCTACTTTTCGGCGGGTTTTGGTCTGAATGTGAACAACTGAACCAGATTGGTGGATAGACGGATATTAGTGTATAGACGGATAATATGTCCCAACCACGCATTGAGGGTAGGCCTGTACTTACAGCAGTGACCAGTCTACAGCAGTGGGTTGCGTTTCCATGAGATATGTGTAGAGATGCGTAGTGAGGGATGGGATTGTAAAGAGAACATCAGAAGAAAACATCAAAACTTAATTCTAAAAACTATAACTATTATTGTATATGTACTTACAGCAGTGACCAGTCTACAGCAGTGGGTTGCGTTTCCATGAGATATGTGTAGAGATGCTTAGTGAGGGATGGGATTGTAAAGAGAACATCAGAAGAAAACATCAAAACTTAATTCTAAAAACTATAACTATTATTGTGTATGTACTTACAGCAGTGACCAGTCTACAGCAGTGGGTTGCGTTTCCATGAGATATGTGTAGAGATGCGTAGTGAGGGATGGGATTGTAAAGAGAACATCAGAAGAAAACATCAAAACTTAATTCTAAAAACTATAACTATTATTGTGTATGTACTTACAGCAGTGACCAGTCTACAGCAGTGGGTTGCGTTTCCATGAGATATGTGTAGAGATGCGTAGTGAGGGATGGGATTGTAAAGAGAACATCAAAGAAAACATCAAAACTTAATTCTAAAAACTATAACTATTAAAATTAACCTACTTAAAATAAAAACTAATACTAAATACTAAAACTTATACTACTACTTACTAAAATAAAACTAATCTAAAAGACCCGGGGCAGAGGGTAACGTGGCCAGAATGCTGGCGGCGTTGCCTCGTTGAATTGATATGCTTATTTTTTGACCAAAATAGATGCCAGCATTCTGGTCACGTGTCACCTCTACCAGTCGCTTAGCCAGATCCTTGTATAAAAGGATTTATTATATTCTTATATCCTTATATAAGATCGATATTTGCTTTAATTCTGAGTAAATGGACCCTGAGCTTAGTCCTAGCTTCGTCCCAGTCCCGAGCACAAGTTTGAAATATAAATTTAATCTTTGAACTCAGCTCAGGTACTGCGCAGTTGGAATTAAGTTGTTCAATCGGGATCTTCGTTATATTTAAATACTTAGGTATTTGCAAAGATTAATTTAATTTCCGTGTTCACCAAATTGAGAGTATTGAACTACTTTTCATTAATGGCAGGATAAAATTAAAGAAATTTTAAGGGAACAGAATATAAATTTAATTTTAGAAAAGAAAAACTGATTGTAATCCAATATTATTAGATATGCCGATATCTTCCTTGAATACACACATGAAAAAAAGAGGTGCATTTTTCGGCAATATTTTTAGGGTTCCGTACCCAAAGGGTAAAACCGGGTCCTTATTATTAAGACTCCGCTGTCCGTCTGTCTGTCTCCAGGCTGTTTCTCATGAACGGTTATAGCTAGAACGTTGAAATTTTCACAGATGATGTATTTCTGTTGCCTCTATAACAACAAGTACTAAAAAAGGAATTAAATAAATGTCAAGGGGGGCTCTCATACAACAAACCTGAATTATTAGCCGTTTTTCGATGGGTATTAATAACGGTGACAGATAAATGCTTGAAATATTATAACAGAATATTTAATTAATTCCATCCATCCATTCATCCATCAGCCGAAGGACGTCCACTGCTGGACATAGGCCTCCTCTATGGATCTCCAATAAGACCGGTTGAAAGCGGCTTGCATCCAGCGCGATCCTGCGGTCTTAATGAGGTCATCCGTCCACCTTGTGGGTGGACGTCCTACGCTGCGCTTGCCGGTACGTGGTCTCCACTCGAGAACTTTTCGACCCCATCGGTCATCAGCCCTCCGCGCTATGTGCCCCGCCCATTGCCATTTCAACTTGCCAATCCGTTGGGCTATGTCGGTAACTTTGGTTCGTCTACGGATCTCCTCATTTCTGATTCGATCTCGCAGAGAGACTCCGAGCAGAGCCCTTAATTAATTTAATTAATTAATTAATTCAAAAAATAATAATTAAATAAATAGTTAAGGGGGCTTCCATACAAGAAACATTATTTTTTGCTTGATATTAATAACGACAACAGGAAGATGCTTGAAATATGCACAGAATATTAAGTTTTACTTATATTAATTATAGTTGTTTGTTGTTCTTATAGTTGTACATATATTACCAACGAAAATTAATAATTAAATTAAAATTAAATATACTAAGGGGGGCTTCCATACTGTACGTAACACTTCGTGCGCGAGGTCGGCTGGCACTTGGCCTCTTTTATATTTATACTTGGCCTCTATTAGGTATATTTGGTTTTTATTTGCCACAGACTCCTGGGTCCGAACCCTTTGCCATCAGCTTTGCCTATCTAGTAAACTCTATAATTAGAACAGAATATTTTTATCATACCTCCATCTCACCTTGAAAGCTATCTTATAGTCTAAGATTTCCATGTTATAAATATTTTCGAAATCTTAAATAGTCCCGTACCTGTCGAAAATAGGGCAGGCTCGAGCAGCAGTTGTCAACAACCGGTGTCATTAAGCCACAATGCCCCTTTACCGACAGCAGCAGCACAGAACTGTTCATTCAATTTGGGTATCAAGCACGCTCTAGGCGCGGTGGACTACTAGACAGAGTTACAGGTTTTTACAAAAAAAAATAGTATAAAACCATATAAAATTCTTGAGAAGTCGCAAAGTTCTTGAATGCAGACCACATGCTGACAAGCGCAGCGTAGGACGTCCGCTCTGAATGTGGATAGAGGATCTGATTATGACAGTAAGATCTTGCTGGACAAGCAATTCTCGTGATTGTTTTTGGCAACCTCCAAAACACCGCAAGTGGTCATGTCCATCAATTAAGACCATTAAGTTACAGTATGCTTTACTGTGATTAAGTATAATGAACAAATATTACTAGTCCACGTATATGTTTTTGGAAATAATGTAGAGCACATAATATTATTATTTTGTAGTCATCTAATTTAAATGTCACACAAACTTGAACCGTTAACAACAAGAAAAAAGAAGAAATCATCATCATCATATCAACCATAAAAATTCTACAGTTGGACATTGGTAGGTAAAAATATTTGTGCTCTACATTAAGTATTTCCAAAAACATACTTGAACTAGAAAAAAAACTGGACAAGTGCGAGTCAGCCTCGCACACTGAGGGTTCCATAGAAATTCAGAAAATTGGGAATTGGGCTTTTCTTCATTGCCACAACGCGTTGAGATCTATTTTTCCGCTCACTGAGCGTTTTCGATCTTTGAGCGTAACATATACACGCGTCGAATTGATTACCTCCTCCGGTTCCTCAGTCAATAAGCAGCGGAATCAGCTATAAAAATTGTACATCCAGCAAAATCCTGCCGACTTAATCAGATCCTCTATCCACAATCAGAGCGAACGTTCTACGCTACGCTTGCCAGTAAGTGGTCTCCATTCAAGAACTTGGCGACTCTATCGACAATTATGAACTCTACGTATACATATACGTATCTGATTCATTTCCCTTTAAACTTGCTCATAAGAAAGTGGCAATTAAAGATTTCATACAATAATCGCCAATAAAAAAGTTAATAGGTGATACAATCTACATTAGGAGTTATATCACTGTGTTACAGTTACTCACACTAGTACAAACCAGCGAGCACATACAAACATACTAACGTTGGTACTTTACTATAAATAGCTAACTACAAGGGCCACTTATGGACCTTACCAAACCAACAATTCACCTAAAACACAATTTTTGAACTCTATTTTAAGAACAATAGAGTCTAAAATTACTTTCCTGATGAGCAAACCTTATTCAGTACACATGTACTTGACAACGTTATTGATACAGTCACAAAAGTTGTAAATAACCTGTATGGCTATTGAAATAAGGTTTAAAGTCAGGGTGTGGATGGGTAGCGGCTACGTTGGTGATTATGAACAATTTTATTAGAGGCTGGTTAATTTATTTGTTTGTTAGTCCGACTTGCCACTTGCCCTAAGGCCTAAATATAAAACTGGTTGGATGGATGGATTTTATGATCTGCACTGTGTACTGTGGACTATTATTGTGTACAGGTGGTATGGAATACTTACTAGACTACACTATGGAGTGGGGATGGATTATTTTGACTACTTTGTTGGTTCGGTGGCTAGTGAGTTTTGTCGTAAACATGACGCGCTCTTCGGCGAGCGCGTAAGCATGTAATTTGTATGAGCTTGTTGTGTTTCAAAAACGCGCCGCTAGTGGCGGACATTTCTTCATACAAATTACATTCTTACGCGCTCGCCGAAGAGCGCGTCATGTTTACGACAAAACTCACACTCAGCATACTAAGGCCTTTAACATTGCTAATCGATTAAGAACAAACAGCCGTGTTTGGAATCTTTTTGTAGAAATTCATACAACTACGTAGATAACCAGAGCCCTTAGTCCAGGTTTTGTGTTGTTTATTTAAACTTTTGCGTTCGCGTGTGGCTCCATACATTTTGGTTAGTTCTTCATCGTTTCAGGGGCGCCGTACAAAAATGTATAGGGCAATATCGAACAGATGTAATTTCAATTTATGTGTAAACTTGGACTAACGCCTCAGTTGTGTAGCCACAGCCGGCCTAGTGCAGTTGCTGCAAGTGTAGTAAAGCAAGTGAAAGATTCGAATAGCACCCTTAAGGATTATTACGAGTATTATTAAAATTGCCACGAATTTCTCGGATAACTTCAACTACTGCTTTTTGTTTTTAGTAGTAAAGTATATGATAAAAAGTACATATAAAAATAATAAGAATATTCTTTCTTTTTGATAATCTTTTAGTATACAAAAATGTATGTTTCTATAAAAATGTATAATAACACCTCAGTTTGTAAACATTACGGGCTAAAACGACTTAACGCAGGATTATGTGCCAATAGTTAAAAAAGAAAATAATTATTACATCAACACGTCAACATTTCCAAAATTGCTAAGTCTGGATACCGGAACGAAGTCTGGCAACACTAAATACGTCATCTGATTGACTGAATTTGACATTTCTTTTTTTTTGACAGCAACAGTAATAAAAGATTGTTTTTTTTTTTCAAATAATTCGCCCATTTTTGGACACTAAAGCCTTTAAGACCATACCGCCACTTCTTATGTATGTAATCCGTAATGTAAAAACAATAAAAAAAGCATTGTAATTTTTCTGGTGGGTTAATTTTAATTTTAATTAGTGATATGAAAACAGCAAAAAATCCCTATATTTTTGAAGCACATATCATTTTTAGAAAATATGTTTGGTTTTTTACTAACAAAAAAAAAAATAAAAAATATTGACAGGTTAATTCCGTGCATCCTTCTTTGCCACCAGAGCTCTACCATGCCTATATGAACTTACTTACTTACCTATACTTAATAGTGGGCTTTTGAATTAAGGAGAAGAATGTTACTACCATAGATATTTTTGTATAGTTAATACTTAAGACTATGATGATGATTAACAAAGAAAGTTCATTATGAAAGCACAAAAGGTGACGTCCACAAGTGGTATATTATTCAGAGAAAAATCGAACCAAGATGATATATATTACACATCATTTGAAAGCTTGATTTGTGGGCTTCTCAGAAATATTTAGTTTCGATTTTATTATCTCTCCATTTTTTTTAATGTGATAAATAAATTTTATGAAAAATAATAATACAGCTTTGTATTTTTCTAGTTTATCAATAATAAATGCTTCTATCGTTATTTTACTTGCATTCGTAGATGATTCCTCCACATTCATCTCTTAATTTGGAAAAATTAAAATTATAACCTACCAGTGTGATCCGTTAGTAGGTATAATGTGAGAAAAAACACTAAAAAACTGTGTCTAATTGGTAGAAATGATTCTATTTAACAATTTGGAGGTTACTTAATCAGTGTTGCTAGAGATAAACTACCTATTGAACCAAATATATTTATTTATCCTAATATATTCAAAATCAATTTAAAAAAACGGAGGGCTCTTTTTGGTTTTAGCTGACGTAATCGACTCAGAAAAATTTGAAGTTTCTCGAAATGTAACGAGTGTTGCGGTTAGAATTTTTGATTATTATTATACCAGCCTCCATACATTTTGTGGACATGTCCTTTACTGTCTAAGCTGTTTGTGCATCTTTACTGTAGACGAAATAATTATTCATCGTCAGTAACTAGTTAACATTTACTATGGGACAAACTTCTGAAAAAAATTACTGTACAATACGTTTTGTCTAAAGTCAAAGAACTTTTTGTACGAAACTGATTTTTGTTTGCTCTTTAGGAGAATGATAATAATTACCTATCTACTTACATCAGCTTTGGCAAGTGTGCAAAACTATAGTAACTTGTATTAGAAGCAAAAAAAGTAAAATGAGTTCGTCTAGTTTCCTTAAACTGTGAATCATCAAGTGGTGCCTTCCGAATCACTGCGGCGTTCATCGACCTGAACAGGTTTCGACATGAACTTAATTTATAAGTTTCCTCTTCAGCTCGAGTAGCCGTTCGCCTTCGAATGACGGCAGCGTTCACCGGCCTGAACATGTCTCGACACGAACACCAACGGCAATACCTAATTGTTTAACAGTTTTCTCTAGGGCTTATATCACTGACACTTGCCTTCCGAACGACGGCAGCGTTCAGTTCGAACATGTTTATAGTAAAACCCAAGCGTAAAATGCTTTTTCAATACTGATAATCTGGTAGGTACCTACGTAAACTTGTTTAGTTGAATAATGTATTTTCCTTGCCTCCCGAATGACGGCAGCGCTCACCGAACCTGTACCAACATGTTTCACATGCTAACCGCAAAGGATTTTCCTTCGCTCGTTATATTTTATCGTCGCACGGCTAAACCAATGTTGATAATATTTTACTGGAAAACACTAAGGTAGGTAAAAGTAGGCCTGGTAGAGATCGCTTCCAGCGTTTAGGCCGCCTTCTGTTACACTAACTTAAGTAGTTTTTGTATTACTGTTCGTTTTTATTTATTTTTGTGTACTATAAAGTTCTATTCTATTCTATTCTATTCTATTCTATCCTATCCTATCCTATCCTATCCTATTCTATCCTATCCTTTCCTATCCTGTGCTACCCTATCCTTTTTATTTTTTTTTTTTTTTTTTTTTGTCCAGGGGAAATCTTTTAAAGATACCACCGCACCTCGGGACAGGCGGGTGGTTATGTGGGAGTCTCCGCCCATTGCTGGGCGGCATACCCACCAAAACCCCTGGGTGTTCCGCCACTGCGCTTGGTGTCGGGGCTACGGGCACGCTTTCGCACTCCTCCGCGGCACCCGACAGCGCTGGCCCAAACCGGGCCCCACCTCGGAGCTTACGCTCCCTCCTGAATGACGATGTGCCGAACACCAGACACATCGTCATCCCCCACCCGGGACCAACCAGCACTGGGCGTCAGACAGTACCCGTGTCCGACAGCCCTGGTCCCGATGCAACGGGTCAATTAAAGTGGCCCCGCGCCTGCCACTGCGGCTGCAGAGGATAGGGAGAGCGGCCGACGACATACCGACACTCCTCTTCCCCTGCAGCCCCACCGCGTCCGCCATCAAACGGTGGCGACCCCGTCGAGGCCGCGGAAGGCAGGGAAAGTGGCAACGACATACCAGCAGTCCTCTCCCGCCGCGGCCTCTAATCCTCAGCCGCAGTGCCTCCCATACGACACTGCAGCCCCCCTCAGTTGCGGTGCCCCCCATAAGGCACGCAACCTACTTTGGCCAGCCTCCGCACGGGCTTGTCGAGGCCCAAGACCCGGAGAGGCGGCCCCACCACGGGTTCCTCTTAGCTTCACCGTAGCCACCCCACAGGCCACGGCTACTAAGCCCCCCCGCCACGACAAGGCGAGAACCCACTCGGGGGGGGGGGGGGGGGGGTGCTACCCTATCCTATCCAATCCTAACCTATCCTATTCTATTCTAGGTAGGTATAAGGTACTGTGCTTTGGTTACCCGCTCACGCATTGAATCCTAATTAGGTTTCAAAATTTGAATATTTAATTCAAGTATATCTATTTTTTTATTTTGATAGTTTCACGTTGGATCACAGTGATTCTGACGGATCTTATGCAGAAACCCGGTCTAGGATGTAGCACGCTTTTTCCCTGATGCGGGGGTAGTAGAATACGGCATCGGTATTTCCTGGCTCTAGTGAGAGCTTAGTATAAGAGGACCTCTGGGCTCGTGAATGTTAAGGATGGGGATCTTGCCATCTGCTCAAACAGGCCCGCGAGGATGACAACGTTTGTGGCATCGTTGTTGTAGAGGACCCTCAAAGCTAGGTAGACTCGAATCAAGTACCTAAAGTGCTGAGAGCACCGGTGCGTTCCCCTGGAGATCCCTGAGTTCCCAATAGACTAACTCGTGCGTGCAGCCGGCGTTCGTCGATTTAAAAGACGTTTATAAGACATTATCACGTTAAAAAAATCATAACGTCAAGAACAATGAAAAAGAAAAATATTTATTTATTCCGCATCTGAATGTCATTGACCAGTCAATCGCCGCATCATCAGAATACACCACATTAAGTATTAATTCTTCTCAATCAATATGGAGCCTATTTAGCAATTTTAAACGCAGCATTTTAAAATCGATTTTGTCCTACTTTTCTCGACAAAACGTGACGAGTTCACGTGAGCTGACGAACACGTGAAACGGATGGTTGATTTGATCTTAATTACTGGAGTCAATACTGTTGTTATGCCTAATTTGATTGGCTGTATCAAACTTTCTACAAGCTGAGGATAACTCAATCCTGATGAATCTCACTTAATACAGCTGCGCGAAGTTTGGATTCGCCTCATAAATAAGCTCAAAATAGCCCAACGTGCTATGGAGAGGGCTATGCTCGGTGTGTCTCTGCGGGATCGAATCAGAAATGAGGAGATCCGCAGACGAACCAAAGTTACCGACATAGCCCAGCGGATTAGCAAATTAAAGTGGCAATGGGCAGGACACATTGTTCGAAGAACGGATGGCCGATGGGGCCGGAAAGTTCTCGAATGGAGACCACGGACTAGCAAGCGCACCGTAGGACGTCCACCGACCAGGTGGACTGACGACATAATAAAAATCGCAGGAACGCGCTGGATGCAGGCCGCTTCCAACCGGCCTTATTGGAAATTCATGGGGGAGGCCAATGTCCAGCAGTGGACATCTTACGGCTGATAGATAGATAGATAGAAGTTTGGATTCCGCGCAGCTTGAGCGCGCGCCTCATACCTATCATATACCAGGTCCTTAGAGTATATAAATAACTAACTCTAAGACCAGGTCAGTGTATTCATTCACACAAACCAACACAAGTTCCAAAGATAGGTGTAAATCGCGATGGTTCGCCCCGTAGTATGTACATAAATAAGATTAAACAAACAAAGCACAAGCTCACTAAAGCAGGAAAGTCGGTGTACGTGAAGGGTCCCGATATTTATAACAAACTGCCGACGACATAAGAAATGCGGCTTCTATATCAATTTTCAAAATCCGGCTTAAAAAGTTTCTGATCGGTAAGGCGTACTATTCTTTGAAAGAATATGATAATACCAATACAATTACAACCAACATAAATTAAGTACCTAGGTATATTAAATGTACAATGTAAGTATCGTACATAAATTAATTATTACTCTTATGACTTGTGTTTTATGTAATTTAGCACCAATAAAGATCTGTATCTGTATCACAAATCGGCGGATGGGAAGTTATGCGCAGAACGCTGCGCAAAAGCCGAAATATAGGTATGCGCGGGACTCAGAGAGATGAGACGCCGGGCCACACCCGCTCGCCATCCTCATGCCTCTCGCGCGCTCCCTAGGCGTGCTGACCACTACGATACGCGGCGTCGGCATTGCGCACACATGCGCAATAATTAGCGAATCACGGCGAAGTGTCATCTGCGGCTAACTTCTCATCCGTTGACTTGTGTAGCGCTTAGTATAGCTAACTTAAGAAGTTCGATTCTGCCTACAGAATGAAGACCTCCGAGTCTCGACGTATTGGATGCAAGCCATTTCTAACTCGTATTATTTGAAACTGTAGGGATACCTATTAGAATGAAATACTTATCAGGCGCGGCAGTCTAGTGGTACACTTGATATAAAGTTTAGAGGTTGTAATTTTAAACCCGGTCCCGTTCCAATAAGTTTTTTTGGAATTTAAGTATGGAAGTACGGAAATTCACACCACTGCACTGCCTTTTCGGTGAAGGAAAACATCGTTAAGCAACCTGAACCTGTCCGTAGAAGAAATTCGATAGTGTATGTGTATCCTCCAATGATCACTGGGCCAGCAGCGTGGTGGTTATGACTTAATCACCTGTCGTGAGCAGGCCGACGTCCTGCAGTGGGCTATTAAAAAGGCAGGTACAGGACAGTAGAAATATAAACAGCTTCCAACTGGACTTATTAGAAATCTGTATGAAAACATCTGTGTAAAGGTGATGTTTAAAGCAGATAATGTTATCCCGGTCGACATTCTCGATCCAGGTATTGACGGAAGGGGTTATATTCAACAGTAGACTATTGCAGTCCAAGATGAATTTCGAGCACAGAATTAAATTATTTTAACATGGTGCACATTTAAAATGGTGGAAGCCGTGGTGGCTTAGAGGTAGTGACACCCGCCTTACAATCGTGAGGTCGTGGGTTCAAATCCCGGTCCCGTACCAATGAGTTCTTTGGAATTTATGTACGGAATTTCACACCACTGGCTTTTTGGTGAAGGAAAACATCGTGAGGCAACCTGCATATGTCCGTAGAAGAAATTCGATGGCGTGCTGAAGAAACTCGAATCCACCAACCCGCACCGGGCCAGCGTGGTGGATATGGTCCAATCACCCTTCGTGGGTAGGCCTACGTCCTGCAGTGGACTATTTAAAAGACTGATACAGTACAGTACAGTACATTTAAAATCTGTGTTCGCAATATATTGGAGAGTCCTCCGGGGGTGGACGTCCTACGGCTGAAATATTGATGATGACTGCGTCCTTTCTCCCAGCAGTAAGTAGGCCAACCCGGCACTTGCCACAATCACCACTTGATGCTCTAAAAATATTCTCCGCAATTAGCCAATCTGCTGCAATTGAGACACAAACGCTGGAGCTGGGGTGGCCATGCGGTTACAATTTTCTTTTTGTGATAAACATTTCAAAAATTGACGCGTTCGCAGGATTTGAACCTGCATCCCCTGGGATTCCGGCCCAGATGCTTTGTCCAAGTTAAGCTAAAACGCTATCTGCGAAAACGTCTAATCATTGAAAGTGGTTTATCATATTTTGCCAACTTTATTACATTGTTGGAAGCGCCATCTTGTGAAAACTGCTTAAACCAGTTAGTCACTTAATGTGAAATTATTAGAACTTCTTACCATTAACGAGAAAATGGCGCATTGCTTAATCAATGAAATGATTTTTATCGTGCTTCACACACTAGGTGTATAGAAACTTTCTTTTTGTGACGGTTTGTTTCGGTTACAATTTCATAGAAATTCTAAATTATTATTCTATTTGTTAGTTATCAATTTTAAGTTTCTAGACAACATATTAAGTTATTTTAAATGACCTGTATGATATGTATGCTACATCGCCTAATAGACGATTATAATGTTAGGGGTTTAAATTAAAATAATTTGATTATTTATATTTTTTGTTAGCCTTACATCTTCATACTATGTGTATAATAATTCTAAAAGAAATATCCTAGGAATAATCAATCATAGAAATTCCTAGAAAAAAATATCCTAAAAAAATAAGAGGTAATAGAGATGCACATGCATGGTTATTTCTAATAGTCGAGCTAAGTTACTACAGGATAAAAATCTCTTCACGGAAGCTGTGAAATTAATTATCGACTCTCTGACTCGACCAAAATTCCATAGAGAGCTGATTTTAATTTTACGATGCCAATGTACCACCACATCAGTCACATAAAAGTACATAAAGGTTGTATTGTATTCTTAGAGCAAATTTCTATAGAGTCACAATCGTGCAAAAAAAGTGTCCGTGCCAAAACTCTGCCCAAGATACGTAGTGGGCAGGCTTTTTAATTAGTCATAAGAGGATTGCAAGCCGACTACAACGCCGCGCGATGTGAAAATGTTCGATTAGAAGCACTAATTAGGTGTCATAACGTCGAGATTCGAGAAAACGGGTCATTGTGAATTATTCTTTGTAAATATCTAAGTTGGTATGTATGACGGCGCTCGGACATTTTTTACTACTTTTACTTAGAGACTGTGGCTCTGTAGATATTTGCTCGAAGATTGTAGAACAGCTTTTACTATGGGACCACTTCAGTATTACTGAGTTTTTAATAAAACACAGTACAACAGGCAAAAGTGCACCTGTGCAATATTCGGGGCCTGCACTCCAATCTCACGCCTGTCCATCATCATCTTGAGACAGAACGACCCCACCTATTGTTTCTCACGGAGACGCAGATTGCTGGTCCATCCGACGTGTCGTATCTATCCTACCCAGGCTATTCTCTGGAGCATCTTTTCAAACCACGTGCGGGTGTATGCGTTTACGCCCGGGATGACATTTGTTTTCTGCGTCTTCGAAGGTTTGAAGACCCTTCTTTTTCAGTGCTTTGGGCTCTGGCGGACACTGGCATAGAGAAGATTGTCTATGCCTGTGTATACCGATCGCATAGCGGAGACCGGGAGGCAACTAGACTTACTGATTACCTCAGTGAGGTGGCGGATGCTGCTCAGCTCAGCTACCCTTCGGCCCAATTAGTGATCCTGGGGGACTTTAATGGCCATCATAAGGAGTGGCTTCACCCATACCTGGACACAAACCATGCTGGGCTTGAAACGCGCAAGCTAGCTTTGACGCTAGGTCTTACCCAGCTGGTTCATGGCGCCACACGGGTACCTGATGTTGACTCGCATACGGCCTACTGCTTGGACCTTCTGCTAACAACTGATCCAGACCGATATTCAGTGGCGATTTCCTCTCCGTTAGGTACATCTGATCACTGTCTGGTGAAATCCGTATCCGTCTACTCCCCTTCAGACCCAAGTCCAAAAGGGTCACGGCGGGTGTGGCGGTACAAGTTGGCAGATTGGGATGAGATGCGGTGTTTCTTTGCGTCTTATCCTTGGCAGCCTGTGTGCTTCTCTTCTGATGATCCTTCTTCGTGCGCGGATGCCGTGACAGACGTGCTTCGTACCGCCATGGAATACTTCATCCCATTTTCGGACGTGCCTCTGTCCAACAAAGCTCGGCCCTGGTTTGGGCCTGATTGTGGACGCGCCGAAGCGCAAAAGCATCAGGCATACCTGGCTTGGGTCGATGCTCGTAACCGTAAGACGAAGGACATACATCTGAGGAAGAAGACTTACAATAAGGCTGCTAAGTCCTGCAAAAAGGTTATGCGGAGGGCTCGCTTTGAGCATATTAGTCGAATAGGGAACAAGCTTGCTTCTTACCCTGCGGGTAGCAAGGCATTCTGGTCCCTAGCTAAATCAGTCGAAGCGAACTTCTGCCCCCCTTCATTGCCTCCGTTGCTGAAACCCAATGGTTCGCTGGCTCATACCGCGGTAGAGAAGGCAAATTTATTTGCATCTCAATTTGCGGAGTCTTCGCGTCTGGACCCCGGTAGTGCGAGACCTCCAACTTTGCCAAACTGTGGCACCTCAATGAGTGAAATACATATCCGCCAAAAGGAGGTTCTCAAAGTTCTCCGCAGTCTAGATGTGAATAAGGCCAGTGGCCCAGATGGTATTCCAGCTATTGTACTAAGGACTTGTGCGCCTGAGCTGTCGCCTGTGTTGACCCGCCTCTTTCGCCTCTCTCTGAAGACGGGTCAAGTGCCCAAATCTTGGAAGCTTGCTAACGTGCAGCCTGTACCCAAAAAAGGTAGCCGTGCTGACCCTGCCAATTACAGACCGATTTCGATCACGTCCATACTTTGCAAGAGTATGGAACGTGTTCTTAACAACAGGCTCCTGGCCTACCTGGAAGCAAATGACCTACTCAGTGACCGCCAGTTCGGCTTTCGCCGAAACCGGTCTACTGGGGACCTTCTGGCGTACGCCACACACATTTGGAGTGAGGTCATTGAGAAGCACGGGGAGGCGCTGGCTGTCTCCTTGGACATCTCGAAAGCTTTTGATAGGGTCTGGCACGAGAGCCTTATTGGCAAGCTTCCATCTTACGGCCTGCCTGCTGATTTCTGCACATGGATATCAGATTTCTTGAGGAATCGGTCAATACGAGTTGTCGTTGATGGCTGCTCGTCAGACCAAATGGCTATCAATGCCGGTGTTCCTCAGGGGTCTGTGCTCTCTGCGACACTCTTCCTACTGCATATTAACGACTTGCTAAAGCCTGGTATTTTTGGGTACGCAGACGACAGTACGGTCATGGAGAGCTACACATCCGAAGCAAGAACGAGCGGGGCACAGATCGAGTCACTCAGAGAGGCTATGGTCGAACGGCTCAACTTGAGTCTGGAGGTGGTATCTGACTGGGGTGATGCTAACCTGGTCAAGTTTAATGCCACGAAAACTCAAAGCTGTTTGTTTTCGGCCAAAAAGAGGCCCTTTCAACTGTCTCCTGCTTTCCGTGGTGTATCCGTTCCGGTAACTAACAGTCTGGAACTATTAGGCGTTACGCTATCATCGACTCTCAACTTTGGGTCTTATATAGAGTCAAAAGCCCAATTAGCCTCAAAAAAACTTGGTGTTCTCTCTAAGGTGAGACGGTATTTCACACCTGAGCAACTGCTTAGTCTTTATAAAGCGCAAGTCAGGTCTTGCATGGAATACTGCTCTCACCTTTGGGATGGCTCTGCCAAATACCAGTTAGAGGCTTTGGAGTCCATTGAAAGGCGAGCCAGGAGGCTGATAGGCAACGAAACCTTGACTGAGTCGAAGCTGCAAAGTCTTGAGCATCGACGTAGGGTGGCGTGTCTATCTGCCTACTATCGGATACACTTCGGTGAGTGCGCCCAGGAGTTGCACGATCTAGTCCCACCTGCCCCTTTCTTCTATCGTACGGCTAGACAGACGCGACCAAAACGCCACCCTTTTATGGTGGACATCCCACGCGTTAGAACAAAGCGTTTTGAGTCCACATTCCTCATACGAACTGCCAGAATGTGGAACGCTTTGCCTAAGTCTGTCTTTCCGTTAAAGTACAATGTAGGTGTCTTCAAATCTCGAGTAAATAGGTATCTTCTAGGTAAGCGTGCTACATCCTAGACCGCATATCTGCTTTACATCAGGCAGTGTGTAGTCAAACGCAAACCTATTTGAAATAAAAAAAAAAAAAAAAAAAAAAAAAAATGTTAGTCATTCAGACATAATTAGTCCGTTAGATAGATGAAATTTTCAGAAAGACACGTATTTTTGACCGACGAACCACCGGAGGAGGTATACGATTCGACTTCGATTCGATTCGTTATATATATATATTTTATGTAAAACCACGCATAACTTTTTTCATAGTAGTCCGTAATTCTTTTTTTATTGAAAAGAGTATACTTCGAAATTGGCCCCATTTAAATTTTATTGTAATCGGCTGTGCCATTTTTCATAAATCAACAATAATGTGAAAAATGCTACATCGATCCGTGCATAATATTTGCGTTCTAGCAATGCGCCCCGGCTTCGCACAGGTGTATTATACATATTAACATTTCTCTTGAATTACTTTATCTATTAAAACAAATTACATCAAAATCCGTTGCGTAGTTTTAAAGATATAAGCATACATGGGGGCAGACAGCGGAAAGCGACTTTGTTTTATACTATGTAATGATTCTGTGCACGGGTGAAGTCGGTCACGCTATTTTTTGCAAAAAATAATTATTAATAAGTCAATCCCACTTCCAAACTTTAACTAGGTTTATCTTTGTCATAATTTGTAATTTGATTGACAAAAGCAAGAATACGTATCCGGTATTTTCCCCCGGACTAATTATAATAATGTTTTTTTTTTAACCATCCATCATGCCTGTTGTAAACATTCCGCGTCGCGATCAATTTTAAATATGTTCAACAAAATCGGAACATATCTAATGTGTTACTAAATAATTCTACTTAATTCTTTTTATTATCGTTCTCGATAATGTAATCTAACTTCTTTAGGTGGTTAACATAAAAAAACTAGGTAATAAAGAGCAAGAAATAGACGGCTCTACTTAAAATGAATGAGTAAAAATAATATGCTAATGCATTTTAAAATATTTTTGGACATTAAGAGAAAGAAGACAGAATGCATTAATTTATAAACATGTTATTCAAATCTTTAAAGATACAAAATTATTTATATGTAACAAGTTTCATTAAATAGAAATTAAAATAATATAAAACACTGTAGAATTATTTTTAATGAATGAAACTAGTCTGAATTTAAGTGGAAAGTTTTAAGCATTTTAAGTTAATTTTATTTTGGTCCCCTATTTAATTCATAAGTACCTTGAAATAATTTAAATATTATTTTTCTACTTAATACTTACTCCGTCTCCTGTTTACAATATTAAAAATATTTATTAGGAATACAAAATTTATATAAAAAATGTTTTTTTTTTGGTTAGTTTTATATTTTTTTAGCAAATATAAAACTTATCAAATCAAATCAACACGTTTGGTTTTATTCCAAACCAATATAAAGGTGTTATAAATTTTATGTGTGTCGTATGTGTACCCGCGGTTTCAGATCTAACCAAAAAATGGACTGATTTTGGTGCAATTTTAAAGCTAATTTTACTTATAATGTACATAGTTCTTAGCTATAGTTATATCATTAAGTATACCCGCAGGGTTACCTGCTTTCCTTGTACTAAGACTAAGTAAGCCGAAGACAAAAATTATAAATAACTTTTACTGCGGGGCTAACCCGGAATTCGAGCAAAAAAAAGTTGTTCCATACAAAGTAGCATCTCGGAATCGACAAAATGTAAAAAAATGTCAAATGTTGGCCCCATAGAAAAGTTGTTTATAATAATGGTCTGAATTACCCCCTTTCGAATTAGTACAGCGATTCTAGATAACCTGTACCATTCTGTACCATTGTAATAATTTCACGCTAAGATTACAGGTATTGTGATTTTTTAAATTATTATAATGTACTACGGGACTAATCGCGCACTAAAGTTACGAGATAAATAAATATCTCATCATCCCAACATTTCGGCCGAGTTGCATCGATCTTGGTCACGGGTAGATTGATTTATGCAACTCGGCCGAAACGTCAGGATTTTGAGGTATTTATTTATCTCGTTAATTTAGTGCGCGATTAGTCCCGTAGTACATAGTAATAATGTGTTCAAATCGCGAAAGTTTAAAAACAACAAATAATATTCAATGTTACATAATACATGCTGAATATCCCACTTGTTCAAGATTGCTGGTGTCCCTAGCCTCAGCAATTGGAAGCACTCGTCCAATTGTTGATACACCGAGGGTTTCTAGGTCTCCCAGATTAGGCCGGTTGCTAGGCCCTAGGTGACCTACAATCGAAACCTCCTTCAGATCAAGGCCAATAACGCTTGATTAAATTAATATGACGACTCTATTGGCGCAGTCGGTAGCCTCTCCGCTTCCAATGTACGGGGTTTCAGGTTATTACAGGCCACAGGGCTATTCAGAACTAGTTGTACTAAGCCGATAGGGGGTGATTCAAACCATCATTATGAACAACTTTTACTATGGGGACAACCCAGAATTCAAGACAAAATCCGCTGTTCCACACATATTGTCGATTCCGATTTGCAGTTTTATATGGAAAGGCTAATTTTTTCAATTCTGGGTTGGCCCCATAGTAAAAGTTGTTCATAATGATGGGTTGAATCACCTCCTTTCGGTAACCCTCTAAGCAGATAACCCTGTATTACTGGTCGGATAGATATTTAAGAGGTTGTAAAAAGCAGTGGTGGTCTAATGGTGGTAACTTGGTAACACACGACTTACAATCATGTGGTTGAGGGTTCAAATACGGGCCCGTACCAATGAGCTTTAATTTATTTTTCTGACTTTTTGGTGAAAGAAAGCGTCGTCAGGCAACTGGATAGGTCAGGTGGAAATTCGATGACGTATGCTAATTCACCAATCTGCCATGAACGTGTTATGACGAAATACACTTTTTTGGGACTATGTTATACAGTGGACTATCAAAAAGGTCAGTACAGGGTTACGCAGAACTAGAGTACTAAACCGAAAGGACGTTAATAATGAATAAATTTTACTATGGGGTTAATCCGGAATTCGAGAAAAAAAATCGGCTGTCTAATTTTCATAGTTAGAGCGTCGGGCTAGTGATCCGAAAGGGCAGGTTCAAATCCTGCGTTCACTTCAAATTTTTGAAATGCTTATCACAAAGATAACTCTTTGAGATAGCTCATCTTGTTGATTTCGAACTGATTTTTTAATTGAAAACAGAGCTGAATTATTTTCTAGAATTTATTGTTAGTCCCATAGTAAAAGTTGTTCATAATGATGTTCTTAATTATGATATCTATTTGGGTTTTGTACAGGGCAAGCAAATAACTTTGTTTAGTAAGTATAATACCTATAGTAAGTAATCCTAACAATACCTACCTCGCGCGGTCGGCAGTTCCTATGCTATCGATGCACGGGGTCCCGGGTTATATTCCCCGCACAGGAAATCCTTTGAGTGTGAAACGCTATTATTGTTTCTAGGTCTTTCAGATTGTGCTGGTTGCTATGTCTTAGGTGACCTAGTATCGAAGTCTCCTTGAGATCGAGGTCTTTCAGCAACGCCTGTTTGAATAGTCGAATACATTGTTTGGAAGACCTTGATTTTTTTACTACTGCTAAAATATCTACCTACTTATATTTCGTATCATTTTGATATGCGATTTTGTCTAGATACTCCATTTTGTGTTTTATTGTATTATCTCAGGGATTAACTTTGATAAATAATAATCATCAGTCATAAAATACCTATTTAAATAATAATTACGTTATTATGCAGCGAACGGAGCGTTTACCGACTGGTTTGGTCCCATAATAAAAGTGGTCTAAACAATAGTGTTATTTTTTTATAGGTTAAGTGCCTTTATTAACTACCACTAAATACAGGCATATATAATATAAAACTACAAGAACTACTACTGCTTAACAAGCAATTGGATCATCTACAGACCCTTTCTAAAAATAATCCTCAAGCCCACTGCCAGTTGGCAGCGAGCCCAGCATGCTGGCAGCATTGCCACGCTGAATGGCTATGCTTATACGTGGAGCCAAAACACCAGCATTTAGAGTTTTAATTAATATCCATCTAGAAATTCACCAATTATACAAGGTGTTATTTTTCAAACTACTGTTACTTTCACAGGTATACATTATACTCATCATTACAAACGGCTTTTAACATGGGACTAACTCCACAATCTGCTCATTATTATGTAGTTAGAAGCAGTTAACATACTTAAGGCAGAATTAATAGATTAGTTAGGTAATTAGGCTAGTTAAAAATTATCTTTATTGTGCCTAAATTGTAGGTAAAAACTTGATTAAGCAGTAAAAAATCTTAAGCCTTTAACGAGCCTACAATTACTGTATTAAGAGTTCATTCGTTACACAGATATAATTCTATTCTTTATAGCTCCATTTAAGGGGAAGTTTACACGAGCGAGTTGCAAGAAAACTTCCGCGACTTACTTCCTGTCGCCGCGAATGTAGTGGGACTTCCGCAAGTAAGTAGTTAATCAGTTTAAAATACAGTGATTTAAATATTTATTTGTATATACCTACAACAAATTGTTTACCCATTTTTTATGTAGATGCACGGAGTTAGCTACTATTTATTATTTCTCTGCAGAGCATGAAACTATGTATTTTTACCGACTTCCAAATAGGAGGAACAACAATGTTTTTTTTTTTTTTATTTCGAATAGGTTCGCGTTTGACTACACATTACCTGATGTTAAGCAGATGTGCGGTCTAGAGCGTAGCACGCTTACCTAGAAGATACCTATTTACTCGGGATTTGAAGACACCCACGTTGTACTTTAACGGGAAGGCAGACCCAGGCAAAGCGTTCCACATTCCGACTGTTCGTATGAGGAATGAGGATTCGAAACGCTTGGTTCTAATGCGCGGAAAGTCCACCATAAAAGGGTGGCGCTTCGGTCGCGTCTGTCTAGCCGTACGATAGAAGAAAGTTCGTCTGTATGTATTTTTTTGTGTATGTTCATTAATATTTTCGCCATATTATATTTCGGAAGGGCATACTTCTGAGGTGGTCCCATTTTAACATTATCGAAATCGGCTTAGCTATTTTTGATAAATCAATAATGTACATGGATGTCGCATCGATTCATGCAAACTATTTAAATTTTGTACACGGTGGAAGTCGGTGGTTATATTTTTTGAGAAAAATAATTATGACATTTGAATACCATACGATTATTGTAACAAGTAACAATGGTAGCACTTTTAGTGAGTGTATTTATTTACTGCACCTCACACGCTGGAAGAATTGGTTTCCAATATTAGGCTTCAACGATTGGCAGATGAAAACGCGTTTTATTTCTTGCAAGAAGTTCTCGTCAGTCTAAACTCGGCTTAATCCAAATTAAATCCACGCAAGCATGTAACAAGTCTTTAATAAAATCAAAAGCAATGAGAGATCAGAAACAACTTGAAACAAAAAGATATTTGAAGCAAAAAGATAAAGATTTGAAGCAAAAAGTTGGAAATTGAAGCAAAAAGGTAAACGCTCATCAGTTCATTGTTAGGAGCAAACAATGGCCAACATAATGGCAGATACACATTTGCATATTTCGACAAAAACTAACAATGCCTCGTTTCAGAGACTGCGCTGTATAATTTTAATTTGTCAGTCTTATTCCGACTGTTGCCTAGCGAAATAAATTAAGTAGGCAGCTTTTGTGGTAGTAAAGAAAGATAATTATTATGTGACTTCAGGTTTTTGGTATAAAAATATTTTATTTATATATGTAGTAAGACTTTAGCCGCCTTACTACAAAAGATTTAAACATTTTAAACACGCTTTAAAAACAGTTTAACCGTGCCATTTGTACTATTAAACATTGTTTAAAGCTTACGTAAAACTTTTGTGGTGAGGCGGTATAAGTCTAATCAACAATGAACGCAAGTCAGTTCCAGAAAATAGGAGAGACCTAGCTCCAGCTGTGAACGTCTTACAACTACTAGGTAGTGACGATAACCATGTTCGCTCAAGGCCTTACAGAGACAATTAATAACCATTAGTCAATTAATTTTCACCCCTGAGCCTGCTGCAGAACTCTTGGATCTTTGATTGATTGGACATAACAACTAAAAACCACCTTATGAGGACCTTTGTCCCTAATGCTGTACTTTCAATAGAGATGTCTTGAACCTTAAATTGTTCGTAGTTCCATCACCCTTCGTGGGTAGGCCTACGTCCTGCAGTGGACTATTAAAAGGCTGATACAGAACAGTACAGTTACATACCATTAATCCTGGGGCTGCATCTCCCTCAGAGAGGTCTAGAATTTATGGTTACCTATAGCACTTTAGCACGGTTGCACCTACCAAAAAAAGACCAACCATTCAAGACCCCTGGTCCTGCTACTAGATAATTTACAAAAGAGGTCTGAAATATCTTGTTAGACGTAACAATTAAAAACCAGCTGTTCCCGGTTTCTGGGAGTTCTTGAACCTTTCTTTCCACGTACCTAAAACCAGCGTATGAAGACTCCTAGTCCTAATGCTGTGACTTCATCAGTGAGGTCTTGGCTATTTGGTTGCACGTAGCAGAAAGAAACCATCCATTCAAGACCTCTGGTTCTGATACTGCATCTTCTACAGTAAAGGTCAGGAATAGCTGGTTGCACGTAGCAACTAAAACCAGCCGTTCCTGACCCCTGGGCCAAACACTGTTTTGAGATGAGAGGTCTTGGACCTTTGGTTGCACGTAGCCACAAGAACCAGCTCTAATGTTGTACCTGTACTACAAAGGTCTGGAATATCTGGTTCCACGTAGCAACAAAAAAACAGCTAACGAAGACCCCTGTCTTTATTGCCGTACTTCAAATTAGAAAGGTCTATAATCTCTGGTTGCATACAGCAACTATTGCATCATCTGCGGCCCTCCCTCAGAAATAGATCTTGGCAAGAGTGCAGTCCACGTGGCGGTTATACTCGGGCGCAGGTTGGAAGATTATGAATTGATTTATTAGCTAATACTAAGGACTTTTGCATGTTACGTAAACTATGCATTGAAATCAATTTAAAAAGTCGATACTCGATAAGCTCCGACAACAGTTTTTTAAGTAGCTAATAAATAATCCTTACATGCAAAAAATAACATTAATATCAGCCCACTCCATATATTATAAGCCGTATGACGTCCGCTGTTGTACGTAGGCCTTCCTCATTTTCCCTGATTATTTTCAATAAGACCGGTTGGAAGCGGCTCGAATCCAGCCCAAAACAGCCGTCAGATTGTCTGTCTACTTTTTGCAGTCTATTTGTTTTTAAGAGCAATTTCAAAATTCTAAAAAATGTTGTCTTTTTCCTCAAATTTTGATTAGGTACCTACTACGATAAGCAGACAATTCGAGGGAAGCGCTGGATGCAAACCGCTTCTAACCAGCTAAAAGGAGAGAAGGAAAGCCTATCCCCATCAGTGGAAGTTCCACAGCTCAGTTCATTGATTCGATGATGATTTACAAACATTTCAATAACAGTACACATTTGAGATGAAGAGATAAATCGATTATTATTTTGATTAGAAACAAAAATGGAGCAAAAAACTGAACATGAAATAACAACAAATCTCGTAGGTACCTACATCAATATAATGAGTAGGCACATAATATTACCACACAGCAATCGTATAATATACCTAAAGGGAACTACTGAATGGCTAGCTATGAACCTACTTAGGTTAGCAACAACTTAATATTACCAATTGATCATCTGCGTTTTTAAAATATCCGAAAATTTTATATTTTCCATTTAATTCTTGAGTAAATGTTTATTATATTTGCTTTACTTTTTTAAGACCGTCAAAATTTATGCTTGCTTAAAATAAACTAGTTTTTTTTAAAATTGATCCAATAATATTTATATGTCAAATTAAAATGCCTGGGTTATACTGAGCCGTAAATTAAGTAAATACCTATATAATTGGACTGACTGGATAAATAAGCGTCAGTTTCACTAGCACGGCTAGCACATCACGATACAATTTTATAGAGCTGTCGTAAAAAACATAATATCGTAGTGCGTAATTTTGTGCGTGCGTGCAAGGTTCTAATTCCCTGTCAAATTTTGCTGCCATCAGCTTTCAGCTCACCTAAGTTATTTTAAACTACACGGGTTTTGGGAAAGATAATGTTGTTTAATCTATTTTATTTAAAACGAATATTAACTTGAATGTTATAATAAAATTGTGTAAAAAAATATGTGCAGGTCCGTGTGAGACAACCTCTCAAACTTTTTGCTTACCAAAAATAGTGTAAATATAGAAAGAAGCCTGATATTTCAGCTGATCGTTCAAAAGCCGCCCAGAGCCAAAGGTAACGATCTAAGGTTCGTTCACACCGAACCTTGACACGGATCTGTTCAATGCTTAGTGAGCGTCGATTCGACGAACTCACGGAGATCTACAGAGAGTCTTTTCCATCACCCAGTGTGTGTGATTCTTATTATTATTTTAGCCGTTATTCATTCCTCTACAGGGTAAATAAATCCATTCTTTCGTTCCATTTTGTTTGAGAGATTTCTCGCTGGTTACAATCAAGCTCGAATCTCCATCTTTTTTGGCCTTGCCTGTACACTGTACAGTGTACGTCCACTGTAAAGTGTACAGTGTACGCGGCGGTAAAGAAAACAGTTCCCTTTTTTGATATTTTTTTTTAGAATTGTAGTATTTATTATATCTGTTCCATTCGTTACAAAGATATTGTTCACAGAGCTCAATAAATAAATTATTAATTTGTGCTCATACAAGTACAACACTGTACGTACACTGTACAGTGTTGTGTTGTTGTTGTACAATGGCGTTACATGTAGTTTTTATTTAAAACAGATATAAATACTACAATTCTCAAAAAAAAATCAAAAAAGGGAACTGTTTTCTTTACCACCGCGGTCCGAATATAACTTTGCCGAGCTAAAACTAGGCAATTGTCAATAAGTTATCAAAAGCTCCATACAACACGAGGTTGTGGGTAATTCCCACCGCGGACAGGACTTACTCGTCAATTTGGTCATTTTGCCAAATCGGGACGATTTCCGATTTTACTATATTTTTGTATTCAAATTTTCCATGCGGATGACGATTTGACGGCGATCAAAACAGCTCGTGATGTAAGGACATGAGAGTTTTTTGCTAAATTAGATCCCCGCTAGACCGAGACATCTCCCATCTCAAGGTATCTGTGGTAGTACTTACACATTTGTCATGATATGTAATTACATAATGTGAGTGGTTTTATTGGACGCGTTTTGGCGTTATTTAAGGGCTTACACGTTTTGGGTGGAGTTTGGCGGCACGAATAGATTATTATCGCATTCGTTAAAATATAATCATAATATGATACAACTCGTAACTTCTATTGAAGGTTTTATACATAGAATATTCACGATCTTAATTATGGAGCTTTCTTCAGAAAATGATACAGAAATAGAATCCATAATTATATTTCAAGCTCTAAATCCATGCTGGCAATACATTTCAGTCGTCAATTCGAAATTGTCCACAAAACCAGATTGAAAATTGAAAAACAATACATAACAGTAATACCTACAGGTATTTTTTTTTTTATAACAAAAAAAATAATAACTGAAGCAAGTTCTACCCTTGAAGTTAGCGAGCCGAATGCAATGCGAGATGGTGAATTGGACCATCAAATTTCTTCTAGGAATGTAATGTTTTTTTATTCACCGCAAAGCCAGTCAGTTTGAAATTTTATACATTAATTCCGAAAAATTCATTGGTACAGCCCAGGGATTCGATTCCGCGATCTCACTTTTCCAATTCAACGTTCTTCTTGTTTGTATTCGCACTCTTCGTACGTAGGCCTATGTGTGGTAGTAAACTATTGAAAAGGCCTTTACAGTTCTTTTTGTTCCAGTTTTCTTCGTTCTACATCTGAAAATGAAATAAAATTGTTAAATACATAAACTAAAAAAAATTCAGAAAACTTAACAGTGTATTTTTTACGATAAATAAATATATACCTTATCGTGGTAGTGATAAAAACAAAAGTAATTAACAGAATTTTCACATAATTACGTTACATAAGAAAAGGTATTATGCTCGTGAACTCATGTAGGTACAACAATAATAATATAATTCGTGATAAGGTTTATTTTAGTCCGGTTATCTGGAACGTTGATCATGTAGGCAGTTTACAAGATTCGAGAAAGATCGTCGTAACAGAGACATTTGTAAACGTGGGCCATTTCTGACCATCGTGGCTTTCCATCTGATGGAGATAGGAACTCGTAAGAGGCTATGCTCGGAGTGACTCTGCGAGAAACAAACATTTAAAAATCCGTAGAAAACCAAAAATAGTGACTTAGTCTAGCGAATTTGTAAGTGGCTATGGGCAGAGTATATAACATGTAGACTTGATGACTGATGGGTTTCCGAAACCCTCGATTGAAACCCATCTACCTACCTACTGGTAAGCGTGGGATGCGAGAACGTGGACTTAATTGTAATAAAAAAAAAGTTCATCGATAAAGTGTACAGTCGATAAAGTGCTGCATGCGGGTCGCCGGTCTGCTTGTGGCATTCAATGCACCGAAACTACTAACTTAGGCTAAAATTTAAACTAACCCATCTCTATTGTACTAACTCTTTTTGTACAGTAAAATCGAATAATTGAATATTTTAGTAAACAAAAGGCACAGACCATGGAGTCTGTGGTTTGTAAATTCCCAATAAAAAAAAGAAAAAAAAAGTGTACAGCTAATCTGGTAATTACTGCGAGGACACGCCGGAAGCAAACCGCTTCCAGTTTGGTCTTAGTTCTATCATACAGAAAAAAGCATAGCCTTATAATTAGATTGTTAGAACATTTTTAACTTCCTAACAAATTCTACTCAACTAACTCCTATTCTGCTAGTTAGCTACAAGTTGCAAAAAAAGACTGAAGCTCACACAGCTGCGCAAAAATTGGATTTGGCGCAGCTTGTAGCTGACTTCACAGCCGCCAAGAAGTTTAATACGGCCTATACTTATAAGTTTTGGTACAAAACCCCAGCAAGCTTACAATTCCACACGTTTCAGCACCATAAGTCACCAACACTCACTCATTAGCCAATTCATTTCTGTACTAAAAGCCCATACCTTTGATTATTTACTTGAATAATCTAAGGCCCATACACAAGTAATAATTTACACCAGAATAGCAGTGCCAAAGAAAGTCGACGTACCCCGCCTAGCAACGCCTTGTTTTCTCCAAACTCCACGTCAGACCAACTTGTTTTTCTCCAGACCGTTGACCTTTAGACCAATTCGCCGACACTAGAGAAATTTAGTAAACACCTAGATTTTAAACCCACAGCGCTCATTATCATATATTTCATAGATACTTACTTAAACGGCAAACGATTTTATATCTTGTTTCGCTAAATGTAGAGTCTATACTCAGTTGGAGTGGGTTTATGAAAAACATGTTTACTCTATATGCTTACGTAATTCTATTTTTTAATTCATCCTTGAGATAAGGCATTATCTATGGATGGGTGCGAGTGTTTGTCTGTTTTAGTGTTGGGGGCCCGTGGGACTGGAAAAACGGTTTTTGGGAGACCACCCAATGAGTCAAATATTTCTAAGAAAAATGTTCACTTCCACCTATTTTCATTAATGTAAAGTGTAGTTCTTTAAAATTTTTCAAAACGATTTAGGGAAAATGTCACACACTGTATTATAATGTACCTGCTTTTATATAGTCTCCTGCTGAACATAGGTCTACCCATGAAAGAGGATTACGTCGTTTACAGCACACTGGCTCAGTGCGGGATGGTGAACTCTCATAGGCTATCGATTTTCTTCTACGATTGAACGCACGTTGTCTTAGTGTTTTCTTTTACCACAAAGCCAGTAGTGTGAAAATTCGTTTATAACTTTTTCGTGCGGGATCGAGATTTGAACCCTTGACCTCACAATTTCAAGGAAAGTGTTACTACTACTCAGATTAATACAAAGTGTTACTACAATGTTACAAGTATAGCTTAGAACAGACGTTCTACGCTATGCTTGCCGATTCATTGGTCATTGTGGGTGGACTACAATGTGGACGGACTGCGTTAGGACTGCAAGGTCTGCAGGGTCGCGCTGGATGCAAGCCGCTACCAACCTCTTTAGGAGAGGCCTATGTCTCGCAGTGGATATCCTATGGCTGATGAATTGACGGATAGACTGATGCACAAATTTTGCAGATTTTTTTAAGAAGATGGCTTGCAGTTTACTATATTAGGTACTATAACCTTTTACTGAACACAACGTGTCCACACTATGCTTCGGCTAACTAAAAAAATCTACAGAAAATAATATACAGAACCCCTAAAATAAAGGCTCGTCCCCACCGCCGGTCCGGCCGTATCTACCTCGGCTGATAGTCCTGTTTATTCAACTAAAGCCAGAGTTAATACAATTACCACGCGTGTCAGAGAGCACTTCCTTGGTACATACTCCGCCATTTTGGGCACAGTCGTGCTTTGTTTAACCCATATTTTTATGATTATTAATGTCTCGTAGCTAAAGGTTATCGAGGATAACTTGGGTGGCGTTGTTTAGTTAAAATGTAGAGTCCATTTAATTCTAACCTCATTGATGGGACACTTCCTTATTTTCCCAGAGCCGTGGCGTGGCGGTCTAGCGGTAGTCACGTATGCCTTATAACAATGAGGTCGTGAATTCAAATCTCGGTTCCGAATCAATTTGTTTATACCACCGGTTTATTGGTAAAGGTCGATATCGCGAGGCAACCCGCACTTAAAACACGTATAATATCCGTATATAAAACTTATTCGAGATTTTTTAGTCCACAAAAAAGATGCTAATAATGATGTACAGACAAATCCTAGAATTTACGTCGTCGACTATAATAATATGTACAAATATGAATATACGTCATGTACCTACAAATAGGAATATAATAGGTCTGTCCTCGAAGGACAATTGAATTATATCATCCATCACGCTGACCCAATTGCGAGATGGTGGATATACATAATACGCCATCGAATATGCCAAGGCCCGATTAAAATAATTATTTTAGGCAAAAAATCGCAACACCAACTTCCTCCTACAGATTTGAATAATTGCCACGAGTCGATATGTCATCCATGTACATTTTTGTTTATTTATCAAAAACGGCTCAGCCTATTTCGATGAAATTTAAATGAAACTACCTCGAATGAATACACTTCCAAACTAAAAAATATATTTCACATGAACAAACAAAAAAACATACAGACGAACATAGTACCTCCTCCTTTTTGGAAGTCGGTAAATAGGGGTGCTTATTGAAGTGAAAAAATCCTCGGTTCTATACGTATATATGTATATTAGTTTGACGAACCTCGAAAACAAACTTTTCATTAAATTTCTTGTCGCTTTATTCGGTTGGTCCCATAGTGAAATATAGCCGTGGTGGTCAAGAGGTAGTGACACCCGCCTTACAATCGTGAGGTCGTGGGTTCGAATCCCCGGTCCCGTACCAATGAGTTCTTTGGAACTTATGTACGGAATTTCACATCACTGGCTTTTCGGTGAAGGAAAACATCGTGAGGCAACCTGCATACGTCCGTAGAAGAAATTCTATGGCGTATGTGAATCCACCAACCCGCACTGGGCCAGCGTGGTGGATATGGCCCAATCACCCTTCGTGAGTAGGCCTACGTCCTGCAGTGGACTATTAAAAAGGCTGGTACAGTACAGTACATAGTGAAAGTTGGCCATGACGAGTACAACCACATTCTAGATATTATGTGTTCAATCAATCACCCCGTGTTATTTTACTGTCCAGCTTTATTTATTGTCACGATAACGCCAAGATACCGCCTCAAATAGAAAATCGTAAAGTTAATGTGTAAATATTTGCTACCCAAGGGCGACGTGAAGTCTGTAATGTCTGTAAGTGACCGATATGAAAATGGCTACGCTTGCTGAGTCACGTAACACGCGTAAACATTTCAATTCAATTATTTTAAACTACTGTCGAAAAGGAGGACGAGTTTCAATCCAATTATTTTCTACCACTGTCGAAAAGGAGGACGAGTTTCTCAGTTCGACTGTACTGCATAATTTTTGTTTCGGAGTTACCTACCACATATCTCTGTTGTTCATGGGCAGATTTGTTTTTTAGGGTTCCGTACCTCAAACGGAAAAAACGGAACCCTTATAGGATCACTTTGTTGTCCGTCTGTCCGTCTGTGTGTATGTCAAGACTCTTTATCTCGGGATCGCATAAAGATATCGAGTTGAAATTTAAACTGTATACGTATATCTATGGTTTCTTGCATTGTGTAAAAGAAAAACTTCTCAGTTATCGTTTAAAAAAGTTAGAGCCGTTTATGTCGTAAAAAACCGCATATTTTGCACTCACAAAAATCAAAACCTACAGGGTACTTCCCGTTGACATAGAACTATGAAATTTGGCGAGAAGCATTGTCTCAAAGTACACATATAGGAATAAATCTGAAAACTGTACAATTTCATGCAAATCACAAAAAATATGGCCTCAAAATTCGCCAAATATGGGTTCAAAATTCAAATTGAGTAAATCGTATCATGTAAGATATCATATAAAATAACTTCATTAGCACATGCTAAAACAGGTTTTTAATTATTTTAACAACGTGTTTGTACGGAACCCTCAATGTACGAGCCTGACTCGCACTTGTCCGGTTTTTTTTTTATAATCTGACCCGATACATTTTGTGGAGAGCCTAATGAACAGTTATGGAAGAACTGTTTTTTTTTTTGCGAATTTGGAATTTTTCATAACGATGAGTAGGTATGTTGTTTTCATAATGTTTTGACTCCCTGCAGTTTTCAAGGTGAGACTCTGTACTTATGTGTATGTTTTTCATTTCTTTGTTATCTGCCTCTTTATCTTCCAAACAGCTCAATGTTTTTCGATAATTAAAGTACCTACTTACCCTTAAATAATGTCTGACAAAGAAATCAAAATAAAAGAGACACGTGAAACACTACCTTCGTTCTCCTTCTCAGCGATAAGACAACTACTGTTGGACATATTCCTCCCCTATAGATCGCTAATAAGACCGGTTAGAAGCGGCTTGCATCTTGGTCTTATTGAGGTCATATGACATAACTTCTGTGGTATAGGTTGAAATTGAATGCTGCGCTTCCACGTACCTGGTCTCTACTCGAGGACTTTACGATCCCATCGGTCATAAGTCCTCCATGATATGTGCTCTACTAATGCTATTTGAACATGCCTATCCACTGAGCTACGTCGGTAACTTTAGTTCGTCTACGTATCTACTCATTTCTAACTCAAACTTCATTCCCAGTTGGGTAAATTAATAAGTAAAAAATTAACTTTTCAAAATTACTAGATTTTAAATCGTGGATATCATGTTTTTTTTTTTTTTTTTTTTCGTATAGTTTCGCGTTGTAGCAGCAGAATGCTAACCACAATAAAACAAGCCCAAACACGACGGGTCTATCTTGTTTAGTACAGGAGTTCTTATGGCCACTCTCCGACTCCATCATCAGATCAGCTCCATGGTACCACATTATTGCATTGTCACGCGATAGGTATATAACCTGCAAAATTTCAGCTCAATCGGAAACCGGGAAGGTGGTCAAAAACTTGCAAAATTCTAGCCGAACTTACATAGGTTCATCCATCGCAAGTTAAAAAAAAGCTTGTAACAAAAAAAATGGCGACAAGTAGTCTACTAGTATAAGTAATGTACCTATACACAATATAAAAATACTACGTGTGCTGAGTCACGTACAGCGCCTTATGCGTAAACATTTCAATCAAATTTTTTTTAAAGGAAGTGAACTCGGTACATATAACGTAATTACTCTAGCCGTGTTTGATTTGGACGTGAAAAAATATTCGTATTATAAGTTTCAATTTAGTTCAGTTGTAAATAATAATTGTATTTTACAAAAACTTTAAAAATAAAAACTGATAGAGCTGTATGGTATGGTTTACTATGGCCTATGCTAGCAATATTATAGTGTGTGTTTGTATGTCCGTCTTTAAATCTCTGTATCAACCGTTTAGAAAGGCTTATCTACACAGAGCGATTGGCCCATATTACAGGGTTACTCCTAATCAATAAGCATCCTTATAGGGACTTATTCTGTACATCAAAACTAACAACTTTTGTTCTACGACTTCTGTCAAAACTAAAAAAAAAATTGTTGTTCCTAAGAAATATATCGTTCAACCGCGACAAAATGTATGGAACAGCTGTTTTTTTTTTTAGTTTTAACGAAAGTCGCAGAACAAAAGTTGTTAGTTTTGATGTACAGAATAAGCCCCTAAAAGGATGTTATGTATTAGAAATAACCCTGTACACTATTTTTAAATTTTCGTGATTTTAACCCATCATTATTATAATACGGGACTAATCGCCTCTAAACTTACGAGATAAATAAATACTCGTACCTCAACATCCCGACGTTTCGACCGACTTGCATTGATCGTGCTCACAGGTAGACTGGGTCTACCCTTCCAGGTTTACCCTGGATCCCATAGTATAATATAAATTACAATAATAACATAATAAATTCTATTTCTATTTGAGAAATTCTCCTGTTATTAGCACCGGAAAATTGCTCTATGTAGGTAATCTAGAGCCAATACCAATACAATTAATAGATATACATACCTAAGCATTATACTAAACTAGTGCATGGGCTCATACAAGGTGTTACTTTGCCAAGTTCAGGGATTACTAGTGAAGTTTGAACATCATCATAGTCGTCATTTTGTGCATCTATTATAATGGCACTAACGATAAAGTTGCGATAGGTAATCAAACAGGATATGGCGAAAAACGATCCCATCTAGCCAAAATAAAGCTATTCCAAACAAAATAGCATGTTCTTTTTTTTGAAGTTGGTCAAAAGGCAGATTTATGGAAAATACGTCATAAAAAGCGATATATTCGTCATACAAAAGTGATTCAAGTAAATAACTTAAATGGTGTCCACGCCCACCCCGGGCGGCCTTCGGCTGCTCTATTTCAGGCGCGGGTCAGGGAGCCGAACCCGGGACCCATTGTATGCAAACCGCCCGCTGACTCACTGAACCACGCGTATGTTAGCCACCTAACACTATTCCTGTACATATTATTATAGGTAATGATTTATTAATATTCAAATTTTTACTACTAAAATGTATGACAAATCCTGACTTCCTTACTATTACAATTATTATAAATCCAGTGTATATTTTGTTGTTTTTTTGGGTTGTTAGTTTGTTCCGCTTTTACGCAGCAACGGAGCAATAGATTAAATTCATTTGGACACGGTTATTTGAAAGACAGAAAGTGGCATAGGGTACTTTTTAACCCAGAAAAATAAAATGTCCTCATGTCACACATATTGCACAAACATTAAAATACCACGCGGGCGAAACCACGGGCAGAAGCTAGTTATGAATAAAACGTTTATCTGTTTATCATACTTGAGCTCTAATTTATCGATATTTTCATATTTTTCAGTTTGTAACCGACTGTCTAAGTTGTCTAAGAAAGTGGGTAATGTTTTTTTGGGATAAAATATTATTAATTAAAAAAATATCTCATCTGGTTATCAGATGGGTGATCTTCTCTATTATATAAAACAGATGACTTTCTTCACAAGCAACAATCTGTAAGTAGTAAAAAAACTCCATGTTCTATAACTAATTATAAATTTTCCAGAATTGTCACGACCTATTTCAAGCGTTGCAATTACTAACTAAAATAGTCGAATATCGCTCGAATCGAATACTCAAACACCGATTACGATAAAATTTGAAATACTTGCAAAAAATATATTTTTTTTTTACCATTGCATTGTCGTTGGTCTTTGATAGGTGTGCAAAGTTTAAAGAAAATCTGAATCTGGTTGGTCACAAGCAAGCAAACATACAGATGACCCAATAAAAGCGTGTTAAAAACAACATCATTCAAATTAAGAACTTTCTTTTTTGCTCTGAAGTCGGTCTAAAAATAAGAATCTTTGTGTCTCTTTTCTGTGAGTTTTCCGGCAAGTGGCCGACCCTCGCTATCAGTCCTAAGCCTCGTCGGGCGATAAAGCCCGTTGTCCTATCTCTGGGCAAATAGAAACCTGTCTGTTTGTCTGTCACATAACACTCGTAACAGGTTATGTAATGAGTAAGGTTATTTGTTGGTATGGTTATCATGACTCATGATTTTAAGCTACAGTTTTTTAGAACATCTTTTTTAGGGCTCCCTACCGTAAAAGGAAAAAACTAAACCCTTATAGGATTCCTTTGCTGTCCATCGGTCCGTCTACGGGTCTGTTCATCCGTGGAAGACCTCTCTACTTATATATTTTGGGAACGCGTCTAGTTGAAATTAAAACGCAGATTCTATGGGTTATATTTAATGGTTATATATCACATGTGTTACATATTTTATTACTGTATTTTCTTATTTTAAGAAAATATCAAACTTCTAAGTTACGTTAAAAAAGTTTTCGGGATTTGTACGGAACCCTAGGTGAGCAAGCCTGACTCGAACTTCTACGGATTTTTATTCAAAAAGTCAAAAATCAACTTGAAAAATTCATATACTTACAATTAGTCGTATAAATAATCATGGTCATAAACATTTATGTAGGTACTTTGGTAAAAAAGGTTTTGGTTAACAAAGGGTTTAGGTCCTTTAGTACCTAATTGTGCGATTGGATGGATGTGTGTGATTACGTGAATAATGGGACTACCCTTTATGTGGGATTCCATTCCTTCATCTACTCATCAGCCAATATGACGTCCACTGCTAGACATAGGCCGCCCCTATGTGGGATCGTACCCACTAAAACCCCCTCGGTGGCCTACCTTTATGCTCTCTCTGCACAGTATCTAGGCACTATCTACGTCATTATCTTACCATTCATTTCAATATTAAAATAGACACAACTAATTAGATGAGTACTAGCTGACCCGGCGAACTTTGTTTCACGCAATATCATTATAAATTATAGCCTATGTGTTATTCTGATGTGTAAGCATTACTACTCGTATTGCAAAGTTTCACCTCAATCCGTTCAGTAGTTTTTGCGTGAAAGAGCATTAGTTATTTTAATAATAAGTAAAATAATGCATACTTAACAAAGTTGTTTTTCTTGCAAAATAGTTTGACGTCAAACTTTTCAGTAATTTAGTCAAAAATATACAAAATTAGGAATTAAATTGCGAAATTGACTGTTGAGTCATGAAATTCATGAATAAGAAGTATGTATTTTTAAATGGAAATTATTTATAAGTAGGTGGTAATTCAAATGATGGTTTTCTGCTATTTCCTTGTTATTGTGTGAGTTAACGAATTTTGTTGTTTTTAGACTCTGGGGAAACGTCTGCCTTACAATCGCGATGAGTGGATTCAAGCCCGGCTTTTTCCGATGAGTTATTTGGAATTTATACGTATATGGCTACAAAATGCTGGCTTTTCAGGTAAAAAAAATATCATGAAGCAATCTGCAAACCTCCGTAAAAAATGGAGGATATGGTAGACATGATGGAAAAATTAGATGGACATAAGCCATCTAATTTTTTAGGGTTAGGCTTCAAATAGGAACAAGAGGTACTGGACTTTTTATAACCCACTGCATAACATAGGTCTTTACCACCAAACGTCACCACGCGAACTAGCGTGGTGGATGTAGCCTATATAGGTAGCTACTCGTAAATCTTGGCAAACAGCGGTACAGGCTTATGTTATGCAGTGGACTATGAAACAAGAATCATATTAGTAAAAACCGTACAAGTACGAGTCAGGCTCGCACATTGAGGGTTCCGTACAAATCCAGAAAATTTCACAAAATTGGGAAGTTGTTCAAATCTCTATACTATAACCATAGACAAAAAAAATATTTTCACTTTTCTCGTCATACATCGAAAATTACACACTGTTAAAATAATTAAAAACCTGTCTTAGCATGTGCTAATGAAGTTCTTTTATATGATACCTTTCATGATACGATTTACTCACTTTGAATAATACTCACCCATATTTTCTGAATTTTGAGGCCCTATTTTTTTTTATAATTTAAATAAAAATGTACAGTTTTCAGACTTATTCAACACAGAGACAAAATGCTTCTCGCCAAATTTCATAGTTCTATGTCAACGGGAAGTACCCTGTAGGTTTTGAATTTTGTGAGTATCGAAATATGCGGTTATTACCACATAAACGGCACTAACTTTTTTAAACGATAACTGAGAAGTTTTTCTTTTACACAACTGCAAGAGGCCATAGATATACGTGTACAGTTTAAATTTCAACTCGATATCTTTACACGTTCCCGAGATAAAGAGTCTTGACATACACACGGACAACAAAGTGATCCTATAAGGGTTTCGTTTTTTCCGTTTGAGGTACGGAACCCTAGAAACATTATTTTTAATAATAAGCTATTACTGAATCAGTGCATGCCAAGACGAATCATACAAACCGAAACTCGTTGGGTTTCGTCGTTTCATTACAGAGTTTCTATGACCTTTCAGCTCCATCATCAGACCCTGGTTACCATTGAAAGACAAACTACTCGTCAAGACGATTCAAATGAGCTCAAACTCGATGAAGTTGTGTCGTTTCATTGCGAAGTTCCTTTCGCCAACTCCTATCTCCATTATCAGATCAGCACCATGTCATCATAACATTGCATTAATTGTCAAGCAATTTACACATGCATGTATGCTAAATTTCAGCTGAACCGGGAAGTGGAGCAGATTAAATTTGCGAGATTTGATGACAGATATCAGAAATGTGAAACCACAGGTAAAAAAAGATGCCAAGTGAAGATGTATGAAACTATATAAAAGCTCGTAAAATCTGGTACGATACATTTTTGTTTCTTGTATAGTATTTTGTAGATACCAGAAATGTACGAGTAATTGTAGTGCCGTGGCTACGCAACCGATAAGCTTTATCTCTACCTCTCATAGAGCCAGATACAAACCACTACATTAAATTAAACAAAATATTAAACAATAAACAGAGTCGAGATACGAGACCGACCTCCATAGCTTTATCACTAAATATAATATTATTTGAATACCTAAATTAATCTTTTAACGACGTATCCGCCACAGATCTTCCATTTTAAATTCTACTTTATTCAAGCTAGTGTAGAGTTTGAAATAGAATTGTGAATAGTTGTAGCGATTTGCAAAAAGGAAGATAGTGAAGTGGGTTGGTGTATCTGGATGGAACCGGTTTCGGTAGCTATTACATGTGTGTACTACAGATTGCCGCCAAATGGCAATAATTTGGCCTACTTCGTTATGTGTGCTTCTTTGAGTATTTTACCAAGTCAGATGTACTATTGACATAAATATAACTGAGTGGCTAAGTATTTTCCACTAATCAAAATTATTTGCATAAATATTTAATGTTTTCGGGAGGTCATGAGTTCCAATGTCGGTTCCGTAACAATGAGTTCTTTGGAACTGATTTTCGCACCAATGGATTTTAGGTGAAGAAGAAACTTGCATACGTCTGGAGAAGAAATTCCATAACGTAGATATGGCTTAATCGTTCTTCACGGAAGGTTTATGTCTAGCATTTGCTTTTTTTAGACGAACAGACGGACAACAAAGTGATCCTATAAGGGTTCCGTTTTTCCGTTTGAGGTACGGAACCCTAAAAAGGAGGCAGGAATTACATGGAGAAGAAAAGCAAGAGACCAACCACTACGTAAAATTCTTGGGGAGGCCTATGCTGAAAAGTAAGACGATCAATAGTAACCAACAAAACAAAAAACTGGTGTCAAAAGAAAAGTAACGTCATGTTTTCTAAGCATAAAATAAATAAATTAGGTAGACGTACAAGATTGCTTTTGTAAGGTGGTTGTTAGTAAAGGCTATCATTATACAAATTTCAGTAGTTTTTTAGACATAGGAGGAAGTTAATCCTTTCATTTTAATCCTAATGTTTTTAGTTCAAATTAATATGAAAACTTCTTTCAAGCATTTTCCAATAACCAGGCATTCATAAGTCATTGTTAGTCTTTTACAATCAATATGAGCTTTATTGGCTTCGAATAGGTTTAATAATGAGTTGTTCGCAATTTAAACATAAATAATGAAAACAAAGCCTTATTTGAAAGCCTGTTCAGGAGAAACGAGTGCAGTAATTAATTGTTTTCCATTCAATTCCCTTATTTAATTGGTAACAGATGAGTCAGCCTCAGACAAAGGATTGGTAGAGACTCCATGTGTTAAATAATATTTTTTCGCAAAAATGGCATCGACTTCAACCTTGAACAGAATTTGAATAGTAAGCACGGGTCGATATGTGGTAATTTCCACATTATTGTTGATATAGCAAAAATAGCTCAGCCGATTTCGATAAAATTTAAACGGGAGCACTTCTGAAGTATGATCCACCAAACAAAAAAAAATTAAATCAAACTACTGTGTAAAAAGTTTACTTTTTGATATGTTGTGAATACATACTATCATGTATTCGATTTTAGAATAAATCTTGGCCGATTTTAATGATATTCTTTGTGTAAATTTGTTAGATCTCCAGATCCTTTTTCGTATAGTAAAACAACGATTGCCGAGTTAAGGTACAGAAATTATAAAATTTCTAGACAATGGATAAATGTTTAACTGGACGAGCATGTTCATGAATCTATATTATGTAATATTTTTTTTGTAATATTAGGTTCCATGAATTTCAATAAAGTTATCTTATCTTAACATTTTATGAAACACGCGTAAAAGTGCAATTATCCATATTTTTTTTAACTGAAACACTTGAAAACTTGAAACACTATATTGCTAGACAAAAACTAAAAAATAAATACTCGAAAGAAAAACTTAGTAGTACACATTCCATGGTCACCCTAACAAAATGTTCAACTAAGCAGACAAAGGTGTGTTAACAAGTTCCTAGATTATGTGTATTCGCTTTACAACACGACTTTAGTATTTGTGCACCTTTAAATACTAAGTTAATGTTATTCAGAAGGTACACAACTTGGTCCCGTACAAATGAGTCCTTTGGACCTTATGTAGATAATATGTCATTTCAGTTTCACACCACTGCGCGTTTTTCGGTGTAGGAAAAAATCTTGAAGCAACCTACATACGTCCGTAGAAGAAATTCGATGGCTTATATGAATCCAACAACCAGAACTGGGCCAGTGTGATAGATATGGCCCAATCACCCTTGTGAGAAGGTATATGTTCAGCAGTGGACTATTAATAATGTCAACACAGAGACAGTATCGATACAAGTTTCATGTGTCAAAGCCCCAATAACTATAATTGGAAACTAATATTGCATTGGAAAATAGTTATTCAGCAATCGCTATAGCCATCACGACACGCAATGCCTCCCCGATAAAGTATCGATACGAGTTTCATGTGTCAAAGCCTCAATAACTATAGTTTCCATCAGCACTCGCTATAGCCATCACGACACGGAATGCCTCCCCGATACAGTAAATAGGTCGAACTGATTACGGCGCCGTATAAGAAATAGATTCCAATTGTCTCTGCGTTATCGCCCGTATGATCCCGTGAGTTATGGTGCACCTTGGGACTGACAGGTGGAGAGCTGGTCTGATCTCTGGACACCTTGGCAGCCCCTATGGAGCTGTTCTTATGATTTAGTGAGGAATCAACATGGTGGTGGGTTTTTATTATTCTTGACGATCATGAGGCGCCAACTTGACCAAACAAAAACAATAAGCTGTTATCTAGTAACTCTAAATATAATCTGATTTGAGTGTTTTATTTTAATGTAATCAGCACTTTAATCGCTAGAATGACCTTAAAGTTATGTATAAGTCTCTAAAAAATCATATTTTTACGCAAAAACTTGGCTGAAAAGTAAACATAAACTAAAAACTTTTCTCAAAAAAAAAAAATACCTAGATGTACGAGCGTGCAATATATCTTACTCAAGCTATTGCCACAAAACCAAATACAGGGTTATTTCTAATGAATTAGCATCCTTTTAGGGGTTTATTCTGTACATCAAAACTAACAACTTTTGTTCTGCAACTTTTGTCAAAACTAAATAAAAAAAACTGTTCTATACATTTGGTTGCGGGTGAACGATATTTTTCTATGGAACACCAATTTTTTTTTAGTTTTGATAAAAGTCGCAGAACAAAAGTTGTTAGTTTTGATCTATAGAATAAACCCCTAAAAGGATGCTAATTCATTAGAAATAACCCTGTATAGTATAAAAAGTTTCTAGGGTGGACTCGGAGTCGGCACGGTTGGACGTTGCCCACCCCAGAAACTTCTTGGATTCAACAAACCTTTGTTAACTGCAACAAATAAAATAATACTTTATATGCTTAAACTACATACACTACTACTACATAAAAAGCAATTGGATCAACTACAGACCCTTGAAGGTCTAAAGATAATCCAAATGTTCAAAAAAATGCTTTTACAACTGTGATTTAAAAAAACCGGACTAGTGCGAGTCAGGCTCGCACATCGAGGGTTCCGTACAAACACATTGTAAAAATAATTAAAACCTGTTTTAGCATGTGCTAATGAAGTTCTTTTATATGAATCCTTTCATGATACGATTTACTCACTTTGAATTTTGAGCCCCTATTTTGTGAATTTTTAGGCCCTATTTTTTTGATATAAATAAAAATATAAAGTTTTCAGATTTATTCCTATATGTGTACTCTAAGACAATGCTTCTCGCCAAATTTCATAGTTCTATGTCTACGTTAGTACCCTGTAGGTTTTGATTTTTGTGAGTGTCGAAATATGCGGTTTTTTACGACATAAACGACTCTAATTTTTTTAAACGACAACTGAGAAGTTTTTCTTTTACACAACAGCAAGAATTCATCGATATACGTATACAGTTTAAATTTCAACTCGATATTTTTACGCGTTCTCGGGATAAAGAGTCTTGACATACACACAGACGGACAGACGGACAGACGGACAGACGGACAGACGGACAGACGGACAGACGGACAGACGGACAGACGGACAGACGGACAGACGGACAGACGGACAGACGGACAGACGGACAGACGGACAGACGGACAGACGGACAGACGGACAGACGGACAGACGGACAGACGGACAGACGGACAGACGGACAACAAAGTGATCCTATAAGGGTTCCGTTTTTTCCTATTGAGGTACGGAACCCTAAAAATAGATATCACTTTCCTAGCAACAACCTATTATAGCAACAATTGCCTAATAGTGTTCCGCGACATGATTGAATAATAAAAAAAACGCAACTTCATCCGTCCAGCCTATTACAGGCACGTTAATCCGTAGTATAATAGAGTGATGATATCAACTCATTATTTTTTGCCCCTAAAATAGATAATTGGTGCCGTCCTATGTGGCCGCACTCAGGGTAGGGGCAGGACAAGACGGTAAAAAACTTATAGAGGCGATAAGTTAAAAATAATTACGAATGGGATAGCTGAAGGCAAATTCTGAAAACCATGCTGTAATTTACCACTTACTCGTATTACTCGTAGAATCGTAATGTCATGGTTAAAATTAAGATCCCTTACCACTGATTGGGTCATTTTAAAACTCATGTAGGCAATAGTAGGCATACATTTTCACATCAGTGGCTTTTCGGCGAAGGAAACCATGGTTAGGTTTATAAAAGAAAATGGAAGGCTCCACAATGAAATCCACTATCTCGAACGGTATAGTGTGTTTTTTTTTTTTGCTATTATAATAGGTTCCCGTTTGACCTGATCTTGTCTGATGTTAAGCATATTATATCCGATATTTATTCAATAATAGCTTTCCCGGTGAACTTTAAAATATATGTTACACTAATTTACTGATTCAAACACATTATTATTATTTACTACGGGACTAATCGCGCACTAAAATTACGAGATAAATAAATACCTGGATGAGACTGGCACAGGACAGGGATAGTTGGCGTAAGGGGGAGGAGGCATATGCCCTGCAGTGGGCCGAAATAAGCTGATGATGATGCTGATGATGAAATAAATACCTCATCATCCCGACGATTCGGCCGAGTTGCATCGACCGTGGTCACGGTACATAATACACTAATTTCGTTGGCTATTAGCGCCACCAACGACCAAATACGACAACTTTTACAAATAAGAATACTGGAACATGTTTTATAGGATTTTTTTTTGTATTTTCCCCGCAATCTTTCTATTTTTTTCTTTCATAAGAACCTTCTGACAATTATAAACACATAAAAAATAATTAGCGGAATCGGTCCTGCCCTTCACGCGTGATGTCGTGACCTGGGGAAATGGGGATTCTTTTTTACATATTATATAGATTCTAGCAATAGCTACAGAGTCATTGGTTTGACAGGAATTCTTTTAGGTTGCCCCTCTCCCCCGGCCTTAGGATGGCCCCGACGTCCCACGCTTTGCATACGGCGGAATTAGAATAATTCACCGATGTTTATCTAAATTGTTAATCTCATTTGGCGGCCTCGCCGTTTGGCCTGCTTTTTTAATTCGACATTGTGTTATGACACAGATTATGAATATTCCAGATGTATAACTACAAAGACACTAAGAACGTGTGTTGTGTGGTATGTACGTCATTTATATATAAATAAGATCATTTATAGTATATATAGCTAATATTCACAAAATTTAAACCACTTGAATTTCGTAAACTTGGAAATCTAAACAGAGTTATCTGCGTACCCTGTGCTAAGACAAAAGGGGTGATTCAGACCACAATTCCATAGAAAACTGCAACTCGGAATCGTACATACTTAATCGTACACAACAAAATGTATGAAAGATCAGATTTTATTTTCTCCAATTTTGAGTTCGACCAATAGTATTATTTTTATTTTTTCATAATGATGGTCTTGATACCTTTCCCTTTTTGGCTTAGTAGGTATTGGTATATTAAGCCTAACTGGTAGAACTGGTAGTTCTGAATAACCCTGGTCCTGAATGACTAACCCTTTGTATATCTTGGCTGATGCCTTGGCAGGATGTCTTATGGCTAAAACGATGAACGAATATATTTCATAAGTATGTTTTTGTAAAAGTCAAAGTTTTGTAAAATTTGCACGACTAAAAAAATATGAAAATTTCTTGTTTCTCTAAGACCTTTTAGAAAAGTCTTTTCTTTTATACTACTCAATAGAAACACTTTAAAATGATAGTTTACTTCATAGCTTTAAGTCTAGTCTAACCAAAACTTTTAAAGTAATCTTTATAAGTTTAAGTCATTTTTGGATCTATTTCAATGTAAATTTACAAACTTGCTCTTCAGCATATAACTCGCTGAATCTTAAAATAAGAAGACTAAGATTTTAGAAGTTGAGCATCTGTTTTTAAAATATTCTGTGCTAATACGTATTCTACATCGTTAGATAAATTTGTTTTTCAAACGAACGTGCGTATTGTATTCTAGGCAATTAAAGTGTTGGTGAAAAAATGTTATTTTGTTAGCGGAGAGTAACGAAGCGTGGCTCGGAATGGGTTTTCGCGTCGTTTCGTAAAAGCTTTGAGATTAGCTCTCGGATATTAGCATTGTTAGCCCAGCTGTGGGACGCCCATTGCTGCAGGGCAAGCACACGACCACGGTATAAATAAACATTTCTACAATAGGCCCAATTATGAAGGCGCCATCGTAAATTTAATAGCGACGTGAAAAATTTTCTCTTTATCGAATGCCTAAAGTGAAAACAAACGAAATAGTCTAATCAGCTATTATAATTACAATGGTGCCTTCATAATTGGGCCAATATAACAATATTTCGATGACCGCTAACGTGACCACGCAACGAATTGTAGAGCCATGAAAGATAATACGTATACCTCGATTCGGTACGTGACTAGGTGAAGTCAGATTTTGCATCTAGGAACTTCAATTTTAAATATCACTACATAGTATTAAACAAAGTTGCTTCCCTGTCTGTCTGTCTCTATGTATGCGTATATCTTTAAAACTACGAAACGGATTTTGATGCGGTTATAATAGATAGAGCAATTCAAGAGAAAGGTTTATGTGTATAATATGCCTGTGCAAAGCTCAAGCCGCCTAATATTCTATAGGTACGAGTACATTGAGGGGAATCAAAGTAGGGACCGACATTGACAACTGGCATTAAAACTGGATAATTATGATGGCTTAATCCTATGCTAGGGTTCTGGACTTCATTATTTTTATTATTTACTCGTACCATACTTTTCATTCTTTCATACTTTTCATAGATTAATTAATTTATTGTGCTATATATTGGACATGATTTAAAAAAAATATTACCTCGAAATTTTATTTTGAAGAGCTAAGTAAATTGTTGGTGAAATTAAATCCCACAGACTCCGCTGGCTCGGACACCTGGAACGGATGGGAGAGGATCGTGCCGTAAAGAAGGTTTATTTGGGCATGCCGGAAGGGCGAAGACCTGTTGGACGTCCCAAATACAGATGGAAAGATAAAGTGGCCGAAGAACTGCTGTAGATTGGAGTGCAAGACTGGCACCTACTAGCGCAGAATAGGGACTGGTGGCGGACCTTGGAATCGGAGGCCAAGACCCACTTTGGGTCGCTGTGCCAACAAAGATAGATAGGATACCACGAAATTAGTAACCCAACGTGCTATGGAATAGTTATGGAGTTTTTTCTTTGAATTCTTTGGAATTCATATAAAATTCTATCCATGTCGAAAAATAAGTACCTTTGAATAAATATTTATTTTTTGCAAAAAATAGCATGACCGACTTCACCCGTGTACAGAATTCGCGAATATTTCGCACGGATCGATGTAGCATTTTTCACATTATTGTTGATTCATCAAAAATGGCTCAGCCGATTTCGATAAAATTTAAATGGGACCAATTTCGAAGTATACTCTTTCCAATAAAAAAATAATTATTGAAATCGGACTACTATGAAACAAGCTATGCGTGGTTATGCATAAGAAAAATATATACGCGTCGAATTGTATACCTCCTCCGGTGGTTCGTCGGTCAAAAATCAAAAAAGAATGATCAAAATCGAACTACTCTATGAAAAGATATGCGCTTTCATTCATAAACAAATCTAAGTAGGTACGCGTCGACTAGATAACCTCCTGCGTTTCGTCAGTCATGAAGTAAAAACATATCTAGCATGGCACCAGCAGGTATAAGTCTAAATATTGACAATACAAGGTGGAAAGCCGGCGCACGCGACCAATCGAACTCAAGGTCGATGCCGGTGGAAAACTACAACAAAACATTATGAAAATTAATACAGGCTTTGTTTAGGACATTTATTTTATGCGGAGTGACTCAACTTGGGATGTATAATTCACACTTTGTTTTCGTTATAGGAAGAATGAGTTATTTTTGATGTAAAGTTGAAAAACAAAAGAGTATTAACCAACGCGCCAACAATATAAGTTAGTAGACATAAACACTTCACTTTGGTGGGAACGTCTGGATGCGAACTAGCTCAGTGTGGAGATCGTCGGGCTATACCTTGTAAAATATAGCTTGATACGCGAGACATTTTATTTTATTTATTTGGGATAACAAACAACAGCAAAATATACATTACAAGAAAACAATTAACATATACATTAATAAATGTGCCACCAAGTATATTATCCACCATTTACTAAATAGCAAATGTCTTCACTGGCGTGGTTTTCTACGTACATACATAAATATATTTCAGTAATCATTTTGAAGAAAAAGACATAGTTATTCTATTTTTAAACAAATATAAACCAAGTATTTCATTTTAAGTAAAGCTACCTACGAGTATCACAGCTTTTTAAATCTTACAATCACAATTGCTTGTCTCAATAAAATTAGACCCTAAATGGTAAGTACCTACCTAAGTCTATACTCACAGAATGGTTTTCTGCCAATGGAATTGCCTTGAATGCTGATAAGAGTGTGATCATGCAGTATCAGTCGCGTAAGGGCTTAAATAAAAATCCTGGTATACAAGAAAATATTTTTCTAGGTTACACCATTGATCATACTATTAGTCATTCGGCCCACATAGAAAAGTTATGTAAAAAAATTTCAAGTGCGAACTATGCATTGTTGAAATTAAGATCTCTGTTAGATAAAAAATCTATAATAGCTTTGTACTACGCTTATATTCAATCCAGAATTAGATACGCCATTACTGTGTGGGGTAATAGCGCAGACGTCCAAAAAGTACTAAAGGCGCAAAAAAAGGCCATCAGAATAATATTCGGACTGAAGAAGCGTTCTTCTGCTAGACCAGAGTTTAAAAAGAATAAAATTATGACTGTGATATCTCTATACATTTACAACTGTCTGATAGAAATGTATGATGAAATTGGCAAACTGGTAGTTACAAAAAATGAGAGACAAAAGCACAATTATAATCTCAGAAGCAATGATGACTGGTATATGCCACAAGTAAGGCTTACCAAAGCTAGAAAACAAGGCATCTATAACAAAATTGCTATGTTTAAAAAGCTACCAAAAGCTATAACTAAACTACATGCAAATGATTTTAAAAGGAAACTAAAGCAATTTTTCGAGATCAATCCTTTTTATTCCAAAAATGAATTTATGAGCATGCATCTTAGCGAATCTTCATTCTTGTGTGAAAAGGAATCTGATGTTAAGTAGAACGAAGAATAAAAAGAAAGTGTAATTACTTGTAATATTAATAGATAATTAATGAAATTTGACTTTAAATTGACTATTATATACTGGACATTTTTATTTTTATATTATTCTGTGCAATTTGTTTTCATTTAAATTTACTGATCGTTTTTATTATTAATTGACACTGACATTTATTTTCTTGTCATACGTTAAACTTTTGTATATTTTTTAGTAAATTTTATATTTTTTAACATTGACATCATTAGTTTATATTATCAGTTTAGGATTATATTTTCATTGTAGTTTATTTTATTTTTGCCAGACTGCTAAAATTTATATAATTATGATTTTCTTTTGATTGTAAATTTGACGTACCTAGTGTAACACACGTAGTTCTTTATAAGGTCAATAAAGTATTCTATTCTATTCTATTCTATTCTATTCTAAAAGTCGACTATCTACATTGAAGGTACGGATTAGGTCGGTTTGTCATGAGATTGCAGTTTAAAATAATTGTTTTTCGCAAAAAAATGGCTAAATTGACTTCCATCGTGTACAAAATTCAATTAGTTCGCTCAAATTGATGTATAAATTTTTTCCATTATTATTGGATTTTCAAAAAAAAAAAACCGGACAAGTGCGAGTCAGGCTCGCACACCGAGGGTTCCGTACAAATCCAGAAAATTTCACAAAATTGGGAAATATGTTGTTAAGTAAGTAAGTTCGTATAGGCCGGGTGGCTAGCCCTGGTGTCAGAGTTTTTAGGCCGCCTGAAGGCCTCTGACATGGCTAAACGGTTAAAACAACCGGGACCTACAATTTAACGTGTCATTTAATATGTTGTTAAAATCTCTATACTAAAACCATCGCCAAAAAAGTTTTATTTTTTCACTTTTCTCGTCATACATCGACAATTACACCTTGTTAAAATAATGAAAAACCTGTTTTAGCATGTGCTAATGAAGTTCTTTTAAATGATATCGCACATGATACTATTTACACACTTTGAATTTTGAACCCATATTTTGTGAATTTTGTGGCCCTATTTTTATTTGATTTAAATAAAATTGTACAGTTTTCAGTTTTTTTATTCATATATCATGTGTACTCTGAGACAATGCTTCTCGCCAAATTTAATTGTTCTATGTCAACGGGAAGTAACCTGTAGGTTTTGATTTTTGTGAGTGTCGAAATATGCGGTTTTTTATGACATAAACGTCTCTAACTTTTTTAAACGATAACTAAGAAGATTTTCTTTTATACGCCTGCAAGAGACCATAGATATACGTATACAGTTTAAATTTCAACTCGATATCTTTACGAGTCCCCGAGATAAAGAGTCTTGACATACACACAGACGGACAGACGGACAACAAAGTGATCTTATAAGGGTTCCGTTTTTACCATTTGAGGTACGGAACCCTAAAAAAAAAACATACAATCAAACACAGAACCTTCTCTTTTGTGGAAGTCAATAAAAAGTAGAATTTCATCAAACAAGAACTGAACCAGTACGAAATGATGCAACATACATAAATATAACGTCTCATATCGTCCTTTAAGCAATAATTTTAAACGTAAATAAGTAACATTAACTGGATATTGAAGTAAATGTTTACTGATGCAGTAGGATCCACTTGGAACCGCTTTTGTCCAGTTACAACCGGCTGCGTGATAAGAGCCGTGTCCTGAGCGGACCGAATTAGCTGCAATATCTATTCGATACATTATTGTTTGTATTGCCTGGCTGTTAGTGTATAGTCGAGGAGCTGGCACAAAGGAAACCACCACATTTAAAACTTTTATACTGTACTGTACCAGCCTTTTTAATTGTCCACTGCAGGACGTAGGAATACTCACGAAGGGTGATTGGGCCATATCCACCACGCTGACCTAGTACACATTGGATTCAAATACTCCTTCGAATTTATTTTACGGGCGTATGCAGGTTGCCTCACGATGTTTCCCTTCTCCGAAAATCTAGTGGTGTTAAATTCCAAGGAATTCATTGGTATCGGACCGGGAATTTAACCCAGGGTCTCACGATTGTTATTACCACTAGACCACTACGGCTTTAATCCCTAGACTTCCCATAGTCTAATACGAGTTTACTAGAATTCTACCAATACAATTTGTAAATGGGTCTACGATTGGTTGGCCAGTGGCTCCTGCACTATGCGTATCGCAGCGGACGCAAGGTGCATAAATCAAGTTATCTGCGCGCGCGCCGCATATCGACCAGTTACTGCGAACCGTGGGTCGAGAACCTGCTACCACCGTATTTACATATGCACTACGTACTTACGCAGCCATAGAATGAGAGCTAAAGTAATAGAAACCGTACTAAAATAACAAGAGACATCACTTTGTCCCATTTTAAATATGAAATTTAAAAGGTGTTAGACAAAGATGCACATACACCCGATTTTACGTTATTTCGAAGGGTTTCACAAACTAGCATTGAGCAAGTTTGTGAAACCCTTAGGCTGTCCAAATTCAAAAGTTAAAAAGTAGGAAGGTGAAATAATCAGTGATTTGAACCATCTGCTGAAACTAGGCGGTTCAATTTTCGGATCATAAAAAAGCCAAAGTTTAAACAAATTTTCAACCATTTCCATGACCTTCGATCACCTGTATCTGTAGGTGATGCCGACAGACATTACGTTTTTTTGTTCCACTCTCGCGTAACGTAAGCTGTACCAACAAAAACATTTCCATGTGAAATATAGCCAAGACCACAGTTCGTACTTTCAAAAAGTTGTGAGATCTTATGTAGAGCCAAGCTTCTAACTCTACACATCTTAACTCTACAAGTCCTTACTCCTCATACTCTACACGTTATTCAATATATGTGACTTGGCTGTTTCGTAACAACAAGAACTAAGTGAACAGTATAAAAGCAAAATTAACGAAATTGTTTTCTAGACTAGCTAAAAAACTTTAATAAAATGTCATATATTTAGGTTAAATCGTTTTCGAGTTATGAAGGGGTCAAAAGTGGCTCGAAATGGTTCGTGTAATATTACACACGTCGCGTCGCCAGCTTTTTCTTTGTTTTGGCTGGATACGCTTCCGCGTGTCTAATAACCAGATGAATAAGACAGCTGTAACGTAGTTTTTATTTAAGTAAAATTTAGCAATACTTCTATTACTTGTCATTCTTCTGAGTACGCAGCCGCTGTTCCACAGACACGCTGGGGTATAAACAATCACAATCCATACAGCATTAAATCTGGGGGTACGGTAGTGCCCCCGCCAAGACCAGCCAAGTGAAGCGCAAGAGCAATGCCTACCTTTTCTCGAAGTGGTTCACCGATTTTATGTACCCTCATAACTTATGTTTGGAGTATGCTAGATTAACAAAATTATCTGGATATCTGTCCATAATATACTTAGTAAGCATATAAAGTTTCAATTGCATAGCTTTTTTCGTTATTTCATTACTGCCTCACTGACGATGATTATCAAAACCCATTTACTTTCTGAAGCCATTATTTCCTGAAGTTTTAGAAAGCTTAATTCGGCATGTAGGCTAGTAATATTTTATACACATAAAACAGGAAAAAATATAAATTGAACTTGTATTCCCCTACCCCTTAAATTAGGGGATGAAAGTTTGTATGAGACATCCACAATTTTTTTATGCTAGAAGTGTCAAAATTGAAATAAAAACTTCTTGTTAGAATTATGATTTTAAAATGAAAATCTTGCCAGATGTTGTTTTTAAACTTTCGCGATTTGTACACATTATTATTATATACTACGGACTAATCGCGCATTAAAATTACGAGATAAATAAATACCTCATCATCGGTCGAAACGACGGGATGAGGTGTTTATTTATCTCGTAATTTAAGTGCGCGATTAGTCCCGTAGTATATAATAATAATTTTGCCAGATATTATAGAACATTTTAGCAACTTTTCCCCAATTTTTAAGAAAATTCCCCCTGTAGGAATCAAAAATCGCCGACAACAAAATAATATAACATACATAGAACCTGTGCACTGTGTGGTGTGTGCTAAGTTTCGTCGAGATTCGTTGAAAAATGCGACTTGTAGAAGAAAATCAACATCCAGACAAACTAAAGCAAAACCGTCGAATTAAAACGGAGACTACTTTTACTTCGTTCACTCCGTCAATGAAAGAAACCCTTTCCAATCCGAAGCATACACAATACCAACACGCTCACTCGGTTAATTACAATCAGTTTTTTTGGAATTGGGGAGGGCTAAGTTCAACAGTGGCCGTCTATGAAAGCTTTAGTGAGGTAAATTGGATTTTATTTCAATCAACGGGCCCCAAACTCAAAATGGCCGCTCTCTGGCAGCTCTTTACTACATTGTTTGTTATTGTAAACTGTAAACAGCTGAGTAACAACAGGATGACGATAAAGTTTGTTTGTTTGTTATTAATAGGGTTTCCGATACTCAAGTACCAATAAATGAACCAATCTGTTACAAATATTATAAAACATAGTAGACTACTTATTAGTAATAATTAGAGCGACCAAGCAGTAAAAAAAATATGCTATTTCCCGAAAATTCCACTGATACAAATAAATACTAACTTAGGAAAAAAAAATATTTTTCAATAAGTACCGAAAGAGATTATGCAAACATAAATCGAACTTAAGCCATCACATTGTCCAAGTATTCAATTATTTGCTGTATTTTTTCTTGGAAAGTGATTTTCCTATTATTTTCTTTCATAACAGTCTTCATTTAAAGCAATCTATATAATTATATAAAAGTGATTCACTGACTATCACGAAATCTCAAAAAGTACAAGTGCTATAAGTCTCAAATTTTACATGGGGGATCCTTTTAGGATATAGGTGCTCATTAAGAACGGATTTTGCGAAATTCAAGCCCTCATCATCATCATCATTTCAGCCATAGGACGTCCACTGCTGGACATAGGCCTCCCCTAATGATTTCCAATAAGACCGGTTGATAGCGGTTTGCATCCAGCGCGATCCTGCGGTCCTAATAAGGTCATCCGTCCACCTTGTGGGTGGACGTCCTACGCTGCGCTTGCCGGTACGTGGTCTCCACTCGAGAACTTTTCGACCCCATCGGTCATCAGTTCTCCGCGCTATGTGCCCTGCCCATTGCCACTTCAACTTGCCAATCCGCTGGGCTATTCAAGCCCTGAGTGGGTGAAATTGCGTGGTAAAGTTTGTATGGAGAGCGCGAATTCTTGGACTGACTGACTTGAAATTTGGCATAGACATGCTTAAACAAAATTGATTGATTACGTGTTTCGTATTTTTTTAATCGTATCGCCTATCTGGGTTAAAAAGAAAAAAAATCTATTTTCGGGACGAATGATTTCGACGTCGATGAATTGAAACTTTTTGGTGTATTTGATTGATTAATCTTAATTATGACAATTTATTTATTTTGTCAAAATGACATGGTTGAAATCCAGATTTATACCATTGAGTTAAGAAAATAGAGGAGGCGGCCACAGCTTTTATGTCACTTTTCCGCTCTCCTTTTTTTATAATAATAATGTTCCCATATTTCTTTGGTAAATTAATACTTACTACGTAGGTACTGCGAAAATAATCGGTTTAAAAGTAAGCATTTATTTAAGGTGAAGGTGGCAAAGTGCGCCTAGCGGATAAGTGCGCCTACCACAAATATCTTGAAAACTACCGATTGGATACTAGTAGGGACACTTTACATCGATGATACAAACTAAAACATAGTTCTTGGTGATAGTCACAGATGGCTCTAGTCATGTGAGTTTGAGACACGCGCCATTTTATTTTCACTGTCATTGCAAGTGGTAAGGAGAGATGACAGTGGAGTAATCGTCGTCATAAATCTCAAGAAATAGAGTTTTTATCGACATACGAGTGAGGTAAGTGCACAATTTAAATATTGTGCTTTGAGATTTTGACTTTATATCACGAATATCTAGTAAAATTTATATATTTTTTGCAAATTTAATATTCTGATCTCAAATTTTTATAGTTGGGGAAGTGCGCCATACTGACTTTTTATATGGCGCACTTCGCCGCAATCCAGAGGTTTGTAACCTTTTTAAACGTGTCTTTTTATAAGCTTTTATTTAACTTGCAATGTATGTTTGCTTGTTTGTATGGTCGGGTTATTATTATATTATTATTAATTCTTGATCCAATAAGAAGTGTGTGCTATTGTTGGAATTACTTCGAATCCTAATGTCATATGTTTATTTATCGTGTTTTATGAGGCTACCCTACATACATGCACACAACACACAATCACATTCAGTAAAAGTCACAATAATTAATTATTATTTACCTAATCATGATTTTTGTTTAAGATGGGGATCTATGTAAAAAAACTGAAGGTCCTTAATGGTCCAGAGAGGCTTTGAATGAAGCAGTCGAAGCTGTTCGATTAGGTAGGATGTCTGGGTATGCAGCCGCATCAACCTTTGCGATCCCAAGAAAGACTGTTATGGACCACGTCACAGGTCGAAGGGGCCAAAAGTCATCAAGTCTATGATGATTGGCGATACGATTCAGCCAACACTTCTCATCTATGATGGTCACAGTACACATGTATAAATGGCTGTAATCGAAAAAGCCTTATAACAACCATTTAATAGTTCCATTCCATGGTATTTATTCGTAAATAAATAAAAAAATATACTTGATACTCGATTATCAATATTTAGAAAAAAGGTTTACAGCCACTGATTTAAGATTGTATGGCGCACTTAGCCGAAATTTGGTTTGACATACATAGATTCTTCTAGAATGTGGCTATGAAGAAAAATTAAATGTTATGCGTTTCGTTGCTTGTTTTCTTATAATAATATGAGGCTGTTTTTATCCCTACGCTTCATTATTGCGTTTTACTAATACCAGGCGCACTTACCCGATTTGGCGGCAAAGTGCGCCTGGTATCATGTTTTCTTATTTTGTGCTAAAAATCATTATTTTAAGGTTCAGATTGCAATGACACGACATTTGTTGTAGTCGCAAAACATCATAGATCCATAAGATACCACGACAAGTGTCATTCGTAAACTAAAACACAAGTTATATTGCACCAAAGTCAACTATGCAAAAAATATGGCGCACTTTGCCCCGCTCACCTTACCTAAGAAAGTGCGGAAATTATATTGTCATTATGCATACCGATGCTTTTTAACCGACTTCAAAAAAGAAGTTTTTCAATTCAGCGGTATGTTTTTTGCGTATGTGAGTTACACGATTATTTGGACAATTATTATGAACCGATTTTGTTGATTTTTTCTTTGGTTGCTATATACATCATAGGTACTTTAGAGGTAGTTTCATTTGACGAACAGTTTTTTAGAAATCAAGAATAAACGAATTACATACCTAAATAATGTTGTGTATAGTGGTTCTATTCAGTTCATTAGTCGTTTTTGAAAAATCATCTTTATCAAAAAACACATCGATTCGAGCGAACTACATGAACTTTGTACCTATGAATTAAATCAGGTGAGCCTTATTTGGTGAAAAATAAACTATGTATGTAATGGCGGCCATATTGAGTCCTATCCGCCTTAGCCATAATTTGTAGGTATTTAGAGTCTACTTATTTATTTATCTATGATTAAAATGTGCCTTCACTGCAACCCTGCAACCCAATTTGATAGATTATAAAATATAAACTTCTAATGTTCTTTGCTCCTAATAAAACTGTTCACTTAGGGATTCATATTCGCGGCAACCAGGCGTCAACATCATAGTATCAAATTGCAAAAACGTGGTCCAGATTCTCTTTCAAGAATTACATCCTTCATATATGGCGACATAGAATTATTACACACCATGGCGACTCAGATCAAGTAAGAAGCATGGCGATCATTATCGTTTTGACATTCGAATGGGTGAATTTGGTTTGAAATGCAGAATCTCAGCATGGTATTATTGTGTCGATGGATTCTGGCCGCCTAAATCTTATCCTCCAACCAAAAAAAAACGTGGACGTGTCATGATCTCTCATGACTCAAAAACCTCTTGCTGAAATTTCAATCATTGGATCATCTGGTGATTCCAAATAGTGCAGATGTATTCCGGAAGATATTGGAAATACTGTAAATGAATGTGTTTTTTTTTTTCAAATACACTTTAAGTATAGTTTTAAAAATTACAATTCAGATAGGAAATGTAACCCGTTCTTTGTGAATACAGAGAATCAAAGAACCTGTTGATCCGGTGCCGGAGACAATGCTAATCGCCGCCCTGTAGAGCTTTTTCATAGTGTTGCTCCCCCTGGCTTGCTACATGAGTAGGATCACCAAAAATGCTGCTGCGCAACCTTCAACCTGCTTTCTTAGTTACGTAATATGAAAATAGCTTCAAAGCAACATGAGCAAAATTGATATATAATTATAGTTACCTACTGTACCAGCCTTTTTGAAAATATGAATTTCCACTCAAATTAAGCGTTCAATGCGGTTGGTTTACTTTGCGCACTTATTTACCATACTTAGATGAATTTTTCAATTACTGTACAAGGTCTGGTCCTATTACTTGGTCTTCTTTTAATTCCGGACAATAAGTAGATCCAGACATTTTGCCGAAAGTATACCAACATGATTTTTTTGCATATACGGGCGGTTTTTTTTGCCTTTTTAGTAAAACTTGTTCGTAATATTGTGTATATAATATGTAGCTTTGAATATCCCTGCATTAGTAAAGTAGGCAGCACTCTGTATGCACAATGTAGGTACATACTCTACAAATAATGAACCCTGAAATAATATCCCTCCTTTTTGGGCAGCCGTGTAAAAAGTAAACCCTTTCTGTCTGCCTTAGTATTGTCACACATACTTATTTTATGATTGTGTGCTCAGATAAAAAAGTTAGATAAACTACAATTTTATTCAATACGTCTATACTTATTGTTATCAAAAAAACTTAGTAGGTATTTAATTGAATTGTTCTAATAAAAAGTCAACGCTCCGAGATATCAACTATTATTAGCTAACTACCTCAATAACAACATCCCCCCCTTTACCCTCCCCCTTCAATAAACTACTAATGATTAGAACAACACGACTTGTACTAACTACACCCTTATCTAGGGCAAGTTTCATACTAACTATTACCTAATCCACTCAAATTGCGTAGAAACTATTGTGTAATCTGTTACGTGTAGTGACTATGATGAGAACTGTGACTGAAGTTGGCTGCAGATTGACCAACTTATTGTGCAGTTGGTGAAATTAACATACTAAAATTTTTTAAGGGTCTCTGTTGGTTTTGCTTAGATAATACAACAGTGTCGCCATGGAAACTGCAACTGAAGTTCGCTGTACAGCAACCAGCTTATTAGAAAGTTGCTAAAATACAAGCACTAAAGATTTTCGTACAACATCTGTCAAGTTAACTTAAACAATGCGATGGTGTCGCTCTCACCCGACTACACAGTTAACTCGGTAAGTCTTTTAGTTTATCTGTGAGTGGCCCTCACCTACATAGAGGTCGTAGAGTTTACACCTAGTAACTGATATGTAAACTGTGGCACCATTAGGTGTTATGTGCTTATGTATGTTTCGAAATCGAAAGAAGTGAATAATTCAAAATAGACTGCGTTTATACCAAATTACGTAACGTTTATGAGTTATTACCTACCTGTTACTGGCCAATGAATATTTAGTGAATATTGTTAGGCAGTTTATGAATGACACGATAGATTTTTCGATAGGTTTATAATACGACGATTTTAGTCACAACACCATTACTGCTAGACATAGACCTAAACCACAGTAAAGTTGGAAGCGGCTTGCATCCAGCGCGATCTTGATGAGGTCATGTCCATCTTCTGGGTGGAGGTCCTATGCTACACTTGACGGTATACGTGGTTTCCACTTGAGAAGTTCTCGTCTCGACCCCATCGGTCATCAGTCCTAGACACTATGGCCTGCCCCATCTTTAACCGACGAAACGGAGAAGGTTATCAAGTCGGCGCGTGTTTTTTATTTATTTATAAACAACACGCATAACTATTTATAGAGTAGTTTACTGTACCAGCCTTTTTAACAGTCCACTGCAGGACGTAGGCCTACCCACGAAGGGTGATTGGGCCATATCCACCACGCTGGCCCAGTGCGGGTTGGTGGATTCACATACGCCATTGAGTTTCTTCTACGGTCGTATGCAGGTTACCTCACGATGTTTTCCTTCACCGGAAAGCCAATGATGTGAAATTCCGTACATAAGTTCCAAATAAACTCATTGGTACGGGATCGGGATTTGAACCCACGACCTCACAATTGCAGGTCGGGAGTTAGTACCACTAGACTACCACTGCTTTAACGGAGTAGTTAATTTTAGTAAAATTATGTCACACACAGTGGTAAAACTCAAAACATGAGTTGCTGGGCCTGTAATAATTATAAAAAATTGTGCAGCTTTTCAAAAGCGTCTGATATTTTTCGTGTTTCGTTATATTTTTTTACATAATATAAATTTATGTCAGACTTGAGCTAGGTTTGAGAACATCACCCTTTATAGTAATTGTTTTGTAGGTTTCCGAAAAGTCAACAATAACTTAAGAGTGTCATACATCGATTCGAGCGAACTCGAATTTCTATAGGGGAGGCCTACGTTCAGCAGCGGACGTCTTACGACTGATGAACCGGAGTGTAAAATCTTTAAGCCTATGACTATCAAAGTTGATCTCAAGCCAAAATCGAAATAGCCCATTAACCGGCAATAACTTGGCGCGACATTGTCAATGAGAAAACAATTAAATCTCATATTGAGAGACCTTTCTTCGGCGACCTTATTGTTTCTCTTCCGTTTTTAAAGAAATTTAATTTAACTCCTGGCACAGTGTCATTGCTTACACTTACACTAGTTTTTACGTGCGGCTCCGCCCGCAGTCACAAAAGTCAGCAAAAAATCTTCTTAAAATTAACTAAATAAAAGGTTTTTGAAAAATTTGTGGATTAATACAAAAATAGACGCGATTTTTAGCGAGGTACATTTGGCGAAACCAGAGGCTCCACGTCACTCAGAGTTGCCAGAGTGGCTCCACGCTCTACGTCCGCTCCATACTGATTGTATATTATTATTGACCCCCTCGAAAATTTCAGTCTGCTACCGCGCCTGTACTCAAATCAAATCCAATCCAAACTTAGTAATAGGGTCCCGTTTTTACCCTTTGGGTTGAAGAAGTTGCCGGAGCGATTAAAAAGTTAAAAACAGATAAAAGCCCTGGCTCTAACAGTATAACACACGAGGCAATACAACTGGCTTGTAATTAACTGACTCTACCATTAACCTTATTGTTCAACCGTATAATGAAAACCATCGAAACACCCTCTCAGTGATCTGAGTCAAATATCACATTGATTTACAAGAAAGGCAACCCGACCCACACGATATAAGCAACTACAGGCCAATAAGCTTATTACCAACCAATTATTTTCTTCGCTTATAAATTAAAGAATAAGCATTCCACTGGAAGAAGAACAGCCTATAGAACAAGCGGGCTTTAGAAAAGGATTCTCGACCATGGATCATATTCACGTTTTAGAATTTGTCATTGGAAAATACCAAGAACGACATCAAGAACTCTATTTCGCTTTCATAGATTATAAAAAAGCATTCGACACCGTATCACATGCAAGCATCTGGGAAACACTGAAAGAACATGGAGTCAAAGATATATATATATATATGTATATATATACAGGTAATTAAAAACATTTACAACAGTAACTCAAGTAGAGTCAAATTGGATAAAATTGGCCCAAGCTTTCCCATAAACAGAGGGGTAAGACAGGGCGATTCAATAAGTCCGATAATATTTATATCCATATTGGAATCAGTAATAAGGAAACTAGACTGGAAACATTACGGACTAAATATTGATGTAAAATATCTTAACCACCTCCGGTTCGCTGACGATTTGGTGTTATTGTCAGAATCAGGAAAATAACTACAAGCTATGATACACTATCTAAACGAAGTTAGCATAAAAGTCAGCTTAGAAATGAATCTGACCAAAACAATGGTAACAAACAGTTCAGAAACCAAAAACGAAGTACTCGTTTATACCGACAAATACAATTACTTGGGAAAACAAATAGGCCTTAACAGAAAAAGTAACTACTTAGAAGTAGAACGTAAAATACAAAACACTTGGAACAAATACTGGAGTATGAAGGAAATATTTAAAAGCGACATGGCAGTAGAGATAAAAACCAAATTGATGAATACATGTCTCCTGCCAAGTCTAACTTATGCCTGTCAAACTTGGAAATATACCGAAAAGGTAAAAAATAAAATCATCAGCTGTCAACGCGAATTGGAGCGCAGTATGCTCAATATTAAAATATCCAAAAAATAAGACACACGAAAATAAGAAATATTTCTAAAGCCACGGACGCTCTACGCTACGCCGAGAAACAAAAATGAAAATGGGCGGAACATGTCGCGCGGTCGCAAGACGAGAGATGGACAAAGAAAATTACATTGTGGAAAGGAACAGGCGGCAAACGCTACAGAGGAAGACCTTATGCGAGGTGGCATGACGACATTATTAAGACAGCGGGCACAAAATGGCTACAAGTGGCCAAAGATAGGGACAAATGGGCTTCTTTGGAGGAGGCCTTCACCCATAAGGGGTTCTTGCAAAATAGTTAATAAATAATAATCTTTATTGACACCAAAATACATGACATATACAAAGATGTGTTAGCACCCGGACAAGAAATTCTGATTTCCGGATGCTAACGTCTTCTAACGTGTTAACTAAAATTTAATTTTTAATTAAAAGAAAACTGATATTGATTACTAAAATTAAAATTAAATAAAAAAAATACATCGAATTAATGTGATAAGTATACAATGCCAAGAGATTGGCAAGAGATAACATAATAATTAGATTAATTATATAACTAACTATGTAGACCAAGGAAAATTAATATGTACTTCATAAACATAGATATTACATACTAATAAATAAAATAAAATAAAGATAAAAAAACTTAGATACTTAAAAATATTACATAATATAGCTAAGATAGTCAATCAAAACGTAATAAAGGTAAATAGAAATGTAGACACAGAGAAACAACAGAAATATTATATACTCGTATTAGATAATAAGTAATAGATAAGTTTTTTTTAAGATAGGTAATAATAATTAGCGTAACTTAGCATATCTAATATAAAGTTGTACCATCTTTCTATTTTCGCTTTGTACATTGCAAGAAATTAAAAGTAAACTATTATATTTTATTTTTACCCTTTGGGTACGGAACCCTAGGAACCCTAAAAATCAAGTACCATTTTCATGAAGGTACATAAATTAACTAGTATTTAGTAACTAGCTGCGCCCCACGGTTTTACCCGCGTTAGCCCGAGATAAAAAGTAGCCTATGTGTTAATCCAAGGTCTAAGCTACCTTCATACCGAATTTCATCCAAATTAATTCAGCCGTTTGTACGTGAAAGAGTAACAAACATCCATACATACCCACAAACTTTCGCGTTTATAATATTGGTAGGACATCGACGTAGTTTTTTCATGATTACTTGATTTGTAACAGGAAAGCTAGTAATCATGAAAAAACATGATAAGACTAACCTCTCCACACACACATAAAGTAAAAGGCTCCCTCACAAAAATAAAAATAAAAGCCAGCATGTACCTTGTGCCTAACTGGTGACTGATATCGCATTCAATCAAGCATCAAGCTATCAAGCCATCAAGCCGAGCCAATCTGTCACAGAATCCGCACCAGATATCGCCATTGTATTAGAACCACTCTTGATACTTTTAATTTGATTTTATTTAGGCACGCTACATGGCCGATAGCAATGGAAAACTGCTTCAATTCAAAATTAACCATAATAACAATGAACTAGAGTTTAATTTCAACTGCGGTGGGTAATCTAGGTATCCTTGATAAGGGCGTCGACCTACGATTGCAGTTGCATATTATTATGCTACAGAGTGTAAATCGTTTTGTATGTGTGTTGTGTTACATTGATAGTTACGCCTCAAAATTATCATTATTATTTATAGCCATTGAAGGTCCAGTGATTAAATAAATTTACAGAAAATGTTTTAAAAGGACTAGTTGGACATGGCTTGAATGCAGTGTCAATATAGTTTAGATTTTACTTTATACTTCTGATAAAAGGGACGATGCAAAAATATATCTAGTTTAGGCCATTACGTGGAATAGTATTCAATTATTTGCTTTACATTTGTTTTGGAAAATAATTTTCCTATTATTTTGTTTCATATATTCCTTTAATGGAGTTTTATATTTTCGAAAATCTTATTAGATACCTTTTGACGTTGCTTGTATGATGGGATAGCAATGGCGGCATTAAACAAAATTAAATTAGAAAATATGAAATTCCATCCAAATTAAGCATCAAATGCGATTGTTTTACTCTGCGTATTTATTTATCATATTTTAATAGATTTCTTGAATGTAAACATTCACATTAAAATTAGTTTTAATTTATTTATGAAATACTAGCGGCTCGTCCCGGCTTCGCACGTGGAAATAGGTTTATGTAGCCTATGTTACTCAAAGTGAATGTAGCTTTCCAATGGCGAAAGAATTTTTGAAATCGGCACAGTAGTTTTCGAGTTTATTTATGACAAACATACACACACGAACACACACACACACACACACACACACACAAAAATACAAACTTTTCCTCTTTATATTACTAGCTTTTGCCCGCGGCTCCGCCCGCGTGACATTTGTGCTATCCCACAGGAACCTGTTATTTTTTCGGGATAAAAAGTAGCCTGTGTCACTTTCCGGCCCTTGAACTATATCCATGCCAAAAATCACGTCAATCCGTTGCTCCGTTGCTGCGTGAAAGAGGAACAAACCAACAAATCAACAAACTTTTCGGATTTATAATATTAGTATGATATAGGTAATATGTAGATGTAGATAAATATTATTTAGACTAGTGTAGAAGTGTAGATAGCGTAGATTTCAAGATCTCTTACTACTTTGATTTGGAGGTTACAGCACCAAATTTGGCACACAGACACGTGGATCAATTATAAATATAATCTATATTAAAAAGCCATTAAAAATAATCTAGTTTCTAAATTAAACAAAATGGTGTTAATTAGGAAGAATATTTACTGTGCGGAAGTAAGTATCAGTAATGGCTTTTTAATCTAGAGTTAGAGTTGCCCCATTTTGTGGAGAACCAATATTAACATAGGTATTTGTGGTAAATGAGTTTGAGACATTACCAAGCTCAGGCCACGTAGATTGGCGAAATTGGCTTAAAAGATTAACAATTGTTAAAAGTTAAAGTCCACTTTGAATGCACGGAACACGCACAGATAACTCGCATGATCGATTGGGTCAAAAAGTTCTCAAGTGGACACCACGTACCAGAAGGCGCAACGTAGGACGTCCATCCACAAGGTGAACGTTCAAGACCTCATCTTATTTACAACCTCTCTTATCTATTAGGGAGACCTATGTTCAGCATGGACTTCCTATAACGGAAACGACGACGACGTCTGTTATTAGTATTTAAATGAAACATGCTCAATGGTTTCCCGGGAAAGTAATAGGTTTGTAATTTCTATTTCGATTTCTACTCATAATTGTAGAAGGTATACCATCAGAACTGGTCTTGCCACACTGCTGTATAACTTATAAGCCAGTACATGTACGTAACATCCTCTGCGCTCTTTGACTTTACCTCGACTCCTGGCCATCCGCCAACAACACATTATTTTCACTTGCGCTTATAGGGATGTGCTACGGCTGACAAAAAACATCGATAAAAAGCACCTCGTCGGTCAAATCACGAGAAGGCGTACTGTACTGTACCAGCCTCATTAATAGTCCACTGCAGGACGTAGGCCTACCCACGAAGGGTGATGGGCCATATCCACCACGCTGGCCCAGTGCGGGTTGTTAGATTCACATACGCCATCGAATTTCTTCTAAGGACGTACGCAGGTTGCCTCACGATGTTTTCCTTCACCGAAAAGCCAGTGATGTGAAATTCCGTACATAAATTCCAAAGTACTCATTGGTACGGGACCGGTGATTCGTACCCACGACCTCACGATTGTAAGGCGGGTGTCACTACCTCATGACCACCACGGCTATAGGGCGTATCTGAACCATATTTTTAGGAGAGTTTAATAGTAGTTTTAATAAAATGCATGGTTATGTAGACTCGTAACATCTCACTTAAAAATGTTTATAGACACCCTAAAATGACCTAGAAATTAAAAGATTTCAGTTACATGCTTATATTATTATGCACTTACATAAGTAGATACATTAAAAAACGTTAGAAATAACGTTTGCTTAATCAACATTAAAATCGCGAAAAATCATCAAAAGTAAATAGCTGTTCCATAAAAAAATAAGGTACCTACGTATGGTATTGATGATGAGCTGATTTTTAATCCATTATTTGGAACCATTATACAAGTGATTTATATGAGGAATACCTAGTATGTAAATGAAATCTTTTTAACCTAGTACATGGCAAGCTGACAGCCTAACTAAAGTGTAATAAAAGAAAATTAAATGTTTAAAACTACACAAAAAACTGATAGTTTTCACTAAATAATTTTAATATAGTTATTATAATTCACTACTTGCTTGTTTCGCTACTTTACAGATAAGCAATCAATTTAATCGATATGACCACCCAAGATGAAATAAAATCCATTCTACTTTAAAACATACTTATCGATAGTTTGTCCCCTCACTAGGCTTGCGTTATGTCATTGAACTGTGGAGCAATTACCTAATCGTCACAACACTAATGCACCTATCAGTACATAAATAAATTATATAATAAAGAATAATCTGCTTGTTTTTAAACTTTTTAAGATTATATTTTAGTCGCCATTAAAAGGTCGTGGAGGATTAGTAGAAGAATCTTGGCAAGTTTTTTAGTAGTAGTTGCGGTAATTTTGGGTTTTAATGGTTTATTTACTTGTTTATTGCGTTATTTAAATAGTTATCATCATCATCATTTCATTCGTAGGTCGTTTGCTATTGGACAGTCCATTCAGGACTACTAAGATCGGTTGAAAGGTTAGAAATTCGAATACTAAATAGGCACGGTACTGAGTAAAAAAAATAATAATATAATAGGTATTTTTTTTCTTTTGTCAATCAAACGACAAATGACAAAGATAAACCTTGTCAAAGTTTGGGAGTGGGGGTCGTGACGTCACCTATTTTATAGAAGCAAAGAAGATAATAATATAATGACAGAAGTCTATACATTTCTATGGCACTTGTGACGTCACGCGGAACTTTGACGGACTATATATTTTATCTGCATCAATTTTTGTTTAATCGACAAAAGAAAAATGAGTCTAATATTTTCACAGAGCTATTACAACTAGAGAGATGGCGCTGTTGTCGCTTGAGGCAATTCTTAACCACAAAAATGTATGGAAAATCTTGCCCATAGCTGTCAAAACTGTCAAATATGAATTGGACTTTGACACTACTGAGAGAAAAATCACGGTAACTAGCTACTGAATCGAGATATTTTTCATGTCTCTTTCTAACTCATGTCATATTATATCATTGCATCTCTTTCTTTCTTTTCTCGATCGACCACATTATCCTTCTGGTATCTCTGTGAATATTTTTGAGTTGCTCTGACAGACTAATTACTTATAGTTTCAAGTGTTATGAGAAATAGAGCCAGCGTTTGACCACATCTCTCTTTTAAAAATGGTAAGCAGAGATGTGGTCTGGAATATAGCACGATTACCGAGAAGAAAGTAATGTGCTTAAAAGATTCGAAGATGCCAACAAACAAACAAACAACAACACTTTATTAGACAACCACATTACATAAAAAACAGATTATAAGGACAAAAACAAAACAATAGGTCTCTAATTGGCGGCCTTATCGCTTTAAGCGATTTCTTCCAGGCAACCAACTGCGAGACTGTATTTGAGAAATGGGAAACAATGTAAGGCAACGAGTTTTACATTTATTTTTCCAGATATTTTATTTTCAGTGTCAAAAATGTGTAGTTTCCTCGTTTCTAGCTATTTCTAGAAAATGTATTTAAAGTGGTTTAACGAGCGTCTAATTTTATTTGCTATTACGAATCTACATACAATATAACTTTTATTTACTGTTAACACTGAAGTAGTTTTATCCATTTTGATGACCATAAAATTAAAATCTATTATTTCTTTCTATACGATGGATATATTCTGGGATAAAGACCTAGTTTTAATATCACCGATATAGCAAATATAAAATCAAATCCAAACATTCTGTCGATAGCAAGTGATCTTTTCCTCTCTCTCTCTCTTTCTCTGCTCAACTCAAGCAGTATATATAGGTATTATGATCAAAATACTCAATTTTTTACATAATAGATTATACAAATGTGTGATGCCGAGTGCGTGCGATGCGTACGTGCAATTTGGCGCACGCGCACGTTGCGGCAGGTCAACACACTGCAATCAGCAGATAGGCCAGCACTGGCAGTCGGCGACGTATTCATATATACGTGGAGAAGACGATCGTGAAGCAGTATTTTACAATTATATGATCAAACGAACTTACCTTGGAAGTGAAGTTCGATCTTAATTTTTCCGAATGATGCGGAGAGGCATGGTTTGTTTGATAGCCTCGCCAACAACTGAAAATCCTCTGCAAATCCCCATCGGAGCCTATTCACCAAAATTGCAAAATATCAACCAAAAATGTAAAAAAGCTGCCAAAAGAAAATGTTCATGATCGAACCATACATTTAAATGAATTCCTTACTACACTCGGGCCTAGGACGGTAGTAGACGTAGTTACGAGTACAACAATCACGTTTCTGCTATGGAAGCCCCCCTTATATATCGAATATATCGAGAGAGAGCGTAGAACGTTGGCAGTTAGAAGTAATATGTTGGTCCGCAGATTCGCGCGATGTACAGTACCAGTAAAAATAGCGCTTTTTAAAGCTTACTGTCAGACGTTTTATACGTGCAGTTTGTGGGTCAACTACGAGTATACGCAAAAGACGATCGGTGCACTACGCGTGCAGTATAACAATGCGTTTAGGATGCTGCTGGGTTTGCCTTGGCGCTGCAGTGCATCGGGCATGTTCGCGGATGCTCGAGTGGATAGTTTTCATGCCATAATGCGCAAACGAGCTGCATCACTGTTAAGCCGCATCCGTAGCAGCACCAGCAGCATTATACGCGTTATAGCCGATCGTTTTGACTGCCCTCTTGTCAACCATGCAGTCCAGCAGCATGTACATAAAAATATTTCAGCTCTGTTTTAATTTGTATTCATGACATAGTATATAATCAAATTTTTTTTTTTAGTTGGATTGACATTTTGTAGGATTGATTTGTTTATATTATGTACTATTTAGACTAATGAATATTTGTTTTTGATTTTTATTTAATTCTTAATTGTATTGGAAACGTATGGACTCTGTCTGAAGTAAATGAATAATTACCTATTTATTTTTGGAGTAAATATACAACTAAAAATTACCTAAGTATTTGAACTGTCTAGCTGTTACCGTGATTAATTTCGAGCAAAAACGCTTAAACATTTATGTTTGCTGTATCGGAGCCCCCTTAAATGTTTATTTTTTCTATTTTTATTATTTGTTGTTATAGCGGCAACAGAAATACGGAACCCTAAAAAGCACATTTTGCTTACGCCCTATCGTTATTTAGCTTTTCTTTATTCCTGCGTAGCGTTCTACTTCGATATCACATAAGAAAATTAGTTAATACGTCGAAAGATCTAGAGCGAAGAAGAAAATGTAGAAACATACAACATTGTTTTTAAGAACATTGTGAAATACTAAAAGTAAGTTCTTCTACCCGTTCTTTGCGCGGTAATACAATATGTCAATGCTCCATTTACAATATATTTTACATTGAACATTGCAAGTGTTGTACATTATTCGATACGTTAAGTGCTGAGTGAAGTCATTCAGGAAATGTTTTACAGAATTATTTTAGCTTTAAAATTCTATTGGCAGTTTTAAAACGTTTAGCACGTTGTCTTTATCGTTCAATATGTTTTAACCTTTTAGTATTTAAGTATTATCTCGTATATTTTTAATTTGCCTGTCTAAAGCTGCCTATATGTTAGGTACAGCTATACAGGTTGTTTTCGCAGAGTGAAGGGCTTTTCAAATTATATTGTACCTACTAACTAAGTATGAACAACTTTTACAGTACGACGAAATCGCGAAAAAAAAATCTTTTTCAAGCAAAAACTTATTGGAATTTTCACGATTTTAAGGCTAACCTATCCTATAGTGAAAACTATCCGTAATGATAAGCACAATGATATCCTAGATTTTCTACAATATGTTCGTCGTCTAGATCTAGAGAACAACACTAGTTCTTCATCTAGTTTGAAAAACATGCACTTTTGTACAAACTTTTCTTATTTTTTTTTTTAATTTATTCGCCATTTTTCGGTCAGACTACCTTAAAGACCATACCGCCGTATATATTCTCATTGACTTTTCTTCTTCTTAGTAAAGCAGTGGAGACTTTATTAGAAGCTAGAAGCTTTGTTGGAGTTTTGAAGACAACACGAAAATATATGTTTTACCACATTATACTACTTGCCTACTCTCATGTACGTATTTCATGCTATTAATAAATGAAACACCACAACTTTTACACTATTGATTGATTTTGAGAAACCTTTATTAACATAATAAAATTACAATGTTTTGTAAAGCTTAGCGTTAACTAACTAAGTTACAATTTACCACAATATTACAGTGTTTTGTAGGCTAATGTCACCTTTTAAAACTTGTATCTAAACAATAAGTTATGAATTTACCAAAGTTCTCATTAAGTCACAAGTAGTGGGTAGATAGGAAATAAATTATAATTTTTGTTACGTATTACTTTGCGATTTCGTACGTTTACAACATGACCAAGATTACGGGTTACATAGCATAATTAAAATTATAAAATGTAATTATTATAATTAGGAAAGACAAATAAAATTATGACAATAAATATTGTTGACTACCTTATAGCGAAATACTCCATACTAAATCATTATAGATTGGGATAAATTACACCATATAAATATAGAAGCAATTAACTTATTATTTAACGGCTCATAATTGTACTTAAAGATTCAAAAAAGTATGCTATCCAATATTTTAAAATAGTTTGTAGGCAGTGTCAGGCGAGTAGTGTTTAACCATAGTGTAATTGAGGGTCTGTTAACCAGCTGTTATTGCTTGCGACGGCTAGTGAGCACGTAGGGCAAATCAACAGGTTAACTTTAACCGACGTTTTAGTCATTCTGTGAACAGAGCTAACTTGTGCTCGACGGCCGTCAGTCGAACAAAAGATAGTGATGTGGTAGTTTATATTTTTTGTATTTATCGATGTACGATAGATCTGAACTTCTAGTTCGCCCGAGTGAGCTAATTAGAGCATTTGAGTGTTCTTGATTTAATTTAAAATAAAAGTTTTTAGTAATTTTTAAAATAAATTCTTTTAGGGTTGGGAATTTAATTTTTTTGTGAAGTTTATGGAGATTATATCTGAATGGGGTGTTATAACATATCTTAAGGGCTTTGTTTTGTATGACTTGAATTTTGATGTAATTTGCTTCACAAGTAGTGTTCCATACCGGAGCCGCATATGTGAGACAGGGCCTGATTAAGGTCGTATAAATGCGTAATTTGGATTTTGAGCTCAAGTTTGTTTTTCTATTGAAGATGGGTCCTAATGCTCCCATTGCTTTTAGTGCTTTCTTCCTGGTATGCTCGACATGACGAGACCAATTGATTTTATTGTCTAGCACTACACCAAGGTATTTTACACTGGGGCTCCAGTCAATGTTGTGGTTATTAATCTTTATTCGCCTACGAGGAATTTTACGAGATCTTGAAAAAAGGATAGCTTCTGTTTTAGCCTCATTTAATTTAAGTTTCCAATTATTGAAAAATTCCTGCAAGCTTTGTATGGATAACTGTAATCTACTAATGATGAGGTCAACATCTTTCGAGGACGTTAGCGAGGCGGTATCATCTGCAAAACATGCCAACTTGGTGCGGGTTTGGATGGGAATATCATTAATATAGTGAATGAAAAGGCGAGGCCCAAGTACTGAGCCTTGCGGCACGCCTGCTGGTATGTTGCGAGGCTCAGAGAGGGTGTTGTTCACACTAACTGAGAATTGACGGTCAGTTAAGTTAGATGAAATTAATTTAACTAAGGCAATGTTCATATCACTGACGTAAAGTTTATGTATTAGGCCTGAGTGCCAAACGGTATCAAACGCCTTTTCAATATCGAGTAGGAACATCCCTGTCGACTCATTGAGATTCAAGTGATGAGCAATGTGTTCCGTCACTCTCATGTACGTATTTCATGCTATTAATAAATGAAACACCACAACTTTTACACTATTAAAACAGATGAAAACAGGTTTTAGAAAATAATAAATACACGATTTTCCCGCGTTTCCGTCAAAACTCCTTGCACAAACAATGTAAAACTAGAATTTCCATCCTGTCCTCGAATATTTTCTTTATGCATAATAAGTGAAAGTTGTTTATTGCAAATTAAAACTAGAATTTCCATACTTTTCTTTTTATATTACCACAGAAAAGAACTACAATTATTACCATGATAATTATAGGAGAATGCAGATACAAAATAATAGGGCAGTAAATAGATTGTATTAAATTGATACATAAAAAATATAAAGAAACAATAGGTGTTGTTTACACGCAGCATGACCCAGTTACTCACAGGAAACCATGGGATCATAAACATAAATTAATTTATTTAATTATACCTAACATATCGCATAATTACGCTCCGCTGGCATAAACAAGCTTCCATCAAAATTGGCTTAGCACCTTTTCAAAATAACTCTTTCTGTAATCAGCATGAAGATTCAAACAATATTCCGTATTATTTAATGAGATATGGTACTAAATTGAGTAGCAAATGTTGGAGAACCTTTTCGAAATGAAATAATTTGAAAAGCGTTTCGAAATGTGAAGTATTAAATATTTTTTTGAATAGTGACAAGGTTCTACAATAGGTAGAGACGTTTTATTGGTAGCTCACCACGTGTATTATTATCAACTATTTTAAAACCATGTTTTTGTTTTAAAATTGGGTCATGAAGGATATCGGTATTTTTCAACGAGATAAATGTTATTGCGATTTAAGACAGGTCTATTTTTGTTTGAGAAGATAAATATTTGTTTACTTGCTAGCTGAAGTGAAGGAGACAAATTGAATAGAAAAATATTTAGTGATAAAGAATTTGCGTGTTTTGATTGGTGTATTTTTTTCGGTGTAGCCTACCTGTTACTGCTTTAATAGTAGATTGTATCATATGGGAGCAAAATAATATTTTAAAATATATTTTTACGGCGAGGGCGCTTTTTTGAATCCAGAGCGAAGTGAGGGATTCGAAGGACGTCGCCCGAGCCAAAAATATATTTTGCGCCCGAGTGGTACACTAAACTTTTCATCACCTCTATGAGAAAATAAAAGGCGCCTCATATTTCATTGTAATATTATTATTTAATAAAACGTAGAGTAACAACTAAATTGAAATTAAATGGTATCTTATAATAAAACAAATAAAAACTTATATTTACATTCTTTTCATTCATTTTCTTGGCGCTGAACACTAACATTACAAATACTTCCAATTTCAAAAAGTGCGCGGCAAAGATCATTCCGTCGCAATTATTTGTGCCAAATTCAAAAAGTGCGCGTCAAAGATAATTCCAGCACACTTCTAAAGTTCCTTATAGGAAACACCAAATTCGAATAGATGTGATGAACAATATATTTTCTAGCTTTTACTTATGGCCAGAATAGTAAAGAATTTTTAATTTATTACTAAGTATTTTAATGATATGACCAGTGTTACTTATAAATGATTTTCTGGACAGGAAAAAATCGTTGACATTTAGACTTGATTCGTAAAAATCTTGCTAATGCTAATTAGTATATCAAAAGATAAAATCATATTTTTAAAATGTTCTTCCAAGTAAAAAATAATAATTCAGAACCCCTAAGAACTATCTCTTTACATTTTAAATAACAGTTAAACCATAAACGCCAATAATACGCGGTAGGTACCTAGAAGATGGACAGATCACGCTGATGCAAGCCACTCCCAACCGATCTTATTGGATATGAGATACGAGTATGATGTGGGGAGCCCATGTTCAGCTGTTGTTAACGACCACAGCTGAACATGGGCTCCATATGTAAGTACATTCAGACTTACAGACACCCAAGTCGAACGTATATGTGGTATAACACCCCTCGTTTTCGGGGTCGAAAGCTTTTCTACGTGAAAATAGAGCGTTCCGTGAACTAATTTATTTTCTATACGTCTTACCGATGCGAATTGTTTTTAACAACCACCTCAGAGAAAATAAAAAAATCAAGAGAGAATGTGGTGAACAAACAAGTTAGGCCGATCAAAACTACGCCTCGCCGTGTAAAGACAATTACACACACATCAACGTACAAGGAAACTACGCCTTGGTTTGTCAGTCGAAATATGGCGGCGCAGCAGTGACGCACTCACACATATATAAAAAACCGGCTTCACTTGACTGTTCAACGATGTTCCCTCTTGATTTTTTTATTTGCTCTGAGACAACCACAAATTTATTGAGATTTACATTTTCTACATAATTTCGGGAAACGATGTAAACAACTCGTTTCTAGGGAAAATTACACGGATCAGCTTTTAATAAGTCTACTGTTGAACATAGGTCTACCCTTGAAGAGCGATTGGGACAATACAAAACAACAAGACAAGACTACATTGTCACCACAAAAAGGAATAATTAAAGTCGAATCCCGAGTAAATAGGTATCTTCTAGGTAAGCGTGGATATCTGCTTAACATCAGGCAGTATGTACCTGTACCAGCCTTTTTAATAGTCCACTGCAGGACGTAGGCCTACCCACGAAGGGTGTTGGGCCATATCCACCACGCTGGCCCAGTGCGGGTTGGTGGATTCACATACGCCATCGAATTTCTTCTACGGACGTATGCAGGTTGCCTCACGATGTTTTCCTTCACCGAAAAGCCAATAGTGTGAAATTCCGTACATAAGTTCCAAAGAAACTAATTGGTACGGGATCGGGATTTGAACCCACGACCTCACGATTGCAGGTCGGGTGTTACTACCACTAGACCACCACGACTCAAAAGTAGCAGTAGTAGTCAAACGCAAACCTATAAGAAATAAAACAAGTCAGAAGAGAAGCACTTATTCGGCAGCCTTATCACTAAGAGCGATCTCTACCACCACGGCGTAACGTAACGTAGGTATCCCAGTTGCGTTAACGGGTGGTAGATTCACATATCTCACTTTTTTCTGATTTAGAATGTTTTTTCACAATATTTTCCTTTACTGTAAAGTTTTGGATATACAAAAAAAAGGGTACACACGAGACAGGGATTTGAACCCACGACCTCATGATCTTAAGGCAAGCGTTTTCGCGCTTGCTTGGCTAAAGAATAACAAAAATAAAAATAAAATTTTCTAAAACTTAATTGCAATTCAAAGGCGAAATATTCAATGTTTCTGACAATTTATTTAAATGTAGGTATTTCATTGTTTCCAATGAATCATCAATATGTACAATACAGCACTAAATTATTCGAGTTTTGAGACGGAGCTACTGTAGCAATTCCCAAGGAAAATCAATAGGAACTGATGCAAAATATTATTTCCCCCTTTTGAACACGGCAAGAAACAAAGTGGGCATGACCTCTAGTTGTTTGTATCAGACTACCTTGGCAACTAAAATAAGTAATTTTAATGTTTAAAACTGACATTTTCAATTTTAAATTAAAGGAAAAGGTCAATAAAGAAAAACACGTTTCAATAATAAGACGAGCACGCCGGTTTATTGAAAGTAAGCGCTACATTTGCTCCTTAGGAAACGTACTCAATCTACTCGTACTACGTGACCATCGACTTGGCATATTTTGCATAAACACCTGACCCATTTTTATACAATCAACAACCCTCTTCCCCCTTTTTTGAAACCAAATCAACGAAATTTTATTGCAACATACAATCGACTTAGATTTTTTTTGCAACATAATATTTACATGTGGTTCTTATGTAATATGTTCTGTATCTTACGAGTTTATGACCCTATGCGGGTAGAACGGTAGGACCTATATAATCGTCTAACCTACAATAGCATTTTTTATAAGAGACTTTTTAGTTGTTTTATGAAACAGTTTTACTTTTCGATATCTTGGAGATTTTATGGCAATATAATAAATTATGTACTTATTTATCTAAAATAACATTAGGTATACTGAGCGCCTCACAAATTGAAAGATGGGAAGTTAGCCGCAGATGACACTTCGCCGTGATTCGCTAATTATTGCGCATGTGTGCACAATGCCTATACAAATGGGCTCAATGGCGAAGTAGTGAGCTCGGGCGTAGGGAGCGCGCGGGAGGCACGAGGTTTGATGGGCGGATGTGCGCCGGCGTCTCATATCTCTGGCACCCGCTAACGTCTATATTTTGGCGTTTGCGCAGCTCTCTGCGGCTAACTTCCCATCTTTCAATTTGTGTGGCGCTCAGTATAATAATAGATAACAATAGGTTAAACCGTGGTGGTGTAGTACAAGTAACACCCGCCTTACATTCGGAAGGTCGTGGATTCAAATCACGGGTCCGTACCAATAAGTTCTTTCAAACTTACCTACGTAGGTACGGAATTTCACGACACTGGCTTTTTGGTAAAGGAAAACGTCGTATGGCAACTTGCTTTTGTCCGTAGAAGGAATTCGATGAAGTATGTGAATCCACCAACCCGCACTGGGCCAGATATGATCCAATCATTTTTCGTTAGTAGGTTACGCCCTTCAGTGGACTGTTAAAAACTGACTGGTACAGTACAGTACAGTAAGTAAAAAAAATCTCCGAGTGTACTAAAAGGTTCAGAACAAGTGGCCTACAGAAGTAGAACCTTTTACATCATCGTAAAGCTCTCCCTTACTTCTCACAATTCAAATAACATTACCAAATATAATTGCATAACTGCGTAATGCTTTTAGCCCTATCTGTTGTCTCGCTCCGTCTGCTGGCATATCGTTATTCTCATCTCTCTCCAGAGTCCCTCCATTAATGCAAATGCTAGCAAGTCGTAATTCATACAGTAGCCTGGCGTAGGGATGAGTATGTTAAGGTTGTCGATAAATTGATATCGATATCGATAACTATTTTTACTAACTACTATTGTTGAACATTTTACAAAATTGAACTTAGAAATAAAACTGACCCAAAACAATGCAGCAAAGCAATTGTATAAGCCTCTTGCACCATAATTGACTAATAAATTAAAAATAAAATACAATTAGTATTTAACCATGTCTATGGCCTTCAGGCGGCTGAAATACTCTGACACTAGGGCTAGTCACCCGACCTATAGAAACTTATTTACTTATCTTATACCTAGAAGAACCAAGGTTACCGACATAGCCCAGCGGATTGGCAAGTTGAAGTGGCAATGGGCAGGGCACATAGCGCGGAGAACTGATGACCGATGGGGTCGAAAAGTTCTCGAGTGGAGACCACGTACCGGCAAGCGCAGTGTAGGACGTCCACTCACAAGGTAGACGGACGACCTTATTAGGACCGCAGGATCGCGCTGGATGCAGGCCGCTATCAACCGGTCTTATTGGAAATCATTAGGGGAGGCCTATGTCCAGCAATGGACGTCCTATGGCTGAAACGATGATGATGATGATACCATGAGTAGCAGATTTTGATTACGACTACGTTCAAGCAAAAGCGGATAAAGCACATTGAAATAATAAATTAACGTTCATAACAAACTGTTGTTTTAGCCGTGTAGCCATATTAGCAGCTTTCAGACTTAAGAGCTGGAATCTGACAACAGGGTGGCCATCCAGCTCATATGACATTTTTGCTTACCAACATTTCATGACAAGCACGAAAAACCCACAATGGTCGTCACGAGGGCCAATATCACTGCCAGATGAGTATAATAACATTGAATATTTTCTTCTAACATCCATTTTCAACGACCAAACTATAAAAATATCGCTGTTAGTGAAACAAGTACCTATCCTGGCTTTACTTGCCTTTTAATACTTAGACTAACAAGTGTTTGATATCCAAATAATGTCACGACAGATCGTAAAAGAAAAATGTTGTTAAAGTATCGATATTATTTACGAATCTTTTCTCCAACTCTAGCCCGAGAGCCAAAAGCAATAAAAGCTGTAACTTCGCAATACATTTACTCCTGGACAAGGAAGGTTTACTCACAATTAATGAGAGAAGCGACGATGAACGCCAGCTGTACTTAGAGGAATATCATTGTACAATTATTAGTGAAATACTGGAAGCCACAGAAATACAGAAAACATAGAAAATTGTATTCGGGACAAAACAACTAGGTACACAGAAACAAAACATGGAAACACCAAAAAATAAGATGCATAGTGGTCTAGTGGTAGAAACATCGGCCTTAAAATCGTAAGGTCGTGGGTTTCGGTCCCGTACTAATGAGTTCTTTGGAATTTATGTACGGAGTGTCAAACCACTGGCTTTGCGGTGAAGGAAAACATCGTGACACGGACGTGACCTGCGTACGTCTTAGAAGAAATCCGATGGCATATTATGTGAATTCGCCAACCCACACTGGCCAGCGTGGTGGATATGGCCCAAGTACCCTTCGTGGGCCAACGACCAACGTTTCCAGGCCAACGTTGGTCACCAAAGGTCCAACGTTCAGCAATGAGACACAAAATAAGTTTCTTGCGTTGTAATTGATATGAAACCAGAATGTAGAACGCTTTACCTGAGTCTGTCTTCAAGCCGATGTACAACGTGAGTGTCTTCAAATCCCGATTATTTATTTATTTACAATAAATATAGATTGACAGACTTACATCCAATACGCTACAGTAGTAGGTATCTTCTAGGTAAGCGTGATACACCCTAAACCGCATATCTGCTTAGCATTAGGCAGTGTGTAGTCAAACGCGAACCTTACGAAATAAAAAAAAACTTGGTTTATAAATCCGAGTGCTTCCACTCTGCCCCACCAAAGCGCCCCACTGGTGGGGCAGATTCTACTCCTTCATTTTTTGGAGTGGAATCTGCCCCACTCATCCCCTCTTGGTGGGGCAGATTCCACTCACTTTTTAGACCAGTGGAATCTGCCCCACCAGGGGTGTCGCATGATTTTAAATTAAATTATTAGTGCCATAAAGTGTGAAATTCGACTTCAAAATTTTAATCATTATAACAGATAAGTGACAACAATGAATCCAAAATATTAAGAAGATTGTAAACTAAAAGCACAATTATCTGAAGTCAAAAATTACGGATTGTATGTAGTTATAGTATTTATGTCGCAAATATTTTCGAAGTCATGGTTTACCATGACTTCGAAAACTCATAAAAGAAAATGTATCTTCAAAATGCTTCATATTACATCCCAAGGCTTTTCCAACACTTTACACGAGTATAATAATTATTTCCATATTTATAAAAGGTTTTTAGGAAGGTTCCGGATATAAACCATTATTATTACGGCAGAGTATTTATTCTCTTAATTATGCCCTCGGGGATAAAACGACGCTTTGTCGATTCACGTATTATTAGATAGGTATTGTTATAATAATTATCGAAATTATGTTTTCGCACGTCTAATGAGCTTGTATTTTTGCAGAAAATTTAAGCTTTTCCTCCATTTCTGAGATAATATGATTATATTATAGGCTTGTAATAATTATTGAATAAATTTGAGATGGGTAATAATAGTCTTTATTTTTATTTCAAAAAGCGATTTTGAAGTTGCTGTGATTTCGATGGGTCTTGAAAATTGCGTAACCACTAACACTCACTTACTTGGGTACTTCACTTTGTTAAAATCACCGAATCGAATAAAGTAATTCTGGTATTTCTGCAGAATAAAATCTTTCAGATTACAATGGGTTATTGTGGAGTCTGGGCCGAAGGTTGAGCTGCTGTTACCTAGTGTCGCTTCGCTCAAACGTGCGTTGCAATTGCAAACCAGTTCAGGTTGCGATGCCGTCGCCTCCTGTGTGCTGCTCAAGTGTTTGTTGGCAACAGGCTTAGGTTACGTTGCCTTTGTCAGTTGTTAGTCGTTTATTGCCATCCGATTCAGGTAGTGTTGCGTATTGCCACCCAGTTCAGGTTGTGTTACCTGTTGCCACCCAGTTTAAGTTGAGTTACATGTTGCCACACAGTTCAGTTTGTGTTTCCTGATGCCACCCAATTCAGGTTAAGTTGCCTGTTTCCACCAAATCCAGATTGAGTTGCCAGTTGCAATCCAGTTCAGATTGAATTGCCTGTTGCCACCAAGTTCAGATTGAGTTGCCTGTTGCCACCAAGTTCAGATTGAGTTGCCTGTTGCAACCCAGTTCAGATTGTGTTGCCTGTTGCCACCCAGTTCAGGTTGAGTTGCCTGTTGCTACCCAGTTTGGTTGAGTTGCCGTCACCCCTTGTGAGAGCGGCCTTCTTTTGCATAACACTCACACAGTCAACTGACGCCGTCTTCATTATTCCGCTCTTGTAGGATTTCCGAGCAATTAGGCTGAGTAGGGTCACCATATTGCTGGAAAAAAAATAGATTTTAAGAAAAAAACTGAATATGTATATTAATGTAATAACGTCATATGGACCACAAGCTGAAAGCTTAGGCCGATCGTGTTTATCTATCACTTGTTCTGCGCTCTCGCTTGCACGCTCGGCTCTAGCGGAACGTGACATTGAGTCATGCTTTTTCGTGCGTGCATCTGGCGTCCGTCGATTTATAAGTCGGCTGTGAGAATACGATGTGAAGTTAAAAAAAATAAAGCTAAATGGCAGGTAGAACTTAGGCATGATAGGCATGGGACCAAGGCAGATATTGGGACTGCAAGAGAGAGTGGAACAGAAAACGATGCTAAGAGCGACGGAGAAATAAAAATTAGGTCAATAATAGAGCGTTGAATATCTAAGAAACTTTCGCTAGAACATTATGCGAATTTGCAATAATTTAGGCAAGGACATAAAGCAGTGCATCGTCATCTGTCATCATGTCATAGATCAGTGCATAGGCAATATTAAGTAGATGAATTATACCTGAACTATGTAAAAAAACACTGCGAAGTTCTTAATGTTTTAAAAAAGAGGAAATTCTCTAAAACTCTTTCTATGCGCCATGAAAAATAATCCGTGGAGAATTACAAGTTTTATCTAGAGAACGTAAACATATTATTATGTCTTCTTTGACGTAAATTAATTCACAAGTAAAATTTAAATTGTCCAATTAAATACGCATAATTTGTAAACTGCCTCATACTTAACAAGAATCGTAAAATTCAAGATAATTGATTTGTGAATGGAAATTTCAAAAACTCATTTCGTCCGCGATGAAAAGTAACTTATGGAGTCCCTAAAACGTTCCAATAACCAAGCAATTGTAGAGATATTTTTTTGGTTTCCAATTTACAAACAGTGACTTTTCTGCGGGAAATCAATGGAAATATCGCGCCAGCTGGTTTGTTTTCTTTTGTGTTGTAATATACGTGCTGAGGTTGGAAGATTTGCTCGATTTTTCACAATTATCTTAATTTTGTTTTTAGCTGAAGCGTAATACAATTTTAGTGAATATTTATTTGATTAAGTGTTGCATTTATAACTAAGTAACTGGCAAATTGAAATGGTATAGGCAGGGCACATAGGATTAATACGGGCGAAAAGTTCCCAAGTGGAGACCACTTAAAGACAAGCGCAGCGTAGGACGGCCACCCACTACGTGGTCTAATGACCTCAGCAAGACCGCAGGAACACACTGGATACAAGATTCTTCCAACCAGTGTTATTGGATATACGTAGGGGAGGCCTATGTCCAGCAGTGGGCGTTATATGGCTGAGAGATATGAACTCATTGGTACGGGACCGCGTTTGAACTCACATCCCACGCTTGTAAGGTACAAGTTCCTCCACTAAGCCACCACGGCACAGTTATAAAGTCATAGCTTACTCAATAACTGTTCGATTAATGCTATAGTTTGTTCCTTAATTAAAAATTCATTGGTTTTTGACGCTGTTTATCATGAATTGCAAAAGAGTAGGTATATACCTAGCGTTAATCAATACAATCATAACTCTAAACCTAACCAGAAATAGCCACATTTATACCTTATACAGCATTTATGTATTTGTAATATTTAATTTGCATGTATAAAGTGGTCGTAATGCTCGGCTTTCGCCTTGGATCGCTCTCAAATGGCGATAGGTAATTTGTAAACCTTGTCCGGAGCCAAAAAAGATGTCATCCAATGTCACAAGACTGTAAAATGTTTAATTTACCAATTGTGTCGAGTTTGTACGACAATGCAGCTTGAAATTATTATTAGTTAGTTACAGGTCGAACCAAACTTCATGGCGGTTTGAAATTAGCGCCTAGCTGCACGGAAACCACTTACAATATCTTCGGTCCACCATGGGCGTCCTACGCTGCGCTTGCCGGCGCGTGATCTCCATTTCTCCAGTCTCCAGTTCTCGACTTTACTGCCCCATTGGTCTTTAAACTATGTGCCCAGACCATTGCCGTTTCAACTAACTAATCCGTTGGGCTATGTCGGTAACTTTAGTTTGTCTTCGAATCTCTTCATTCCTGATTCGATCTCGCAGCGAGACTCCGAGCCCAGCCCTCTCTATAGCGCGTTGGGCTGCCTTGAGCATAATTATAGAGCCCACAATAAATACTACGTTTCAGTTTCATATGTCATCACTGGCAACACACAACTGTCGAAAACTCTCGACTGAGCACTGAGTGTCAAGTGGGAGATTTGCAAATCAAATCGAATTACTTTTACGTTGCGTTGACCAAGCGCGCCGTGCACACACGCGAGTACATTGACACACACGCTTGAATTAGCCAATCACAGACGTTGCCGCGCTCTTGTTCGATCGGTTTGGCGCTCGTTACATTACCGTAAAAAATACTCACACTTAGCTATTCAGTTTTCTGTACGTGACAAAGACGGCGCTGTGCCATTTCCATAGAAATCACATCAAACGTTAACGCGATCGAGCTCGGGCGAAAATCTCGCACTTAGCCCTCTGAGGCATGTCGGACGAAAAGATCTCACGCAGTTTTCCGAACGCTGCCCAGCCTAGTTGGATTCGGCGATTGATCTCTTTCTTGGTGGTGGATAAAATATTGCAAACCTCAGAGAAATATAACTAAGAAGAGGTTATTCACTATCCAACATAAAAAATCATGTGAAATCTAGCCAAGACGAGACTACAGTTCACACCATCAAAAAATTGTCAGATCTCATGTAGAGCCAAGCTTCTAACTCTACAAGTTCTCTACAAACTCTACAATCTTAGCCAATTCAAATTTTCCTTTAAGGCTATGTCAAGCAGTGGAAAGCCAAATGGTGATGATGATGAGTAGTACCCAAATAAGACGCTGTTGAGATGTACATGTACAAGTATTTACTACCTAGAGTTCATAAAAGGATTGCAGATAAAAATAAACTTAATATGCTTATATTAAGTTCTTAAGGACATAAATTTATTATTATCTCCTTTGCCCTCGGTAAGTAAGGTCAAGTTATCTCGTATTTACCTAATTTATTGTACTGGGATGGTTAAAATTACAGATGATTTAATTTCCAGTATTGGCAATTTATGCGATTTTTGTGATATTTATTTTTATTCAATTAATGGTGACATTTTTATTAGCAGATTTTTAATTTTAATAAATAAGTGCTCTTCTGTCGTCGTAAAATTAAATTATAAGTTGAGGACATTTTATACTGATTATAATAATTTTATACTTACTGGTTGTGAAATGCTTAAAAATGAATAATTTTGCTGCCTCGGTGGCTCAGTGGTTAGTGACCCTAACTTCTGGATCAAAGAGGCGCGGGTTCAATCCCCACCCAGGGTAAATATTTATGTGATGAACATAAGTGTTTCCTCTGTGTCTGAGTGTTATTTAGGTACTATCTATATGATTATGTATTTAAAAATATGTAGTATATCAGTCACTGGCAGCTATATCACAAGCTTTGCTTAGTTTGGGGTCAGATGCCGTGTGTAAGATGTCCCAAAATATTTATTTAATTATGTAACTTATTTTTGACAGACGAAACAACCAGAGGAGGTATACAATTCAACGCGTATATTTTAATAATTTTATTCGAAAGAGTATAAAAATTGGTCCCATTTAAATTTTATCGAAATCTGCTGAGCCATTTTTGATAAATCAACAATAATGTGAAAAATACTACATCTATCTAAGCGAAATATTCGCGAATTCTGTACATGGGTGAAATCGGTCATTATTTATTTATTATTATTTTAAGATTATCGTGCCAAATCTTTTTCGCTTTTTGGAGGTTGGTCATGATAAAATTTGCTCCTAATGATGAGTATCTTAGGTATGTATATCTGGAAGTCCCTGTACTTTTCAAAACAACACCTTTTACTAACAAAGCCTAGAACTTTAGCCATGTCAGAGGCCTTCAGGCGGCCTAAAAACTCTGACACCAGGGCTAGCATCTGGCCTATACGAACTTACTTACGAGTACTTACCAACGAAATAGATGCCCCATCATAATTCATCCATCGATCAGCCGTAATACGTCTACTGCTGGACAAAGGAATCGCTTATAAATTTTCGCGCGTTCCTGTGGTCTTTATTATATCGTCAGTCCTCCTAGTCGGTGGACGTCCTCACTGCGCTTGGCGGTACGTGGTCTCCATTCGAGATTTATACGGCCCCATCGGATATCCATTCGTTGAACACCCTGCCCTGCCCATTGACATTTTGACTTCCAACCCATCATATTAATGGAGAATGAGCCCGTGAACCCCATAACTTATAACATAATATTAATAAACAAATACATATAGGGGACATCTTACACACGGCCTCTGACCCCAAACTAAGCAAAGCTTGTGATATGGCTGCCAGACACTGATATACTAATTATACATATTTTTAAATACATACTTATATAGATAGTACCTAAATAACACTCAGACACAGAGCAAACACCTATGTTCATCACATAAATGATTGCTCTGGGTGGGGATCGAACCCACGCCTCTTTGATCTAGAATTCAGGGTCACTAACCACTGAGCCACCGAGGCAGTCACTTCAGGCAATTGAATCAGGCAACTTGTCATATTTAACCGTCAAAGCGGACTTCAATTTAACTTCAAACACAAAGTTAAGCGAAAGGTAGTCGATAACCGTAACCATTTTTAATTAACCGGCTCCGAACAGTCAACTAACCGTTAATTAAGCAACTTTAACCGCAAACCGACGCTTAAGAGGCAGTTAGGCAGTTCTGCGCGGAAGTCCCGCCGCCAGTCAAATCGGCTTAGAGCCTGTTAATGGAAGAAATGAGGGGTTAATTGACTCAAATAGTTGGGGGTAAAAGTGAGGTTATAACTATCCTAATCAGTTTTACTTACCTTTGCTGTTCCCAGTGCGAAGCAGCCCATTTAATCCAAAGTTTAACTAAATCAGCCCTTTTTAGATGACGTTGGAATTTATATTTAAACGGCCGTTTTGGATAGTTTTCTCAATCAGCAGTTTAACTTTAAACGGCTTGTTTAGGTGTTGATAAATACAGGCTCGAAAAGTCACTAAAACACTTGGTTACCTACATTAAAATTGATTACATGCTTACATGGTAGTCATGGTAATCTTGGTTTTGAATAATAGAATACAACGATATCGATTCTAACTAAAAAAAATAGATGTTTTCTATTATTCTTCTCTGCCATAGGGTGCCCACTGTAGAACGTAGGTCTCCCCTATAGATCGCCAATAAAATCGGTAAAACCGTTATCGCAATAGTTTTAAATTGAATCAGTTTTTAAGGTGTAATGGCGAATGGCAAATTAAAAAAGGAAGGCCTATGCTCGACGTGAGATATGATGATAATGTTGATCAGCTATGTTGTAGTCAGGTGTTCAGTTATTTACTTTTATATTTAGCAAACTTGCTTCCCTAAAGTTGTACCTTCCGGCATAAGTCTATAGATTACCTCATGGACTATTACACACCGTTTCCTACCTATACATTATACAAGGGGTGCGAGGAAATTGGTCAGCAGGTTTAGATTCCACTTAAAATACTTTGATCGGCAAAAAATATACTGTACCGACTCTCTTGATAGTTCTCTTCTGATCATAGGTCTATCCACGAATTGGGGTTTACTCACTCATCACGGTCGCCCAGTGTAGTGATTTATATACGTCATCCACTTTCATCTACGAACGTATGCAGGCTATCTAATGGTCCCTTACCAGAAACCCTGGGGATGTAAATTCGTAGGTACATAAACTCCAAAGAACTTTTTGGTACGGATTGGTACATACATTCCAAAGAGCTCATTGGACTGAGTTAATTTCTAAGAACTCATTAGCTGACCAAATTCTCTTGCTTGTAAAGCGTAGTGGCTTAGTAAGACAAATCCATAATCTACTTTCTCTTTCTTTTCAAGAACAGGAGGTCCAATGCAAGACATAAGTTTTACCTGTATATTTCTAATAAGACCTGATGGAAACGGCTTGCATACTGCGCTATCCCGCAGTTTTAACGCAGAATTTGTTATTTATATTTCTTTCAGTGACAAAAGACCAGACCAGAACAGAAGAAATAGTATGATTCTACACCGGCAAAGTATAATTTATTTGCATTATTGGTTTGCCCAGTGGGACAATCTGATAATGCCGCTAGGTAATCCGTCGAATCGCTGACACAGGCAGATTCAGCTGCCCATACGAACAGTTCCCGTATCCAAACTAGGGAACCCGGGGCAAGTTACCGCGCACGCATAATGGGCACACCCATCCCAGCGCCGAACCCCGCGGCACGGAGCCATCTCCGACCTAACTTGCCCAATGTACTGGAAACCACCTCTTGACAGATTTATAGAGGGTCGTGTTGACTCAGGGAACGGCAGAGGGAAACCTTATGTGGTTTGGACGAGATATGGCAAGAAACTGTTGGAAAATAAAAAGTACTGTTGCGGCAGTCACTCGTACGAGTTTCTTTTTTATTTAATATTCATGTTTCCCTGACGAGAACGGGTCAGGGATTTTTAGTCTTTATAATCGTCAGAAGTTGGATTCTAACAGGTGTAGTAAGGTGGTAGAGTTTTAGCAAACGTCTTCAGCAAATTAGGTCAAAGTCGCTTAGCGTTTGGAACCTTTTACTTGTACACTGATAAATGCCTATGTGTATCCGATTAATTTTTTTAAGCTACAGAACAGCTTGCCGTGTAGTTTTTAATATACCAATTTTGTTTAAAAATATTTTTTAGAAGCTTTGTAGCTATTTCAATTGTAGTCGAGACCGGGCAAAACCGGGACAGGCTGCTAGTAACAAGATAACATAAAAGGACATAAAGATCAACCTTGTTCATTGTAGTAAGAAAGAGAGCCTTGAAATAAGGTTCACTCAAGTATGTTGTATAATTGAGTGAACGTCCCATGGATGTATATATTATATACATCCATGGGTTCACTAGACGCTTCTAGTGATTTTAGGGAGCAGAAAACAAAAGTGACATTTGAACTGCTCTTTAAATGTCACCATAGAGTTTTCTTCAAAATGGCAGATAGCCATTTTTCGAAGATGAGTCACAACAGATGTCTTGTTATGGTAGGCACATCCATGACCTTAGAATCAGATGTTTTTTGCAAAGATTTCCATAAACTTAAGCAAGTTAATCAACTTACGGCACAGTTAGACTTCAGATGGGTGACCGCGGGTGGTATTTACAACTTAGCGCTACCGTGGCTCGGATGATACGTTAAACTGTAGGACCCGCTGGTTTTAACCGTATAGCCATTTCAGACGCCTTTAGGCGGCTGTCTGAAAAACTCTGATGTCATCATCATCATCATCATTTCGTGTCAATGGCTAGAAGTATTTTTTTTTTTTTTTTCTTTTTTTTTTTACTCTGATGTCAGGACTAGCCACTCGCCCTAGACCAGAGGTTCTCAAACTTTTTTGGTGACGGAACCCTTTTGAAAAGTGGACTGATAGACGGAGCCCTAAAATTAACAAAAAAAAGTTTTGTACTCGGTTCTTCGGTAAAATGTCTTAAAAGAAGCCCCATTAAGTGCAGCCCAGTAATATTGGCCAAATTCTTCAAATGTCATCTTGAAACCTTTCTGAGTCGCTGAAATTTATTTTTGTTTTTATTTTTTCTCGTTTTATTTTTTCTCATTAATTCAGTATTCTCGTGGAACCCCTACAGATGCTTTGCGGAACCCTAGGGGTCCGCGGAACACTCTTTGAGAATGGCTGCCCTAGACGAACTTTTCAATGATCTTATTTTTTTTTCAATGTAGATCAGACCTTTGAATTTCGTCCGGCTTCCATACCGCTACAATTTATCAGAAACTAATACAGTAAGTAATCAGAAAGTTGCAGCAAAATAACGGCAATCATGGCAGTTGCCTTTCTGGCTTGCGCAACCAAAGTTCACGGGAGCTCCAAATGGCGCCCTACATAGCCCAAAGGTTCTGTTGTTCTGTACCGGTTATAATAACACTTCACTATCACTTTAGTAGCGCTCGTAGCGTAGTTTGACTAGGTGTTTGTCAGCGATCACCGAAATTAAGCAACGTTCCGCACGGTCAGTATTTGGATGGGTGACCGCGGGTGGCATTTTCCAACTGAGCGCTACCGTGGCTCGGATGACACGTTAAATTGTAGGTCCCGGTTATTTTAACCGTTTAGCCATGTCAGAGGCCTTCAGGCGGCCTAAAAACTCTGACACCAGGGCTAGCCACCCGGCCTATACGAACTTACTTACTATCACTTTACAACCACTTACACTCGGTTGCTTTTGTCTTTGTCATTGGAATATTGTTTTGACACTGGTACTCTATGATGTATTTTTATGAAGTATTGAAGTGATTACACAACGAGCTATGGAGAGGACTATGCTCGGAGTCTCTCTGCGAGATCGAATCAGGAATGAAGTGATCCGTTGAAGAACCAAAGTATCCGATATAGCCCAGCGGATTGGCAAGTTAAAATGGCAGTAGACAGGGCACATAGCACGGAGGACTGATGACCGAAGTGTTCGAAAAGTTCTCGAGTGGAGACCAAATACCTGCAAACGCAGCGTAGGACATCCACCCACAAGGTGGACGGATGACCTCATTAAGACCGCAGGATCACGCTGGATGCAAGCCGCTACCAACCGGTATTATTGGAGATCTTTAGGGAAGGCATATGTCCAGCAGTAAACGTCATATGGCTGATGAATAAATGGATCTATTGAAGTAATTGGTTTTATTTCATTAAATTATAATTAATATTGATTCTGGTTTACATCCTACTAATATTATAAACGTGAAAGTTTATGAGGATGGATGGATGTATGGATGGATGTATGGATGTTTGTTACTCTTTCACGCAAAAACTACTGAACGGATTGAGATGAAACTTTGCAATAGTATAGCTTATATATCAGAATAACACATAGGCTATAAATTATAATGATATTGCGTCAAATATCAAAATATAATACGGGCGAAGCCGCGGGTAAAAACTAGTTTTCAATATAGTTGATTAATTGAATCAGGCGTTACTTTGCGGAAATTCATCTTCAAATCTTTGTTTTGAATAAATATTTAGTGTATTTCCGCTATCTGGTTGTAGGTACACTTCACTAATAAATAACACGCTTATTCTCACAGCACAAATTTTATGGAACCGACTCTAAAATTGCTTAAAAACAATATTGTGGAATATTATTTTTTGCAAAAATAGCATGACCGACTTCACCCGTGTACAGAATTCGCGAATATTTCGCACGGATCGATGTAGCATTTTTAACATTATTGTTGATTTATCAAAAATGGCTCAGTCGATTTCGAAAAAATTTAAATGGAACCAATTTTGAAGTATACTCTTTGCAATAAAAAAATAATTATTGAAATCGGACTACTATGATAACAGTTATCCGTGGTTATACATAAAAAAATATACGCGTCGAATTGTAGGAGTATACCTCCTCCGGTGGTTCGTCGGTCAAAAATATCAATAAGTGGTATACTCGTACCTATAGGTATTTTATAAGATTTCTATTCAAGAGTAAGCATGTAGGTAAGTTTTAGTAATAAATTGCTGTGAACATGTTATTATACATTTGTTTGTGTATGCACGAGTCCACCTAAAAATAAACCGGAAACAGACAAAAAGTAGACAATGAAAAACACCAGACACAGTTTTTCCTAAAGGCTTACATTTTCAGCTACACAACAATACAGAAATTACAAATAGTAGTAAAAGACAAAGTGAACGCATACAAAAACAATCTCCTGAAAAACCAGCTTATTATTTCGACAGAACCTACGCTTTTTCACAATATTCAGACCAGAAAGCCTGCAGTGCAGTCATCGACATAATAGATCTCAATTGACGAGGACAGGGTATATGAACATTGGAAATTGTACCGATACTTTTGAGTTTAACGAAGTGACAAATGATAATGTCTTCCGAAATTCGCTAAAAAAGCATTGGTTTCAACTAGCTGTTCCGCTGTGTCACCAGTATTTAAAAAAGTGCTCTAAATAAATCTAAAATCAATTATTGAGAAAAATATGTGAATAACTGAATATGTATTAGCTAACATTCATCCCCTGCTTTTCCATTTTAAATATTTTATTTTTTCATCCCTGTCTAACAGAAGGGGTTGTTATTAGTTTCACATATCTGTCTTTGGTTTCAGGGATATTCCAAACGAATGACGCGATTTTGATACGGTTTTTTTGTTCTTTGATATTTCACCGAGATTATTCCAGCGTAGAAAGAAATCTGTTTTTGGTTATTATCGTGTGAAAACTTTCTTTGGCGGCGTTGTGCACTTTTAGAGATGAGTAAAAAAGTTAAACTGGCGTCAGGACACGTGACCTGATCTAAAATTCGTAACTAATCGTAAGACGGACGGAGGGTAACCACATAAATGATTTACATGTTCAAGTTTTCACTTCTGCCGGCACTCCCGAAGTGCAACCCGTTGTTTTTTTTTTTAATTTACTTTGCGTTATCATCAAAAGGATCAGCGCATCTCTACATATCTATGTCAACTCATGTACTGCACAAAAACAGGCGAACAAAGAACTACGAAAAGTTATTAACTGCGTCCCGGAAGCGGCCAAAAACAACGGCGTCGCGTGCTTCCGGGGTATAAGCCACGTACACTGCGGCCCGGGGAAAAGGCACTCTCGAAATTATTCTTTTAAAATTAATAAAACCTTACCTGAGAAAACATCATCATATCGGAGGTGAACCTTTCTTTATTGGTCAACGTTTTCATTGTTCCTGATAACGGACGTCCAATGCTGAACACAAGCCTCCCCTATAGACCCTAATCAGCTCTATTGGAAGGGGCTTGAAGCGCGTTTCTACTGTCATGATCAGATTATTACCAAGTCAGTGGATATCCTGCGTTACCCCTTGCCCTTGCTCCTCAGAGAACTTTACGTGATCGCATCAGAAATAAAAAGGCTCCAGACAGAGAGCGGGGCTCTATTTTTGAAGCAATAGACCGCTACGTAAATAAGCCGTGGTGGCCTAGAGGTAGTGACACCAATTGTGAGGTCGTGGGTTTAAATCCCAGTCCCGTACCAATGAGTTCTTTGGAATTTATGTACGGAATTTGACACCACTGGCTTTTCGGTGAAGGAAAACATCGTGAGGCAACCTGCATTAGCCGTAGAAGCGTGGTGGACATGGCCCAATCGTCCTTCGTGGGTAAGCCTACGTCCTGCAGTGGACTATTAAAAAGGCTGGTACAGTACAGTACCTACGTACCTATGCGGCAATAGAATCGAGATCAAAATACAGCAGGAGCGGAGGAAAATATAAGGTAAGCGTGCACAAGTCAGCATAGCATTCAATTATGAAAGTTGAACTCCTGAACCAATGTTACTGATTTAGTCGTATCGATTTGCTGAATTGGCAGCGGGTAGGGCAAATATTACGAAGAACTGACCAGTTTTAAGACTACAGGACGATAAAGTATTCAAGTGTTCAATCATTTATTGCACCAAAAACACATACATCTCTTAGTCTAATTTATAAACTTAGAATTACATATTTATGGACCCTGTTTTAGGGTATTGCAATTGACTTAAACACTAAGGTAAATAGATAAATAATAGGAACAGTTATCGATTACGGTTAGGGTTTAATTTACTTTGTTTGATTCGCGGTATCGAAACATTTATCGTCTAAGAAGTCCTGTATTGTGTAGTAGCTTTTGGCTATGAGAATCTCTTTTATCTTTCTTTTAAAAACGTTCTCGCTTGTTTCGTTTCTGATGTTAGTTGGTAGTTTGTTGTTGGTGAGTTTTTATAAGCATATATTCTGGACCCTTCCTGACTATTTCTAATAGTGGTTCGGGCGCTACTAGCTGGTTCTGGCGTCTAGGGTTTGTTGAGGCGGTGAATAGATGTGAGTGTTTTTTGGTAAATATTGCTGCTTCTAATATGTATAGGCAGGGTAGAGTTAATATTTTTTGTTCTTTGAAGTGGGGTTTGCAGCTCTCACGTTTTCGGATATTTATAATAATACGAAGGCATTTTTTCTGCACAATCTTAATCCCGAATAAAAAAGTAGGTATCTTCTAGGTTTAGGTAAGCGTGTCACACCCTAGACCGCATTCTGCTTAAAATCAAGCAGTGCGCTGTAAAGCCAAAACTATGATATGAAAAAATTATGATTTTTTTAGATTTAACAAAAAAAACTATTGAATCCCGCATGATAAATAGTGGGGATAATTTGTGGGCCTGGCCTATGCACTGGGGCCATAAAAAGAATTATCTCCAACGTAATTTTACAAAGACAAAAAAAGTTTTGAAATCAACTTATAAAGGAAAACATCGCATGGAAACCGATACCTGCATATACTTTATGTTCTAGAAGTTTATATTGCACATTTATACACATACTTATTACATAAATAAAGATACACAGAATAACAGCGAGACATCCGGCAGGAAGTAGGTATGTTTATATCAATAATATAAATTTACCTCCATGGTGGCTACAGTTAAATGGTATTGTTAAGGTCGTTTTATTATTAACTTAACTACTTATTGCAGTGCAAACTCTATATAACGTAACTAGATAAGTGTAATTACTTTACTCACTCCTTATAACGTAGTTCATTATCTTCAACCAACGAGGTGAGCCGACGATTAGATCTCTATCAAAACCGCAGAAACGTAAGCTGTTCCCTGTTCTGGTCTTATTCAAAATTCATAGGCTAGACTTTTTCGTAGGGGAGCTTATTACGTCCAGCGAAAAAAAAAAACAATTTGTTTGTGCGTACGTACACAAATTGTACTATAAACCCATGGGATCCGATAATTCGAAACCGCCTAGTATTACTGAATTACGGTATTCAATGGCTTCACTAACTACTTTTTGACAATAAATTCGAAAAATACATTTTAACGTAAGGTGGCGTGTTGTCGGCCTTTTATTAGATTCACTTCGGAGAGTGCGCTCAGGAGTTGTACAATCTGGTCCCACCTGCCCTTTTCTTCTATCGTACGGCTAGGCAGATGCGACCAAAGCGCCACCCTTTTATGGTGGACATTTCGCGCGTTAGACAAAGCGTTTCGAATCCTCATTCCTCATACGAACAGCCAGAATGTGGAACGCTTTGCCTGGGTCTGTCTTTCCCGCTTAAGCACAACGTGGGTGTCTTCAAATCCCGAGTAAATAGGTATCTTCTAGGTAAGCATGCTACATCCTAGACCGCATATCTGCTCAACATCAGGCAGTATGGTTGGTTTTTAGGGTTCCGTACCTCAAACGAAAAAAACGGAACCCTTATAGGATCACTTTGTTGTCCGTCTGTCCGATCTCGGGAACGCGTAAAGATATCGAGTGAAATTTAAACTGTATACGTATATCTATGATCTCTTGCAGTTGTGCAAATGAAAAACTTCTCAGTTATCGTTTAAAAAAGTTAGAGCCGTTTATGTTGTAAAGAACCGCATATTTCGATACTTACTAAAATCAAAACCTACAGGGTACTTCCCGTTGACACAGAACTATGAAATTTGGCGAGAAGCATTGTCTCAGAGTACACATATAGGAATAAATCTGAAAACTGTACATTTTTAATTAAATCACAAAAAATAGGGCTTCAAAATTCACAAAATATGGGTTCAAAATTCAAAGTGAGTAAATCGTATCATGTAAGGTGTCATATAAAAGAACTTCATTAGCACATGCTAAAACAGGTTTTTAATTATTTTAACAATGTGTAATTTTCGATGTATGATGAGAAAAGTGAAAAAAAAAACTTTTTTGTCGATGGTTATAGTATAGAGATTTTAAAAACTTACTTCCCAATTTTCTGCCTGACTCGCACTTGTCTGGTTTTTTACTCCTTCATGCAGCAACAGAGCAACGGATAGACTTGATTTTTGGCATGGATATAGTTGAAAGATTGGAAAGTGACATACAGGATATTTTTTCCGGAAAAATAAAAGGTTGTCCGATAGAACTTACCGTGAAGTGCAAGTGAAGCCCGCAAAAGCTAGATGGTGCGTAGTTATTTCAATTTAAATCTTACGTACGTAGTGCGTACGCAAGATATAAATTAAAATAGCAAAACTCAGAAGTTGGATTTATTATTTTGAAAAAGTTAACGTCTGGTTACTTCATTTGAAAACTTTTACTACGGGAACAACCCAGAAATTGCAATATAGACCTGTTTTACCCAAAACATTATTGTAGTAATAAAATGTATAAAGCAGCTGTGTAGCGCGAGTAAAATATTCCCGTTGCTGTAGGCAACGGATGTGAGGGGCGAGGGGAGCGGGGCCGTCGCAAAGATACGAGTGCACGGCCATATAAGGTAAAAAGCGGCGACTCACGCACACCATTGGTTCCCCCCGTCAGGCCGGCAGATCTCTCCCCGCCGTCGCACCCCCGCTAGCTCACCGCGCTTGGGTCCCTGCGCCGGCTCAGACAGTTCGCCTAGGCTGCTTCTCGCGAATGCACGCGCAGAGTGTTACGTCTCCCGCCGCGACATCTTCCGCGGCCCTGTCCGCGAGACTACTTATAAAGCCTTGTATTTCTCTTTTATATAATTAAAGACAATTTAAACATAAATACCGGACTTTATACGCGCCCAACGCGGTGCACGAACCAAATCTCGGGCATATCTACGTGCACTAAAAGTACTATACTATACACGCGCTTAGTGATACGTGTGTACCTAACTCGCGTGTGCATCCATGAAGACGAGAAGCAAACAGCTGCAGCAGGGTGACGCAAACGTCGAGGACGACGTCACCATGGCTGACAACACCGGCACTGGCGAGGAGAGCAGTGATGGCATCCCGCCTACGGCGCCGAGCGGCGCCGCGCTGAACCAGGCGCCTCCAGCACAGCCCACTGAGCAGCTCCTAGCGACGCTCGTGGGGCTGCTAAATTCCATGACGACGTCGAGCACCGGCGGCTTCAGGGCGTCCACACCAGTGACGACGCCTCGACACGGAGCAGCGACGAACATCATGAGCACCAGCACCGGAGAAACCACCAACGCCAACTTCACGCGATGCACGGCTCGTTTCGACGGGGCGACGCGTGACGCGGACGTCCTTGAAGCCTTCATCGATGCGGTAAACGTTTTCAAGGAATGCGCCGGCGTCAGCGACGACCACGCCCTCCGAGGACTCCCGATGCTTCTGGAAGGACAGGCAGCAGTATGGTGGCGAGGCGTGAGGTCGTCAGTGTCCTCCTGGGAGGAGGCACTCGCCCGACTTCGCGCGATGTATGGGGTGAGTGAACCACCTTATAAACTTTTCCGGCAAATATTCTCCAAAGAACAAAGTGAATCCGAACGCGGAGAAGTGTTTATATGTAAAGTGCGAGCCCTTCTGGCGAAACTTCCGTACAAGCTTGCAGAAAACGTGCAGATAGACATTTGTTACGGTTTATTGAACCGACGCGTAAAAAAAAGAGTGCCGCGTGATTCCGTAGTCAGTATAGACGACTTACTTTGTAAGACTAGGAACGCGGAAGATTTACACGCGGAAAACTCAACCACTACGCCATACGCGCCGTCTCGCGCGCCGACCGGGGACCCTACCGCGAGCTCTTCGCGCCATAGTAAGGCTAGGGATAGACCTCGATGTTCATTTTGCAAATTTTTTGGTCATTCGAGTTCAGACTGTCGTAAACGGGAAAAAATACCTAATAGTAGCGATGATAGGGGAAATTTGCCCAAACCAAGCATCCGCTGTTACGGTTGCGGTAAATTAGGGACCGTGAGATCGAAATGTGATGTTTGCAATGCAATCCCGACAACTCAAAAGTCTGCCGATCGTAAACCTTCCAATCCGAGTTTTAACACGCTCGAGGTCATTGCCCCGACCTCTAGCTGCGATGAATTAGCGAGTGCCGTAACTTCACTTACGACGGAGTGCGACTTCGATTGTTTTAGTACGACTTCTTACGACGACTCGATTACTTCACGAAACTCGTTCGACGCGAACTACAGTGACTGTGACTTTGGTTTATCGGATCTTTTCGAGACAAATTATGACTCGGGCATTAACCAGGATAGGTTTACGAAAGTTTTTTCATCCAAAGCATTTAACATTGTTGGTGAGCGGCGTGACAATGCGAAAGGGCATCCACCTAGGTTAGCCACATCGGTGAACACTACTCAACCTGAGGTCGAGGTAAATATTCTAGGGTACCAGGGAGTAGCCATCATCGACACGGGCGCTACGCACTCCATTGCGAGCCCATCACTTCACCAAATCATGCTGAACTCCGGAGTTTGTTTTGAAGAAACGCAACGCCTGATCCGGTTAGCGGACGGGACTCAGTCGCGGAGAACGCTGTTGAAGGCCGAAATGCCAGTAGAAATTGAAGAACGCCAGGTTAGTTGTGAGTTTTTAGTGTTGCCAGGCGACCAGACCAGAACCTTGTTAGGTATAGATTTTCTAGCTAAAGCTGGAATCGTACTGGATATTCCTCGGGGTAAGTTCATGTTCGCCGACGACCCCAGCCATCTGTACGATTTTGTAGAGACATACAATATTAATTCCGTCGATGTGAGCGCGATGCGCAATGAGAGCGACGAGTTGGCTTTGCGCCCGGACGAAGGTACTTTGCTAACACCAGTGCAGAAAGACGCACTTAACGATTTTATTAATAAAAGAGCCACGCAGTTTGCGCGTGATGGACCGGCCACCGAGTTTGCCAGTCATCATATAAAGGTAAGCCCAAACCAGGAACCGATCGCGTCCCCTCCTTACAGGATGTCCCAACACAAAAAGGAGGCCTTACGAAAAGAGCTTGATAAGCTCCTACAAAGCGACGTGATCGAGGAGTGCGAGTCCCCGTGGGCCGCTAACGTGGTGTTGGTGCCAAAGAGGGATGGCAGCCTACGTTTGTGCATCGATTATCGTAAGTTGAATCAGGCAACCGAGCCAGACCGTTACCCACTTCCGCGGATGGAGGACGTGCTGCATGCGGCAAAGGCAAGTGAGTATATGACCACCCTTGACCTCCGATCAGGCTACTACCAAGTGGACGTCGTACCCGAGGACCGGGACAAGACAGCCTTCACTACTCCACTCGGAACGTTCCGCTTTAAGCGAATGCCGATGGGACTGCGAAATGCCGGAGCTACTTTTCAGAGGTTAATGGATAGATTTCGTTCAAACCTCCAGGGGGTAGAGCTCCTGGCCTATTTAGATGATGCCGTCCTGCTGTCTCCAGGCCCCTTCGAAAGGCACCTGGCTGATCTAGAGATAGTATTTGACCGGTTAGCTTTGTACAACCTGCGAGTGAACAGGGACAAGAGTCACTTCGCTCGAGAGTCAGTAAAGTTTTTAGGCCACATTATCACGCCAGGTGGTATCCAAGTAGACCCGGAGAAAACAGTAGCAGTCACAGGCATGGCGGTTCCCCAAAACGTAAAGCAGCTGAAGTCGTTCTTACAGACATCCAGTTGGTTTCGACGATTCATCAACAACTACGCCGAAGTCGCGCGACCACTAACCGATTTATTGAAGAAGACGAGCGTCTGGATGTGGAACACTGAGCAGCAGGAGGCGTTCGAGCATATCAAGGCCCTCCTCGTGTCCGCGCCCATTCTGCGTCAGGCAGATGAGTCCAAACCGTTTGTATTACGGACCGACAGTAGCGGATATTGTCTAGGGGCTGTTCTGATGCAGGGGGAGGGACCTGACGAGAGACCAATAGAGTATGCGAGCCGCCTTCTTACCAGTGCAGAGCGAAACTACACCACGACCGAGCGTGAAGCACTCGCGGTCGTGTGGGCACTAGGTAAGTTTCGAGGGTATGTCGAAAATGCCAAGATATTTGTAAAAACAGATCACCAGCCACTGCGTTGGTTAATGAACCAGCGGTCACCGAGCGGGCGTCTCGCGAGGTGGGCCCTGACGTTACAGGACTTTGATTTAGATATCACCTACACTCCAGGGCGATCAAACGTGGTAGCAGACACTTTATCACGCCCGGTCTGTGCGGAGCAACCAGACTGCAACATGCGTTATACCACGGTCGACTTTCCAAAACGAGGTAGCGGCGATATCCGTGAAAATCAACTGAAGGACCTAGAGGTACGTAAGATCATTGAGGACTTGGAGTCCGACGAACCCTTTAGAGGGAGACCGTGGTCTGACCGAGGCTACACCATGTCGGATGGTGTCCTCTATAGGTACAGTCTGGAGGCCGAAGACGAAGAAGAGGCTTGTCTTGTGGTGCCGGAGCACGAACGCAGGCAAGTAATGGCAGACTTGCACGATGCGCCTACGGCTGGTCATTTTGGTGTGGAGCGCACTCTAAACCGTGTCAGATCACGTTACTACTGGCCTGGCATGCGGACTTTTGTCGCTAAGTACATAAAAGAGTGCGTGCCCTGCCAGCGCTACAAAGCAGACAACCGTAAGCCGGCAGGACTCCTGCAGACACCGGCTGTATCGCGAAGGTTCGAGGTCGTCTCCGTAGACCTCTTTGGACCCCTGATAGAGACACCTAGGAAGAATAGGTGGGTTTTAATTGTAGAGGATGTTTGTTCACGCTGGGTTGAGCTGTTTCCACTGGAGAGTGCCACCAGCGTGGAGTGTGCTCAGACGTTGGTAAATGAGGTGTTTCTGAGGTACGGTGTTCCTCGACGCCTCATAAGCGACAATGGTGTGCAGTTCGTCAGTGAGGTCATGCAGCAAGCGTGCCACGCATTGGGAATCGACCAGGTACTCACTCCATTTTACCACCCACAAGCCAATCCTATCGAGCGAAAGAATCGAGATCTCAAGCCTCAATTAGCCATACTTGTGGGACAAGATCACGAGACATGGGATCTGCATCTCGCAGCGGTAAGATTCGCCATGAACTCTGCAGTCACTGCCAGTACTGGGGCTTCTCCAGCTTATCTCACCTTTGGACGTGAGCTGCGCGCGCCCACAGATTCGATAACGGATATGAGAGGGATCCTTGCCGAGGATAACTTTGTACCTGCCATTACTCCTTACCTGAAGAGGTTGGGAGCAACCCTTGACGAGGCCAGAGACGTCCACGAGCAGGCCCAGGCTGAGAGGAAGAAGGTGGCAGACAAAGCTCGGAGAGATCCACCAGAATACCAGGTAGGAGACTTAGTACTCTTAAAAACCCAAGGTCCGAATGACACAGGGCGAGGCCAAGTGGCAAAGTTTATCCCCCGGCGTGATGGGCCATACCGGGTTAAGGGGTTAGCTAGTCCGACGTCCTGTATCCTAGAGAATGTGCAGACTGGGATGGATATGGGCAAATATCACATTTCTCATCTTACGCCTTTTTCGGGGCAAGTAGAGCCGCCAGTCCGCGAGAAACGTAAAAGGGGTAGGCCGCGTCGTTATCTATGCTAGCCTGACCGTCGGGACGACTTGGTAGGCTAGAGGGGGAGGCTGTAGCGCGAGTAAAATATTCCCGTTGCTGTAGGCAACGGATGTGAGGGGCGAGGGGAGCGGGGCCGTCGCAAAGATACGAGTGCACGGCCATATAAGGTAAAAAGCGGCGACTCACGCACACCATTGGTTCCCCCCGTCAGGCCGGCAGATCTCTCCCCGCCGTCGCACCCCCGCTAGCTCACCGCGCTTGGGTCCCTGCGCCGGCTCAGACAGTTCGCCTAGGCTGCTTCTCGCGAATGCACGCGCAGAGTGTTACGTCTCCCGCCGCGACATCTTCCGCGGCCCTGTCCGCGAGACTACTTATAAAGCCTTGTATTTCTCTTTTATATAATTAAAGACAATTTAAACATAAATACCGGACTTTATAGCTGTTATTTTCGGTTGTTTTAATACAATAAAAGTTGATAATTTTGCTGAGTTTAGTCTCTTTTTTGGCAACATGTAACAATACAAAAGTTTGACTGTATTACATACAGCAAGCTTTTGTACGTGTGTCGTGTACAGACAAACTTTTGTACATAAATAATTATTTATTTGGATGATGTAATGGTGCCGGTTTCTTGATTTACATTGGTATTTTACATTGTCTTATAATAGGAGATCTTAATTATAGACTATTTTTAGTATAATAGTGTAAATTATCATATTAAACTGTTATGACATACTTAGAAACGATATGTTTTTTTCGTGTCCTTCTTCAAGTTATATCTTTATTATTTTTAATTATTAGAATCAAAAGAGTGCCACAAAAGGAACTATTCTATTTAACTGAATATAATATGTATTTTTGACGTAATAAAGAAAAATTATTCACATAATTTACTCAAGTCAATGGTTAAAAAAGTGTTATCTATATACCACGTGTTTTTGGGTTTAAGCATATTTTAAAGTTTGGTGTATTGTTTCAAGCCACAGGTCGTCAGTTAATGGACATAGGCCTTCCTTATCCGCCAAAAAGACCGAATCATTTGTTTACCTTTTAAGTGGACGTTCTTTGCTGTGCCTGCCGGTATTTAGTCTCTACTCGAGAACGTTTTATTCCCGTCATCAGTTCGCCGAGCTACGTGCCTTGCTAATGAGTTATTTCAACATAGTTATTTTTTTTTATTTTGTAACGTATCTTTATAATTGCCCTGCACTGTAATACAGTACATGACAGTAAACAGTGTTGCCAACAGACAAACCAGCAACCATACTGGCAACATCACAACAATTCCACTAATGTCGCACTGCACCATATTATTCTACCATCGGTCAAAATACATAACATTTCCTTCTGCAAGAAAATCTTCAATTCTTCCTTTGTAAAATGCGATCGTAGCGACGTCACTCAATAGTTACTAGCTATATTTCCCCGGTTTTTCCTTTGTTATTAGCGTTTACATAATTATAGTGAATTTTCGGCCATTTTATGGGAAAATTAATTAAATAATTGTGTTGTGGTGAAAATTTAATCAACTGCTCGGATATTGAAGAAATGAGGAAAGTTAAAATAAGGCATTTATTTCGTTAAGTAATTAGAGTAGGTAATGCAAAAGATGTAGGAGCATGTATCGAAAGGAGACTACATCTGGCAAGCGTAGCTTAGTAACATCTCGCTAAGTATTGACAAACTCAGTCTAGTGCTGGACATAGGTCTCCCTCCCCTATAGATCTCCAATAAGACAAGTTGGAAGCGGCTTGTATCCAGCGGCATTTCAGTCAATCTACCATGTACCTTTATCTTCCGTCAATCCGTGGCTCTACTGCTTGGCTCAACTAGTAGAGCGAAGGGAAATTTTACTTTCCCGTGACACTACTAGGCATGTAAAAGTTGTCATTGACAATAGACAGATGGTGAGACTCTCCCCGAGTTTGACTTAATTTTTTGGTATAGATATTGTACAAAGATCTGAAAGTATAACATGCTACTTTTGTTCCGGAAAAATAGAAGGTATCCATGGAAGGAACTTTGACATCGAAATATTTTTTTCAAAATGTATATTTTACATTTTTTATGCATAATATACTCGTACATTTGCCCACCAACTCGCCTAATAGAATGCGAAGTTACATTAAACAAGTGAAAGATATCCTCTATACGAAACCCGTCGAGTGCCTGGCTTCTAAAGACACGTTTGATACTTAGATTGCATTTACTTATTTGCAGTTAACTTTTTCTTAAGAAACCAACAGCTTCTATGTTTTTCTCATGTAATTATTATTTCTGTGTACACATGCATATGAATTACAATCCAGATCATAATACGTATATATTTAAGACTAGTTTTTACCCGCGGCTTCGCCCGCATTATATTTTTATTTTTGACGCAATATCATTATAGTTTATAGCCTATCTGTTATTCTGATATATAAGCTATATTATTGCAAAGTTTCATCTCAATCCGTTCAGTAGTATTTGCGTGAAAGAGTAACAAACATCCATCCATCCATCCTAATAAACTTTCGCGTTTATAATATTAGTAGGATGATTTTTGACGCAATATCATTATAATTTATAGCATATGCGTTATTCTGATATATAAGCTATATTACTGCAAAGTTTCATCTCAATCCGTTCAGTAGTTTTTGCGTGAAAGAGTAACAAACATCCATCCATCCATCCTTACAAACTTTCGCGTTTCTAATATTAGTAGAATATACTTGTGTAATGATTGGGATTCGTTTTGTGTATGAATAAATAAAATAAACCAAAATATCACACTTTAATGAAACCGCGAGCTAAAGCGAACAGATCTATACCTAAATAAAATACATACAAATCAAAATAATCGTAAATTGAGCGTCATTTACAATTTACATATTAATAACTACAAAAACTTTAATAACATAAGTACCCAACTACAATAAGATGGCGTGCTAACATTAAATACTATTTTTTGCAGATAGGAAGCCAAATTAGCCAATTACTATTGGCGTAAACAACGTTGGTTAAAATAAGCTAACTACCCGCGATTGCTTCACTGCATTTGCAAGTGTAATTGCTAGGGGCACCATGTGTTGGGAAAATCTAGGACAGTTGCGAAATATTGCTTCTCTAAATGTACCTGAAACGTATACAATAGTAACTCTATTTTACGATAAGTGGAGTTATCTCTAAGTAAGATAAGTGGAGTTATCTCTAGTAACTCTAGTTTAGGACAATTGAGAGCTTTGAGTTAAGACTCGAATTAATTTAGAACTTTTTTAATGACTTTCATAATCGTTTTCATCATTGAATTGAATAATGACTGCCTCGGTGGCTTAGTGATTAGTGACCCCAACTTCTGGGTCAGTGGGTTCGATTCCTATCCAGGGCAAGTATTTATGTGATGAACATAGAAGTTTACTCTTGTCTGGGTGTTATTTAGTTACTATCTATATATGTATTTAAAAATATTAAAATTATGTAGTATATCCATCTCTGGCAGCCATATCGCAAGCTTTGCTTAGTTTGAGGTCAGAGCCCGTTTGTAGGATGTCCCCAAATATTTATTTATTGCTTCGGAAATGACACGTCCACTATTGGACATAGGTTTTCCTCGTAGATCTCCAGTAAAAATACTATAGGTTAGTTTACTATAGGCTGTACTTTGTTCCAAAAACAATAACTTGAAATCCTGGTCGCCCCTGAATTGTTGATCAGTTTGATTGTTACCGACAAGTGGTAAACATGTAATAAATCGCAATTAGCAGTGATAAACATAAACCATATCCACATAACGTACGTGTTACGAACCATAATGCCGTGACTAGAAAGTTTTCATGTCCTCTGTATTACCCGCAAACTGAGCTATTTTTTGACGTGATAACTTCTTATAAATCTACGAACGCCGCGCCGGCTGCACGCACGAAAAAGCATGACTCATTGTCACGTTCCGCCTCAGCCGAGAGTGCAAGCGAGAGTGATAGAGAGGAACGATCGCCTTAAGCGTTCTGCTTGTGACGTAATTTATGACGATAACAAGTAAAATTATCATCTGTAAACTTTACCGACAACCATTTTTTTAAATAAGAATCAATATCTACCTATTTTAGAGTGTCAATTTAATTTCGGAATATATTGATTTATTTATAGATTTACAGTATCTGTAAACTGTAAATGATAGTCACCCCTGAATTGCTGATCAGTTTGATTGTTCAGTAACAAGTGGTAAACATGTAATAAATCGCAATTAGCAGTGATAAACTATATCCACATTACGTACGTGTTAGCCATAATGGCGTGACAAGAGGGAGTTTACGTGTCCACTAGTAACTTACGTACAAGGGGGGTTACGTGATGTACCTACCCTCATTTTTATTGCGCGAGTGACCGAGAAAGATGCTAATATTTTGGATTTAAAGTAAGTTCTTATAGACTGAGTGGGTAGCCCTGGAGTCAGCGATTTTGTTCTAGACCGATAGTAAAAACTGATCGCAATGATAAGTACAATGATATACTAGAATAGAGCAGGGATCCCCAAACTATTTTGGATAAGTGACCCCTTTTCCAAAATTCCTTCTCTAGACAAACATTATATATGAAAAGTACGTCTAGATAAGTGCAAGAAATTATTAGAACGAATGTAAAAATCAAATGAATGCACTTTTGTAGATACATAATATTTGGCATGGCCATTATTTTGGTTGTTTAGTGTATACTCTGTACCAAAAAAAAAAACAAAATAATGGCCATGCCAAATATAAAAAGTTAACAGTTTGACCTGTACTAAGCAAAAAGGACGTGATTGTGATCATCATTATAAACAACTTTTACTATGGGATCAACCTAGGATTCGAGAAAAAAAATCAGCAGTTTTATACATTTTGTCGATTCCCAGTTGCAGTTTTGTAAAAATAAACATTGTTTCCTTTCGGCCTTGTTCACTAGTTCTACCCTGAATACCTCGTTACCGAGCTACCTAGGGGGAAGTCCCCTAGTGACGGACACCTAAGGTTTTTTTATAAATATACCAAAAAATGTTTTTAGGAATATTTATTTATTTATGATTTTCAGTAGATAACAAAGTTATAAATCAAATTAAATAAAAAAAACCACAACCTCAGCTTAAAAAAATATTAATACCATCAATCAAACTTTAGTAACGAAAAATGTAGTTTAGAAAATTGGCACCTAGTACCGGACAAATATTTGTGTCATAATAGCCCTAGCATCGGATATTTCAAAATAGACTACATCCATCACACATATGTGATGGATGTAGCCACCTCTATACTCTGGAATGTCTGCACATGCTTTATTACTTCAGCAAAGTCGTAGGTTAACTTCTAAAACTCATTTTTCATGAGCGGAATACATCTGTTAGATAAATATTTGACTTGGTCCACTAAAACTAATTCATACTCTGCTGAGAAGGTGCTAGTGAACCAACTAAACTTTGGTTTCATTGTCACTTCTTTTCCTCTATTTAACCCCCTACATTTTGCCACGCACAGTGCTTTTAGGAGTATTGCATCACGTTGCAGCTTGCCTTATACTCAGTTTTTGGGACAAAAACATCATCAATAGCAGTTTGTGAGTTCTGTGGCTCCTAGGATCCTTTCTTTTTTTCTCTTGCATTTCAATTATCTTTATTCTTCTATACTAGATAACAAAATTAAGTAATTAGAATAAATACAGTAAATTCTCACAATAAATATCAATATGTTTACTGTCCGGTGCTAAGGGATGACTAAGCGTCCGGTGCTAGGGGACAGACTATTTTGTCAATTAGGTGGTGCCTACTAAAAATGTTTAAAAAAACTAATTATTTACCACTAGCTTATGGATAACAATAAAGTACTATTTTAATTTTTAAATACCACTAAAATGTAAATGCATAAATATGCCAGAATAACTTACATCGATTTTTACCGGACGCCGTGATTCACCGCCAAAAACAGCAAACACCAGCTCTTGCCATGGCCTTGTGCATCACAGGCGAGCTGCGGCGCGTGATCATGTACCTATGTGCCCTCCGCACCCCTTTCACTTGTATTTTGAATCGAACAAGTTTATACTTGCTTAGATAATACGGGTGTCCGGTGCTAGGTGCCGTCCGGCGTTACGGGACTTCCCCCTATACATCGTCGCAAAATGAGTTTCGTAAACTTACGATACGGTAGTACCTTGTTTACCTTTTATTGACAAAAACCCAAAAAAAATTGAATTTCGAGCGCTTGTCGAGGCATATGGCCTTATAGCAGTGTAAGCATTGAAGTATAACCCGAGGAGGCGGTAGAAACTTCCAAATCACAATGCAATCTGTCTGTGCTCGCGTGTCGGCCGCCGATGAGTCAGGAGCGCGGCAGGAATGGCCTCGTAAACACCCCGACTTGTTTACAACCGCTGCTGTTTCCCTAAATAATAATAAAAAGAACAAAGAACTTAGACCCCAACATGCTATGGAAAGCTCTACGTACGGAGTCACTCTGCGAGAACGAATCTGAAATGAAGAGAATACGTATATAGAAGAACCCAAGTTAACAAACATAACCCAGCAGATTGGCAAGTTTATACTCGTATGTAAGTGAGCAGGGCACCTAGCACGGAGACCTGACTACCAAAGAGTACCACCAGCGTAGGACGCCCCACCTACGAGTTGGACAGACGATCTTATCAATACTACAGGAACAAGCCGGTTCCAACAAGTCTTATTGTAGATCCATAGAAGAAGCCTATGTCCAGTAGTGGACTTTTTATGGCTAATGGATAGTTAATAAATTTACGAGAAGCTGTATTTCTCATGTGTTTTATTTATGTTATTGAGATGATTTGAGTGAAAGTGTTTTTACAAACATAGAGTTATTGTACAATGTTATTGTCAAATTATGCACAATTTCTTAAAAGTGAATTTAGTGAATCAAGATGAATAATAAGGGACCAACCTCGAAAAAATCAGTCGTTCCATATACGAGCAATTTATCGATTGTCAATAGCCGCGTCCAGACCGGCCGAGCCCGGCTCGCGAGTTTCGCTCGCGAGCCAATAGTTCGGCCGGTGTGGACGGCGCTCGGGCTTCCTCGGGCGCACGTTGGCTCGCCCGAGCGCCGCTCGGCCCCGAGCCATGCGTTGTCGGTTTTTATCAATGCTCAAAGGCGGCTCAGTCTGAGGTGCTCGCCCGGTGTAGACGGACGTAGACACTCGCGAGCCCGTGAATTAAAAAATGGATAAAGAAACACGGAGAGAAACTGAATGCTCAAACCGGCTCACCTTGGCTTGCGAGCCCGGCTCGGAACTTTTACAAATTAGCTCGGGTGCCACGGCTCGCGTGCAGGAAGTCTGAGCGCGGCTCACGAGCGGCGCTCAGCCGGTCTGGACGCGGCTAATGAACCTACTTTTTCTCGTTGATGTAGCTCATACTACGCTATTAGCGGTACTAAATGGATACTGCAATAATTGTGATGTTGGAAAAACAAACAACACACAAGAAAGTTATGGAAAACTTCCGCCACAAATTGCGGAAAAAAGCCGAGCGAAACCGCAGGAAACAGCCAGTCAATTAATAAAACCGCCATAGATCAAACCTTTACCACAACGCAACTAATAACAGAGTATCTTATTACGGAGCCACTGGGTCGGGACAAAGAACCAACTCGCAACTCGTAAATCTAACTTGTCTTTGTTTCAAAAACAATCGCGGGATACCGCGCAGACAGTGCCGGGGCTTGCCACATTTACATTTTGAAAGAAATGACCTGATATTTAGATCCGTTAGGTCAGGGCAAGTTAACAACCTAAGTCTAGCTTCAAGAAACAAATCAATTGTCTAAGTCTGTTGGGAAGCATCCTGAAACAAGCGTAGGTAATATCTGCTTATCCTAAATACCTCTGAATGGAGGACTGATGACCAATCAAAGGGTTCTAGTGCGAAGACCACATACCGGCAAGCGTCGTACATCGTAGAATGTTCACCCACGTGAAATCACGTATTTTCGTATCATGAAAGCTGTCAAGAGACTGTCCAATTACGGTTGATGATGCAGAAGCGTGTGATGTTTTCAGTTTTCACACAAGGTAAAACAAACGGGTATAGTTCAGTTCAGATTTGTCTAGTCTTACAGGAATTGGTAACGAAGATAGCTAAGTTAGGTTAGGTGCGGTATTGACCAGTGGTTACTCTGGTAGTACATATTAGTCTTAACAGCATGGTAGACATCATCACTGTAGATAAAGCTGTGAATGGTCATGATTCTAATGGGCTTTAACGTTCTGAAATATACTCGTAATTCATCATAGATCGGCAAACATATAGATGTAAAAGTAATGCAAGCTATACATTGCATACATTACATATTTAGGTTACGTATGGATAATTAAAGACTAATTTGGTCTTCAAGTTTTTTTATATTAATGCTGTAATTGTACAGTGCTATGACGGTATGTTTTGTAATATTATGTTTACTACTTGACTTGTAACAAATGGTGTTATGATATAATGACTTATAAGTTAAAAAGTGCAAGAACTAACTGGATGGACTGGATGAACTAACTAACTTTAAAAACCACACAAAAATATACATGAAAAAGCTTCATCTTATTTTTCATCGAGAAACTTCTACCGTGGTCCAAAGAGCCGTGGTCTAATTGCAAGACGCTAGCATTCAGCGATCTATGGTCTTTAAAGGCAGCTTGCTTCAGTCTCAAACTCTGCTCTACACCGTCAATCACCTTTCTCTTTCCCCCTCACACACTAACCCACAAAGCTGTCCCTCTCGGTCAAAGTTGAAACAGTTATTTACAAACTTCCGGCCCCTAGATTGGATGTTGTCAACGAAAAAGTATTAAATTTATACCGATAGGAATCTCTTTTGTTATTAACATGTTCGGGGCAGGTGGTAATTTTATGGTCACGGCGTATGGCCATTGTGTTACCTTTATTTCGGGAGTGATAGGATCTTTTACACCATTTTATTGTGGCAGTGAACCGGGTCACATGTCATGTTTGGTTAAACCTATCTGATAAGTGGCGTTCATGAAATGTGGTTAATGAAAGTAATAGTAATACCGGTAATGTACCTATACTTGGTCGTTGGGTATGTTAGAATTTGTTTTGCTGTTAAGTTGTTGTTCTCATTCAATTTAAAAGAAACTTTATTGACATCTTGCAACAAAGTAATCATTCAGTATATATAAAAAACAAGCACACCAACTTAAATCTTAACAATCTAAACATCCTAGAAGCAGTTCGGCATATTAATTAGGCACCGTTGATTTGCCCAACTAGTTATGGGGTACTGCCATGTTTATGGGAGCTGCCTAAAACATCACCTCATTCTAGAGCAGTTGGATGATGTAAATAAATCTAATCACAGAGGTGTGCAGTGAACTCGATATTTTTTATCAAAACTTGTTTAATTATTAAAGTACACTTTATAAAATATATTTTAACTAGTTTGGCGTTTGATATATTTGTTTCAAATTAAGTTTTCTAAAAATGCAGTGTACAATATTTTGATTGGCAAATTTATAATGTTTTTGTGTATTTGTTTATTTAAGTTTTTGAGTTTGCACTTTTGTACCGAACTAGTAAAAAATAAAATAAATTAAAAGTAATAATAATAATAATAAATCGCAGGGGCGACTTTGTGGCGAGTCGTCGGTGAGTGGCGACACCGCGAACCCTGATTCCCTGGGGCTAAATGAGACCCCTGACTCCTCTCTTGCCTTAACTGGCCGGCTTGGAGTGGAAACCGCAAGAGCTAAGAACCTAAGCTCCAGGGTGGAAGTGTTAAAGGGCATAACGCCGCTAGTAGCTCTTAGTGAACGCGCAGCACACCTCTCGACACCCTAAGCCGTCCACACCAATGTTGCCCCTCCGGCGCCAACTTACGGTAGCCTTTATTACCCATTTAGTGGGGGGCCCATTTAGTGGATGGCAAGTCACCACCCTCCTTAATATTTTGAAATGAGGCATTATTTGGCGGGTGCCGCACCTCATTCCATAGACCGGTTTTGTATAACACCCATAAGTTCACCACAATAACCCATTATTTTTTTGAATTCATTACTCACAATAGGCTCCTTGTACCTCCACCCCTACGACATAGCTAAATGATGTTTAAAAAGGGCCTCTCAGTGTTGGCTTCGGCTCCACTGATGCCCATCAAAAATCCGGGTCTGGCCCGAGAGATTCATATATAATAATAATAATATACTTTATTGTACACCAAACAAAAACAAATACAAACATTCTTAGGACTAAGTAAATTTACAGGGTACAAGGGTGACCTTATCGCTCATAGCGATTTCTTCCAGGTAACCCGTGGAGAGAAAAAAATAAAATCTCAAGGATTGGCAGAAGTACTAATATATCTTGACTGGACGCACTATCAAATCAACCAAACCCTGGACTGCCATTCTTCTTGTAAAACCCACAGGGGGGGTATATGTAGAATTGAAGACCTATTGATATTTTTCCAAGCCACTTTGACTCAAGTTTCATATTCGGGGATCGGTCTTAGCTGTGTTGGAGACAAATACATAACAATTTTCAGCTTTTATAAAATGACAAAAGTCTGCTCGTTCCGGGCTCTTCTCCAATCTAATCCAACGGACTTTCTACAGCTGACGACGGCAATGAAGATAATACGTAGTTTGGTATATCTACACTTAAAAACTTTCCAAATTTTAAGTACAATAGGTTTTAAGACAATTTAATAAGTTGTAATATGTGTTATTATTATTAAAAACAAAAAGAAATAAGTTTGTATAGGCTGAGTGGCTAGCAGGCTAGCACTGATGTCAGAGTTTTTAAGCCGCCTGAAGGTGTCTAAACGGTTAAGATAATGTTTTACAATTTAAAGTGTCATCCGAGGTAAGGCAGCGCTCAGTTGGAAAATGCCACTCGCGGTCTCCCTTCCAAACTCTGACCGTGCGGAACGTTGCTTAACTTCCGGTGATTACTTCTTCTTCTTCTTTTCGAGTCAGCGATTCGATCATAAAATTTATATTTTGTTGTATGCTGTTCGACCAGTAAGAGGCCACGCCTGCGGCGGTGTTGGCCTCGTGGAGATCTTCTTGTGTGCAGGTGGTAGGGCACAGTGGGCATTGTAGTAGATGCTCCATCGTCTGTTGAGTGTCGCCACAGTCGCATTCCTCGTTTGGTGGTTCGGCTAAACCCCATTTGCACATGTTGTATCTACAACGGCCCACTTGTGTTCGGAGTCTATTAATGGACTTCCAGATGGGCCATTGCAGGTCGTGGCCCGGTGGGAGGTTTTCTGTTGGGGAAGGATAGCTGGGTGGGACGGGATGTTTTCTGTCCATAGCCTACGTCTAGCTTCAGCTGGATCTATTGTAATGGGTGCAGTGTGGCGAATAAAGTTCTTACGACTTTTTTGATAACTGACAAACACCTAGACGCTTGTGACATGCCTAGAGTGAATTTATTCTTTCCTACTGCTGATTGGCGAGTTGCTTCCCCCTGCTATGCCCGCCGGTAGAGTAGTTTGAGCTTATCACGAGTCGATAAGCTGTTATCAGGAGGTGGCACCGGGATCTACGAGCTGCTCGTTTGTTACTCTGATAACCATCAGTGGGGCACGGTCGCGTTGTTTCACGGCATTTTTAACAGTATGTCTAAAGTTCCTCATTGAAGACGTACCGGATCGCGTAGAATACCTACGTTGCACGGGCGATATGAATAATACTGTTGAATAACGCTAGATATAAGCTCCTGACAACAGGAATTTCGTTAATCTGATGCAGAGGTATCTGTTTATGTATCTATAGATCTCAAAGAGTTATCTTTGTGATAAGCATTTCAAAAATCTGAAGCGAACGCAGGATTTGAACCTGCCCCTTCGGATCACTAGCCCGACGCTCTAACCAACTGAGCCAGCCCGCCCTGGTTAGAGCGTCGGGCTAGTGATCCGAAGGGGCAGGTTCAAATCCTGCGTTCGCTTTAGATTTTTGAAATGCTTATCACAAAGATAACTCTTTGAGATAAAATCTAGTGTGGAAAGCACTCAAAATAAAATCATAAATCTATAGATGTTTGGCAATAACTTTGTTTTTTTTTCTGTATAGCTTTATAGAATTTATACAATAACCATAACATAACAATTCTGATGAATAAGTATACATCATAGATCATAAGCACATCTAAACCAAATTGGTACAGTTTTTTTTTTGTTTCAAACTTAGTTAAGTCAAGAAAAAAAAATGTGTTTTAGAGGTTTCCAAAATGTTTAATTTTAGCTCGATTCAAAAACCGTACCGTATCGAACATCGAATCCAAGCCCTCGGAGACACACTCCGCTGGCCACTTTCCACCTTCCTCGACCCTTTGTGCATGCCAACTGGAACAGCAAATTCAATTTAACATACCTACCTACCTGCCTATCTACGGACTCATTTCACTCATTACTGTTCAGGAAATTGCCTTTTTTGTTGCCGAGTCGGGCATTCGGCGAGTATTGTTTATACTGCTGGAGGCTACTGGAGATACTTGTGAAGAGATGTGTCATTAGCTGTGCCTAGTTCGTATAAAGTATGCTCTGGCTCGCGTCATGAAACTTGAGATTCAAAGACGAACGATATATTTATTACTTGCTTTTTGTTTATACCCTCGATAAGGGTCTCATCTGAATACCGGCGCTGAGTGTAAGGTATTGAGCACTTTTCGACATTTCTGTCATTTAACTCCTTTATTGACCTACAATTTTGGATTTATAACGTTAATGTCGGCGATCAACACTAATTCGGACATAAAATAGTTTAAGTTACAGTTTCGAATTAGTTCAGAATAGATTTTTACCTATTTTATGCCGTTCGATCGAATTCGATTCATAGAACATTCCAGAAAGGTGTTCTAGAACCTTCTCGATACAATGTAACCTACTTAGAAAGAAGGGAAGGTTCTCGAACATTCGAGGTCGATTCAAGAACATTCCAGAAATGTGTTATAGAACCTTCCCGTTACATCGTAACCTACTTAGGCCCCGAAGAAAGAAAGGAAAGTTCTCGAACTTTTGGAGAGCTCTGATTGGTCAGTGGAACGAACAGCCAAGTAGTTGATTTAGTATATGTATAAGGGCACGCGGATCGCCCGATAGTTAGTCTTAATTTGAACAGTGAACAGTTCTAATCCACAATTCGATCTCGGCAAGTTAACGTAGTAGTGATAAGTGTTTGTACAGTTAACGATTGGATTGTACAGGGTTATTTTGGAATAAAAGGGCTACTTAAAGCCAAGGAATAATTAAGATTCCGGAGTTTTACTTCGAGACCCCTGCACCTCGGCGGCAGATCAGCTACTTCAGGCACCTTCGAGTAGCAAATCCTTGCACTTCACGCAGACAGCGTCTTAAGGGGCGAGTACATCAGCGCGTACTTAGGCAAGAGAGACACGCAACGCCGCTGAGTTCTCACCTCTCTTTCGCTCAGTAGAAGTGCTCGCCACGCTAGCGACTTGCATAAAGACTTATCGCCTTCAGTTAATATGTGTGTATTTAAATGAAATGAATTTTTTTATCGAATAAATGTCATATCATTTTCATTTCATTTCATATAGGCCGAACCATACAGGTCGGTGGATGCGAAGTCAGCTATATTATACAAGCTGCGCAATATCCAATCCTAACTGAAGCTCACATAACATAGCTGGATATTTCGCAGCTTGTAAATAAATAAATAAATTCACATCCACCGACTTATATGATTTGGAAAATACCAATATTTCAGTGGATTATCTATGAAGGTGTTACAGTGGGTAAAGCATTAAGAACTGAAGATCGATGGCACTGCGAAATTCTTGAATATACATGTTGCTTACTTGCGGCTTGAAAAGATACAAAGATACATGCACCTAGAATAACGGCGACTAAAGGAAAAAAACGCTGACTGCACGCCGCTTCATACTAAGGGTCGTACTGAAAATCTGTTCGAAAGATCTATAGGTACCTACCGAGCAGTGGTCGTCCTGACTGAAATGTTATTTTTCAACTGTTTTATCTTTTCTATGAACAATCACTTCATCTTTTGAACAAATTGTTCTTGTTGTTATGAGTATGTTCGTATAGACCGGGTGGCTAGCCTTGGTGTCAGAGTTTTTAAGCCGCTTGATGGCCTCTGACATGGCTAAACTGTTACTTGTTGTGATAACGCGCGGATTGTCTACAAATGCCACCTCTAAACATTTGCTCTATGGGTACTAGTTGCTATGTTCGATTTCAAGTGATTAGGATGGTACAGGATGTGGCACTACAAGGTGATATGGATTAGTGAACAGGAAAAATAGGGTGTCGTTAGTAAACATGTGACGTCACACTTGTTGTTATCATTTATACATGTGAAAAAATGGGAGGTGGTGTGATTACTAAAGTTCTTTTATTTAGTCATCTATTCTATACTGATCGTAAGTAAGTGTAAATAAAATGTAATGGGAGAATGTTATAAAAAAAATTTTGGTCACTCAAAATGTACTGAACTATTGTACAATACATTTTATTCATTATCCAAACACGAGATGAAAACAAAATTTTGCGATTTAGCTCTCAATATAAATATTTTAATTATCTTCCGATATATTTTCAAGAAGATCAGTTATAAACGGCTAGTAGATATCTAAAGCTTAAATTCTGACTCTTCAAAAAACTGCTTTGTTCGAAAACATAAAACTGAAATGTACATAAAATAAAATACAAGTTCAGTTCCTAGAACTTTACTAACTAAGGTTTTTTAATTGCTTACTTTCTTTGTTTTTAATCTAATAAATCGTCCCTATTTCGATCCCCCATTTATCATCACAATTTCCCCAAAAATCCAGTCCATTAGTTCAATCTTAATGTTCCTACAACATACCCCAGATTACCGGCCATTACCCGACAAGGTAAAAGGCATCCGCGTCCTTCTGTTTCCCCATTTCCACCGGAAAGGGCATCCCTTTATAGCCATTTAGCCGCCCTTAGAGAAACATAAAATAAATAAAACCGACCAAAACATAAATTAATAGCGACCCTTTAAAATGAACATAAAACTAAAACAAAGCAAATTAGAATTACCCAAAAACCAACCCTCTTACATTGCGGTAGAGTTTATTTCCCAAATTGTGGGGAGACTAAACGACGCATTGTCACGGCACGGTATGTCCATTTCAGGAAAAATGTTTTCAAGTTATGATTAATTAAACTATGATTTAGGGGGTGCACGGGGTGGTATTTGATGAATTTGATTATGTTTGTGGTGTCGTGGACTTGGGACTTGGTGACGCGGTTAATTATGCAAAAGCTCGTTTATACGAGGTACTAAACTAACCTGGCAGGGTGCGGTAAAGTTGGACTTTGGACTTTGACCTGTGCATTGTGTAATAAGCTTTCTGGCTTCGTTGCTGAGTAGCAGTTGGTTTTACGGCCGCGGCACGGGGTGGGGAATTATCTCTAATCTAGTGGCGTTTAAGTAGTTTATTCTTTCAAGTACAGTAGGATGTTGCATCGTGTTTATTTTGTGGTTATCAAGTATTTAATTTAAAGTAGGTACAATTATAATAAATTTCATATTTAAACTAGAATATACTTCGGCTTTCACTTCTAGGTTTAATTAATTAGGTAGTACTCGTATTTTCAAGTGATGAGTTTAAGACATTTTGAAAAGGACCGGTGACCTCATTTAAGACTACAGGATCGCATGGGATGCAAAATGAAAATGATGCATTTCAACCGGTATGATTGGTGATATGTATAGGATATATATTAAGCAGTGTCTATGTGTCTTATGCCTAATGGATGAATTGAAACCTAATTTGTGCTTAAAGAATGGGTATGAAATTCCAAAACACCCAGTTCGGCAGCTAGAGCCACCAGAAACTTGACGTACTTTTTCATGAATAAACAAGGTTTTGAATATTTGTATAACATAGTTTTATATTTACCTGTGAACACGAATCAATATTCCAATATTATTGTTCCATAAATATCGTGTCAAAGCGCAGTTAGTAAACCAACGATTACAGTAATTACGTCAAACCATTGTCAAAGGTAAGTCACCTCGGGATTAAAACGTACAATAATACAATAACTATCTAATTCCATCTCGTCGATCATGGCTGACAAGCCAAACTGACAGCATAATTGCCAGAATAGAGCTGATTGCTAATTACCAGATTAAAACGTTGATAACACACACTTGACGATTTTTGTCTGCAGTTTTCTGTATTTAATTATCACATACTTCTATCAACTTGGAATTTTTTATATGATGCATACTAGCTGACCCGGAAAAAGTCGTTTAATAATTATATAAAAATATTATGCACCTAAAGAACAAAGTCGTATCATGTTATGTCAATGATTATGGGACATGTTGGACACTGGGCGTAGAGAGGGACTCAACAGTAAAATCTAGAAAGTAACGAGGAAAAAACTTAACTGGTTCTAACGTTCAAGACGAAGACGGGCTTTCTTTGTAGTCATGTAAATGTTAATTGTACTTTTTACACCTCCTGCGAGGTAATAAAAATTCAGGAACATGAATAATAATAGTAAACACTGTCAGAAAGCGCAGCACACCTCTCGACACCCTAAGCCATCCACACCAATGTTGCCCCTCCGGCGCCAAATTACGGTAGCCTTTATGGGGGGCCCATCTAGTGGATGGCAAGTCACCATCCGCCTAAATATTTTGAAATGAGGCATCACTTGGCGGGTGCCGCACCTCATTCCATAGACCAGCTTAATAATCATGTAATAATTCATTAAAATAGCCTAAGAACCTATTCCCCGCCTTTACAATAGTTTCCGTCTTCCTATCACCCAAAAACTGTATTTTTTTACTTAATAATTGTAAAAGGGCCTCTAGGTGTTGGTTTCGGCCCCATCAATGCCCTTCAAAGATCCGGGGCAACCCGTGAGTTGTAAAAAAAAAAAAAAAAGTAAACACTGTCATAGCCTTACTAATTGTGGTATTCAGAAACACACGAAACGAAATCCAGAATGAAAAACAGAGAATTTAAATACTATACGAAAAACATGTATACTTACATATACGAAATAAGATACACCTATGTTGCAGTATTGTGTTTATGGCATAGGGTTTAAATTAATAAGAATATAATCAAATGTTGATTTTCATCGGCTGTATGTAGTATTATATAAATATATACATAAACTATTTATTGATTCACATTCACACACACATAAAACAGAAAAAAGAGAAAAATAGATGCTAAAACATGTGAAGCAATCGGCGGCCCTATCACTGAAAGTGATTTCTTTCAGGCAACCTTAGGATGGAGAGAGATAGGCACAAAAGAAAATACGACGAGGTGTGCTGATTTAGAGGACACTTTAAAAGTACAACAAAATATTATAAATAATAACAGAATTATACAATAGACATAATACATACAAATGTTATAAATACTTATACATACATAAATAATATAGTAAAATAAACTAATAAATACTTTTAACTTCTAACATATACATATGAACAATGTATAAGTAAACAAAAACAATAATAAGCAAACAAATTAATAAACTACCCAAAAACTAAGCACGGTTTAAAGATTGCAACAGATATAATTTTTTAACTTCCTCTTTGAAAACAGTTATGGACGGGGCCCGTTTAATGGAAATGGATAGAGGATTCCATAATTAGACTGCTTGGAATGATAACGATTTGCCATAAAAGGTAGTTCGAGCGGAAGGAGTCATCAGGGTAAGGTTATCTTTGGACGGAAGGGGGATGGAGTGGGATGTATACCAATAGGTAAAACGCTCCTTAAGATAGGTAGGGATAGAAGGGTTAAATATAATATTATAAAGAAGGGAGAGGATGTGAGCATTCCGACGAAGGCGAATAGGAAGCCACTTGAGCTTTGTGCGAAATTCAGATACACGATCATATTTACGTAACCCAAAGATAAATCTGATACAGTAATTTTAGAGGCGCCCTAATTTATGTATAGTGTATTTACATACCGAATGTAGCAAAATCGTAAATAATTATTTTTTGCCAAAAGTGGCATAACCGACTGAATTCAAATAGTTTGCACAAATCAGTGTATGTAGGTATCATCGATGTAGTAACTTTTAAATTACTGTTGATTTTTCAATAACAAAAAAACACATAGGACCTCCTCTTATTTGGAAGTCGGTTAAAAAGCAGCGAGTGTGCGTCGAACAGCAGCCGCGATAGAAGCGACAGGTTGCATCAGACCAAGGCCCCGGCAACGTAACTCTCGTAACTACTTAACTAGGCATTGTGGAGAAAATTGAATTAGTTTATTCTATGCTATTGTGCGGTTCAAGGCGAATGCGTTGCGAGCAGGCGCTCATATTTCGACATGCACGGTGCTTATTAAAATGGGTACCTACTCTAGTTTGTAATACTTTTGAAAGTTCACCACAGGGTGATTTAGAAAATTGAAAACGTGCAGTTAGTACTTAAGAGTACTTCAACATTCATTTATACAAAATATTTTTTTTTAAATAAATATTTTTGGGACATCTTACACACGACCTCTGACCCCAAACTAAGCAAAGCTCGTGATATGGCTGCCAGAGACTGATATACTACATATAAATATTTTTAAATACACATAGATAGTAACTAAACAACACCCAGACACAGAACAAACACTTATGTTCATCACATAAATATTTGCCCTGGGTGGGGATCGAACCCACGCCTCTTTGATCCAGAAGTTAGGGTCACTAACCACTGAGCCACTGAGGCAAAATCAATAAGAATATATCAATATCTAGTCTAGACATCGAATAACCATATCTAGATAGAATATACTCTTTAGCAGTGCTCTTCAATTAGCAATATTTGATTAATTATTGCACACTATAAGTTTAAGTATAGTGGTTGAATGATAGTACCTACGTCTTCAGAAATATTAACCGTACTAGACTTTAAATTTGAATTTGGAAGACTGATTTTTGTAACTGTAAAAGATGTAGGTACATGTAACCATTGCTCACTGAGAATAATGGGCTTTCAGAATATTGAATACACATCGTAAATTCCATGTATTTCGCAAAGCAACATCTTGTATGTGTAAAAAAACCGACAAATCCCAAACCCCCCGCAGTTTTGAAGTAGGTAAAAATGAACGCTACCGATTTCTACGTGCCAACCTACTACGGTAATTCCTGTAAGCATAGGAAAATACCACATATACAGCACATCTGTTCATCTTCTTGGAGAAAATAAAATACTCTATTCCTATACAGTGGCTGACCTCGACAATATGTGAGTAAGTACGCCGCAGTGTGCCGAAGTGCGTAGTTCCCCGCAGAGTAATTCAGATGTCCATTCCCCCTACACTAGGACAGGGTTTCCCAACCCCATCCCTTGGACGGGTCTCTAAGAACAGTCTTATTGTGATGTGGCGGACCACTGAGTATAAAACACACACACATGACATTTTTATCAGTAAAACTAATGTTGTTATTGAAGTTTACTAACAATAATTTATGCATTACTTACATCTAGACATAACTCTAAAAAAAACATTTTTTAGAACATTAAAAACCTAAACAGTGAACCTAACCTTCAAAAATGAATATTACTGAATACTTCTAACTAAATAAATTCTATATTTTTTTGCTAAACGCTCAATAACACCAATATTATACGAGTATCTGTCTTGAGTGTTATTTTTAACTTTAGGTCACCAGGTCTCTGTGTTTTTTGTGGCACAGGGATGCCACATAATTTTTAGAAACCAGCCTGACACATAATTTTTAGAAACCAGCTGAAAGAGTAAAGCGTTATGGGTATACTTCATTCTCCTCTAACGGTTCTGTCCTAACGATTATTACTAGTTAAAAGAATGAATCAAAAATGTGCCCTGATTTCGAAATTTTCAGCGATTATTCTCGATATTATGTGCAAGGACGCCCGTTTCTACATATCGACAATAGATCCCGGCGAGTAGCCGAGAGACCGTGACCCCGGGTCGTCCCAGGTTGAGAATCCCTGCTCTAGGCCGTTGCATGCACGGTGCCAGCACAAGGACTGTAAGTACTCAATATTCTGTGCAAGGACGCCCGTTCAAACGAGGGCGGGCTGAAGGCCGCTGACGTCATCTGCACACCATGTACATTGTACACGAGCTTTGCGGTAATATCAAGGAAAAATAATGCACAGCAGAAATAGTGAAAAGGCTATCTTGGAAAAAAAATCTTCGAAAATACTTGATGAATGACGTCTTGAAATGTTGGCTTTAGCTTCCAAGTTTGAAATCTTTGATCATCAGTTAGTTGGTTGTAAGATCTGTGATTGTAGGTTACATAGCAAATTAATACTGCTGGTTGATAGTTATTGCTACGTAACTAATAAAGTACTAATCAAAGCAATGTGCTTTGATTAGAACTGAAAAATCGCGGATAAGCGCAAGCCCCTTGGTAATAGTTCTGTACTTTTTTTTAATAACTTAGCTACTGGCCACTGAGGCCTCTATACAGCTTACCGGGCATGGGCGAGCGCAGAAGGCGGCTGAGCCCTAAGATTAGGTTAAAGGGTGACTAGCGCCTCAACCTCAACCTGGGCAGTCACCCGGCAGGGAAATCAGATTCATCAGACCTCAGATCAGATCAGATCCCAGAAGGGGTGCCCGGGCAAATCTGATTTTGTGGCCCTGTGGCCCTAGTGCTATACGAAATCAATTTTGTGTTTTATTTTCAACAGTAAACGTCCAGTCCAGTCAGTCAGATATCTGGTCATTATCATGATCACAGATGAGAGTTGATGGGATATTTCGCTGCGTTGCCAATTTTCCACGAAATAAGGTTACCCATTATTTAGGTACTATACATTCTCCTGCTAAAATCTGCCACTGAACTAAACCGCCTTCTTTGTAGTTGGTAGTCAACAATCGTGTTATGAATTACAGAAGTAATGTTTACTTTCGGATCAGGAATAGATCGTTGTTTGCGAGTGTTTGGATCGCGGTCCAGTTGGACTTGCTTATTATTTTGACCCAGTTTCGAACTATTGTTATCTGTTGTCGGTATAGAGATGAAATGAAAAGTTTTAAGGCCAGAATTTGGAAGAGCGTGTAATTTGCGCAGATTTACAGCGCTTTTAACTTAACAGCTTCAATTGTCTTCTGTTTTTTAATTAATTAAGTATTTCAAATGATATCGTATAAACATAAATGACTATAGAGGGTTTTACAATCGACTTGACATTCCATACACAAATGGAAATCTGTGATTCCATATTAATGGGTTTTACTGATGTAAAATTAAAATTCGTTCAACCGTTTAGCCTTGAAAATTAAACAGATTAGAGTGTTTATGGAGAGTAAGTATGCTTTTATGAATAGATATTATCATTGTGTATGTATAATATTGTATTTAATATGTATTATAAATACTATGTGTATATAATTATTATGTTTTATTATATTTACTTATTATTGCACCACCGACGATTCTGCTGATCCATAATGTTTTCCTCCACGGGTTACCTGGAAGAAATCGTCGAAAAAAGATAAGGTCGCCCTTGTACTCCTGTGTGATACATAATTAATTATAAGATTGTTTGTAATTGTTTTTCTTTGGTGTACAATAAAGTATATATTATTATTAAATTACAAATAGTTTGAAAGCAAAAAAAAAGGCGTAGGTACCTATGTTGTTTTAAATCTTGTAGGTTATTACCTGAACAGAATAGAAAGAGCAAATAATGTGTACGAGTATGTAGTATGGAAGTAAAGAGTCTGATATAGGTAATATATCGCCGCCCATAATTTGGGTGGAATGTGGGTGAAAACATCCGGTTTTTTTCGTTGTTGTATTTTTTTTATTTGTGAATACGAACTAACTCTCCATAAACTCTCTAATCTGTTTATTTGCAGCATTTTCAAGGCTAGATGGCTGAACGAATTTTAACGGACGTTTAAAGATATAATATTATATCGAAAGGAAAAGAGGGAATTTCAGTTCAAACATTTGCAATAATATTTAAATTTTCTAAGACATAAAAAACATACTTAACACATTTGTCATTGATTTTCAGAAACCTTTATTGATATAATAAATTACATTGTTAGTTAAGACTCGGCTAAGCTAATTTAAGTTACATTTAAGCATTGCCATTCAGCGTGGCAATGCTGCCAGCATGCTGGGCACGCTGCCAACTGGCAGTGGGCTTGAGCACTTGGATTATCTTTAGACCTTCAAGGGTCTGTGGATGATCCAATTGCTTTCTATGTAGTAGTAGTGTAGTATTGTCATTATTAAATAAAAACAAAAAGTTACATTTTATCACAATAGTACTTTTTATAAGTTTATATCAACTTGCACAACTTGTGTCACAACATTAAGTTATTTTACCAAAGTACCTACTCATTAAATAGTACTTAAGTAGAGGGTAGAATGAATACCAGTATTAATTTTTGTACTTTGTCGTTTTATACGTTTCCAACAGGACCATATATGACAGTTTTCATAAGTTAAAAACTACTTAAAAAGACAGTTTCTCCTTCTAAAAGTAAACTACGAGTAGGTATCCCATTCACCCCAAAAATAAAGCAGTTCACTCTAAGAACAGAAATAAATCGCATCAGAGGTAAAACAGCTACTTATTACTATCATTTCTCCAAACTTTACATCACAAGATAAAACTAAAAAGACTTGCCGTGATTTATCACAGAGAAAGGAAAAAACACCTTTGTTTTTGTTAGCTGAGTTCCCGCCTGGAGTTCACTTCACCTATAAAATATTACGAAAATAACCTTATAAATTACGGCTGCGAGCGAAATAAAGCAAACTTAGGCAATAAAGTATCATGGTTACGTCAGCTTTATAGTTTTATAGCTGTATACATTTCCCGATTCGGGACCTGTTCCGATTGTTTTTGCGTTTTGAGAATAAAAGATAGAGCATTTGATAGATTGGGTTGCGAATGCTCATTGCTATAAATAATATATTATACTAGTTTTTACCCGCGGCTTCGCCCGCATTATATTTTATTCCAATTTTTTTTTGTGCTATTCCATGGTAACCCTTATTTATCTGGGATAAAAAGTAGACGGCTTATAATCTCACACCAGAGCTAGCCACCCGACTTATACAAACTTACTTTTTTTTATTATGATTTTATTTTTGAGTGCTTTTCACACTAGATTTTATCTCAAAAGTTATCTTTGTGATAAGCATTTCAAAAATCTGAAGCGAACGCAGGATTTGAACCTGCCCCTTCGGATCACTAGCCAGACGCTCTAACTAACTGAGGCGGGCTGGCTCAGTCACAAAGATAACTCTTACATTTTTATATTAAAAAAGGTTACTTTTAAAGCTTACACGTATTTCGGGAATAAACAAAACAATTACTTCTACTAAGAAGGTTTTCTCCAAATCAAGTTGTTTTTTCCGCTTTGATCAGTTAATTTCAATTAAAGTGGGACTCTTTTGTTTCCTTTAATCTTTACAAATTACGACTTTATCACTGTCGACAGAAAAATAAAAGAAAATTAAGCTTCACTTTTTATTCGAACCTATAATGATTATTTTGGTAGAAATCGCTTCTTGAGTTAAAGGAAATAAACACATTGAAAGTATTGTTAAAAACTCTTGTACTACTTAGTACAAGAGTTTTTAACAATACTGGGTAATCTGCTTACCAAGAGAGTAATTAAGACCATCATCATGAACAAGTTTTACTATGAGGCCAACACGGAATCGTCAAATGTATGAAACAGCTGTTTTTAGGGTTCCGTACCTCAAAAGCAAAAACGGAACCCTTATAGGATCACTTTGTTGTCCGTCTGTCGGTCTGTCTGTCCGTCTGTCCGTCTGTGTGTATGTCAAGACTCTTTATCTCGGGAACGCGTAAAGATATCGAGTTGAAATTTAAACTGTATACGTATATCTATGATCTCTTACAGTTGTGTAAAGAAAAAACTTCTGAGTTATCATATAAAGAAGTAAGAGCCGTTTATGTCGTAAAAACCGCATATTTCGACACTCACAAAAATCAAAACCTACAGGGTACTTCCCGTTGACATAGAACTATGAAGTTTGGCGAAAAGCATTGTCTCAGAATACACATATAGGAATAAATCTGAAAACTGAACATTTTTATTTAAATCACAAAAAAATAAGGCCTCAAAATTCACAAAATATGGGTTTGAAATTCAAAGTGCGTAAATCGTATCATGTAAGGTATCATATAAAAGAGCTTCATTAGCACATGCTAAAACAGGTTTTTAATTATTTTTACAATTTTCGACGAATGATGAGAAAAGTAAAAAAAAAAAAACTTTTGTCGATGATGATGATGAGTATAGAGATTTTAACAACGTACTTCCCAATTTTTTTGATTTTTTCTGGATTTGTACGGAACCCTCGGTGTGCCAGCCTGAATTGCACTTGTCTGGTTTTTTTTTCAAATTTCGGATTGGCCCATAGTATGGTGGTCCGATCACTTCCTTTCGGCTTAGTACACCGTTCCGGATAACCCTGTTAACATAGATAGAATAGTGTAGTTTGACAGAGAGCATGATGACTATCACAGAACAGCAGAACTAATATCTTCTGTGATCACTATACTACGCGATACTTCGGTATCAACTGTGAAATTGCGAAAACTAATTACTTGCTTGATACATTTTGTCACACGCACACGCACACGCACACGCACACGCACACGCACACGCACACGCACACGCACACGCACACGCACACGCACACGCACACGCACACGCACACGCACACGCACACGCACACGCACACGCACACGCACACGCACACGCACACGCACACGCACACGCACACGCACACGCACACGCACACGCACACGCACACGCACACGCACACGCACACGCACACGCACACGCACACGCACACGCACACGCACACGCACACGCACACGCACACGCACACGCACACGCACACGCACACGCACACGCACAGGCACAGGCACACGCACACGCACACGCACACGCACACGCACACGCACACGCACACGCACACGCACACGCACACGCACACGCACACGCACACGCACACGCACACGCACACGCACACGCACACGCATACGCACACGCACACGCGCACGCACGCACGCACGCACGTAAGGATATAATGACGGTAACATCTGCGTACTTTCCTAGGCACTCGTAAAGATCTTCATAACACGATTGCGCCATAGCTACGGGAGCACGCGTCTGTCCGTCTGTTTGTCAGTTTTTGTCGCGTGGACGCACAGAAGATGGCCGCGGGCCAACACATCTCATTTGTAATCAATCGTCAATAGTAAGGGAGTCCGAGAAAAGATTTTTGTGTTTACTCGAGCGCGGCATATTAATGATACTCAGGAGGGATTTGTTACATTCCGTATATCTGTATCGGATCTGAGCCATCCATCCATATTGTGGGCGTAAAGGTCTATGTTCCATCATATTAAATTTGGAAAAAAAACGACTAAAATGTTAAAAAATCTTTTTGAGTCGAGTCGAAATAGCATTTCTAATTTAAATTTTACTACGAATTTGCCACACCTCCACATTAGAATATTGTTGTGTAGGTATTAACTTTTTTCCTTTGAATATTTGACGCTCCTGAATGATTTTATTTATATAACAGCAGACCATGAGGCCTTCGAAACTTGCAGTAGGTATCCCTCCAGCGACTTAGTACCTACACTTGCCATAGCCTTTTTTTCATAATCATAAATAATAATTTATTGCAGAGAACTGCTACATCACAATGTCGCAATAATATGTTAATTTTCTCTAATCTATAGTATTCAATAGGTCTCCAAAATATCTCAACAGAGCCATATTTATTAACCGTGGGCTCCCCGACTACACGGCCTGAGCAGAGCGCGCGTCACTGACATCTAACAAAAAAATTTGATACACATTTTCCGGATCTTTCTGGTAAACAAATACTTCAATATATCAAGCTAACATATCAAGGGACTGGATTTAACTCTGTTTTTTAGAATCAACGTCAAAATATTTCATTTCCCTGCCAAAAATCAATTTTTTTTAATCTAAATATTGGTCAAAATGTTAAGCGGGATCTATGAAATGTAGGTAAAATAAAACTTTTGATTTTTGATACAATTTTCAGCCTATAATAGGTACCTGAGATACCTGAAATTTGTTGCCTAAGTGATAAAACTTATACTCTACTTAAATTAAAGGTTTTTGTACCTTATGTAGGGAGGTTAGGTAAGTCTTATCAATTTGATTTTGTTTCGTTTAAGTTCTTTAAATAAAGTCACTAAGTTTGAGTTCTAAGGTACTGGAAGGAATTGGTGACTAAATTACTTAACGCTATGTAGTTTTTAAACTTTGACGATTTGAACACATTATTAATATACATATATATATATTTCTAATCAATTAGCATCCTTTTAGGGGCTTATTCTTTGCATCAAAACTAACAACTTTTGTTCTACGAGTTTGGTCAAAACTCAATTTTTTTTTTGTTGTTCCATAGATGAACGATATTTTTCGTTCACCCGCGACAAAATGTATGGAACCGCTGATTTTTTTGTTGAGTTTTGACAAAATTCGCAGAACAAAAGTTGTTTGTTTTTTTGACGTAAATACTATGCTTTAGGGTGCTTTCAGACCACCGGCTTGCACGAACACCACAAACACGGCGAAATGGTGCATTCGAGCTGTGCAACTATGCACTTTTCCTTCGCTTATGTTCAGTGGGTACAATTATAATTTTTATTCATGTACCTTACCTTTGTAAGCACAACATCATCAAACGGTGCCACCATACCTATAGTTACTTACGCAATTTAGAAAGTTTTACTAATCTAATAATTATATGATACTGATTTGACCGGGCGCGAATCTCACGAGGCAAAAAAAGCGTGACTCTTTAAATCTTTACAGACTATATATTACACGTTATTGGCGTGGTCTTAAAAACATATTTTTGATTAAATATCAAAAATCAATGTACTAATAGCAGCTACAATTCATCCCGATGGAATTCTGCACATGTTGTCAACAAACGAAGCTACCAAGTTGTCGGTAAAGCGGACGCTACCGCCGCGCGACTATTTTGTTCAGTGTGAAAGCACCCTTACCCACATTAGTACGTAATGTAACGTACCATCCCATACCCCGCACGTTATTGGCTAGCTCTTAAAAACATGTTTTTGATTAGATATGTTTAATTTATACCGTCAGGTGCGGCTTGTTTGTCACTAGCCTAGGTCGGGAGCGTAGGGCGTATAAAAATAAGCTGCGCCGTTTTTGATGTTGTTTTGAATTATCTACGCTTGCAGTTAAATGGTCGTTAAAACGAAAGTTGTTAGAGTTTTCATCTATAAATTTTTGGCAACGTAATTATTGCTTATTTGCGGAATATTTTGAGTGTTATTTCAGACATAATTTTTCGGGGGTGCAATAATGTTTGTAGAGTTATGATGAGAGGATTAATTTTCATTATCATTTTGTAAGGTTACATAGAACACTTTGTCTTAGCCAAAATATAAAATACATCATCGTATTTTTATCCATATTACATGTTGTAGGTAATTGCGAGAAGATTTAAAAAGCCCCCATGTCCCAACGCAATAAGATTTCTACCGCAGTTAACAAAATAGCTGATAACTTTGGAACGGCTAAACCGATTTTAATGAAACATAATATCTAAGCTAACTAACTCATTTACAACTAATTCCTAACTAATTCACCTGTTAAACAAAATTAATCATAAAATCAGATCGGTTCATCCATTCGGGACTCTCGCTCTTTGAAAAGTTGGTTTTGATATAGTATTAGGATAGGTACGAGTAGTGTACCTAAGTATTTTGATTTCACTGAAGAGATCGTTTGTTATTTTCGTTTTCTTCGATCAGCTCCGTCAACCTAAAATATTTATATACAAACGAATACACAATGTGTGTTATTTTGTGAATATTGCAATAAAGAAATGCTACACACTTTTAAATTTTTTTTTTTTGCAAATAATCGCAACACCGACTTCCAAGGTGTACATAATTCAAACAATTTATACGAATTGATGTATACTGAGCGCCACACAAATTGATGGATGGGAAGTTAGCCGCAGATGACACTTCGCCGTGATTCGTTAATTATTGCGCATGTGTGCACAATGCCTATACAAATGGCGAAGTAGTGAGCTCGGGCGTAGGCAGCGCGCGGGAGGCACAAGGTTGGCGGGTGTGCCCCGGCGTTTCGTCTTTCTGGCTCCTGCGCGTACCCTTATTTCGGCTTTTGCGCAGAACGCTGCGCATAACTTCCCATCCTTCAATTTGTGTGGCGCTAAGTATACATTTTTGTTGTTAATAACTTATAACATTTGGACTCCACAGGCACTTGAAATGAAAAACGGCTCAGTATATTTCGATAAAATTTAAATGGGACCACCTAGAAAATATACACTTTCGAATTAAAAAATATATTTTTAAATCAGTACACTATTGGCGAAAATGTCGATAAACATACACAAAAAATACATAGGTACAGACGAACATAGTAGGTACCTACCTCCTCCTTTTTGGAAGTCGATAAAATGTTGTGACATTTTATACATAGACAAATGTGAAATTGCGCAAGTAAGGTGGAATTTGGCGTATAACATTCTCAGATGTATCAGACCAAAGCCAACGTAGAAATTTTCCAAAAATATTCAATGAACGCATAAATTTTCGTTTCCTCTTGCCGAAATTGGCTCCGACATCGACGGAGCGAGTGCCGGACCGTGTCTTATCGCCCGCGAACAAAAAGTGCCCGGAAAATACATTTTGGGCCCTTTTTAGAAAAGTGCTTCGAGCCCTGAGCTCGGGGGTCGGTGACCGACGAGGGTAAAGAAAAGCCACATTTAAGCAAACCGATTTTCAACCAACTTCAAATAAAGTTTTTCATTCACATGATTTAGAATTGAAAAAAACATTTTTTTTACCTAATTAGATAGATAGATATATATATTTATTTGAGGAAAACAAAACACAGGAAAAACAGATAACAACAGCAAATATTTAGAACTAAATTAACAACCAAACTACCCTATGTTTTATTTTCGCCAGCAGACAGCCAGTTTTATGTACCTATACTTTACGCACTATTACCGATTTATGAATCGATCATGATGATCCTTTTTTAATTTGGTTAGATTAGGTATATACTCCAAAGCTGTACCAGTTAAATTTTACGGAAATCGGTCGAGCAGTTTTTGAAAAATCTATATTCATAAATGGCTTCGAGGTGAGTGACTGTCTGACAGATGGTCCACAGCCCAAACCGTTTAACCTATACATATGAATGTTATAAGAAAAATATGCGCCACATCGCGGGCGAATATTTAAAGGAATGTACAAAACAACGCGGGCCAAACCGCGGGATATAATCAGAATAGGCTATTTGACAACATTGAAAATATACTATTGATTGTGGCAATCCTTACAGATATAATAGCCTGAAAAAGACATATTTCAATCTCTATTTAAACTAAAATACGTCTAATTTTCGCAAATCGCACGAAATAAAATACGATATTTTTTGATATTTTATCTGTGACGTGAACGCTCTAAGAAGGGCGGCAACTCTGGTGACGTTACATGCTATAAACAAGAATTTCTCGATTGACTGATGTTTGTGTAATTTGTGTTTTGGTATTAATATTATTGGATCTGTAAGTTACTTTAAAGTATTTTTTGTCAATTTTTAGATGTGAACTAGCGTATTTACTAGTATTAACTAACGTTATTTACTAGTGTGTGACGTCACAAACCAGCGCCATTACTGAATGTCGTTTTGGCGGGATCTTGAATATATATTCTTTGACCCTTGATTTTCATTGTTAATACATTAGATCTCTCGGAAATATAAATGTAGTGTGCTTATTATGTACTAACGAAAAATTTAAAACGATTTCCAAAAACTAGTCAAATAGCCTATTAGAATCAGAATCAGAATTTCTTTATTGCATAAAACTGAGTAAACAAGATCTTAAAACTAAAACGTCCTGACAGCTTACCCATCGCGACAAATAGATTTATTATAATTAAACATTTTAAGGAAGTACAAAGCAGCGTGGGCCTAACCGCGAGCTATATCATTAATTTTTAAAAAGTGCTTAAACGACGCGGAACAAACCGCGGGCTACAATTATTTTTGGTAAGTACTAACACAACGCGGGCCAAACCGCAGGCTATTATAATAAGTACAACTTAGACAACGCGAGACAAACCGCGGGCTGTTAATATATTAAGCAAGTACTAAGACAACGCGTGCGAAGCCGCGGGTATTAAGCTAGTCTCGTACTTATAATATGTATTGATTCGAGGTATCTATTAACATTTCGTGCGTTAATTGTAATTATTGAGTTGGTTTTGTTTTGCCGTTTCGTTACGATCGAAATTGGTCAATAGCGTATCGAAATATAGGCTCATGAAGATTCAGTTAATCAGACGTGAAGTCAACTGTTCGGAGGACTACACTAGTTAAGGTAGTGTAACGCAGTAGGCCGCGCGGTAATTAAGGCAAGTTGTTTACACCTAAGTGCGAGATTTATGGTTTCATGACACGGGCGGCATTTTTTTGGTGTTTTCGTATTTGAGAATAATAGGGAAGTCTCGAATTTTCATCTTGTTTACTTTATCAAACACAATTGCACCGATAATTCTAGTCAACATTAATTCCGATATAAACAGAGCGATGAGGTAATGTCCGACGAAATTTTTCGTTTACCGTCGAAGCGAAAGTATCTCGTGTTCAGTGGCTAGTGCGTGTGAATATCAGTGCCAGTGTGAAGTGTTTGTGCGAATCAGTAGTGTCTTGTGCTTTTGCGATTTTTGTGTGCAATAAAGTGCAGAGTGTATAATCGGCGTTTTAACTGATTATCCAAGAACCCATTTCGTAACAGTAGTTTTAAGTATTTACTGGTATTCATAACAAGTTTTTCTCAGAGACTAAGCACAGACGGTTCGCTTGCTCGGTTAATAACATGCCCTCGATGTGGCAGCAAATGTTGCATATTTTACGTGACTGGTCCACTTATTTCTCTACATTGTGGCCGATCCCTGGTGTCCCAATGATAGATAGCAATAAAGCACTGGCTCCTACATCACAGAGCCCGTTGACACAAATTGAATAATCTGCCACTGAAAGACACATCCGTCGTGCCCTACGAGAGAGTGACGAAGCTAAGCGACGTTATACTTAGTTATAATCTGTACAGCACTGTACCAGCTTTTTTTAAAAGTCCACTGCAGGATGTAGGCCTACCCAAGAAAAGTAATTGGACCATAGTTTTCCACCACGCTGGCCCAATGCGGGTTGGTGGATTCACATAGGTACGCCATCGTATTCAATTTTTCAACGAATGTAAGCAGCTTGCCTCACGATGTTTTCCTTTCCGAAAAGCCAGTGGTGTGAAATTCTGTAAGTCTAAGTTTGTTAAAACGTAATAAATACCATGTTCAAAAAATTTACTTTGATTTGAACCCGACCACACGATGGTAAGGTGGGGATTACTACTGCTAGACCAACAATGCTATAGAAAATTTTATACAGCTCAACATACTTAATAAATTAATTAGCTTCACAAGTAATTAGAACGATTTCTACGTTTTCGATCTTTTAAGAAATTTAGTATTTTCGTAAAGAGATTGAAGTAAATTATTTCATACTCTTACTTCTTACAACTACAGAATCAGAATATCGTCTTGGGCAAAATTGTGTAATAAAATCCGGTGTTTTAAAGCCACTTTTCTGCGGCAGCGTTAGTAGTTCAATTCCTGGAACTATATTAAAAGTACGTCTTTCAAGAAGGATCTTCCTCTGTAAGTATACCTATAGGTACTTAGTATCAAATTCGTGAGAAAATGTGTTCCATACGTAACAAGCGGTAGTCAGAATTTTGCGCCAGCTGCCTGTGTTTATAACATCCGTAATAGTAGCGAGAAGTGTAAGACAAGTTTGTTCGCTTGGCTGCATCTTCCAGGTAGGACAGTTGCTAGCCAGGAGTTCGCACCTCGACTCTTGGGCAAGGCTGGCGCGATGCCAACCTCTGTTTTCCGTCACTCGCCGCGACCGGCTTTCGGTTAAATTTATCATAGACGTAGTATATCATTGTTTAAGGATAGGGCAGAACTGAAAACACAAGAAATGCTTCGTAATTACAGCTGGCTACTTATGACTACCCACTGAATCCCCAATGGGTTCCCAGTGTCGGAGAGGTTATGAAAACACGCAGTCAAGCCGCTTCCGATGAGTTTCTTTAAACATGTATTTGCAAAGTGTACGTCTATGCTTTACTCTGGACATCACCTAGGTGCATGTAATGATAATGTTATATAGCAGTAATGGCTCTATTTCTCTAGAATATACTGGTCGCACTACTAACAAAATATTTTATGGAGGGTAACCAAGAAACCAGGATAACATCTGAACCTAGATCTATACATTTTAAGGAAAATAAATATTTACGTACTTTATTTTGTATTTTTATTAATTGTATTTGTATCTCATCTAAGTGATTTACATTGTATGTAATGTATTGTTCTGATTACTACGGCCTGCACAAAACAAAAAAAGCGAGAAAATAAGACACCTTATACCCAGCAGTAGGTGGATACAGGCCGAATGGATTAAAAGAGAGTTCTTATTGCCACCTCTAGAAGCACATATGTCGATGAAATTTACCGAAATACCGAAAACCGTCGGAAAGCAGCGATCCGCTAATAGCTAATTAATACGCGGTTAACACATGTTTTTTAGATTAACTTGTTGTTTTTAACCTTTTAGTGGAAATCTTCTAATGTGTTGCGTGTTTGTTTAACGCTAACTTTTGAAGTCGTTCCTCAAAACAAAAGTTACAGGAAAATATAATTTGTGAAACATAAACAGAATATGATTTATTAGAATTGGTTCAAAATTTAAGATAGAGCCAATAAATCATAATTATTTTAGTAACAATACATTTTTATTGACACCAAAGTAGAAAAAAATACAAAGATGTGTAAAAGTAAAATAAGTAGTAAATTTATAGTTCAAACTGTACAGAATGGTGGTACAAGTTCCTTTGTTTAATTTTGTTAGCACCCGGACAAGAAGTTCCGAATGTGCACCAACGTTCTCCAATATATTTAAGAACGTCTAAAAAACTCTAAACAAAAGTTTGTAATTTGTATAATTGTATTACAGTGCCAAAAAGTTATTAAACTTAGAAAATTTATTGACAATTGTACCTAAGTATGATGAGAAGAGCAAATCATTGTTAGTATCACATTGCCTGTATCGGCTTTCTAATAGTCTACTGCTGAACATAGGGGCCTACTTTAGTAGGGCATTGGGGCCATTCACTACGCTGGCTCAGTAGCGGACTGGTGGATTTTCATAGGACTGTTTTCGTCGATAAGAACGAAGGCAATTTTCCTCATTCATTCAGTAGAGTACAAAAATCACAAAATTTTCAAGATTATTGCACAACAGTTTACCTGATAAGTAAGTATGACCACAAGGTGGACGGATGACCTCAACAAGACCGCAGGATCGCGCTGGATGCAAGCCACCACTAATTGGTCTTATTGGAGATAGTTAGGGGAGGCAAACAAACAAATAACTCTCTATTGTACGCACAAAATAAAAATAACAATAAACACAACAGTGAAATTCTAAAAGGTAGCGTGACACTAAGCGGCCTTATCGCTGGAAGCGATCTCTTGGAGGCCTATGTCCAGCAGTGGACGTCTTATAGCTGAAAAGAAGAGAAGAACACATACTTATTAAGAAGAAGTAAGTATGTAAAATGTATCTACCTATTTTAGGTAGATATATATTACATACTTACTTCTTACTTACTGTTAATACCTACCTAAGTTATAGGTAGATAACATTTGGACTCCAGAGCCACTTGAAATAAATCTCGCATAGAGAAAAGCTCGACATTATGCAGCTTTCTATAATTACCGCCTTCTAAATAGAAACTGAAATTAATTGACACGTGCACGTAATCCATTAGTTTTTACACGCGCACGCCCCGCCATTTTGTTGGCAGCCATATTGTTTTTGACAGTTGTAAGAAATGAATAGAAAATGCACAGAAAAATATCTACCAGGTACAGAAATAAAATAATTACATAGGTAAGCAGTTCACAGACTACATAGATCATTTAGAAAGACATGTCTTCTCTATTAAGAAAAGTATAGTCATGAGTGTACAGTTGAACCAGATTGTCCAAGAAGCCCAAAGAGCTATGAAGAGGGCCGTGCTCGGATTCAGCAAAATTGAGACAAGTGGACCTCAAATTAGGCTAAGCTTGTATCTTGAGGTCCAATGTAGAATTGTGATGTATCGTAATACTTATTTTATTGTCATACCTACACATTTTCTATTTTTACGTAAAACGTAAATACCTACCGTCAAGCACAGCGTCGCATCGAATGCGTATAGGGCAGGCCTAGGTATGTCAGTGAACAATAGTGGACGTTCTATAGTGAAAAAAAGAAGAGAGAAAAAAATAAGAACTATATCTCTGTTCTATACTCTATCCAGATATTAGTGCGGGACTGTCAGGAATTTACTACGGCAACTCGCTTGACAGATGACGTCATATCGGCTCGTGCGCCCTTCTGGTGAAAATATTCATTTTATTTTCGATGTTTACTCGTGTACGCCTTTTATTTATATACACATGTGTATGTTGAGTGCACTGGATTACTGACATGCGAAATGGGGAGCATCGGTCATTACGCCAGGCTAATAATGGCTACAAGGCTAAATAAACTTACATTCAGACTTCGAGCAAATATCTACAGAGCCAGTCCCTAAGTGAAGGTAGTCAAAAAAATTCCGAACGCCGTCAAACATACGACATAGATGATTACATTAAATAATTCACAATGACCCGTTTTCTCGAATCTCGACGTTATGCAGTATTATTATATTCTTTGGTTTGGCGCCTGATTACTCCCGACATATTATAATATATTATGTTCTCGGTAACTACATATGTAACAACATTGTATCATCATCACAACACCTGCGCATCGAAACAATAGGAATTCTTAACGAGTTGTCGTGAAGATTTTCGAATTAGACTTTCAAATTCTAAATGCAGGTTTTCAAGGCCTTGGAGTTTTGAGAGAAAAAACCGACACGTGTAAGGTGACAGGGTACCTGTAGCTAGGTATAGACCTGTTAGTATTCGATGGAAAGTGTTTGTCTGTTTCGTAAGTGGTGTCATAAAAATGTTGTTTGAATTTTAGCTTGTGTTTAAAAGCCTACCAAAAATGCTCGCATTTAGCTTCCAACAAATTTTAAATGTCTGCCACAATGAATAAATGCTCTCCAAATTGTGTTTTCAACAGTATTAAAGAAATGAAGCAATTTTTTTTTCATTGTATGCCATAAAACTTTTTAAGCAACGTTTAAAGTTACTAGATACTTATTTTTTTTTATTTTTTCCTTTATAAGTAAGTTGAAAGCTTTCAATCTGATATAAAACCCAACCAGGTTAGGTTGGGTAACAACCAACAGTATTTTTTTGTGAAAGGAATATTTCCCAGTTAGTTAAAAAAAATAAATAACAACCTGCCAAATATTACTGCTACAGTGAAAGCATATTTGGTGAGCATTCATTCGTTTTGGCAAGCATTATATTTTGTTTGGTACTTATATTTAGGATCGAGAAATGTATTTTGGTCAGCATTTAAATTGTTCTCTTAAATTTTCTACAACTAAGTTCTTTTGCAAGTTTAAAGTCATATCGGCTCGTGCGCCCTTGGATTAAAGCTCTCGTAAGCAATGGTGTCCAAACATTCCCTTTGTTTCGGATAATAAGCACTAAGACTAGACTTTTAACCTTAGTGCGTCTAGTGCATATTTTGTTGCATGTTATTATTTATTTTTCATTTAATTCGTGTAATAATTCACGGGTTCTTATGGTCCGGATCTTTTAAAAGCATCGGTGGGGCCAACACCTGCAAGGAAAATCTGATAATTTATAATCTCGGTCTGAAACATTCAGAATTCTTAATGTGTTCTAGAAATAAGACATTACGAATTCTGCTGTTGAACAAACACAGCACTTCAGTTTAAGGGCTTCAGGTTTTGAAAGCTCTAACATACTTATTACTTAAATAAGTAAAATTAAACTTTATAGCATCTGTAAAATGAAGCTAGTCGGTACGCAGTAACAAATGATGTCACCGTTGGCGAGGAGTAGGATTTTCGCAGCTTGTAGCTAACTTCACATATGCCATTAAGTTAGAATCGGTCTATAACGTAGCTAGTGCACGGCTAACCACTCGACCTATATGAACTTAGGTACTTATTGGTAGGTATACACAGAACTGGTATACTAAGCTAAAAAGGGGTGATTAAAACCATTATGGACAACTTTTTCTATGGGGCCAACTTGGAAATGAAGAAAATAAATCAGTTGTATCATAAAGTGTCGATTCCAAGTTGCAATGTTACATAGAACAGCAGATTTTTTCTCGAATTCCGTGTTCGCCCAATACTAAAGTTTTCCAATTTGGTGTTCCCTTCAGCCCCATGTACCGCCTAAGCAATAGCAATCGTAATAGCAATCGTTTATGACTTCATTTTAGTCATTTGGCACCGCCTATGTGACGTTAGCCATCAATTGCTTTGCGCGGATTGCGAAAGCAATCGTTGAATTAACAACTTTGATGGCTAACGTCACACAGGCGGTGCCAAATGCCTAAAATGAAGTCATAAACGATTGCTAGTACGATTGCTATAGCTTAGGCGGTCGGGGGGCAGGTCAGTACAGGGTAAGCAGATAACCCTGTATACCTACTTACTTAGGAATACAGGCGGCTATTTCCAAAGCAACAATGAAATCACCAGTCCAGCAAAACAACATCGAATAACTAAATCGATATGTTACCGAATAAATGAATAATGCCCGCGATTCCACCGACTCGATGGTGAAGAACACCGATACGTTGTGACAAGGATCGTAATTATTCGGACAACGTGATACGGTAACGATGATGAATCGTTGTTACTACGAGGTTGTCTCTTTTTAATAAAGACAAATGAGTCTCTAGCATTGAAATACAAAATATGATAACATTTGACATGAATTCTTTAATTCTTCTTATAAATTGATGAACGCCGGATGCACGCACGAAAAAAACATGACTCATTTCACGTTCCTCCTGAGACGAGCGTGCAAGCGAGAGTGCGGAACAAGCGATAGAGAGGAAAGATCGGACTAAGCGTTCGGCTTGTAAAGCAAATGACGTCACCACGTAAATTATCGTTCGTAAACCGACTTTACAGACAAACACATTTTTTAATTGATTACTGGCTTGCGTTTGACCTATTCTCGGTTAAATTTAAGAAGCAATGCTAGAAAAAATCAACTGGTGACGCCTTCTCATAGGTTGGCGAAATCGGAGAGGTCCGTATATTTTGGTGGGCCCGCTATATACAACCGAATACCCGTAGAAGTCCGGGATACACCTTCCGCTGGGTCGTTTAGGGATAAATTAAAATGTTGGCTACATGAGCAACTATTTTATGACGTAAATGACTTTTTGAAATTACCTGAATTGTTTTAAGATTTTGTGACTAATTTGGTAATTGTCAAGTTCTTTTATTTTTTTTATTTTTTCGTGCTATATTGTATAGTGCCCTAATGTAATGTTTACTCATTGACTTGTAACAAATGGTGTTATGAATAAATGACTATATGACATTTTAATTAATAGCAAGCTTCCTTAGAAGATGCCAGTTGACAATAGAATTGAAAACACTAACGTCGTAGTTTACCGGAAACAAGTTCAACCAAGCCAGTTACCCGTTTCATATTCTAGTCGTTTGTGCAAAAAATATCTAACAAAAAACCTTTTCCTGTAAATTGAGACCAAGAAGAGACTACATTTCGCACTATCAAAGATTTATCAGATCTCATGTTGAGCCAAGCTTCTAACTCTACAGGATTTAACTCTACAAGCTCTTACTGTACAAAGTCTACACCTTAGTCAATACCTTATGCGGCTGGCTATACCGCTATACTTTCACATGGGGTCATGAAAATTTATTCACTGTATTACTTCTTTGTTATACAAATAGTTCTTGCTTGTAGTGACGAACTAGGTACTAGAGGCCGAATCAATATGAATGCTATCTGTGAACACGAAGCGAGTCGTTGCACAATAGCAAATTTCCATATCAGCAGCAGTGAGGAATGGGGATTAGCTCAGCTTGTAGGTAACTTCACAACCGCTGAGAAGTTTGATTTACTATACATTAGTTTCTACTTTCCACCACGTTCACCACGATACATGTCACAAGATTTCTAAGCCTTTGTATAGCTGCGGCCATTTGCAATCGTAAATATATAATCCGAGGCAAGGAACTGGACACGTGAGCACTTACTCCAGCGGCTGGAATAGGCGATGGAACGTGACAGGAGAAGGTCGGCGGGACATGAGAGCTTGCATTCTGAATTAAAATTATATAATTGCTTAAAGACGAGGTGATGATTGAAGGTGATCTATCTCAGTCATTCAACTGGGTTAACTTACTTCTGAGGAGGTTAGGAGAGCTAAGCTCGGAGTCTCTCTGAGAGAAGCGTCACTAATGAAGATATCCACAGACGAACCTGCAAAAAATCAGCTGTTTTATATAATTTGTCGATTCTGAATTTTGTAACAGATTTTAGGTCTCGAATTCTAGTTTGGGCTCATAGTAAATAGCTCATAGTAGTTGTTCATGGTGGTTTGAATCATCTCATTTTGGTCGCTCTTTCTGTATAACCCTTTGTTGTGAATGACCCTTTTAAATAAGCATCATCTTCCTTACATGTAGGTACACAAAAGCCTTATTCTTCTTCTTTTATATTTTGGTGTCGCATGATCCTAATTATGCCTTTGCCAGTGTCTACTATTATTTTTAATTTTTTTTTTGATATTTTATCAAAGTAGTCGCAGTCATAGTCACGTCTTACCTAATCCAAAAATACTCGCCGTCAAGTCCAAGTATAGTCCCAAGTCATACCCCAGTGTACCCCAGTAAAGAAGTGGAGACTTTACTAGAGGCCTCTATGGAGGTAACAACACTCATGCTCGTAATTCAGCCCATAATCAACGAAATATGTAAAAGGTACTACAATTTTTCACTAGTTATCACTGTTAGAAACATAAATAATACCTACAATGCGGCGACATGATATTTCTGCGATATCACCAAAAGACTTTAGTAGGTAAGTTCTGAAAAATATGCAGTTCCCGCGTTTTCCTCTTATACCTCCTACTAACTTACCGTATTTTTAATGATACAGACCTTTTCGCAGTGACTCTATAGGGGACAGAAGACGTAAGAGTGATATTAAAACTGTAACTTTTTATTTTGCTACTTTTTTGTCTTTAACTTTTTAAACACAAAAAAGTAGCAAAATGTCGCAGGGGAAGCGAGAAATTCTTCTTTCTAAACATCGGCCGAGAAAAATTTTTAAAAGAAAATTTTCCAAGTGAGACCTTTTAGTGAAAACTTGGGAATGAAATTGATAAGGAGATTACTGAAGTAACGCGACTTTCTGCAACTTTTGGAAGCTCTATTGACGTATATGTGTAAAGGTGGTTATCTGAAATTATTATCTTCACTACATAGCATAAAGCAAAACTGTTATTTCTGTGTATCTGTCTGTGTTTCCACTTAAATCTTCCAAACTAGACAGCCAATTTAAATGCGGTTTTCACTATCGTTTAGAACATTTCTTTCGGAAGGTTTATAGCTATACTTCATTCTTATCCGGGCTAAGCCGGGATGGGCAGCTAGTATTATAATAAATATCAGGGGACGTCTTCCACACGGTTTCTTATACAGGGTTATTTCTATTTAAAAAAATTGGTGTTCCTTAGAAAAATATCGTTCACCCGCGACAAATGTATGGAACACTGATTTTATTTTTTGGGTTTTGACAAAAGTCTCAGAACAACAGTTGTTGGTTTTGATGTACAGAATAAGCCCCTAAAAGGATACTAATTGATTAGAAATAACCCTGTATAGACCAAACTAAGCAAATCTTGTCATATGGCTGCCAGAGACTGATATACTACCTATACATAATTTTAAATACTTACTTATATAATTCCTAAAAAACAACCAGACACAGAGCAAACACCTATGTTCATCACATAAAATACTTGTTCTGGGTGGGAATCGAACCCTCGCATCTTTGATCTCGTAGTCAGGGTCACTAGCCACTGAGCCACCGAGGTAGACGTGTAATATATTATTGTGGTACTTTGCGGGGTTCTCGGTCTAATTTTCAAATTGTATACGTACATCTGCATTTTGAATCAAAATTTGTGTGTTGTACCGCTTCAGTATGATGCAAGGGCAATGTGATTTTAATTTTACCTAATCTTAAACAAAGATAAATAGTTTTCGCCAAAAATGGCAGACCCAACTTCAGCCGTGTACAGAATTCGAATAATTCGCACAGATCAATGTAACATCGATATAGTAATTTTGACATTCATGTTAATTTTTCCAAAACGATTCAGTCGATTTCCATAAAATTTACCAACTTTGAACTAATCGATAAAGAAATAAAAAAAAATACGACAGGTAGATTAAATAAAGTTTCGAAGTTTTGATTGGCTGTCAGGGATCGGAACGAGGCGGTGATAGGAGGCTGTGGGCCGGGAGAAGGTAACAAAATTGGCATAGCACGTGGAAAATGTGTATGTGTAATTTTTAAGAAATAAGCATTGCGTGCTTGCCCCAAGCATTCATGCTCGTCAAAGGTTTCTTGTGGCGACATCATGTGTCGGATCGTTCCCCTTTTCAAATATGGTCGAGGAGAGCGGTGGCTGGCACATGCGTCACACTCGTGATCGGGTGCTGCTTGCGGGTCGCCGGTCTGCTCGTGGCATTCACGCAGTGCATCGACTAACTAACTTAGGCTAAGATTTCAAGTACCTACTAAATCTCTTGTACAGTATAATCTAATTTTTAGTTAACAAAGGGCAAGTCTGTGCTTAGTAATTTTACAACAAAAAAAAAGTTTTCGTTGCTGATCTTGCATTCTGTTCTGCAACCGTTTTATCAAGAAATTTCTGTTTTTCGCGCAATAATATGCATTGTATATCTTAACCTAGCTAACTCTACGCAATGGCAAGTATAAGTCTATGGAAAGTACAAAGTAAAAGGGGGTGTTGAATGGAAAAACTTTCCCCAGTATATGAATATCCGCCGAAGAAATTGAGTCTCTCGAAACAAGTCGGGGGTAAATAATTAATTTTGATAGCTTTTTTTCGTTTACAGGGTTCCAAGCTCGAATATAACGATACAAGTTTTAAAAAAGTTTTTTTTTACTATTTCATTGATACTGAACTGTATTAGCCTTTTTAATAGTCCACTGCAGGACGTAGGCCTACCCACGAAGGGTGACATATGCAGGTTGCCTCACGATGTTTTCCTTCACCGAAAAGCCAGCGGTGTTAAATTCCGTACATAAATTCCAAAGAACTCATTGGTACGGGACCGGGATTTGAACCCACGACCTCACGATTGTAAGGCGGGTGTCACTACCACTAGACCACCACGGCTTCGTGCATTGATAATTTCAATATTAATTTCTTTATTAGCTAGTTGATGCGGCAATGGATAGGGCATTAGGTACCTACCTACTGATGGCCGATGAAGTTGCGAATAGAGATCACCTTTCCAACGCACAGCGTAGAAAGCCCTCCGATTTTTTTTGCTTTGATACCTTGACTGGTCCAAGTTTCAAGTAGCCCAACGAGATATGAAGAGGACAATGCTCGGAGTTTATCTGTGAGACCGAATCAGGAATGAGGAGATCCGTAGAAAAACTAAAGTTACCGATATAGGCCTGCGGATTGGGAAGCCGAAATGGCAGTGGGCACGGCACATAGCGCGGAGAACTAATGAGCGATGGAGTCGAAAAGTTCTCGAGTGAAGATCACGTACAAGCGCAGCGTAGGAAGTCCAGTCCACCTTGTGGCTGGACGAATGGCCTCATTAAGACCGCAGGATCGCGCTTTGTACAAGTCGCTTCCAACCGGTCTTATTGGAAATCCATAGGGGAGGCCTATGTCCAACAGTGGACGTCCTAGTGCTGATGGTTGGATGGATACTTTCGTTTGGGCTGGACATGCTGCCGTTTGTCTAGAATAGTCTGGATTCTTCCTGTAGCGCGCTTACTTAGAAGATACTTATACAGAAACCTATACTTATACTGACTTGGGTTTTGAAGCAGAGGCGTAGCGTGCCTTAGAGGGGGCCCGGGATTAGTTGGGGGGCCCGGCCCAAGTGAAGGATAAAAAAATTGTTACAATATTTTTATCGAATCACTCAAATGGTGGGAATCCCGCAATAACCGATGTATACCAACCACGGAGAGCAATATTTTGTTATAAGCCTTATATTTATGTTCTGTTGCCAACTTTTAGGCGCATACTTAACCCGGCAAAAAAGAGATTGCTTTTTTTACTTTTGTCATTTCTAATGTGAAATCTCTATAAGCACACACCTATACCAGTTTTTACAAGATTTTTTTCCCGGAAAGTACGAGATTAAGTAACATTATGGGATAACACTAATCTGTCCGTACACACGTTAGGAGCCCCTGTAGCTGTAGCCCGGGGCCCCGTATCATTGCTACGACTGATGTGGCGGTAGCTAGTGTAGCTACGCCCCTGATGAAGACACCATGTTGCTATGTTATTGTTATAAGCTACACAAAATATATGCACATAAATCCGACCCCCGTAGCAGCGCAGGTGCGCCCGCCGTGAACCACCGTGATCATATACAAATCGCCATAAATGTACACAAATGTACACAAATCGGTTCAAATCAGTTCAGATGTATGCGCCAGTGGATGTTGCATTACAATAGTGCTATAAAATACGCTGTCACACGACTTCTAATAAAAATACCTACAGATAAAATGTATTACTGGGCCATATGCACCACGTTGGCCCAGTGCGGGTTGGCGGATTCACAATCACATGCGCCATAGAAAGTCTTCCACGAACGTATTCAGGTTGCCTCACGATGTTTTTCTTCACCGAAAATCCAGTGGTGTGAAATTCCGTGCATGAACTCTAAAGAATTCATTGATACGAGACCGAGATTTGAACCCACGACCTCACGATTCCAAGGCAGGTGTCATTACCACTAGATCACCACGGCTAATATATCAGTAGACTAGGGATTTCTATCAAAATACAGATTTGCAAAAATCCATTCATGTTATTATCTTTGATTATTTACTAAATAATCTAAGGTTATTATGAATAACTAGCTTTGAATCCATCGGGCATCGACCATCGTTGCTGATAACCAAACAAGCGAGCGAGGGCGTGCGAGCAAGACAGATCGATAGTTTGTGAGGGTGCGAGCGGGAGGGGCGGTAATCGAGCGACGCGGCGGGCGGCGCGGCGGGCGGCGCGGCGCGGCGGGCGGGGCGGCAGACGCTCGCGACCATTCGCCGCGACCGCGCGTCGTCGCGTCTGGATACCACAGATTGCGGCATAGTAACTATTGCGTTACAGGTACGAGTGATTTTTACAATAAACTGTTTTGTTATTGCATTTCCTTCGCTGCGTCTAGAAGCCACAGATTTCGTCATAGTTACTACAGCGTAACAACACAAATGTTTTTTACCCGCTTTGATGTTGCTTTGCATTTTCTTTGCGTGTAGAAGTCACAGATTGCGGCGTAATTACTTTGCGTATATACCTATAACTAACAGTACCTACAAGTGTTTTTTTTTACCTGCTTTGTTGTTGTTGTTGCATTGCATTTTGTTCGCTACGTTTAAAAGCCACAGATTGCGACATAGTCACTGGACGGGAAGTACTCTGTAGGTTTTGATTTTTGTGAGTGTCGAAATATGCGGATTTTTACTACATAAACGGCTCTAAATTTTTCAAACGATAACTGAGAAGTCTTTCTTTTACACGACGCAAGAGATCATAGATTTACATATACAGTTTAAATTAAATTTTCAACTTGATATCTTAACGCGTTCCCGAGATAAAAAGTCTTGACATAAGTACACACAGACGGACAGACGGACAACAGAGTGATACTATAAGGGTTCCGTTTTTTCCTTTTGAGGTACGGAACCCTAAAAATTAAAAAATAACGCGTCGAGTACCTCCTCCGGTTCTTCGGTCAAAAATGTATGTAAAAACTTACGTCAAATATTTATTGGAATTTGACGTTCCTTGTGATATCTTCGACATTGTTGTTGAAATAAAACGTCTATGATCAGTTTCATTATTGTAAATAGGTAACAAGAAAACGATTATGAATACAAATGCGAAACATTATCGTTGTTAGCTCTAATTTTGAATCTTATTTTTAAAATAGCTTGAATACAACACGGTACCTACCTTAAATGCTCGACCTACTTCCCCTTTTTCAACCATTACAACTTGGTACTTCAATTTTAATAACCAAAATAATGACTCAAAGAAACAACATGGCCGCTGCGCAAAACCTTTCTGCCGGCACCCGCTTAGAGGTCCCAGTAGGGAGGCTAGTTTTTTTTTATTTTTTTTTTTAATTTATTCATGACCATGGATACAGAGTCCTCCAGTCGAAGTCTTAAATAATAAACAATTTACAAACATATTTTATCAAAATAGTCACAGTCGTAGTCTCGTCATAGTCCAATAAAGTCGCTGTCAAATCCAATCATAGTCCAATTCATACCTCAGTAAAGCAGTGGAGACTTTACTAGAGGCGTCTATGGAGTTTTGGTAACAACACGGAACAACATGATACGTCACATTATATCACTTGCCTACACTCATGCACGTAAATCAGCTCATAATCAACGAAATACCACCATTTTTCACTAATTATCACTGATAAAAACACAAGTTTAACAAAATAATACAATGAGGTGACATGATTTTTCCGCGTTCCCGCCAAAACCCTCCAGGGAGGCTAGTCAAACGGTAGTGTTGCCACTATGATATCTGTTCGAAGAGGTGCTAGTGTGGTAGTTTCTAACACTTGTCTAGAGATCCGGCAATCGATACCGAATCAAGATATTTTTTTTATGTACCTACCTATCTTTTTGACCGACGAAACAGAGGAGGTAGGTACTCAATTCTACGCGGAGGTATATTTTTTTATGTGTAACTACTCATAAGTATTTGCATACTGATCCGATTTCAATAATTCTTTTTTTATTGAAAAAAAGTATACTTCGAAATTGGTCCCATTTAAGTTTTATCGAAATCGGCAGAGCCATTTTTGATAAATCAACAATATTGTCAAAAATGTTACATTGATCCGTGCGAAATATTCGCGAATTCTGTATACGGTTGAAGTCGGTCATGCTATTTTTGCAAAAAATATTTTTTCATTTACCTACCTATCTTTCTATGCATCTCTTTCAGATTTACTCGATCGAGCATAATATCCCTCTCGGGATCTCTGGCGAGGAACCTCGCGGTATGTCAAAGAAGCGGGCGTTGGAAACCTACAGCAACGGCTCGCACTTCGCCGCGATGGACTGCGACCGCTTCATCGCGGAGATCCAGGCCCGGCCCGGCATCTGGCAGATCAGCAACCCGGACCACAAGAACAAGATACGGAGCAAGAAACTATGGGATGAGATTCAGAAGAAATTTCCTGAATTTAAAGGTATTTTACCATCCGATTATTTATTGAGTGGGATGGGACCGCGGATGGCATTTTCCAGCTGAGCGCTACAGTGGCTCGGATGGCAAGTAAATTGTAGGCCCCGGTTGTTTTAACCACTTAAACCGGGGCTAGCCACCCGGCCCATACGAACTTATTAACTTTATCTAGTTACTCTAGTGACACCCGCCTTACAATCGTGAGGTCGTGAGTATAAATCCCAATGAATTCTTTGGAAGTTATGTAACGAATTATACACCACTGGCTTTTCGGTGAAGGAAAACATCGTGAGGCAATTTGCATATGTACGTTTAATAAATTCGATGGCGTTTGTGAACCCACCAACCCGCATTGGGTCAACGTGGTGGACATGACCAGGATACCCATCGTGGGTAGGCCTACGTCCTGCTGTGGACTATTAAAAAGGCTGACACAGTACAGTAGGTCCAAAGAATTTATTATTATGCGATTGTCGAAGAAATTTCCAGAATTTAAAAATGATTACGAATGAATTGTACGGGCGAAATATTTTTGTGGGTTTTTTGACTTTTACAGAAAAACGAGAGTTTTTTTTAGTGTTAACGACGTATACCAGTACATTATACACCTAGGAACCAGATTATTAGTCAGTTTATGCACAAGAGTCCACTAACTTAAATCGGTGAAAATCAGTAAAAATAAGTAGTTTATCTGTGAAAAACAAAAAAAAACTGGCCGAGACCATCAGCCTTAGGTGAGCTTCTATGAAGGTTGGGTTATCCGCAGCTTACAGCTGCCAAGTAGTTTAATTCGGCCATAGCAGCTTTTTTGATAATTATTTTTCGCAAAAAATGGCATGACCGACTTCAACCGCGAACAGAATTCGCGAATAGTTCGCACGGATCGCTGTAGCATTTTCACATTATTGCTGATTTATCAAAATTGATAAAATTTAAATGGGACTAATTTCGAAGTATACTCTTTCCAATAAAAAAAGAATTATCAAAATCGTCCCTCTATGTATAATATGTCTTTCTTCTATCGTACGGCTAGGCAGACGCGACCAAAGCGCCACCCTTTTATGGTAGACATTCCGCGCGTTAGAACAAAGCGTTTCGAATCCTCATTCCTCATACGAACAGCCAGAATGTGGAACGCTTTGCATGGGTCTGTTTTCCCGCTAAAGTATAACGTGGGTGTCTTCAAATCCCGAGTAAATAGGTATCTTCTAGGTAAGCGTGCTACATCCTAGACCGCATATCTGCTCAACATCAGGCAGTATGTAGTCAAACGCAAACCTACAAGAAATAAAAAAAAAATGTAAAAAGTTATGAGGTTATAAAAAAAAATTGAGTACTTCCTTCGATTCGTCGGTCAAAAATATAATCCACTGATGTATGGCAAAATACTACGAGTGAAACTGATGATAAAGATTATTTACTTATAATTATATTTTAGAATAACTACTAAATGCACCAATGAGATAAAACATTCACTGTTATAATTAAAAAAAAATGTGTTGTAATCTTGCAAAACAAATATACGGATACAAGCCAAATGTCAGAGGTGACGTAAACGCCGTACGCGGTGTCATCACGGCATCATTAAATTAATGCAAGTAGGTACCAGTTTAAATGATTATTAGTGATAAGTATATTCATAAGCGATACAAATAGAGTGCAAATAATCAAGTAATCCGGATTTAAGACGTATTGCAGGAAATTTTGTAAAATATTTCGTAGGAAGCTTGTTTTTTCCCTTAAATAATCTTGTTGTATGTCCCACTTTCGTGTGCGACCCGCCTCGAATGCCCTGCCTCCGTCATTGTTTCTGGACAATTTCAATGTGGATATCATAGCAAAGAGTATACCTACTATATGATCATATTATTTCTTCTTCATATATAAGCATTGAACAGAAATATTCTCCTCAATGTATCTATGAAATAAATAGTAGGTACATATATAGTATATCTTCTAGGTTCATCCTCGGCTAGTACATCGCTTTCCATTTGTGTTCTAGAAGTTGTTGACAATATGCTAGATGACTAAAAAAATGTCCGTCAAATAGATTTAAAAAAAATATTAGACACGTTTTTTTTTCTTTTGTCAATTAAACAAAAATTGTCGAAGATATGTCCAGTTATAGTTTCGCGTGACGTCACGTGTGCACTACAAATGTACAGAATACGTCGCACTAGTGATGTCACGAGCCCCCACTCCCAAACTTTGACAAGGTTATTAAAATTTGTCATTTATTGTTTGACTGACCAAGAAAAAATACATGTCGAAATTTTTTTAATAATCTAACTATCGGACGAAGAAAAATAATGATTTTTGTACCCAGTCATCATACATATTGTATATATTTTTATACGAACTATTATTTCTTATCAGCCTTGTATGGTCCACTCTTACAAATGCTAGAGGGTGAATGGGCCACATCCGCCATGCTACGCCAGTTTCGCGTTGGCAGATTCATTTTTACTTACGACTCCTTATTTGTACAGTTCGAATAACTGCTCCAAAATAATACACAAATTCTGTTGTTTTCCTTCACCGAAAAGTCAGTAGAAAAAAGTCGTATTGATACAAAAAGTTTATTTTACAAAAAGTTACATTCAACTAAAACATCAGGCTTTTGAAATCTGTCTTTAGCGTATTTCCACTTCAGATCGTAGTAAATATAGATTTTAAAATGCTTACCTACCTACGTTGGATAATTAATTTACTTATAAATGTTTAAAGAGCTAGTTTTTCAAAACTCCATATAGACGCTTCTAGCAGTCTCCACTGCTTTACTGAAATATGACTTAGACTATACTTGGACTTGACCGCGACTTTTGACTTTTGACTATGACGTACGTGACTACGACTATTTTGATTACAGTTATTATCACAAATGTTAAAAACTTATACTTGACACTGGCAAATGCACAAATCGTTTTTTTCAAGAAGGGTTTTTCAGTCAGTTGCCAAATCAAGGGTTGTCCCGGATATAGTCCTTCAGCTGTTCTCGAATAGAGACTGCGACGGAGGAAGTGCGGTTGTTTTTCCTCGTCTTGTGGGTCACGAGGTTGAGGTATATGCAGCCATTGTCGACATGGCCAAAGAGCCTGAAGTGGGGGTCCTTGTGACCCTCTCTATCCTTGATGATGTTGTGAAGCAAGCACGCCACCTATCAAATAAGATATTAAATAAAAATAAAACCCAATACAATAAGATTCCTACCGTCAATAACAAGAGCTGATCACTTTGAAACGACTGAACCGATTTTGATGGAATATTTTTCAAACAAACAAAAAACAAAATCTAAATTGGTTCAGCTGAACAAAAATGCCTTGTGCATTTAAAGCCAAGAAAGCCAGTAAACAGCAGTCAAAGTTACAAACCTTGGAAACAATCTTTGTTTCTTCCACGCCAATCGTAAAAGGCGTAGTAAAAATCTTCCATTTCTCAGTCAGGATTTCAAAGGCACAGTCTACAGGCACTCTGGCTTGCTTCAGTTTATCATTAAACCTGTCCTTGTCCAAGCACATAAAGGACGCTTTCAATGGATACGGCTTCATTAAGTTAGGCTTCAGAGGATATGCCTCGTTCCCTATCACAAAGAGAGGGAGCATCACCTCCGTGCCGGGCAGACACTGCATTCCTCCGATGTTAAACATATTCTTCACAAAAGATTCATCAGCACTCCTTTTTCTCTCAAAGTAGGCTGTCAAGAAGCGAAATTTCGCGTCAACGACGGCATTCAAGATAGTCTTCTTGGTCGTGCCCGTAGCTGGGTCTATGATCCGGATGTATTTGCCTCCTATTGCACCCACGCAGTTTGGGAATTTCCAAGTTTCGTAAAATTCCTTCGCCAATTCGTTGACTTCGGCGAGATTGGGAGGCCGGAGATGGTTGGGAGACAGTTTCTTCCAAATGTCTATCAGCGTCATATAAATTATTTTTAGGAAAGCATTGATTTCGATGCGGTACATTCTGGCTAGCTGTCTTACCGGCATAGCGCCTGTGAGGTATCTGCAACAAATAAGATTTATCATTTACAAACTAAGAAATTTTAATATTAGGTAAAGTTCATCTACCGATAAGAAACAAACGGCTATAAAGCGCCATTATGGTAGAAATACACTGGAAGAAAGCACTTTATATCCGTTTTTAAATACCCAAATATGATAAAGATGAAATTCTTGGAGGGGAGTTTTACTATCACTACAAAATTATAAGAGCCCATTCAGTACATTTTAGCTTCAAGATAAAACGACATTAACACAAATATTTTCTTTACTTCCAGTTGACGACTTGAAAAAGAGATGGAAGAACCTCAAGGATACATATCGAAAAGAGATAAAAAGACTACCACAGCACAGGCCCGGAGTCCCCGACGACAACTTCACATCAGGCTGGCGGTACTACGACTCGCTTCACTTTTTAAGACATCAATTCAGCTTCAGTCGTCGAGAATTGGACGACTCAACTCAGCCAGAACCTGACAAATATCTGGAAGCGTCCAGTCAATCCCCGGCTTCACCAGCATCTTCTAAATCAGAGGATGAAGTTCCAGAAACACCAGCCACATCCAAACGGAAAGAATTCTTCGACGTAAGAACAGAGCTATTAAAAATAGAAAGGAAAAAGATGAAGATATTGGAAGAGGAAGTGGCTAAAAGTAACGAGTATGCCAAGTCCGACAACTACCACTTTTTGATGAGCTTACTTCCTGAAATGGATAAGCTAGGGCCATTGCAGAAGATGAGACTTCGTGCAAAGATAAGTCAGGCAGTTTTAGACGAGTTTTCTATGGGATCTTATGAGCAGCAGAATTTTAGTGAGGTGCCAATGCAGGAGCCGATCCATTTTGAATCGCCATCGCTCGTGGCTAAAGTAGATGTCGTGAAAGAAGAAGCTATTAATATGTACGACTGAGATAGAAATAGAAGTAGATTGTTAAGGATTTTACAAGAGATGTGATTCATTTTATTATTAAATAAAACTGGAACGTTATCTAGACTAGCCTGCGATTTTATTACCTTTCCTTATCTTTCAAAGTCAACAAAAAACCTTCTGATACTTTTTGTGTTGTTTTATGAGTAAATGATCGTTCTCTGATATACAGGGTTATTTCTAATCAATTAGCATCCTTTTAGGGGCTTATTCTGCTACATCAAATCTAACAACTTTTGTTCTAAGATTTACGTCAAAACTCAAAAAAAAATTTGATGTTCTATAGAAAAAATCAGTTCACTCGCGACAAAATGTATGGAACAGCTGATTTTTTTTGAGTTTTGACGAAAGTCGTAGAACAAAAGTTATTAATTTTTAAGTACAGAATAAGCCCCTAAAAGGATGCTAATTGATTAGAAATAACCCTGTATAATCTTGTTACTTCAGGTAATAAATAAGCTCTAAATAGAGCACGTTTTACGCCTGAGAGAATGATGAAGATAGTCTATTTAACAATTTTCTTGTGCTACAACACGGGGGTGAATGGTGAAGTTTATGGTATGCTTATCTTTGAGATAGTCTACGTCTACTGTATGTTTTATATTATCTAAATTATCTAAAATAAACATTGACAAGATTAAATAGTTGAAAATCGTCGAACTAAGGTGGCCTATGTCTTGCAGTAGGCTGCCGGCATGACGGCCCGACCAAAATTCTCTTTGACGGTGGCTCAGTGGTTAGTGGCCCTAACTTCTGGGTCAAAGAGGCGTGGGTTCGATCTCCGCCCAGGGTAAATATTTATGTGATGAACATAAGTGTCTGGGTGTTATTTAGTTACTATCTATATGTATTTAAAAAATAAGTATATGTAGTATATTATTCTCTGGCAGCCATATCACAAGCTTTGCTTAGTTTGGGGTCAGAGGCCGCGTGACAGATGTCCCAAAATATTTATTTTTAAAAGATAGAGCGAAGGTCTAATCATGCAAGGCGCTTCAACAGAACTTGGAGTGCTTCCACTCTGCCCCACTAAAGCGCCCCACTGGTGGGGCAGATAACTTGTTATACTGTATAATGTATAATGATATACTACATATACTTATTTTTAAATACATAACAGACATTGTTAAAGTAAGAAAGCAAGTTCGTACAGGCCGGGTGGCTAGCCCTGGTGTCAGAGTTTTTAGGCCGCCTGAAGGCCTCCGACATGGCTAAACGGTTAAAACAACCGGGACCTACAATTTAACATGTCATCCGAGCCACGGTAGTGCTTAGTTGGAAAATGCCACCCGCGGTCACCCATCCAATTACTTACCGTGTGGAACGTTGCTTCATTACGGTGATCGCTGACAAACACCTAGTCAAACTACGATACGAGTATAAACCCACTTTGTATTTTGTTTTAATAGATGTGAGGTCTTTTAGCACTAAGTTTGGATGGATAAAGATTCTATAGGGTTATCTGCTTACCCTGAACTAAACTGAAGGGGGCTGATTAAGACCAGCATTATGAACAACTTTTACTATGGAGCCAAATCAAAATTCGAGAAATAAAACAATCTGTTCTATGCAAAACTGCAACTCGGAATCTTGAAAATATGGGAAACAACAGATTGTTTTCTCGAATTCCATGTTGGTCCCATAGTAAAATTAAGCTGTTCAAAATAATGGTCGTAACTATCCCTTTCGGCTTAGTAGAATTACATATTTAGAACAGGGTTAAACATCGATACCTAATAAAGATCGCAGGCACGCGCTGGATGACGGCCGCTTAAGACCGGCCTTATTGGAAATCCATAGAAGCGGCCTATGTCCAGCAGTGAACGTCTAACGGCTGATAGAAGAAAATCGCTTGAAGAGATAAAGCCGCCGTTTAGTATAACGCTTTTATCCATGTAATTTTTGATGTTTTTGTATTTTTGTTGAAGATTTGATTGTTTTGTAATGTAGTAGAACAAATAAAGGATTATTACTAGTCTTACTTGAGAGTCATAAACAGCTTTTCTTCCGGCGTCTTGTACTTGGAATTGTCCGCGATATACAGGTCTTCCCTCACATTTTCCAGAATGTAGTCGAATATTTCCACGCTCAAGTTGACATTTTGAAAAAACTCGTCCGGATTCCGCCTCAACTTTTCGTATTGTACGGGGAACTGGCTTGGTTTCTCTGTTATAATAGCTTCTCGCATTCTTTCCCTGCGCACGAGTCTCGATTTTCCTTTTAAAATTAGTATGTCGGCTTTTAATAATGCGCTACTCTCTAGGCACATGAGTGCGACCTTGGAGAGAGGCATTTTAGTGATCTTTTTTGATGACGAGACGCGTGTGGTCGCCTCTAAAGCTGGAGCGCGACTGAGCGCCCCGTCCCGCGCGCCGCGCAATCTCCGCCGCGCATGCCGTACCTCACCTCCTCGCCCCACTTCTTTCGATTTCTTTCAAATAAAAAAAAAGGTATGTATAGATTAGGTTACATAAATAGGTTTTATAAATAATTTTAAACATTGTTTATAAAAATAAATATCATTATTATCTTTAACCAAGAAGTATCTTACTAGCGTGATGCAGGGCTCAAACCCGGGGTCGTATCAATGATTTCCATGAACAATCTTAAAGTGGGAGTTGACTGTGAAAAATTAAAATCCATTAATATATGGTAAATAAATGCGCAGAATAAAACAACCGCATTGAATACTTAATTTGAATGGAATTTCATATTTTCTAATTTAATTTTTGTTCAAGGCCGCCATCTGTACCAGCCTTTTTAATAGTCCACTGCAGGACGTAGGCCTACCCACGAAGGGTGATTGGGCCATATCCACCACGCTGGCCCAGTGCGGGTTGGTGGATTCACATACATCATTGAATTTCTTCTACGGACGCATGCAGGTTGCCTCACGATGTTTTCCTTCACCGAAAAGCCAGTGGTGTGAAATGCCGTACATAAATTCCAAAGAACTTATTGGTACGGGACCGGGGATTCGAACCCACGACCTCCTCCTCCTGTAAGGCGGATGTCACTACCTCTCGTCCACCACGGCTTCAAGGCCGCCATCACGCCGCCATATTTTATAAGCAATGTCAAAAAATAAGATCCGAATATGTGAAATTCCTTTAAATGATGATTTAATAAAGAAAATAATGGGAAAATCATTTTCCAAAATAAATAAAGCAAGTAATGTACCAGGTCATGGCCTGAACTCGATATATTTTTGCATTATTTGTTTTAGGTACGTATAGATTTGGTGAAGGAATCATAAATCAACCTTCATACCTATGCCCGCAGAAAAAATCAGCCAAGTGCAAGTCGGACTCATGCACAAAGGCACAAAATACCGTATGAAAGACCCTTTAGCCCCATACTCGTATCAAGCGTCCCACTGCTGCCGTTTTTAATATCGAGTAAAAAGAAATACATCATCTGTGAAAATTTCAACTATCTTGAACACACCAGAGGTATGCGTAAATTGAATCAAATACTGATATAATAAAATATTCATGCTATAAAATCCAATTATTTTAGCAAACAGGATTAGCACAAGACTTCCTTCTATAAAATTACAGCAACATGTTTTCTTTAGCAAAAATAGTATCGTAAAAATGAACAATTCGAGCTCGCACTGCGGCTTTATTGCCCACTAACTATTGTTTATTAATTAAACTGTGGCTAACCTTGACTTGGTGCCTAGTCATGGCCTAGGCATAAAAATTACGGGTCCAGACTCGTGGTTACACCGCTTTGTTACACCAGTGTGACTACGAGGAAACTTTTTTCCTCGTGGTTACACCGACTGGTGTAACCACGAGTAAACTAATAAAACGTAGGACTCGTGGTTACACTGCTAGTGTAGGGAAATAAAAAAAAATCTGTAGGTAAGTACTATATAAGATGACCTTGTAAACCAAAAAATGGAGAATCAGGTTTGTACCGTTTTAATTCTGGTTAATATTCAATCGGTTTCAAGCCTTGGATGTAGGATTCGGCTTATACTTACATGTAGGTAAGTCTACCCTTTAAGTAAGTAAGTTCGTATAAGCTGGGTGGCTAGCCCTGGTATCGGAATTTTTAGGCCGCCTGAAGGCCTCTGACATGGCTAAACGGTTAAAACAACCGGGACTTACAATTTAAGGTGTCATCCGAGCCACGGTAGCGCTCAGTTGGAAAATGCCACCCGCGGTCACCCATCCAAATACTGACCGAGCGGAACGTTGCTTAGTTACAGTCTACCCTTTATACTACGGACATAGTAGTAAAATATTTTTAAATAACAATATAGAACATTTTATCGATTCGTTCAATGGCGTTTCGTTTATAGAGCTGTCATCTGAAATGTGTATATTTATGAAATAGATCTTGTTGAGCTCTATCACTTTTGTGAAGACAGCAATGGTCTAAAATCCATAGTTACGGAGATAAACAACTTTAAAGTTTGACAGCTGTCATCCGAAATGTAGATCTTGTTGAGCTCTATCACTTTTGTGCAGACAGCAATGGTCTAAAAACGATAGTTACAGAGATAAACAACTTTAAAGTTTGACAGCTGTCATCCAAAATGTCTGTCTTGTTGAGCTCTATCACTTTTGTGAAGACAGCGCTGGTCTAAAATCGATAGTTACAGAGATAAACAACTTTAAAGTTTGACAGCTGTCATACGAAATGTAGATCTTGTTGAGCTCTATCACTTTTGTGAAGACAGCAATGGTCTAAAATCGATAGTTACAGAGATAAACAAATTTAAAGTTTGACAGCTGTCATGCTACTTTAGTATGAATTCTAGAATATGACAGCTGTCACTTTGACACATATCATTTTAGAAACGTAAAATTATAATTATTTTTACCATTTGTTGTTTCACTTGGTTTTCTTTGAAAAGGAGCTAAAACACTAAAAACTACTTTACGACTTTGTTATACATATAGTGGATATATTTTATTTTCCATGACATTACTAAACAGTTTGCAACAACATATCTTGACCTCAATCATATTTTCAACTATCCCGCACATCATTACCAAATATTTAGTCAAGCACGATCCTTTTAGAGTAGTGTAACCACGAGGAAAAAAGTTTCCTCGTAGTCACACTGGTGTAACAAAGCGGTGTAACCACGAGTCTGGACCCACGTTGTGTTACATAACGTTCTATCTACACGTAGATACTTCCAACTATGGATTTATGCCTTTTAAAATCCGCGTTAAAATTGGTCCAGCACGAAGACTACTTTCATGTAATATTTTTAATGTACTGTACCAGCCTTTTAATAGACCAGTGCAGGACCTACCCACGAAGGGTAAATGGGTCATTTCCACCACGCTGGCCCAGTGCGGGTTAGTGGATTCACAAGTCGAATTTCTTCTACGGACGTATGCAATATGCATGTTGCGCGATGTCTTCCTTCACCGTAAAGCCAGTGGTGTGAAATTCCCTATAAACATAAATTCCAAAAAAAATCCCGCGGTGCGAACCGCTTGTGGGGCGAATCGCCGCAATTTCCACAATAATTTTATGCGGCTAATGCGGCCATAATTTTGTTTATTTTATTTAGCGACAGGCTTCAGTATGCGTACAAAACTAAGAAACAATTCCAATTCTCTGACCTATGAGTATTGTAATTGCAATTGGAATATTTTCTGTTTAGGTATTTTACATGTTATTTAGCGAGTATTACACCTACATATGTACTAGTTGTATGAATGTCGAATTGTAAAATATAAATTTAGTATGAATACCTACATCATTTCTCCTTGCTACAGAGAAAGAACTTTTCATGAGATAGGTACTTACTTTTCTCCAATTACACGCTAAATACGCATTTATTTTCGCTGAATCAAATTGTAAAATCGATTTATATGTAAATCTATGCTGCCTACTATTTCATTACAAATAAGTCATTTCACCTTATCAGCATTCTTACTAACTACTTCCTAATCTATGGCTTTACTGCACCTACCAACTATTACATAATCTGCATTACTGTAACTGCCTTGTTTACAACAATAGCTTCAAGCGATTATATCTTGTAATCAAATTGGTTTAAAGAGTATATTTCTGAATTACATTGGAATTAATTGTCAGAACGTGATTACTTAGTACCATGACCGTCCCCAAGCGGTAAAATGTGCTGTGAGACAGTTGTATCAAGTTACTAAGTTAGCATTGATTTAATGAAACTTTGTAAGGACTTAATGTTAAGAAAAAAGTTTTCTGTATAATATCGAGAAAATTTTCGGTACATTTTTGATAAGATTTACGTTCTGGGATAAAACTCTTTTCACCCCTTAAACGGTAACAAAATGTTATGTTTATGGTGTCAATCGCTTGGGTAAGAAAAATGTTTCTTACCCAAGCGATTGACACCGTACCGGCGTACAATGGTACGCTCGTACTTCTTATTTCTTTATAGAAAAGTTTTTAGTATAAGTATACTTTTCAGAACTTTTTCTTTTCAACACTAGCAGAAGACCGCGAGAAATGGAAGTTGCTCCACCGATAAGAGTCTTGCTCCTAAATTACTTTTCAGCCAAATTTTTGCGTAAAATTGTCTTTTTGGTGTTTTAGTAGAAAACTTTAACTATTTTGATTGCATGAATGCGTTCCTTGTAAAGTATGATGCCTAATTACTTCCTACATTATAATTCTTTAGTTTATTAGATTTTTTCAATTTCAGGGTGTTTTTAGGGTTTCGTACCTCAAACGAAAAAAAACGGAACCCTTATAGGATCACTTTGTTGTCCGTCTGTCCATCTATCCGTCTGTCAGTCTGTGTGTATGTCAAGACTCTTTATCTCGGGAACGCGTAAAGATATCGAGTTAAAATTTAAACTGTATACGTATATCTATGGTTTCTTGCAGTTGTGTAAAAGAAAACTTCTCAGTTATCGTATAAAAAAGTTATAGCCGTTTATGTCGTAAAAAACAACATAATTACAAAAATCAAAACCTACAGGGTACTTCCCATTGACATAGAACTGTGAAATTTGGCGAGAAGCATTGTCTTAGAGTACACATATAGAAAGAAATCTGAAAAATTTACATTTTTATTTACATCACAAAAAAATAGGGCCTCAAAATTCACAAAACATGGGTTCAAAATTCAAAGTGAGTAAATCGTATCATGTAAGGTATCATGTAAAAGAACTTCATTAGTACATGCTAAAACAGGTTTATAATTATTTTGACAATGTGTACGGAACCCTCGATATGCGAGCCTGACTCGCACTTGTCCGGTTTTTTCATTATGCTTTTATGATGACTGGTTACTAGCACTTACCAGGTAGGCATGTGGATCAAATTAATTACGGTTTAATTATCCACCCTGCAAAGCAAAAAATTATAATAGGTATATTTTGGGATTGGCATCTCTAGAGCTACAATAATCATGTCGATGGTTAAGTATAAATTAAGTAAGTCACTTAGATGCTTAGTCGGCAAATTAGTGTTTATTTTTAGTATCGACAATTCGACACGTTTTCCTTAGCAAAACATTCAAACTGGATCGTGATTGTCATTCGATATTTCGGATATGATTACAAAACCTTTTGTCTGTCGCCTTCAGTAAGGAATCCGTGCTAGACTCATAGACTACTGTTTATCATCATCATAATATCATACTAATATTATAAACGCGAGAGTTTGTGAGGATGGATGGATGGATGTTTGTTACTCTTTCACGCAAAAACTACTTAACGGTTTGTAATGAAACTTTGCAATAATATAGCTTATATATGCCGTAGTGGTCAAGAGGTAGTGACACCCTCCTTACAATCGTGAGGTCGTGGGTTCGAATTCCCGGTACCGTACCAATGAGTCCTTTGGAATTTATGTACGGAATTTCACATCACTGGCTTTTCGGTGAAGGAAAACATCGTGAGGCAACCTGCGTACGTCCTTAGAAGAAATTCGATAGCGTATGTGAATCCACCAACCCGCACTGGGCCAGCGTGGTGGATATGGCCCAATCACCCTTCGTGGGTAGGCCTACGTCCTGCAGTGGACTATTAAAAGGCTGGTACAGTACAGTACAGTACAACAGAACAGACTATCAGACTAACAGACAACAGAACTATCAGAAGAACACATAGGCTATTAAATTATAATGATTTTGCGTCAAAAATCAAAATATGCGTCAAAAACCAAAATATCATGCAGGCGAAGCCGCGGGTAAAAACTAGTCAGCCACAAATAAATATCAGGGGACAACTTTTACACGATCTCTGACCCCAAACTAAGCAGTTAGAGCTCGTGATATGGCGGCCAAAGTCTGGTATACTATGTATATTTACATATTTTAAATACATACATATGAAGATAATTACATTCAGACCAAGCAAGCACCTACCAGACCTAGCAAGTTCTTCACAAAAATACTTGCCCTAGAACCCAAGCTTCTTGGCCCAGGAGTCAGGGTCGCTAACTACCGAGGCAGTCAAAGTCAACACCTATCATCCATCCATGCATCAGCCATAGGAAATAGGACGTCCACTGTTGGACATAGGCATCCATCCCTATAGATCTCCAATAAGACTGGTTGGAAGCGGCTTACATCCAATGCGATCCTTCGATCTTAATAAAGTCATCCGTTCACTTCGTGGGTGAACGTTCTGCGCTGCGTTCTGCGCTTTGCGATACGTAGTATCTCCTGCTGTAGTCCTGCCCCATAAATGTTTAATCATATTGTTTGGCAGCAACTTGCATCTAGCTTTATTTAAGTAATAATCCACCCCGTGGGTGGACGACCTTTATACGCTGCATGCTCTTATGCCGTTTCGTAGTCTTCACTCGAGACTTTTTCGACCCCATCGGTCGTCACTCCTCCAAGCCAAGTGCCCTGCCCTCTGTCAATTTATCTTGCTAAGCCGCTGGGCTATGCCTGTAAATTTGGTTCTTACAGATCTCCTCGTTCATGATTACTACACAGATAGGTATTATGAAAGAGGAGTCAAGCTGGCTAATATTTGGTAGTGGACTATCAAAGCCTGATACAACGGATATTTTGCCATCTGCAGCATTAGTTACATAACAGTGATATGACATAGTATTATTATGTTTAAACGCCCAACTTTATAGAACTAGGTATATACGTAAAACCTTTCAAAAGTTTAACCAACCAAAACTAAATGCAAATCAGTAGAAACCAAACCAAGCGAATCACATTTCAATCTGCGCTCGATCGCATTTCTAGCCCTTTTCAGAAAAGCTGCTCGTCCCAGAAGGCGATAGCATCCGTCACTTGAGGCACAGGCCCATGTGCGAACGTGTTTTTACCAAGCTAACTGAACCACCTACAAAATACACGGACTTCTATGAAATGGCAGTAACTAACCATTTTCCAAACGACTACTTCGCTGCTCTACATTACATTGCTGTTCCACTTCACTCTAAAATGTGCAATAGATGTAAAAAAAAAAAAAATTAATCCGTTAGTTAGATTACCAAAATATATTTCATACGTATTTTTATTTTTCTCAATTAAACAAAAACTGATGAAGATACAGCCCGAAGTTCCGCGTTACGTCAATATTAGACTACAAATGTACGAGTACCTATATAAATTATGTACTTTCGACAGAGAAGTAAAGTCACCTGTCACGAGCCCCCACTCCCGAAGTTTTTCTTTGTCATTTCCGACATGGCTTATCTTTGTCATTTTCATTTGATTGACAAAATAACAAATACGTGTCCAATATTTTTTGATAATCTAAGTCACGGACTAACATTTTAAGAATGTTTTTTTTACCCAGTCAATATGCCTACTGTAACAAACCCAGCAATGTATGCATTCTTCCTGTAAAGCGTCGCATGTAAGTCCAAGCATTGGTATCGGTGTTGTGTTGTAGATCTTTCTGCCTTCACTTCGGTTGCTATCCGAGAGGCTTGCGTGTGTGCGTGAGTGCAGTGCCCCGGTGTAGTGCTGTTCTCGAGGTTGTCGACTTGTCAACATCGATGATCTAATAAAGGGGTATACACGGTGACGCTATGTTGATACGATGGTTTTTTTGTAGCCATCAAACGGTTTTGAAGAACACCTAAACATTTTTTATTATCATAGTCAGTAAAGTTGATGAAGTTCAAGTTACAGTAGGTTTAATTTTTGTCATTTAGTGATGCGTGTAATTGTACACTTTCATCTAGATTTAGAAAAGGATAAGATTTTCAATTTGTTTGTAAACATTTTTAATATTTCTAGATTGAATTTTTGAGCTCGACAACGCAGAATACCTAAGTACTTTTTGTCCAAAGAACACTCCTATGGCTTGGATGCCAGTGCTTATAACAGCTAAAAACCTTTAAAAACACTGCCGTCTTATTTCATTTTAGTAAAATAAAAGAAGAGAACAGCATTGCTAATTTCATTTTCGAAGTATGTGCATAAGATATTTCGAATTTTGCTTTGTTATTACATATTATTATACATCAGCTGTTCACGTGTAGTGTGGAGGCTTAAGCTCGAAAAATACTATCGGACGCGGCTTACGGACGCGACTGACAGCCGCGACCTAGACTATGAAAGTACACTGATCCGTGCATACTATCGGACATAAGTCGCGGACGTCAACTTCGGACGTCCGAGAGCGTTCGAACGTCCGAGAGCGATCTGGCACACCGGATGTTTTAAGACTGTGCACATTGCTAAGTCGCGGCTGTCAATCGCGTCCGTCAGCCGCGTCCGATAGTATGTTTCTGGCTTTATCGCGTTTAATTGATTTTCGAATTGAATTTATACTTACAGTATAGTAATGTTCTAAAGTATATCTAAAGTATTTTCTAAAAAGTTGTGTTTACTCTAAAATGTTATTATAAATATAGTGTGCATTACATATTCAAAAATCATTTCCGAAATATAGGTCTCGTATCTATAAAACTCGATCTCAAATAACACCCAAATCGATTAGTCACAATGGATCGACGTAACCGAACACGACGTCAGTCATCAACGAAAGCCACTTCAAATAAAATAAATTGACCAATTAAATAAACAGATTTCACAATCACAGCTCTAACGAACACGCAACAATAAAACAAAATTATAAAACCTCGCTCGACTGATACACTCTTATTAGTCGAATCGACAAAAAAGTTTCGCAAATCTTACCCCACACTATTATTATCTTTCAAGCGGCACGCACACTGGCGCAGATTGCATTCGATTATAGAACAGCACAAATTTACGTTTTGCGGATGTGAAAATTTTATTCTAACAACTATGACCCTTATTCCTTTGACGTGTCACTTTTTAGGTTACTTCAAAAATGAAATTGTAGTTGGTTTGTAAATCGTGGTTCTATATGTGTGCTAGTTGGTAACAGAGTATGGCCAGAGTCATCGACCTGTATCTAGAATGAACCTACCCCAATGTGAAAAATATAACTATTTCCAAGAGGCAGCATTTAGTTTTGTAATATTGTCCGCCATTTTGATTTTACAGTTTCATAACATGGGTTTGCGCAACGGATATGTTTTGCGGCTGAATCACTCGTATGACATAACTTACACGTTAAATTTGTGCTGATACGTATAAAAAAGTATTTATTACTACAGTTTTGTGTCAGATAAAATTTTGGCTAAGTAGGACTCCTCGGCGAAGATTTTTGAATCTTCAATAGCAGGCAAATAGAAAACAAAGCCCAACTAAGTAGAGTAGGAACAATACTCATACTCATTTATTGGCAAATTACAATTTACACTTTATTCAATTGATACTTACTGAAAATTGTGCGTGAATAGTCATCGAAGATAAGTGCTCGATTTTGTACTTTCGCATCGTAGTCGGTAGATCTATAGGACGTACCTAAAGCAACAATAACATAATAATATTATTTTTCACAAAAAAATAGCAAAACTGACTTCCATCGTGTACAAATTCGCTCGAATTGATGTACGTATACAATTTTACACTATTGTTGATTTTTAAAAACAGTTTAGCCTATTTCGTTAAAAATTATTTTATTTATCTTAATAGTATACTGCAATTATATACAAGCTAGTGTTCCATTATACCTATACAAGTTGGTGGTAGACCATTTGCACCTCTGAAAGACCATGCCCTTTGCAAAGCAACCCCCTGTATATAAAAACGTGCTATATTCTACACGATAGACAAATATCTAGTGAGTAACAATTTATATTAAGAATAGTATAAGTTTTTACGAAAAAATATGTACCAAAAAAACTTATAATATAAAGTTATTTTTAAGGTTTCACCGACAGTTCATATTGTACACTAGCTATTATATACTATACTAGTTTTTACCCGCGGCTTCGCCCGCATGATATTTTGATTTTTGACGCAATATCATTATAATTTATAGCCTATATGTTATTCTGATATATAAGCTATATTATTGCAAAGTTTCATCTCAATCCGTTCAGTAGTTATTGCGTGAAAGAGTAACAAACATCCATCCATCCATCCATCCTCACAAACTTTCGCGTTTATAATATTAGTAGGATATTATAAACAATTTGTTTGTTCGTGTAAACGTTTTACAAAGGCTCCGATTTATGGGGCCAAGCCCTACCGAAGGCCCTGTATAAATGTCAAAGGCAACATTGTAGGCGCGATAAATTCGAGCTAACGAATCGTGACCTCTGCCTTCCAGAGCTTATCGCGGGACGTACTGCCTGCGTTATATCGCCTTCCTGCGGTCATAATTGTGACGTACGGACATGGCCAGTAGGCCAGTGCACCGCACGGTAAAAAGTTCTTTAATTTAATCTTCTAAATTAAAGGGCATGTTTCCAAGGGAAATTTCGGGTCCTTATATCCGTAAAAGGCTCTTTGCAATGCTCCGCTAGATTTGGCAATCCTAGGAGTTGCAGATACAGGTAACCCGTAGGTACATGCGTCCTTTAACACCAGGCGAAAAAATAGCTCGTCTTGGTTCGTAATCACATAGATAAAAGAAATCATAGTGAGCTGCTATACGTGAGAGGCTGTTTTTTTGGAGTGAAAACTTATTTGGCGGCATTTTGCACTTTTTGGGATAGGTTAAAAATGTTAAACTCGCGTCAGGACACGTGATCTGATTGAAAATTCATAAGACGGAGGGAGCAAGTTTTCACTTCTGCCGGCACTTTCGGAGTGCAACCGATGCTTTTTTTACACAAGCTATATTTTTCGTAAATAGTAAGCGCTACATTTGAGCAGCAACTTGCCTCAAGACGACGCTATCGTCGAAGATGAATCACAAATAGACCTTTACCATATTAACAATGACTTTTAAAAATCTTTGGATTCATTTATTTCAAGAAACAAGAACGCCTATGACCAGCAGTGAAGGATGATAAGATAAAGTAGCAAGAAAGCCGGTAGTATGTTAAATTCCCTAAGGCAATAATGTAGATTCAATTTTCTTCATACTAATCGCAGAAAAATCAACAGTTTATAGATGGCAGTGAGTCCTTTAAAATGAACTTCCAAATTGTTGAAACGAGTTACTGCTCACATTATGTATTGTGCAATAACAAGTTAATGCTATTTATACTGGCGCTAATTTATTAGCTGTTGATTTCTCTTTCCTGTGCCCTTAATGAAGGAAACTCTAAATTATAGTTTTACCGATTTCTCAGCGTAAAAGTAAATGATCTATCTCCACACATAGACACATTATAACTGGTACGATTTTTGTTGATCAGATGTTTTAAATTTGTAAAGAGTATTAAGTCATTACGCTTTCTTGTCCTTTGGCGATGGAGTCCAAAAGCAATTTAACCGTAACGCGATATAGTCATATCGCGAATTAGTCTTAAAGCGATCTTGTCATATCTGCTGCCTAGTCAAATGGAGATGTAGTCGTAAAGCTCCTAACCCATTATATTATGTAAGGTTAAAGTAGGATTTAATGAATGGTCCAAAAATGAAAAAAGTAATGAAAAACTGCTTTATACCGTGGCTTCACTCGTATCTTTTTCGAACTAGACATTTAATTTTATTTATTTTGGAGATCATTTTGTCTACTTGGACGGCTATCATACAAGGTGTTTTTTTACAAAGTCAAGGGACAAGGAATTATGGAAGATCTACTAAACTACATAATTATAAGGGACACTTATGTCCAACAGTGAACATTATATGGCTGAAATGAAGACGATGATGAATGAGGACATACAAATTTTTTGAAACTTGCTTTTTTCGAACTTGGTTGTTGAACATTTTTATACTCTACTATTGCCCGCGGCTTCGCCCGCGTCATATTTTGATTTTTGTACTATCCTATAGGAGCCTTTTATTTTGTTTTCGGGATAAAAAGTAGCATATATTATGTTACTTTCCGTCTTTCAAACTATGTGCAAAATGAATTCATTCCGTTGCTGCGTGAAAGAGGAACAAAGCAATAAAGGAACAAACACACTACCGGATGTATAAATAATATTAGTAAATATAAAGATATCACGGGAACTATAAATATTGCGAAACAGCTCCGCGCGTTAAAACTAGCAAAATCTGAAAAGAATTACGTGAGTTATTTCCCGAGATAAAGTATATCTTTATTTTCGAAATTAGATAAAATCTGATATCTAGAGTAGAACATAAACAATCGAAAGTACAAGCAGTTTTGCCCGAGCTGTGACCACGTAACCGCTTTAAGGGCAATTGTACTGCTCTACTAATTATTTCAGTTATATAAACAGGCAACAGCAGAGTGCGTGGTTCGCTGTTGCTAGGCTGCTGTAAGTTCGTATAAGCAGGGTGGCTAGCCCTGGAGTCAGTTTTTATGACGCTTAAATGCCTCTGAGTAAAACAACAATGAAATGTTGCATAAACATATTATTATGTTGCAATAAGTATTGAAAAATAGAAAGACGCTACCACCCCTATACTATCGATTTTCCTTCAATACGTACGTAGCGATTTGATTCAACATTTCTGATTCGTACCGCCAGGGAATGGAACAGTCTTCTAGCTTTCATGTTTTCTTAAAGAATCACAATATAAAGCTTTTAAGATCAGTGTGAATAGATTTCTCCTAAGTCTGCGTGCTTCCTCATCGACCACAACGTCGCTTAACATTAGGCGACTTCATACATAACTCTGTGGAATGGGAGGAAGCTTTTGATGTTAAAAAAAATGTATCAGAGTATCTGGTGCATATTTTCTGGCACCATGTAGACCATTATTTAAAAAATTTAACATTTTACCATTGCCTTCACTATATATATTTGAAATGTGCTTCTTTGTTCGACGACACCAATCCGAGTTTTCGTTAAATAGTAGCGCTGATGGGAGAAATAGAGAGCAACGACGAAAAAGTTGGATGTACCGCAACAGAGGGTGTGTATATAGTGATAATGTTTATTGTATGGCCATTAATGTATACAACAAATTGCAAATTGTTTTAAAGAACTTAATTATGATACTTTTAGACACATATTACACAAGTTCCTTATTGACAGGTTTTATTACACTCTCAGAGCAAATAAAAAAATCAAGAGAGAATGTTGTGAACAAACAAGTGAAGCCAACTAAAACTACGCCTCGCCGTGTACAGACAATTACACACACCTTCAGGTAACTATGAAACTACGCCTTGACTTGTCAGTCAAACTATGGCGGCGCAACAGCGACGCACTCACAGGACTCTCACATGTATAAAAAACCGGCTTCATTTGACTATTCAACGACGTTCCCTCTGGATTTTTTTATTTGCTCTGAGATTAACGAATTTATTAACGAATTTTTAGAAGACTCACTTAAGAAAAAAATGTTTAAATAATGTTAAGCCAAATACCTCTATATATTTTCTAAAATATTTGTACACCTGTAAAGGTAGAATATTTGAGACACTATTGTTCTTTTAACATCTACATTGTAAGATCTAACAAATAAACGAATTTTGATTTTTGATTTTGATTTGGTTGGTGGTCAAGCGCAGACTTTTTCGCTTCTTCGCGCTTTTTCGCTTTTCCTTTTTTTCCCTTGTCAGAAATTTACAGGGAAGGCCCAGCATTGCCCAGCTGTGGACGTCCTACGCCTGAAATGATGACAATGATGGATGACATACGGATCATGGCACGATATAGTCAGCATGCATTTGTGTAGATGCATGTGTACAGTCGCGTTGATCTCCAAACCGGTGTGGTTAGTAGGCGCGGTCGCCACTTGTCCTACTCACTGTACTGTCGCGTGGAAAAGTGTTTCATTTTCACTGTTTTATACAATAACGTATCAATCAGGAAATAACTTCTCATTTTAACGAAATGTACCTACTTACTAATTAAATACAAGTTCTCTATGAGAAGGACTAAAATAAAATTTATTATATTCACTTAAAAAATATAACAAAGGTGAAGATGAAGATTACAATTCATAGCAAAGGGGTTTTTTAAAACTAGCAATAAAAACTCTGGTCACTGCATTTAGCACTGACAGTCACTTGGTCAGTTTTCGGATGGGTGACCCCTAGTGACTATACAGGGTTACTCGTAATCAATTAGCATCCTTTTAGGGGCATATTCTGTACATCAAAACTATTAACTTTTTGTTTAAAAATTTTCATCAAATCTCAAAAAAAAAATCTGTTCCATAGAAAAATATCATTAAACCTCGACAAAATTTATGGAACAGCTTTTTTTTTCAGTTTGATATCAGTCGCAAAACAAAGGTTTTTAGTTTTCATGTACAGAATAAGCCCCTAAAAGGATGCTAATTAATTACCAGTAGCCCTGTATAGACTACTACTACGACTTGATACGACTTATGCATCGCTTCCTAAACTCGGACGTTAAATTATAGCACCCGGTCGATTGAACCGTTAACTCATATCAGCCTTCGGACGGCTTAAAAACTCCGATATCCGTCAAGGTTAGTCTAAACCTAAACGAACTTATTTTTTTCATATAAGAGTTTTCTTCATGACTGTACCCAAACAGGCGATATTAGAAAGCGCCGGCGCCGAAGGTAATTATGCCGAATGCTACTCTTATTTGTACTGTGGCCCAGCAGCAAGAAAGCTGCGCGTGCGCCGGCGCCACCACTAGCTGACATCATCATCTTAGCCGTAGGACGTCCGCCGGCGCCACCACTAGCGCCGCTCCATCATCATCTCAGCTGTAGGACGTCCGCAGCAACAATGATGCGCGTGCGCATTCACAGTACCGCCCCAAACCTAGCTAGAGCACCAAGCTAGACTAGGCAAAACAAGATATAGCTAGGCTGGACCACTGAAGGCTAACACAGAACAGTACAGAACCCTTTTTACAAGTCTTTACTTATTAGTTCACCTATCCCGATGTCTGTCGTCAAATCTTACCAATTTTTGATCCACTTCCCAGTTACCGACAGAGCTGAAACTTTACATACATGTGTAATTGTGTAAATTGCTTGACAATGCAATGTTATGATGACATGGTGCTGATCTGATGATGGAGCTGGATGGTGGCCAAACGAACTGCGCAATGAAACGACACAACTTCATCGAGTTTGGGCATTTCAATTGTCTTGACGAGTAGTTTGTCTCTCAATGGTAACCAGGGTCTGATTATGGAGTTGGAAGGTAGTCATAGAAACTCAGTAAGGATGCGACGAGAATGATGAGGATTTACATAGTAGTCCTATTTCAATAATATTGTTTTATTGGAAAGAGTATACTTCGAAATTGGTCCCATTTAAATTTTATCGTAATCGGCTGAGCCATTTTTGATAACGAACCATAATGTGAAAAATGCTACATCGATCCGTGCGAAATATTCGCGAATTCTGTACACGATACAAGCTGGCCATTTTTGAAAAAAATATTACTATTAATAATATTTTTGTTTTATTCCTGCTTGATCCTACATTTCTCCTTAAGTATACAATGCTTCACTCGTATTTATGAAGTTTTACAGAGTAGGGTTGTTTAGACGGGCCAGCCTGCTCGGCCGTCCGTCTGTCACGGCGTCATACGAACTGACACTCGCCTGGCTCATATGCCAGACAAATTGTACGGACAGCAGTTAAATTTTAAACCAACTTGGAAAAAGGAGGTAAGTAAGTTCGTATAGGCCGAGTGGCTAGCCTTAGTGTCAGTTTTAAAGCCGCCTGAAGGCCTCAAAAAGGAGGTTCTTGATGCAACTGTATGTTTTTTTTGTATGTTTGTTACGCAATTATTCCGCCAATAAAGAACATTATTATAAAGAATATTTTTTATGTTTGTCATATACTTATACTTATATACTTCAGAGGTGGTCTAATTTAAATGTTAGCGTAATCGGCAGTGTTGTTACTAGTGCTCCCTGAACCCAAAATGGAGATTTTCAAAAAAGGCCCCGAATACATGACAATAAAAATATATAACAAAATCCCCGACTCCCTAAAATACAAAACTTCTGACAAAGCATTCAAAAACAAATTACGCCACCTCCTAACACAAAAGTGCTATTATACCCTAAATGATTTCTTCGAAGATAAACTTTAAACTCTAGATATAATTTAATAGACATAACTTATACATAAGGGTCTAGTCATAGCATAGAGCTATAATAAATAAGGTCAGCCATTCAATTATTACGGTAAATACTACTATTAAGATAGAGATATAGATAAGTATTAAAAGTAACTTTTTCGACCTAGAATATTTTTGAAAATTATTTACTGTTAAATACACTGTCTGGCATTAATAATACATAATTATGCTACGCCCTATTAGACAGGGCGAATATGTACACCTACTGAATTAGCAATAACTATTAGTCTGATATGCTAAGCACTAATTGTATTCACATGTATGTATATCTTGCATAAATAAATAAACTAAACTAAAAAAGAAAAGATAATTTGAAAATTACTTCATTGATTCGTGCAAACTATTCGAATTATGTACACGGTTGAAATCGATTGTGCTATTTTTAGAGAAGAATAATAATTACGTACTTTGGAGCTAGCAAAGGGGTATTATTTTGAATATTGAATAAGCCAGCTGATTCGGCAAACTTCATATCGTCTCAGAATCAATCCACCATTCATAATCATTCACCAGCCATAAGACGTCCACTTCTGGACATAGGCCTCAGCTATTTAGCTTTTCAATAAGACTGGATGGATTGCATTTTTATCGCAATTAAGTGCGTACTTAACCACCAACTTGCCTGATGGTAAGTGACATTGTGGTTGAAAATGAAGCACGACTAACTTTGAAAGTTTTAGTTTATATTTCTCAGGAAACAGCAGAGCCGGCAGTCTGTTTCATTCCCTGGCCATACTGACAATAAAATGTACTGTACTGCAATAGCCTTTTAATTTGTCCACTGCAGGACGCAGGCCTACCAACGAAGAGTTATTGGACCATATCCGCGGTGGCCCAGTGCGGATTGGTGGATTGACATACGCCATGTGAAATTGGTGGGAAATTTCGTACATCAATTCCAAAGAATTCATTGTTACGTGATAGGGATTTGAATCCACGACCTCACGATTGTAAGGCGGGTGTCATTACCACTAGACCACCACGGCTTTTCATAAACGTTGAATCAAAGGACTTTTCAAAGCAACGTTTTTATTTTATTTAAATATTTCGGTAGGTAATCTAACACGTGTAGCGTCGCATATTTGCCCTAATGTTAAACAAATCTTAGCCACAGTAATATCTCAAATATCATAAACAGTATTATATTTCAATTAAATAGAGTTTGAGATAATTCCATTTTCTCTCATATTTCTTCGCTTTATTTGTCGTCTCTACATGTTGTTTGTTCAAACGAAAGTTAGCTTTATCGTGACATTTAGGAAAATAATTATTTGTTTTCGTACCGGCGTTACCATCAAATAAATAGGGCGCCCAGAGGCGTATTGACCTTTACGGGTGCCGTACCTTTATGTCTTTTCTGAGATATAACGTTGAGTTCAATTTTGTACGATAAATAATTTGTTGTACGTATATTTGGTATTATTTTTATTTTTTAAAATATATTTATAATTTTTTAACGCAAATAAGTCCTTGCTTGACCACCAACTCGACTGATGGTAAGCGACGTTGTGGTCGGAGATGAAGCACGCAGTCCTAGAAGATACCTTTTCACTCTGATCTTGAAAAGCTTTTGATTATATCTCTTGGAAAACAGGAAAGTAACAAGACTGTTCCATTCCCTGAAACAAAGCTGTATTTTTTTAACAGAAATGTGTGAAGGAGAGATTACTTGTCGGATATGGTTGGAAGCGCCTTGCATCCAGCGCGATGCCGCGACTTTTATCACGTCTACAAACCACTTTTCGAAAGATATCGTAAGTTACCATAGCGCACTTAGTCTCTATTAGAGATACAATCATCCAACAGTTCTACGTGCGACAAGCCCTGCCCACTGCTATTTTTACTGGCCAATCTGCAGAGTAATTGGAAAAATTGGTACGATATATCTGACCCGTAATCCTAAATATGCTTTCAATTCGAAATACCTACTCATAGGTTATAAAAACTGTGGCAGCAGTGTGGCAACTGTGCTAGCAGTCTAGCTGACCTCTAGCTTTTCAGGGTCTTGACGACTCTCCTGCCAAATTTATATTCTGGAACTTCTGCGTTCAATACAGACCCTGCGTTTGATTACCAGCCAAACAGATATTTGGGCAATGAATTTAAATATTTGTTTTATGTTGGGAGTTGTCCTTAAATGAAGGACAATCTAGAATATGACAGCTGACACTTTGACATCTGTACCACTTGACCTGAAAAAAACTATTACTATACTCTATAAAATTTAACTTGATCTCTGCGACAGTTACATATTGACATATTTAGAGTTGGGATAGTGGTGGAAAAAATTGATTTTCAAACAATGTTGTAATGAAATCGAATGAGTAGTTGAAGGTGAGAAATTGGACTTTATTTACTCGCTATTATATAAGATCAAGTATGTACATGTAAATAATGTTATGATATTAATTAAATACTCATAATAATGTAACAATAGTATTTATCGACGTTTTTCACTATTATCGATGCTAATGTAACATATAATTGGGTGTAATTTAATTACACATGTAAAAAATGTTATGATATTCAAATATACAATTAAATTAATGATAAATTAAGTTTTATTTAAAATATCGTCAGTATAAACTATCGATATTTTAATTAAAACTCTATCTAAAACTCTGTGGTCACGATCATTCGTCGCCCATCACTAATCGGCATGCTCATAAAGTGTGACATTGACAGGTACTGTCTGTACTATTAAGAAATTCAGGACCTCATAGGCGTGATTTTTCTGACAGCTGTCGCAGAGATCAAGTTAAATTTTATAGAGTATAGACTGTTTATTATAACCGGAAGAAAATTTTACCCGTGGTACTAAGTACTGGTAACTTTCGTAATATTTTGATTGATATTTTTTTTAAAGTTTTGCGGTAGTAACACGAATAATTTTTTATTGCTGTTCTAATAACTTTCAACTGCAGTAGTAAGAAGAGTAATTCATTTACCGTTCTTACTACTCGTAGCAACAGCCGTATAGGATGTTCACTGTTGGTTGGATCCTCATCCCCAATTTGAACGTTTTTGTGACCTTTATCGATTTATCCTCGTAACAAAAAGGCAATATTCTATCAAAATGCTACTGTCCAGCGAGTGAGTGGTAGCAATAGTACAAACAGGCCATAAAGCAGCGTTTACGACCCGCTACCGGTCGCCGCCATCTGCTCGAGCCACTATCTACGAATAGACGATGTTGCAGGCATAGTGGGAGGCCGTGGCACTTTGGAAAATGGCTAGAATTTCAAATAGTGACACAGTTTGCCACAGTATGTTTGTTGGTTTGTTCCTCTTTGACGCAGCAACGGGTAGTACAAAACTTAAATAACCTACATACACAATACTATATATCACGCTTAATGCGTGAGATATAGTACTGTGCTTATCTACCAGTTATGCATGCTTAAACTTTATGGTCACGATTATTTTCAAATAATTTTTGGTAAAATATACAATCGAAGAAATTCAATTGAAATTAAAAATACGATAACTTTTAGTGCTTCTTTCCATGAACTATTCGTTTAAGAAAAATTTGCAATCGTATAGATAGGTAAAAGATAGGTTTGCGTTTCACTACATACTGCCTAATAATAAGCAGTTATGCGGTTTAGCGTGTAGCATGCTCACCTAAAAGACACCTAGATATTTGAAAACAGACACCTATGTGGTTCTAGTGGACAGACAGACAGGATATCCTTGGAACTATAAGCATGACTCTTTCATAATGGCTTTTATTTCATTTTTTCTACAGATTAGGAAATAAAATGTTAATCCCGAAGCCGGGGTGACTGAAAATGGACTCTAGCTGTCTCTCCATTTACTGTTGTCTTGATTTTGTTTTAAATATGAGTACGATAAAATAATGCACGAAACAAAAAGCAAGGACTGAAGTGTCCGTGGAATGTAAATATTCCAGATTTGCCGACTGCTTAGAGGTCACGCCACAGTCCAGTTCGTAATTTAGACTAGACGTTATTTTTCTAGCCTGATTTTGAGGTGCTGATGCGACATTGCCATAACAGCTCGGGTGGCAACAGCGCGCGCGCAGATCTGGGTCAGATCGATGACCCGCGCCGAGCGCCGCCGAGCACCGCCGAGCAAGCCCGACCACGCACCACCGCGGTACCACCACAGTCACCACGGAGCCGGTGCGGTGGGACAACTACACTCCAGTCACTAGAATATCACGAACCCGCACCACCGCTGTACCACCACAGTCATCACGGCGCGATGGGACAGTTACTGCATGACTAGAATATCATACAGACGTGCCGACAACGACGTGATTTTTAGGTACCTACCAGTGGTTTCCCACTGGAGTCTGGATGAAGTACCTTACTAATCGTCAATTCTGAAAGTTATCCGATTTAGGCACGTCAGGTATAGGTACTTGTATCCTCAAGTAAAGATAGCAAGCAATCTAAGCTACTCTAGCTTTAGTAAGCCGTATAAATGACATCTATTTCATAAAGACGTTCTTTAACAAAACTTTAACAATTTTAATGTACCAACAAAAGCAATTTAGTTGGTTGCTATGTTAACTAAATTAATTACACACCTATTATACTTTATAAAACTATCAAGCAATTAGTGATCAGTAGATTTTTTTTATATTTTTAGGTATGATTTACAAACTGGACGGTACAGTCAAAATTGTGAGGTGATACAAAACAATATAACATGTTGGGCTGTCTGTGTCCAACCTTCTATAGGTGCAAACACAGCATGCATACAAATAGAGCACTAGAAGTTTGGCAAGTAAGAAAAAAAACCACTTAATTAAAATGAGACAAAAAATTATAACAATAAAGAACCTAAAAAATTGTAGTACATGTTACATAGGATTTTTTCTACCTACTATTTTTTGATTTTGTACAACGACGCGTTGAAAATGTCAACATCATGAGTTTATGACACAAACTATTGTGAGTATTACAATCAATTTATGGTAGGTTCGACAAGTAGGCAGAGAAAATGTCATGATTTCTCGGCGCGAACTAACCTTGCGAGGTACAGTAAAGTTGATATTTTAGACCAAGTCAGCCAAGTCAACTTTAATAAAACTTTTTGGTACTGTTCGCTCTGTCCAAACCGTCCACTGTGACGAGACCTACACTAATACATTTTTTTAGCTTTTATCAAATTTATTACTGTATGCTGATCATTTAGTTTTATAAACGCGACAGAAGTAGGTAATGCTATTTTGAAACCGAATTTATTGTCGGGGTCGCGCTGAATTGGTTTAGCTCGAGCTAATAAAATAAACCCACTAAATAAATAAAAATAATTGACAATTGTTTTCGAATTTGTTAGAAGTAGGCCATAGTGGATAGCTAGATGACCTAATTGAGACCGTAGGTCGGCGCTGGATGCGGCCTACCTTAAACCGGTTTTATTTGAGACCTATGTCCACCAGTGGGGACAATTAATAAGCACAGCAAAACATTTTTCTTTTTGATTCCACTATTAAAGCATCCATCCATCCATCAGCCATAAGAAATTCCCTGCTGGACATAGGCCTCCCCTGTGGATCTTCAAAAAGACCGGTTGGAAGCGGCTTGCATCCAGCACGATCCTGCGGTCTTAATGATTCGTCCACCTTGTAGGTGGACCTCACTCACCTACAAGGTGGACGGATGACCTCATTAGAGCGTCCACAGCTGCACAAATGTCCAAAAATCGCAAATATCGATTTAGTTACTGTTAGATACCGATTAAAAGTGAAATTGGTTGCTTCCAATTTCATCGATAGAATGAAATAAATGACTGCAACCACATCGATATAGTTATAATAAAAAATAAATAAATATTATAATCATTTTATCCAGAGATAAACCTTTTTTTAGGAAACAGCATTTTTTCCACGATTTCGGGGTTAGTTTAAACATATTGTCAAGAAATGAACTACTCATTATGAACAGCTGATTAATTATTTATTCGCGATTTCGAGGTTGGTCCACCTCTTTGAAAAGTTTAAATCCAGACACTTTGCAAATAGATGTTACGTTACAATAAGTCAATTACAATACTCTCATTAAGTACTCATCTTCACAAACAAATACACAGAGACCAACCTGAACTCGCAGAAAAAAAACATCTTATAACCATTTTGTCTGGAGATAAACCTTTTTTAGGAAACAGCAATTTTTTCCGTGGTTTCGGGGTTCTTTAACCTCATTAAATATTTAAACATTTTGTCCAGAAATGAACTACTCATTATGAACAGCTGATTATTTATTCGCAATTTCGAGGTTGGTCCACCTCTTTGAAAAGTTTAAATCCAGGCACTTTGCAAAGAGACTCTACGTCACAATAAGTCAATTACAATACCTACTTATGGTTTTATTATTTACCCACTCACCTAATAGAAATATGACGTCATTTCTTGTGTTGTACTCGGCAGATCGTTAGCAGCCAGCAGGTGACGACGTAAGCCCTTCGAGGCGACATAAAAGGACCATTACTGTACACGATGTCATTAGGGGTCTCCACGCGATACCGCCAAATTAGGACTCCGGTATAATGTAAATCTTTCCATTCATCCATCAGCCATACGACGTCCACTGCTGGACATAGGCCTCCCCTATAAGACCGGTTGGTAGCGGCTGAGGTCATCCGTCCACCTTGTGAGTGGACGTCGTACGCTGAGCTTGCCAGTACGTGGTCTCCCCTCAAGAACTTTTCGACCCCATCGGTCATCAGTGCCCCGCTCACTGCCATATTAACTTGCGAATCAGTTGATAGTACGGATCTCTTCATTCCTGATTCGATCCCGCATAGAGAAACTCTGAGCATAGCTCTCTCCATAGCTCGTTGAAATACTTTGAGCTTATAAATAAGGTCCATAGCATAAATCATTACTTCCTTACTAATGTTAAATATCAGAAAGTGTGTTTGTTGGTTTGTTAATATTTCACATCATCAGAGCTGCGAACTAAGACAAAATCATCCATGCCAAAAGTTTGCCTCAGCCTATAATATATTGAGTGCATTTTAAAACAAAATATGAGTAAACATAAATAAAATAGGCACCACAACCCACCCCTGCCACTCGAGCCGTGATTAGCGCATGTCCGATTTCAATTCATCAAATATTTACGCCACGTTTGATTGATGGTGTCCCTAATAACACCCGGATGATGGCGGCCCTACCGCGGGCTTTCATAATTGTCATTGCATTACGTACGATTTATTTGGTTTGTGAAACCTTTTGTGGTAAGTAAATAAGTTCGTGTAGGCCGAGCGGCTAGAGCCCTATAACCTGATTTTCTATCGACAAAACGTAACGTAACGCGTTGAGGTTTTTTATTTCCACGAATTTAATTTGCAGATTTTTTAATGTAAAATTAGGTTTTAACTAAGTAATTGTAGGCAGAATTTATTTTACTTATTATGAAAATAAATATTTTTCACACGAATTTCTTCAAATTATAACTTAGACCATGTTTTCATACAGAATCACCCTGCTGTTGGTGTCAGAGTCGTTAAGCCGCCTGAACTGCCTGAAGGCTTCTAATATGGCCCCCTTTTGACATGGAGATTACTGTTTTCGTAAGATATCAGCCGCAGCACGTCCATCTAACATGCGAATCATGGTGACCCTACGGACTTTCATAATTGTCATTGCATTAGGTACGATTTATTTGGTTTGTGAAACCTTTTGTGGTAGGCGCGGGATTTATTTTATTAGCAAAGGTTTTATCAGAAAATCAGCCGTAGGGCGTCCATTATTCGACATCTTAAGACTATTCACTATTGGACAGTGGCCTTCCCAATAGATTTTCAATAGAATAGGTTATATTTCTTCTAATACGATCTAGGCTTTGTTTTGTTTCATCGTAGAGTAATAATTTATAAGACTGCCTCGATGGTTCAGTGGTTAGTAGACCTGACTTCTGGATCTAAGAGGCGTGGGTTCGATCCTCACCTAGGGCAAACATTTATGTGATGAACATAGGTGTTTGCTTTGTGTCTGGGTGTTATTTAGGTACTATCTATAATATATAAGTATGTGTTTAAAAAATATAGAAGTAGCATATCAGTCTCTGGCAGCCATATCACAAGCTTTGCTTAGTTTGGGATCAGAGACCGACCGTGTGTAAGATGTCCCTCATATTTATATATATATATATATATATATATATATATATATATAAAAGTTGTTCTTTCCTGAAAAGCCTGCGACTGCAGTTTTCAGGAAAGAACAACATCGCGCATCTAAAAGAAATTGTAAGGCTCGTGCCTACAACATAATACTTCGTAACTTAAATCCACCAATCCGTAACTAAGTCTGAGTGGAGGATATGGCTCATTGTCTCTTCAAGGGCTATGTTCAACAGTGGATACAATACGATATGGTAGACTTGTCATAGTAAAGTAAAACAAGCTTTAACAGCTATCGTCGTCGCGTCGCCTCGTCGTCGTTTGAGCCAGTATATACTCGTAAGTAGTTCAGATGTAACGCATCGATAATGAGATGTCTGAAATTTAATTACCGTATCGACCCATTGCTATTATATTGAATAAAATAGTGAAATTATAATTTATATTTTTAAAATTTTGTAATATTTATGACATATATCTAATATTTGAACTGTATACTATTTGACTTGTAAGTTGGCGTTATTCATAAATTTGATTATTGATTATTCCTGTTACTTTATCACACGTCGAAAAGAGTTATTTCGTGGATTTTCGTGATCGCATGCTAGGCATCTCCAATAAGACCGATTAGAAGCGGTTTGCATCCAACATGTTTCTAAGATCTTAATTATATTGTCATCAGTCCACATCTTCAGTGGATGTCCCACGCTGGACTGGCCGTGGTCTCTACTCGAGAACTTCTCGACGCTGTCGATCACCATCCCTCTGTATTATATGCGTACCTACTGCAATTTTACTTGCCAAATCTGGGCTTTGTCTACGGATATCTTTATTTCTGATAACTATGTCTATTGTCTACTTAAAATATGTAAGTAAGTATTGTTTTCTTTCCTAAATATCTAAGATCAACATAACTTATTTTGTTTAACGTAGTTTAGCAGTTCCGTATATTTTACCAGGGATCCCAAACTCAAACCGACGATAAATCCCTACCGAGGTCGCTAGAAATGATACATTTGGCGGCCTCGGATAACTAGCACAACCTAGCAACTATACCTAACTATTAAGTACACATTTATGCTCGCTAAGATTTAAAAAATCAGCAGAAAAAACAACTAGTTGCATTTCGGGCATGCAGGCAAAAGCAAAAACTTGCTCCCTCCGTCTTACGAATTTTCGATCAGGTCACGTGTCCCGGAGTTTAACATTTTTACCCATCCCAAAAATTGCACAAAGCCGGTAAAGAAGTTTTCAAAAAGCACTCTAGGTATGAGATATTCTAGGATCTAATCATTTATTTCATCCATCCATTCATCAGCCATTATGATGTCCACTGCTGAACAAAGGCCTCCCTTATGGGTCCCCACTCATTTATTTATTTTATTTCAATCAATGCAGCAATTACACCAATAAGTAAGTTTGTATAGGCCAGATGCCCTGTTGTCAGTTTTTAAGCCTCTGACATAGCTAATATCACATATTATTTTAAATATTTATTTCCTTCAGTTTATTTTTAGTCATCATCATGAGCAATTTTTTTTCTGTTGGACCAACGCTGCAACGGCAAAATAATCGGCCTATTATATATTTTATTTTAATTTAAATATTTATTTTTGAAGGAAATATACAACTTGACATTCTGTATATTTCAAGCATCTTCCTGTTGCCGTTATTAATATCGAGCGCAAAAAACACGTTTCTTGTATGGGAGCCCCTTATACATTTATTCTATTTTAATTTCATTATTTATTTTTAAAGAAAATATATAACTAAATTTTCTGTTAATATTTCAAGCAAAACCTGTCACCGTTATTAATATCGGGCGAAAAATGGCTAAATATTTTGGTTTCTTTTATGAGAGTCCCTTTAAATATTTTTTTTTCTGTTTTTAGTAGATATTTGATGTTATAGCGGCAACAGAAATACATCATCTGTAAAAATTTCGACAATCTAGCTATCGCCGTTCCTGAGATACAGCCTGGTCACATACAGGCGGACAGACGGACGGACAGCGGAGTCTTAGTAATATTACATTTTACGAGTCCCATTTTTACCCTTTGGGTACGGAACCCTAAAAACAGGTCTAATTTCTTTTAAACGTAAATTTTGACAAAAGTTTTTTGTATGGATATAGCAGAACTATTTTATACAATTCATAAAATCATGATTAATATAGAAAATTTACAATTCATAATTTCGAAATTTACAATTGTTTTGGGTTACTGGTTTAATTACTTTAGTTAGCAAAATAAAGTAATTTAACTAACTACTTGAGCTATTTGGTTAGCAACAAAAATTACAATGGTTAAGTTACTTCTCGCTTTTCAGTTATATTTAGTTGATTCAAAGCCGGTATTTTTTAAATGAACTGACTAAATAATTATTTGCTGACCACAAGACACCGACTATTTCCTGCGAACTTTTTAACTAGCCCCCAAAACTAACACCTCTAACTAAACATACCCTGCTCATTTATTTATACATCTTCTCAATCTAATTTTTCTTTGATCAGAAATGAGCCTGTCATCAGCTTTGTAACTCTCGACTTATTTACGAGTTAAAAAGACGTTTTTGAGAGATTTATCTCGCTTCTATGAAGATTTACGATGCGCAATGACAGGTTTTAGTAAAGATTATTTAGAATTTGGCGGAAGAAGCTGTTTTAATTTTTTATTCACTTTTCTTTTCACTAAGTTTCATCGCTAATTCTTACTGAGTTGTTTGTCCTTTATAAAGTACCATACCATGAAGGTCAGGCAAAAAAGAAATGTAATAAAAAAATAAAATAAAAATAAAAATTATTTATTTCAGGCATGTATAGCCTATATTAGCATAATTACAAATACATTTCACAGGTCAATAAATAAAAATAATAAGACATTAAAATACAAAAATAAAAAAAAAACAAATTTATAAGTCAACAAATAAAGAAATCCATAAGTCAAAATAAACAAATTCATAAGTCAATGTCGGCATAGTTATTCATAATTATTAGTACCTTCTCTTTGGCACTGGTACAGCAACATGTCTGTTGGAGCAATGCCGAAGGAAAGGACAGTCCCATCTGGCTGCAATCATCACCAGGACGGCGTTGGAGCTGGCCCGTACCCTGCGCACCAGGGAAGCGGCTCGCTTGCCCATGGTCGCGTGGAAGCAGTCGGTTCGCGAACATGCCCGAGGTGCTGTAGAACCGGGGCAACCCCATCACCGCCCTGAATGCGTTGTTATACTGGACGCGGAGGGCGCTGTAGGTCTTGTCAGTATAATTAGCCCACAAGCTGCACGTGTAGGTAGAGTGCACGAAAAGTGTGAAACTATACTAGACTAATCCGTCACCAACCAGCACCATCACCTACGTACCTATGTACCTAAGTTGATGGTACGTCGTAGAGTAGTGGGCATAGTAGAGCGTCGTGTTGTTTCCGTGTCTTATACTCTCCTGCTGTCATGGTATGGTATGTCACGGTATAGTGAGAGGACACCGTTTATTTTCACTTACTTTCATCAGCATTTCTTCTCCATCGTCACCACACCGACTGACAGAAACAACTTTGTTGACAAGATTTGCACAGGACCATGAAAAACAGTTGCGAAGGAAGACAGAGGCCTAGGTTCAGCAATGGGTGATCGCGGACTGTAGACATAGATCAAAGAAATAATGAACAACTAGGTATATCTAGACATTTAAGAGAAACAACCAAAAACAGTGACATTTATGGCAAACTAGTTTTTACACGCGGCTTCGCCCGCATGATATTTTGATTTTTGGCGCAATATCATTATAATTTATAGCCTATGTGCTATACTGATATATAAGCTATATTATTACAAAGTTTCATCTCAATCCGTTTAGTAGTTTTTGCGTGAAAGAGTAACAAACATCCATACATACATCCATCCATCCATCCTCACAAACTTTCGCGTTTATACTATTAGTAGGATCATGTTAAAAAAAAGCAAAATCACAAATTCAACGTTCATGAAACCATTACATAATTCCGAAGGTCACAGAGAAAAACGTAATAAAACCACTTCAGCTGTAAATTAAGTATAGCTTATCATAAGTGCCATTATTTCTCTCCAAACAATATTTTATCTCTCCTGGCAACATCACAGTTATCGTGCGTCACTTGAACGATTCTGAAAACTATGCTATCTATCCATCACTCATAGGATGTCTACTGCTGGACATCGGCCTCCTCTATGAAATCCCAATACGCCCGGTTGAAATCAGCTAGCATCCAGCGCTTGCCTGCGGTCGTCAATTAGGTATACAGGGTTATTTCTAATCACCATCCTTTTAGGGCTTATTCTGTACATCAAAACTAACAACTTTTGTTCTGCTACTTTTGTCAAAACTCAAAAAAATATTGGTGTTCCATAGTAAAATATCTGTCACCCGCGACCAAATGAATGGAACAACTGATTTTTTTTTTGAGTTTTGACAAAAGTAGCTCCTAAAAGGATGCTAATTGATTAGAAATAACCCTGAATATAATTGTGCCACCTAATCGTCTTAAGCTGCGCTTGCCGGTACGTGGTCTCCATTTGAGAATATTACGGCACGATTAAGCATCCGTCCTTCCAAAAATGTTCCACCTTATTTCTTATTATTATATACTACGGGACTAATCGCGCACTAAAATTACGAAATAAATACCTCTCTCGTCTCTCTTTATCTCGTAATTTTAGTGCGCGATTAGTCCCGTAGTATATAATAATAATGTGTTCAAATCGTTTATATAGTTTAAAAACAACACCTTATTTCTGTTTAATTTGATCTCGCACAGAGACTCCGAGCATATCCTTCTCCATAGCACGTTGACCTTATTCACGATGTCCAGATTTCCTTGATTTTTTTACAAAAAAAAAAGTGAGGAAAAACAGTATCGTACAGACAATTTATATATTACATAGTAGAAAAACATGAATTAGTTAAAATTCGCTTATAAGGTTTTAACAGAAAAATAAATCACGTAATTTACTAACTTAACTAAAAAACTAGCACAATAGAAGGACTCAAAAAGCAAAAAGTAGTTCAGTTCAACAAATATACGTGGAACCGGGCCTGTTGTCGAGTGTCACTCTAACCGGCCCGCGCTGGTTAACAGACGATTACGATTCCAAACTTAGATGGGCACTGCAGCCATATTAAATTAATCTCACATACTGGAAAAATCAACCTTAAATCTTACGCTTCAAGGCTTAAACTCGTTTAATCGATAAGAAGTACAAAGTAACAGTTTATGGTAGTTCGAGTTACGTGATTCGACTTTTTTAGTCGGTTGTTTACGACGTTTTCGTGATGTGTTTAAGGTTCCGCGCTGGTTAGCGATCAGACGGACGATTAACTTCTTTGTTCAACTAGGCCTATGCATTGTTTTTATGGGCCGAATTAAATATTTTGACGGCATTGATATTAGCTACAAACTGCGAACAACCCAATCTTGTCTAAAGCAACTGCGCGATGGGTTGGTTGTCACGCCACACACATCACATAGTTTGTAACTAACATTACAGCCGCCAAGATGATTGATTCAACTTATAATACTAAATAATACCTATAGGCTAGTATATTTTTGTGATACTAAAATAGTAATTGATGTTCTGTAATGTTAATCTTCAGTTAGCTCGAAATCAAACCTGTCATATGGAGAGACCTATGCTCACTCAGATGGAGACCACGTACCAGCAAGCGTAGTATAAGACGTCAACTCACAAGGCGGACTCTTTAGAACGCAGAATCGCGTTGCATGCAATGCGTTTCCGACCGATCTTATTGAATGGGAGGACTGGACTGGACTAAAGGGAAGGCATATGTCCAGCAACAGACGCTCTACAGCTAAAAAGAAGCAAAATTAAGATGTAAAATATTTTTTACATATTCAGGGTGTTTTGTAGAGGGTCCGACAAACCAAATATGCGTGTTCGGGGACCAATTTGGAGAATACAAGTTGGCCAAAAAAATCCCTGACTATCTATTTTTTTTATCAATTTTCTGGCTTTCACCAAAATTGTGTTATTTACCTTCGTAATATGTGTATTTCATTCATTCTTCATAAAATCTGTTTTACACAGGATGTTTGTTTGTATTCAAGTTTGCTCTCTGATATATCTTTAGGCTACGCAAAGTAAAATTAGATACAAATCTGAGCTAACTAACTGAAGTAGAGCTCATAGAGTGAAAAAACGAATCAAATTTTCCATATAGTTCAACATTGATGTAAAATTTATTTATTTATTATAGCAACAAAAATATATTTAAATAACATAGGGGGTCAGGGATTTTTTTTCGGCCAACTTGTATTTTTAAATAGGTTCCGAACACACTCATTTGGTTTGTAGAACCCTCTACCAAACACCCAGTATTACCTAAAAATTGTTAAGAAAAGTGACGATAGAAGACGAGACGGTAAGATGTTTGCGGTAACCAGTAGTAAGTGAGTGTTGAGCTGTTTTGATTGTGTAATACTTGTATTTATAGCTTTTCCAGTTTGACCGTTTCAGAAACATAACAAAATTAATACTTCCTTCTGATTGAAATAAAAATAAAAATGTCAGCTTAATTAGACATCCACGATCCCACGCCAATCTACATAATATGTTGCAACGTATGTTTATTTAAATTTTACACTCTTTAAAATTCTATTCAATGAATATCTACATAATTACTTATCTATATTCACCACTGACTAAAAATATACACTGATACTGATTCGGTAGGTATTTAGATCTGTCGGTTTATTACATCCTCGTTTAGACTTAATGACCCGTTAAATTGATTGTGAAACAGGCTCCACTGAAACGAAAACGAACGTTTTATTTTCAGCATTTTTGCAACACAATTTATTCAAAATGTGCTTTTATTTTTAATTTCCTGTTTTTCTTTGAATATCTTATTCGAGTATTCTGTCGAACTCATTATTCTAATGCATAGCGAAAGTTATTTGCAGAGAAAATGTGCTTTGATTTAGGGTTTACTTTAGGGTTCCGTAGTAAAACGAGGAACCTTTATAATTTCGTTGTGTCCGTCAGTCCACCTGTCCGTTCGACCGTCCGAATATTACAAAGCCCTATAACTTCCACATTTAAACAAATATCATATTGGATAAAATTTGACATAGCTTAAGAATACATCTCAATTTTAAATACAATACTTAAAAATTTCATAACTGTGTAAGGGTAGTACATGTAAAGTGGGGATGAATTTTTTTTTACAAACCCACCCCCAGTGTAAAGATTTTTAAACCATTTTTTTGTCACATGTCCCATGTGTGAGATAAAGGTCGCCAAATTAGAAAATCTTTCACTAAAGATTATTTTGAGCACTGTACTGTACCAGTCTTTTTAATAGTCCACTGCAGGACGTAGGCCTACCCACGAAGAGTGATTGGGCCATATCCACCACGCTGGCCCAGTGCGGGTTGGTGGATTCACATACGCCATCGAATTTCTTCTACGGACGTATGCAGGTTGCCTCACGATGTTTTCCTTCACCGAAAAGCCAGTGGTGTGAACACTGTGGAATAATATATTTTTTTTAATTTATAAAGAAAAATTTAAATTCTTATACGATACTTGAACATAGATCAGAGGTCATTGACCTCATTGTCATATACCTTAGCCAATTATGTTTTTCTAGCACACCACCGTCTAGTTACATCATTAAAATTGTTTTTTATTTGATTCTACGGAAGCTTATCATACGCGTCTCGACACGCACTTGACAACTTATTTATTCGTAGGTACAGAGTTGAGCGTGGCTCCGCCTACGAGTTTTAGTAGAAAATAATACGAAACAATGACTTCGATACAAATTTCTATATTTGTTCATACTAGGTATTTTTGTTAAGGTGCATGAAGTATCAGATTTATGGTTGTCATTATATATAACTTTTACTATGGGATCAACTACGAAAATAAAATCAACTCCATACATTTTGTCGAGAATCGATGGACTTTTTTTAAAAATAAATATTTTGGGACATCTTACACACGACCTCTGACCCCAAACTAAGCAAAGCTTGTGATATGGCTGCCAGAGACTGATTTACTACTTATACTTATTTTTAAATACATACTTATATAGATAGTAACTAAATAACACCCAGACACAGAGCAAACACCTATGTTCTTCACATAAATATTTGCCCTGGGTGGGGATCGAACCCACGCCTCTTTGACTCAGAAGTTAGGGTCACTAACCACTGAGCCACCGAGGCAGTCAATGGTATGGAACAGCTGATTTTTTTTCAACCTACGCAAGTCGCGATAATATAATATTACAACGCTTCATACTCCAACCATCCATCCATCAGCCATAGGACGTCCACTGCTGGACATAGGCCACCCCTATGGAGACTATGGATCTCCAATAAGACCGGTTAGAAGTGGCTTGCATACAGCGCGACCTTGCATGCGGTCTAGCTTTTTTTTAATGACTTAGAGCTGTTAGAGCTGGCCACTGAGACCTCTACAGCTTACCGGACATGGGCGAGCGCAGAAGGCGGCTAAGCCCTAAGATTAGGTTATAGGGTGACTAGCGCAAGGGCACCTGAGAAGGTACGGACCTTGCCTTGGGCCGTCACCCGGCGGGGAATCAGACTTGTCCGGGCACCACAGAATGGGTGTGCCCTGTGACCCTAGTAGGTTGATCTCTTTGACTATTTGAAGAGAATCTAACCGATTTCTGACTAGGAAATGGAATCCCGGATACCTACAATGTCGAAGGTAGACGTATCTACTAGTTCAACAACAAGATCAGGAATAGGCACATACTTTGTGCTATCCCGTTAGAAGCTGGATGTTATAAACCGAATCCTGCCAGCTGTTAAGTGAGCTTCAGTCAGGATTGGATTATACGTAGCTTGTCACTAACATCACAGCCGCCAAGATGTTTGGTTCGGCCTATAACAACATTCCTCCATGGGTGTACTCGTATGTCACAGCCAGCACTCTCGGTCCATCTCGCAGGTCCAATCTAAATGAATAATTAAAATGGCGGCCGTAGGTAGATGGAATATTAGAGCGGTCCGGTGCCGAAAAAATACGATAATTAAGGCTGGGTAAAGGCAAGTCTAGCGTGGTGAATATGGACCAATCGCTTTTTGTGGGTAGGTCTAGGTTCGGCAGAGGATTGTTAAGGTGACGCATTGATAAACTATAGTTTCAAAATCGAGTACCGCGCCCCTTCACTCGGACAAAATTTTACGCGGTCTCACTTGACAGGATCACGCCAGAGCGGCGGGCGGCAACGCTGGGCTAGCGTACGTGGCGCTGCTAACGGCGCGGCGGCGGCACGCGTCAACTCAATTTGCCTAGAGCATAGATAATCATGGAGTCGCCTTGTCCTTAATCAACAATTTAAAAAAAAGGCAAAAATTATTTTGATCTTTTTAATGTTTTTTTTTTTCATACAATACAGGGTTATTTCAACTGCTGTTTTTAAACTTTCGCGATTTGAACACATTATTATTATATACTACGGGACTTATCGCGCTCTGAAATTACGAGATAAATAAATAACTCATCATCCCGACGTTTCGTCCGAGTTGCATCAACCGTGGTCAAGGGTAGACACTCCGTAGAATAGTGAGTCTACCCGTGACCCGCAACAAAATGTATGGAACAGCTTTTTTTTTTTAATTTTGAGAAATGTTGCAGAACAAAAGTTGTTAGTTTTGAGAAATGTTGCAGAACAAAAGTTGTTAGTTTTGATGTACATATACAGAATAAACCTCTAAAAGGATGCTAATTGATTAGAAATAACCCTGTATACAAATTAATGTTGATTATGTACAGGTATCATAATCAATGAACTTATTTTTATCGTGCTTCACACACTTAGAAAAGGGTTTGGATGCCAGAAATAAAATATTTAGTTAATCGGTTTAAAATATAAATCATTTATTTACCGATATTTGGTAGGATAGGTGCGAGTGCGGTCTAGCACAGCTCTATAAGAACAGTGGTGAGGAATTCATAATAAGCATTAAAGTTGTAGAACAAAGGGGTATTTTACTATAATGTAAACGTCGTGAAGGAAAGAGAAACACTCACATACATTACATGTTAGAGTGAGATAGATTAGTTTTTGTATCATATTCCAACACGCCCCCTCAAAAATTAATCTATTTAAAAATCAATTCCTATTTTGATAACGAAATTTTATACAATTAAAATAACACAACACACCTTCCTACCTTGTCTGGGGATACATTCAAATTGGTTCAACATTTGTTGCGCAGGATTGGGGAAAACCCAGAAAAACCCAATCAAACCAATTATTCATCTTAAATATACTGTTTCAGTAACTCTACAATTTAAATATCAAAATGTTATTTATTTATGCATACAGTGAGTTACATAGGCTTCAGTAATTGAAACTACCTTTTCAATAAGGTATAGTATTGTACTCTGATTCATATTGTTCAAAGAATTCAAACAAATAGTGTGCTTTGATGATTGTTCTAATACACTACCACTATAAATATCATAACAACATTACTTCTCGTGACATAAATATTTGGCTCAGTTCTCAAATGTCCTTTTTAAATTAAATCTGTGGTCCCTTTCAACTCTTTCAAGTATCGTACGAGTAGGTCCCTTTTTAAAATGTATCAAATGATTGTTATTGTTATCAAATCTGCTGTGATATGTCGGTTGATTCTACAACGGGCTTTTGTATTATCGTTAGAACTTCTATACTATCTATTCTACTATCGTTATCGCTAGATCGTAACGATCTACCAGATAAGAGCTAATTGTCTCTCATCTATTTCCTGGTTCTATAGAGTTCACTCTATTGACCACTGGCTTTATAAACCTTTCGTTTACCACATCTCACACCTTGTATTAATTCGGTTCATACTAATTTAGTGAACTTACTTACAATATCTCTTGACTTCAATAAATTAATAAAAATAAATTCATTAAACTTAATAAATTAGTAATTTAAACAAAAAAAAATAGTCTTCAATAGAATAGAAGTCAAGATTAAAGTACATTATTTTATGATTACATTTTTTTTTTTGTGTATACCTGGTTACATATACCAATAAAGTCATTGTATCATTGCACCACTAATAAAATTAGCATCAACAATAACAACAACGAAATCGATACCAATAAACCATAGAATAACACCAATAAAGTCTATGTACCATTGCACCACTAATAAAATTAGCATCAACAGTAACGACAATATTGTTAACAATAAATCAAAGTAATATTTAGTTTGAATTTCTTATTATGTAAACATGCCTTAGCTATAACAAAATCCTTACTGTAGTTTCAGAGGTACTTTCGAATATGTATGGAATATCTTCATTTTCAGGGTTTTGTTCATTTAACTGAAACAAAATTACACAAGTTCAACTTGCAGACGAAGTAAAAAACGACATTTTCAAAATATAACCAAATCGACAACATCCTCTTTTTTGAAGTCGGTAAAAAGACAAGACAATAATCGCGATAGTTTAAAAAGGTACTTAAGTTTACCGTTTCCACCGAATCCTCTGATGTGGGCAACACATTTTGTAACTCTTCATTTTCAGGATTTGGTTCTTTTAACTGAAATTAAATTACTTACATTACTATTAAAGGAATTAGACATGTACAAAATGGAGTACAGTGGCGGAGGTATAGGTACTAACTACTCACTAAATACCTGGAAAATCTTTGTGATAAAGCAGGGAGAATAATTTTAATTTCGTTTATTTAAAAGAAGAAAAAATAATAACCCTATCGACAACTTCCTCTTTTTTGAAGTCGGTAAAAGACAATACTATAACCGTGATAATTTAAAAAAAGTGTTTAAATTTACCGTTTCCTCTGAATCCCCAGATGTCGGCAACACGTTGTGTAACTCTGCGTATGTTGGTGATATTTCTGGGTGGCTACAAAATAAAATGATGTAATTATATAATTATTAAAAAGTTAAAGCTAACACAATTATTTAGGTGATAGAACATCACCTAATAAATATCATTATTTTAGATAGGTTTCTAAAATATCAAGAGACGACTCCATAGCTTTTTGTTCTGATATTTGTTTCCTACAGTATGGTTAGTTTGTACAGACAAATCTTAGTAGGTACACACTTGAAAATAAAGAATAGACGGAGTATTATTACTAGATACTTTAAATTGATTGCTGACATGATAGATAGGTACTTGGCATGGACTCACTCTCTATCTACTGGCCCTGTTGAGGATGTGGATTGACAATCGTCAGGTTGCAGTTTCCGTTTTTTTGACCTAAAAAAATTGTAAATATAGGTAAATGCAGAAAAATTGAAGTACCTAGGTAGTAAGAATGTGATAATCCATAATCTGTAGACGAATGTGTATTTGCCAAATATAGACTTTATTATTAGGGCATTAGAGTGCAACTATTTATTGCAAGTTTATTATATATGTAATTCGACTTACCCAAACATTCCGTCATTTTTTTTAGGTTTTCTTTTTCGTTTTTGTAAAAACAATTCTTTCCGCTTATTTTTCCTCCCCATTTTCTATGCACACTTGTTCACTACTATTTACACACTACCAAATAAAAATACTAAGTACCTAACTTACTACCTACTATAATAATGTTCTAAAGCTACAATATAATATAGTACACTAAAGTCTAACTTATAATTTTGAAAATAATTCTGAAGTAAATTACTCGGTTGTCGTCGCACAGAGTACCTAGAAGACAATAACCAAAAACAAACAGCACGCATCTCGCGCCGTCCGTACTTTGCGGCGTTGCCAGCCCGACGCTGAGCGAATCATGCGCTCGTCGGAGTCGCAACGTCGCACCGGTACGGCGGCGGCGGCCCAGATAGTGCCGGATCAAATATTCTGAGCAAACACTGTAGAGTAAAAGCTAAACTAGAGTAGGCGCGAAGAGATTTGATTGAGTTTTTAATTAATTACTCATAATATACAATTTAAAAAAAAAAATTCTCGGTTTATAATAAAGAAAAGGGATCTGGCTATTTTATTCGTAAAAAATAATGGGGTGTTGTCGCTGATAATTCTGAGCATTCGAATTACTAAAATTTTTTTGGTGAGCAATTTGTTTTATTTTTTTTTTAATAAAGCCGGTTACTTTTCAAAATTTTGTCCGGTTCATTCAATTTATTAAGATTTTCCCTTATCTATGACATTTTTTAAATTTGAATCGATATCATTCATCCTCTCACATCGCGCATTCAAAAGTACTCGTTTTTGCCGTTTTCGTGTTTCTCGGCCCGGTGCCTCGTCTTAAAAGAGGGCCTGGTATAGCGCATTGATCTCTCGGTGCACTATTTAATCAACATGTTAAACATGTTGTCCATATTTAACAATATATTTTATTTGAAAATTTTTCAGTTATAGGACCTTCTCCTCCTTGTACTATAGGACCAACCCTGAAACCGCCGCCTAAATATCAGATGTTTCATTAATTTTGTCAAGAGGAAGTTTTTGCATGTAACTGCTAATTTAAGTAGGTATTTATTTAGTTTCAGGGTATTATATATGACGTTCAAAGTAAACATTTTTATTTTGTTCTAGTTGAGAAAAAATGATTGTACTGAATTGGAAATGAATTATTTCTAGTCATATTGTGCTATTGCAATATTATATACTGGGCCGTTAATAATGACGTTAAATTTCTTAATCAAGTATGTACACAAAAATAACAGTTAATATATACACATACACAGCACAGTGTAGTTAGTTTTTTACGCTCACAAATTTTCTAATCCTACGAAGTTATTATATTCGCCAAGATTTTTCGTACTTCTCATTATAAAGTTTTCATCTACACAGATTTCATCTCTGGTGTACATGCAGCCTTATACTTGTAGAGGTCACGGAAATCGGCCCGGGGAAAATTTACATCTACCTGGACCTCTTAATTTTACTATTTTAAGACGAATTCTCTTAAATTCTCGAAAAGTTTTCTGAAAAAAGGAAAAAGGTTTCTGAACTTTGTTATTTCGTATTTTTCCAGTTGAATCTAAACAAAGCGTGTGTAGAGTTTTTGCAATAATAATCATCATTTTCTCACAATACTTACTCATACCTAATAAAATGAACTTCGATAATCATCTTCTTACCTCCAAAAACTTCCTTAAAAGCTGTCGGAAGCTTGTATCCAGTTTCATATAAAATTAGTTACGTTTCTAATTGAGAACATTGCGGCATATTGAACCTTCAGATGTGCGTGCCCTGCCCACTACCACGTCAACTTCCTAATTGGCTGGATTACCAAGATTAATGTAATCGCTGTATTGCACCCGAAGAACTGAGATTACACCACATAATCGGAAATACTTCTCGCCTACACTTATGACGCGAGAAGAAAGTTTTTTTTTATTTAGTTACACGCGCTTTGTCGATGACACAGGTCGAGGCACTTTCAGACAATTAGCACAAAATATAAAGGGCAGAGGTTCAACTCCTAATAAACACGTTTGACTGTCATATATCTACTTGAGCGTCTTAGTTCTAGTAATGTGATGAACGTATCTCTTCAGTAAAGAGATCGGTTAACAGATTTACCTCGCAGTTTACAAGTAGATAATAATCATTACACGATGAAACTACATAATTTGGCATTAAAATATCGCGATTTGAACACATTATTATAATATACTACGGGACTAATCGCGCACAAAAATTACGAGATAAATAAATACCTCATCATCCCGACGTTTCGACCGAGTTGCATCGACCGTGGTCACGGGTAGACTGAGAGACATATTTTCATATCCATATATTTCAGTCTACCCGTGACCACGGTCGATGCAACTCGGCCGAAACGTCGGGATGATGAGGTATTTATTTATCTCGTAATTTTTGTGCGCGATTAGTCCCGTAGTATATTATAATAATGTGTTCAAATCGCGATAGTTTAAAAACAACATACATAATTTGGTTCTGATAAATAACGCGTTACACAAAAAGCTCACAGTAAAACTTAAAACCTCTTTTTGACTGAAAACTGACTGATCTTCAACAAATTATCTTAAAATCTCAAACTATAACATATAAGATCATCGTATAGTTATTTAGAAATTAGACTAATCTTAGATAGGCTTCTGTTCCTGTTTATTCTGTGCCGTTAGAATAAATCTGTACCTAATAGTCTAGATTCCTAGGAAGCTGTTAAAGCCGGGATGAATATCTTGATAATAAATAGAAGTGGAACTATTCAGTTTTGCCGGTAACTAGATAAATCTGGTTCTATACAGAATTATAACATTTTTTTTACATTTCTGGGAAATCGCCCGTGTAAATGACAATCTAGAGAAAATTTATAGTCGCGGAGGTGTTATGGAACGATGAAATAAATTGATATGAACTAAAAAGTACGTATAATAGGTACCATTAATACCTATGTAGAATGGAGCAAAGTCTGTGAAATATAGTGCCGTGATTTTTCTAAAAAAAAATTTCTATATTGTGTTTTTCGATATTATTGCGAAAACAATTACGCTTTGTTTTTATTGAATTAAGTACTTATTGAGTAATGATTACTACCGGTTGCCTACTAAAGTCATCATAATATAATTTGCATATTACTTGTAGGCCCAATTTTTCATATCCATCTCTTTGACGGAAGGTCTAGCGGTCACCATTAGGTTTTAAGAGGATTCATAATGTACAAGTGTTTTGCGTTTTCAATAAAAATCTCCGTACATTTTTGATAAAATTTTTGATCCGGGAGAAAACTCTTTTCACCCCTTAAGTTGTAACAAAATGTTTTGTTTTTGGTGTCAATCGCTTGAGTAAGAAATATTGCACGCTCGTACGTCTTAGTTTTTGCAGAAAAGTTTTTAGTTTTTGTATACTTTCCAGTCAAAGGCTTAGTACTTTAAAGAACTTTTTAAAGAACTTTTTTAGAACTTTAAAGATTAGAGTAATTTAAAAAGCTTTAAAAACTAAAACGTAGGTACCTATAAACCTAGCTATTGAAGTGTTGAATACACAAAAATATCACTCAAATGGATAATATTTAGAGGTTGGTAGATAACAGCTTGTTTATGTATGGTCAAGTTGGCCCTTCACAATTGCTTTAGGTATGTATAAAGCTCGTTTTCCCTGTAATTTAGTACCGCAGTGCTTGATAGGGCAAAAATAGGAACGGCTACACTCTTTCTGACATATGCAACATTGAATAGATGCCTAAGTCATCTGTTTACGTTGGTTACTCTGTTCCGGACAGATGAAAACTCTAGTTTCGTCTATAATTTAGCACCGCAGAGCTCGTGGAGGCCACAACAGCGCCCACGCTGCTGCTGACGCTACCAGTCGACGACCTCTTTATTGAGACTGTTTTATCAGCGGTACCGATTGACTTATGCGGCTTCTGAAAAATTTGGAGATTTTGCGTCGACTGTGTAGGTGTCTGCAAGATGTTCCAAGCTAAAATTGAGTCTCACATCACAGTACTTAAATATTGCAGTTTCTGATTTTTATACGCTTTTGTCTTTTTGTAGCTTGTTGTTCATTGTTTTTATACGTAACAACGCCGTTTTTAAACGTGATAAATTGATGAAAGCCGCCGGCAGCACTCACGAAAAAGTGTAAAGATTCCTAAGCTGAGAGTGTAAGCGAGAGCGCGGAACAACGGATAGAGAGGCACGATCAGCCTAAGTGTTCTGCTTGTTTCTCAACTACTGAACAACTTCTTCAAAAATGTTTTCTTATACAGTTAGCACGTAAAATTATCGTCCGTAAACTGACTTTAGAGACAAACATTTTTTTCCAATAATACATGGGATGCAAGCACACCCCTTGCACTTATGTTATCAGCGGCTAACTCTGTTTGCCAACGAAATTTTCATCAACTTGCTCATTTTCAGTCTAAATAATTAGTGTAATTTATTTGAAGATGCGTACATGAAGTCAACTTAACTAGTTATTGTTTTATTACCCAAAACAATGGCTGAAAATTCACTGCCATTAAAACTTGGCTCGTTAGTCCACTTCACCATAAAAATTGAATAAGAGAGTGAACATAAAAAGCGGCGCACTTTTAATGAATGTAATAAATAACTTTTTAAGCGTAAACAGGAAGCAAAAAAATGAGTTTGATTATAAAAAAGTTCACATCCGGCCATCTACGCCAGACTTGAGTTATTCTCGAAATGATTTAATATTTAATTTGGAAGGTTTTAAAAGTGTTGTAAAAGTCGGTGCAGTCTTAATTCGTGTTGACCGATATTAAGTTGTACTCAAATATTTACGAGAGCTAATTTATAATAATTGTATTAATATTACAATAAATGTTAAAACTATAATTTTAAACCAGTACCTACAGTTCTAACGTAACGTACGTACCGTAGCATTATCTACGTTCTTTCTCTACGTCATTATGTAATATTGAAAAACTTCAAAAGTGTGTCTGTTAGTTTGTTGTTACTTACTCTTTCACGTAGCAGCAGAGTGAGTTTCGATACACACACGTACTTACGGAGCGATTTGATTCCACATTTCTAAGTTTCATTTTCAGCCCATTTCCATTTACAACCAAAAATTAAAGAACCTGCCGGCATTCTTATTCCCGCAGTGATATAGTCAAAACTTTTCAAGGTCAGAGTAAAGTTGATCTAGATTTCTTCTAAGTCTATATCTCGTCATCTTTGCATCGGAAGAAGAGGTGGTCAAACACGTAATTCGCAATAGAAAAATAATTGCAATTTCGAAATTTACAAACGACGTGTTCGCTCTACGCCTTCTTAATACTAATAAGTAAATATAATATAAATGTAGATTTTTCGTCCGCAATAATAAAAACTTAATATTTGAGATTCGTAAAACAAGATTTCAAAACAAGTATTTATTCAAGTACATATTTAAAATATTCTATGGAATGATGGAATTCTCTGATTGAATTAATAAAACTGAAATATTTTTTTATAATTCTTTTTATGAATGGAAGTTTGATTACACCGATGTATAAAATTGCACGCCAATAAAAATTACCTTGTATTTATATAGGATTCATGTTGTGCTATTTTCAGTTGGTACAAAAGTTTTTAGTACCTAACTTTAATTGATCTAAACTATATTTTTTCATAACATTCATTTTCACATTTTATCATTTCAAATTTTATTACGTACCTAACTTTATGAAATTACAAACTAGTTTTGAGTTTATTTTCAATCAATTGGAAAATTACAAACCACAGATTCCAGGGTATGTGCCTTTGGTTAACTGAAGTGTTAAATTCTTCGATTTTACTGTACAAAAAGAGTTAGTACAATAGAAATGGGTTAGTTTAAATTTTAGCCTAAGTTAGTAGTTGCTCGTGGCATTCACGCAATGCACCGATGCATTGTGTGAATACCACAAGCAGACCGGCGACCCGCATGCAGCACCCGATCACGAGTGTGACGCACGTGCCAGCCATCGCTCTCCTCGACCATATTTGAGGGAGGAGAACGACCCGACACATGATGCCGCCGCAAGAAGGAGCCATCGATGGCGAGAATTAATGCTCAGGGCAAGCACGCAATGCTAAATTCTAGATATTACACACTTGTTATGATTTATTTTGTGAAAGCGATCATCCGCAGAATCCGAGGCTACGACTCCGTGTGTTACTCGGTGGTTTCAACTCTGCTTGTGATCGCTCCCATGTCCTTCTATAACAACTCTGTTACGTGGGTACGTGATCCTGCCCTCTCCATAACCCTGGCTGGCGAGGATCCCTTTTCTTCTTGTGTATGCACTAAGAGGGTGTTGAGGAGGATTTTGGATATTTGAGCCCCTTTGAACCATTTCTGCTCAAGAGACCTAATACGGGGAGCTGAGGAGTATATACCAGAGTATATTTCCCTCAACGCATACGCGACATCCATTGGGTTCCATACAAGGTACTGAAAACAATAAGTGTACTTTTACAAAACTTTACTATTTTAGGTGCCTTTATTAACTACAATGAAATACAATACTACATTCGTAAGCTAAAACTATATGCATAAACTATCACTACATAAATCTCTACTCCGTTTTTATGTCAGTATTTTCAGCCATTTCATGTTCAAAAAAAAACACGTGAAATATAGCCCATAATAAAGTTATTAACATTCTTAATTCCACAGCAAAAATAAAGGCAACAAATACAGATGAAAATCATTTGTCTTTTAGGCGCCACAAGCGCCAAATAATCTTCAAATAAAAAACACGTATATTTATCTCATCTTTTCATTTTATGAACTTTTAGCAATTTTTTTAAATGTCAGTTTCATTTTTCTTCAATACGCGCGTAATAAAGATTTCTGAGCGTGACAAATCTCGATTTCCCATAGGAAAGACCTTGATACTAAATTGGATTCTCGGCTAAAATAGAACTGGTGTTTTTAAAACAAAACTATTAATACTGTACAGCAATGCTAAATTCTTTTCACACTCATTTTTATTATTTTGCTAAAAGATAATTTTTATATTTGGCCCAGACTTCGTACCATGCTTTAAAATAATGGCAAACGAAGAGTTCCTAAAAATCGGCAAATCGGCTTACGTGCTTTGTTGACAATTTTTTTTTTGCGTTTGACTGCTGCTGTTTTCGAACAACATCATCATAATAAGGTACAATTAAAAACTATTTTTCTATCCTAAACCGTGGGCCGTTATATCGATATCATTACCACAAGAAAGTAATATCGATATCATTTTTGACCGACGAACCACCGGAGGAGGTATACAATTCAACGCGTAAATATATTTTTATCCTAAGGTCGGGGAAATCAAACGACGTCCAGTGTTTTCCATACATGATGTATATTTTCCATTTTATACATGAGTCAATGAGTTAAGTACATTTGCCATTTTCACATGATGAGTATATTTATGAGTTACATAACTCTACCATTTAAACCGTTGTATTAGTACTTAAAATATTCTATGCCTTTTGTATAACAGGCACGAGTGCCGTCTACTCAGTCTAGTCGTTCTGAAAGCTCTGCTGCCCAAATTATCAAAGCCCTGCGATTATGCTATAGAACAAAGAGGTATTGTACCATAATGTAAACAATGTGAAGGAAAGAGAAATACATACTCGCAAACATTACATGTTAGAATGAGATAGAGTAGCCTTCGTATAGTAACCCTACAGCTCGGCCATCCTACTTCTAGCGAGTCCCATCGCTATGAATGAGTAAGCAAATCTTTTAAATAGTAAAAGTCAAAGATAAACGGCTAATTAGCACTCCGACTGTCCAAAATAGTAGATTCTCTATTCAATAAAAGGTTATTACAGTCCAAATTATTCATCGTAGTTTCAAAAATGTACAGTTCTGAAATGCGAAATATCTATATAGTTCTAACTATTCAGTTCAAGCTTTGTTTATGATAATTATTTGCATCAACTATAATATATTCAATCATGTACGTATTTTATATTCATTCAAAGCCATTTTTCTATCTCTTAATTTGACAGAGGCAATATTTTTAATCTAGGCCACAAAACATCGAATAAGTCAAATTAACATCAAGATCAAGTAGTAATGATAATCATTAACATATTTATAATCATATGATATTATGATTGGCTCTATAAACCAGATAGTCACTCACTTCACTAAATTATATGTATAACCTAAATAAACATTCATTGCTGCTATAATGCAGTAGTTTAAATCAAATTGGTTCACCATACCGACATTAAATTTCAATTACAATTGACTTTTTTTATATTCGTGTGTTTTTTATTTTTTTGGAGGCTCACGTCTGCTCGTTATCACTAGAATTGTTATCGTATGATTTGATTACCAAATCTCTATTAAAAATCGTTCAAAGTTAAATCTTGTAAACTGCAACTACGGTTTCCAATTATATGCCTCGCTTACAAGTCAGAAGTGTGCCCTCAATCAGAAATATGTCATTGAGGATCTCGGTAATTCGGTATGGTCCTTGGTATTTAGTGTTAACTATTGAAACTTACCACCATGCGGCAGCTATCTCTCCACTCAACTATGTATCTCTCTTACTGGGTCTTTTTCATTGTGTTGATTTGGAATTTTCCTGCGTTTAATATATATAAACAGCGCCGCTTACCTGTTGCTCCTTAATCTTTTCTCCTGTTTTTCACCTTCTTTCAATTCTTCCATGGGAGCGTTTATCATAGTTTTACGAATTACCTCACCTTTTGTTTGGCTTGTGAAATACGGCATTTCGAGACTTTTTTGTAGTTTTATCTTTTGTTGTGTTGATATCTACCTGTTTGTCAGAAATATGTTCTTCCTAGGATTGGTCGTAATTTCCATAGCTAAAAGCTGACAAGGCGTCTAGTATTATCCCGTTAAATCGATTTACCTGCTCATTTTACCAAAGGGTAGATGTTGCATTTTGGACCTACCTAAATAGTATGTGATAGTCGTGAATTGTCTTGTTAGTAAGACTAATACTTTTGTCAGTAATAAGACGTGAGGGAACTCCAGAGTAAGTGATGAAATTCTTTATCTTTCATACCAAAGTAGCTGATTTCGCTGATTTACGAGATGTACAGTTAAGTACTTTATAAAGTCATCAACCAATGCTAATATTAAGTAATAATCTTTTTTTTTTATTTCTAATTATTATTTTTTTTACCCCGTCATCGGACAATTGAATCGGATGTACTGCTCAACCGTAGAGCTAGATTTCTGCTGAGGTCATCTTGCGTTTGAGCTCCAGGACGATATTCTATTGTGTAAGCATATTCCTAAAGTTGGACCTACCATCATTCAATTCGGGATACAAAATCACGTTTTTCCAGGGACAATCTAAAGCCACCTCTCCTTGGGACTACTGGGCAAAGCTTCTCTAGATAAATCTCACTTAGAACCATCGGCATGAAGAAGAAGAGAAGCATTCCAATCCGTCAAAATTAGTTTCTACAAGGTAGATTCTGAACCGGTTTAACGAAGTGATAACCGCTAATGTCTCCGATTCGTAAAAATGCCACTAACGTTTGTCGACCGTAGTTTTATGGCTAAAATAGGACTCTAGTTGCAACGCGTAATTTGAGTTCTTTTCTAGGAGTATTCCTGCCAGACCTTGTTGGCAAACATGCGTATGGACGTTCCGCAATTATAACAGTATGTTATAAAGCAAGGGTTAATATATTAGTAAATACTTATTCCTTTTTAATTTACTTACTGTCCAGAGCCACTCGGAGTGTTGTTTCATAACTTTTGACAAATCGTCTCAAGAATTCTAATAAACTCAAAAACTGACGTACATACCTCATGTTGATTGTTTGACTAAGGGAATTCGGAGATCGCTTCTACTTTCACATGCCTGGACGAATGCTGTCCGCGCTTACCACAATTCCGAAGAGATCTATTAATTCGAGAACAATGTGGCACTTACTTCCTTTTAACTCAAGCCCTTCCCTTTATTATTAACAATCGCACTTTCGTCTAATCTTTGTGTCTTCATCGAAACCTTTAGACGGTATAAGCACGTTGTCCATGTTTAGTGTATACGCTAGCATATTTTATCTTACCTTAATTCCTGGAGTTATTGAAAAAGTTAACATCTTCGACAGAGTAGTGTATAGCAAAAACGCTCCATGTTCGTTCCTGATCTTGTACTGACCGTGAAATAAATAATATACCTTACCTCAAATCAAAACCTCGAAACCCAGCATCAATAATGGACTTTACGATCTATGATCTCCTCCATCAATTGCGGAATGCTACAATGCATAGTCTCCTACAACATATAAGCCAACCATATATGTCAGATTCTGAACCTCTACAGCGACGTGAGAGATTCTCAAACGGCGAGTACAAATTTCTCCCAATTCCTCCGAGCATCGATAAATTTGGTTTCGGTTTGAAACTCGTTCAGTGATTTCAAAGTTCAGAGACTTAGTCTCACTCAACTCGATAAGAGAGCATTGGCTGCCTAAATCAACGTGATAAGAAATTGATGATCCATTTAGCTTAACGTTGAGAATGTACTTATTAATAACCTTATTTTAGCTGTTAACCCTAAAACCCGTTTTTGTTTGAAATTACCTGACACTTAGCCCTTTTCTGCTTCGTTTCAACCCTGTTCCTAGGACAGTTAGATGTTTGATGGCCGAAACGGTTACAATATTTATTACATTTCAGGGCAAGTTTGTAACATTTATAGCTAGAATATCCGACTTCTTGACAATCGAAACATTTAATGTCCGAAGTCGTCGTACTGATACCTGGTTTGAAAAATCCCTTATAGTTTGGATTGGGTCCAAACTTTCTTTCATTTAGTCTGCGTGTCGCGCTGAGTTTCTCTCGCCTGACTGACCTTAATGGTTCGGAAATATTTTAATACCTGTTCCAGATCCTTAAGCTGCTCAGCAGGGTGTGGTGTGGTGTCAACCTTTACCGTCCGATCCTCAATGTCATGTAGTACAAATTTACTGCCTGCCTGCCTACTATAGATTTTACAACTATTTAACAAATTCATCTTCATACAATTAAATGTTTCTAAAAACTCTCCACACATCACTATCTTAGCTCTCTTAATTATGTTTTCCATTCCATCTGCGAATGTAATATCGAAGTTGGATCCTAGTTCTATGTTGTTTGAACAGTTTAGGTTTAGAGTAGTAGATAATTTCTTTCTATATCTATCCATAAATTTTGACACATTCTTCTACTTCAGTTATCCATGTCACAGATTGCTCTTTAATTAATAGATCAAATTCCGTCATCACATTCGTATTGAATGCCACTTTAAGTTTGTCAGTGCTTTTAAATTATTCTAAAATTAACAAACACTTATCTATTAGCTTACTATTAAAATCATCCATTCTTCAGATACAAATACTTCAGTGGACTTGCCCTCGTCTGGAACTTGCTCGTTTCCTTCCATATTGTATTAGTTTGCATTTCCTGAACCCGATCCTTCGAGTCCTTCAGTATATAAGTGTATGTCCTATCCTTGGACTCACGTACATCCCTCCTGGGCCCAGTCCTTGGGTCCCATGCGCTTATGCGCTAGTCCTGTCCTTGGACTCTCCCTCACATCCCTCCTGGACCCAGTCTTCGGGTCTTATGCGCTTAGGCGCTAGTCCTATCCTTGGACTCTTCCTCACATCCCTCCTGAACGCAATTTTCGGGTCCTGCGTGCTACTCTTGTCCTTGGACCCACGTACGAGTATATCCTTTCATGACTTCATATTCGGGTCAATCACTTCAGGTGCATTCGTCGTTATTCTCCGTTTGATTGAAATCTGAAACTTCCACGAACAGGCTTAATAAAGTGTTTATAGACATAATTTATCACCCTATTATTTATGTACTTATGTATGTATAACTTCATAGTAGCACGTCCTATTCTTCCTATTGCATTTTGCAGTACGTCGTAATTATGTACCTACACTGTTACAGTACGCGCATCAAAATAAAATATGTTAAATAATTATGCCGTATAAAGTCAGCGTATTAACTTGGTAGCAAATATTTCATCCATGCCTGTAGTGGCATGACTGCAACATCGTTGTGATATTAATATCGTAATCATAAGATCCGAAAATATTTTTTTTAGTATATTCTCCCAATAGCTATACTGGTATACAAATTTTGAAATTTTCGTGGCTTCCATTTGGCCCCTTTTGACCATCCAGCAGAAGTTGCCCAACAAACATCCTTGAACTCTAACCTTGATACCGCTTTTCCATTTTAAATATGTCCTCATGAAACCTTATTTGTTCATGCTCATAATTTACAGCTGCCAAATTTTTAAGGAAAACTCCGGATATGTGTTTAATTTTCAGCGATATAGTGCACCCCAAAGCTTCTTCTGTGCCAATAGAGGCTCTTTAGAAAATTTTTGATCACTCTTCACCTTTAAAAATATTTCCGGAAATGAACCTCATCAAGCTCATTAATAGAATCGACTGTGACGTTTAGAGAACCAGCACATTCGTTTTTTTTATTATTATTATAATATTTACTTATCAGTAAAAACATCGACATGGCGTATCATGTCACTACCATAATTTCACGCATTTTAGGCTGTGCCGACGCCATTCCAGAAAACATCTTAGCTTTAGATAGGTATTCTACTTTATTTCCGACATCCATGATGCTATTTCAAAAAAAACATCTCGGCCCTTGATATTCTACCTTATTTCCCACGTTAAAGATATTCTAGAAAATATTTTGGTGTTAAATATTCTGCCTTATTTCCCACATCCACAACACGACATTCTAAAAAATATCTTGGCTTTCGATATTCTACCTTACTTTCCACATCCATGACGCCATTCCAGAAAACATCTTGACTTTAAATATATTATTTCCCACGTCCATGACGTCGTTCTCGAAAACATAATTATCTTGGGTTTAGACGTTCTACCATATTTCCACATCCCTGAACGCAGTACGCATTACTTAAATGAACAGCAGAATAATTTGCTTTCGCCAACTTCGTTAGGATTTATATAATCATCGAAAACCACGTTACCGTTAAAATAATTATACCTTTATAGTTATTATTTATTTTTTTAGTTAATTAAGCTAGTTACAAAAAATCACGCGCTTCCGTTCAAACATTTTCGCAAACATTACCGGATGTTTACGATTAATCGAAAAAAATAAAAAAGTAAAATTGGATGATTTTTTTACTAAATTACTCTTGTAATTTCTTTGTGCATTTCGATCACAGTCAAAGACAGGTCCTCCTCCTTTTGTGAGTTGGTTGAAAAAAAGGAAAAAAAACAAATTCGCTGATCACATTACCTAATAGAAATGACCAAACACAAAGAAAATTCTAGCGTCTATACGTTTGGGTTAATCAAAAAAAATGCAACAGCAACTTACGTTTTTTCCGAGCGAGCGAGCGTGGCAAGAAAATGATATATTTTCTTGTTATCCCCTCTTCTGACCTTTTATCCTAAGGTCGGGGAAATCAAACGACGTCCAGTGTTTTCCATACATGATGTATATTTTCCATTTTATACATGAGTCAATGAGTTAAGTACATTTGCCATTTTCACATGATGAGTATATTTATGAGTTACATAACTCTACCATTTAAACCGTTGTATTAGTACTTAAAATATTCTATGCCTTTTGTATAACAGGCACGAGTGCCGTCTACTCAGTCTAGTCGTTCTGAAAGCTCTGCTGCCCAAATTATCAAAGCCCTGCGATTATGCTATAGAACAAAGAGGTATTGTACCATAATGTAAACAATGTGAAGGAAAGAGAAATACATACTCGCAAACATTACATGTTAGAATGAGATAGAGTAGCCTTCGTATAGTAACCCTACAATATTATATATTTTTTAATGTATAACCACGCATAACTTTTTTCACAGTGGTCCGATTTCGTTAATTCTTTTTTTATTGGAAAGAATATACTTCGAAATTGGTCCCATTTAAATTTTATCGGAATCGGCTGAGCCATTTTTGATAAATAAATCAACAATAATGTGAAAAATGCTACATCGATCCGTGCGAAATATTAGCGAATTCTGTACACGGGTGAAGTCGGTCATACTAATTTTTGCAAAAAATAATTTTGTACAATACAAATATTTAAGTACGGTACGTGTACACAGTCATGGCCCAAGCTCCGTGTATTTTCGCAATGTCTCTTTTATTCGCATTGTATAATTTCGTACCTAAATTCCATTGGGTCATATATTATACCTCGGAAACATTTCTTCGTCAAACTTATATTTATTTTGACTATTATTATCTTCAATTTATGTTACGACGCGCGACAAACATGCGACAATAGAGTGTAAAAAACAGATTTATTTTGTGAGACAGTTGAAATAAAAAACGGTACTTTTCTTTTGATTTCTATTCCGAATTCTTCCGGGTTCTGGCAGTGTTTGTTTTCTTGAAACTATAAATAAATATAATTCTCGATGTCAGCGCGAGCGCTACGCGCTGCAGCCCGCAGTGCATTGCGAGACGTGCGCGTGCTAGCACTCGACTCGAGAAAGATCGCTGAATGCGATCGAAACTATAGTCGTATTATACAGGGTTATTTCTAATCAATTAGCATCCTTTTAGGGGCTTATTCTGTACATCAAAACTAAAAACGTTTGTTCTGCGATATTTGTCAAAGCTAAAAAAAATAGCTGTTCCATACATTTTGTTGCGGGTAAACAATGTTTTTCTATGGATGAACGATTTTTTTTTACTTTTAACAAAAGTCGCATAGCAAACGTTGTTAGTTTTGATGTACAGAATAAGCCCCAAAAAAGAAGCTTATTGATTAGAAATAACCCTGTATAATCATTTAAATATTAATCATTTCATTTATTTAGCAGTGCGTGCGTCATCTTCAATCATCATATTGACTTAGAAGTTCTTATAACTTCAATTGAGTGATAACCTGTCTAATACGGGTATCACAGGTGGCGCCGCCAACGCTTTAAGTTGGTTAGAATGATAAACACTTCGCAATTTCCGTATGACTGCGAATTAGCTCAGTTGGGAGAGCATCGGGCTAGTGATCCAAAGACGCAGGTTCGAGTCCTGCATCGGCAACGAATTTTTGAAATGTATATCACAAAAATAACTCTTTGAGATAAACCTAGTGCGGGATGATACACTATAAAATTGAAATTATTTCAGTACTATAAATAAATAATGACTATAAAAAATTAACGTGAGTACAATCCGAATAAATTCCGTACATAATGCACTTTAAAATATGTGAAAATCACGTTAAATTCCATAATAAAATAAATAATCCACATCATTAAGATTTTTAGACATTTCTGTACACAATACGTTTTTTGTACTGTTACGTTAATATGATCATTTGTTTTAGAAGCTTATCAACCTGTTAAACAGTAACACTTTATGTGGTCATTTTTTGACCCATTTTATTACTAACACTAATTAATAACTTGCTCTAAATATAGAATGGCTGAATGCAGATTTTTTGCGATAATATTCGAGTGGTTTTGATTATAATCTGAGTACCCTGAACAGTAGGCCAATCGCGTTAATTTTAAACAGCTGCGTTCCGTCTGTAATCCAGTTAAAGTTCGGTTGCAATTGTAGTTAAGTTTCGATTCAGCTTAAAGAATTCGGTATTGCGCTAAACTTCATACACCAATCGTTCGTTTGTCAGAGGTTACGTTCCAACTCTGATTGAGCTGCGTTTCAACTTTTGTCAAAATCATTAGCGCGATACGAAAATAGACAAAAAGTTGAAGTTCGGTTAAAATTCAATTGTGGTTCAGCTGTATTTTTTTAGTGCGTTTGGCCTGCTGGTTGATAACTTTGGCGATACATACATACCTACATGAAAAAAAATCATTCGTAATAAAATAAAAACAACCATGAAGACCACGGAGTATTAAAAAGCTAATTTAACTTTGAAAATGATATCTATCTTCCTCAAATAAATGCCATCTTTAAAAAACTCAGCTGCCGCATATTGTCGCCAAAAAAGCAAACAAAAAAACTACATTATTTCCGTATGACGTCGGCAACAAAACAAGGAAGAATCACTAAGTATTCCAAATTTAAATTGTCATATTCTAGAACGTGCTAACGCCCGCTTCCCGGCGTAACGAAAATAACGAATGTAACGACATACGCTGACGTAAATATCGACATCAAGGCCAGTTCCTGAATTTCTGATTACATACGTCAGAACAGAGATTTTGAAAACACGTTACGATGAAATCAGGGAAAACAAGAAAATTCATCTCATTGACATTCTTATAGCTTTTGACACCATAATACTATGCTGGTGAGTAAGGAAATATATGATAATCGGCCAAGAGCGAGTCGGACACGCGCACGAAGGGTTCCGTACTGTATGGTAGCCCCCCTTAATATATTTTAACTATTTTTGAAGATAATATAAAACTTAATATTTTGTGAATATTTCTAGCATCTTTTTGCTGCCGTCATTAATATCGAGCAAAAAATCATGTTTCTTGTATGGGAGCCCCCTTAAATATTTATTTTATTTTAATTATTTATTTTTAAAGTAAATGTCTAACTAAATATTCTGAGAAAATTTCAAGCATCTACCTATCACCGATATTAATAGCGAGCGAAAACCCGGCTTAAAATTGAGGTATGTTGTACGGGAGCCCCCTTAAATATTTTTTTTCTGTTTTTAATAATAAATAAATAATAATAATGAATATTTTGGGACATCTTACACACGGCCTCTGACCCCAAACTAAGCAAAGCTTGTGATATGGCTGCCAGAGACTGATATATTACATATACTTATTTTTAAATACATACTTATATAGATAACTAAATAGCACTCAGACACAGAGCAAACACTTATGTTCATCACATAAATATTTGCCCTGGGTGGGGATTGAACCCACGCCTCTTTGATCCAGAAGTTAGGGTCACTAACCACTGAGCCACCGAGGCAGTCAGTTTAGTATTTGTTGTTATAGCGGCAACAGAAATACTTACATCATCTGTAAAAATTTCAACATTCTAGCTATCGCTGTTACTGAGATGCAGCCTGGTCACAATAAGACAAACAGACAGCTGGACGGACAGCGCAGTCTTAGTAATAGGGTCCCGTTTTTATCCTTTGGGTACGGAACCCTAATAAAGTAAGTTCGTATAGGCCGGGTTATTTATCAGAGTTTTTAAGTCACCAGAAGGCCTTTGACATGGCTAAACGGCAAAAACAATAATTATGACCCAAAATTTATACGAGGCAAGGCAGTGGTCAAGCACTGTTGTAAACGCCAGCCGCGGTCACCCATCTGTGGCCTGATTCTCTATCGACAAAACGTAAAGTAACGCGGTAAGTATTTTTTTTATTTCCTTGAATTTTATTTGGAAAACTGTTTGATAAATGTAAATTTACGTTAAAATAAATTTTAAACCAAGTTTAAGTTATGCTATTTGAAAAATAAGTAATTTTCATACTAATTTCTTAAAAACAAAGAGCACGTTAGAGCGCGTTACGTGCTTGTTTTCATACAGAATCACCCACCTGAAGACTAACCTGTCGGACGTGGCTGAACTGGAGTGAATGCTGAGAAACAGTCAAACTACGCTATAAGGACTACAACATTATTATTAATTTGTCTAGGACCATACTGATCTTTGGATCGTTGTTATTTTAAGTGATCTCTAACAATTAAGAAATGACAAGATATATTTTAGCATGGCTAAACCCTCAGGAGAATTACACGTAATAGAAGTATTGCTAAATTTTACTCAAATTAAAACTACGGCACAGCTGTCATATTCATATTTGGTTTTACAGCATACGCGCGAGTGAGTGGAACAAAAAAAAACGTTATGTCTGTCGCATACGACAAAATCACCAGTTGGAATGTCAAAATTGTTAAAAATTTGGTTCAATTTGTCTTTTTCGGAAATTTGAACCCTCTATTTCCAGTGAGAAGGTTCAAATCTCTAATCATATTACCCTCCTACTTTTTACCTTTTTGAATTTGAACAGCCGAGACAGCTTGATGCTAGTTTGTGAAACCCTTCGAAATTACGTAGGTTCGGGTGTATGTGCATCTTTTTCTAACACCTGTTAAATTTTATATTTAAAATAGGACAAAGTGATGTATATCCCTTGCTATTTTAGTTCGGTTTCTATTACTGTTCTTATTCTATGGCGAAACCACAGTGTACAGAAAAATCTTCAAGGAAGCTTAAAAATACCAAGGCTAGCCATCCGGTCTATGCGAGCTTATTTAGGTACCTGGGTACTCTTTTTCTTCTTTTCATACATAGCGCTACCATTGTAATTGGCGATACAGATCGCTAATAAGACAAGTTGAATGCGGCATGCATCCAGAGCGATCCTGCAGTCTTAAACGGTAGTGCCATTTTATGCGAAACATAATTTTGGTACTTATATCATTAAAACACAACGCCTTATAATCACAAAAAAGATAGACCAAGAACTACTAATTCTGTTTACTCAAATTTTAAGAGAACCTACCATTTAATTTATAAGTTTACTTCATGCCAATATAAATATTTCATTGAGATATAATTTATAATGGATTTCCGCAAATTAACGCCTTTAATAAATAATCTAGCGTATAATAAAATTAAGAACTAGCCAAGATAAAATATCTTCTCAGCGTATCAAAGCGAATTTTATAAATTACGACTTTTCGGGCCATTTGTTTCAGATTTCATTCCTTCAGCCTCATTTAATTTCTACCGGTTCCTACAGATTATAAAAAGGTTTAATTGGTTCGCTGTTGATTTGATTTGGTCAGCGAGAGAGTCAACACTTCAAAAATAGGAGATAGGATTAAATGTACTGAGCATGCCGCGGAATAAATGTAAATATAGTGACAGCAAATATTATTCGTCGTCTTCGTTTCAGTCATAGTATTTATTTATTTATTGCAACATATGTAAAAACATGCGATTCTTAGATTACATGTTTACATGATATTGTCAAATACATATGACCCTTTAAGGGTATGGCAAACTATTTATTACATTAGGACTGCTCATTGTTCATTATCATTATAAAATAAATTGATAATAACAAAATCAAAAAACAAATCTACACAAAATTAAAATTAAATTAACATTACAAAATCAAAATTTTATCTACATTGTCATAGCAAAATTACGCAGTCGGTCACATTATTAAAATTATAAGTCATTAGGAAAGAGGAGGACGCTATTATTATATCAAAAAAAAATATCAGCTGTGTGTTACATCGTCATTTTCATTTAGATAATCCGCGAGTGAATAATACGCTTTGTCAAGAAGATTTTTTTTTAGTTTTTATTTATTAGAATAAATAAAAAGTTTTAATATGTTCAGGTGGCTTGTTATATATAATTGTGGACATCTCTAAAGGTCCATTGCTGGACATAGCCCTCTCCTATAGACCTGTTGGAAGTGGCTTGTACCAAGCGCTTTTTGAGATAGCGAACCGTCAGACGCTATAAGATATCTAAATTAGTCAAACTTCTGAACAAATAAATAATAAATCGTTTATTTTCAAGATCAATATTATACAAAACAAAACAATATTACATTTATCTTCTAAGAACATTAAGGAAATGCATCAACAATTTATAGATTTAGGTATTAATTAATATAAAGAATTAATATTTTCACATTGAAACAGTTGTCACATCCGGAAATCGAACATGGGACTCATTTTGAAGGTAAAACACACTGCCAACATAGCCAGGAAGAAGAGGAAATTTTGCAAAACTCCGGATTTGCTGCTGACCATTTAAATCGCACCCGATGATTTAGTTAAAAATCTATATAATTCGGCGATGTGTTTGGAAGTGGGGCAGCGGGATGATTATTTAAGTGATAATTCGGTTTGCGTGGGAGCCATTGCCATTCCGCGTGACCTATATTATTTACGTGTGATCTGGATTGGTCAAAGAATATTCTTCAGAAGCGGATCTTTGCAATTTAGGTACGTATTTACACTAGGTTTTCGGATGATGAAAACATCATGGGGTAATCCGGCATAGTGTAGTGTATACGTCTCCGTAGAATTCGATGGAGTACGTAATGAATCTACTGACCCGCCCTAGACCGGTGGTGTGGTGGATACGGATTTACATTAGGTTTTCAGATAATGAAAACATCATGGGGTAATCCGGCATAGTGTAGTGTATACGTCTCCGTAGAATTCTATGGAGTACGTAATGAATCTACTGACCCGCCTTAGACTGGTGGTGTGGTGGATACGGATTTACATTAGGTTTTCAGATAATGAAAACATCATGGGGTAATCTGGCATAGTGTAGTGTATACGTCTCTGTAGAATTCGATGGCCTAGCCTGGCCTAGCCACCCTTTGTACATAAGGTATATACCGAATCAAACAAGTCGGCGGTTGTGAAATTTGCTACAAGCGGCGTATGTGAATTGGTTGGGTTTAGCACAGCTTGTAGCTAACTTCACATCCGCCGTCTTGTATGATTCGGCCCATAGAGCTATGGTCAGAAGTCTGGTACAGTAGAGTACTTGACAATACAGAGTAGGTGATACATTTTAGAGCACATTTTTTTAGAAATCCTTAGAGCGTATGCGATTTTTTTTTAATATAAATAATTAATATTTTTAAAATAACTATTTTTAAAACTATTATGGTAAGCGTACTAGACAGTGGATTATATCTAGATTATGCAAAAATTTACCGGAAAATTTCGAGAAATCATTTCAAACGAAATTTGGAATTAAAAAAAAAATGTTAAAGAAACTGATGTTAGATAAGTTAAACGATGACGATTAACACATTAGAAAGTAAACATTTGTATCAAAAGATTATAAAAACAAAATATGTTATTGGATAATTGATAACGACATCACATTGCCCACATGTACCTATAATAACACGGGAATGTATTACTATCCGCTTGTACATAGTTACTAAGTTATGTACGTGAGAGCTAAGTATCCTGCCTACAAACCGCTTCGCTGTTTGGCAGTACCTACTTTTAACAGTATATGTTATTTTCAGGACAAATAAATGAAAAATTAAAAATAACTCCTCTATATATCAGAATAATTAATAAAATGTTGTTAGATAAATGATATCTCTTTTTAACCGACGAAAAAACGGAGGAGGTACTCAAGTGGCCAAGATTTTTTATAATTTCAATATATTTTTTATGGAAATGGTATAAATAGGTCCCATTTAAATTTTATCGAAATCGGCTGAGCCAATTTCGATAAATCAACACTGGTGTCAAAATTGCTACATCGATCCGTGCGAACTATTCGTGAATTCTGTACACGGTTGAAGTCGGTCAAGCCATTTTTCGCGAATAATAATTATTCATGTTAGTTTCATTTTACAAACGAAAATTATTACTAGACATCGGTGTTTTAGGTTAGATTAAATTATATTTTTAAGCTCGGTATCGTTACCTAATTTATTTTACCTACTTAAAACAAAATTAGTAGTATTTACATGAATAACTTGTAATAAATACTCGCGTATTAGGTACTTCTAGAAAATATGTTTCATCACATTTTCTGGTATTTTTTTCTAAATTTGCCTAATAATGTCATAATTCATACTGGACATTTAAATAAAGTAGCTATATATTTGACGGGTTCAACTTTAATTTATATACGTTTGTGATATTTTAAAAGGAATACATTTGATATTTACGACCTAAATGACCTGTGACACATGAAATATAATAAAAATATAAGCAGTTGCAGATAGCCAATTAAAAATACAAGCTACTTAATTAGTAAAGCTTAAGCTAATTAACATTTTGATTGAGTATAATTTATTATCTTCATTCGAAATTCTAGACTGTGCAGATACGAATAGTCGTGAACAAATGAACTAACGAAATATGTTTAAATTTTCAAAGGCAATTATAAAACCATCTTAAAATTGAAACTAATACTTTGTAATAATCGATGCTGTTATACTTCATATGTAAACAATGGTGAAGATTAGGAATGCTAACTATAGGTACTTATAAGTAATTTGAAGGCATATATATAGGTACCTATATGTTTTTGAAATGAAAAACGTCTTTAAAATTGCACCAACATACCTATCCTATAGGTAACCTTTTTTTTACCAGGGGAAATCTTTTAAAGATACCACCGCACCTCGGGGCATGCAGTTGGTTATGTGGGAGTCCCCGCCCATTGCTGGACGGTATACCCACCAAAACCCCTGGGTATTCCGCCACTGCGTGCCCGTAGCCCCGACACCAAGTCGGAGCACGCTTCCGCGCTCCTCCGCGGCACCCGACAGCGCTGGCCTTACTCAGGCCCTACCACGGAGCATGGGCTCTCGCCAGAATGTGAACGATGTGTCTGGTGTTCGGGACATCGTCATCCCCCCACCTAGGACCTGTCTGACTGGGCGTCAGTCAACACCCGTGTCCGACAGCTCTGGTAGCTAGGGCAGGCACCACTAACAACGACCTACCATCTCGTTGGCCAGCCTCCGAACGGACTTGCGGTAAAAGTCCTGAGAGGCGGCCCCGCCACGGGGGGGATCCTATAGGTAACCTAGAAATACTTATCAAAGTACCGTGAGAGAGAAAATAACCGCATAAAGATGTCTATTTCCGAAACTATTGGGTTTTTGAATTAAGGTGTGTTTTGATACCTCTTTTGATTTTTTTTACATAAGAACAGGTTTTTAAAAAGGCTCTGAATATCCAAACCAATTCTGTTTTAGCACAGACTTCTATTATTTATTCGTAAGCCTAAAGTTATGTTTCAAATAATTTGAATAATGTCATCATGCAATAAAATACTCAATGACAGATAATCAATTATGTTTTATTTGTGGCCAGCCATAAATTGTAATTTATTCATAATTTTATTCTGTACAAATATTTCTCATAATAAAACAGATTTTATTGATGTTCAATAAAATCATAAACATTGAAGTAACTGCGTTATTCTAGGTTCTATTTTGGGAAAAAATAGCGCTTCCGTATGTCGACAAAAATATAATAAACAGTACAATGAATTTAAATTCTGAACCCGGAATAACTGACATTTACTTATTGTAATAATATTCTATTAATAAATCAATGATGTACAATAAAATACTGACAATAACGCAACAAAACGCTTTGAAAAATATACTACAATGATACTTTTTTAAGCGCAAAAAATTAATCAAATGCTGTTGCATTGGATCATAAAAAGTTGTCATAAAAACTTTGAACTTGGAAAAAATCAGCAGTGATTTCGCGCTCAAAAACTAAAATCTCTAAAACTAATCTAAAATGAAGTAGTTGGAAGCGCACTCTCTCTGTGAATCAAATTTTGAACACCGCGCCTTTCATTCAAATGCATTAGAGTTTAGAGAATCCTTCTTGTTTCTTGCACATTCGATGTCTTCAAGTAAAACCGTACCTATTATTTTCGATCTCGATTTATTTATATTTTCTTTGTAAACATAGACTTACGAGTACAAAGTTCATACCTATAATATTATTTCTAAAATTTCTTTCCAGGGTTCTAATTTTCATTTACTTTGACCTTTTTGCTTATAATTTCCTCGATTGAAGTTCCTCGAAATTCACCGCAAATTCATCTCTTGTAAAGGTCAGGCTGTTTACTGTACAACCCTTCTGCGAACTTGATATAATTAGTTGTTTTTAGGTATCATTATTAAATTTATCTCTTTTTATCGATACTCAGCTGGATAAGTACTTAATCCTTTTCTTTGTGCCGTTGTTCCTTGAATCGTAAATTTTCTAATGCAACTTACTAAGTCTGCGTGGTGGATATAGCTCAGTCGCCTTAGTAGGTAGGCCTATAATCAGCAGTGGACTATTACAATCCGCTGTAGTTATATTTATAGTTACTTATGTACTGATTTTGAAAAAAAAAACAAGTTAGGTACATTTTACACTACTTACTTGGAGTCTCTGACTCCAAACTAAGCAAAGATTGTGATTTGGCTACCAGAGACTGCCTCACAGAGACATATTAGTTGGATAATAACATCCAGACATGGAACAAACATGTGTCGAAGCTGGACATGATTTTTTTTTTTTTATTGGCAAAGGACTGAGGAAGATGGCACGAGAAGAGAGAGGCCTATACCCAGCAGTGATATAAAGAAAGCCGTGGATGATGATGGAGCAAACACCTATGTTCGTCACATAAGTGCGTGCCCTGGGTGATATTCGAACCCGCGCCTCTTTGGAGCCCAGGAGTCAGGATCACTCACCACTGGACCACCGAAGCAACGCAGCATGCTAAATTTCTATGTAACCTCACAGATGGTTTACCAAATTAGGTAACATTTCCCGCGAATGCTTTCTGTACAGACCTAATAATCTCCAGTCGAGCACCGTAACAAAGTCGGTTATTGTAACAATAAATACTGATAATTCACAATTCGGAATGTGCCCTAGAATGCTCATACTGAAGTGATATATTTAGTGACGTCAGCATGTGCTAGATAGTCCACATGAGTCATAGTCCGGTTATTTATCTCGTAGTCGTTTAGTCTGTTTTAAATGATTTGCGAAAAAGAGTGACAGATAGGTATTTAGATTTAAGAGATCCGAGGACATTAATCTTTGCCAATTTTACGCAATAGAGAAATAATACAAGCAAGTTTACTCTGATTGAAAACTTGTGATAGAAATATTGAAGTATTTTGCACAAAAACTTTAGATACTAATGGATAAGTATTTGTAGATCTTTATTGTGCCACTGATTGAAAAAAAAACTATTATATGTAACTAAAAAAGTCATTACATTTATTTTGATCACAAAAATGCAAGACATTTTTTCGCGATTTTAGTTGATTTCATGATAAAATCCGATGTTCAATTCAATATGCAATTTACGCACATGAACCAAAATACCTTTTCAGAGAAAAGAGAAAGATACTTATTTCAGAGGGTAGAGTAGGGATTACAAATTGAAAGCTTGATCTTAATAATGATCTATATCAACAAGTGTATCAATATCGATAACAGTATTTCTAATAACGTCAGTTGTATTGTATTGTAATAATGAAGTGTAATAATACGGGTCTCCCCGGTGATTCCTTGAGCCTGTTTGTCCGCCTAGCTAGTCTAACGAGGGTGAGGCCCAGAGCACAAAATAACGAGAGGTCAGAAGTCTAGTTTAATACGATGCCCAATGAAACCGGATGCACACAGTCTCGAGATTGTGTCCAAACATGACATGACAAGGGTGTATAATGTCATGATGTCTTAATTTCCTTGAGTGTAGGCTTAGTGAGTGTGTACTTCAATTATTTTGCACTAGCCACAAGCGCCGGTGCTAGAAAAAAATTAAGCAACGCAAGCAGTACCTACTCGTATCTACTACATGCGGTGAATTTTTAAAATGTATGAAAAAAGGACTAGTTCTTTTGCGAAGACTTCCAGCCGCCCAAAAACAAAGGCTACTTAAATTTTATGGGCTATGACGAAGGCAATACAGATACAGAACGAGTGTACTAAGCAAAAAATATATGTTTCAGAATTCAGATCTTTCAGATATTCAGATTCATAATCAACGTTCAAAAAATAAAATGCTTCATACATTTTATTGATTCCAATTTAAAAGTTTGCGTAGAAAAGCTGATTGTTTTTCTCGAATTATGGATTGGCTCCATATTTATTTTTTTACTTAAATTAATAATCCACAGACTCCAGGGTCTGTGCCCTATGTTAACTAAGTTGCAATTGAAAGAATGTGACTACACATGTACAATAGAGATAGGTTAGTTTAAATCTTAGTCTAAGTTAGTAGTTTCAGACTTTCAGTGCATTACGTGAATGTCGCTAGCAAACCGGCGAACTGCATGCAGCACCCGATCACGAAAGTGACGTGTGACGCATGTGCCGGTCAGTTCACCCGTTCGAAATATAACTTTATAGTTGTCTGTACCTCAGGTGCACATTTTACGAAGCTTTCCTTCTGCCCTTTCGCTGTTTCGTGCTAGGGCCGCTTTGTTCCTGTAGGCCTGCACTTAGCAGCCGAGCCGCGGAGGCCTGCTTAGCATATTTTACCAATTAAACCTACGGAAATACTTTCCATGTAGCCCTGAGTGTCTTAAGACTGTTGTAAGGAAATGCTAAGCGCTCAAAATTGAAATTTTTTGCTGGCGTTTGTATAACCTGCAATTGTGTGGAAATTAGTTCATAATAAAGACTCTTGTCTTTAGGGATCCTAACATACCGCCGAAAGACCTCGAAACTATATTCTCCATAGACTAAAGGTTTTTTAATTGATTAAAAAAATAGTTTTCCTAAGGCAAATGAAGAATATTCGTTTGCTTTCGGGGACAGCCATATCACTTCGCGAAGCAGACACCAAGTGTGATTTAATGATTTTATTGGCACAATGATTTTAGTATTGGATGAGCTCACTGTCTACAATTCTCAATATTTACTACTATTTCGAATTCAAGCTCATGTAAAAAAGCAGAAAATCGGCTTTTTCTCAATATGATATTTTTTAAGCCCATGTTTATTTATTTATTTATTCAGTTTCAACAATCAAAAACTTACAATCTAAAACCAAAACGTTTTTAAGCTTAAAAATAACTTAAACATATCTAAATACCTACTTAAGATAAATTAAAAATTTTAGGCAAGAAAAGAATACAATTTTGAATTATTTCACTAAGTTTTGAAAAAAACAAATCTGTATTTGGTTGGCGAGCAATTAGTTCGTTGAGGAGTGTGAGTGCATGGTGTGTGGGCGCGTACCGCGCGGTGTCGGGGGGCCGCGAGCAGCGCCAGCAGCGACGGCAGCCGCGCGCGCCGCCGCCACCGCGCGCGGACCTCTACGTTCGGGACAAACAACCCGAACCGGGATAATGCCGTGGGGTTGTCTATTCTATCGTTTATAAGTAGATAGTAATGGACGATCAGCGCACATTTCCGTCTCAGCTCAAGAGTGTTCAGACCTACCATCCCACTAACAAATAGAGAAGGATATGACCATGTTGGGTAATTATAATAGCCATGTAATTTCTTGTAGAGAAAACGTGCAAATTTTCTTTGAAGTCGCTCAATCAAAATGTTAAGATACTCACTTCAGAAAATACATTTCCTTTCATCTCATCTGATGAAGCAGTACTACACAGGCCTTAAGCTCGGCTGTTGACGTTTTAATGCTATTTAAGTCGTTATTTGCATAACAGCTTTCGGAGGACGTTTCCAAAGTCCCTGCGAAGAGGAACAAAGGGTGCTAAGTACACGCCGGCTTAAAAACACCATAAATATGTTTACGCATCTTAATAATTTAATATTATATAATAGGCCGCTTCTACATGAGTTTTGGTTGTAAAATAAGTAAGGTACCTAACGATAAATAAAGGTAAGTACGGATAGGCTGAGAGTTTGGCTCTGGTGCCAGAGATTTTAAGCCACCTGAAGGCCTCTGTTTGTGTGTGCTTTAACCTTTAACGTTACCGATAAACAAAAGATTAAGAATAAAAAGTTGCGGAGGAGATACCTATGATTTATCTTATAAGCTCACTGTTGCGCGTCACGCATGGCAATATGACCCTTCCATAATGCCTGGAGAACTAACTAGTTAATAAGGCACTAGGCAGGACACATAACTGTACTGTACTAGCCTTTTTAATAGTCCACTGCAGGACGTAGGCCTACCCACGAAGGGTGATTGGGCCATATCCACCACGCTGGCCCAGTGCGGGTTGGTGGATTCACATACGCCATCGAATTCCTTCTTACGGACGTTTGCAGGTTGCTTTACGATGTTTTTCCTTCACCGAAAAGCCAGTGGTGTGAAATTCCGTACATAAATTCCAAAGAACTCATTGGTACGGGACCGGGAATTTGAACCCACGACCTCACGATTGTAAGGTGGGTGTCACTACCTCTTGACCACCACGGTACACACATAACGAGAAGAAGTGAAAGTCTATGGGGTCGCTAAGCTCTGTAAATAAGCAAATGCGGCATAGCGTAGGATAAACCCACAATGACACTGGACTGAGATCACAGGATCGGAAAACAAAGTGGTTCCAAGCGGTGGATATAGAATGTCCAGTACTGGACAAATGCTTTATGGAAATAGTGATATAGGAAAGCCAGTAAAGGCCCAGTACTTGACATCCTATGTCCAATACGGTGATGATAATGATGATATTGTAAAGAATTGTTTATTCTATAAACCCCATGCCCTGCACTCAAAGCACAAGCACCTTGAATGTCAAAGATAAGAACAATACAACCTTCAAGGAACCAAAACATGCTTTAAAATCGTTTTAAAAATTCAATTTATTTGAACGTGATAATAGTAGGTAGTCCTATTGAAATGGTCGAGGGCCTGAGAACAAACAAAGGTCCTAGCACGAATTTTCTACTTTATTTGCTAAAATTTTTCACATATCAGTGGTCGTACTCCACGATACGAGTTATTTTTATTGCCAAGTTATTTTTATAGAGTAAATAGCACTAGAGTATCTCTCTGTACTCGCCTTTTTATCAGTCCACTGCTGAACACAAGCCTACCCACGAAAAACAACTAACATATAGCGCAACGTAATATAGAGCACGCAAATTATATTAAGTACTAATACTTTCAATTTTTTCCTTACTCAAAAATAAATAAATAAATGCTCCAAGTAGCCCAACAAGCTATGGAGAGGGCTATGCTCGGAGTCTCTCTGCGAGATCGAATCAGAAATGAGGAGATCCGTAGAAGAACCAAGGTTACCGACATAGCCCAACGGATTGGCTGATGACCGTTGGGGTCGAAAAGTTCTCGAGTGGAGACCACGTACCGGCAAGCGCAGCGTAGGACGTCCACCCACAAGGTGCACGGATAACCTCATTAAGACCGCAGGATCGCGCTGGATGCAAGCCGCTTCCAACCGGTCTTATTGGAGATCCATAGGGGAGGCCTCCTTCCAGCAGTGGACGGCTTTCCGCTGATGGATGGATGGATGGAAAAATAAATATTTTTTGATGTTAGCTACTTACAAGCTTCGGATACCTGATCCTCCCGCATCTGTTAAGTGAGCTCCAGTCTGGATTTGGTTATCCACAGCTCGAAGCTAACAGCACAGCCGCCAAGTAGTTTGATTCGGTCTATAATTGTGTTGTACGTGACTCTGATGAATAAGTAGAGATAAGTCGTACTAGGCCCTCGGAGCTCGACTCGGAAGCTCGATCGTGTTTATCTGTAGTCACGTTTGTACTCCTTCTATCTGTACCTGTTTGTGAAGCCCTTAGGCCTACGACAGTGTAGAGAGGGAGCTTAGTAGGATATCTTTGGCTATTTTTAGGGTTCCGTACCTACAACGGAAAAAACGGAACCCTTGTAGGATCACTTTTTTGTCCATCTGTCCGTCTGTCCGTCTGTCCGTCTGTCCGTCTGTCCGTCTGTCCGTCTGTCCGTCTGTCCGTCTGTCCGTCTGTCCGTCTGTCCGTCTGTCCGTCTGTCCGTCTACCCGTCTGTCCAAGTATAGGTGTACTTGTATCCTCAAGTAAAGATAGCAAGCAATCTAAGCTACTCTAGCTTTAGTTAGCCGTATAAATGACATCTATTTCATAAAGACGTTCTTTACCAAAACTTTAAACTAACAATTTTAATGTACCAGCAAACGCAATTTAGTTGGTCGGTATTTTAATTAACTAAATTAATTACACACCTATTATACTTTAAAAAAACCGTACCTCAAACGGAAAAAACGGAACCCTTATAGGATCACTTTGTTGTCCGTCTGTCCGTCTGTCCGTCTGTCCGTCTGTCCGTCTGTGTGTATGTCAAGACTCTTTATCTCGAGCACGCGTAAACATATCGAGCTGAAATTTAAACTGTATACATATATCTATAGTCTCTTGCAGTTGTGTAAAGAAAAACTTCTTAATTACCTTATAAAAAAGTTAGAACTGTTTATGCCGTAAAAAACCGCATATTTCGACACTCACAAAAATCAAAACTTACAGGGCACTTCCCGTTGACATACAACTATGAAATTTGGCGAGAAGCATTGTCTTAGAGTACACATACAGGAATAAATCTGAAAATGCTAAATTTTTATTTAAATCACAAAAAATACGGCCTAGATTCACAAAATATGGGTTGAAAATTCATAGTGATTAAATCGTATCAAGTAAGGTATACAATAAAAGAGGTTTATTAGCACATGCTAAAACAGGTCTTTAATTATTTTAACAATGTGTAATTTTCGATATATGACGAGAAAAGTGAAAAAAAAAAAAACTTTTTTGTCGATGATTATAGCACAGAGATTTTAACAACTTACTTTCCAATTTTGTGAAATTTCCTGGATTTGTACGGAACCCTCAGTGTGCGGGTCTGACTCGCACTTGTACGGTTTTTCTATTACGAGCTCTGTTTATGTAACTAACCTCAGCAACTTATCGCTTCTGCACCTAATTTTAGTCATTTGTTCTGAGTTTTTTTAACCAACTTCCAAAAATGTGGTAGTTATGTTATACGATTACTCCGCCAATAATGAACCAAAGATGATTTTTCTTTTGTTTGAAAGTTGAGTGTTAGAGCATGGGTGGTTTTTGAAAAATCAACAACAATGTAAAAAATACTTTGTCGATGATATATTGATTCGTGCAGTCTATTCGAATTTTGTACGCGGTTGAAGTCGGTTATGCTAATTTTGTGAAAAATAATTAATCACTTCTTAATTTACTCTACCTATACTTACATTGAAGACATTTAGTAAAATTATACGCTAGAGTTTTCTCACTAACCTACATTACATTTTCATTAGGTTTTGTGTCTTATTTAAGTGTTTAAAAAGTACTAAAGACTTTTATAAAAAAAGATAAACTTGACCAGTAGTCAGATAATTTTCATTATATTGTGACAGTTCGGACAAAGTGTCCGAAATGTCGGCCAGCTTAATTTAGTCGCTAAAATAATAAGCATCTAATTTGACTTGTGCTACTGACTAGGCAGTTTCTGTGGCGGCCCTCGGCGCCAAATAAATATAACGCAAGGTCGGGCCCAAACAAATGGCGGCCTCGCGTCGAATCGAATGCATCACCTTGGTTGTTGTTGCCACGCCACCAGATAACAGACAGGAAATTGTAATTAGATTTGATATGAGAATTCTAATGTACTTATTATTCTATAGTTAGAGCCGTTTATGTTGCAAAAAAACGCATATTTCAACGCTCACAAAAATCAAAACCTACCGGGTACTTCCCGTTGACATAGAACTATGAAATTTGGCGAAGAGCATTATCTCAGAGTACACATAATTATAGGAATAAATCTGAAAACTGTACATTTTTATTTAAATCACATAAAAATAGGGCCTCAAAATTCACTAAATATAGGTACAATATTCAAAGTGCGTAAATCGTATCATGTAAGGTATCATATAAAAGAGCTTCATTAGGACATGCTAAACCAGGTTTTTAATTATTTTAACGATTTTCGATGAATGACAAGAAAAAAAATACTTTTGTCGATGATGATGATGAGTATAGAGATTTTAACAACGTACTTCCCACATTTGTGAAATTTTTCTGGATTTCTACGGAATCCTCGGTGTGCGAGCCTGACTTGCACTTGTCCGGTTTTTTATATAGATTTCGTTCATAAGACTGCGCTTCGGTGTATTGCAAGCCACGCAGCTGAGGAGGTCTTAGGGCGTGACTGTAATTTCCCCATTATTATTAATGTTATGTCACTCGAGCGGTGTCACAAATTTTTCCGCCGCTTTTCAGTCCAAATGCAGTAGCTGTCGTAAAACGCCATAAAAATATTAAATAATGGACGAATTATACCACGGCCGACAGCGAGTTTGGGGGCCTACTTACTTAAATAGTTTTTTTACAGAGGGATCACGGGTAACGACTCGATTTAAATAGGCAATCCTTCGATAGTTAGGTATTTGTTTTGTTTGTAATACAACACATTGTTATTTCAATTATTGCTTTTTGATTGATATTATTTCATTGAATCAATTATCACTTATAAGGATTCACAGTTAATTCATTAATTTTTGTTTGGCATGTATGTAACTTATTGTTTTAAATAAATGAGTATGAGTATGGTATTACTTACTAAATAATATTAATTTGCTGTTCCCCGCGCCCTTGCCCGTGCGATTTTTTAGTTTTTGTTCTGTCCCAGAACCTTTTATGTATTAGAAACCTTTAAACTAAACGCAAAAAAATCAAGTCGTGACCTTCCTGTGTTTCTGTCTGAAAAAGTAATAAACAATCACACTTTCGAATTTATAAGTATTACTAATTTAAGTATAAGTACAAACATACATCCTTAAAAAGGTGAAAAACAAAAGCACACACTAAGTTTTTCAATTTCTATATGTCGTGGACTCGTGGTAATGAATGTGAGCGGAAAATTCTTATCGAGGTTTGTGGTAGGCCTCCTAAAGCTTTTCTAAATAATTTAGTTGAGCAATTTGTTGGTACGTAGATTAAAATTAAATGACTATGCAAGTTGCTACATAAAACCGAATTTATAGTCCGGGTAGTCAAGCGTAATATTATTGCCAACAGGTTTGGAGTGATAGCCGGCTTAAAATCACTTCATTTTAGAATATGTATTAAATTATAGAACAGTGTAGGTATATGGTATTTAAACTATTGAAAATGAATATAAAATTATTAGTAAAATAAAATTAATAATGCTCAGCTCATTGTAAAGTTCTTATTTCATCACAAAGGAACAAGGAACAAACGCAAAAGTAAAATGTCTAATTTTCATTAATTTTAAATTGATGAAGCGCTTTTCATTATGCAACGAGGATACCCTATGTGTGAAACACCGTAGTAACTCCAACTCCAACTGTCCTATTACATCATAATCTTAACTTACGAGTACAAATTTCAAACGAGATCTTACCATAAAGTTCAAATTTGATCCTTATTCCTTCGAAATAAAGCTGATCCGTAAGGCCGGGGTACACCAAGCGTCTCGAACAGGGACACACGTGCGCAAATATAAAGCCTAGTACACACCGGGCGCGTTACACAATGATGCATTGCTTTATTTGCTCCTGCGAGGTCACGGCGCTTCTTGATGCCTCGCGAAGGCAAAGATTAGTTTGTACAGATGGTAAACATTGTAGTAGGTACCTATGAGTAGTCTTACGCATGAACGCCTTTAGGTAGAATTGACAAAATTGAGTAAACGTTAACGTAAACATAGGTAGCTTCCACATGTTTTTCCTTTTCCATGTTTCTCCATAATTTGTTTCCCAGGATGTTTATAAGGATTTCACCAAATTCAAGTCATAATAATTTGGTGGCCTGGCGTACTTGACCTGACGCGATAGACATCGATGTCAATTCTATAATAGTCTGTGAGCAGTAGCTACTTATTCTTCGTGAACTAGTACATGTCGTTTATTACTTAATATGTTGTGAAAGGGTTGGTACAAACTGTGCCCTTGTGATACGTAGCCTGGAACACTCAAGCTCGCCAAAAGGTTCTTGCCTGCGGCGGCGGCGTCGTGTGGCGGGTCGCCCTCTTCCCTCAAACATGGTTGGGGAAGGCGACGGGTGACACACGCGGCACACTCGTGAGATAAATATATCCTTATGTGAAGCCTTTAGTTTTAAGTAATATTGTTTAATCTCAGAAAAAACTCCACAGACTCCGAGGTCTGTGGAGTGTAGGTAGGTATATTAAATCAATAAAAAAAATACAGTCTCTCATGTCACATCTGTTCTGTAATCTTAGTCTTTGAGCAGTGTTAATCCTTCGAGCGCTAGCATTAACTCGAGTGGCGTGGGTGGGTTGCTACCACAGATCTCGCGAGATGTCGTATCTACGAGTATTGGATATCTAGATCTAGAGGAGGATGACCTACTTTCGAATCTCTCCACGAAAATCCACTTAACGAAAATAATTAAATAATATTTATTCGAACAGTACAACAAATAATTTATTCATGTGTGATTTTGCAATGTCCATAATTATTCTTGTCTTCAAGTTTCAATGCAAGCGCGCCTGATAAAGAAGGCTCTCAAGATATCTATGGTACAAACTGTGCCCTTGTGATCTGCCGCTGGTGTCATGGCGCCAATACGTGTCTGTTTGGGTCGCAGCAAATATTTGGCGCCAAAAGTTGTGTTACGCCTAAAATGTGTTAAGCCATGGTTTACAAGGCCCAATGTAAACAACATTCAAACCGGTACATACTGAATAATTATCGATTAGAAAAACAGACGTGTTTTGTGATCAGATTTCCTAACAAAACCAAATTTTAAAATGAGGTTAAATGAATACAGACAGTTTTGCCAAACATTATAATTAAAATGTGTGATAATTATTTTTATGACATTAAGGTACCTTGCATAATTAGTGACACGAAATGTTCAGTGACTGTTAACACGTCTTAAATTAATTCATCTACTTGACATTAAGATCTTTGATGGAAAGCGTATTTCTTCCATGCGCTATTTTAGATAACAACAAGCTAAAGTAATCGAACAAGAGATAATCCACAATTAAATAAATCCACAGGCGTGGATACAGTCCAGCTTAAAAACATTGTGAGCACGATGAACCAATATTCCACCATGTCAGAATTGAATTTGAATGATAATAAATAATTGATTCGGTTAAAGTTATAGTATCGTAACAAAAAACAACTGACATAATTATGCCCTGGTGGAATCAACCCAATGAAAAAAGATGAATCAACCACGTCTCTTCTATCTATCTATCTAATCTGTGGGCATACGCATACCTATTTCGTCCAAACAGTGGATCCACCTTTTTTCATACATAATGGGGTCACCAACCACCAACATTTCACTTGGCCACCAACTCCCTTGATGTCAAGCGATGTCGTAGCCGAGGATGGAGTATGTAGATATTGTAACTGACCAAATCTGCGTAAAAAGCGGCAAATCAATGATCACGCACGTATTTACCAGATTCATAAGCAGATTCGAACTGATAAACTGAACAACAGTTCCACTCCAAAACACGTGTACCATTTCAAATAATTCGCCCAATAAATAAACCAATAAATATCGAGATTTCACAACCAGATAAAATACAAAATTGCAGTCGCTTGGCGAGGATTCAAATGTTGCCAACCTCGTTTCATATACTTATAAATAGTTTATAGATTATGCGGAAGTGGTTTTCTACTATTTGTGTTGAAAATAATGATGTTATTGTGGAAGAGACGTTGACTTGTTGCGATAATTTCAGAGTGAAGTGCTCATTCGTGTACAGTCTCTTGGTACATCACTGATAGGTACGAACGCAGTCAAGATTTTGGGGGAGATGGGGGTCATCAATGTCAGAGATCTAAAAATTACAGTAAATATAACAAGTAAAGTGGTATGAGACTGAGAGTGAGAGTGATCATATCAATCACCCGCCATCGTAATTTGTGGGTCATCCATTGGTACGGCTTGCCGGCGGTCTCCAGTTGTCCATCTCACCAAAATAAACACTCTGTACTACTGCAACGGGTGGTTTTATTGACCTAGTATCACTTGGTAATCAATTTAACCAGAATGTTCGAGGATGAAAACGGATTTTAAAGTCAATGGATTTGCACGGATGCAATCCGCCTTGCGCTTGGAATAGAATGACGTTTCTCGCCCATCTGTCAAAGTCATTTCATTCCGACACAAGCATGCAGTGTTGCCTCGAGCGACCCCATTTGGGTGATACCCACTTAAAAATTATCACTATTGCTTTCAACTAAAAGTAACTATGCTGTCTCACTCCGTCATATAAATTACTTACATTAAAATAAACTTATATTATTTTTCGCAAAAAATCGCCACACCGACTTCCACCGTGTACAAAATTCGAATAATTTGTACAAATCGACGTGACGAGTATCCATGTACATTTTTGTTGATATATCAAAAACGGCTCAGTCGATTTCAATAAAATTTAAATGGATTTTATGAAATCGGTTCCTAATTGGCAAAAATATCGATGATCAAAAAAATACATAAAGACGAACATAGTATCGCCCTTCATGGGTAGGCCTACGTCCTGCAGTGGACTATTAAAAAGGTTGATACGGTACATATTCGTCTACTAGACGGATGGAAACGTCCTCTTCCCCGTTTTCCCTAAAGCAGTTCTAAAACCTAAGCCTACCGAACCGCCAGGCTGTACCATATGTTAAGCAGATACAATGGTGTTAGTTAAACCTAATTTAAGTTAAAAGTGCTACTTGATCAATATCTCGGTTCCAACTTGCTTGACAACAATAATAACCAAAAAATATTTATTAAACATTACAATCGCAACAATTACAATGGGTAAAATCCAATCCAATAAACAAGTAAACATGGCTGTACAGAATTCTCCTATTAAACGGTATAACTTAAATTTTTCCATCAATAAATATGTAAATAGATGTTTTTGGATGTAAAACCTCACAAAATGGATACTCCTATGAACTTCAGAATATAAATGAGTGATCAAAGCTAATTTTATAATTCGGATCGAAGCGCGCCGCTGTTATTTGCATATTTAATTCATTTAAATGTGCTGCTGCCTACTCGGTTATAATATGTATTTTAAAACACATCAAAAACCCATAAAGCTATTTCTAGAATACTTATGCTACGGACAACCATATAGCTGTCATAGCAGGCATAGCATAAAATAGTTCATTCAAAGATAGCCCATAACACACAATTTATCACAAGGTATTGTACTTGCTGAATATAGGCCTACCCACTGAGTATGATTGGGCCATATCTACCACGCTGATCCAGTGGATCGGTATACGTTATCAAATTTCTTCTTCGGATGTATTTGAATTGCCTCGCGATGTTTTCCTTTACCGAAAAGCCAGTGGTATGTGAATTCGTACATAAATTCCAAAGAACTCATTGGTAAGGGGGTTTGAACCTAAAACGCTACACGCTTGTGAAAACTGACGACTGACGCGTACTCCCACTACGCCACATCAGATTTGAAAAAACTCGAAATTGAATTAAATTGCTTAAATTTTAATTGAATGAAACTAATTGGTGGAAACTGGTGGTTACGTTCCTGAGAAGACGAAATCAACGAGAGGAGGGTAGAAGTGGTTCTATCGGTGGGTGGTATTGAAACGATGATGGTATAATCCTGTAGTGTCTATGACTACAATAACTCATCTCACTACTATAGCTATAAATAGATCAAACAGGTTGGCTCAGTTAGCTAAGTACAAACTGCGGATCAAGCGGGAGATTCCCAATGCGCCGACGAAGAACTGGGCGTCGGAGGAGGATCTTTCACGCTCTCCTCCAACCTCCATAAAACGGGGCTTGGGCGGCGGACTCGGGGGATTCCGTTGCCCGACAAGCGTAGCCCCCGAGATAGCGCGCGCGGTGTTTCCGCGCGCCTCTCAAGGAAAGTACGGTGGAGAAACTTCACCACTAATCAGGGTCGGGTCTTAGGGACTAGCGCCGCTGGAGCCGCGGACGAGTGCAAAAGCGTCCCCGTAGCTCCAGCACATGGGCGTCAGGCACACCAGGGTTTTTGTGGGTACACCGACCAGCGGCGGGACTCCCACATAACCTTGCCTCCCTCGGGGTAGGGTGGTATCTATAAAGAATTTTCCCTGGAAGAAAAAAAAAAGTACAAACTGCGGATAACCCAATAGCGCAGCTGTTAAAAGAACTTCAGTCAGGATAAGGCTATCCACAGCTTGTAGCGAACATCACAGCCGCCAAGAAGATTGATTAGTCATATACTTACTCCATCCATCAATCAGTCATAGTACGTCCACTGCTGATTATAGGCCTCCCCTAGAGATCTCCAATTAGACCGGTTGGTAGCGGCTTGCATCCAGCGCAATCCTACGGTCATCCGTCCAGCTTATGGGTCGACGTCCTACTCTGCGGTTGCCGGTGCGTGGTCTCCACTCGAGAACTTTTCGACCCCATCGGTCATCAATCTTCCACCCTGCCCATTACCACTTCAACTTGCCAATCAGCTGGGCTATGTCTGTAACTTTGGTTCTTCTACGTACCTATCTACTCTTTCCTGATTCGATCTCGCAGAGAGACTCCGAGATAGCCCTCTCCGTAGCTCGTTGTGCTACTTAGAGCTTATTAAAGGCCCATAGTGAGACTTATCATAAGGGATATACTTACTACTGTTGCTAAATCTTGTGGGCCTCAGGTACAACGTGGCGCCATAATGTTTGAATTTCACAGATTATCCATACCTACATTTGTAGTTTGCATGTCAGTCCGTGATTTCTAATATTTGTCTGTACAAAATATACCTTCAACCTTTTGAATATCTACGTAACGAGGAGCTTCGTAATTACTTCCTCGAGTTACTGAATTCATTAAGGTTAAATAGATTGCTAGGTATTAAACCTTCTCGTTAGTCAGTCGGGCTTTGAATTTATTACCCAACTTCAGAAAAGGAGATTATTATCTTTAGAAATGCTTATGTACTCGTATGTGTGTAAACTACAATTTCTCTATTTCTATTAATGAATTTTTATAACGCTGTAGCGGCCTTTTCAATAGTTCTCTACCAAACGTAGGTCTACTCACGAATAGCAATTGGATCATTACCACCACGGTGGCCCAGTGTGGGTTTGTAGATTCACATGGGCCGTTTAATTTTATATTCCAAACATATGCAAGTTAGGTACCGAACGATGTTTTCCTTCAGCCAGTGGTGTGAAAATTCGCACATGTTAAGTTCCAAAGAACTTATTGGTATTGACCTCATGAACCTTGGAACTTGTAGATGGCTCGTTCACAAATTTCTCCGACACTGGCAAATGAATTGACACCATACTTTGCTTACATTTACTTCCATCTAAGAGAACACTGGAAGTTTCATTGAAATTACTTCATCAGTTCAGTCAGTTTATGCTATAAAGGAGGCATAAAGCTGGAAACATACTATCGGACGCGGCTTACGGACGCGACTGACAGCCGCGACTGATAGGCATCTAGACTATGAAAGTACACTGAGCCGTGCACACTATCGGACATAAGTCGCGGACGTCACCTTCGGACGATCTTGAGCGTTCGGACGTCCGAGAGCGATCTGGCACACCGGATGTTTTAAGACTGTGAACATTGCTAAGTCGCGGCTGTCAGTCGCATCCGTCAGCCGCGTCCGATAGTATGTTTCCGGCTTAAGACAATACATATTATTATGCATTATCTTAGTATGTCTAACAATGGAAACCCTACTACTGTACAAAATAATGTTTTCTCTACGGCCTGCCTACAAATAGACAAAGACAGACTATCTTAGACAAAGGCAGACGAAGCAAAGAACCTCGAAATAAAAATAGCTCCAACAACCGCCCACCATTTTGTCTAACGCTATCTCTAGCGCTCTTATCAGGAAACTCATTTCCTTCAGGCCTATCGTTCCCGTTCTGTTCAACGGGAAACTTACATTTTCAACCTTAACCTGTGTGAGAATAAGGGCGCTTATGTTTACTGTTACGAGGTCTGAATACAGAGTGGTCTTTTTATATAACTACATATTCTAAGATATATTATTTATTATTAATTTACTTAATATTCGTTATATGTATAAACGAACGGGAAATTCTACTAAACTCTTATATGTCGCATAAAAAAATTAGGAAATCCATAGAAGAATTGAAGTTCTAGATATAAAGCAGATTGGCAAGTTCAAATGGCAGCAGACGGGGCACATACCACGAGGGACTGATAACCGACCGGGTCGAAAAGTTCTCGAGCGGAGACCACGTACCGGCAAGCGCAACGTAGAACATACATCGACATAGTGGACGGTTGACCTCATCAAGGCAGCAGAATCGCTCTGGATGTGGGTCGCTTCCAATCGGCCTTATTGGAGATCTATAGGGGAGGCCTATGTCAATCACACAATAAAATGTAGAAAGTCACAAGTTTCAATTGAAAAGCTGATGTTAGAGATTCAACTGTTGGTCCTATAGTAAAAGTTGGCCATAATGACGCGTATCTTACATGATAAATTACGATACGTCCGTCGTTTTATCAAACATTCTGTATAATGTCGTTTCTGGGCTATCAAACATCCTGTATAATGTCGTTTCTGGACTATTAAAGTGACCCAAAGTTGTGGGATCGAGTGTTTTACGTCCGCACTGAAAATCGCTTGGTGTTGATTTGTGTTGCTTCCGTGTAGGGTGCCCATGGCTGCCGGAAAAGTCAGACAGACTTTGAAGGGGAAACTGTTTAAAGGGGCAAGGGGGGAATTTTTGCTTCCTCTGCTTACTTGACCGCAAGAGTCTTTAAAAGGGTCAACTTTCTTGCAACACAAACAAAAATGGATTAGATTGGCAAAAACTATCATTTAAACATTAAAAACTAAGTAAAGTCATTAATAAATTGAATCATTTTGCGTTTCCCAAACAGACTATTTGGGGACGATACAAAGCTCACGAACAGGGCAAAACGTACTTCCTTTGTTAATTTCATATTCCCCGTAGCTGTAGTAGTAGTAGTTTATTATTATATACTACGGGACTAATCGCGCACTAAAATTATGAGATAAATAAATACCTCATCGTAGTATATAATAATAATGTGTTCAAATCGCAATAGTTAAAAAAACAACAACTAGTAGTGTTAAAAAAAATCGCATTATGAGCACTTCCTGAGCATAAGCATATACTAGCTGGTATAAGTTGGGCTGGTTCATTGAGTTTAAGAGTCCTTGGCCATAAGACGTCCACTTAAAAAAATAGGTCAAGTCCTAAAACAGACCACCTCATGGGCACCGTAGTATCGTGTCCCAGTAGAGTCCCGTAAACACGAAAATGAAACACGAAACTAAATTAAAACGTTCGCAACTTGATTTGTGGCTTGTTGTTTTTATTTCTGTTATTTTTCTCTGAAAGCTTTTATTTTAATTTGACTTTTAATTTAATTTATGTTTTTATCATATTTTTACGGCCGCCCCGTGACAGGTTAATGAAGGAAAATGTCGGTTTGTAAAAGTGAAAATTGATGTGACAATAATATTTTTGAATTACAGGACACGGTGCTGAAAGAGTTTTTGTAACTAAAGAGGTCATTTTCAAGTATTGTTAGTGGCAAAATAAAGATGGCGTTGGTTTGGTTTCATGGTTGCTAACCTGATGGATGAAAACGGTGAAAGAAATTATTGGATACTGCTCTATTTCTCTATCAGTTTATTCTGAAGATTTTATATAATTTAGAGTCATGTTAAATTCAATAATGTGCGCTACTTATCCGCCGATTTCCATAATACATATTAGGCAAGATTAATTGGTGTAAAAATCCTAACAAAATTTGCGAATATGAATCTAATCAGTCAAGAGAGAGTTGAGATATAGGCTTATAAACATCGACTTGGCTTTGTTTTGGTTAATTCCATATGTATTGATGCTTATGAAGACCAAAGATATATATCGCGAGGTCTACTGTTTGAAGAACTACTTATATTAGTTATACAGGGTTATCCGGAACATAGGCGACTTAGACCTCATCATTATGAACAACTTTTACTATGGGGCCAACCTGGAATTCGAGAAATAATGTCAACTGTTCCATACAAGATTAGTGCAACTATGAATCGACGAAATGTATTAAACCGCTGATTTTTTTCTCGAATTCCGGTTTAGTATAGGACAAGTAGAAAACATTGTATACCTACCTTCTTTTTTTTGAGTCAGCGATTCGATCATAAAATTTATATTTAGCTAGATATGATTTGACTAGTAGGAGGCCACGGTAACTGCAGCAGTGTTAGCCTCGTGGAGATTTTCTTGTGTGCGGGTGTTAGAGTGCAGTTGGCATTGTAGAAGATGTTCCATGGTCTGTTGAGCAGCGCCTCAGTCGCATTCTTCTTTTAGTGGTTCGGCTAGGCCCCATTTGCACATGTCGTATCGACAACGGCCCACCTACCTAGTCCAGCCCCTTAACGACTAACGAGTTGCGTGCAGTTATAATAACACCGTGTTATCAGTTATCAGGGATCAGAGGTTACCGCGCGCCGCGCCGCCGCCCGGCTATCGGCGACCGGCGGCGCCCGCGACACGGATCAACGGCTACAAGATAATGAAACTAGGTACCAGCGAAAGAACCTAAGTAATTCGATGACGTATGTGAATCCGCTGCACTGAATCCAACGCAGCATGGTGGATAAAGCCCATCACTCTTCGCAGGTAGGTCTGTCCAGCAGTGGATTATCAAAAGGCTGCATGGCAAGTATAAGCCTGTGAAATTAGCTCGTGTAGCTGTTATGTGAGCTTCAGCCAGGATTAGATTTTTAGCAGCTTGTAGGTAACTTCACTACCGTTAAGAAATTTGATTCGGTAAGGAGGTTAATTTTTTCTGAGGAATATTAAATGCATTTTGAATCACGACTCAAACTGTCCAAAAACGTACTGTTCTTGTCCGATATTACATCGGACTAACACAATTAAGTATTTGGGAGTAAATATAGATAATAACTTATCATTTCAACATCATATTACAAATTTGAAAGGTAGAATCAGGAAACTGATCCCTATATTTAAAACCCTGAGACATATAGCAGACCAAGATCTGCTAAGAAATATATATTATTCTCTCTGCCAGTCCTTGCTTACATACTGTATCCTAAGCTGGGGGGGAATATGTAAGACTAGCCTAAATTCTTTAGAATGTGCACAGAGAGCTATACTAAAAGTTGCAAATTTCAAGCCGCGCCTCTACCCGACTGCTGACCTGTACAAGGAATGTAATGTTCTCACTGTTAGACAACTTTATCTTCTACAATTGTTTATTCAACAACACACTAAGCCTCAGTCAGCAATAAACAATAACTTACATAATAAACGCAACAATAGGAACATATATAATATTTACACTGTACCACTGACAAAAACAGTTTTTGCAATGCACTATTCCAACTATTTGGGTCCTAAATTATACAACAAACTTAGTAAACAATCTGCTGTTCAGAAGCTAAACGCGCATAAATTAAAAAAAAAATTGTTATCTTTCCTAAAAGATATGGACTATCAAAACACTGAAAGCTTTATCTCTGTTCATTAAATTTTTTTCTATTAATTATTAATGTTAAAAAACGATTCTAACTATGCTTATCATAGTTTTAATACGTTTTAATTAGCTTATGTATGAATGTTTAAATTTTATTATTTTAAATATTATTTCAAAATTTATTGTTAATATTGATTCAAGTTACTTATTTATAATTATTTTAATATAGTGCAACTATAGGGAGAAGCCACCGGATTCCGAGACACAGTTTTTAACTAGTTCGGAACCGGTGGATTCAATTCAATAGCATGTATATTTTGTGTCCTAATAAAGATTTTGAATTTGAATTTGAATTATACTTACTTGGCGTCATATGCATTGGCGTAGCCAGAGATTTTCTCTGGGACAAGATTCGGATGAGAGATCGCGCATTTTATGTATAAGTGAGCGCTGCCTTGACTCAGATGACTTTCAATTGTTGGTCCTGGTTGTTTCAATCGCTTTGCCCTGCCATTTGCCATTACCTAAGTAAGTACTTAAGTAAAATATTAATAAGTAAGTTCGTTTAGGCCGAGTGGCTAGCCAGGAGTTTTTAGGCCGCCTGAAGGCCTCTGACATGGTTAACCAGTTAAAACAACCTACAATTTAACGTTTCATCCGATACACGGTAGCGCTCAGTTGGAAAATGCCACCCGCGGTCACCCATCCAAATACTGACCGTGCGGAACGTTGCTTAATTTCGGTGATCGCTGACAATTACCTAGTCAAACTTTTACTTACTTAAGCACCAAATACGCATATAAATATTCATAAAATATACTTCATACGTACCTACTCGTAGCTTAATCTGTTTATTTAGTAGGTTTATTTCTAAATAAGTCAATTTAAACCGGCAATGAACAGCCTCTGTGAACTCGAAGTAATCAAAGTTGCGTAAGCAGGTGGGCGTGACGTCATTTACCTGCTGCAATTAACACCAATCAAAAAAAAAATGTATTGTAAAACCCTTATTAACAAACCCACGGGTAATTTGATATTTATGGTCTCTGTGCGAGATCTGAGACCATTGCGAGAGGAACTGAAAAACAGAGCGAGGTAGGTAGGTACCTATTGCAATATTATACAGGGTTATTTTTAATCAATTAGCATTCTTTTAGGGGCTTATTCTGTACCTCAAACTAACAACTTTTGTTCTGCTACATTTATCAAAACTAAAAAAAACAGTTGTTCCATACATTTGGTCGCGGGTGAACGATATTTTTCAATGGAACACCAATTTTTTTTTTGAGTTTTGGCAAAAGTCGCAGAATAGAATTTGTTACTTTTAATGTACAGAATAAGCCCTTAAAAGGATGCTAATAGCTAAAAGATTCTTATGGGATAGCTGGAACAAAAAAAAGTTCCTTCACTTTGCAAAAGAACATCTTATATAGTAGTCCGGTCTATATAGACATTTGAAATAACAAAAAATGTCGGAGAGCCAAAATAAATTAGTGGAGAGCTAGAGTTTAACATTACAAATAAAGTTTTAAAAATCCCCATCGATCCTATGTGTGCTACAAAAGTTATTCGGGGTCAAAGGTCAAAATTTAAGGTCATATGGATTTTTCTCGAAAACGGTAAGTTTTAGATAAAAAAAAAATTATTTGTAATGATAAACCCAAGCTCTCCACCAATAATTGGCTTCACGGCAATTTTTGTTATTTGACCACTATTTTATGCCTAAATTCACCGGACTATAGGTCGTATCAAAATTCTTAGCAGCTGTGAAAAAAGCTACAAGCTGCAAAACCCAATCCTGACTAAAGCTCACATAACGGCGGCGCGAGTATCGGGTTATTCGCATCTTGGAGCTAACTTCGCAGCCGTCAAGAAGTTTGATTCGGCCTATAAACTAATTTTTACATCTTTAGATCTCCGTATAAATCTTTCTCCATACATTACGCAGCAAACCAGGCCGGTAGAGCCCATACAAGCAAATAAACAATCGCTTGTTTATATCCACAGGCCTTGAGTAGATGCAGCAGTAGTTCCTGAGAAATTGCGCAACAGCCTTACTAACTGCTACCTTAACTGTGGTTAGCTTGTAGAAACTGCTACATAAACTGTGGTTAAGCCTACTTGTGACGTAGAGACTGTGGCCCAATCTATGCCAGTTGCTGTTGCTAGGTGCCATAGAGTAGGCAAGTGACAGTTGGGTTAAAATAAATTGGTTGATAGAATTATGCCTATTTTTTAACTGACGAAATAATCCGTATGCAGGATTATTTCTATACAATAGACATTTTATTCTAGTCTAGGATTTCATTGCGTATTCAAGATAACCAACTGTCAGGGATCAACACTTAAAACGTAAGAAAAAAACATCTTCCCCGTACTAATAAAATTAGATCATAATATTATGTGGAACAGCTTAACTTATTCCCTTGTTAATTAATAAAGTAAATATTTAAGAAATCATATAAATGAGTCAAACTATCGTACCTTTGGTAAGACTCTTGTCTTAGCAACACGTTAGCATATTTTTAAATTCTAGATAGAAACATTTAAATTTTTTTCTAACAGTATCGTGTTACTTGATGTAGGTACCTACCCAACTAATTTTAAGAATTTCACTGGCCCAATATAAAAATGGCCCTTGTCTTACCGAAGGTTCGATTTGTCCATCGATTCTAATTAAATTTAGACACTTTTATTAGATTTTACTATGGAAATTAACGTGGTTTTCACACATTTTATACTATATATAACGGGAATGAACTCACGTGTGGGGATAGTCGTAACGACTATAGTTTCGGTCGCATTCGGCGACCTTTCTCAAGTTGGCGAGTGCTAGCACGCGGAGCCGTCTCGCAATGCACTGAAGTGTTCATTCCCGTTATATATAGTACAAAACTTTTATTAGACTTGCCCTGCTCTTTCTGTAGTTGCAGTCTGTCATAGACTGTACACTAATCAGTTTTTTCAGTACTGAACTGTATCAGCTTTTTTTTTATTAGTCCACTGCAGGACGTAGGCCTACCCACGAAGGGTGTTTGTGCTATATCCACCACGCTGGCCCAGTGCGGGTTGATGGATTCACATACGCCATCGAATTTCTTCTACTGACTTATGCAGGTTGCCTCACGATGTTTTCCTTCACCGAAAAGCCAGCGGTGTTAAATTCCGTACATAAATTCCAAAGAACTCATGGTACGGGACCGGGATTTGAACCCACGACCTCACGGTTGTAAGGCGGGTAAGGTAAATTGTCACTACCACTAGACCACCACGGCTTCGTTCTTTTCAGTACTACTCCGCTCAAATGAAATTTTTGCACTCTTACTACAATTTCCCTGCTCCTTCTGTATTTGCATTCAGCCACAGACTACGCACCAGTCAGTACGAGCCCGGTCGTTGACCCGCAGCGAGGCCTCCGTGGCCCAGCTGGCTGCACACACGCGCGCGCTCGCATGTGTGCAGCGATAGGCCCTTTGTGTTCGAGCTGTTGATAAAGCATGCCCAATTTCAATAGCAAATGTTTCACGCTGATACTACTCCACTCGGGGCTTGTGTAGGTACTGTGTTTATAATCAGAGTCGAAGTGCACTTATATTTATGTACGTACATTTTTTGTATATTATGTCCATTTTGGCAATCTGAAATGGCAGATCCGTGCTATGCTTGCAGGGAAGACTGATGACCGATGGAGTTGAAAAGTTCTCGAGTGGAGACCACGTACCGGCATGCGCAGCGTGGTATGTCCACAAGGTGGACTAATGATATAATTATGATAAGAGCGCAGGATCGCGCTGGATGCAAGCCTCTTCCAACCGGTCTTATCGGAGATCGATAGGGGAGGCCTATATCCAGCAGTGTACGTTCTATGATTGATTGATTGATAAATTTGTTATTTGATTTATGTTTTATTGTGACATTCAATTATCTATACTTATTATATCATTAATTTCATTTACGATGTACGAGTACGAGTACATATGTACCTATGTATTGAAGTATTGTTAATTGTATTTATTTGACTTATAACAGTGGTGTAATCTACACATGACTATGACTATGGCAGGTCGGATGAATACGTATGTGTAGCTTTCATAGTGTAGTTTGACTAGGCGTTTCTTAGTGATCACCGAAGTTAGGCAATCGCCTCGGTCAATCTTCGGATGGGTGACCGAGGGTGTCTTTACAACCGTAATTGAGTTGAAAAAGTTGAAATGGCAATGTACAGAGCACATAGTTCGAAGAACGGATGGCCAATGGGGCCATAAAGTAATTGAACGGAGACCCGTACTGGCATTCGCAGCGTAGGACGTCTTCCAACCGCGCTTATTGGAAGTCTAAAGGGGATCAAGCAGTAGACGTCTTACGGCTGAAAATAATAATGATTGATGATTAACTAATAGTAAATAATAGTTATATATACAAGTTTTATGCAAAGTTAATAACTATGCATAAAAGTCGTAAATAAGCCAATGTGTTTGTGTAGTTGGTCCGCGGCGTCATGTTGGGACCGCGTCAAGGCGGACCTCATTTCCATACACAACACCATAATTTTTGTAGCACTAGCATCACCAGCGTTTTTGGACATTCAGGACGATAAACAAATACAATAATACGAGTATCTCTGGTCTTTTACTGTGGACCTTATAAATAAGCTCAAGATAGCCCAACGTGCTACGCAGAGGGATATAGGTATATTTTAAGCCATCGTTGTGACTAACTTTTATATTAGGACTAATCGTAAATCACAAAAGAATCGCCTATAAGTAATAAGTAAGTTCATATAGTCCTATCTTAATATTTTATTTACATTATGTATGTAAACAAATAAATAAACCTTTTTTTGTATGGAATCCTCATCTGATTTTTTTGCGGTTTCAAAATTAGGTAGAATAGTATATTTCTGTAATAAAATTTACAATTACGAGTACGATAATATCCTAAAATTTTATTTTAGTTGTTACCCTCTAGGTAACACCTATGATACCTACACTAAAATAAAAAAAATGGTTGAACAAGTTGAAGTGGAAGTGGTTTAACACAAAGTTTTTAATGACCTTAATCTTCCCCTGTCGGATTAGCTCCTACAGGACAAACAGATAATGTATGTGTTATTGGAAATCATGTGGCTGAGATGATAATAATACCCTAAACAAAGTCTCGTAATGTCAAACATCATGGTTTCTATGTCACCATACGCGACGTGTATGGAGTCCAGTGTCGTTAATAGTGTCTATTAGGTAAGTCGTCGAGAATGTGGGCGAAAAACACGTAGCTACGTAAGGACTTATTGGTCTCCGTTTACGGACCTGCCGTGGTTTAGAACTATAATTCTTAAACGTATCGGGTAGTACAGTTACTAACCTAGACTTTTACTAAAGTTAGTAGGAACCTCAGAATGAGGACTAATTATTCTGAAGTTGAAACTACACCTACACTGTTTTTGTTGAAAATACCTAAATACCTCTGCGTTTTATGGAACTGTATGAAAACATGCTCGCAACAAGTGAAGTTTTGTTTTTCAGAAAGTTGACACAGGTAAAAAATTATTTTCTTCCAATCATATAGCTTTAATTTTGAATTAATGATTGGGAGAAACATTTTTCCAGAATAAATTCGGGAAAAATAAAAGTAACGATATGTCAATAGTCGGAATAAAGGTCCTGGATTTGACACTTTTATTTTACGAGTAGTTTGTGGAGATATTACTTATCGTCTTTGCGAAAATTCAGCAAAGAATGTACTTCTTCGCGACAAACCAGAATATAACACGACTATTTGATTACTCATCAAAAGTTAACCAGTTAGGAATAACGTTTTGTCATACTTTTATGATAAAATCCTCTGCGACGTCCCCCAGTGTATAAGCGTCTCCTATAAATCCAATAGGACCACTCTCTAAGTATTTAAATTTAATCTTATCTGCTAATCTTAACCTGATTGTAAGCGGCCGGTTGGAAGCGGCCTGCATCCAGCTAATTTTTGCGGTTTTAATAATCTTTTTATTCCTCCTATTCGGTAGCTATTTGGTAAAAGTCTTATCCTGCGCTGGTCTGTGATCTCCATTCGAGAGTTTTCACGGCCCCATCGGCTATCAGTTCTTTGAACTATGTACCTTGCCCACTACCATTTCAACTTGCTAATCCGCTAAATCGGTTACTTTGGTTCGTCTGCTCGTTCGTTCGTTACTTTCCCTGATTTGATCTCACAGAGAAATTCTGAGCATAGCCCTCTTAAAGCTAAGAGTCGTACAAATAAACAACCGGACCTCTCAATGTCATCTCATATCTGACTATTTACATCATTTACATAGTCTTAAGGCTTATAGTTCCCTAGATAACGAGCCCACACACATAAAATCAAACAAATTAAACCAGCCAATACTCCTAAAGGCATAAAAAGTGCTCACGAGCGCAGCGGGCTGCGTCATCTCGACGAAAACAAAGCTGTTAGCATATATAATAAACGTTTTATTATTTTTAACACCGAACCGGTTACGGAGGCTGTTTCCAGACGAGAATACAGTATTTAAGCTTCATACAATCGTAAAACATCGAAATTGCAAAAAGAAGTAGCTGTTCCATACATTTTCTCTGTAGTCTTTTCAATGGAATGCGATTTTGGGTTGTTGATAGAGGTAATGATGACTACAATGATATTGTTGATTATCTTTTTAGGATTCCGTACCCAAATGGATAAAAACGGGACCCTATTAATGCCGGGTCTTCGTACGGGTAATTTTAATTACCCGTGGTGGCCGTGGTCTACTGGACTGATCTAATGGACATGGAACTCTTTTCTGGATGGAATGGATTGTGTCTATAAGTGATGTAATATGTGTGCGCGTTTGACCGTGTTTTGTGCAAACCTTGACTACTGTCGTCTCCGAGTTTTGTGGTTTTGTTGTTCGATCCGATCGATGGAGAGTCAACTCTGTTGCCAACTTGCATCATCCTTATTTCGGAACTTGTTTTATCCCTTTTTATAGCGTCTTTGTAACAATGGGCTCGATTTCGAAGGCTTTAGTTCAGTCCTTTCCAAATGAACTAAAGCATTCCCTTGAAAAGGTTCTAGAGCCTTATAGAGAGGCCAGAGAGTTACTTTAGCTTTTAGCGCTAGAAGCTTTTAGGATCAGCAAGTTAAATGCTCTGAGATTAATTAACGAGATAAAATACCATTTTGCTAGAGGTAGTGGCACGTAAGTGTAGCGCTGAGGGTAACAATGCCCTCAGCACTGTGGAGGGGATGGCTGCACATGGTGACTATCACATACTAAACCCATGAACAGCAGGGCCTGTTTTGGCTAGTCGAGCTCCGGAGATCCCAGTAATCAGGCCTACTTACAGTACTTCTTTTACCGCGACCACGGGTGGGGGTGTGCTTGAGCCGGGCTAGCGATCCCACTCCCCATATCCGCAACGCTACGAACCCCGACAGGCTGAGAGAGCCCCGCTTCGCGCTTCGGTCGGTCTTTGTCGAGTGTACACTTCCGAGACTGACCATCCGAAGCCGCGTTCACCTGTACGAGTGCGAGAGTGGACCCGATGTGCCTCACGTCAACCAAAGTCGAGGAGGAAGAGATGCCGCCTGCATCTGGTTCAGTGTAGGTCGTGAAGACTCTAATCCAAGATACCACCAAGCCATAAGATGGCCCACATTGAATCCAAGCCAAGATATGGCCAGCGATGGCTAACGAGGGTGCTTAGAGAAGCCGCCCATCCTTGCGGACTGGGAAGGGTACTCGCAGTCTCGCACCCTCCAAACATAGCCCCTCGGCCCAGAGCGGCCGAGGCGTCCAGCCTCCGAAAAGACGTATGCTCGAGTCGGAACTTTCACACCCGCCAAACACGGGGAAAAAGAACCCGCGAGAGAATCCATGAGTAGCCATCCCTTTGTATTTTGCAAAGTGAAAGATCTTGAAATGATAACATACGTAAAATAATGTATAAGAAAAGCCGTAATGGTCTAGTAGTAATGACAGACTCCTTAAAATCTTGCGGTCGTGAGTTGAAATCGCGGTCCCGTACTTTGGATTTTATGTACGGATTTTCATACTACTGGCTTTTCGGACGTGCATACGTCCGCAGAAGAAATCTGGGCCAGCGTGTCGGATATGGCTCAATCACTCTTAATGGATAGACCTACGTCCTGCAGTGGACTTTTAAAAAGGCTTATACAGTATAACTAATGAACCTATCAGTTGTACGTTTGTAGAAATTGTTGTGACACCAAATCGTGGAAATTGTGATGTGGAAGTGGAATTCAGTTTTTTTTTTTATTTCACACTACCCCTCGAGACATCTAAATCAGACTAGAGGAGTTGTATTCTTGATCAAAGAGAATGAATCTCAGTTGTAACATGTCTCGAACAGAAGCCCCCAGCAACAAGCGACAGAGTTGTAAGAGGCTTTCACTGGACGCGCGGCGAGCCGCGGCGGGTTACTCCGAGATCTCTTATCACTCGAACGGACCGGTTACCGGCGCGTGCGCGTTGTCTTGTTTATCTGTTTTGTCACGTGACGGACCGGGGCGAAAAATAACTCCTCACGTGTAGACTATTGTACAATAATACCTAATTGGAAACTTACCGCGAGATCGAATCAGGAGCCCAATTTTTGTCACGTAAGAATCATTTCTTCGCACAAGTTAGCACAAGCATAGATTTTTAATTTTCGCAAGTGCTCTTACTTGATCACGTAACCATTTACGCATACAGATATGTTTAGTCATTTTAATGATTCAATTTATAGATCGCCAGGAATTACAATATCCGTTGAGGAACCTAAGTTGTAAACTATTTCGACTGCCTCGGTGGCTCAGTGGTTAGTGATCCTAACTTCTGGGTCAAAGAGGCGTGGGTTCGATCCTCACCCAGGGCAAATATTTATGTGATGAACATAAGTGTTTGCTCTGTGTCTGGGTGTTATTTAGTTATTCTCTATATCTTAATATATATAAATCTTCTTAATATATATAAATCTCGTGTCACAATGTTTGTCCTCAATGGACTCCTAAACCACTTAACCGATTATAATAAAATTCGCACACCATGTGCAGTTCGATCCAACTTGAGAGATAGGATAGTTTAAATCTCAAATTATAGTCGTAATTTTAATTTATTTAGCCACAGCAACGCGTGGCCGGGTCAGCTAGTAAGTATTTAAAAATAAGTAGGTATATGTAGTATATCAGTCTCTGGCAGTCATATCACAAACATTGCTTAGTTTGGGGCAGAGGGCGTGTGTAAGATGTCCCAAAATATTTATTATTATTATTATAGCTCAGTGAATTGGGAAGTTAGGTATACTTTATATTTTATTTATTTATTTATTCAAGATAAAATGGCACAAGTTAAAATGGCAGTGGCCAGCCGGACTAGTATACTCTCCACAAAATAATTCTTTCGTCGACGTGTCAGAACGAGACAGCGTTATGGTGAGGTATAATTATGTATCTGTCACTTTTTCATACGTCGACAAAACTCTTTTCGTGGTCGTATGCTAAGCTATCTGGGCGTAGCACGTAGAAACAGGTCTTCTGAAATGACTTGCATAGAAGAACCAAGCAAATGAAAAAGGCACATGATGCTCCGAGATCTCTTATCATCCGAACGGGACCGGTTATCGGCGCGTGCGCGTTGTCTTGTTTATCTGTATTGTCACGTGACACAGCGACAAGTGAGGAAAAATAGCTCGTCACGTGTTTTCATCCACTGGGGTCTATAAATGGAAGAAGCTAATAAATTAGACACATCAGGGAGTCGTATTGTGTAAGCGCTCTGACGTTCGGCTTCGCTTTTTTTCCTAATCGCGCCAGTCACTCATGCCACGAGAGCGAGCGGGAGGAAAAGCCCAGTCTTCAACACCCAGTTTGGTGACATGAGCTAACAATTCAAACCGATCGAGTGCTGTAAGCGATTTCGTATTATGCTTGGTACTGGGTACAATATCATTGCACTCGGCTTGATTATTTAACTGCTGGACTACAGGACAACTTCGAGACATAGGCCTCTTAACCAATAATTATGATTTGCCAATAAAACTGCTATGAGAAAAGATTTGAATCTAGCGCTATTCTACGATGTTTTTCCGATCACACTCCATGACAACCTATTCAAAGGACTCTAAGTTATAAGGTTTCTGTAGGATTGGAATTGGAATGGATTTCTTGTAGCATCATAGTAAGCTTAACTACCTACATTTAATATTATGGAGACGTTGAAGGTCAAAGAGTACTTAAAGCCTCGTGCTACAACGAAAACAGTGGCTCTCGAAACACGTCCCAGCAGGTTCTGTGGGCGTGGCCAGCGCAGCCTGTGTGCCAGCCAAGGAGCTCGTCGGGCAGCATCTAGCTAGGTACGAAACAAATAATATTCTATATTAAACTCGTGTAGGTCATTCAGTCCATTATCTGGTTGGAGTACTCTGATTTAATCTGGATCCGATATGGCTATAAGTTGGTACTAATGATACACACTTCACGAAGTTGGCGGAACGTTAACGGTGCGAATTAGCTCAGTTGGGAGAGTGTCAGGCTAATGATCCGAAGGTTCAAGTCGCAAGAAGTTTTTGAAATGTTTATCACAAAGAATAACTCTTTGAAATAAATCTAGTGTGGGAAGCATTATAAATTTAAAAATCTTTTCAATACGACTGCTCTAAAAAATCTTGGATGAAATGCCAGAGATCTGATAATAATCTTTCTTAGAGTTATCCATCTATATCATGCATATGTAATCGAGATCAATAGGTCACTCGATTACACTATCCATCCATCAACCATAGGACGTCCACCGCTGGACATAGGCCTTCTCTGTAGTATTCCCAATAAGACCGGTTCATAGCGGCTTGCATCCAGTGCGATCCTGTGGTCTCAATGAGGTCATCCATCCACTTTGTGGGTGGACGTCTTACGCTGCGCTTGCCGGTACGATGTCTTCACTCGAGAACTTTTCTACCCCATCGGTCATCCCTTCATCAGTATTCCGTGATATGAGCCCATTGCCCTCTCCATAGCTTGGCCTATTTGGAGCTTTTTATGAGATATGAGCTTATGATGATAAAGTACCTATACTTTATTTTAACTATAAATAAATAAATAAATATTTTGGGACATCTTACACACGGCCTCTGACCCCAAACTAAGCAAAGCTTGTGATATGGCTGCCAGAGACTGATATACTACATACACTTATTTTTAAATACATACCTACTTATATAGATAGTAACTAAATAACACCGCGACACAGAGCAACCACTTATGTTCATCACATAAATATTTGCCCTGGTGGGGATCGAACCCACGCCTCTTTTATCCAGAAGTTAGGGTCACTAACCACTGAACTATGATTATTTTATCTGCGTCTTGGTTTTACCGACACAGGGAATCCTAAATACCTAGTCAGCGTAGTCAACGAGGCGCGTATTGTAAGCAAAATTGCCAATAATTCGTAAAGTTTATTAAAATCTATAACATAAATGGTCACCGACTGGTTCTAGTATGAATGAATGAACGAATGAATTTAGTTATTTGTAACAATGTAGTACATACAAGGCGTTACAATAATTGACAAATTTTCTTACATCCTGTCATTTCTGACGAGCAGATGTTTTTATATTAAACTAGCTTAAAACCCACGGCTTCGCCCGCGTTGGTCTTAGTACATAGGTACTTGCTTATAAATAATATCTAATAGTCCGCAGTTTCACCCATGTTGTCTTAATACTTGGTTAAAATTATAATAGCTTGCCGCCCGCGTTGTTTTAGTACTTACTTGCTTAAAATAATAGTCCGCGATTCAACCCGTATTATTTTGACACTTTATTTTAATAATATCTAATAGTTCGCGGTCTGGCCCGCATTGTCTTAATACTTCCTTAAAATTATGATTGCCTGCTGTTAGTCTGCGTTGTTGTATTACTTGCAATGATAATAGCCCACGGTCTGGCCTGCGTTGTTGCGTTGTCTTGGCACTTACTTAAAATAATAATAGCTCGTGGTTAAGGTTCAATAGAGAGTATACTTTTTACGTTGCTATAAAATTTACGATGGAGCCTTCATAACTGGGCCTATTGTCATATTACTTGCAAGGATAATGCCTACGGTTTAGCCTGAATTGTCTAAGTATTTGCCTAAAATAGCCCACGGATTGGCCTGCATTGTCTCCATCCATCCATCAGCCATAAGAAGTTCACTGCTGGACATAGGCCTCCCCAAAGGATCGCCGATAAGACCGGTTGGAAGAGGCTTACATCCAGCGTGATCTTACGGTCCTAATGAGGTAATCCGTCCACCTTGTGGGTGGGCGTCCTACGCTGCGCTTGCCGGTACGTGATTTCCATTCGAGAATTTTCGACCCCATCGGTCATCAGCCCTCCGCGCTATGTTTCCTGCCCATAGCCATTTCAACTTGCCAATCCGTTGGGCTATGTCGGTAACTTTGGTAATAGATCTTCTCATTTCTGATTCGATCTCGCAGAGAGACTCTGTGCATAGCCCTCTCCATAGCTTGTTGGTGGGCTACTTGGAGCTTACTAATAAGGCCCATAGTGAGAGACCACGTTTCTGTGCCATCAGTCTTCAATGGTAACACACACTGGTCGTAAACAGCATTGTCTTAGTATTTGCGTATTTAATTTACTCGTACTTGTATCTAAAGCTGAATTTTTGTAATTAATTCAATACTAATAATAATTGTATGAGTGCCAATGTTAGAAAATTCACACTATTGGCTTTTTATTGATGGAAAGCATTGAGGCAACATGTATAGGTACATCCGTAGAGAAAAATCAATGTCGTATATAGATTCCGCAACCCGCGCTCAGCCGGCGATATGGCCGATGGCCTAATCACCCTTCGCGGGTAGGCCTACGTTCAGTAGTGCACTATTAATTAAGGACGGTATATGTATTCGACATGTTTCATTCAGTCATTAGAAATTTAATTTCGATTATTCTGAACTCATTTTTCCCGAGAGATATTGTGACAATCTCGCCCAAAACCGTTCACCCAGTTAAAAGTGATCGAGACACTTGTAGGACTTTCAGACGTTGTCTGACCCCAGGCAGATGAAAAAATATATTTTATTATTGTCGAGAAACAGTCAGTCAGTTCAAGGATGCTATTATACTTATACATCATTTGATGAACTTTTACTATGGTACCAACCCCGAAATCACGTTAATAAAATCAACTGTTCAACACAAAAAGTTCATCGACCCGCGACAACATCTATGGAATAGGTAGGTAATCTTCGCTTTTTAGGGTTGATCCCATAGTAAAGTACATATATTGACCCGTATGTACCCTAAGCTTAAGATTATTGGCTCACAAAATAGAAAAAAAACATCAACTATTAGGGACCCATTTAGCCCCATATAAGAATAAATCATTATCTTAATTCTATTCTAGATAATATACTTTATTAAAAAAAACTTTGTGATTATTTTTTACGCTTATTCAGGGTTACGATTGGGCTAGCGCACAAGGAATACGGGACTTTTCCCAGAACGTCAATAGTTAGTAATTTATTAGTAAAAATGGTGGCTATTTTAACATAAAATTGAATTTATTGAGATTTTCAAACAGTTTTTAGTGTTTTTTTTAAGAAATCGACATCCCGATGGACCCACTCAATTTTTCCGGGATAGCAGTACCCTAAGTGGTAATTTATGTTATTGTCTAGCTTCGTTCCAAATTTCGTTAGAATTCATTTAACCATTTTAACTTAGCTTTACATTATAATTATAACTGATTAATTTTGGCTATCCCTAAGAAACCTGAAGATTTTCCGGGATAATAATAGTTCCAGTAATAAAACATGTCGTGTGCTTTCTACATACCCGTTTCCATTCGTAACCTTTCAGCTCCTTGGCTGTAATCGATGCTTTTTCACAAACTTTAGTATTCCTTTATCTGACCCCTAAGGAAAGGAAATTTTTTATGGAAAATTCAGAATAACAGGAAGAACCATATTTTTTATTTAGTATCAAAAGCATCTTTACAATTTTTCATGTCAATCGGTACAGGAAATAAAAAGTTACATGCAAACGAAGAGGGCCCGTTTTACCCCGTAAGAGGCCGATTTTTCAAAATTTTCATTCTTTGTGCTTCATGATGTTGTACGATTTACGTATATTCTAAATTTCAAGTTTGTATCATCGACGGTTTGGGCTGTAGCCTAAACTGATTAATATTGGCTATCCCTCAGGAACCCTACAGATTTTCCTGGATATTATTAGTTCCTGTATTGAAACCTGCTGTGTGCTTTCTTCATACCAGATTTCAACCATAACCGTTCAGCTGGTTGGATGTAATAGATGCTTTTTTCACCAACTTTGGGACCTTATTTGACCCCTTAGATAAGGAAAATTCGGAAAAACAGGAAAAAACGTAACTTTTATTTTGTTTGAAAAGCATGTATACGAAGTTTCAAGTCAATCGGAACAGGGAATAAAAAGTTACATACAAACGAAAAGGGCCCGTTTTACCCCCTTAGAGGTCGAAAGTTCAAAATTTTCGTCCTTATATAGTGCTCCATTGCGTAGTACAATCTACCTATATTCCAAGTTTCAACGTTATATCTTTAGCGGTTTGGGCTGTAGGCTGTCTGTCAGTCAGTCACTCAGGGAAGCCTTTTATATAATAGATTAATATGCTAACAAATTTTCTTAAAGGGCCACAGGCTTTACTATGGCCAAAAGCCACAAAAATAAAGTAGTGTTACTAGTAGAGCTCAGAGTAGTTTAATCATGTGTTCGTCAGCGATCATCAAAGTTCAGCAACGTTCGGCATGGTCAGTCTTCGGATGGGTGACCGCGGGTGGCATTTCCAACTGAGCGCTTCCTTGGCTCGGATGGCACGTCAAATTGGAGATCTTTACTTTAGCCATGTCGGATGCCTTCAAGCAGCTTAAAAACTCTGACACCAGGGCTAGTCACCCGGCCTATACCTACGGACTTACTTAGAGAATACCCAGTGGGGTGCTACGGATCTAAGTGTTTTTTTTTACTTATAGCTGTTGGCCTCTGAGGCCTCTACAGCTTACCGGGCATGGGCGAGGGCAAAAGGCGGCTAAGCCCTAAGATTAGGTTATATAATGACTAGCGCAAGGTCACCTGAGAAGATACGGACCTCTGCTTGGGCTGTCAGCCGGCGGGGGAGATCAGACTTGCCCGGCACCCCAGAAGGGGTGTGCCCTTTGGCCCTGATGGGTTAAGCTGGTATATTTGGAGAGAATCTATCCGATCTTCTGACTGATCCTGAGGGTCGACCTCGCCGGCGGGGTCGGTGTCTGTCGATGTGGATGGAACGTTTAAGTCAGTGTAGTCAACAAATTTGCATAATGCAAAAGAGATCTAAAGGTACTCAGTAACTAGTTCAGTTTATTTATACTAGTTACTGGCCAGTTCTAGTGATCGAGCCTCTTATCCGAGCTCACCTTTCTCCAGTCAGTCCTGATTAGGATTCCGTGATCGTCAGATGTGTCGCGATTGACTCGTGTATGCCACTTCAATGCTTTGAAAGCGATTGTAGCTTAGACCAGCTTAGCCTGCGATTTCACTCGTAATTTTCTCGCAATTACTTTAAATTTATGCCAATATTGTTATAAATTTACTCATAGCATCTTTTGTTTTTACCAACTTTCAAAAAGGAAGAGGTACTACGACGATGTTTATATCTACTCATAGCATCTTTTTACTTATTTCCAAAAATGAAGAGATGGCTTATGTTCGCTTGTATGTATTTTTTTAATGTTCGTCGATATTTTTGGCAGTTGTGACTCGATTAGAAAAAATCTTTTTTTTTAAGAGGTATACACTCCCGCTTAAATTTATTGAAATCGGATGAGCCGTTTTTGGAAAAATCGACAATATATTAAATTGCTACATGGATGACACATTGATTAGTGCGAACTATTCGAATCCTATACACGGTTGAAATAGTTTTCTCTCGGCTTTCTTTCTTTCATTTTCGGCGAAAAATCAACACACAATTTATTTTTTTAACCTAAAGAAATGGGAAAATACTCATCGTTTGACGTATAGATACTTTCTGTGTCTATACATCTAGCTGTGGTATCATTATTTAGCTTCCAACAAATCTTGTTGGTGTCATAAAGGAATGGAAGGATTCGTTGCTACTTTTATATTTGAAAGCTGATGTTTCAATAGTAGGGTATTTGCTGGTTGAACAATTCGAAATTTTGGCCACACTTATCTTGTCAATTCAAATCGGTTTAAGAGGTAGGTACCTGTTCTACTCTAAGACAGGCAAACCCAATTTAAGTAGTAAGTAGTAACAATGGCGCAAAAGTAACAGACACACTCATTTTCACATTTTTATGTATATAAGTGTTTGTGTTGCATTTATTACCTACAAGCGACTCGTCCCAGCTTTGCACGTGTTTTGAACATGTAATTTAAAACTGCTTAGAGTACATTATAATATATAATAGTAGGAGAAATTGTACGAAAATAAATCCAATGGAGATGTATTTTCAAGCTGGAGTGAAAATTTGTAATTTAATTCTCAAAAAAACTATTGTTACTCTTGATTTAAGCTAGGATATAAATAAATATAGAAACAATTTGTGGCCAGCCCTGGTGTCCGAGTTTTTAAAGCGCCTACAAGCCTCTGACGGTTAAAACAAACGAAACCTACAATTTAACATGTCATCCGAGCCACTGTAGCGCTCAGTTGTAAATGCCACTTGCGTTCACACAGCCGAAGATTGACCGAAAAAAGCCACCTGAAAGTTACTGACATGACTAAATAATTGTTGTTAAAATAACCAGGGCCTGCAGACCTGCCATTTAATGTGTCATCAGAGTGTAGCGATACGTCGTAAATATCGTCCGATTGATCCAAAGATTGACCGTACTCATTAAGTACTTAACCACTTAATGTTGCTTCACTTTAATTTTTGAATTTATTTATTGTTATAAAATTCTGTAGTCACATTACGGGAATACCTGGGCCCCAAGATACGGGTGCTTTATTGTGTTATACCCAATTTGGAGAATAGTGTCTACATAACAATTGTTTGATTTTGTATCTTGAGATTATAAGTAATTATGATTTCTTTTGAATTATTGCTAGTAACTTAACCAGTAATGTCATCAACGCAACTGAAAGTTACTTACCATCTACTATTGTCGTACCATGTTTCAGGTATATCCTTAAGGATCAGGTTGCTGGGACGTGGGGCTGCATACCAATGGCGTATGTTTGTTGACCAGCGCTCCCTGACCACCTGACTGCAGCTACGGTATATGAATATAAATAGCCCGAGAGACTAAGTTACTACTTCGTTATAATACAATTCGTTTTCGCAAAAAATCGCAACACCTACTTCCACCGTGTACAGAATTCGGATAGTTTGCACGATTCGATGTGATGCATGAACATTATTGTTGATTTACAAAAAACAGCTCAGCCGATTTCGATAAAATTTAAATGGAACCACTTCGGGAGTATACTCTTTCGAACTAAAAAAGAATTGTTTGAATCGGTTCACAGTTGGCGAAAATATCGAAGAACATACACAAAAATATACATACAAACGAACATTATCTCCTCCTTTTTGGAAGTCGGTAAAAAGAAGTAAGTTCGTGTAGCCCTGATGTCATTTTTAGCCGCCTGAAGACTTTTGACATAGCTAAATGGCTAAAATAACCGGGACCCACAATTTAACGTGTCATCAGAGCCACGGAAGCGCTCAGTTCAAAATACCTCTAAGAAAACTGACCGTGGCGAACATTGCTTGACTGAACAACGCTACTGAAAGTTGTCCACCACTATTACTAAGTACATGCTATATTTCAGGTATATTCTCCTTGAGGATCAGGTTGCTGAGACGTGGGGCTGCATACCAATGACGTATGTTTGTTGACCAGCGCTCCCTGACCACCTGACTGCCGACTACGGCACTTGAATATAAACAGCCTGAGAGACAGGTACTGATACTAAGTTTATATATTATATACAGTGTTATCCAGAACTATCAATCAGATCATCATCAGAACTCGAGAAAAAAATCAGCTGTTTCATACATTTTGTCGATTCTGAGTTACAATTTAGTATGAAATTGCTGGTTATTTTCTTGAATGCCGGATTGGCCCCATAGTAAAAGTATGGTCTTTATCACACCCTTATGGCTTAGTACTGGGCAAGTAGACAACCCTGACTAACCCTGTATAGTAGGGCACCTAATATGTCATATTGATTTTCGATATTCAGAGCCTATTGCCAACCCGCCAGGCTATGTCGGTAACTTTGGTTCTTCTACGGATCTCATTTCTGATTCGAGTGTTTACATACAATGTGTGTATATTTTAGCTCAGCATTTAGATCCTAAGTAACCAAGCAGCCGTCTCTACCACGGCCGCGGCTTTGATCCACGTCCCGCGCACGCACAGCGCATACAAACGCTATCAATAATGGCGGCGTATAGGAATAGCTCAAATTATAATTATCTTAATAATATGCGCACGCAGCGAGCATACTGAGGTCACGACAGGGTACAATACAAGTACCTATAAAGTATCGATCACTCAATACTTGATACTCGATCGTGACAATCAAGTATCAAACTCAAAGTATCATAGTTTGATACTGGTACTAAATTCACGTTCTAGTAGGTATTGCATTTGAATCGAATAGACTGGTTCCTTGGATTTAATACTGGAGCTTATACAGGTTTATTTGCTTACCCTGTACTAAGCCAAAAGGGGCTAATTCAGACCATCTTTCTATTCAAATTCAAAATCTTTATTAGGACACAAAATATACATGCTATTGTATTGAATCCACCGGTTCCGAACTAGTTAAAAACTGTGTCTCGGAATCCGGTGGCTTCTCTCTATAGTTGCACTAGATTTAAATAATTATAAACAAGAAACTTGAATCAATATTAACAATAAGTTTTGAAATAATATTTAAAATGATAAAATTTAAACATTCATGCATAAGCTATTCAAACGTATTAAATTAAATATGTATTAATATTAATACATTATGAACAACATTTACTATGGGGCCGACTCAAAAAATTGCAACTCGGAATCGACAAAATGTATGAAACAACGGATTTTTTCGTCTCGAATTTTTGTTGGCCCCTTAGAATAGTTCATAATGATGGTCTAAATCACCCCCTTTCGGCTTGTACCCCTTTCATATACCCTTCTCAGGATAAGCAAATAACCTTGTATACTTGTACTAAATATTTACCACACATTGATATAAATGTAATCCAAATAACCATTTTTGTAATCTCAGACAGAATGATCTTCTTTAATATATTTTTCTTGTTAAAGGATAACGTAGTTTATAAACTATTACACTAATATACGAATTACTTAGGTACTTATTCATTAACAAATTACTCGATACTGTTTATTCGATACTCGTTTCCGAATTACAAGTATCGAGTATGCGATTATTTTTCCAACTCTACCGGCAGGCTTTAACAATGGCCGATCAGTGTTTAATATGCAAGCTCCAGCATAGAAAGAGGCTGCTTTACGCCGGCCTCAATCCGAATTAATATTATGCTAAACTTGAGCGAGTGCTGGCCAGGCTTTGTTTACGTTTGCCTGCCTATTTTGAAGGCTTCGCGCAATGCTTATCATTAGTATGTAGTGTATAGAGGTTCAGTTGCTAAGTTGGCAAGACAAAAGAATGGCGATTGAAAATGAAACTTTGTTATTTGATTTCGTGTGTATCTGAGTGCGATAATCTCGAACAAACTTAATCCTATAAGTTTGTTTGTGTGTAAAAGATAACTGTCTACTTTATATTTAAAAATACTTAGATACACTGGGATACGCAGACTCAATAAGGCAGTGTACTGGTGCTCTACAAGTGCAAAAGTATTCAAACCATTCTCCATCTTAATACTCCATCCGATACTACACTGTAAGCTAGAAAAATAAAGTCAAAAGTAACAATGGACTTATAGTTATAAAGAATGGACATCGGCATTTGGCATTTGGAAAGATGTTGGTCACAGCTTTGCTCGATTTTATAGAGTTTCTGTCTTACCAACCACCATTGTTGGACCAACCTGCTCGATATGTAGTGTGACGCTGATTAAATATAATAATCTACTCGTACTACGAAAATTTCCCAAAACTGTCCAACTGTCCAAAAAATATCTACTATCAATGGAGCTTACATAAAGTTACATGTTATAGGTCAATATAACATGTAACTTCATATTGCGCAACTTGTAGCTAACTTCACTTTCGCCAACTTGTGCGACGCGGCCTATACAGGCACAAAATATGGATACTCGAACAACCACAGCACACAGCAATCCAAAACTTAATGATGCGCAATCGCCAATTCAGTAAGTTCTAAATTAAAACCAGCTCCATAAATTACATCCGTATCCTAAACAGTTTGCGACAGAGAAAAATGGCCGCTCTCCAAGCTAATAACACTTTAAGTTAGTATTTTGAGCGCCCACGGGAAATCTCGCGATTTTGCTGGCTTACGGGATATCTCAACATTCTCTACAGCTCAAGTTTTTGGGAAATCTTACACGAAGCAACGTCGGAAATTCAATCTAAACCTTCGAGTAAAATCCTTTCTTCGTTAATACAAATAATTTCAATCCGAAAGTGTGTTTGTTGGTGTCTTGCTGTTTCACGCAGCAACGGAGAAACGGATTGACTGGATTGACTTGATTTTTGACATGGACAATAGTTTAAAAGACTGAAAGAGAAAAAACATTGAGATGGTAATGGGATAGCACAAAAATTAATAAATCACGCGGGCGAAGCCGTGGGCAAATTCGATTGGTAAATAAATTGGCCCATTGAACAGAAGTGCCTATAACTTATTTTCCGATAAACTTACACCCTGGTGGACCCCTCTTAGTCCCACCACGCCTAGGCATGACCATCTAGGCCGAGAAATGACAGTAGAAGATGCCAGAAGCGCTCCACCGTCGCGGGTGGTCAGGGACAGTGTTCTCCAGCGCCCAGTTTCAGCAAGGAGGGTATACTTGACTCTGATTCCTGACTTCACAACATCGGGAGGAAAATGGGCTCAGATTGATTGATTACTTAAGTAAGTTCGTATAGGCGGGGTGACTAGCCCTGGTGTCAGAGTTTTAAGCCGCCTGAAGGCCTCTAACATGGCTAAACGGGGACCTACAATTTAACGTATCATCCAAGCCACGATAGCACTCAGATGGTAGTGCCAGCCGCGGTCTGCCATCCGAAGGCTGACCGTACGGAACGTTGCTTAACTTTAGTGATCACTGACAATCACCCAGTCAATATAAGCTAAGTAGTAACTTAGGTAAGATTGATTGATATCCGTAGTTCACCTAAATGTGCTATTGGTCAGAATAAGTCCACTTAGTCCACCGAGGTAAATTTGTTTGGTGGACCACGGCAACCGAACCAAATTTTGTTATATGAATGTGATCCTAAGTAATTCGTAGTCGGGTGGCTAGCCCTGGTGTCAGAATTTTTAAGTATGATGCTGATTACGCCTTATGGTAAGCGATGATTGGTGGATTTATTGCATTAAAGGGTTAAAAACGGGTTTTACATCGGATATCCCGTGTGAGATTGGTCTTACCGACGACGCCCCGACGCTCGGACATGACAACTTTGTATTAAGGGAAACGAATAAAACCTTCATTGTATTTTGAAAAGAAAAGAATATAACCTTTTTTGTATTTCCAAAATGGATGCCGTATTTTTCCTAAGCCTTGTAGAGGTTGAGGGCTTTTTTCTTGGAAAAACTTCCGAGGGACCTTAAATAGAGATTTGTTTTCTGTTTGTTTATTTTTGCCCATTGTGGCGTATTTTTTTATATCGCGGCTATGTATTGTCATCAGAGTTTAGCTAAAGTGAGTTCTAAGCTAAGGGTGAACGCGCATCTGTCCACGCCGCGCCGCTGAGCAGAGCGCAGACTGCAGCTAGTCTGTGGAGACTTGACGGAAAAGTCAAACGCTGGCAGAATTTGACAGAAAATCGGATCGTGGGGCTCGGACAGGTGCAACGGGGCGAAACGCCGCAATACTCCAACAGTTGTTCTGGCGTTGCATAATACCTACATGATCTCATATACCTATAATTGATAACTAGGTACGAGTGCGGCTAAAAAGGTTGTCCAATGAAATTTTTATGTGTTTACAAATCTGTTATCAAGAACCTGGGGAGCGTTTTTTGAACTTCGCACGGCTTGGTCGTGTACGGAACTTGTATGGAGTACTCGCAACTTTCATAGACAACATAGAGATTATCCATACAATCTGTCAAAGTTGCGTATACATTCCTAGGCGTTCGAAGTTTAAAAAACGGTCCCTAGTAGCATCCCGGAAAACTCTATCATACAAATATTTTCCATGACCCATGTCTACAAAACATATATTAACGGTACAAGCACAACGTGACAAAACGGAGTTTATTCAACAAGTTCTGCCATTTAGCCATCAAAACAAGCAATAACCTTCGCCATCTATTTCTATCTGTCGTTTGTATGTTAAATAATGTGTTACAAGCTCTGGCGCCGGACCTATATCGGTGTCAAAATATGAGGGTCTTTTGTAATCTGCGCATGCTCTGTTACGTCAAAATTTAAAAATAGCATTGTACGTGAGTGACAATTTACTTATAAGTCGGTTTACGGACAATAATTTGACGTGGTAACGTCATAAGAAAACAACTGAAATAAACCGAACGATTAGACCGCTGCTCGTGCCTCTCTATCGCTAGTTCCGCGATCTCCTCCTGCCATCCTGCTTCCTCCTCCCGCGATCCTGTCAAGATAGTTGTATTGTGGAAAATAATAAATAAATAAATCTCGCATGCATCTCGGTTCAGGCGAAAATGACACTTTTTCGTGCGGGCAGCTGGCGTATTTCGATTTATAAGACGTTGCTACGACAAAAAGCCTGCAGTTTGGAGCGCTTCAGATATTATTTTATTTTGCGTATCATATCGTGAATTAATGTTCTAGCACTTACTCATAAAAAGGCAAAATATTTTTAAGCGTTTATTTTCTCAAGCTTGTCTCAACAGTTCACAGACTGCTTTACATTTTAAGTAGGTATATCACAGACACATAAAAATGAATCTTTTTGTATCGGGTAGTTTGTTTTTCATTATGTTATTACAATGTACTAAAACCACCAAAGAAATTACATATTCATTCGATCTAACATGTTTAAACGTAGAACAGCTACCTACTTATAGAAAACTCATAGCTTTCTACCTACCTACATTAATTTTAATGACGAATCTTAACTGCACCAAAACATACCTAGCTCGTTTTATGAGTCTTTTAATTTATTTCTGACCGTTAATGTCGCTTCTATATTATTTATCTCTGTGTATTAATTGATTTCTTGTGTTTAGACGTGCACGGCGCCATATTTATTATCTTTCATAGAAAGTAGAAAACAAATAGTGAATAAAACATGTTTTGTCGCCGTTATGGTAATATTTGTTCGTTTAAAAGCACAAAATAAACAAAAATACAGAATATTTATCTTTTGTGTGCGTTCAGGAATTAATAGGTTGTATAATATTTTATCAAGATACGTAGGACCTAAGTATGAAGTATTTCTTTCTTTTATTTTGGTAGAGGTATTATTTTTGACTGACGAAACGTAGGAGGTACTCAATTCGACGCGTATATATTTTTTTATGTAAAGGTTATACCTTTAACCACGCATAACTTTTTACGTAATGGTCCAATTTAGATATTTTTTTAAGAAGAGTATGCTTTGAAATTGGTCCCATTTGAATGTTATAGAAAACGACTGAGCCATTTTCGATAAATCAACAATAATGTGAAAAATGTTACATTGATCCGTGCGAAATATTCGCGAATTCTACTACAATTATAAATGAATTACTATTATAATTCACTTGTAACTTAAATATGTTCATTACATTATCATGTAGGTGCATTATTACAAATACAATTATATTATGTTAGAAAAGATAATAAGATAAAAATTCATTTTCCGTATTTCTTTTTGGAATTCGAACATTTTCGCCCAATCTATCGGCGCACTTAGACGGCGACGGGCGTTCGATGCTAATCCTGCCGGCTCCGATATAATTCCGGCTCGATAATTCCGCTTCCGGCTAATTTCCGCGTAAACAGAGCCATTCGCGTAATCGCCGCGGAGCGGACGTAGCTCACCTCTCCCCTGTCTGGCTCGGTTAGTGATGACAGTATGAGCTTCTCATGTGAAATCTACAATCGTGCATAACTATCAAAATTTCGTCTGCCTCTATCAGCCTTTACATTAGTCCATTGCTGAACTAAGTCAACTTACCCCTAAAAACTATTGGATCATATTACTATCGATGTTTTTTTGAACGTAAGTACGTTACGCCGAGACCTTTTTTTTCTTCCCAGGGAAAATCCTTTACGGATACCACCCCACCTCGGGGTGGCAGGGTGGTTATGTGGGGATCTCACCTTAAGCGATGTTTATACTAGGGGTTTCCCTTCTCTGTGCATCTTAGTAGAAACGCTTGCACACACTTCCGCGACCAGTGTTACGTCGAGACCTACTATAAATCATAATAATTTATGTCGCGATAGACTTTGAATAAGTACATAAATTCCCCAAAAAAACTAACCATTTTCAAAGGCGAAAACGACCGAACAGTAGTTCCTTTTCTTGCCACGGCGGAGCGCGGCAGCGCTTGCGTCGCAGGTGTGCGCGCGCTGGTCGGTGCCATTGGCGAGCTCAATTGGCTGGAGAATTTAAAAACGAAACCCTACATTTAATATTCACCTTTACTGATGACTGACTGACTGACTGATACTGATGACTAACACAATTGGTGACAGTGAACACAACTTAATTTCTTACGGTAGGTACCGTCATTCTTAGATATATGTAAAAGATAGGATAATTATTTACCCAGAAATCGATGAATTGTGAAATAAAAATTTGTAAATCGTCAAATTATTTTCAGAATCGATATTAACAAATTCGTGTGCATTTGGAAGTATGTAGGTTAAATATTTGACTCATCATGATGGTTTGATAGTTGATTTACTGATCTCCTCCTGTATTGCACACAAATAGCGCGCTGAAATTATACAAATTACTGCATAGAATTTTACGAGACGCTTTCATATGGGAAATCCGAATTATTCCGGATAATATACGAATTCCCGCGGGTTTATGAAGCCGTTCCGTTTCCGGAAAAATTGTTATTGCTCCGGACAATTTGAATGGGCGGGTGCCGGATCCGACATTCATTTGGCTAAGCATTTGGCAGCGGGACAGCAAAACAATACGATTATTGGATTGTATGCAGCATTACATGAATCACAAGTGTGATAAATGAGAAAATGCTATTCATATGCTGATATGATAATAATTATGATGCAATCATTTTTCTTTTTTACTTGTTAATTCCATCCATCCATCCATCCATCAGCCAAAAGACGTCCACTGCTGGACATAGGCCTCCCCTATGGATCTCCAATAAGACCGGTTGATAGCGGCTTGCATCCAGCGCGATCCTGCGGCCTTAATGAGGTCATCTGTCCACCTTGTGGGTGGACGTCCTACGCTGTTAATTAAGCGATGTCTAATATGTACTATAATGTATTTTTTTAATCATCCACTGCAGGATGTAGGCCTATCCACGATGGATGATTGGGCCATATCCACCAAGCTGGCCCAGTGCGAGTTGGTGGATTCAAATACGCCGAAATTTGCAGGTTTCCTCACGATGTTTCCCTTCAGCGATAAGTCAGTGATGTGAAAATCCGTACATAAATTCCAAAGAACTCATTGGTACGGGACCGGGATTTGAAACCACGACCTAACGATTGTAGGACGGGTAGTACTACCACTAGACCACCACGGCGATGTAACTTGCGAGAGGTTTAAATATTTAATAGTTGTGTTTTTTTGATGTTTACGTATTTTTGTATCAGTAGGCATTAGTAGAACCACCAAGTAGAACTAGAAAGCCTAAAATCAGAATAGAAAAGTTGGTCCCTTGTGCTTTGTCAGAATTTGGAGCTAGCAGGAATTGAAATTAAGGATCCAAATACTAACTTGCTTCCCCACTGCTGATTCTATCCCTCAATCTTCTCACAAAAATGTATCACCCCTAAGAAGTACATCAGAAACTACTAAAATCTGAAACTCTAGATATCTGTTTGAAATATTTTCACTTTTAGTTCTATAATTTCAGATAGTTACAGGGTTCTGAGAAAGAGAAATTTCTAGATTTCCGCTCCATTAACTAAACTAATATCATCTGTCTAAACATTATTTGTCATGACTCTATCGTCCTAAACGACGTAGTTTGCTTTCTTAAACACTATCAATTCAGTACAAATGTCCTTAATTAATTTTCTTTCATTTAATTTCATCAGTATTTCCAACGATGAGTCAGTGTGGAGTCACCGCATATCTCCCACAATGGAAACACTTGTGCGGACACTTGTGCAAAACATTTGGCGGAAAAACTGGCATTTTGGCAAACACTGGCAACAATGCACCGCAAGGCCGCGGGGATATGGGTCGCTATGTGGAGACAGGTGCCACAGACTATACAAACCTACAGTAAACTAACTAAGCTGAAGAAACCCGGGGCAAAGAAGATGTATAATAATATTACGTAGGGATCCCCACGTCGTTCGCTGAGCCCGCCGCCGCCGAGCGATAACAACGATGCAGTCTCTGGTACAATAGGCTCTTGTTAACGTATGGGCGCCTGGTACTTGCTGAGGTATGACGTTCCTTAAGGCCAAGTGGCTAGTCCTGCCGGGCTAGTATGCGCGCCACGAATTATTTCGTTCGTAGTGTCAGAAAGAGACAGCGTTAGTGCAAAGTATATAACTGTTACTTTTTCACACGTCGAAATAAGTTCTTTTCGTGGCTATTCGTGGTCGCATGCTTGACTAGCTGGTGTCAGTTTTGAAGCCGCCTCAAGGTCTTTGATACGGTTTAACAGCTGGGTATAGATAAAAAAAATGTAATTTTGGCAAACACTGGCAAAAGTGCACCGCAAGGCCGCAAGGATATGGGTCGCTATATGGAGACAGGTGCCACATAGTATCATTTTAATCTAACAGTAAACCAACTAAAAAAAGTAACCCTCACTCTCCAGAGTCCTCATTTCGTTTGCTGCGACGCCGTACGATAGCGAAGATGAGGTATCTGCAACAATAGACATCTCTTGTAAGCGTATGGGCGCCTAGTACTTGCTGAGGTATGAAGTTTCTTAAGGCCGAATGGCTATTATAGTCCTGGCGTCAGTTTTGAAGTCGCCTGAAGGCATTTAATACGGCCACCAACAAAACCCCAGAGCCTGGTGAGCATACATCGTCCTTCATCATCACGCCATCGTGCGTCGTTCAATAATGAGTAGGGATTATGAAAGACTCTTGTTCGCGTATGGGCGCCTGGTACTTGAGTCATGAAGTTCGCTTATGTCGGGATCCTAGCCTTAATTTTTGCTGTCCGAAAGGCAATTAACCCAGCTGGGTATAGATAAAAATGAACTGACATTTTGGCAAACACTGAACACAATGCACCTGCATCGTAAAGTCGCGGGGATGTGGGTTGCTATTTAGAGACAGCAGGTACAAATTTATAAATTCATACAGTAGACCAACTTTTTGATCTATGGATACGAAAAAGTAAAGAGCCTGGAGACTAAAATCGTTTGCCCCACCGCCACGCCGTACGAGCGAGGATGATGGATGGAAGTCTTATCAAGAATAGACAACTATAAAGAGAAGTTTAGTTTTTTCAAGAGATTAGATTTCTATTTTTTTCTCAGGAGCACAGGGGGTTATATATTTGCGTATAAGGTTTTAATTTCAGCTCAATATATCTGCATGATCCCGAGATATATTCATTTATTTATATGAAATTTTGAGGGACGAATAGACAACACAAAAGGGTTCGTTCCTTTTATATATATATTTTTTTATTTAGTTGATTTTAAAATCTCGTAACCGAACGCAAGGTAGGATTAGGTAGTGTAGGTACCTACACTAACTACCCCTACCTAAAATTTCAACGTTAGGTAAGTACATACGTACATTAGGTAACGTTGAAATCAGGAAACGTCGACTTTAACTCACTGTATTGCTTTTACACTATGTAGATGTATATTGTGTGTACAGTTTACATCATATTTAATTTATAACCAAATGTGTACCAATAGTCACACGGACATTACATTTATTCTATTGTGTTTGCCTAGCGAGCAAACTGCGCATTTAAGAAATTACTTACATTTGTGTCAAGTTATTGTACATACCTACTTGATGTAGGGCTCACATATACATTTTATTTTCACGTGATATGTTATACTTATTATATTATGTGACTGTGAAACAGTATCATACGAAATTGACTCGGCTAATACATGATAGAGTTATATTTTTTATGACAGTTAAAATTATCATAGTTGAATTAATCTAGATATTCTAGAGAAAACAGGAACATTCTAGGTAAGCCTGCTCTATCCTATAATCTAGGATACAGCATACCTATATTCATATATTTTCTTGAAATTGACATGTAAACTTATAGTGAGAAATAAATACCAAGGTATATTAGACGTATGGCAGAGGCCTTCAGGCGGCCTGAAAACCCTGACACCAGGGCTAGCTGCCCGGCTGATACGAACTTACTTACTTAATATCTATATTCAAACGTGAATTTTGTATTATTTTTTACATAGAGTTAGCAGAAACAACTTTCATACCAGATAACAGTCATTTCTACATTTCTTACCATTTTGAAGATCCATCGTCAAAACTCGATACGATATCGAATAAAATCACTTGAAAATGACTTATATTCAGCTCGATCCAGTTTACGTGACATTTCTTAAGAATCAATTGCCCAAAGCCTCGAAACCCAATATGATCGTTTGGATGCTGTTTTTGACCGACGAACCACCGGAGGAGGTATACAATTCGACGCGTATATATTTTTTTTATGTATAACCCACGCATAACTTCTTTCATAGTAGTCCGATTTCAATAATTCTTTTTTTTATTGGAAAGAGTATACTTCGAAATTGGTACCATTTATATTTTATCGGAATCGGCTGAGCCATTTTTGATAAATCAACAATAATGTGAAAAATTCTACATCGATCCGTGCGAAATATTCGCGAATTCTGAGCACGGGTGAATTCGGTCATGCTAATTTTTGCAAAAATAATCTTGTCAACTCGAAGCTACTAATACCACTGACTTGGTATTTTTTTTACTGCAAATATTAACTGGGTGTAGCCTTATCATGTCGTGACTTTGGATTTCATTGACTTTGACAGTTTAAAAAACAAGTATACAATGCACAATTCGTTTCTGGTTACACGAACTTAATGCAATTGATTCTCTGTTCGCTCTCCTCACGTGAATCGGAAATGTCATTCTATCTCAGTGCTCGGGTTACTTGCACGTGTCACTTGTGGCCACTATGCCATATTCTGGACCGCTGCATACGTACCCGCGTAGGTATGTACTGTCAGATATACCAACTTATCTGCGAAACTGATCGAGGGAGCTATAAAAGATTTTTCTTAACGGTAGAGGGTAGAGCATGTTTAGTTCCATAATAATAGCAGATACTGTTTATAAATTGGTCGTTTAAGATCGTTCAAGCATGTTTATTGAATAATTATTGTAATAAACCGACTGAGATGTCCAAAAACTAGTTCTGAGGTAGTAAAAATCGTGTCAAACTGTCGTAGCACCCACCAATTTTATATTTTTGGCGCCTACAATAAACAGGTTGCTGTAGTTATTTTTCTTTTACCGTTTTTACATAACAACCAGTTTTTGAGGTTTGGTAGTTATCATTATCAATTCAATTTAATATAGTAGGTAATATAGTAAAATCTTTATCAAAGTAAAAAAAATCGAAATCATTATATCCATTAGAAAGCTACGGATGTAAGTTCGTGTAGGCCGTGTGTGTCAAAGTGCTTAAGCCGCCAGAAGCCCTCTGACATGGTTAAATGGTTAAAAGACCGGGCCCCATGATACAGATACATATACAGATCTACAGTCAGTTTGACAGGAGTAATAATAATTCCATAGTTAATAAATTAATATGAAAATATATCTTTTTGACCGACGAACCACCGGAGGAGATATACAATTCAACGCGTATATATATATTTTTTATGTATAACCACGCATAACTTTTTTATGTAATAATAATTCCATAGTTAATAAATTAATATGAAAATATATCTTTTTGACCGACGAACCACCGGAGGAGATATACAATTCAACGCGTATATATGTATATATTTTTTATGTATAACCACACATAACTTTTTCTGATTTTAATAATTCTTTTTTTATTGCAAAGAGTAAGTATGCTTCGAAATTGGTCCCATTAAAATTTTATTGAAATCGGCTGAGCCATTTTTGATAAATCAACAATAATGTGAAAAATGCTACATCGATCCGTGTGTTTGCGTTCTAGCGATGCGCCCCGGCTTCGCACAGATGTATTATACATATAAACATTTCTCTTAAATTACTCTATCTATTAAAACAAACTGCATCAAAATCCGTTGCGTATTTTTAAAGATATAAGCATACATGGGGACAGACAGCGGAAAGAGACTTTGTTTTATACTATGTAATGATTCTGTACACGGGTGAAGACGGTCATGCCATTTTTTGCAAAAAATAATTATTAAATACAAGCTTTCGACATCCTGGAAATCATGTAGCAGCAGCTAGCCAAGACAAGAAAAACGAGCTTAAACACGACGGGTATATCAAGACAAATTAGTTTAGTATAAGAGCTCCTATGGCCACCTTCCGGCTCCATCATCGGATCAGCTCCATGGTACCATATTACTCCATTGTCACGCGATATACATATTATGCGTGCAAAATTTCAGCTCAATCGGAAACCGGAAATTTCGTCAAAGGTGATGTCCACAAGTGGTATATTATTCAGAGAAAAATCGAACCAAGATGATATATACATCATTTGAAAGCTTGTTATATGGGCTTTCTAAAAATATTTAATCTAGATTTTTTCACTCCTCCGATTTTTTTTAAATGCGAAAAATAATTTGTATGAAAAATATCAATGCAGCTTATAATATTTTTTTTTCTAGTTTAGCAGTAATAAAGTGCTTCTATAGTTATTTTACTTGCATTCGTAACTGATTCTTCCACATTCATCTTTTAATTTGCCAAAATGATTACCTACCAGTGTGACCAGTTAGTAGGTACAATGTGACAAAATATCACTTAAAAAGTGTGTCTAATTGGTAAAAATGCTTTTATATAATAATTTAGAGGTTACTTAATCAGGGCTGCTAGAGATAAACTACCTAATAAGCCAAATATATTTATTTTTTCTAATAAATTCAAAATTAATTTTAAAGGAATCGGAGGGCTCTTGTTTGTTTTTTTAACTGTTGTAATAGACTCAGATGAAATCAAATATGAACTTTATCGAAATGTAACGAGTGTTGTGGTTAGAATTTTTGATTATTCCAGCCTCCATACATTTTGTGGACATGTCCTTTAACTTGCAAGATTCCACCCAAACTTACATAGGTACACCCATTGCAAGTTAAATAAAAGTTTGTAAAAAGCCCTCAAATTCTCATTTCAGTGTCGTATTTCTAAAAATAAGGCCATAAAGCGAACACTCGACAGAGCATGTTTATAGGCTCGCCACAGCTATTGTTTACCACAAAGCACTTAATTTTAACGAGCGTTTAACTGCTAAAGCTGTTGATTCCAAGATAAACCACGCGTTATGTTAACACGTTAAGTAATCGGTTAAATGGCTTTTTGTTAAAAACGTCGTAAACCGGACTCTGAGGTACGGAAAATATATATCCACTTACACCTTGTACTTACAAGTGGGTTGGATTTTTTCTTTGAAGTTTTGTTACAAACTTAAAACATCTATTAGTACTAAAAAGTTTAAATTTATCCAAGCACAATATCACGGTTAATCGGATGATTATTTTACCTGATGTTTAGCAGATATGCTGTCTAGGGTGTAACACGCTTACCTAGAAGATACCTATTTACTCGGGATTTAAAGACACCCACCTGGTACTTTAGCGGGAAGACAGACTCAGACAAAGCATATGGTTTTGAAACGCAGACTGTAAAACTGTGTAAGACAAGGAATATGCAGGCCAATCGCGTTAATTTTAAACAGCTGCGTTCCATCTGTAATTCAGTTAAAGTTCGGTTGCAATTGTAGTTAAATTTCGATTCAGCTTCAAGGAATTAGGTATTGCGCTAAACATCATACACCAACCGTTCATTTGACACCGGGTACGTACCAACTCTGATCGAGACGCGTTTCAACTTTAGTCAGAATCATTAGTGCGATACGAAAATAGACAAAAAGTCGAAGTTTAGTAAAGTTCAATTGTAGTTAGGCTGTAATTTTTTTGTGCGATTGGCCTGTCGGTTTGAAACGCAGACTGTAAAAAGTAGTATGTAAATTGATCAACCATACTTATTTTTTGCAAAAAATGATATGACCGTGTTCAACCGTATACAGAATTCGCGAATATTTCGCACGGATCGATGTAGCATTTTTAATATTATTGATTTATCAAAAATGGATTAGCCGATTTCGATAAAATTTAAATGAAACCAATTTCGAAGTATTCTCTTTCCAATAAAAAAAGAGTTATCGAAATCGGACGACTATGTAAAAATTTAGGCATGGTTATACCTACATAAAAAATATATACGCGTCGAATTGAAGAAAAAAGAACAACAAAAAACAAAGGGCCTCCTCAAAAAGACAAAAGTTCCTCTTTATTTCTTAAATTCGTTTAAAAATTATCTTTACATCTTTGAGTGTTTGCAATTTCAAGATTTCAGATGAAAATTATTTATTCTTAACGTGTACATTAGCATCGTTTTTGCTCAACATCCGTCCTAATTCGCTGAGCAATTAAATAATTAGCTGACTTAGAAGTAAACTGTTCACGTATTTGCATGAAATGGCGCTAAAACTGCTGAATGTTGTTTGTCCAACGAAAACAACACGTGATTCGAATTGTAAGTCGAAACAGCAAATACATTGTCTTAGGTAAGTTAAATAGGTATATTATGTATTGAAAGTTAAAGTCAAATCATTTATTGCAACTTATGAAATTTACATGCGGTTCTTAGTTAACATGTTTTGTATAGAGATACATATGACCCTATAAGGGTATGGCAATTTTATTATTTGTATTGGAACGATTTATTATTATGTTCTCTGGATTATCGTTAAAAAAATCGTCTAATAAGTAATAGCATTTCGATAAAAGGATTATTTTTAGTTGTTTTATGAAACAGTTTTCTCTTTCGATATATTTTAGATTATTTGGCAATTTATTGAATATTTTTATCACCATAGAATTTGGTCTAGAACTGTGCATTGCAAAGTTAGACTTTGGTTCTACGAGTTTATGTCTATATTGAGATCTAATGTTGTGCGATTTATCAGACGGTTAAAATATTCAGGGTGTTTTTTGACAAATTTGCATATTTCAAATATATAAATAGATACCAAGGACATAATTTCGAGTTTATTAACCTTATTAGTGTATTACCTTATACCTACTAGTAGTTTTGCGAACGAAAGACCTGATCACAAAATTTTGTTGCATCAATTGTGTAAATCAAATACCTATCCGCTCACACAGTGTTGCTAGATTTGAAACAATAGATTCGAATATGAGCTATATAATACTGGCATCGATAACTATTATGTATTTTCAAACGACTTCCAAAAAGTAGGAATCTCTTGATTTGCTTGTGTATATTTTTAGGGTTCCGCACCTCAAAAGGAAAAAACGGAACCCTTATAGTCTGTCCGTCTGTCCGTCTGTCCGTCTGTGTGTATGTCAAGACTCTTTATCTCGGGAACGCGTAAAGATATCGAGTTGAAATTTAAACTATATACGTAAACCTATGAATTCTTGCAGTTGTGTAAAAGAAAAGCTTCTCAATTACCGTATAAAAAAGTTAGAGCCGTTTATGTCGTAAAAAATGCATATTTTAACGCCCACAAAAATCAAAACCTACAGGGTACTTCCCGTTGACATAGAACTATGAAATTTGGCGAAAAGCATTGTCTCAGTGTACACACATAGGAATAAATCTGAAAACTGTACATTTTTATTTAAATCACATATAAATAGGGCCTCAAAATTCACAAAATATGGGTTAAAAATTCACAGTGAGTAAATCGTATCATGTAAGGTATCATATAAAAGAACTTCATTAGCACATGCTAAAACAGGTTTTTATTTATTTTAACAATGTGTTTGTACGGAACCCTCGATGTGCGAGCCTGACTCGCATTTGTCCGGTTTTTTGTTCCAAAGTTACTTCATATTATCTGCGTTATTTGTGGACCAAAGCGCTAGTTTCTTTTTACAACCTTAGGTAGAAGAACATCGCAAGAGGGTCTCATGAAAATTGAATTCACTTTGAGTCAGCTTTGAAGCAATTTTAAAAGATTTATCAATATTATAGCGCCTTCACAAATCTAATAGCAAAATTTCTTTGCTCACTGTTTTCAATTTTAGTCAATAATAATTTTTTCGTCAAACATAGCGTAACTGACTTCAGCCGTGTTCAGAATTGGAATAGTACAGTTCGCATGGATCAATGTATCATGGACGTAGTAAGTTTCACACTATTGATGATTTTTCAAAAAACGGCTCAGCCGATTTCGATAAAATGTATACGAGGCTACTTCTGAAGTATGATCTACTAAACAAAAAACCGGACAAGTGCGAGTCGGGCTTGCACACCGAGGGTTCCGTACAAATCCAGAAAATTTCACAAAATTGGGAAAAAAGTTGTTAAAATCTCTATACTATATTATCATCGAAAAAAAATTTTTTTTTTTCACTTTTCGCATCATACATTAAAAATTACACATTGTTAAAATAATTAAAAATCTGTTTTAGCATATACTACTCAAGCTCTTATTATTTTACTCACTTTGAATTTTCTACCCATATTTAGTGAACCTAGGCCCTATTTTTTTTGTGATTTAAACAAAAATAATCAAAATCGGACAGACGGACAACAAAGTGATCCTATAAGAGTTCCGTTTGTTCCGTTTGAGGTACGGAACCCTAAAAACGTTTCTATAGACGAATTTAAAACCTCATTTTTGAATTCGATTAAAAAGTAATATAGTTTGAAATTAAATTGAAACTACAGTTGTTTCCGTATGGCTCATACATTTTTGTTCCCCTGGCGGAAACGAGGAAGAACTAACCAAAATGTATGGAGCCACACGCAAACGCAAAAGTTTAAGTAAACTACGCAAAACCTGGGCTAAGGGCTCTGGTAATATGGATATGATATTGCTTCACAAGTAAAATAATACCTCACGACGGAAGCCGCGGCGTCGTCGTTTCGTCGACCGCGGCTTCCTCTCCCACAAGGAGGTCTCACTTGTGCAATCTTTCCGGCGAGTATGGCTTTTGCTTCTACGAAAAGATCACCGGGGTCGCCCTCTCTTTTTAACCGACTTCAAAAAAGGGGGTTTTCAATTCGATTGTACGTATGTTACGAGATTACTCCGCCAATTACGAACCGATTTTGATAATTCTTTATTTGTTTGGTTTATCCATAGAATAAGAACTAAAGTAATAGAAACCGTATTAAAACAGCAAGATATACATCACGTTGTCCCATTTTAAATATGAAATTTAATAGGTGTTAGAAAAAGATGCACATATAAACTCGAACTTACGTAATTTCGAAGGGTTTCATAAACTAGCATTGAGCTATCTCGGGTCACCAAATTCAAAAAGGTAAAAAGTGGGAAGGTAAAGTGAATAGACATTTGAACCTTCTCCTAAAACCAGAGGGTTCAAATTTCCGATCATAAAAAAGACAAAGTGGAACCAAATTTTTAACCATTTTGACATTCCAACTTGTGATTTTGACGTATGCCGACAGACATTGCGTTTTTTTTTGTTCCCCTCACTCTCGCGTGTGCTGTATAACCAGGTGGGTGATTCTGTATGAAAACAAGCACGTAACGCGCTCTAACGTGCTCTTTGTTTTTAAGAAATTAGTATGAAAACTACTTATTTTTCAAATAGCATAACTTAAATTCGGTTTATAATTTATTTTAACGTAATTTTACATTTATCAAACAGTTCTCCAAACGAAATTCAAGGAATTAAAAAAAATACTTACCACGTTACGTTACGTTTTGTCGATAGAGAATCAGACCCCAGATAAGAATAATACAGCTGTAACGTAGTTTTTATTTGAGTAAAATTTAGCAATACTTTATTACTTGCCAATTGTCATTCTTCTGAGGGTTTATCATACCTACTTCAGAAATGGTCACATTATAATGGAATTTTTGTTTGGAGTGATAAAAATATGATACATTTTATTGAAAGCGGTAGAGTTGGTTTTGTAAATGCAACAATAATGTGAAAATTACTATTTCGATTCGTGCGGTGCGGTCGAAATCTGTTGTGCCATTTTTAACAAAAAAAATAATGATTTCAATGTAAATGATATAGTTAGGTTTCTTGCGTTATCGCGAGTAAGGGAACTTTCAAAAAATTACAGTACTTAGCATATTTTATAGATCATCATGTTTTGCCATATCATTGTTGATAGGTACTTGTGTAGAATACGTTTGTGTTTTTTTTTATTGTTGCTAACAACCCAAATTACCAAACTTTTGTAGGGTCACTTTGCGAAGGTTGCTCTATCTCATTCCATCATGTAATGTTTGCGAGTATTTCTCTTTCCTTCACGTTGTTTACATTATGGTAAAATACCTCTTTGTTCTATAGCTTAATCGCAGGGCTTAGATAATTTAGGCAGCATAGCATTAGGACTACTAAGACGTAGTAGACGGCGCTCGTGCCTGTTCTACAAAAGGCATATAATATTTTAAGTAATTACACAACGGTTTAAATGGTAGAGATATGTAACTCATAATTTTAATAATCATAAAAATCAAATCATTCAAAATGGAAAATGTACTTAACTCATTGACTCATGTACTAAAAAATGGAAAATATACATCATGTATGGAAAATACTGGACGTCGTTTGATTACCCTGACCTTAGGATAAAACATTGTTAACGACAAAGAATATCAAAAAACTGTTCAAGTTTAAGAAACACGTCTTGCCAGATGTTTTTCAAGCTTTTTCGTTTTACATTGGTTATATTATATCATGTCCGTACCATTGTCTTATATAGCCGTGGGGTCTAGTGGTCGTGACACCGCCGTTCAATTTTAAAATGGTTGGTTCAAATCACGGTACCGTACCAATTAAGTTCTTATGTACGAATTTTCACCACTTTACCACTCTTTCACGGCTTTTCTGTGAAGAAAAACATCGTGAGGAAACCAGTTTAATTATGTCCGTAGAAGAAATTCGATGGATTTATCTGAATCCACCAACCAGCACAGGGCCAGAGTGGTGGATATGACCCGATCACCCTTCGAGGGTAGGCCTACGTAAAAAGGCTGGTAGTATATTATCTCATCTCACTGGCTTACAGTCCTAATTATGTAAGTTTATACCTACTATTACCTACTTACTTACCCGGCCGTGCGCCGCCATATTGACAGCGTACCAAAACTTGCCACTTCCCCGGTTATCGGGTAAATTAATTAACATCTTTAGGGAGTTCCGCGGCCGAGGATGCTCCCACTTTGCTCCACTTTGCACTGAGCCTCTGCCAATATTATGGTTTGCATTTTAAATGAGGTTATTAAAAACTGGAGACGCAGAAGTTTGGATAAGTGCGGAATAACTTCATAAATCTAGTTAGGTATGTTGCTTATATAGAAGTTAGTAAATTAAGTACATAAACATTCATCATTATTAAAATTAATTAAAACTCTCTTAAATCCTCTCTTGGTATACCTTTTTTGGTTGCCTGGAAGAGATCGCTTTTAAGCAATAAGGCTAAAACGAGTGCCACTTGTCACACTAGTTTTAATCCACTGTATAAATGCTTTACTGTTGTATTTTATCTATCATTTTACTGGAATTATTTCTACGCTTAAAAATTACAGTCTCCCCATTCATCCAATAAATAAGTCAGCAGTTGTCAGGGGATTGAATCCAGCGGTACTACAGTCCGCCTGTTTTAATATAGGTGGACGTCCCTCGCTGGCCTCGCTGCACTTGCCAGTAATACGCGATTTCCGATTGATGACTTTGCGTGCTCAGTGAGTTAATTATTATGTGCGCTTTGTTAAAATATACCATTTTTATAGGGTTCCGTACCTCAAACGGAAAAAATGGAACCCTTATAGGATCACCTTGTTGTCCGTCTGTCCGTCTGTGTGTATGTCAAGACTCTTTATCTCGGGAACGCGTAAAGATATCGAGTTGAAATTTAATTTATATAAGTGTATCGACTATGGTATCTTGCAGTTGTGTAAAAGAAAAACTTCTCAGTTATCGTATAAAAAGTTAGAGCCGTTTATGTCGTAAAAAACCACATATTTCGAACTCACAAAAATCAAAACCTACAGGGTACTTCCCGTTGACATAGAACTATGAAATTTGGCGAGAAGCATTGTCTCAGAGTACACATATAGGAATAAATCTGGAAACTATACATTTTTATTTAAATCACAAAAAATAGGCCCTCAAAATTCACAAAATATGGGTTCAAAATTCAAAGTGAGTAAATCGTATCATGTAAGGTATAGAGATTTACTTCCCAATATTGTGAAATTTTCTGGGTTTGTACGGAACCCTCGACGTGCGAGCCTGACTTGCACTTGCCTGGTTTTACGGCAAGTCAGGCTGCGGCCTTTTTACGGCGCGATCCTCTCCCATTATTTCCGTGTGGCCGAGCCAGGGGAGCCTATGGGATTTTATCTCACCAATAATATTGGGCTCCGCCACCAGCTATTCTATTTCTTGGTTTTTGCGAATCCTCAGACTGCCATCTTCGCGCCGTCACCTATACCTACATAAAAGTTACATAATTATTATTTATACATCTTCGAACCGTAAACCTGTGTAATAGGGCCTATTCTGTGCCGTAAACATAGCTCAAATAATATCATGAAAAAAACCGGATGGCATTGCATACCCATATTAACACATATTTGGCGACATTTAAAACAGTTACACTGGTGACATTTCAAAAGTTTTTTCAACACAATATAATTGTTTGTGATAAATTGTAAGCCGTCGAATGCGAAAACTACGCATTTATCATGAACAGAGGTGTAATTACGATCATAAATAGTAATATGGAAATGAGACACGTTGTTCTAGAGCCCGTCGTTGCATCAGCCTGGGTAAGTTATTCAGAAATCGGTCGGATTTTAATGGTCAGCAAAGTGATATAATATCAAAGCGTAGGCACTCGGTTAGCAAGCTAAATTCAAAAGGTGACGTCCACAAGTGGTATGTTATTCAGAGAAAAATCGAACCAAGATGATATATACATCATGTGAAACCTTGTTTTATGGGCTTTTCAAATTTTTTTTTTGTGTGTGAAAAATAAATTGTATGAAAAATAATAATACAACAATGTAATTTTTCTAGTTTAGCAATAACGAAGTGCTTCTATCGTTATTTTACTGGCATTCGTAGCTGATTCTTCCACATTCATCTCTTAATTTGCTCAAATTAATAATGATAACCTACCCGTGTGACCAGTTAGTAAGTACAATGTGACAAAAAAACACTTAAAAACTGTGTTTTATTGGTAAAAATGCTTCTATTTAACCATTTGAAGAATACTTAATCAGGGTTACTAGAGATAAACTACCTATTGAGCCAAATATATAAAAAACGGAGGGCTCTTTTTTTTGGTTTTAACTGATGTAATAGACTCAGAAAAATATGAACTTTCTCGAAATGTTACGAGTGTTGTGGTTAGAATTTTTGATTATTATTATACCAGCCTCCATACATTCTGTGGACATGTCCTTTCTTACAGCAGTGGTGGTCTAGTGGTATTGACACTCGCCTTACAATCTTGAGAACGTTAGTTTAAATCCCGGTCCCGTACCACCACGTACGTTTTACACCATTGTTACACACAGCTCCATCACTGAACATATTTAAGGATCAGGTTAAAAACCATTATCTACAAAAACCGTCGCTTTATTAAATTTGAAACTGTTGTTGTTGTTTTTATGCATAAATAATCTGTGTAAATTATAAATTATATGTAATAGTTTATTATTTAGTTATAGGTATATGACGTATAATTAAATTTATATGTAAATATATATGTTTTTTATTTAATGCGCACCTCTTCCATTATTTATACGCTATCTATCCTCTCGATCCAAAGGTTGCCTGGCAGAGATCGGTATTAGCGATAAGGCCGCCCTTTGTTTCACTGTTTTTGTATCTTTATTTTTTCTTATTATGGTTATTTCTTGGTGTGCAATAGCAACACAGCGTTTATCTATCTATCATTGTCTTTTCGGTGAAGGAAAACATCGTGAGGAATCCTGCATATGTCCATAGAAGAAATTCTATGGCGTATGTTAATCCACCAACCTGCACTGGGCCAGCGTGGTGGATATGGTCCAATCACTCTTTCTGGCAGGAGGTAGCAGGGGAAGTCCTACGTCCTGCAGTTGGCTATAAAAAGGCTGGTATAATGGCAGCACAGCACAGATTGATGACACATTGTAAGTTTACGATAACAATTTAACGATAACTTGCTTTTGAGCTGACCGAGAGCAAACTTCTCAAAGTATTCGATAGTGGTTATCAATAATGTCAAAAACTTGGGTGACAGTAGAGAAATAATACATCAGGCAGTGTGTAGTCAAACTCAAACCTATTTGAAATAAAGTTCCATGGTTGAGCTAAAGTATCTAATTCACCCACATCTCAGTTGTGTTACTACAATCACTCACATCTCAGTTTGGTTGTGTACAAAATAATTTCAATAGGTATATCTCCTTGGGCTAAATATATCTAATTGGATATTTAAAGCTTGAAGTTGATAGCTTTCCTACAAAACCTGCATAATCGACTGATTATCTAATTTGGTTATTGAAGGTAGGTATGTATGTAATGTTAAGAAGCTTATATTATCTGTACTGTACTGTACTGTATCAGCCTTTTGAACAGTCTACTGCAGGACGTAGGCCTACCCACGAAGGGTGATTAGGCCATATCCACCACGCTGGCCCAGTGCGGGTTGGTGGATTCACATAAGCCATCGAATTTCTTCTACTGGCATATATATATTTTTTTATTTCGAATAGGTTCGCATTTGACTACACACTGCCTGAACACTTTCCTACACACCATATGCAGGTTGCCTCACGATGTTTTCCTTCACCGAAAAGCCAGTGGTGTGAAATTCCATACATAAATTCCAAAGAACTCTTTGGTACGGGACCGAGGATTTGTACCCACGACCTCACGATTGTAGGGCGGGTGTCACTACCTCTAGACCACCACGGCTGTTATAATATAATATCTACGATGGTAAAATGTTTAAATTTCTAAGCTACCTAGCTGACCATACAGCTACACAACCGATCAGGAATTGCTGACCAGAAAAGTACCATCTACCAGCGAACCATTTAAGCAGTCCCCTTCGGCAACTCGTGTAATAAAAAATGATTTATAGCTTCATAACAGATTAATTTGTGTTTTTCTGCAGCTCTACCTGTGTTACGAGCTTAGTACACTTGGCTACTGTTGATACTTAAATATCATTTAATATGTAATGGTATCATCTTGTCTTTATGATCATCATAATCATCCGCAACCTTCTCTATCCCACTGCTTGGTATAGGCCTCTCTCTTACTGTCATTTGTCTCGTTCCAGTGCTAAAAATCGTGCCCAGGCTGAACCCGCGATTTTCACTCATCTTTAAAGTTCATTAGGCTTTGATAAGGAGGATCGATTATTTTATCAAGCCCATTGGATTCAAGCCACTTCTTAACCGATTTACAAAAAGGAGGTGGTACTATGTTCGTCTGTATGTTTATTTTTGTATGTTCATGGACATTTTTCTCAATTGTGAACTGATTTAAAAAAACTTTTTTTAGTATTTTTTAGGGTTCCGTACCTCAAACAGAAAAAACGGAACCCTTATAGGATCACTTTGTTGTCCGTCTGTCCGTCTGTCCATCTGTGTGTATGTCAAGACTCTTTATCTCGGGAACGCGTAAAGATACAGAGTTGAAATTTCAACTTTATACGTATATCTATGATTTATTGCAGTCGTGTAAAAGAAAAACTTCTCAGTTATCGTTTAAAAAAGTTAGAGCCGTTTATGTCGTAAAAAACCGCATATATCGACACTCACAAAAATCAAAACCTACAGGGTACTTCCCGTTGACATAGAACTATGAAATTAGGCGAGAAGCAATGTCTCAAAGTACACATATAGGAATTAGTCTGAAAATTGTACATTTTTATTTAAATCAAAAAAAAAATAGGGCCTCAAAATTCACAAAATATCGGTTCAAAATTCAAAGTGAGTAAATCGTATCATGTAAGGTATCAAACAAAAGAACTTCATTAGCACATGCTAAAACCGGATTTAAATATTTTTACAACGCTTTTATACGGAACCCTCGATGTGCGAGCCTGACTCGCACTTGTCCGGTTTTTTTATTTCGATACTTAAACATCTGAGGTAGTGTCAATATTTCTTTTTTTTCGAAAAATTATTAAGTATCTAAAATTACTACAGGGATGGCACATCGATTCGTGGGAACTATTCGAATTATGTACATAGTGGAAATTGGTTATGTCATTTTTGGCGAAAAATAATTATAGCGTGTCTTATTGATAATCCATAGAAGCCAGATGACCAACAATGGCACTCTACGGCGTAGCTTTTTGTTCTACGAAGAGAAAATCTTCGCAAAAAACTGTTTTGGGGTGCAGCCGGGTTATGTGGGATTGTACCCACTAAACCCCTTTGTGGCCGGTCTTTGTGCTCTTTAGGGAGTTTCGAGATCTCCAGGGAATGCACCAGAGCTCCCAGAACTTTATTGGACGACTCGAGTCTATGTAGACTTGAATCGTCAAGTGACCGTTCAAGTCTACATACCTACACACCATCATTCAATGACGACCCTACGACAACACGGTATCGGTGAGAAAAAAAATCTCACTAGTTCAGTTAACTGAACTGGACAACTGAACTAGTGGGAATAGAGGGCATTTCCGACTGAGCGCTACCGTGGCTCGGATAACATGTTAATTGTAGGTCCCGATTTTTTAACCGTTGAGCCATGTAAGAGGTCTTCAGGCGGCCTAAAACTCTGACACCCGGCCCATACGAACTTACTTACGGTTACGTCCTCCCCGGTCCAGTTTGAGTTTTGTTACGTTGACAAGAGCCCCCCCATCCTTAACCATCAACGAGTCCAGAAGTCCCCTTTTCCATCCATCCATCAGCCATAGGACGTCCACTGCTAGACATAAGCCTCCCCCATAGATTTCCAATAAGATCGGTTAGTAGCGGCTTGCGTCCAACGCAATCCTGGGGTTCAATGAGATCATCCGTCCATCTTGTGGGTGGACGTCCTACGCTGCACTGTGCTATATGTGCCATGCACTCTGCCAATGTGCCTGCCTGATACCAAAGTACTGAAGCCGTATTTTATGGCCCCGGTATTACGGCGTAGCATATAAGATTGTCAAAGTTTTAGTCATACTTCTAATTCATATTTTACTCACGTCTTAATAAGTTAATACTTCACTTCACAAGACACATAATATAAAAGCTTTTGATAGAACAAAACGTACATGAAATTCGCCTTCAGTTTAATGATATTTGGTAAAACGATACAAAAGGCCTTAATCCAGCAGGAACGTGGCCTCGGCACTGCTAAATATTATTTACTTACCTTCCATCCAACTAAATTCAATTCTATTTTCATAGGCGTAGAATCCAAATTCCAATGGGATAAGTTTCCTCTACATGCAAGCGAATATGAGACTTATTACATTACAGATAAAAAATATTTCAGTATGATGTTCTGGTTGTGGCAGGTTAGGTCATGTGCGATTTATGTCATTCTATTATAATCGTTATGTCTCCATAGATAAAGGTTATTTTGATGTGTGTTCGGTCCAAGGCTGTGATATCGGCGGATTTGCGCAGATCCCTGGCAAACATGATGGCAATTAGCACGATTATTTAATTTAACTATTCAATACATTTGTGTACCTTTGTGATTATATAAGTAGTGTCTTGGTGGGACAACGCCCACCTCAAATCGCGGGGTTGTGGAATCAAATCCCGCTAAGCAACGAATTCTTTTGTACTCTTTGTCAGCTTTTCAGTGAAGGAAAACATCGAGAGGCAATTTCCATACGTCCAGGGAGTGAATTAATTATACCTTTCATATAATGCTACAAACTAGATTGGGCTAGTATCAGACAAGATGTAGTTAAACGTAAACCTTTGTCATCATCATTAACAGCCCTTGATGAGCACAGGCCACCTACCTTGTTAGCTGCTCCTGAAACGACAATGTAAAAACCTCTAACAAATAAATAAATACTAATTTATAACAAAAAAGAAAATCCTAAGTTATTGTAGTTTCTATAGTTAAAATACCATTACAAAAAACCTAAGTATAACTATATCTATCTATTTATAGATACCTAGTACAAAAACTTAAAAACGACTGATATAATGATGTTTTTATAATGGTTCTAACATAATATAATAACGTATTGTGTGTGCAAAAAACATAATAAATTAGAACCACGTCAACAAAAACTTGTATTTCCAAAAATACACGATAGACACCCAGTTACCTACTGAAATATATTAGTCAACACCGTAGAAATATAGAGAGAGGGCACGTTGTTACCCAGCACTTGATACTCTTTATTTATATGAAGCAAAAAATCATATAACACAAATTAATGAAACTTATTTACTAACGCAAAGTGGTGTGAGTGCATAATAATATTATTATGAATAAGTAAGTAATCTATTGTATTCCGTGAGTAATAACTTTGTATTTATATTACATTTAAATAAATAAAATATGGTACACCACAGCAACAACAGCCAAAACTGGAAGTGTCGAAGGGGGGGTCTTTGACCAGCAGTGGGACCCAGCAGGCTAAAATAACGAGAACAACAATTACTACCAATTATTATTATTATTGTCATTAATGATTGAATTTTTAAGCATAATTGTAATTTTAAAGCGTATCATCACGCCAAATTGCATATGTGCGAGTATTTTTTTAATACGTTTAGGTTTACGTTTGACTACACACTGCCTGATGTTAAGCAGATATTTATGCGGTCTAGGGTGTAACACGCTTACCTAGAAGATACCTATTTACTCGGGATTTGAAGACACCCACGTTGTACTTTAGCGGGAAGACAGACTCAGGTAGAGAGTTCCACATTCTGGTTGTTCGTATGACGAATGTGGATTTGAAACGCTTGGTTCTAACACGCGAAATGTTTGGTCGCGTCTATCTAGCCATACAATGGAAGAAAGGGGCAGGTGGGACCAGAAAGAAAAGCAGTGGAGTGGAAAAAGAGCAGATTTTCGGCGAAATTAGGACTCCAATAAATCAAGACGACACGCCCCATCGTACAAGATCTATGGTCAATACTTAACATCGCTTCCTGGATGATATTAATGATGTTACCAAACATTAAACCTCCTCGGCGACGGGTGACTGATGGGGATCGAATACATTAACCAGTTATATGGTCCTCCTCAATTAATTTCAATAAACTGGGAAACGTTGATAAAGATATAGGTAAACGGGGACTGGTTTTTAGGCCGGTTTATTTTTGGCAGTGAATAACTTTCATTTCTTTTGGTATTATTCATCAACGTGGAATTTTTTGGTTTTGTTCCCTGGCTTTGGTTTTTGCCTGGAATAGATAGCTATAAGTAATAAGGCCGCCCTTTGTTGCACTAGTTTTAAGTTTTTTTTTTTCTTTCTGTGTATTTTATGTATTGTATTTTAGTGTTAACAATAAAGAGTTCATTCATTCATCTTGATCAAGTCAGAAAATCATCATCACGTCATATCACTAACTAGTGGCCCGTCCCGGCTTCGCACGGGTAGACATAAATAGTTACTATAGTAATCTAGTACTAAATATAGCCTATGTTACTCAGTGATAATGTAGCTTTCTAATGAAAAAAGAATTATTAAAATCGGTCCAATACTTTTTGAGTTTATTCGTTACATACAAAAATACAAATCTTTCCTCATTATAATATTAGTGTAGATAAATCGGGTGTTCTGCCATACAAACGTTCTTTGATTCTCCACGACCGCGCTCAGTTGAAAATGTCATGCTCATCTTTAAACAGACCGTAACGAACGTTTATACCAATAAGCTACTTTGATGATCGCTGACAAACACCCAGAAAAAATACACTATGGCCGCTACTACAATACAATACAAGTACACCACAAGTAGTAAAACATAATAGAATAAGAAATAACGACAGAAGAATGGTACAAAAGGCGGTCTTATCGCTAAAAGCGATTTCTTCCAGACAACCTCTACTGTGTGGAAGCATGTAATTGACATGGACGGTGGTGTAAAGATAAATGAATAAAGTAAAGCTATAAATATCCAAAAACAATAAAATACACTACATAATAATAGGCATACACAAATACTTCTTATAATACATACAATAAAAATCTACTACCAGTACCTACTAGGTATAGGTACTATTTTTTTGCGGCAGTGAAACCCAATTCCCTCGCAGCTGTTAAGTGAGCTTCAGTATGGATTGGGTTTAGCGTAGCTTGTAGCTAATAGCACAGCCGCCAAAAAGTTTGATTCGGCTTGTACCACGTGTATAGCTATCTCCGAGACTAGGTGTAATCTATACCTTGTGCTATCTGCTATGTCTAGCTCGCCCAGACCCCCAGTCGTTGCATAATGTAAGCCCGTGCGACCTTGGCCGCTAATCAGTTATACCTACTGTTGTACATGTATTTGTAGGTTGATATTATGCATTATATGGGACGTGTATGTGTGGAGCGATACACGTGGAGCCACAGAGCTGTACTGGTTGTATTGATATCAATTAAATTACTTTTACATCTCTCATGTTCGGTAAGTAGGTTCTTATTACCTCCAAAGCTTGCAGGTGACTAATTAGCGCTCTAGGGTAATAATGTAGCTAGAAAAGCCCTAGGGCGGTAAGTAGTTAAAAAAACCGGACAAGTGCGAGTCAGGCTCGCACACCGAGGGTTCCGTTCAAATCCAGAAAATGTCACAAAATTGGGAAGTAAATAATTAAAATCTCTAAAATCGAAAATTACACACTGTCAAAATAATTAAAAACCTGTTTTAGCATGTACTAATAAAGCTCTTTTATATGATACCTTACAGGATACGATTCACTCACTTTGAATTTTCAACCCATATTGTGTGAATCTAGGTCCTATTTTTTTGTGATACAAATGAGTAGGTTCGGTTTTCAGATTTATTCCTATACTAGTATTTACCCGCGGCTTCGCCCACATACGCAATATATCATTATAATTTATAGCCTATGTGTTATTCTGATATATAAGCTATATTATTGCAAAGTTTCATCTCAATCCGTTCAGTAGTTTTTGCGTGAAAGAGTAACAAACATCCATACATCCATCCATCCATCCATCCATCCATCCATCCATCCATCCTCACAAACTTTCACGTTTATAATATTATTAGGATTAGGATAGGATATATATATATATGTATATATTAGTAGGATGTGTACTCTGGGACAATGCTTCTGGCCAAATTTCACAGTTATATGTCAACAGGAAGTACTCTGTAGGTTTTGGTTTTTTTGAGTGTCGAAATATGCAGTTTTTTACGATATAAACGGCTCTAGTAGTTTTGCGTGAAAGAGTAACAAACATCCATACATCCATCCATCCATACATCCATCCATCCATCCATCCATCCATCCTCACAAACTTTCACATTTATAATATTAGTAGGATGTGTACTCTGGGACAATGCTTCTGGCCAAATTTCACAGTTATATGTCAACAGGAAATGCCCTGTAGGTTTTGGTTTTTGTGAGTGTCGAAATATGCAGTTTTTTACGATATAAACGGCTCTAACTTTTTTATACGATAACTGAGAAGTTTTTCTTTTACACAACTGCAAGAGACCTTAGATATACATATACAGTTTAAATTTCAACTCGATATCTTTACGCGTTCCTGAGATAAAGAGTCTTGATATACACACAGACGGACAAACGGACAGACGGACACCAAAGTTATCCCATAAGGGTTCCGTTTTTTCCTTTTGAGGTACGGAACCCTAAAAAACACTTCTTTCTTTCAAAAAGTTCGCGCACATCTAACCATCATACTGGCAATAGACATCATGCATTCAGCCCAATGACCAAAGAGGTCGCTTTGCTATTCAGCCTTGTCTTCGTGTGAGTTAGTCGTCAATTTTAAATATCGAACGGCGAAGCTCAATTTTATTCTTGAAAAAAAAATTAAAAAGTTCTTTACTTGATTCTTTTTAATGATAAAAGGCGGGAATAGAAAACTTTTACCTTAAATGTTGTTTGTTTTTGGGATTTTTTTAATAATTACGTGCTAATTAGGAAAAAACATGAGTTCTTCAAGTGATGTAGATGTAAGCTGCACTCCCGATTCAATGAAAATGGAAGCTGAAGCAGCGATGAACAATATTTTATTCTTGAAATGCCGGATTTTTTTCTACTTACCTCACAATCGAGATGTAAAGCAGAATAGTTAGCTCGGGTGTAGGCACCAATTGCAAATATCTCGGGCTGCAATTGATGCCTTACAGACCTTGGCTACTAATCTTCTTTTAAATAGACATTCCTAATAAAAAAGTTATTAATTTTACTACACTAAATACTTTATTTAATGACTGTCACTATTCATTATTTAATTATGTAGGTATCAGAACTGTGCCTATATCTATTGTAAGTTATTGAGCATGGCCGCTCTGCGAGATTGAATCAGAAATTACCTAGATCCGTAGAAAAACCAAGGTTAAACATAGCCCAGTGGATTGGCAAGTTGAAATGGTAGTGGACAAGGTACATAGCATGGAGGACTGATGACCAATGGGGTACAAACGTTTTCGAGTGGAGACCACGTATCGGCAAGCGCAGCGTAGGACGTCCACCCACAAGGTCAACGGATGACTACATTAAGATCGCAAGATCGCGCTGGATGCAAGTCGCTACCAATCCTATTGGAGATCTATGTAGGCCTATGTCCAGCAGTGGATGTCCTATGGCTGATGTGATGGCGAGATATAACAGGATCGCGTTGGATGCTTGTCACCTCCAAGGCCTCCAACCGATCTCACTAGATATCTTTAAGTACCTAGGGGAGGCTATAGAAACTACGCCCTCTGATTTAGGTTTAAGATGAGATCTCAGTCCGCTCCCTGTTGCAATATAATCTGTTACACAGACGGTACTATCAATACCTACATGATTGTGTACGTCGTTATTATTGTACAATTGTACCTACATACAAATAAACACACCCACATTTCTGAGTAAACATAGTTAGGTATCGAGAATTGTTTATATTTTATAGGTAAGAACCTATCAGGATTGTTTATAGGTTCAATATTTAAAAGCACAAAATTATAGTGAAAATATCTGGGGCCGTGCGCTGCCGGGCGGCCGCTGCTGGACATAGGCCTTGCCTGTAGATTTCCACCAGTTTCTCTAGACGTGCTGTAACGAGACGTGGTGATCTAATGGTAATCCAATGAATTCTTTGGTATTTATGTACTTACGGAATTTTACACCTTTGCATTTTCGGTGATAGAAAACATCGTGGATCTGTGAATTTACCAACTGGTAATGTTCCAGCGTGGTAGACATGACCCAGTCACGCTTCGTGAGTCAGGCCTACGTCCTGCAGTGGACTATTAAAATGGCTGGTACATTTACAGATTTTTCTAGACTACAGACACAAATCATTCTAGGATAACATTATGCTATAGGAGCCAAACCTTGAAAGAGTCAACATCCATGGCCGAAACTTGCAATCGCAAAATGAACTGTTCAATTCATTTTGTCAAATGTCAAACAAAGAACTTTTTGTAAGCTGATTTTTTAGCTATTTGAACCAACTATTTCTTATTGAACAGCTGATTTTTTTCAAGTTTGTCCCGGTAGTGAAAGTTTCCGAGTTGCAATCAGCTGATTCTTTTTGAGTTGTCCCCTTTTTGACTTAGTATCCCAGTTCGACATAACCCTTTATACTTATATGTGACATTTCAATAGCGTGTTAGCACATGTTTGAACTGTGATATAGAATATAGTTATTTATATTTTCCATTGTAAATAAATTAGATATTGGGTCATGTGTGATGATGATAATTCACCGCACGTGTATGCAATACCTACCGACATCAATACAATAACTTATTATTAATATTACATTAATTGGCAATTAATATCTGTTATGAAGCCATAGGAGATTAGTTGGGGAAGTAAGCTGTTGTTATTATCATGTAGCCTTATAACATGTTGTATTTGATTTCGATTACGGTGTATTAAATAGAAGATCTGATCTGTATTTATAGAATTACTCTTGAATGATATAGGTAACTGTATTTCTCCGTGAAATCGAATCGGAAATGAGGAGATCCGTAGAAGAACCAAACTTACTGACATAGTCCAGCGAATCAGCAAGTTAAAATGGCAGTCGCAGGGCACGTAGCACGGGGGACTGAGGATCAATGGGGTCGAAAAGTTCTCGAGTGGAGACCACGCACCGGCAAGCACAACGTAGAAAGTCCACTCACAAGGTGGAAGGACGACGTTATAAAGATTGCAGGATCGCCCTTGATTCAGGTTGCTATCAACCGGTCTTATTGGAGATCTGTGGAGGCCTATGTCCAGCAGTGGAAGTCCTATGGCTGAAACGATGACGACGATACCACGGTTTGCAGATAGGGCGACAGCGGTTTTTTAAAGTGCGGCTTTTTTATAAATTAGGTCTTTTTTTCGGTGAACACCGAGCCATAGCAACTTGGTGGAAGAACAGTCATATTAAAATCGAGTAATCTACGGTTCAAAACTAAGTCCGGTACGTATCAATGAGTTCTGTGAAAATGTATTTTTTTATGCCACTGGATTTTCGGTGATGGGAAACCTTAGGGATAAAACCTGCATACGTTCGTCCGTAAACTATAAATAATAAAATATATATTTGTAGCTTAATATGCATCGTTTAGCGACATCTACCGACGTGGCGACTTAGCATAAAGTAGTTTTATTGGCGACGTGAAAAGCTGCCGATAGCCGATACATCGTCCGATCAACTTCTAGTACATATCGCTACATAAGTGTTAAGAAATGCGATGAAACTACTGAATATAATAATGTAATTATTTATACTGTATACCGCATGAACCATGTTCAGTGCTGAGCATACCTAAACATATAGGTATACCCATGAAGGCTAATTAGGTTTCAACATCATTTATCTATTCTCTACGCAAGCGTATCTAAAGCCATGGTCCTGGGGGACCGCGACTATGTGTATGGTGGTCCACTGTCTTCTCTATGATACATTTGAATTAGTAAATAAATACCAGCAAGTCTTGCAATCAATATCCTGCACCCCTAATACCGCCCGCGATCCACACAATACAGCATGACCTTTTATTCAGTGCACTAATTTGTATCGCGCAATAGATATCATTAAAAGAACATAGGTATTTCGCTCTTAAAAAGATCGACATTTTTTTCATCAATTTCAAACTATTCCTAAGAAAATTTATGTTTCATACACCCTACACTCCAGACAATAACTACCGACCTAAAACGTCTCGGGCGTAGATACGACGCGGCCACGTAGGTACTCAGACGTAGGATGACATTGATTACTCCGTTTATCTGTATACTTTCTCTTGAAGTTATTTCAATATTTTTGTACTAAAATGAGTGAAACCAATTTAGAGGTTTAATTGTTTGTTTATTATACTGTCCGTATGCAAAGTAAATGCACTGCAAAAAAAATATTGTATCTCCTATCTAATCCTGTATTTGTAATTATGAACGAAATCGGTCCAGAGCGAGTCTACTGTTTGGAGAACTACTAGTAATTAGGGGGTCCTTGAAAGTTATATCCGTGCTATGAAAGTGTTAAGCAAATTCCAAAACGATATTTTTTATTACAACAATATTCAATACATAAAAACAAGACCTACTTAAAAAATAAAGAGGAAAGTCCACTGAGCTCGCATTTGGAATTTGCTGATCGACTTCACGAGTCACGAGTGAGTGCCCCCTACCTTAAATATCATATCTGATACTTATTACAAATACAGTTCTATTTTTTCTTTCGGATGAAAACATCAAAACGAATATGCACTTATTTGTTTAACTAAATAAGCAGCTATGAATTTTCTCACACCTGTACAGGCCGTCACGCGCAAAGCCCATAATTTCGGGTGTCACGCCCGCCCACGAGACCCGCTTGTATGTGCGGCCTTAGCATGCACACATGTACATATGCATGCTTTGACACGGAGATGTGGTGATAGCCTAACGTGTTTTATGGGGTTCTCTAAACGTCGTGACATAAACCTCTGTCGTAAAAATTACTCGGTTTGAATTTTTAGAAGCTGTATGTGACGATACCATTATAGTGAACACTATTCAATGTTGTACTACATATTATATATGTATTTATTGCGGAGAAAGTTTGCAAAATAATAGCATCTCTATTTTCGTGCCAAAGGGCTAACTTTTTGAATAGGTATTGTGCTACGCGTGCTACGTTGGTGCTACGGCAGAAATGAAATCAAGAAAAATCACAATGGTTGTCGATAAAGCTACTGTTTAGTATTTAAAAATGGTTCAAACTCGTAAATAAATTTTAGTAACTAAAGGCCTTACTACAAAAGATTAAAACACGCTTTAAACACTGTTTAGCCGAGCAATTTGTACTGTAAAACATTGTCTAAAGCGTGCGTAAAACTTTTGTGGTAAGACAGTAAGTAGTTAATATTGTGATTGATTTACTTTATTTAATCTTCACTTTGATTTCTTAAAAGTTGATGTTTTTACTCGATCAGTAAAAAAATCTGAAACTGCTTCAAAATAGCTTTAAAAAAAGTATAGTATATACTGTATATAGTTAGGTTTATCCTCATGTACCTAACTTTATTATTTTTAAAAGCCATAAACAATAAATAAATAAATATTTTGGGACATCTTACACACGGCCTGTGACCCCAAACTAAGAAAAGCTTGTGATATGGCTGCCAGAGACTGATATACTACATATACATATTTTTTAAAAACATACATATGCAATACCTATTATAACAACACATTATTAAACAAAATCGCGTTCTTTGTGTGATCTTCCGGGTGAAATCGGGACGGTCAGCTAGTTTTACTCATAAAACGCTCAAGTTCAATTCATATCACAAGTTTTGATCTACGAGAGCACTTGACGTTCGATCATCATTAAGATCATAAAGATAGAAGCAATCATTAAGTTTTTATTAAGAATTTCCTATTTTAGTTTCCAGAGTAAAAGTACCGGTATTAGTGATATGGTATCATGGTTCCACTTGTGTGGTCAGTACCTAAGTGATTATTTTTAAACATATGGTGATTGGTGTTACCATTCAACAGTAATAAGTACCTAAACACATACATTTTATATCAGACTTTTTTATTAGTCTCTCCTAGACATAGGCCTGTCTGCGAGGGGCTATTGGGTTATGTCCACCTCGTTGGAACGGTGTAGGTTGGTGGATAGCAACTACACACAAAAAAGATCATCAAGTCTCGACAAGATGTATGAACAAAGTTATGTTTTTCGTGACTTCGAGGTTGGTCCCATTATGAAGCAAAAGTTGATAATAGCTTGAGGTACTTTTTAGTCTATGATCATAGTGATGAAAATCTGTAGACGTCTAAAAGTTTTAGGATTTTGCTAAATAAAATCTAACATATTTCTTTTTTCTTTCTTTCTTCTTTACACCTTCAATGAGAATAGTTAGGTACAAGTAGATTTTTGACGGCAAAATCTTGCAACACTGCGAGCATCTAAAATACATACAGACGAACACAGAACCTCAAGCTTTTTGGAAATTGATTATAAATATAAAATATGTCTCGTCAAGACCTATCGGCTTACCTTTTATCGTTATTTTGCAATCTTAGCAACATACTTCTACTTAACATACTAATATTTTAAACGCGAAAATTTTGTATTTATATATGTTTATTCCTCTTTCAAGCACAAGCGACTGAACGTATTTGGATAAAATTCAGTATGAAGGTACGTAACTTAGACCTTGGATTTACACTTAAACTACTTTTTATCTCGGGGTGACGCGGGTAACACCGCGGGGCACAGCTAGTTGTCTATAAATAGAAGCTATCTCTCCTTAACGACGGAACGTAGATAGAGAAGGGAAAGTTGTTCAATTTTTTCACCCGGAAGAGCCCTTTGTCTCCGTAATTGATTCTCTTCGAGAATAAACAAAGCACTTCTGAATAGACGATCAAAGGGCCGGTTAACGATAAAAATATCGGTACTCCGGTACCCGGTATTCCGTAAACGAACCAATTTGTAAACAGCCCTGAAACTTTACGAAAATTGCTATAAGTGAGTTACTGTTGTTTTGTAGGTACATGTACACAAAGAAAAGTGCTTAAATGAGATCGTTAGTAAATAAAACGTTTTTAGACGCGAAAATCGAATTTCATGGGAGGTTTGGAAAAAATAATGTTTGCTCTTATAACATATAGGTAGAAATAAATCATAGCATGGAAAGGTGATGATTATTTTATGATCAATCGAGAAAAGGATAGTAATACTTTGGACATTTTAGGTTTTAATGAATAAGGTTCTTATTATTATTATACTCTATAAAATTTAACTTGATCTCTCCGACAGTGACATTGACATAGAAGATTGACATTTTTAGAGTTGAGATAGTGGTGAAAAAAATCGAATCAAATAATGTTGTATTGAAATCGAATGAGTAGTTGAAGGTGAGAAATTGAAATTTATTTACTTACTATTATTTAAGATCAAGAATGTACACATGTAAATAATGTTATGATATTAATTAAATACTTATAATAATGTAACGATAGTATTTATCGACGTTTTTCACTATTATCGATGCTAATGTAACAAATAATTGGGTTTAATTTAATTACACATGTAAAAAATGCATGGTCGAGGATAACTCTTCCAAGAAAAAATGTTATGATTTTAAAATATACAATAAAATTAATTATATATTAAGTTATATTTAAAATATCGTTAGCATAAAATATCGATATTTTAAATAAAACTCTATCTAAAACTCCGTATCTAAAACTCATTCGTCGCCCATCACTAATCGGCATGCACATAAAGTATGACATTGACAGGTACTGTCTGTACTATTAAGAAATTCAGGACTTCATAGGCGTGATTTTTCTGACAGCTGTCGCAGAGATCAAGTTAAATTTTATAGAGTATAGGTACTTGGTGTTTATGGACCTAGGATGTCGACCTAGGTATAAGAGATTTTATTGGTCTGCTTAAAAAACCGGTTCAGTACAGTACAGTTATACAGATTATACTCGTACAGTGGTAAAGGTCAAATTATACAAGTCGGCGAATGTGAACTTAGCTACAAGCTACGCGAAACGCAAATTAACGTGCAGCTTCAAGTGCACAGCTTGTAAGTAACTTTACTTCCACCGACTTGTATTATTCGGTCTATATTGTCCAAGTCAAATTATTTTATTTCTATACCGGTTATGTCCAGTTTTGTAGTATTTTCAGTCCTGGTTCCATAACGAGGATCAAAGGGTTGCAGCACACGGGTAGAGCGTGTTTACGGTAAACGGACGGCCGTATATTATCCGCCGCTAATGCGCGGAAGTGTCGGAGCTTTATATATATTTGTAAGGGTAAGTAGCTCCGTAAATTATAGATACTTACATTACTATCGCAGACGGTATGTGGCGCCTATAAGTTTAGTTATGTCGTTTATAACATTGGTTACAAAAACTTTCTTTTATAATTAGCTTTTTGGCCACAGCTTTACCCGCGCGATATATTTTGGTTTCGATGCTATCCTACTGGAACCTTTTATTTTTCCGGGATGAAAGACACTCTCCGACTTTAAAATATATCCATGCAAAAGATCAATTCAATGTCTGCCTTTGTTGCTGTGTATAATAATAATAAACAAATCAACAAACGCACTTTCGGATTAATTTGTAAAGGTAAGTAATAAGGATAAAATAGATATAATAATATTATGCTAAATCCTTTTACAAAACCTTAGTTTATAAAATTTGTAAATGTAAAGAACGAGTCCTAAAAGATCAGAAAAATAACGGTTAAAAGGAAGAGCCTGGACGAGGCCCGTACGACGCGTGTACGATGCATGTTGCGATACGTTCGTTTGTGATCAGTATTAGCTATACTAGTAGATACTATCTCACGCCTTCGAAGCCGCCACCGCAGTTCAGCCCGCGGCCGCGGCCTGCAAGAGCACGTCGATAATTACTCGACGGTTGCCGGTTTAGAAGTTGAGACAATGCACAACTGTACCGCGTACAGCTTCACCACCATGGCCAATGTTATGATGGAAATATGGTTAATCCTATAATGGAGTACTCTAAGACTTAAAGAAATATGTTTATACTGTCAGTAAGTGCCTATCTATGTGTTATGTTCAAATTCATGAAAATTCTTGATGATACTGATTCATATCATGTATAGTAGTTCTCCATCCTCATACTCATTTATTGATAACAATAGAGTAAAGTGTCAAAAAATTTGCAATAAACGTAATATTACATCATAAAACAACTACAAATAAAAACACTAGATCTCGCTGTTCGCGATATATCTCTTTGATTGTATCTTCATAAGCCTTAAATATCTAATTATACTTAGACTCTATGGTTGACTCGTTCTTGACCGATTTGGTTCATAGAGTTTATAGCCGCAAATCTTGTTAAGATTTTTTTTGTATTTCAAATAGGTTTGCGTTTGACTACACACTACACTAATCTACTTAAATCTTGTCAAGATTTAAGTAGATTAGATACTAGACAATCTTGCCATATATTATCTTTTTTTTATCAAGTGGGTACAGAGAAGTACACTTTTGATCATCATATACATGATCGGAAATCGAAATCGACTGGTAAATAGCGCGACAGCAAATTTCCCCCTTTTACACTTTGTACACTTTTGAACGTCATATAAATGATCAAATATCGAAATCGATTGGTATATAGAGCGACAGCAAATTTCCCCCTTTTACACTTTGTACACTTTTGAACGTCATATAAATGATCAAATATCGAAATCGATTGGTATATAGAGCGACAGCAAATTTCCCCCTTTTACACTTTGTACACTTTTGAACGTCATATAAATGATCAAATATCGAAATCGATTGGTATATAGAGCGACAGCAAATTTCCCCCTTTTACACTTTGTACACTTTTGAACGTCATATACATGATCAAATGTCGAAATCGACTGGTAAATAGCGCGACAGCAAATTTCCCCCCTTTTACACTTTGTACACTTTTTAACGTCATATACATGATCAAATGTCGAAATCGACTGGTAAATAGCGCGACAGCAAATTTCCCCCTTTTACACTTTGTACACTTTTGAACGTCATATAAATGATCAAATGTCGAAATCGGTATTGGTAAATAGCGCAACTGCAAATTTCCCCCCTTTTTCAAGGCCCGTCCCCCCCGTCCCTTCACCTAATATTACAAACGCGAAAGATTGTATGTATGGATCATCATCATCATCATCATTTCAGCCATAGGACGTCCACTGCTGGACATAGGCCTCCCCTAATGATTTCCAATAAGGCCGGTTGAAAGCGGTTTGCATCCAGCGCGATCCTGCGGTCCTAACAAGGTCATCCGTCCACCTTGTGGGTGGACGTCCTACGCTGCGCTTGCCGGTACGTGGTCTCCACTCGAGAACTTTTCGACCCCATCGGTCATCAGTTCTCCGCGCTATGTGCCCTGCCCCTATATCATGTATGGATGTTTACTCCTCTTTCACGCAAAAAATAAAGAACGGCTTGTGATCAATCTTTGCAATCAATTTATTTATTATTTTCTACCTCCGAAAAACACATAGGCTATAATTTATAAAGATATTGCGTGAAACGAAGATTGCCGGGTCAGTTAGTTCATATATATAATACTGAACCTATGTTCCAAGTTTCGTCGAAGTCAACTTAGTGGCTAATATTTTGTTTGAGATTATTAAAACCATTGAATTATAACAAAAATAAAAATATTAATCTCTTTATGCTCTTTCACAACATAGTTTGAAAAATTGTGTGATGGAAATGCTCCGCTAGCAACAGCTTATCGTGGTCCCGCTATGCTAAAGGGCACCGCATGCCCTAACTGTAGAACCGGCTCCAAAGGTCACTGCAGCCTCTACCGACTCGAAACAAATACGATAGGTACCATCACAAATAGGTATATATAAAAAAGGTAAGTACTTATAGGACCCGGACTTCAGCAGAGCGGTGCAGAGCTGGACGGAGCAATGATATATATGTGTCCATTGCTTAAGTGGGGAAAAGTAAGCACAAATCTTTTTGAGGTTTAAAAAATTAAGCAAGCGACTGAGTAGAACGCATATTTCAGATATAGGGCCTGCGTTTAGCTTACCTTACCTAGCAGCGCGCGACTTATGTCTAACGACGGAGACCTCAGAAAGATATGCGCGCACGGTACTATCAATTTGTCTTAGCAAAGCTTTTTGCTTTAGGTAGCCCTGATTTGACATATCTCAGTGGTATAAAAATATGTGTGACATTTAATCCACCAAGACGATACGAATGGGGACGATACGATTCCACGCCGAAAGATTAATGTATTCTTCTTTTCCCCATTAATGGACGACTTATTTGTCTTACGTGCCTCATAAGTAAACTCCATAATTATGCTTAGAGAAAAACAGTCGTGAGCGGAGCGGAGCAATGTTTTGTCCTTTACTAAGTGAGTATGATATTTTTGTAATGAGAATACAGACTACACCGCTCTACCTCTCGCACCACTTTGGTGGAGACAGTGCCCAAGGGCTTGTCTTGTTACCACTCACGGCGTACTTTAGGCAAGATTCGTTGGTTCTTGACAAGTAGGCTGGGTGGTCAGTGAATAGACTGCTTTTTCTTTTGTATATCATCATCATTTTATCCTCACGTAGGTCTTTCTTGTACCGGCTGTTAGCGTTTAGCGTGTTCCTCAAAAGGAACAACGTACAACGACGACTTTTATCTTTTATCTAGTCTTAAGTAAGCTCTAGGTTGCTTAAAACACAATCATCGTCTTGATATCAGCCATAGAATGTCCACTATGCTGACAATAGGGCCCTACAGATGTTTAATAGGACTAGCTGTAAGCGGTTTGTATCCAACTACTCTGTGTTGGCCGGAATGCGGTCAATTCGAAAACTTTGCGGCCATATTGGCCATCATTCAAAACGCCGGTAAATTCTGCCGGTCAGATACATAGGGACTCTGAGGTTGGGTGTTACAGACTCGAGCATAAAAGTCGGTGGATATGAAGTTAGCTACAAGCTGCGCAATATTTACAATCCTGACTGAAGCTCACAAAAAACTAAGCGTCGTTCCCGAACAGCGAATCCTAGTGGAGGATATGTGTGTGAAGTGTTAGTCGTTAAAAATAGAAAGTCTAAAACAAATTCTGTCCTTCGCCACGAATTCAATAGCAATAAATTATTATAAAAATTGCGTTTACGCAATATATGCACTAGAAATAAGTAGCTAGAAACGTATATTTAATTTAGTGTTAATTTGGTAGATATATAAGCTAAAAAGTAAGTAAGTTCGTATAGGCCGGGTGGCTAGCCCTGGTGTCAGAGTTTTTAGGCCACCTGAAGGCCTCTGACATGGCTAAACGGTTAAAACAACCGATATATAAGCTAGAAAATGTTTTGTGAAATGCAAGAAATAAAAAGCTATTTTTTTTTTTATAATAAAAATACAACGTTTCAAAAATACAAGCTTTTGAGATCCTGGATATCATGTAGCAGCAGAGTGCTCTAGACAATACAAGTAAAACGAGCCAAACACAACGGGTCTATCTTGTTTAATACAGGAGTTCCTATGGCCACCTTCCGACTCCATCATCAGATCAGCTCCATGGTACCATTTTATTGCATTGTCACGCGATATACATATGCGTGCAAAATTTCAGCTCAAACGGAAACCGAGAAGTTGGTCAACTGTAACTTGCAAGATTCCACCCGAACTTACATAGGTACATCCATTGCAAGTTAAATAAAAGCTTCAGAAATGACCATGATTTAAGAAAGACCTCACAGCCCTTAACCCTAGATTTCTATCTCGGAACAGCAGAGGAAATCTCGCAAATTTCAACGTCGGCTGCTGACAAGGTAGACACCTATTATTTACATTGATTGCGTTATCAGCATGAGTATCTGACTGGCAGCGGTCGCCGGTAGCTGCTAAAGGTGGGATTCCGAGCGGTGCGACAGATGAAAACCACAGCGGAAATATGTGCAGCGATTGGCATTACACTTCAAGTCTTCTTCTTAGTCATTACGCTCTTGACAGGGGTCGTGGTCATCACGTAGTATTTGTGGTGGTAGAGGCAGGTGTAATGCGCATCACGATGTCTCGCCATCTCTCTCTCTCTCTCTATTAGAGGTCAATCTGGTGCATTCATGCACGGGCCCGCCCACAGCAGATTTGATTCAGTCGGTCCATCGCATGACCGACCTTCCGCGCGGTCTTGTTGCCTTTGTGCCTTCCACTTTGTTCTGGACGACTAGACTTTCTAAGGACTGGACACCTCGTCTCAAAACGTGTCCGAAGAATGCGAGTATAAGATATTGTACTGTGGCCGACAGACGCCGCACGATGCCGAGTTCTTGAAGTATCGAGACACTGTAAGTATGGCTCTGTAAATCTTACTTACCGTATTGATTTGCATGAAATCGTTTCGGATCTACAACTGCAACTTTTGAGTAGCAGTTGCAGTGTGTTGCAATCTTCGTAATCATTCACTCTTATCAGATTGGCTACGTGAATGATGCAAGGAGGCTCCACTGTTGTCATTCCGTTCCAGAACTGTCCTAATTCTCAAGGTGTTTCTTCAACTGCACCATGGTTTGCATTCCGACCACACTCCACCACAGTGGTGACGGCGGTGACGAGTGTGGTGTGCTTTTTATAACCAAATCAGACCAGAGCGAGTTGGTGACTGACCAGCTACCTGATTGTCTACGCATTGCCAACTTCGCAATCTTCAAAACAAAACCGAAGGCTAGCCAACCAGGGGCAAGACTCCGTTTGTTTTTCGATTGGCCCTACAATACGAAACGAGATAGCTACAACACCGTACAGTAATGCCGTCAGACGCCGCAACATGACCTGCTGCCATTGCTAGTATTTAGTTATATTTGTAGTTTGCTGCTGCTGTGTGCAGCAGAAAACAGAGTCGTTGGCAACACATGGAAAGGCGCTGAGACATAATCATAATCATAATCAGAATCATTTTATTCATAACGTTAGTTACAAGTCAACATATAGGTAATTTTACTAATAAGTATCGTACTTAAGTACCAAATAATACATTAAAACATAGTTACATCATTCCAAAAAAATTAAAAAGATACGACAAAATAGTATAACAATGTCAATATTCAATTCAATGTCAATTACAAAAATTACAATTACATTTTAATGTCAAAAATTCATCGTAGCTGTAGAACGTGTGTTCGACAAGCCAGCGTTTGAGCCGCGATTTGAAACTGCCCATAGAGGGCGCGGTGGTAATTTGCCCCGGCAACTTATTAAAGACAGCCGGCCCCATTATGTGAGTTGACTTAGCCGACCTTTCCAGTGTGCGAGGAAGTTCTGCTAACTTGTCCCTGTAGCGAGCACTCTTGCGCAACTTATAAGAGGTCTTGTTCAATCTAACATATACCGCGACTTGGAAGATGACAAGTGCTGGCAATGTCAATACCCCAAGCCTCTTAAAAAACGGGCGCGCGGAAACATCCTGTGGGATTCTGGCAATGGCGCGGACGGCGCGCTTTTGCAGGATGAAGACGCGCTCCCAGTCTGCGGCTCTGCCGAACAATTCCGTGCCGTATTGCAGCAAAGAATGCACAGTAGCGAAGTAGCAACTTCTCACCGCCTCAGCAGGCACCAGTCTGGCGACTCGGCCCAGAGCAAAGCATGCGCTTCCCAGCCTGCCGCACAACTTGTCAATATGGGCTTCCCACGTAAGACTCCGGTCGATCTCGAAACCGAGGAAGGTCGTGGTCTTCAACTGTTCTATCCGTTTTCCTCCCACTTCTACTTTTAACGGCCGTGTCTGATGGCCGGATAAGCAGAAATGTACAAAGTGGGTCTTGGATAGGTTAAGGGCCAAACCGTTCACCTCGAACCACTGCGTCAGTTGGGATGCCGTGTCGTTCAATCTCTGCTCCAGCAGATCCACGTTTGATGCTGTGACGACCGCAGCGACATCATCTGCATACATAAATATTTCAGCTGCATTCACAGCATCCGGCAGATCATTTAAGAGCAGAGAGAAGCTTATGTTGGAGACAGAAGATCCTTGTGGCACTCCCATGGTCGAGGTCAACGGCTCGGACCTCTCGAGGCCACCGCACGCGACCACAGTCTGAGACCTGTTCCTCATGAGGTCCGCCAGCAAGCTGTGCGCCGCACCTCTCAGCCCGTAGTGCTGGATTTTAACCGCAAGAACGGCATGGTCGGCGACGTCAAACGCCTTCGACAAATCACAGCACAGCAATGCGACATGCTGTTTCTTCTCCCGGGCCTGCAGGACTCTGCTCACCACATCGCGGCACAACGACGTCGTGGAGCGCCCCACACGGTAGGCGTACTGTCGGTCGGTAAAGGCGTCAGTTGCCGCCAGGAATTCCACCAGGCGAGTACACAGCCCGTTTTCAAACACCTTTGCCACAGCGGGTATGATTGATACTGGCCGGTAATTATCTATGATTTCCCGTTTGCCTTTCCCTTTATAAAGCGGGGATATTTTACTTGCTTTTATCGCAGAGGGGTAGGTTCCCTCTCTGATGCAACGGTTAAAACACTCGGCTAGAATGGGGGCTAGTGGTACTATTGATGCTTTAACCAATTTCATGGAGATACCATAAATGTCTCTCGACGATTTCGCTGGTATTCGAGCTGTCACAATATGATAGACTTCATCGGCAGTAAACGGCGACAACCGCAGCGAGCGGTCGGCCGGCGGGCGGCACGAGCTTAGTATCTCGCTGGCGCGAAGCACGGCAGCGCTCGGCGCTCCGGACGCCGCCGCTGCGCTGAGAAAACGCTTATTCATCGAATTTAACGCATCGTTCTTTGTCTGAAAAACTGTTCCATCAGGATTTTTTACAACTTCTGTAAAATCGAGAAATGGACTATTATTTTTGCCTCGTTCTTTATTAACGATTGACCACATCATTTTTGATGTATTTGTACAGTTAAGTAATGTGTTGTTATAGTGGATAGATTTACTAGTTCTAATTAATAGTTCGTAATGTTCTTTCATTTCAGATAATAATGTCGCCATAGAATTGTTATCTGGATTCAATTTTGCAACTTCAATAATATCGAATAATAATAATTTATAATTCTTAACATCGGGAGTTATCCACGATGAGTCATAGTTTTTATTGTTGCACAATTTTGTCAAAGGGAAACAAATTTCATACTTGTTTTTAATTATATTAATCGTCGAGGTCAATAGGCTAGAAGCAGTCGCATTTCGTGAGTACATTTCCGCCCAGTCCACACTATCCAATGCTAATACAAAGTTGGCTCGGTTAGCCTGTGAATAGTTTCTACCGTAGCGAGGGCCCCGCGGTTGGTCCCGCCCTATGCAAACCTCGGCCCTGACAGCGACGTGGTCGCTGAGGTTGGTGGCGACCGGCGCCGTCCTCACCGCGCCCGCCGGCAGGTTTGAGTACACATTGTCCAGGCTGGTGGACGTAGTTTCAGTTGTGCGAGTGGGGAAATTAACCTCGTTTACCATATTATAGTCACTCAGCAGTTTTTTGAGACGTTTCACACCGCTATTAGAGTCGCAGATCGTGTCCAAATTCATGTCGCCTACCACCACGGAATCGATGCTCAACTCACCAATTTTGTCGAACAGACGTTCTACGTTGTCAAGAAATGTTGATGTACTAATTAAGTTCGTTCTATATACACAAACAACAGTCAAATTATAATCAATTAGGTCAATGGCCGATATTTCACAAAATTGTTCGCATGCAAGTGAAGTTAGTATTTGATTTTCTACGCAGTTAATGTTATTGTTTATGTATATGCACGACCCACCGTGCTGAACTTGTTTTCTACAAAAACTTGATGCTAACGTGAAACCGTCAATTTGTACACATTTTAATCTATCGGTAGTGAGCCAATGCTCTGATATCGCTAAAACATCACATTTAATGTCTTTCTGAAGTAAAACTTCTAGTTTTCTGGTTTTATTATCTGTAGATATGGATCTTATGTTTTGATGACATATCACAATAGGTTTATTAGTACATACTTTGTCGATGCTCGTATGGAGTCGTACGGGAACACATAAGTTCTGGATGGAGGTCCTGTCACACGGCGAAGGGCGCTGTGGAACATTCCGAGTCATCGTTGAGTCAGGCGCATCGCGTGGCGATGCTACTGCGACTGGCCGCTTGCAGCCGAGGCCTGTGCCCGAAAAACCCAACTGCTCACACGAACGCCGGCGGGCCATGAACTTGCTGCGCTAATCCGCTCGTATAGACTTTCAGGGACGCCTATTATAAAACAAGCATGCCAAATGGATTTTGTTCGTCTCTTTTCTACATAAAATTTGTCACATTGCGTCAGTTTGTTTAGATAACTAAGTAAGTTTTTTTCAGTAGTGTCAGGTTTGAACTGCCAGGCTTGTAAATATTTTAGTCGCTCCACGGTATGTAGGTCGTCGTCTGTTTTCGCAGTGCCACTTATTACTTGTCGCCGTTTAGAAGACTTCTTGACTACTTTCGTCCAGTTATCGCTTGTGGGCTCAGTAGTGTCGCCATTATTTTTTACATTGTCCGACAGACTGCCAGCTACGAAATGTAAACCGTAAACCTATATCGAAACCAGTGGTGTCGCTGCGCCACTGCAGTCTACTGCTGTTGCATTCAGTTGGTCACGAAATCTTACCTTAAGTGTGCCTTTTCATTTAGCGGGCCGGCGGCCGGCGGCAGGGCGCGCCGCTTTCTTCGCCGGCGCCGGCGCCGCACGCCCATTAGAAAGGCTTACAACACAAGCCACAGAAAGAAGAGAACAGAATTACATCTTTATGAGTCTATTCATTACTTAGAAAGCTAAATAAGTTTCATTACATAAAACTACTTAGGAAAGCCGAGTAGATTATTTTGGTAATTCAGAATCTCTGCCACGCTGGCAAATAATGTACCTAGCGAAGGTGCAGCCATAGTATGCTGAAAAAAACAAACAACCATGCAATTTTAGTAAACTTAAGGTTATTGTAGGTTTTTAAGTATAAGTTCTTAGTATCATGGTGTTTTTAGTGTAGTGATTTTTTTGAGGCTTTCGGTTCATGGAAGTTAGGCATACATTCAACAAACGACTTTTGATAGCTAATACGCGGTGCGAAATGATTCAATGAACCCTACTTATAAGTGACATTGATTTATATTCGTAAATCAAGTAATGAAATCATTCGTACAATACATTTCTCACCGGTGAGTCTTTGGATGAGCCATTCCTCACACAAAATTGGAATATTTATTCCACTAAACACATACATAAGTAGGTACATACAAGTTGTTACAGTTAAGATAGCTCTTTCTATTTTAATGTATTGACATTTGGAAAAGTCTCTTACAGGCTATCTCTATTCTAGGTAATAATTAATAGTTTTATAAAACACGAAGCTTTTCTACACCTCTAATCTCGTGGAAAATCACTCTCAGTCGGGCCGTTTGATGCACTTTACTGTGCCTTCTTGACAGTCATAGTCATATCTGACGCCGCGGGCTCTATTACACAAACGTATAGATCGGTGTAGATGCATAATATTCATGAATAGATAACGTTTCAATATTCATTCTGGCCACTATAGGTATTTATTGCTATTTATGCTAATAGACGGTGATGTGATATATTGGAAAGAGGAAAAAGATAACATTCCATAAATTAAACTCTACCTACACTTATGAAACTAAATAAACGTTCGAATAAGTTACAAATAACTAGCGACCAGCTCCAGCTTCGCACACGTGTATTATACATGTAAACCTTTCTCTTGAATCACTTCAATCAATTCTTCTTCTAGCCAAATTTAAATTCAGAGTTCCATTTAGGTACCCGCGCAAACCCATAACTCCTTTCGCTCCTATCTTCCGTAGAACCGTGTTAGGCGCAAACTCTCCAGTTCCCAGAATAAGTAGGCTCGTTAACAAATATCAACATAATCATAATTTGGATATATATGGAGACAATTTGTCTAAATTCAAAATCAATTTGAATTCCATTCAGGCTGAAATGGCCAAATAGAAACTGTTAATTTAATTTATTTTTTGGATTAGTTTAGTCTAGTAAACTATCTGAAGATTATGAAATACTAGTACAATCTTATTTTTACTTTATTGTTATGTAAACTTAAATGCATGCTGTGCTTCCTTAAAAAAATAGCACATTAAGTTATATTATATTGTAAGTGTTTATATAACATATGTAATAATGTAGTTATTAATGTGAAGCCTTAATAAATAAATAAAAACTAAATAAATAAATAAAAACACTCTATTGAAAAAAACCGCATCTATATTCGTTGCGTAGCTTTAAAGATATAAGCATACATAGGAACAGACAGCGGGAAGCGACTTTATTTTATACTATGTAGTGATATATGTAGGTATACTTAGGTTAGGTGCCTATTTTATTCAGATTATCTGTAAAGTAAGACTTTTAAGGTTTTTTGTACGCTTCCCTTCCTGTGAAAATCAGACCGGCACGCGCGGCTGTATTGTGTACGCGTTCTGAGGTTCGGCTTCGCTTTTCCTCCCTCTCGCTCTCATGGCGCGAGTAACTGGTGCGAACAGGAGAAAAATTGAAACCGAAAGTCAGAACTTGTACACGATACAACAGTGGAAATGGCCACAGCCAGCACACTCAAAATATTTTTCTCATATGCATAGATTCTTCTGAAAAATGGGTGTTTAGTGTAATAGTTGGAAAACATACTCGTAGGTACATGTTTCTAGTTAAAAGTACATAAAGTACGGTACGAAATACTAAGTAAGTTCGTCTAGGCCAGGTGGCTAGTCCTGGTGTCAGTTTTTGAGCCGCCTTAAGGCCTCTGACATAGCTAAACGGTTAAAACAACCGAAGCCTACAATTTAACGTGTCATCCGAGTCACAATAGCGCTCAATTGTAAATGCTACCCGCGGTCACCCAATAGAAGACTGACCGTGCTGAACTAGCTTAACTTCGATGATCGCTAACGAACACCTAGTCAAACTACGCTATAAGCGCTACAAAAGGGTACTCATAATATTTTTTTTTGCAAAAAAACCATGACCGACGTCACCCGTGTACAGAATTCGGGAATATTTCGCTCGGATCGATGTAGCATTTTTCACATTATTGTTGATTAATCAAAAATGGCTCAGCCGATTTCTTACTAATATGAAAAAGTTATGCGTGGTTATACATAGAAAAAATATATATACGCGTCGAATTTTATACCTCCTCCGGTGGTTCGTCGGTCAAAAATAGATGATGATGAAAAATGGTTTGTCTACATTATGAGTGTCAGTGACCATACGCCAGCGAATATTGGGTGGTACAGACATGTCATGTGGCAATGACATGCCTGTATCACATAACATCTTGTGAGTATAGAGTTCATCTCGTCACGGAATTGGATAAAAAACCTCTACACAGGCCACGTGTCATGTCGTGTCCTGCCCAACGACATCTATAAAACACTTTATTATACAGGACGGCATCTCCACCAAAAATATATAAAGCGATTTCCCCGAAAACACCTAATCCATAATTCCCGTTAAAATAATAAAGTCCTACATAACTACAAAGCGGAACAAGTCCATTAATATTTACAGAATGATCCGTAAACAGCCGTCTTCCGTAAACAAGCCACAACCTGATCATATTAATATAGATACAGTATACCCGCTTTTATTTTAGTAAGGAGAAAGCAAGGCAAATGCCGGGATTTCACTTAGTTGCGCTCCAGACACTGCCCTAGCAACTAGACTCTACCGAGTATCAATACGTTCAATTTGTTGAGAATCTATTAAGTATAGCGAACACATAGCGAACAAAACAAAAAGTATGTCATCTAATAGACGAGTTTGGGTAGTTTACCTATGGGACTGAGGCCAAACAAGCGCAATTTCTGTAGTTATGAGTCGCAAAAAATAATCACGTAGTTACAGTTGGCTTCGTTAATTACAAGAGTCATATTTGTGCTACGTGGTGATCAAAAATGGGTTCTCTTTTTTTGACCGACGAACGGAGGATGTACTCAATTCGACGCGTATATATAGCTAAAAAAAATTTTTTAGATATAATCACGTATAACTTTTTATATAGTTGTCCGATTTCAATAATTCCTTTTTTATTGAAAAGAATATACTTTAAAGTTAGTCCCATTTAAATTTTTTCGAAATCACTTGAGCCATTTTCGATAAATCAACAATAATGTCAAAAATGCTACATCGATCCGTGCGAAATATTCGCGAATTCTATACGCGGCTCAATTCCAAAAAATAAATGATCATTAGACCTCTGTCTAAAAGTCAGTTTTCCTGTTTTCAAACAGTTTTTCGTGGCTTATAGTGCGTCAATATAGCGTCTCTATGTATAGAGCATCGTTGTAGCAGCCCGGGGCGGAAGGAACCAAACTAAATATACTGAAACTAAATATACAGCTTAAGTAAATACGCCGGTGGAGCTATCTGCCGGCCGTCCTAACAAAACATTGTATTTACTTGATTTTCGGTCAACACTGCGCGTTACGATTATGATTTCAGTTCGGGAATTGTACGGGTAGCTCTGAATATACGGACGTTTCGGAGAAGGCCAACAGAATTCGTGAAAAGGTCTAAAAGTATCAAGCGAATACAAAGCGACTAAGCGAACTTGTATACGTTCGTAGAAGACATTCAGTTCATCATCATCATCCGTAGGACATCCACTGCTGGACATAAGCCTCCCCTATGGATTTCCAATAAGCCCGGTTGGAAGCGACCTGCATCCAGCGCATTCCTGCGGTCTTAATATTATCGTCGGTCCACCTGGTCGGTGGACGTTCTACGCTGCGCTTGCCGGTACGTGGTCTCCACTCGAGAACTTTTCGATCCCATCGGTCATCAGTTCTCCGTGCTATGCGCCTATTGCCATTTCAACTTGCCAATCCGCTGGGCTATGTCGGTGGAGTTTGGTTCGTCTACGGATCTCCTCATTTCTGATTCGATCTCGCAGCGAGACTCCGAGCATAGCCCGTTCCATAGCGCGTTGGGCTGCCTTGAGCTTATTTATAAGGGCCACTGTAAAAGACCACGTTTCAGTTATATATGTCACTGGCAACACACAACTGTAGAAAACTCTTGGCTTGAGACACTGAGGTATGTCGGACAAAACAGTTTTCCGAACGCAGCCCAGCCGAGTTAGATTCGGCGTCATTACATACTTCGGAGAGATTCGATTGCATAGTAATAATTAATTGGGTTTGTGAACCTACAACCCGAATTAATCTTAGTTTTTTAATAAAAATTGTAGCATTAGATACTACTTACCTCCCTGTTCTGTGTTGATTCTGGATTATAGTTCTTAAACAACAATAGTTCATATGCATGGCATTGCAAATATTTCAATGTAACTGTAACTAAATAAATCGCCTTACAACCTTCCAACTCCAGAAAAAACTGACAAAGAAAACCAGCAAGTTTCCGCGCGCCCGTTTTTAATAATATTTAGTTGAAAAGAAAGCTGTCGGGAAAAACGAGGAGTGTAGTAATAAAAGTCTCTCTCCTGACGTTTTGTAGACAAGACAATCCTGATAAGTCTTGTTGAATGAAAAACGCGAGGCATCAGGCATTCAGGGAAGTTGTTAGCTCCGGGATTCCCTTCCATTCTCCTTATTTATTTTGTTGGGAAGCAGTTTGGTTGTTTTTCATCAACGTTTTTCTGCGCGAATGTTTCTGGTAAGTACGTGTTTCTACGGTGATAGGTTTGTTTAGTGCGGAAGTGGGTGTGAAAGAAGATTGTGTAGTTGTATGTTGGTGAGAGGTGAATAAGTTTCTTTGTATTTGTACCAACTATGGTATTGAGAGGAGTGTATTCAGAACTATTTATTTAGGGAAGTTTAAAGGTAATGTATGGCCAGGTTATGAGAGATAGAGATGGTCTAATTGACTCTACGCATCGGGATCGCAGCGTAAGTAAATCCATAAGGTGAATAGAAGTTTTGATTAGAACTACGGGAATTCACGAAAAAGAAATATAGGTACCTATCACTGTTTTGCAATTTTTATACATTATAAAATGTTTCGTATCATCCTTCTAATTAATAGTCTACTGCTCAATAGACAATAGGACCAAATCCCCACGCCGACCCCATTGACTGTTACATGGGATTCACATAGTATGGCAACGCATTTCGTTTCCGAGCGTATCCGATTCCTTATCAATAAATGTTTTTTAGGATTTATTTACGGATTTTCACACCACTGTCTTATTGGTGAAGGAAAACATCGTAACAAAACCAGCAAGAATATATACCTACATAAAATGTTTAGCAGTTTTTAATTCGTGTTCCATATTGCATGTAGTTTAATAAATAATTAATAATACGTAAAATTGATTACGCCTTTCTTGAGGGAGTGGCAAAGACTACGAGGCGCAGCTAGTAAATAATAATTATAACATATCCTATACATTCGGCGGAGTTTGTCAAAATTGCACCATAAATTCGGCTCGGTATTGTATCAAAATAATTGCAGTTAGTGCGTGTGTGATTAATAACGGCTATTAGAGACGGTTCGAGCCAGGGGGGGACTTGGACGGGTCCAAAATTTTGGTATTTAAACTACCTTTCGCCCTTCGCTCACGTGATATTTTGATTTATGTGCTATCCCATAAGAAAATTTAATTTTTCCGGGATAAAAAGTAGCACATGTCACTCCCCAATTTTCGAACTACCTATATTTATGCCAAAAATCAAGTCAATCAGTTGCTCTGTTGCTATCTGAAAGAGTAATAAACCAAAAAAACATGGTTGGCACATGCGTCACACTCGTGATCGGGTGCTGCATGCGGGTCGCCGGTTTGCTCGTGGCATTCACGCAGTGCACCGAAACTACTTAGGCTAAAATTTAAACTAACCCATCTCTATTGTACTAACTCTTTTTGTATAGTAAAATCGAATAATTGAACATTTTAGTTAACAAAAGGCACAGACCCTGGAGTCTGTGGTTTGTAATATTTCAATAAAAAAAACCAAGAAACACACTTTTGGATTTATATAATACTAGCTTTTGTTCGCGGCTTCGCCTGCGTGATATTTTGATTTCCGATCTATTCCATAGGAACCTTATTTTTACGGGATAAAATGTAGTATATGTTACTTTTCGTATTTCAGCTACATACGTCCATGCCAAAAATCAAGTCATTTCATTGCTCCGTTGCTGCGTTAAAGAGGAACAAACCAATAAACCAACAAACAAACTCTCGGATTTATAATATTAGTAAGGGAGCAAGGATTAGTATTAGTAAAGAAGGATAATACAAATACGAAAATCATCCGAAGTCCATCCCTGGCGGGCGCCATTTTGGGAGCGGAACCGGAAACCGTTTCTTGCGTTGATTAGTTTTGAGTTGGAGCTCATTTGGAGATATTAATCGCCTCCAAGATATCGGGAACTACTGGTTGGGACCCGATATTGCCTCTCCGGATACTAGCTGTGGCTCTCAGGTTTGTTTCATTTTCATGAATAATTTTCCTGAATTTTCTTCCAATATTATTAATTTTTTTTAGTATTTAATTTTTCACTAAGTTTAGGAGAATTAGGAAAATCTGACCATCAGCCCGATGGTCAGATGACGTCATCAAAGGCAATGGATGGAATGAATGGAAAAACAGGACCGGAATGAATGGCGAGAAAGAGAGGAGACCTATACTCAAGAGTGGGTGGAACAGGCTGAATAGATAGATTGGGAAAATAAATTTAAATAATTCATTTATACTCCCAAAAAGGATGAAGTTTTTTGGATGTTACTTTTGCTGCGCGAAATATCTATTATAAGTGAAGTGCAGATTCTTATGTTCTCATGATCCTATTTAGGAAAAAAATAATAATAATAATAAATAATAATAATAAATTCTTTATTGCATGATATAATAGCCACTTATTAATATAGTTGGTATAAATAATATTCACATTTATATTATCGGCTAGCAGTTACAAATCTAGTTAGTAATTAATTTGGTTCAGACTTCAGTACTTTTGACGGGACTCTGATTTGTATGACTGAAGAAATGTTAATGCTTGACGCCTGTAAAAAATCTCATAGCAACATTTTCAGCTCGATTGGTTCAAATAATAATAAAATTAAATGTTCTTAACGTTTTTCTTAAAAATAATTATGTTACCTAACTTTACACTAATTCAGATAACTGTAGGATCAGATACAGTAAGCTATAGATCTTATTTAAAAAAACACATTTAAAACATTACTGTACTGTACCAGCCTTTTTTAATAGTCCACTGCAGGACGTAAACCTACTCATGACGGAAGTTTGGGCCATATCCACCAAGCTGGCGCAGTGCGGGTTGGTGGATTCACATACGCCATCGATACTCATCTCCGGACGTAGGCAGGTTTCCTCACGATGTTTTCCTTAACCGAAAAGCCAGTGGAGTGAAATTCCGTACATAAGTTCCAAAGAAACTCATTGGTACTTAAACCCACTTGATTGACTTGAACCCACGACCTCAAGAATGACAGGCCAGCGTTACATCCACTAGACTATTAACTACCTAAGCATTATAAACTGACGACCTAGATAGGTAGTACCTATCTAGGTCGTCAGTTTATAATGCTTAGAAACATCTAGATGTAGGTACCTAGATGTTTCATGTCCTATCACTGGAGTAAAAACAACGGAACGCTACCGTGGCTCGGCTGACTCGTTAAAAAGTGATATCCGGTAATCCGTTTCACCATGTCAGGGGCTTTTGGGCGGCTTAAAAACATTTTATTTCCCTACATCAACTCTAACATTGTAGAAAGGAAAATTCAGTGCGACGAAATAAAAAAGAAGACAACCTCATTGCATCCGGAAAAGCAAAACAGTTTTCCATAAAGAAAGCCATCATTTATCCTCGGGATTCCACACATAATCTCGCGGGGTAGGGTTACCATAGCATGGGATCTGTCCCGAAATCTCAGGGTGTTTAGATCGCTTACAATTGCATCGGACTTTGAAAACACCAGAAGATATCAGCATTTTTAAAATTGGAATCTAATGGCCGCAATCTAGGCTGTTTTTTTAATTTAAATCAGTATCTCAGGTGTGGCTTGCTTTTACATAATCCATGCTCCAATAGAGTACCCGCCCTGTGGGCAATATTTCAAGGTATCCTTTGTATATAGCGAAAAATTCACAGGATTTTTTGTAGCACGGACTTTACCGTAGTAAAGTCTCGAATGGAAACTATATACTAGCAAGCGCAGCGTAGGATATCCAGTGATAAAGCGGACCGATGATATTATCAAGACCGCAAGGACACATTGGATCCAAACTGCTTTCTACCAGTTTTATAGGAAATTGATAAGAAAAGCCTGTGCACAGCAGTGGACATACCCTACACCCTACAACTGATAATAATAATAATTATGTTAATTAATTAATTTATCAAAAATCAAGCATTGTCTCCGGACTTTTTTACTTCCCATCTGGTATCCCTACACGGGGGCATTTGTCACGCGAGGCCGTAAACCACGGGACATAGTGATCATTTATTTACGTTATGGCGCGCCATCGCCTCGCCACGCCATCGCCACGCCACGCTATACGCCGAGTAATTGCATTTTTTATGTAAATATGATGTACAACTCGCCAACTCGTCGTGGGGAAATAAAAGCTATAAAGACGGGCGACATCCGTTTGTTTAGTTTTTGGGGTTCTGTTATAATACTTCCCTAAACAAATGACGAAAGCAATTAACACTATTCATCAGAAAGTGTGTTTGTTGGTTTAATTGTTTGTCCCTCTTGCACGCAGCAACGGAGCAACGGATTAACTTGTTTTTTGGCTTGGGCATAGTTTGAAAAACGGAAAGTGTCTTAGGCTACATTCTACATTTATACTAAAAAAAATAAAGTTGCCTCTGGGATAGCACAAAAATCAAAATATTTTGATGTGATATTTTGAATAATTCATATGATACGGGTGCTTTGTTGTACCCATAATTTTTATCTTGTGACAATAAATCATTTTGTTTTTTTTTTTTTTTTGAGTTTTGTACATGACGTAGGTTTAAAAAAATGTTTTTAATACAAGGTAAAATACCCCAATTTAATTCCCGTGTAACTAAACTAAGCCCCAATGTAACTCCGCGATAGTAGTAGCACCGTGTGTTGTCATTTACTTTTGTTGCTAGTTGATAACGAAAAATTCGAGTATCAACTTTTGTTTGCCAGACTCTACCATCATCATCGACATATCAAGCGTAAGAATTCCACCACAGCAAACACAGACATCCACTTTAATCCCCAATAAAACCACTAGGAAGCGGCTAACATCCAGCTAAGTTCATAAATTAAGTCGAGCAGGCAGTCATATCTACGTATTATATGGCTAATGTGAAAAAAACTAACCTAAAAAAGTGTATATTGATGATGATAAATACATTTTGAGCTTCTCATAAATACTTATTGCAAAAAGCTAAAAGCTATTTCCTCGCCATAACTAAATTATGTTTTTCCATTCTCATTCCCGATCAAAGAGCGCAATATATCTAGCTGGCCCACCTTTGATGATGCTCTGCTTAACAAATAGCTGCCTCCAAAGAGTTTTAAAGAGAGGCCTTTTCTTTGCATGGCACGCAATACACTTTTATGAAGTGGAAATCTAGACAACGTAGATAATCTGTTATATTATTCGTGACAAATTTTTACTTTGTCACGAATAATATAACAGATTATCTACAGTTTCAGTTATTAGTTATTACATACAGTTTCTCGAAAATCTGTGAACTTTGATTTTAGAGCAGCTGATTTTTTTTCTCGATTTCGGGTATCCCTATAGTAAAACTTGGCTACAATTGTGAGTAAAATGGTATTTTAGAATATCTCCACATCATCGCCTAAATTTACACTCCATATATAGTAAATACCTACTCATCCACCGCAAAATGCAAAAGAATAATTTTAGCAAAAAGTTTCGTGGAAATTCAGCTTCCCGCTAGATCGCGTCATTTCCTATCTCACGAGATCTATATTTTCCATCCCATTCTTTGCGTTATGGATATCTTTGATAGCTTTGATGTAGCGACGAAAGAAAACTTATGGTTTACTTACATTAGTTACCGACGGGAACTGGGGAAAATGCGCGGGAATCGGGGAAATGGGCGGGAAGTGGGGAAAATTGCTGAGTAGTTTTTTGCTGCAGATTGATGTTTCCTAGATAGAGGTATTTTAGATTTATTATCGGACGGGAGTATATATTTATACGGTTTCAAGGATGGCTCCATGGTAATAGTTGAGTTGTTCATATTAGGTATCAAAAATACTTACGAATGTAAATCCGAAAGTGTTTCCATGTACGATGTGATGGGGCCGTAAAATTCTCGAATGGACACCACGGGCTAGAAAGCGCAGCGTATGACGTACAACCGACTAGTAGGACTAACGAAATAATTAAAATCGCAGGATCGCGCTGGTTGCAGGCCGCTTCCAACCAGCCTTATTGGAATTCCATAGGGGAGGCCTATGTCCAGCAGTGGACTTCCTACGGCTGATAGGTGGATGAAAGTGTTTTTTGTACTCTTTCATGTAGTAAGAGAGAGAGAAATCCTGTTGTTTCTTTTTCGCATGGATGTAATTTAGAGGTCATAAACTACTTATTACCGTAAAATTAGAGAGTTTTATGGGGCAGAAATGAAAACATTACACGGGCGAAGCCGCAAGCAAAAGCTATAGTTAATATAAATAACGCTTCGCCTGTGAAAAAAATATCTATAATAATGACTTACAGGCACATGGAAAGTTAAATTGAAACTGTGAATCATTGAGCGGGTCTCGAAGCAGCCAATGATTAATATCTCAAATTAAGTGAACCGACGTTATTCGCATGCAGGAGCCTCGGAATAAAAACCAGTAGAAACCTAACGCATGACATCAGTTGAGAGGTTTTTGCACAAAAATGTTAATTTTTGGGATGCAACTATCAAAATGAACAATGTTAAGGTCTTGTATTGGTGCTCGAGAGATGACACACGATCAAAAGGGACGGAGCTGGCGAGATGACATTGTTGAAGCAGCTGGGAGTAGAGTTTATGCAAAAAGAGGACCGTCGTGGCGGTACGGTGCAACAACTATAAGATTTTAATCAGCAGTCAAGGTACCGGCTACTTGGTAATGGTAATGATGACGATGAAACCGGATTGCCGTTTACCAAGTATCAAACACTTTTAATTATTCTGGCAATGACAGAGCAGTGTTTTTAACGTAACAAAATGAGAAAATGGCGCACGGGCGACCTCACCTACAATGCTTCTCTTTTTACACAAACTCTACCTACCTACATGGACGAGACTGGCGCAAAAAAAAACATGGCCACGCATGGAGGAGGCCTTCGCTCAAATTTAGGTGTCCAGATCAGAATGAAATTATCAAATACTTAAATTATGAAATGTAAACGTTAAAATAGAATTAATCTTCATTTATTTTAACTATTAAAATTATCAAACATGACATGTTTCTGACCCCAAAATCTGACTTCACCCATCGAGGTCACATAAACTAAGTTCATTTCTAACAGGTGTTCCTCGTGGACCAACTGCGGTCGCACAACAAGTTGCGCCATTCAAAATACGTGTTCCTGTTTCTACCCGTGCTGTTGAAAATCAAAGCATCTCTTTCAGGATATCTTTCCCAAAGTTTCGTATCCATACATCCAGAGAATGAAACTGACTGCCAGCCTTCCTGTTTCCTGAGAGATACGTAGAAGCATTTCAAAGTTAGGTACTGTGAATTGTTATCTTCTAAGTCTACGTGTTTCATCTTCGACAACATCGTCGCTTGCCATCAAATGAGTTTGTGGTCAAACCCAGACTTATTCTTATCTATGTTTAATTTCATATATCTCACTAATATTGTAAGAAAGTGTGTTTTCTGATTTTTTTACTCATTAAGCAGCAACGGAGAAACGGACCGACTTGATTTTTGCATGTATTGTATATTAATTAATATCGGAGAGTGGCATAAAATGATTTTAAAAAAAAAAAATCAAAGTTTCCTATGGGATGGCACAAAAACTAAAAAGTCACGTGAATCTGTCCCACCAAGATAAGACTAGTGGGGCAGATTCCACTCTAAAAATGAAGGAGTGGAATATGCCCCACCAGTGGGCCGCTTTGGTGGGGCAGAGTGGAAGTACTCGAGCAAAAGCTACTAATATTGTACATCCGAAAGTATCTGTTGGTTTCTTAATCTTTCACGCAGCAACGGAGAGGCGAATCGACTTGATTTTGTGTATGTATATTATTGAAAGATCGGAGACCATAAGCTATTTTTCATCCCGAAAAAAATTAAATGAATATTTAATTTTTTATAGGAATCTATAGGACAGCACAAATATCTGAATATTACGCAGGCGAAGTCGCGGGAAAAATATAACGATAATAGTTAATAAAAAAATATCACGAGTCGTCAGCGTTATGGTCTGCCTCTGGTTCCTCTGCAGCAGGAGCCGATGATGAAGAGCCGACATTTCTCTTTCCCGGAGGAATCCGCCGTAAAGTCTGCGTTTAATTTTCGACAGGTATTCCTTTCTTAATGCCAACAGCATTAACGTTTTCTCATCGATGTGTACCTTTAGAAGAGGAATTTCTCGTGGACCAACTACTTTCGCACAGCTAGTTGGACATCCAAAACACGTATTCTTAATGGCACAACTACGCACAACTAAACACAATTATGCACATAAATGGTAAGTGAGTTCGTATAGGCCGAGTGGCTAGCCCTGGTATTATAGTTTTTAAGCCCCCTGAAAGCCTCTGACATGATTAAACGGTAAAAACAACCGGCACCTATAATTTAACGTTTCGTCCGAGCCACGGTAGTGCGGAGTTGTAATTGCATTAAAGTATCTAATCAAATCAAATCAAAGATATTTTATTATCAGACAGATAGGATCCATAATTGAAATTAAAATTAGAACTTGATCATAAAATTAAACAAAATCAAACTAAATTAACATATTACATTTGGCATGTCACAAGTTCTAAGTAAGTTCTATCTAAGTAAGTTCTATCTAAGTAAGTTCTATCTAAGTAAGTTCTATCTAAGTAAGTTCTATCTAAGTAAGTTCTATCTAAGTAAGTTCTATCTAAGTAAGTTCTATCTAAGTAAGTTCTATCTAAGTAAGTTCTATCTAAGTAAGTTCTATCTAAGTAAGTTCTATCTAAGTAAGTTCTATCTAAGTAAGTTCTATCTAAGTAAGTTCTATCTAAGTAAGTTCTATCTAAGTAAGTTCTATCTAAGTAAGTTCTATCTAAGTAAGTTCTATCTAAGTAAGTTCTATCTAAGTAAGTTCTATCTAAGTAAGTTCTATCTAAGTAAGTTCTATCTAAGTAAGTTCTATCTAAGTAAGTTCTATCTAAGTAAGTTCTATCTAAGTAAGTTCTATCTAAGTAAGTTATATCTAAGTAAGTTCTATCTAAGTAAGTTCCTATAGGTCCGGTGGCTTGCCCTTGTGTCAGAGTTTTGAGTGCATTGAGTTGGCATCATTTCTTGCGTATGAGCATGTTCACCGCCCGGTCCTTCCAGATTACAATATAAGTCAATGGTCCGCCCCGCGTCCTACGACTGCTTGCTTACGCGTAAAAAAGTCGTAAAATCTTTAATTAGCTTAATTTAAAAATATTACCCTTTCTGGAGGGCAAATTAAGAATAGACAGACATTTTGTGGTACTATTTTAAGTAAGCAAAAGACCTTTTTGGTAAACACGTGTGTAAGGAGTTTATTTTAATTGGGTAGATACGTGTTGTTATTCGGGACCAGAATAGACATCCAAAGAAGGTCTTTGCAGACATCATTATTTTGCTTTTAGCCCTCCGTGCAAGAAGAGGGGTGTTATTAGTTCAATATTTGTATTGGTTTCTGCGTCTGTGCTGTTGTAATGTAATAGCCAAACGAATGAATATTAGCTCTATATTATTAAATTAATTAATTAATATTGCCCCCCAAGTATTTGTGATATTTTTTGCTCGATATTAATAACGGCTACAGTAAGATGCTTGACATATTAAGCGGTATATTCCTTTCAAAAATAATAAATAAAAAAAAATATATTAAGTTCGACTCGCACTTGGTCAATTATTTATTTTTTTAAACTTTGCTAGTTGTGTCCCCATACTATAACAATTGAAAACCTGAGAAAGGACTTGATTGAAACTAAAGCGTGAGTTGTGTCCCGTTATACAAAGTAAAATGTACTAAAACCACGTCAGTGTTACTAAATATACTACTGTTGTTGATAACTCGACTCAAGAAATAAAAAGCTGATGTGATCGATGAAAATTTGTTATCAATATTTAACGTTTTTCGTTTCGCGAATATAATAATAACGTTCCCCTAACTTGTAAAAGAAAGATTCAACGCCACATTTTCAATACGTATCAATCTATAACTTGGCTAGCAACAATACGAACAAAATAAGTAACACAACAACAAAATAAATCCTAATCGAGCCTCGCTAAAAAAGTAACCGAATAACAAAACAATTTCCCGAGAAAATAATATAAAGACGCGGAGATCTCGTCAAGTGTTTCTTGTTAAAAGGGAGGACGGTCGGCGATTGATAAAGGGCCCTGAAAAGGCTCGGTCGAGGAGGGCTCGGAAACCGCTAAGAGAGTAGCGATCCCGCGCTTTAACGATTCTGTAGAAAACTCTTCTAATGGCTCTGGTTTCTCAAGAGATAGATATATGTCAGTATGTAGTTCAAGTCACTAATCTCCCTTTTTAACCGACTTCCAAAACGGCTTCTATGTTCGTTTGTAAATATTTTTTGTGTATGATCATCATATTTTCGCCAATAATGAACTGAATCAAAAATTATTTGATTAGAAAAGAATGGTTTGATTCCCATTTTGATTTTTTGGTCCTATTTAAATCTTATCGAAATCGGCTGAGCCATTTTTGAAAAATCAACAGTAAAATAAATTTGTATAGGTACATAAATTCGAGCGAACTATTCGAATGTTGTACACGATGGAAGTCGATTTTTCTATATTTTGCGAAAAATAATTACTATTGTTTTCTGTTAGTTCTTTTTTGACTAAATAGATCGATACTACCTATGAAACCACCAACCAAAACCCCACAGGCCAATTATTGAAACTGATTCTTGTAAAATTTAACATTTAAGTATGTCTGTTATTGGTCCTGTTTTCCCTCGTTATTGTAAAATTTCAGACAGTTTCAATAGTCTGGTTGAGATATTGAACCTAACGATGGCAACCCATTAGTCACTAGCAATAAATACAAGACACCATCTAGAGTCAGCTTTCCAAGCCTTAGTAATTCGGCTCCGTTATTACCCTCGGTGAGGAACCCTGAAAACCCGGCCGGAGAGCCGAAATAATACCTACCGATGGATGAGGAAAAATTTCCTTTGGAGAAATCTATTTTTAAAAGAAATACCTCCGAAACTAGTTATTTGCCGAAATATTTTATTTTTCATACCTTTCATGCTCGGGCGAGCTTTGAAGATCGAGCCCGCAATACCTGAGCTTTGACGTCATAAAGGAAAGTACCTTAAAGTATTAAAGGTAAGTGTAGGGAAAAAGGTACCTAATCACAATTTTATCAAAGAGTCGGTAAGCATTCTGAGTGGACTATTTAGATGGTCTATTTTTAATAAGACTTAGGGCGAGGTAGTCTACTTACATTAGGTTATTTATTTATTTATTTATTTGCAAGATCACATACATTAAGTTACAATTAAATCTTAATATAAGACTAATTAACTTAGGTACATGTCACCCTGTTTCATAGGGCATAGCAAAGTTTTAGCTAAATATTTATGCTAAACGGTGTAATAGAAACTTGGAAAGAAAACATTTAATAGAGTCTAGCAAAAATAACACTAACAGTAATTTTGGTAACAGTTCACAATTTCTAATGACAAAATTATATTTAGTATTAGTAACTTATCTGGCTAGAGATGGCTATAGATAGTTTTTATCTTATGTAATCTTAAAAACTACTACATATCTAGCTTAATAATTAAGTTTTTTAATTTATTACAGTTTTACAATTTATCATCAAAAGAATTATCTAACGAATAGTATGTAGCATTTTTGTTTTAAAAGGTGTCTTAAATGGGTTTGAAAGGTTTTGTCAGATTTTTCTTTTTTTATGGTATAAGGGATTTTGTTGTAAATTTTTATGGACATAGGTAAGTATATTCAGGGCCTTTTTTGAAAATTTCCATTTTTGGTTCGGGAAGTAATAATTGCTCATTTCTTCGTGGGTTATTACTTTTGTTGTAAAGATGTATGTGTTTCCGGACAAACATTTAACATTATAATATTTTTAGAGGAAAGAAGAACAAATTCGGAGACTTTCAAGGCTGCTTATCCAATTTAGATATGCAAAGAGATGTAGCGAAGGTATGAAACGGTGTGACTTGGAAGCGACTAGTAAGGCGACTAGTCACTGACTAGTAAGTTTAGTATATACAGGATTATCTGCTTACAATACTGTACCAATACGAAAGGGGGTGATTAAGACCATCAACGAACAACTTTTACTAAGGGACCTACTCAGAAATCAAGAAAAAAAATTAGTTATTCCATACAAAACTCGGAACACGGAATCTAAAAATGTATGAAACAGCAGTTTTTTTCTCGAGTTTTAAAATGGCCTTAGTTGTTAAAACAACTAACAACTAAACGTTGTTCGTAATGATGGTCCTAATTATCCCCTTGCAGCTTAGTACGCCAGTTCAGGATAACCCTGTATAAGTTTAAGATGTAACTCTAAGTTTATAAATTAGACTAAGAGATGTATGTGTTTTTGGTGCAATAAATGATTGAATATTGAATATATATCTGGCTTATAGCTATGGATTAGATTAGTGGTCTTTCCCCAGTATATTTCTCATCTACCGTATATATCCCATATTTGGTGGCTATGCAGCTTTAAATACTAAACATACCAAAATAAGTAGTAGAACTAATAACATTTCATTATTATCAGCAGTGGGACTGCTGGACATCTATCTATCTATCTATCTATCAGCCGTAGGATGTTCACTGCTGGACATGGCCTCCCCCATGGATTTCCAATAAGGCCGGTTGGAAGCGGCCTGCATCCAGCGCGTTCCTGTGATTTTTATTATATCGTCAGTCCACCTAGTCGGTGGACGTCCTACGCTGCGCTTGCTGGTCCGTGGTCTCCATTCAAGAACATTCAACATTCTCCACTGCTGGACATAGACCTCCCATATGTATTTTTTATTAGACCGGTTGTAATCGACCTGTATCACCGTATTCCTGTAATCGTGATTAGATCATGGGTCCACCTTGTCGGTGGATGTCCTACGGGGCGATCTCCATTCCTGAACTTTACGCCCCCATCAACCATAGTTACATTCTGTTAACTAAGTGCCTTGCAGAACCTGTTGTGAAACAGTACTTGCCAAGTATGAAACATACGTTTTTTTTCTTATGACTTAAACTAAAAGCCAACTTAAGAACAAGGAAATAGAAAATCGTCATGCGTCCAAATAACTGACCGTCGGTTCTACAATGGAGCCCTAATCCCTTCGCTCAATCCTTCGGCCACTGATATAAAAAAGTTCAGATGGAATGTTATCTAAAAATTGGGTGAAGCGTCTTGGGTAGGTCGATTAAATTTTTCAAGCGTGCGTTTAGACAAAAATATATCAGACTCTAAGAATCAGTGATGTACTTCAATATAGTGGCAATAAGACGTCGATAGAGACTATAAGCCGTGGTGGTCTAGTGGTTGTGACGCTGGCCTGTCATTCTTGAGGTTGTGGGTTTAAATCCTGGTCCAGTACCTACCTATGAGTTTCCTTGGAACTTATTAACGGAATTCCACACCACTGTCTTTTTGGTGCAGGAAAACAATTCGATGGCGTATGTGAATCCACCAACCCGTACTGCGACAGCGAGGTGGATATGGCCCAATCGCCCTTTACGGGTAGGCCTACGTCCTGCATTGGACTATTAAAAAGGCTGGTACGGTACGGCAGAGAACTATAAAACTGTGAACGGGTAGCGAGCCCTTTTTAGAAACATAATTATAGTGTACATAATAATTAACTCTGCCATCACAAGGCTGTAGAGTAGAGCTTGCTTAGTCAGGTCATCAGGTGATAGGCATTCATTTTTATTTTAAAGATAGGCGTATGTACTTGTGCAACAACTTATTTGTAATGTATTTTGTAGCAAATTGCATCTTGCATTGCAGACACGTACCAAAGGGTCGTTCCTGTAAGTTCTACTATTAGTACTACTACACAAAACTACATACTTAAATAATAAAACTATGAAGCACGCAAATTAAATTTTAAAGAACATAATAATATACCAATAGTGTTCAAATGAATTGAGAACTTGATCCTTTTTGTTGAACCTTTTTGTAATGCTGGAGAATAAAACAATACCTTCATTTTTTATATTGATTGATTTTGGAAACGAAATAAATAAATATAAATAAATATTGGGGGACATCTCACACACGGTCTCCGACTCCAAACTAAGCAGAGCTTGTGGTATGGCTGCCAGAGACTGATATACTACATAAATACATATTTTAAATACATACTTATATAGATAGTACCTAAATAACACCCAGACACAGAGCAAACACCTATGTTCATCACAAAAATGCTTGCCCTTGTGGGAATCGAACCCACGCCTCTTTGATCCAGAAGTCAGGGTCACTAACCACTGAGCCACCGAGGCAGTCAACAATGGAAATGATACGAGTATTTAAATTAAATCCTTATCCAGTACTAACAATATGTTATCTATATAATTTTAAACCCTTCGTCCCTGGCCAAATATAATTAAACCGTGTCCATCCTAAGGGCGGCATTAGGGTGGAATTTCATTCATGAATGGGAATACGAGAGCCGCCCCGGGGGGCAGTACCGTGGGCGGGCGGCGCGTGAGGACCCGCAATCTAAAGTTCGTATGAACTGGTGTTCTTCAGCTATGCTTATTTTTATAACCGTATTTATGTAGATTTTTTTTTCTTTACTCGGACAGTCCTATAACTGTCTAAGTATCTATTATTTGATCAATTATTTATATTGACTAAGAGTGTTTGACCTGTAACTGTACTGTACTGTACCAGTCTTTTTAATAGTCCACTGCAGGACGTAGGCCTACCCACGAAGGGTGACTGAGTCATATCCACCACGCTGGCCCAGTGCGGGTTGGTGGATTCACATACGCCATCGAATTTCTTCTACGGACGTATACAGGCTGCTTCACGATGTTTTCCTTCACCGAAAAGCCAGTGGTGTGAAATTCCGTACATAAATTCCAAAGAACTCATTGGTACATGACCGGGGATTTGAACCCTGACCTCACGATTGTAACGCGGGTGTCATTACCTCTTGACCACCACGGCTGTAACTAATTGTTATCAATAAATGAGTATGAGTATCGGTAGTGTTGTTATTTGTTTTGGTAGTGACCACACTGATGATAATGATGCAGACAACCAGTAGTAGGCTTCCCGTTTTATTGAATACGTTTCAACTGGGTAATTTCATTAAGTATCCATCCAGCCACAAGGAGGGCACTCCTTGCTGGATCGATTAATTATGCTACGCTTCACTTGTATCTCCAATCCCAAATATGACGACTTCATCAGCCATGAAACTTTGGTTATATAGACTACAGATTTTACCATATCCGATCTCACTGAAAGACTTCAAGCATAGCCTTCGCCATAGCTCGTTGAGATATTGTAAACTTAAATTATAAGACTCGTCGTTTAATACTACATTTATTACCAGTAAATGTTATTAGCAAATATGTATCAGTAATAGATACACACTGGTCGAAGACTTAGCACTGTAGCACATTGGACGAAATACTCTTTTGGAGCGAGGTTATTAAACGACATAGGAAATGAAATTATATTTATTTCACAAAAAAAATTGGTGCGGTCATCTCGCGTATAAACAAAACAAATGGAGCGATACCATCAGGTCCCGAGGTCCTGGAATTCCGGGAGGGATCCAGACCCTCGCGATAAGAGGGCGGGAAGAGATATGCAAAGATGTCTGAGGAATGTAGAGATGTAAATATCGCCCTGTATGGAATGGAAAGGCTCTACTTTTGACGTGGATGTATAGTTTTTAAGCTCTGACGAAAAAAAGGTTTTAACAGGGTTGTAACAGGTTAACTGTTTAAAAAGGTGTAACAGCTTGCCCTGTACCTACTAAACCAAAAGAGGGTGATTAAGTCCATCATTTTGAACATCTTTTACTACGGGGCCATCCCGGAATTCGAGAAAAGAAAATCTTTTCCACGCAAAATCGCAACTGAAAATTGACAAAACGTAGGAAATAGCTGATTATTTAAAACACGTGACATTTTTAGATTATTGTTGATAATCTAAATCAGGTCAGCCGATTTCGATATAACTTATTAAATGAGTGTAAGTGGCGGAGTGACCGCGTAACACACATAGAAAAAAAATCATGCGGTGGAATAATGAGAACGTCCTTTTTTGAAGACCGTTGAAAACTTATACTTACGAGTATAATAGAATAAAAACGCTTTATTGTTCACACAATCGACAATATAACAATAAAAGAGTCCAATATAATTAAAATAGTGCGACAACCGGCGGCCTTATCGCTTTGAGCGATTTCTTCCAGGCAACCTGACTAAGAGAGGAAATGATTATAAAGGAAGGTAAGGGACGGGTGTACAATAATGGCGAATTAATAAAAAAATGAATGCACTTATATTATTTATTTAGTGGTAGATTATAACAGCTTATTGTTTTTGTATGGTCAACTTGGCGCCTCACGATTGCCTGTGTTTTTAGGGTTCCGTACCTCAAAAGGAAAAAACGGAACCCTTATAGAATCACTTTGTTGTCCGTCTGTCCGTCTGTCCGTCTGTGTGTATGTCAAGACTCTTTATCTCGGGAACGCGAAAAGATATCGAGTTGAAATTTAAACTGTATACGTATATCTATGATCTCTTACAGTTTTGTAAAGGAAAAACTTCTCAGTTATCATATAAAGAAGTTAGAGCCGTTTATGTCGTTAAAAACCGCATATTTCGTCACTCACAAAAATCAAAACCTACAGGGTACTTCCCGTTGACATAGAACTATGAAATTTGACACACATATTGGAATAAATCTGAAAATTGAACATTTTTATTTAAATAAAAAATAATAGGGCTTCAAATTTCACAAAATATGGGTTCAAAATTCAAAGTGCGTAAATCGTATCATGTAAAGTATCATATAAAAGCGCTTCATTAGCACATGCTAAAACAGGTTTTTAATTATTTTAACAATTTTCGATGCATGACAAGAAAAGTAAAAAAAAAACTTTTGTCGATGATGATGATGAGTATAGAGATTTTAACAACGTACTTCCCAATTTTGTGAAATTTTCTGGATTTGTACGGAACCCTCGGTGTGCGAGCCTGACTTGCACTTATCCGGTTTTTTTTATGTAATCACACTTCAATCTCGTGGATTATACGTCTTAGTTTTTACAGTTTTTTTAATTACCTTAAAGTTGTAAGCCTCTAAAAAAGGCTGAAAGTAATACATAAATAAACATAAAAAAATAAATAAATAATACATAAACTAAAAAATTTTCTGAAAAAATAAGAAGTACGAGCATGCAACATTTCTTACTCAAGCGATTGACAACAAAAACATAACATTTTGTTACAATTTAGGGGGTGAAGAAAGGTTTTTTCCCGGGACGTAAATTTTATCAAACATGACTGTATCGAAAATTCTCTCGATGATCTACAACAAATGCGAAAACAGCGGTCGATTCACGATCCTCTTTATGCGAATAGTGGGTTCTTGCCGAAATCTACTTAGAATTAGACCGTAAGTGATAGGCAAGGACACGCAAACCCGTCGCTAAAAAGGGTGGCCATCGATCGGGCACACTCCCAGGGCTGTCCCATGAGGGCGCCATTTGCGGCGCCGCAAATTTTCAAAAAAAACCTCGATATATTCTGCTTTAGTTACATAAGTCTTTAAATTCTACGTAATAAAGTTGCGCCAACTTTTGTATTAACTTGAGACATCAAAAAATAAAAAGGTAAGTATGCAAAAGATCATAATTTTTTGGAAAATCCGTGCAATATCTGGTTTTATTTTCAATTGTATCGTGTAATAAAATTATTCAGTGTCGCGAATCAATCAGAAAATTGTATCTAATATGTTGAAAACATAAGTCACGGCTTGAAGTGGAGTGCCGCAAGGTTTCATTTTTGGCCACATTTATAAAATTGATCATATTTCAAAACCAAGTTGAGTTCTGGGAATCTTTGTAACTATATATGAGCAATGTGGGAGGAAAAAACTTCGATATGACGAGAACTTTCGAGCGTTCTTTCTATAAAAAACCGAGCTTTATTTTTTAAAACTTCTCCTGAGAAAAATACTTTGTATGACAATGTGAAGGAAGTAGCCAGCCCTAAATAAAGGCCCACGCACACCATCCATCACCCGGCGTCCTGTTTGTCGCGCGAAACACAACTAAATGAAACAAACTGAAAAGGTGTGGCGCGGAAAAGGTTCTAACGCTATGTTCTACTAAAATAGATATCACAATACATTTTCCGAAAAACTGTCTGTAATTTTATCTAGCAACAGTGAATAATGAATTAGATATTACGCTTCGAGCAAATATCTATAGAATCACAATCGTGCAAAAAGTGTCCGAGCCAAAACCCTGCCCAAGCTAAATAGTGGGCAGGCTTTTTAGTTAGTCTTAAGGCGATTGCAAGCCAACTATAACGCCGCTCGGTTACAAGCACTAATAAGGTGACGTAACGTCTAGATTCGAGAAAACGGGTTGTAGTGGATTATTTCATGTAAATATCTATATAATTTTTGGTTCCAGGTGTGGAGTCCTTACTTTAAGAAAGATATTGATTTGCTTGAAAGTGCACAACGAAAAGCCACCAGGATTCCATATGCTCTGCGCCGCAATCATCACAAACCAACACTGGACACCACATACTATGCAATAGAGTTGTCTACAACTGGAATAGGTTGCCTGAGAATGTAATCTCAGCAAGAACTATAAACACATTTAAGAATAGACTGGACCTTTGGATAAAGTAGGAAAACATTTCTTTGTCAGATAAATACTAATTTAATTCGACCCTGCTTGATATAGGCATATCAGTATACACTGCTCGCCTATAAACAAATAAATAAAATAAATAAATCATGGGTGTTATTTAGGTACTATCTATATAAGTATGTATTTAAAATATGTATATGTAGTATATCAGTCTCTGGCAGCCATATCACAAGCTTTGCTTAGTTTGGGGTCAGAGACCGTGTGTGAGATGTCCCCCAATATTTAAAAAAAAAATTAAAAAAAAAAAATCGGTATGTATGACGGAGGTCGGACATTTTTTTACTACTTTCTCTTAAGGACTGTGGCTCTGTAGATATTTGCTCGAAGATTTTACATCATTATTTTTGAATAGGTAAATAATGTAGCCTCAACTAGTGCTATGCGCGACGAATCTGCGCTATAACTCAATCTTGAAAAAGATCGCCAATGCGGTTGAAACTATATAAGTACTTACATAAAGTAGACTTGTTGTGTACCATGTTCTGTCTTATACAGGGTTATCTGCTAACCCTGCACTAGTACTGTACCAGCCTTTTTAATAGTAGGTCGTAGGCCTACCCAAGACGGGAGATACCCTGCACTAGCGTAATAGTAGATAGGTATAGGGCAAGCAGATTACCCTGTAGTCTAATGATTTAAACAATAAAGCCGTTTATTTAATTATTGTAATATAGCCATAGGAAGCCCATAGTTAGACCAGTGCTTAGTTATTATTATTTTGTAATCGTTCTTTAACTCGAAATTATAGGAATTTCGGTAATAAGTACTCATCACGGGCCTAAACCAAGTGATGTGCAGTTTCAGCCTAGTCGAATTTTGATTTGTATCTTCCTGTAGAAATTTTCGTATTTAAAATAGCGGCCTTCTGCATTGTTATAAAAGTATTTTTCGGTAAGTTTAGTAATTTTATTCCATGATGTAAGTATTTAGGTATCACACCTGTGCTAGAGAGCACCAAAGGTACAATATATACTTTTTCCATTCTCCAAATTCTAAATTATTTCCTCTTTCAGCTCTGTATATTATTTACTTATTTTATCTGTTATTGTTTTTTGTAAATTATGGGTATTTGGGATTTTTTTTTTTTTTTTATTTAATTGTTACACTCCACAGACTCCAGGGTCTGTGCTTTTTAGGATATACATTAAGAAAAAAGATTGAACAATATTGCTTGGAAAGGCTTAACAAAAGGACCTTAAATCTAATAAAATTAAAAACAAACTTTAAACTACGTTGATTTTACATAATATCGTTTTACAAATTACTGCTTATACCGCGCAGAGCCTCCATCACCGCCGCGTTTCGGTCCTTAATGGCCATCTTTAAATTATAGTCTACGATGACCTTGGGTGACGCAGCCGTCGCACGCCGCACAAAGTGGCTGATAGCGTCTTCCTCGTTGTCTGCGAAGTAAGTGAAGGAGCTGGTGTGCCGTGAAACTGCGACGACCGCGTGTGAAACGCTTTCGTGCAACCTCATTTTAGCCCTGATTTTTATGGCGATGACAGAGTCGTATGTCAGACCTTGAGCTTCGTGGATGGTAAGGATGCGCGACCCCGACCCCACTCCATACCCTTGGGTGATAAGGGTCTCCTTTTCTTCTTGAGTGTGGACCAAAAAGAGGGTGTTGGGGAGGTTATGGGGTATTAGCGCACCCGTGTATCTTTTCTGCTCTAGAGATCTGACCTGGATTGCTGAGGAATATACACCCGTGTATATCTCCCTCAGTGAATACGCTACATCCATGGGGTTCCGATGCGTACATAACAACTCCTGGCTGATGTTTGCGACCAGGTTAGGGCGATGGTACCTCATCTCGAAGAGGTTTTCTCTATCAATATAAGGTAGCTGATTAACGTCTCCGATGAGGATAAGTTCACTGGCACCAGACAGCCTCGAAGCCATCACTATAGCTCCGAAATGATTCATGAGAGCCTCATCCACCATTAGACGGTTGCAACTCTCAGAACCTCGAAAACCATTTACGAGAGTGGAAGCCATGGTGCGCACCTTAGTTCTTACTAAGTTACCTATACGGTGCGCCAGCTTTTCTCTTAGATCTTTGGCTGCTTCAGTTGTTGTGGTGATGATAACGTCCCTATCCACATCGAAGTGTCGTACCACCCAAGTTGTTTTGCCGCAACCAGGCACTCCATTGACCCACTGGATCTTGGGTACCTTCCAGTTGCCCCACCGTGCCTCGACTTGACTGCTCTCGATGGTTTTTGCCATGTTAGCAATTTTGTCATCCAGCATTATTTTGGTACACCTGGCGGTCACCACAATAGGGTCCTCTGGTGGCGTCACGTACTTCAGTTTTCCAGTCCGATCCGTCTCATCCTCATTTAGGGCCACGAATCCTTTTACTGCATTATAAGCAGCCATATATTGACCTCTCATTGTTCCCTTGATGATCTGGGAAGTGTCGTTATTGTATATGGCTGCTTCTGCCTCTTCCAGTCTCGCCATCAAAAGACTCTCATTTCCTAGCCTAAAAGACTGCATGATGTTTTCGCAGTTTCTGAGATTGACTTCTCTAGTCGCTCTCGTTATAGCTAAGAATTCTATGAAGGCGTTTCTGGCGTGATCTTTTGCTGTTGAGGCAGGGATATAGAGAGGCGGATCAACCTGTCCCATGTCGGCTCTAGTTGGAGTCGCTTGCCTTGTTCGTGGTGTAGTTTTAGTGGCTGATTTGGTGCTGGGCCATTTTATTTTCGGTGTTTGTAGGAACAAGCTCTGTGCTGCGGCGCTAAATGCTGTCAGAAAAGCCGAAACGTGACCTCTACTCCCGTCGCAACTGTCACTATGCCGTTTCGCGACCTTTTCTGCCGATGTTCTTTCTTGTACCCTTTCAGAACCGCTTTGAGTGGATGAACATGGAACGGGGTGTCCCCAGCTGTCAGTTGCAGGGTTTTCTGACGAAGACTTCAGAAAACTTAAGTTTTCTCCCCTGTCTTCGTATATGATGACCTCATGATTTTTGGAGGCCTCCAGGCAACTTAGCCGGTCCGTGACTTCTCCTGTCCAGTGTGCTACAACCATGGCGTCGATGCTTATCATGCGGGAAACACTGTCTGTGTTTTCACCTAGACTCTTCAGCAGTAAACTTGCCTGCGCAAAGGGAGTCTCGGTCGTCCAGTCAAACAGTGCAACCGTTTTATTCTTCGATCGCACCAGTCGACATCGACAGCCCGCTACTTCCAGTATTGGCATCGCATCGTATGTTTTCTGCTTCATAGTGGTTTTAGAGGTGCTCCCATTGAGCAGACAAGCTAGTCCAGGCGAAAGTTGGACACGTTTTTTGTTCCGGGTAAGGCAGAAGCTTATTCCAAACCTCTCTTTATTGTGATCCATGAAGAGGGCCACCCCACGGATGTGGACCCCTGGCTCTCCTCTGTCTGCAGAAGCGAGCAAGTAGTCCACTGTAACGTCCTTTATGGTGGTTTCTAGAGGGCGTCTTAAGTTCTGCGCACTGGTGGTGGCTGGTATATTTATGTGTGAGGAGGAGGAGGGCAATGTGTGTAAAGACGAAAAAGAGGCGGAGGGTGCCACCAGACTGAGAGAAGAGGAGGGTCTGTGAAGAGTAGAGTTTCTCTTAGCTGCTATTCGAAACGACCTATCAACAAATGATAGAAAGTGCGATCTGCTTTCTGGGTCTTCTAAAATATTGTGGAGATCTGAAGCTACGAGCTTTCTATCAATGCATATTTCAAGGTCATTACGTGCCGCAATGAAGCGGGGGCAATCTATGATTATGTGCCATACTGTCTCCGAGATATTCGAGTCACATTCACAACCTGGACTTTCTTTGAGCTTAACTCTGTGCAAATACTCCGCTATTCCTCCGTGTCCTGTCAGCGCTTGCACCTGAAAAGGTGTCAGTTTTGTAGTACGTGACATCCGGTGTGCTTTGGCTATATCCGGGAGGAACTTATATGTAACTCTACCAGCACTGGAAGTCTCATACCGGTCCTGCCACTTCCGGACTGACTCTTCACGTATTTTCTTTTTGACATAGGACAAGGGGATCCCTTCGTAATCCCGGGACGTGCCCGCGAGTGCTGCCGATTTCGCGAGCTCATCGGCTCTTTCATTACCGGCAGTTCCCACGTGTGCTTTCAGCCAGAACAAACGAACTGATCTTCCTTCCGCACTGATCTTTCCAATGTTTTCCTTTATACATTTGACCAATGGATGACTCGTTTTGGGATTCCGCAATAATTCGAGTGAAGACCTTGAGTCACTCAAAATGCTAACCATGGTGTCGCCACTCGACATCACTGCTTGAGTTGCTTGGTACAATGCATAAAGTTCCGATTGGAAAACCGTGCAGTCAGAGTGCAGCGTAAAAGTAGCGCACCTGACTTCCTGGCCATTCTCCCACCAGGTAAAGGCAGCGCCAACACGTCCTCCAATTTTGCTCCCATCTGTATAAATCTGGGGACCATTTATCGGGCTAGAGATGGTTTCTAGGAGGTCGAAATCCAAGGATGTTTGTGTGGACGGATGAGGTTTGTCCAGAAAATTTAGATTTCTTTCAAGCTCCGTGTCAGGTGCGAGATAATCTACAGAAATACTTTTCTTTGCTTTGTACAGATTTGCAGCTTCTTGTATTCTTAGGTCCGAGGGAGTAGACCGGATAAGGCCAGTGCTGACGTAAGGGAAACAGTACGATAGGATTTGCATATTTTTTGGGCGAAGCCTCTTTGTAAAGAGTTTAAGTGAGTCTTGACCTCTTCCAGTTCTGTTGCTTGAACCCATGCGCTTGAAGCGTATAACATTATTGGTTCCACCACAGCGACGTATATTGTTCTCGTGATCTCGCTATTGAGCCCCCAAGACACCTTCGCTGCACGCGCAAGTTGTTTGTATATATCCGCTGCCTTTTTACATTGAGCGGTTACGTGTGCCTTGAAGTTGAGCCTTCGATCAAGCAAGAGACCGAGCAGCTTGATTTCATCCACAAGATTAAGCCGGACGCCAGACATAACCAGATTTGGTGGATCGTATTTCAGCTTTCTCGTCATTAGCATCGCGTTGGTTTTATGCGCTGCAAAGCTGAGTTTGTTACGTTTGCCCCACTCTACTACTGTGTCTAATGTCTTGTTTGCTTCTTGCTCCAATTTTTTGCTTGACTGGCCTGTGAACACGAGAACGACGTCGTCTGCAAAGGCTTGACAATGTACCCCTTCGGCTTCCAATAGACGCAACAACGAGTCCAAGATAACATTCCAGAAAGTTGGACCACCAATTGACCCTTGTACACAGCCCTTGGTGGTCCCCTTCCTGTACGCTGCTTGAGCGTAGTTGACTTCAATTTCTCGGTCACCGAGATAGGAGCATGCCATCTCATAGAGGTTTAATGGACTCTTTTTCTCTATTAGTTGATGTTTCAAAGCGGGCCACCACGCATTGTCGAAGGCGCCCTCTATATCCAGAGATATGAGGAGTACTAAGTTCTTATCAGATACTCCTTTTTTTAAGTGCTCTACCAGATTATAGAGAGCGTCCTCCGTTCCTCGCTGCGGCATGAAACCATACTGTCTCGTACTGAGTGTAGGGAGAAGATGCCATTGTAGTCTACCGATTAAAAGCTTTTCAACGATCTTCCCAATCACGGACAACAGACCTATAGGGCGGTAGGATTTAGGGTGAGTATAATCTGTCTTGCCAGGTTTCCTTAAGACAACCACATGGGCCACTTTCCATTGCTTCGGGAAATATCGTAGCGATAGACATTTATTAGCTATCGCCAGGAATAGCTCCATATTGCAATGAATGGCTGATTCACAGATGTCAGCGGTCAGTCCGTCTGGCCCTGGGGCTTTTTGTGGATTTAGTGTTCGCAACACTAACTCGAGCTCTGCCGACGTGAAAGGTGGATCATCTGGTGGCAAATCCACCGGTACTTCCCTAGTTTTTTCTCGCAATTCTTTGTGGCACGATTGGTCTGTGCTTTCTGAGTCGTCGGGGTAGAAAGTCCTGGCGAGAAGCTCTGCAGAATCTTGTGGTGATAAAGTGTTTCCTTCCGAATCTCTCAATAGCACATCATCTTGCTTTTCAGATGTTTTCCGGATCACTCTGTAAATTTTATCCCACATGCTTTCTTGGTTTTGATTCGTGCAAAACTCTCTCCAGTCCACTGTTATAGCTATTTCGGCCTTTTCTTTGTAGTCTATCCTGGCCGATTGATATGCATCGATGACTGATTGAATGCGGTCAGGAGCTGCATTTTTTATTCTTCTCTTTCTTCGGAGGACTTCTTTTTTAAGATCATCAAGCTCTTTTGTATACCATGGTGGGATTGGATTTCCTTTTCGTAAGCCCACTTTTGGGATGGAAAGCTCGCAGGCTTCATGGATACACTGCGTGTAGCTTGTGATTATGTTTTCAAAATCCTCTGAGTTTGCGGATTCTTGTACTAATTTTGGTGACAAATTCTTCTCCTCAAGAAAGCCTCGCAGGTGTGACATGAAATCTGACCACTTCGCCTTCCTGGTATTATATTTGCGCGTGGTAATAGGTCTCAATTGTTTAAGAGCCCGTGTTAAGCGCATTGAGAAGGTAATGGCATTATGGTCTGAAGTTGTAAGATCTCTATTCACCCGCCAGCTTACAATTTTCCCTAGAAGTGACTCACTACAGGTGGTAACATCTACTATGCTTGTACAGCGTGTGTTGCCTCTGATGGCTTCAAAAGTAGGTGTATCACCCATATTAAGCACCTGCAAACCCATTTCATCAAGGAAGGAGTGTAGAGCTCTTCCTCTCTCATTCTCAAGCGCGCTTCCCCACCAGTGACTCCAAGCGTTCATATCTCCCGCAACTATAAGGTCTTTAGTTGCTAGTTTTTCGCTGAACTGTTTGATCCTATTCAAGTAAGGGTCTATAGCTTGGTCGCCCTCTAGATATACGGATATTACCCCAAGTTTTAAGCCATCACTGACTAGCAGAGCAGCTGCTTCAGTTTCAGTGACAATCTGAGGGTCATGGATGACTTCCAGCTTGTCACCAAAGACAATAATGGCCGCTTTTACTAGCTTTTCCCTGTTTTGACTACATTGAATAACACGTGTTCCTGGGAATTGTTTCATGACACCCTTGTTTCCTACGTAAGGTTCCTGAACTAGAGCCACTGAAACTCCCCTATCCAATGCTACTTTCAGTAATTCCGCTGTCGCGTTTTTGGAGCGATGCAGGTTTGCCTGGATGAAATGCAACCCTGTTCCGCCATTCCTATGTGGAGCTGAAGTTTGGATCTCCGGAGTGCCCTTAGCAGTAAGATATTCTGGACCGTGATATGCCATCCCATTTAATCTTTTCCGGGCACTCAATGCTGAATGCATTGTGTTCTAGAGCGGCATTAGAGCTGTTTGGGTGCGCAGTTGAGCAGTTTTTACACCTGGGTGGAAGACCCTCTTTCCTTAGTTTACAGTTTTCCCATGAATGAGTTTTCCCGCAGTGGCTGCATAGTTCAGCGCGCTCTCGACAAACAGCTTTTGTATGGCCAAAATTTAGGCACTTGGTGCACTGCACCAGAGGGGACTGGTCTAGAATGGGTCTTTTTTGAAGCCCAATGTAGACTTTTCCTGCCTCAACCAACTGCTTGTGAATGCGCGGAGATACCTCTAGTACCGGGTGGCATTCATGGGGGTTGCGAGCTTTCCTTCTGTATCGTACCCTGATTGTGCTTTCTTTTAGATCAATGTCCTGTAGCAGATGTTTATTTTGTGCTATCAAGTTTTCCACAATTTCTGAATCCTTGTGATAAGACAGAACATCTCTTATAATTATAAGTGGGTTTCCTGATTTCGCAACCTCCACTTTAAGGGCTTTGTCTTGTAGAACACGATTCTTGACTAGATTAAGGTCTTCCTGCTTCTCACAGCTCAGAATTATTTTTCTATTCTTAGCTTTACGGACTCGGTCGACCTTTGCTCCTGTCTGTTTCGTGTCTAATGCTACCCGTATTCTGTCTATTAGATTGTCAGAAGTTGTGTATTTAGGATTGCTATATCTATTAGGTACACAGTTTTTCCATTTTTGTCAGTAAGTGTAATATCTGGTCTATTATTTTTTAAGATATTTTAAATGTTTATGTAGAACGTGAGTTTTAATGTAATTGGCATGTCTGTTTTATGGCTCAATAAATGAAATTTAATTTAATTTAAGTAGTGCTACCCGCGGTCACCCATCCTAAAACTGACGAACGTTGCTTAACTTCAATGATCGCTAAGAAACACCTAGTCAAACTACGCTGTGAACGCTATAAACTATATTATGTATATTCTAATATTTTTAATAAGTAGTGTATTCTAGTAAGTAATAACACCATGATTTCATTGTTATCATAGATGCAATGATAAAATAAACGTAAAAGCAATGGCATAAGATTCATTTTCGTTTGACCATCTCGCCGGGCGGTGTGTCCATCTTTTCTGAAGATATTTCGTAATGCGTGTCCAATCTGAAAATTAAACATAAACTTTTAGGCATTTGAACTTTAATTAACTAAAGGACATGTCCACATAATGTATGGAGGTATAATAATAATCTAAAATTTTAACCACAACACTCGTTACATTTCGAAAAAGTTCATATTTTTCTGAGTCTATTGCAATAGTTAAAAACAAAAAAGATTTTTTAAAAATAATTTTGAATTTATTAGAAGAAATAAATGTATTGCGCTCAATAGGTAGTTTATCTCTAGCAGCCCTGATTAAGTAACCTCCAAATTGTTAAATAAAAGCATTTTTACCAATTAGACACACTTTTTAAGTGTTTTTTAGGGTTCCGTACCTCAACGGAAAAAACGGAACCCTTATAGGATCACTTTGTTGTCCGTCTGTCCGTCTGTGTGTATGTCAAGACTCTTTATCTCGGGAACGCGTAAAGATATCGAGTTGAAATTTAAACTATATACGTAAACCTATGAATTCTTGTAGTTGTGTAAAAGAAAAGCTTCTCAGTTACCGTATTAAAAAGTTAGAGCCGTTTATGTCGTAATAAACCGCATATTTTGCACTCACAAAAATCAAAACCTACAGGGTACTTCCCGTTGACATAGAACTATGAAATTTGGCGAGAAGCATTGTCTCAGAGTAGACATATAGGAATAAATCTGAAAATTGTACATTTTTATTTACATCACAAAAAATAGGGCCTCAAAATTCACAAAAAATTGGTTCAAAATTCTGTCTAAACTAAAAATATGTTCAAATATAAATTTATATGTAAATGTATAATTGTATAAATATAAAACATCAAACTTAATAGCAATCAAATCAAATAAGTTATAAAATCAATTCTTAAAGCAACAGTTTAAATCTCAGTATTTACTCATATATAAACTAGATGGCGTTGGCGTCAAGTTAGCCCGCGGTATTAACTTTCACCGTCGATGTACGAGGTGTCTATGCGTTCCGGAGACGTTGTTTTATTGCATCCATATAAATCCATTTCCTGACTCGAACAAATTCTAAGTGAGTGAAGTATTATTATAAAGAACTTCATTTGCAATGCTAAAACAAGTTTATAATTATTTTAACAACGTGTTTGTACGGAACCCTCGATGTGCGAGCCTGACTTGCACTTGTCCGGTTTTTTGTCACATTGTACCTACTAACTAGTCACACTGGTAGGTAAGAATTTTTAATTTTAGCAAATTAAGAGATGAATTTGGAAGAATTAGCTACGAATGCAAGTAAAATAACGATAGAAGCACTTTATTATTGCTAAACTAGAAAAAATAATAAGCTATTGTTATTTCTCATGCAATTTATTATTCGCATTTAAAAAAAATTAGAGGGGTGAAAAAATCTAAATTAAATATTTTCGGGAAGCCCAATAACAAGCTTTCAAATGATGTATATATCATCTTAGTTCGATTTTTCTCATGCTATACCTTATTTGCTATTCATGCTACTCATAATATACTCGTACCACTTGTGGACGTCACCTTTCATACATCAAAGAGTATGTTTAACTACTAATCCGAAAACTACCAAACATCTGTTATTTTTGAAGGGGACGACTCTTTAAAAACGTAAAAATACAAGACACTACAAATTATTCAAAAAAATGATTGCGCAAAGCAAATATAAATCACTAACTGGTTGAGGAAATCATAATATGGCTGCATTTTAGCATAAGTGACAATTATCCAACCCGCCACGGGTCAGCGTGGTAAATATAGCCTAATCACATTAATTCATAGATAGTTTTACGAGTATGTTCCAGCAGTAAACTATTATTACTAATTGCTTTTAATAAAAGACAGTACCTACACTGACACTGAAAAATACATAGCGCTACGACGCCAAAAACTTGCTGAAAAAAATCTACTCCAGGAGGAAAATAAAGAAGTCCCTCTTATATAATCAACAAATTATATCTTGTTGATTATTTATGCTCAGTGGAGGTGGCTGACCTGCCTCGAAGGTGACTTGTAGATAATAGACGAATGCATGAATAGAAACCAAGTAATACCTCCCAGGAATATGTATCAAGAATCTACAATGATCTTCTAGTAGAGTTGCTAGGAGAAACATACAAGACAACTATTGAATTTATTTACATCCAATTGTTTTTATGGGTATGGGTTTTTACATTTATGTAGTCCTGGTGGCTCAGTGGGATGCCGTTTGCCTTACAAGTGGGAGGTGTGAATTCAAACCCGGTTGCGTACCAATTTTTTTTTAATTTATGGGAATACCTAAGGATTTACGCATTCCTGGGGCTCTATAATAATTTAATGATTAGGTAGGTACAACGGTTAAACGTATGCGTCACGGGACCGAGTGGGAGCGGGAGTGAGCGTTGAAGTCTGTGCTTGTGCGAGCGAGAGGACATAACATGCGACAAAGGTTAGACAAACGTTACGAATGGTTCTAACGTTTTAAAATTTAAGTTCCTTCAGAAGCAGCTGTTTTTTTTTTCGCAATTTTGCTGCTGGTCTCATTCAAGTCCTTGTTTGAAAAGAAATAGAAAACCACATCTTATAGGTATTTTGTAGAACTTTATGTCTGCAAGCATAGAATATCGAAACGCATACACTTGCACAAAACGTCCAAAGGCGTCCATACATCGTAAAAATAGCTCCTATTCACAAAACTAATTACTTACTCACAGTCCCACCTACACACGAGACGGAGGAAACGTCTATTACCCATAATGACAACAGAAAAAGTAACAAGACGGGATAGTGTCCAGCAAACAAAGGATAATTCTTATAACGTGGCGGCCATCTTGTTTTCCTACCCTCAAAAATAACTTGTCCGCCAAATTCAACCATATTTCTCGGTGATACAGTTGAAAGTTCTCGCGGAAATAAAGTGATTTTTGTGTAAAAAATAGGGAATTAAGATAAATGTGTAGTTTTGGGGACGCTCGCGGCCCAAATGTTGTTTTTATTGGATTAAATAGCTGTTAGCCCGGTCACGTCTCCGAAACAAGTAGAGTTGACTAGTCAGTAGAGAACAGGCACCACCCAAGCGGAGATGGGCTGAGCGGTGCAGAGCTCTTTAGGTACTTCTTAATCTGCTTCGTCCTCCTCGCGTCATATTCCTTAAATCTGAGGGTCGTGACAATCACCTCCGATAAGATTAATTTCCATTTACCAGGATCGCACTTGATGCAAGCCGCTTCCAGCCGATCTTATTGGAGATCCAGAAGTGAGGCCTATGTCCAACAGTGGACGTCTTAAGGCTAATGGATGGATGAATGGAAGCTTAATTTACGCGATATTTCTCCATCGCCCTCTATCTTCAGCAACACGAAGCGCCTCGTAGACAGATACACTCGTATCAAGAGTGGTTCTAAACTTAGTGTCGAGGTGGAGACCTTGACTACCTCGTAACTGCTTGCTGTCGACTTTCCCTGATGACCACCAATTCCTCGAGTTTTTGCTATGTTTTTCTCTAAAATGTGGTCAAATAGATTTCTATCAAATGCTGTAAGAAAGCGTTTGACGTTCAGCTCCTTCGGCGCCTACAAGTGCGCGTTTATCACTGCTCTTCGCCCAGTTTCGTTTTGGTGGAGTCTGAGCTTTATGCCTGCGTGGGTGGGGAGTGGGCAAATTATGTTAAATGACATTTAACACGTGTTTTGTGACAAAAAGGGGAGACTGACAAGCATTTTACTAAATTGCATTTAGGTTTATTTAATGTGACATCGTTTCAGAACTGTTAAATTAAATTGCCCAAATGGTATTATATTTATATGTTGTTAATAACTTAGACTTACTATCGCATTCTATGAAAACAAAGAAGTTTTGTTTTTAAACTTTCGCGATTGGATCACATTATTATTATATACTACGGGACTAATCGCGCACTAAAATTACGAGATAAATAAATACCTCATCATCCCAAACGTCGGGATGATGAGGTATTTATTTATCTTGTCATTTTAGTGCGCGATTAGTCCCGTAGTATATAATAATAAAAAACCGGACAAATGCGAGTCAGGCTCGCACATCGAGGGTTCCTATTTTAGCATGTGCTAATGAAGTTCTTTTGTATGACACCTTACATGATACTCGTACCTACGATTTACTCACTTTGAATTTTGAGCCCATATTTTGTGAATTTTGAGGACCAATTTTTTTGTGATGTAAATAAAAATGTACAGTTTTCAGATTGATTCCTATATGTGTACTCTAAGACAATGCTTCTCGCCAAATTTCATAGTTCTATGTCAACGGGAAGTACCCTGTAGGTTTTGATTTTTGTGAGTATCAAAATATGCGGTTTTTTACGACATAAACGGCTCTAACTTCTTTATATGATAACTGAGAAGTTTTTCCTTTACACAACTGTAAGAGATCATAGATATAAGTATACAGTTTAAATTTCAACTCGATATCTTTACGCGTTCTCGAGATAAAGAGTCTTGACATACACACAGACAGACAGTATATGGGTTCCGTTTTTTCCTTTTGAGGTACGGAACCCTAAAAAGCAAGTTTCGTGAACAGATCATTCAAAAAAATAGAATTTATGTAGGTTTTTTTTTCATTCAAACGTGCCGTTCAAAATTATCACACTTCTTCATTCACACGTCTCAGTCTTTCGTCTTATTTCTGAATTCAGTCCCATTGTAATCATATCAAGTATCCCCCAGACTAATGCGGGTTGTGGTTACGGCCTAACATTCAATCAATCACTGTAGCTCCAATTTTTAAATCTATGTATTTGATTGGTGAATGACATGACTGCAACTCCAGGCCCAGCTGCCTATAGAACCCATCACGAAGGAACAATAACTAATAAGCTTCGAAATTCGGAATGAACTCAAGGGAAAAAGTATAGCGTAGGTCATAGCGCATCCACAGCGTAAGCATTTCAAAACAACGTTGTTTTGACAGATCTTCGTCACATTATTTGTAAAGCAGACGATATACAAATGAGGAATCTGGAAAGCTCTCGGCCTCGTTGACAGTCAGTTCAAGGAGTGCACGGCAGTTCAGCGGCTTTAGCCTTGCCGACGCATGCATGATACATCACATAATTATAATCATGCGCGATGCGCCTGACAGCCGATCAAATGTATTTATACAGGTTTATTGATATCACGGGATGAGGAGATGAAGACCCAGGTTTATTCATCGGGTAAAAAAACTGGATATAGGTAGTCTTCATCACTTTTCGGCGTTTATGGAAAGCGATACCGGACTAACAACCCGGAGTAATGTACACAATTTTTCTCGAAGCTTTCTACGTTATTAGTTATAATGGGTATGATGACTAAAATAATATAATTAGTCCGTCAGGTAGACTATCAAAAATATTAGTACACGTATTTTTTCTTTTGACAATTAAACAAAAATTGATGAAGATAGAGCCCGTCAAAGTTCCGCGTGACGTCACAAGTGCCATACAAATGTATGGACTTCTGTAAGAGAGGTGACGTCACGACCCCCACTCCCAAACTTTGACAAGGTTTATCTTTGTTATTTGTTGTTTGATTAAGAAAGAAAAAATACGTGTCCGATATGTTTTGATAATATAATTCACGGACTAATTATAAAAAAGATGTTTTTACCCCCAGTCATCGTAGCAATTGTAGCAGCCTTTTTAATAGTCCACTGCAGGACGTAGGCCTATGCACGGAAGGGTGATAGGGCCATAGTGGATTCACATACGCCATTGAATTTCTTCTACGGACGTATGCAGGTTGCCTCACGATGTTTTTCTTCACCGAAAAGCCACGAAATTCCGTACTTAAATTCCAAAGAACTCATTGGCATGGGGCCGGGATTTGAACCCAAGACCTCACGATTGTAAGGCGAGTGTAACTACTACTAGACCACAACGTCTTATAAGTTATAAGTTGTACGGAAAAATATATATAAATAATGTATAGCAAGTTCAACGGCTTAGCTTTGCCGACGCATGCAAGATGCATCACATCACGCACGGTACGTCTGACTGCTGTATAGATTACACGTTTATTGACATTAAGTAAAGACGCAGGTTTCTTCATCGACTACAATACTGGATTTTTTTTCAGGTTTATGATCAGATTTCGGATGCTGGGAAGCGGCAAACTGCTAGGCAGTGGACTGTTTGTATGTATGGATGTTTGTTACTCTTTCACGCAAAAACTACTGAATCGAATCTGGCTATAGCTTATAAAGATATTGCGTGAAACGAAGTTCACCGGGTCAGCTAGTTAGTCAAAAAAGAAGGCGCAGATCTCGACTGGGGTGGGACTGTCTCGATTTATTGGAAATGGCTCCAAACTCTCAGATTTAAGAAAAACAAATACAAGTTTCTTTTAAAGACAATAATTGTCGTCGAGAATATTATCCCGGTTGCGAATCATTTGCAAATGCGAATCATTTGCAAATGCTTTCATATAACGCTGCATTCTAAGTAAGTATGTAGGTATTTATTTTTGTGCCTCATTCTCTAGATCCATGTAGGCATCTATGTGGTCCTGTATAGCTAATAATTATAATGATGATAATATCAATGTGTGTGGGAAAAAATGCAAAACCGTCCATTACCAATCGTACTTGGATAACGCTGCACCAGAGTGCGATGCGAACCGAAAATGCCTGTAGTAAATAAATATAATTATATAAATAATAAATATTTTTGGGACATCTTACACACGGCTTCTGACCCCAAACTAAGTAAAGCTTATGATATGGCTGCCAGAGACTAATATACTACATATACTTATTTTTAAATACATACTTATATAGATAGTAACTAAATAATATAATTATATAAATAATAAATATTTTTGGGACATCTTACACACGGCTTCTGACCCCAAACTAAGCAAAGCTTGTGACATAGCTGCCAGAGACTGATATACTACATATACTTATTTTTAAATACATACTTTTATAGATAGTCACTATAAATAACACCCCAGACACAGATCAAATACTTATGTTCATCACATAAATATTTTCCCTGGGTGGGGATCGAACCCACGCCTCTTAGATTCAGAAGTTAGGGTCACTAACCACTGAGCCACTGAGGCAGTCTTTTATTTATCACTTTTAGTAACTATAATATTATTATTTTTTTAAGATGTTTTGTCACATATAAATCAGCATATGGATCATTGTAATGCCTGAAATAAAGATATGTTATTTTATTATTATTTTTATTTTACTCGATCCTTAAAGCCTCTACTTTGGACTCGGGATCAACAGCTTCGAGAAGCAGTCCTTTAATATACACGAAGCTTATCGTCAAGTTTGTTTAGGATTGATGATGGACAGGAGATGATGGTGCCAAATCAAACAAATATGAGGGTAAGTGCTCCAAAAACTTCGACGCTGCATAAGCCTTCCGTAAAGATACGAGGTTTTGTTTGAAGGTTTGCAAAGTGCAGGGTCTTTGAGAGGTAAATGTCATAAGTACAGAGCTGAAAGGGGATGTTTCGAACCATCCCTATGAGCAGCTTTTATCATGGGGTCAACCTAGGAATTGAGAGATTCGATTTTTTCGTGATTTCGAAGCTAGTTCCAGTAAAAGTTTTTCGAAATGACGAGTACTTACTTAGACCTGTTTGAATTCCTACACTTTTCAAAGCATATGTATTTACATAGTACTCACGAACTCATCATTAAACGTATATTATTTTAACTATGAAACGAAGAAATCGCTACAAAAAAATCAGCTGTTGCCATAGTTACATTTTGTAGACAAACGAGGATTTTTTTGTACGGAACAGCTATTTTTGCGTTTTCCTGTTCTGTTGTAATGTTCCTAGATCTGTTTACGGGCCTTGCTAAATCACGTCCAATATTTCACAACCCACACTTCTGTCCTAGCATTTCATATAGTGTTGACAACGCAGGCTATTTATCGTAATTTAGGCTTTTTTTACCCGCGCGACTGATATTTAACCCGCCCTGGATGTTGTATAGGTTTTGCTCGAATCTTGTATGTTTTTGTAATTATTATTTTTCAGTATATTTGTCAAGTTTGCGTTTGACTATATCTATATTCTGTCTGATGTTAAGGAGATATTATGCAGTCTGTGTGTAGCACGCTTATCTAGAAGATACTTGAAAGTTGTCGCAGCGCTAAAAATCCTGATTAACTACTGGTTAGATTTGGGTTACTTTGGGAAGGACCCAGAAGAGTCGCAAAAGGCTACTTTGGTGATCAGTGCTCCACCGGGGGACCCCGGGGGTTTTGTTAGAGTCCCGTATAAGAATTCCAAAGAGGCGACTTGAGACTACTTCGCGACAAATTTTGGACAACTTGAAGCTTGAAATGGTCGGCAACACTGATTCCAAATGACTCCTCATTTGGGATCCCGGGTCAATGTCGAGAGGAGCGCGTCCGGGGTCGCTCCGGCCACTCACCCTTATTGACTCCCAAACGACCAGCGGGAAATATGAACATTGAACTTGTTAGGCTGTATCCCCATTAGGCGAACAGTGAGTGGCTGTTTGCCTCTGTAGTAATGGAAAGTCCACACAGCGCGTATTTTATTCGAAGGTGCCCAAAAATATCACAATCCTAAGGGTGGGGGTCTCCATAGACGCCATAGAGCGTCCAATCATACATTAAAGTGAGTGTTTACTATTTGGGCCTAGGGCCGTAGCAAATACACACAAGCGGTAGATTTTGCTAGGTCGCGGCCGCAGGAGGTGCATATTTTGTATCGGAGCTCCGGACTGGCGCTGTGCGCTTCCTGCATACCCCATTTCACCAGGTTGTCCCTACAGCAGACCACTTGGGTCCGGAGTCGAGTTACAGACTTCCAAGAGGTTACCACCGATTGGGAGTTGATCGGAAGGCTTTACGTATACGCCTGGTGTAGGGAGCGTGTTATTCCACAATTTCAGACGTTCACGGAGGTGTTGATCCAGTGAAGCAGTTCCTATAAGGAAGCTATTTCCAAATACCTGCACACTTAAGGATGTATACGATGCCCCCCCTCGCGGAGTGGCAGTGGCAAGGCACTGGAAAAAGGCTTTATAAATACTCAGTTAAATATTATTTAGATCATCAACACGCAGAAGAAGAAGAAGTATACAGTCAGATGTTCACTGTTCGCTTACTGGGGACACGGCCTTACACAACTTACCTTATAGTATTCAACGATTCAGGTAGCCGGCAGACGGCCCATTTCAATAAGTCAGACTTAATCAGGACAGGCTATTGCCGTCCGATTCGTTGCTATGGTGACCACATGTTAATTCATAGATCAATATTAATCACTACAGTCCACAAGATTTCTTTGTAGGAAAAAATGGTTGACGATAATGTTTTGAATATACGAGGTGTATTGCATCTTAGGCTCGGGCATGGAAGTGAATCTTTGTAGATAAATATCGCAAGTTTTAGAGACAACTTTTACCAGATAATTATTATAAAAAGGAATCACTGTTCCATAAAATCTTCCAAACCCTTGAAGGTCTAAAGTCAGTTGGCAGCGTGCCCAGCATGCTGGCTGCATTGTCATAGCAATGCTTATACGATGAGCCAAATAAACACCAGCATTTTGGTCAAGCGCCGCGTCCACCAGACGAGAAAAGATTTTTGAAAACAAAATGAGCTCCCGGCCCTCACGGACCCAATGTCGAAAAATCATAAAAATGTTCATAACCATAAACATATCTATATGTCCTCGTCCATATGGCTAAGTATAACTGTACTTATTCTATAGACGTGAGTACTCCAGCTTTGGCAGATCAATTATCGAGCTTCATTATCCAGGTTCGTCTCAAGCGCCACCGGAAGCTGTAGATGTTCAAAGCGATGATTACGAGATTACCGCCCACCGAATACACCCCGGTACGCACCGGCTTAGTAACTAGGCAGGAAACTTTACTATATATTAAATGCAAAAGTTTGTCTGTGCTGTTCCGGAATTTTAAATAATCCACTGCGGAACGACCTTATCTACGTGTACCTTACTGTACCGACCTTTTTGAACTATTAAAAAAGGCCGGCATGACCATATACGCCATTCTCATACGTCATCGAATTTCTTCTACGGACATATGTAGGTTGCCTCACGATGTTTTCTTCACTGGAAAAAGCCAGTGGTGTGAAATTCCGTACATGAATTTAAAAATTATCATTCGTGCGGGACCGGGATTTGAACCCACGACCTCACGATTGTAAGGCGCATTAGACCACCACGGCGTATACCTACAAATGGTTCATACCAAATGCCGGTTGGCGGATTCACATACGACGTTTGCATAGTTTCCTCACGATAAATATTTGTATACTACTCGTAGTTTTTACCCACGGCTTCGCCCGCATGATATTTTGATTTTTGACGCAATATCATTATAATTTATAGCCTATGTGTTATTCTGATACATAAGCTACTAGTTTTTACCCGCGGCTTCGCCCGCATTCGCAATATATCATTATAATTTATAGCCTATGTCTTATTCTGATATAAAAACTATATTATTGCAAAGTTTCATCTCAATCCGTTCAGTAGTTTTTGCGTGAAAGAGTAACAAACATCCATACATCCATCCATCCATCCATCCATCCATCCTCACAAACTTTCACGTTTATAATATTCCATCCATCCATCCATCCATCCATCCTCACAAACTTTCACGTTTATAATATTAGTAGGACTAGTAGGATATTATTGCAAAGTTTCATCTCAATCCTTTCTTCCTTTTTGAAAGAGTAACAAACATCCATCCATCCATCCCCACAAACTTTCGCGTTTATAATATTAGTAGGATTTTGTATTTGTATATAAGGAATGAGAACTCATTGAAGAGGCTCGAATTGCGTGGCGAAGGAAGAGGATTACAAAGCCCTGGGCAATCACAAACTCCATCGACCGACTAAGGTATATAAAGGCCACACAGTCTACTACGTTGAGATACAGAGTGAAGCAGAAAAACCTTTAATGAGCCCACAATGTTAGTGTCTTTGCAGTACAGCCACACTGGCATACGTGAAAAAACATTTCAAGGCGCACGTCAGCCCTGAAAATGGAGGAAAGACGGAACCTCATTGTACTATCTACACAACCCCCACCTCTCAAATATCGAGGAGCATAAATCTGTATTCATGGAAACTATGCAACGTTCAGCACGGTCTGTCTTCGAATGGGTGACCGCGGGTAGCATTTACAACTGAGCGCTACCGTAGCTTGGATGACATGTTAAATTGTAGGTTAGGTAGGTGTTTCAAACGTTTATCCATGACAGAGACCTTCGGACAGCTTAAAAATTTTGACATTTTGGCCCTGATGTGAACCATTGCCAGCCACCCAGCCTATACGAACGGAAACTTTGAGGAGATCCCAGGTAAAACCGCAGGCGAAGCTAGTAATTTGCGTGAGGATTATGCCGTTGGGCGGGCTGAGCGGCAATCACTGGCAATTAACCTCTTTTGTTGTCTCAAGACGGCCGCGTCCCGTTTACTTGCGCTCTGATGTACGCACGTGGCTACTAGAGGGGAGACTGTGCTCCGGCCTAAGTCTACTATAGTATTCGGCTTAAATGGATAGGTACGTCTACAGGAGACACACTTCACTGGACTGGTCCACGGGGGAATACAGGAGAAAACGGAGAATTTGACTGTTATAGGATTAAAAAAGGGTTCTCACAATTTTCCTCACCATCTTTTTTTTTCCAGACTTTAGGTCAGCAGGCCAATCGCGTTAATTTTAAACAGCTGCGTTCCATCTGTAATTCAGTTAAAGTTCGGTTGCAAACGAGTAGTTAAGTTACGATTCAGCTTCAAGGAATTAGGTGTTGCGCTAAACATCATACACCAACCGTTCATTTGACACCGGTTACGTTCCAACTCTGATCGAGTTGCGTTTCAACTTTAGTCAGAATCATTAGTGCGATACGAAAATAGACAAAAAGTCGAAGTTCAGTTAAAGTTCAATTGTAGTTCAGCTGTAATTTTTTAGTGCGATTGGCCGGCAGGTTTCCTTATAATCCTTTGATTCAGTAAAAAGCCAGCAATGAAAATCTACATCCAAGGTATTGCTTTGCGCAAGCGCATGAGTTTACAGTACGTTTTTAGGAGTATCTAGTATTACTGATCTTTAATTAAGTATCTACTAATACCTATAATTATTAATTACTAATCTATATGAACAACTTTTACTAAATCAGCTGCTCCATACAAATTCGTCGATTCTCCAATTCAAACTCCAATCGTAGACCAATTTATGGCACTACTGATTTTTTTTCCCAAAATAAGTTATCGGCCGAGATTCGAAGCAACGTTCTCCCAATTAGGCCACCACAGTTTCCTGATGATAAGTTGATGTGATATGATTACCACCAAAATAAATAGCTATATAAAGGATAATTGTCCGGACCAATACCACATCTCTAAACCAAACCATGCGATAGTAAACCTCCAACCGTTTCAAATTAATGGCGAATACGAATTAATTGAATAGCGCAAATATCCCCGGAATTGGGGCGGAGCTCTTCTTTGTCCCATTGAAAGGTACACAGTATGGACAGAAGCAGTAACTCAACTACCAACTAGGAAAAGTACAAAGCAAAGCACAAGTTTAGTATGTCTGATCACACAAAGTCAGGCGGATGTGAAGTTGGCTACAAGTTATGCGGATAGCCCAATACCGTTTCCAAGCTCACTTGGCAGCTGCCGAAGGATTGGGTTATTCGCAATTTATACTAACCGCACACCTCAATTTGTGTAATTTGGCCTATAAAAAAGCTCACAAACACAAACAATTAAAACTACATATTGCCAGATTACTTCAACCGAAACATAACATATGCCCAAAGTTTCTCCACGAAAGTGGATTCGGGTGATTATGAAGAAGAAGAAGCGATTTGACTCAACATTTCTAAATCGTACCGCCAGGGAATGGAACAGTCTTCCTGCTTTCCTGTTTCCTAAGAGATATAATCTAAAGCTTTTCAAGTTAAGAGTGAATAGGTATCTTCTAGATCTGCGAGCTTCATCTTTGACCACAACGTCGATTACCATCAGGTGTTGGAGGTCAATCGCAGAATTTAAAAAAAAGACAAACCCAAGTTACCGTCATAGCCCAAGAGCTTGTCGAGTCAAAGTGGCATTGGATACGGCACATACTTTGCCTAGGTTAGTAAACCGTAAGTTTTTCAAGTGAAGGCCACGTACTACCCAGCGTAGCGTTGGGCATTCACGTGCTAAGTAGATCTAGACCAAATGATTAAGACCTGGACTGAAGCCGCCTCTGACCGTCCTTATAAGAAATCTAATCAAAAAAGAGAAGGCCTATGATTACCAGTGGAAGGAAGTCCTAAGACTAGGTACCTACAATACTGAAGACGAATGACTTATTTATTATTTAGGTAAATTTCATCTTTGGTAGGTACCTCAGTTTCGTAACGATCGGTTACTGCTCACAACCCATCACAGCATTATAGTTGGTCCCCTTTTGATTAAAACGCGTTCTCAATCGAGTGGGGCCCTCCCCTCCCCTCCACCCCCCGGGGCCCCTGATTTGATGGACCCTTGTTTCGGCAACGTGTCGACTTGTCCCATTGTTGTGTCGAATGTTTTGTCCACACGCAGCGTGTAACCCGGGGAGAGAGGGAGTATTTCACCACGTTTCTGAGATAAAGAGAAAACGTAGTCTCGATCATGTTCTCGTTATTTTTTTTCTGTCACACGGTGATTTGTTAGTGTACGGTAATATATTTATTGGAAGCTGAATAGCTGCTTATTAAGGTGGAAGGCTAGATATTGTGGGAACGGCACGCTTTTCGTAGTTTTTTTATGGAGCCTACTAGGTACCTATGGTACTAGGACATGGTTATTTCTAATCAATTAGCATCCTTTTAGGGCACATGTTATGCTTATAATTTTTTTTGAGTTTTGACAAAAGTCGCAGAACATAAAGTTGTTCGTTTTGATGTACAGAATAAGCCCCTAAAAGGATGCTAATTGATTAGAAGTAACCCAGTATAAGTATAGGCTATCGTTTTAAAAGTTCAGAGATTTTCACAGCTTTATATGAATACTTATCTTTATGAAAAACTTTTGATATGGAGCCAGCCGAAGTTCCAAGGAATATTCCAAGAAATCATCAGCTATTTCATACAAAAAGATCATTGACTCTCGACAAAACGCAGCTACATATAAATCGGTTAAATTGCTGTTAAATTGGGACCTAAATCTAGACCTAGACTGCGTCTCTGCTTAAGATGAGATAGGGTGTGGTCAAACGCAAACTTATCTAAAATAAAAATAAAAAACCTTTTTCTCTTTTTGTCATTAAAGAGGATAGTTAAGAAAATAGCTGGACAGAATCGATACGGTCCATAGAACAAAAGTGGTGGTTACGTACCTATCAGTGCAACAATGGAGGCTTTCTGCAGACGACTCGGGGCAGGACAATACGACAAGGATACTTTTAATTACACGATATAGCTACCTATCGCTGGTATCTATGGTAACGATATAATGAGTGGAGTCGTGGGGAGTAAGCTTTTTTTATCATTGATGCACACCAATGGGCCAGGCCAGATTTCAAAATTTCAGATTAAATGAACCTGTAAGTACCGGCTTTTAGTAGTCCACTGTTGAACAATGGTCTACCCATGAATGATGCTTGGACCATATAGCCACCACACTACGTAATGCGGATTAAAGCTATCTAAAGCATAACATAAGCTATCGAAGTTTTCCACGGACGTATGCATGTTGCCTCGCGACGTTTTCCTTCAACGAAAAGCTAGTGGTACGAAAATGCGCACCTATTCTCATAATTATAATAATTCATCTATTAATGTTATCTGAGATAACTTTTACTTATCAATACCGATTATCCGTATATCTAGAATGATAGTGGTGGATACGTTCCTATCTGTGCAATGCAACAATGGCTTTATCTGCAAACGACATCAGAGGCTTGAAGACAATTACACATAGATAAGTACACATCTTTCTGAGACTCAGAGTAGGGCTGGAGCGGCGGCCAATTCAGCGGAGCAGCACAAGCGGCGCAAATATGCTAACCTCAGTAGTGGTTACATATTTGACCATTTACCATTTGGAGTTGAGACTTTGGGTCCGTGGGGGCCGGGAGCTCATCTTGTTTTCAAAAGTCTTTCTGAGCGTCTGGTGGACGCGACGCGTGACCAAAATGCTGGTGTTTATTTGGCTCAACGTATAAGCATTGCCATTCAGCGTGACAATGCTGCCAGCATGCTGGGCACGCTGCCAACTGGCAGTGTGCTTGAGCACTTGGATTATCTTTAGACCTTCAAGGTTCTGTGAATGATCCAATAGCTTTCTGTGTAGGTAGTTTTAGCATATAAAGTAGTATTGTATCATATTGTAGTTAATTAAGATAGATAGATACATACATTTAATTAGATGATGTGCTATTATAAGTATTGACCTATATTATAGGTAGGCGTTATGTGGATTAGACGGTCTTCTTACCTTTCAGAGGACGTACCTACCATACAACAGTAAAAAAATAAAAAAACTATACGAACATACTTACCTCTAGGTAAAGTGTGGTTCACAATAATTGGGGTATTTGCAAGCACATCGCTGACACTAGTACTACAAATAGCTTTCTCTTTTTAGATAAACTTTATTTAAGTAAATAAGTAGGATAAAGTAGGAATGTAGGACCTGGATAGAATTGAATTACTATTATCAGAAGAAAAACAGTGGTTACGAGTAAGTTCTCTATCAGTGCAACAATGATGGTCATCCGCGGACGACATCAGAGCCTCGAGGACAATCCAACATGGATAATTATATTTCACTAGTTTTTACCCGCGGCTTCGCCCGCATACGCAATATATCATTATAATTTATAGCCTATGTGTTATTCTGATATATAAGCTATATTATTGCAAAGTTTCATCTCAATCCGTTCAGTAGTTTTTGCGTGAAAGAGTAACAAACATCCATACATCCATCCATCCATCCTCACAAACTTTCGCGTTTATAATATTAGTAGGATTAGTAGGATTTCATTTAATCATGCTCCCACACAGTACAATAGGATGTTTCCTCGTGGTCATAATCATAATCATAATCAATTTATTGATAACATTTTGTTACAAGTCATTGTCCATAGCATTAATGATAATATTTGGATTAATAATAACAGTATAGAAATACATTAGTGTTCTTTTACAATCGTAACAATAAATCAGTTAAAATTAAAATTCATTATTTAAAATTCAAAGAATACAAATAGATTAAATTATTATCATTGCACAATCATTTAAAAATAAACATGTCAACAATGTATAATTAACAATCACTAAAACAATTGAAATACTAATTAATAATAAAATAATAATTGAAATAATCAAAAATAAATAAGCAATAACTCACAATGTCAATCTACAATAATAAATTAAAATTACAATTTTAAATTAATGAATTCGTCGTAAGTATAGAAGGCGTGCTCGATAAGCCAGCGTTTGAGCCGTGACTTGAAGCTGCCTATCGTTGGCGCAGTGGTAATATGAGATGGCAGTTTGTTGTACACCGCCGGACCCATCACGTGCGTCGACCTGGCCGATTTTTCTAACGCGCGGGGCACCTCCGCTAGCTTATCTCTATAGCGGGCGCTGACACGCGTTTCATAGGAGGCTTGGTTTAATCGGACATACACCGCTACCTGAAATATGATTAGAGCTGGCAACGTCATGATCCCAAGCCTCTTGAAATGCGGACGCACAGAGGAATCCTGCGGTATCCCGACAATCGCACGTACTGCACGCTTTTGCAGTTTGAAAACTCTGCACCAGTCCGCCGCTCTACCGTACAAATCTACACCATACAGTATAATGGAGTGGACCGTTGCAAAATAGCATGATCGTACTGTTTCACTCGAAACTACTTTGGCTACGCGTCTCAAGGCAAAACAAGCGCTTCCTAATCTGCCGCAAAGTTTATTAATATGGCTTTCCCATGACAAGCCTCTATCAATCTCAAATCCAAGAAAAGTAGTAGAAGGTACTTGCTCAATGGTTTTTCCATCAATCCTGACAACCAAAGACTTTGTCTGGTGACCCGAGAGACAAAAATGTATGAAATGGGTTTTGGAGAGATTGAGCGCTAGCCCATTCACTCCAAACCATGCCGCTAGCTGATTGCTTGTCTCATTCAATCGCTGCTCCAATAGATTCACCGTGGGTGCTGCAACTATAGCGGCTACGTCATCAGCATACATATATATGTCTGCTGATGTTACAGCGTCCGGCAGGTCGTTAAGGAGCAGAGAGAACTCTATATTAGAGACGGAAGAGCCTTGTGCAACTCCCATCACAGAGCTCAGCGGTTCGGATTTCTCCATTCCGCCATTTAAGATCTGTCAATACAGCCAACGTCGCGCCTCTCACGCCATAATGCTGAAGTTTTATAGCAAGGACTGCGTGATCAGCGACATCGAAAGCCTTCGACAGATCACAGCAAAGGAGAGCCACATGCTTCTTACTCTCCCGAGCTTGCAACACTCTATGAACTACCTCCCGGGTCAGTGACGTAGTTGACCGTCCCTGTCGGTACGCATATTGTCGGTCTGAGAGAGCATCCGTTGATGTCAGAAAATCGACCAATCGGCTACTCAATCCATTCTCGAATATCTTTGCGACAGCGGGAATTATCGAAACTGGCCTGTAGCAATCAATACTTTCCCGCTTGCCTTTACCTTTGTAGAGCGGAGATATTTTACTGATTTTTAACGCGGCAGGATATGTTCCCTCTCTTACACACCTATTAAAACACTCAGCTAACATTGGGGCGAGCAAGTGTATTGAGTCTCTTATAATTTTCATGGAAACACCATATATATCTTTGGACTTTTTAGCAGGTATACGAGTAACTACTATTCGAGTAACTTCGTCAGCGCTAAACAGTCGCATCCGCATAGAACAGTTGGCAGGCGGGCGCGCCGCTTGCAGTATTTCGCTCACGCGAGTGACGTCTGCGCGAGGCGCTTTGCACGCCGCCGCTGCGTTAAGAAAACGAGAGTTCATTGCGTTCATTGCGTCTTTCTTTGTCGGAAATCATTGAAGTCATTGAAGTCTTTCACGATATTTGTAAAATCGACAAATGGAACATTATATTTTCCTCTTTCTTTATTCACTATTGTCCACATGGTTCTAGTAGCATTTTTTCCATTCTTTAGAGAGTTAGTATAGTGGCGAGTTTTAGTGTCTCTTACTAATTTATCATATTGATAATTCATTTCCGAAATTAACGTATTATTTAAACTATTATTTGGATCCAATTTTGCAATTTTTATGATATCAAATAATAATATTTTATAATTTTTAATATCGATGTTAATCCACGACTCAGAGTTTTTCTCATTACAAAGCTTTTTAAGAGGGAAGCAGATTTCATATTTATTTTTTATAATACTAGTTTGTCAAAGGTACTGTGTATTTCTTGGCAGCTGTGACGTTCGCTACAAGCTGCGGATAAGCCAATCCTGACTGATGCACAGCTTGCAGCTAGTTTAATTCGGCCCATACTTATGTAACTATCTCTCCGAGCAGGTAGAACAGTTATTTTAGGGATATTAGGCTTTTCTTACTGTTCAAAGAAAGTACCTAAGCGTACCTTAGCAAAGCTCAGTTCTGTGATGTAAGTTGTATAGCAAAGTATAGCTAAGCTCTGGTGGTGGTGCTAAGCTACGAAAATAGCCGATTCTAAAAATTTACTATAAACAAATTGAACAGCCGATTTTATTTTCACTAATTCACGGTTTGTCCATAGTAATAAATGGTCTATAATTATTTTTTGCAAAAAATAGCATGACCGACTTCACCCGTGTACAGAATCATTACATAGTATAAAACAAAGTCGCTTTCTTATATCTTTGAAACTATGCAACGGAATTAGATGCAGTTTGTTATAATAGATAGAGTAATCCAAGAGAAATGTTTATATGTATAATATACCTGTGCAAAGCGGGGGTGCATCGCTAGAACGCAAAAATTTTGCACGGATCAATGTAGCATTTTTCACATTATTGTTGATTTATCAAAAATGACTCAGCCGATTTCGATAAAATTTAAATGGGACCAATTTCGAAGTATGCTTTTTCCAATAAAAAAATAATTATTGAAATCGGACAACTATAAAGAAAGTTATGCGTGGTTATACATAAAAAATATATATATACGCGTCGAATTGTATACCTCCTCCGGTGGTTCGTCGGTCAATAATGGTGAAATAGGTACAATGGTTTCCTGGAATAATGTAGGTACATCCGTCGTTTAAAGAAACTCACGGGCCGTATACTTCGACAAAAAAAAATGTACTCCTCATGTACTCCCTAATTTATATAACTCTGTGTGTACTCCGTGTGAGATTAAATGGGGTCTTCTATTGACCATAGACAATAGCAGCGAGGTCGGGCAATAATCGAGAACGCAGTTCAGTGCACGCCTGACCCGCACACCTGGGCCGCACTTACCACTCAGGGCTGGCATTAGAATTTAAATAAAACTATCCAAAAAATATTTTATTAATTTATCAAAAATTTAGTAAATTCACGTGGCGTGGTGGTCAATTCACGTTTGACCAATTACAGCTTTATTTATTTCCAACCGACTTTAAAATATAAGATCCTTAATTTGACTGTGTTTTTATGTTATGTTACGCGATTATTCCGCCATTTTTTTAACCTATTTAGATGATTTTTTTTTGTTATCCCATATAAATATTATCGAAATCGGTTGAGTGGTTTTTGAAAAATCAACAAAAGAATACTTAAAAATTCCACCCATCGTTGCGAAAGAACTAAGTATTCGATGTTTGTACATTCTCTCTCATTGTCTCATTTTCTTTGTAGATTATAATGACTGAAGTGAGTCGAGCCATTTTTGACGAAAAATAATCAACCAATAATTGCTCATTTAAGAAGTAACGCAGACACCTTCGACACGAGATGATTTCTCAGTGTAGGTTCTGCAGGACTTTTGATGGATTTCTCCTAAACTTAAGTTGTGTTTACTGTTAGTGCGATAATGAGTTTGTAAAATTATTTTTGTAAAATAAACTATTTATTATTATTATTAATTAGCTATATTATTTACTAGCGACCGGCCCGACTTCGCAAAGGTGTATCATACATCTTCCTCTTGAATCACTCTATCTATTAAAAAAAACCGCATCGAAATCCGTTGCGTTAGTTTTATATTTTATTTTTATTTATTTATTTCAATCCTTGCATTAAATTTATATATATGTAAAAATTTGCTTACTTAGCACCAGTTACATATTCACCCTGTAAGGGAGTCGCAAGTATAATTATTATACAATTAATGAGTTTTATAGTTACAGAAACTATAAAACAAATAGGAACTTTTGAGACTTACGAGTATAACTATAACACTCATCATCTGATTACTTCCGCGAGTCAGATACATTTATGTCTTTCAAGTAATCTTCTATTCTGTAGTAACATTTTTGATGATAGTATTTCTTTAAGATTTTTATAGAATTTTCGGTGGTTCGTATCCTTTCGTAGATATTCAGGTAGTTTTACTATGAAAATTTACGTGGTTTTCACACATTTTATACTATATATAACGGGACTAAACTCACGTGTAGGGATAGTCGTAACGACTATAGTTTCGGTCGCATTCGGCGACCTTTCTCAAGTTGGCGAGTGCTAGCACGCGGAGCCGTCTCGCAATGCACTGCGGGCTGCGGCGCGTAGCGCTCGCGATGACAGCGGTTGCGGTGGTGGGGCGGGGGCGGGTAGAGAGGATTGTTGTGTCGGCGCGCACTGAAGATCTTCTTCGTCGGTATCCTGGTATACGTCGGGGATACTCCAGCACACTGAGCTCACTATGTCTCCACCAGTTCCACGGTTAAGTCTCTTGGTTCCTTGAAGACACGGTTTCCACCACCGCAACCGCTGTCATCGCGAGCGCTACGCGCCGCAGCCCGCAGTGCATTGCGAGACGGCTCCGCGTGCTAGCACTCGCCAACTTGAGAAAGGTCGCCGAATGCGACCGAAACTATAGTCGTTACGACTATCCCTACACGTGAGTTTAGTCCCGTTATATATAGTATAAAATTCAGATAGTTTATTAAAAATATTTATCAACATATATTTAGAGCTTCTCCTTACAATTTCTAGTTTTGGTTCTGGTGCAATTATATTGCTTTTTTGACAAGTATTTTCGGAGATGGTAAAATGATTAGTACTTATATTTTTTAACGAACATTGCTGATTCAAGGCTGTATATAGTAGGTAGAGTTAATATTTTTTAAGATATAAGCAAACGTAGGGACAGATTGTTTTTCTCAAATAAATAAATAGACAGAAGGGAAGCGGCTTTGTTTTATACTATGTAGTGATAATTATTCGTCTTCTTTGACATATCCGTCAATAGCAACCCCTGGATAGCTTCGGTTGCAAGCCACAACAGAGAATGTGGCTTCTAAAACCATTTTTGAAAGACCTCTTGCAGTTTGGAGGTCCGACTAGTTGTGCGAAAGCATTTGATCCACGTGGAACTCCTGGGTTTAATTACCCTACTCTGTTTTTATAGCATGACTATATTGCCAATAACCACAAGAGAAAAACATGAAAAGACAGATGAGAAAAATAAACAACGATTTGCTTTCAGTTCTTTTGGTATTTTTTGGCGATTCTTAATCATTTTATACAGGAAAAAATAAGTATCCTTGAAAAGCCACAGGCAGAGCTAATTTAAAATAAAACCATACAATTTCACTCTCGTGCCAACCCTAGAGTGACTCCACAAGTGTCACCCATAAGCGTCACATTGTGCGCAATGCATTGATCAAATACGAGTTTTTTTATTCCCTCCCCCTTCCTCCCATTCCCCTCCCCCTCAGGTAGTGGAGGTGCCATCGCTAGCAAGACAAAAGGTAAAGGGCAACGGACTCGCGTGAACTTATAATACAGGATGAATTATGAGACGATGCCACGACCTTTGGACGACAACTATTCAATAAATCTAAATGTACATATATTGTAAAGATATAACGCCGACTTTGTTTGTTTATAGTTCCGAGTAATATCGGGAACTACTGAATTTTATATTAGAAAAAATATTTTGTTGTTCTCATCGATAAACTTGTATAAAGGTACTAGATCAATGCTCGATCCCCCATTCAAATATACCCCGCGACGCCAAATAATTCGTACTAAACTTCTTATTCTTTGTAACTCACATCCGTAACTGTATGGGAGCTTAAATAAATGAAATTAAATTATATTTATCCTTATACCTTTATAATGGACAAAGAAACCGCAAGTAATAATACTTCTTATGGAACATCACTATGAAATCGAAAAAATCGCTTTCTCATGCAAAAAGTTATTGACACTCGATAAATAAATTAAACAAACTGTTCTGATACAATTAAGGGTTGGTCCTATAGTAAAATTTGTCTTGGTAAAATAAAGCCACCCTTAAGTAAGTTAAAAGTAGGGTTTTATAAGTTAGCGGTACATAGACAGAAATCCATGCCAAAAGAAACATTACTATCTTTTCTTCTTGTTCCATCCCACTTCATAAAAATCCAAATACATGTCCCATTCTCACGAACAAAAACAAATGAACTACAAAGTGTTTTTTTTTTCTTGAGGTCTTTCTTTGAATCAAACTCAAGTCACCCTGTACACCGCAAAGGGTTGCCACGGCACGTATTGTTGTTTTGCACGTGCACGTCACTCCATGTTTCAGGTTCCCACGACACGACAGCCCTGTTTACTCTTTCAGCGGCTGTAGGGAGGTTGGCGGTGATTGTGAGTACTCCTCTTTGTTCGCCATTCAATCGATTCAGGTGTTCATTAGTTTGGTACATAATTACAATGTATATTTGGGGTCTTATAATGAGTTTTATTTTATTTATTTAACAGATGTTTGCGTTTGACTACATTATGCCTCATGTAAGGAGATAAGTGGTCTAGTCTACCTAGAAGATACCTACTTATTTATTTTACTCGAGATTTGAAGACATTTATGTTGTACTTTAGTGGAAATACAACTCAGGTAGAGTTCCACATTCTGGCTATTCGTTTGAAAAATATGTAACGCTGGAAACAGATGAAACCTAGTGGCAGTAACGTTTGCCTTACGAACGTGAGATCGTTGGTTCAAATCTCGGTCCCATATCTACTAATCAGTTTTATGATATTTTCACACCAGAGGTTTTTCGGTGATGGAATGCATCGCGACGCAACTGCACGCCTGCATAATTGGTTTGTATATGCACGCCATTCCATATTTCTGACACCAGGGCTAACCACTCTTCCTATACGAAATTATTTACTCCATATTTCATTTTCCCACGGCACGACAGCCCTATTTACTCTTTCAGTGATTTTATAGAGGTTGACGATGATTGTGAGTAGACATCTTTGTTCGCCATTGAATAGATTCAGGTGTTATTTAGTTTGGTACATAATTACAATGCATATTTGTGGACTTATAGTGTCATTTTTTTTATTTATTTAATACGAATAATGTGCTTGTGTTTACTACATTATGCCTGATGTTAAGCAGATAAACGATCTAGGATGTAGCACGCTTATCTACCTACTTATTTACTCTAGATTAGAAAACATGATGTACTTTAGTGAAAAAATAGACTCAGAAAAAGCTTTCCTGATTCTGGCTGTTCGTATAAAAAATATGTAGCGATGGAAACAGTCGTAACCTAGTAGATTGTAACGCACGCCTTACAAACGCGAGGTTGTTGGTTCAAACCCCAGTGCAATACCAATGTTCTATGACATTTTCGGAATTTTCGAAATTTGTAGTTCGGAAAACATCGCGAAGCAACCTGCATAGTTCGTTTGCACGTGCATGCCATTCCATATTTCTGACACCAGGGCTAGCCACTCAGTCTATAGGAACTTATTTACTCCATATTTCAGTTTCCCACGACACGACAGCCCGTTCACCCTTTCAGTGTAGTAGGGAGGTTGACGATGATTGTGAATACACCTTTGTTCGCCATTGATTCGGTTCAGGTGTTCTTTAGTTCGGTACATAATTACAATGCATATTTGGGGTCTTATAGTGAGTGATGAATGCCGTGGTGGCCTGGTGGTAGGAACGATCACCTTACAAACGTGAGCTCGACGTTTAGAATCCTGGACACGTACAAATGAGTTCCTTGGAATTTCTGTACCTATGGATTTTCACTAACCTAACCACTAATTATAATTATCTGCACGAGATGCCTCAGCAAATGTCGCTCGAAAGTCCTACGTCACAAACCTTGAACTTAATTTTTGAATCGGTAGAATCGAATCGCATACTAAGCTATCTACTATCACTATCCCATTCACACTTACACAGATTTCCACAGAAGAGAGAAAGAAATTCTGTTCTGTGCAGACTTCCAATGCTCAGTCTTGCTCTTACTCGATCGTTTCGTGACCATTTACCACAGGTCAGAGGACAAGGATCACAGATCAACCCTCAACAACCGTGTTCTACGATCTGTGTCATTTTACCCATACGAACAACAGAGTCCTTGTAACAAAACGTCAGCAACATTAATAGATTATGTTACGAACCTGAGGTTCCGCAGGCGGCAGTCAGAGATAACGGAGATGCGCGACAGCGAGTCCAGCGGAGGCAGCGCGCCGCGCGACCGCCCCGACACGCTGCAACAATGCGCGACATCAAACCAGGCCACTCACAAAGCAGCAAGCTTACGAGTACATCAAACCTGTATACACTTTGCTTCTCAACATTTCAAGAAGTTTGCGACATAACCCTGTACCTGCCTAAGAGCTGGTGCTCTACCACGGTAAAGATTTCATAGTCGTACGTAGCTCTACCATGCAATTTAAGTACAATAAACTGTACCTAAGTGAAGTAGGTGTTTATGCGACAGTGTCCAACGATTTATCGTGTGTTCTTGTCACCTACTCAGATTTTTTCGCCCATTATTTGCCTGCGCTGAGATAATATAGTCTAGTAAACACTGAACAGTATAAAGCTTAACCCTTAAATTGGCATATAGGTTTTTTGTCTGAAATACTTGTATGTTTTTATTGTGTTTTGTCTCGTTTAGTTGTAGTCCTAAGAGATCATAAATAATAGAAAAAATCTTGCATTTGTTATTTTCGCGAAAACGCATGTGCTACGGGTATGACATTGCCAACTACAATACAAATTACCTATCCTGATGTATGTACTACAGGTATGACATTGCCATGTCACGAATAAAACATCTTGTACCTTTATTTTACACATAATTACAATTTTTTACATACATTTGGTGTGAAATTCATGGAATCAGTTTTTTATTTGTTTACACCAGTGGTGAAACTTATATTGTGCAAATTATGCACATTGTTCTCTACTCTCTGCATGTTGGTGTTAGTGATATATGGACAAGGCTAGTGCGATGGGAATCATTATCAGAGTCAGTTTGCAGAAGGTTTAGGCGTTCATAAGAGGACTCCAAAGATGGTAGATCGGAGCTGACATAATTATGAAGGTGTGGGTGGAATGCAATGAAGCTCGTCATCAGTAGCAGAAATATCACAGGAGCAAGCATTTTCTACAGGAACTAATGCCAAAATCTTGTGTGAACGGGTCAGGTTCAAGGACTGAAGCAAACGAAATAAAAGCATGCTCTTCATTCACCAAAAAATGATTTACCCTTAAAAAATAAATAAAAAAGCATGAGTGAAATCTGTTACTTAATTGGCAATGTACTACAAGTAGGACAAAGTTTTAGTTTTATTGTTTACCAACCAACTGGCAACGTGATACCCGTAGTACATTTAAATCTTTAGAGATAAAACATGATTGTGAACCAATTTATTCAAACGGAGACTGCTCAGTGTTATTATTTATAATGTTAGCAAAGTAAATAGAGCCTATCAACCACTAAACCCACACATAATATCACTAAAAATTAAAATAAACTTACCCGTGGCGCATGCCCAACCGGCTGCTTCGGAGCCATCTTGAAGTTTAGCACAGCTGTTTGAAATTTAGTTATTTGGAATTTTTATTTCTACCAAAAAATAATGGAACCTTCGTATGAAAGCAATAATGGTACAATTTCTAAGCAAAATCAGTCTGTAGAATTTTCCAAAGTCAATGTTCTACCCATATGACAATGCCAATTTAAGGGAGACGTGAAAAAAAAAATGAAGCTCATTATCTCGCTTCGTGTATTTTGGACTTATAGTGTATTGTCATAAACAAGCACTATACCTTAGTTTGTTGCTGGAGCTGAACCTCTGTTTGCTGAAGATGGTCATGCTCTTCTCTGGTCGCTTCTTGTGTTTCTCCACCACGACACAGTCTTCTACACCATGCAGCGACCCCACTGGAGTTGTCTAGCTGCTGGAGCTATACCTCTTTTTGCTGAATATGGTCTTGCTCTTTTCTGGTCGCTTCTTGTGTTGCTCCACCACGGCACAGTCTCCTACACCATGCAGCGACCCCACTGAAGTTGTCTAGCTGCTGGAGCTATACCTCTATTAGCCGAAGATGTTGTCTAGTTGCTACAGCAGCTATACCTCTGTTTGCTGAAGATCTTGCTCTTTTCTGGTCGCTTCTTGTGTCGCACCACCACGGCGGAGTCTCCTGCACCTTGTAGCGACCCCTCCACTGGAGTGGTTGTCTTCAACGCGCTGAATGTTGATTCCTGCACATACCATGGAAGAGTTTTAACATTTCTGATTCGTACGGTCAGGGAATGGAACAGTCTGCAGGCTTTCCTGTTTGCTGATGGACAACCTAAAGCTTTTTAAAGTCAACATTGAAAAAATTGTTCTAGGTCATGCGTTGACTTGTTTGCGATAAAAAACAATCTTAGGTTCACGAAGGAGGAGAAGGATTCAGAAGTCTGGATTAAAAGTATATTTCATTATATTATTCTGCGGATATCGGGTATAGAAGGTTTTGAAGATATGGAAACGACGATATTTGACTTCTATAATTTATTGAATACAAGACACAGTAGTACAGTACGACATGAATCAATGCCTGATAGGAAAGTGTTGCTATCACTAAATTGTAAAAGTAACTATTTAATATAGTGTTGCCATTAGGCTCATTTATACGTACAACATCGGGGTCCGAAACCTTTGCTAAATATATTGAGATAAACGTAGGTTGGGTAAGGCTTAGCTTAGGTGCTTCAATAAGGCAATGGAGGAAAGAAGAGAAACGCCCTTCGAAAAATGGCTAAAGACTGTGGAAATAAGCTCCAAGCAGTCATTTTGACCATGAGAGGTAGAATTGTAATTTACACTATACCCGAGGATAGCTATCCTCGCTGTAAGTTTTGTTTGCGCAATGTAGGATTCGCTTGTTTGGTTGACTGGAGGCGTTAGTTCCGCTAACGACCGCTAAAACGGTGGCGCCATAACCTTATTTTTATTCATAGAACTCTGCGCAGCTGAGCACTCACCTTCTGCGAAATCTCCGCGGTGCTGTAGTCGGTGACTCTCTGCAGCATTTCGCTCTCAGCCGGCGGTACACTCGCGTGGGAGTACTCATCGTCCTGACACCAGCAATATCATTATTTTTATAGGCGTATCTAATTTCACAGCCGCCAAGATGTTTGATTCGGCTTATAACCGATCTCTTTAGCGGATGGCAAGTCCCCATCCGATTTCAATTTCAATTTTCAATTTCAATCATTTATTTGCAACATAAATATGTGTGTATGTGTGTGTGTGTGTGTGTGTGCGCGTGTAGCGCTGCAAACCTTGGCTCTAATGAGACCTCGTGTATTGCGGCGTTACACAAACACGCACACACATATACAACTACACTATGGGCATAAATTAAACAGAGTGCATAATCTTACTAATTGCTGTTGAGTAACTTCATTGCTATATTCATTTTTATTTTTGATCCATTTATTATTATTATTGTATAACTTAGTGTGTTATTTTAAATAGAACCAAGTTTTTTGTTGTAATGCTTGTAACCTAGGATACCTCCATACCATATCATTTTTTGTATGTTTCATTTTTCTGGTCGCCACAATACGGGCCTCTGAGCCTAGTGTGGGGCCGCTGGAAATAGTTGGAATTATCTCCCTATGTTTTGTTCTGTAAATGTATTGTTATATTGAAAATTCCATTGTAATATATGTGTTCGGAAAATAAATAAATGATTGTTTGAAATGAAATGAAATGTAGATATTACATGCAGTTCACAAGTGACATGTTTTAGACAGTCTTATACATAATATGACCCTATAAGGGTGTGGCAAATTTACACAATTAGTCATCTTTAAAAGTTACAATTACATTTCGTCATTCATAAGATTTGGAAAAAAGGCAATATAAGGAAGTTTCCCGTTTTCTAGTTTTATTTTTATTAAATTACACTAAGTCTGCAATAAATTATGGTGTTTTTATTTTTCAATTATCTTCAAAAATGACGGACATATGAATTTTTAACTCCCATATAAAGTTCATTTACTCACGACAAAATTATGGGAATGCTGACTTTTTATTCGTTATATTGGGGGGTTAGTCCCATGGTAAATAAGATAAGTACAATGATATTCTAGAACGTATTCGCGGCTTAGAAAAATACCCGGCATAGAATGAAGCACTTTATTTCCTTTTTTCCTTACTCCCGCCTAACCCACGGATGACGTCACACGCGTAAATCCGTCGCGAGGTTTTTTGATTTCGTGCGGTCATGTTTAGACCTCCATAACTCCGTCATTTATTAAGATATTTGAGTAATTTTTTCACTGTATCTAATATAATTCTAACGTCTTTAAATGTATATACTTAATTATTTTTAGTTTTTATGATAAAGGAAACTTCCTTATTGCCGCACTACATGTATGAGTATTTTAGAGTTAGCAACACCTGAGAATCACCTACCCATCCTATTCTCTAGTTCAATTTTGTTAAAATATAAAAAAAAATATATACCTACAAGTTTTGTGTAGCTAATGGACAAGAATCCTTACTTTTTGGCTAAATTATATAAATCAGTCAGTAAATACTATAAAATTAAATGCAAAGCTTTTTTGTCATTCTGACGGTTAAAACCTACCTGAGGTAGTAAAATTTATAGAGTATTTTTACAAGCTTTTATTGAACTTTCAATGGATGTATGGCCTATGTAAGTTCGGGTGGAATCTTGCAAGTTAAAGACCAACTTCCCGGTTTCTGATTTGCACGCATATGTATATCGCGTGACAATGCAAAAATATAGTGCTAGAGCTGATCTGATGTTGGAGTCAGAAGGTGGATACAGGAACTCAGACCCGTCGCGTTAGGGCTCGTTTTACATGTCTTGCTCTAGGCTGGCACTCTGCTGCTACCTATATGATATCCAGGATCTCATAGAAGCTTGTATTTAAAAAAAGTTAGGTATATTTTTATTATTTAGGTATGTCCCCAAATTCCCAATCACAAATAGAATAGGAACCGAAATGATACTGTTCTAGCGCCGACACCACGTACCTAGCAAAATACAACATACGTCAATGAAATTAGTAGCAGGCGTTTGAATGAATGTGAAAATAGTAATAATATGTGCAAATACCTATTTAGATTTATTACATACTATTGTAATTTGAGTCAACGTATTAGCTGCTATAAATATGTAAGTTTAGCAATAATAGCTGAGTATTGTATATTGAATTTTGTTGGTAATTACAAGGCACTCGCTTGAGTTAAAAAATACTCACATATCGATCAGTCAACCTTTCAACATCCGTTCGCGTAGTGTCACTGTCGCTGTACAGTTTCAGTTTACCAGGGAACCTGAAACGCACAAATACATCACATTAGACCTACATATATAGCTACAAAATAATATTGCTATAATTACGTTTGGATCGTCTGATACGCTCTATAATTAGGTATAAATGTCAAAACATCGTGAGGCAACCTACATACCTATAACTACTAACACCTTGACTGATGGCATATGACAAAGTCCTGCTAATAATCTCACCTGTACACTCCTTCGGGATGGGTTCAAGTTTCAACCACAGGATAGTCCAGAGAAGAACTGCTCGGCCTCTTCTGCAAAGGCTCCTCAGATGTGTCCTCGACTACGTTCAGTCAGATCGTGTCGGCACCACGGGTCCAGAAGGTTTGGGAAGGTCATCGGGGAACCAAACGATAAGTCAAAAATTGACTTGTTTTACTTTAATTTTGTGGTACCACCTTTTTTCATTGTGATCAAGACCGCATTTAACCTCCTCATCTAATTGTAATAACATCATCTCGCCTGGTAAACGAGTATTTTCTGCATCTAGTTATTGCTGAAAAATCCCAGCTACATTCTCACCAGTACTCCTCCGGAATGGGTTCAACCACAGGATAGTCCAGGGAAGTACTGCTCGGCCATTTCTGCAGAGGTTCCTCAGACGTGTCCTCCACAACATTGAGGTCGTGTCGGCACCACGAGTCCTTGGGCGACGGCTCGGGCAGGTCGTCGGGCATCCAGGACTCCGCTCGCTTGGGGATAAAGCAGGCTGGCCGAGCGCTTACTTCTTCCCCCGGGTCGTGGGGGAAAAATTGCCTGAGTCATCGGTACATTATGCATTAAGTAAACACTAAGTAACACATTTAAGAATAGACTGGACCTTTGGATAAAGAAGGAAAAAATTTTCTTTGACAGATAAATACTAATTTTAAACGATTCTGCTTGATATAGTTATAGGCACATCAGTATACACTGCTCGCCTATAAACAAATAAATAAATAAAATAACTATTAGTACGAAGAGTATGGAATGTAAAATTTTGATAGAAGATTTGACGTGTTATGATTTTGTTTTGAGTGTTTTCCACACTAGATTTTATCTCAAAGAGTTATCTACCAACGCTATAAGTTGATGTAATGTAAGCACTTCAAGAATTTGACGCTTGCGTAGGAGGCGGGCTGGCTCAGTTGGTTAGAGCGTCGGGCTAGTGATCCGAAGGGGCAGGTTCAAATCCTGCGTTCGCTTCAGATTTTTGAAATGTTTATCACAAAGATAACTCTTTAAGATTTGACGTGATAACGACTTATAAATCGATGAACGCCGGCTTTACACACGAAAAAGTGTCGCGTTCCGCCTGAGCCAAGCGTGCAAACGAGAGCGGAATAAGCGTTCAAACTTACGTACGGATGGAGAAGTAACTCAACGTCGATTCAGCCCTTACCGAGGTCTACGTGGTGATTCAATCGTCCTTCAAGGTTAGCCCTATGTCCAATAAATAATTCTAAAAGTAATTATCGACATATCAGGCCTTCCCATGAATTTCCAATAAGACCAGTTGAAAGTAATGTACAACCAGCGTGTTCTTGCGATGTTTGTGAGTCCGTAATAATTATGTCTTTCTTGCCAGTGGTCATCCTACGCTTTCCTTGCGCTTTCCGAACATGGTGTGTTCACGGATTATTAAAAGAGTGCCTTTTGGATACCTTACCTTTTTGTACCCTTTTGATACCATAGATACGGCTACAATAAAAAATGCCATCTTTAATAAACACTCAATCGCCACAGTCACATGCTTGACTAGTATTTCCAGACGCGAACGATGTCTGTACTCTGTAGTCGTAAAAAAACCCTACCTATATTTTTAGGGTTCCGTACCTCAAATAGAAAAATCGTAACCCTTATAGGATCACTTTGTTGTCCGTCTATCCGTCTGTGTGTATGTCAAGACTCTTTATCTCGAGAACGCGTAAGGATATCGAGTTGAAATTTAAACTGTATACGTATATCGATGAACTCTTGCTTTTGTGGAAAAGACAAACCTCTCAGTTGTCGTTCAAAAAAGTTAGAGTCGTTTATGTAGTAAAAACCGCATATTTGGACACTCACAAAAATCAAAACCTACAGAGTACTTCCCGTTGACATAGAACTGTGAAATTTGGCGAGAAGCATTGTCTTAGAGTACACATATAGGAACAAATCTGAAAACTGTACATTTTTATTTACATCACAAAAAAATAGGGCCTCAAAATTCACAAAACATGGTTTTAAAGTGAGTAAATCGTATCATGTAAGGTGTCAATATATAAAAGAACTTCATTAGCACATGCTAAAACATGTTTTTAATTATTTTAACAATGTATTTGTACGGAACCCTCGATGTGCGAGCTTGACTCACACTTGTCCGGTTTTTTTTCTTTCTCAATCAGAAAGGGATGTGGTCTCCCCCACATCCTTCCATTTGTTGCGTTCTGAAGCCAAATCCCACCAATCTTCCCGGAAAGTGTCAAGATATTCTTTATTTAAAGTCAACCAAACATAAATAAAAGCATATTAAAAAGAGGCGCGACGGTCAATACGATAAGAGAATAGCAACCAAGGAGGTGATATACCTACCAGCTAATGAGGTCCAGCCAAGCTTGCGCCACACAGGAGGTGGTGAAGGGCGCGCACTGGCGCTCCATGTAGCGCTCGTAGCAAATCGTCATGGCCCCTTCTATTATCTCCTCCCGGAGGTCGAGCACTATCAGGTCGTTCTCCTCCTTTTGTAGGATTTCCGCCCTACACAGTCATGCAAAATTTAGGTCTTAGCTAGCTTTTGAGCAAGGCTTTGGATATGGTAGAGTTCATTTACACCCTTGAGAAAAATTCTAGCTACGTATAGATCAAATCATATGTGTACATAGGTCGGCGGATGTGAAGTTAGCAACAAACTGCGCGATATCCAATCCAGACCGAAGTTCACACAAAGCTGTGCGTTGATCGGGTTGCGCGCAACCTGTAGCCAACTTCACATCCGCCGACTTGAATGATTCGACCTGTACACCAATGTAAAAAGGAACTCATGGGATCTATCCATCCATCAGACATAGGACGTCCACTGCTGAACATAGGCGGAGGCCTATGTTCAGGTGAATACGCGCGCCCCCGACAACGGACGCCCGCGCAACGGTCGGACGCATAGCGGTTCGACCGCTCAAATAATCGTGAGTTGTATCCGGTGTTCATATAAATTCCCCTATCTATAGATCTCCAATAAGACCGGTTGGTAGCGGCTTGCATCCAGCACGATCCTGCGGTCTTAATGAGTCATTCATCCAACTTGTGGGACATCCTGCGCTGCGCTTGCCGGTACGTGGTCTACACTCGAGAACTTTTCGACCCCATCGGTCATCAGACCTCCGCGCTATGTGCTTGCCCATTGCCACTTCAACTTTCCAATCCACTGGGCTATATCGGTAACTTTGGTTCTTCTACGGATCTCATCATTCCTGAATCGATCTCGCAGAGAGACTCCGAATATAGCCCTCTCCATAGCTCGTTGTGCTTATTAATAAGGCCCATAGTTGGAGAACACGTTTCAGTGCCATGAGTCATCACCGGTAACACACACTGCAGGCCAATCGCGTTAATTTTAAACAGCTGCGTTCCATCTGTAATTCAGTTAAAGTTCGGTTGCAATTGTAGTTAAGTTTCGATTCAGCTTCAAGGAATTAGGTATTGCGCAAAACATCATACACTAATCGGTCATTTGACACCGGTTAAGTTCCAACTCTGATCGAGTTGCGATTCAACTTTAGTTAGAATCATTAGTGCGATACGAAAATAGACAAAAAGTCGAAGTTCGGTTAAAATTCAATTGTAGTTCAGCTGTAATTTTTTAGTGCGATTGGCCTGCTGGTCGAACACAAACAATAAGTTACGTAAGTACAATATACCTATCTGATGCCGATCGTGAAGCGTTTGGAGCATTCTGAGTGTCACCGAAATGACACAGAGCTATAGGACATCATAAAGTACAAGCTCACTTTACTTACTGTGTCTTTTGATACAGGACATCTAAATAAGTATTTAGATGTCCTGTACATAAGTTACATATACGTTACGTATCTATAGTAGTCTGTAAGTTACAATATTAATTGCAAAAGATGATCTTGAGGGATTTACATAAATTGTATTTATGGTTACCATGTCCTTTCCGGCACGTCTTTCGGTAAAGCTGTTAGCGTCCGAAAATCATCCGAAACATGTAGTTTTCTGCCCCTTCTGGATATCCTATACTTACTGATTTGCGGCGATAAATTATTCATTATTTTAATTGGTAAAAATTGTCGAAAAAAGATTTGTAAATAAACGTTTCATGTTTCAATAATCGGCCAAGTGCGAGTCAGACTCGCGCGCGAAGGGTTCCGTAGGTACCGTGTGGAAGCCTCCCTTAATATAATAGGGGCTTATTCTGTAAGTAATACATCAAAACTAACAACTTTTGTTCTGCGACTTTTGCCAAACTAAAAAAAAAGTTTTGACGGGTTATGCCAAAATAAGTTGTACAATACAATATCTATATTGGTATTGTATTGTACATCTTATTTTTACTTAGTTGTACAATACGTGAACGCTGGTGTTTACCTTTTCTTTTCCTATTGGACACCAGAGACACCTGTATTGTGCGGAGATTTTACTTCATATTGTTCCCGATTTTACTTAGTATTAGCATATATTTAGTGACTTTTTAACAAATAAGTTGCAAGCTTGCAAGTGGAAGCTTACACAAAAATGTTGGACGACGATTTCATAGTATTGGAGAATGCAGGGGAAAGCTCCCGGCAATCCCAGGGAACACCTGGTCGTGAACGTAAGTATACATTTTACATGTTATTACTTATTGTAAGCATTCGCCCGCATGATTTAGTTTTTGCGCTACGCCACAAAAACTTAACTTTTCCGGGATAAAGAGTAGGTAGGTAAGTAGACTGAGATCGACGACACACTTGTTACCTACTTGTTGATGCAGGCCATTTACACAACCAAGCGCTCAATTGTCCCATTATGTGTGGTCTGCCGCAGCTCGATCAGCCATCCGGTGTCCTCCAAGAAGTCCAGTCCAGTTTTCTCTGAACCCACTCTCCTAATACATTGTCAATTGGAAATTTTAAAGTACGGAAATTACACTGATAAGTGTACGTGTGAAAACAGTAGACGCCATAAATCCCTTTTTCATCGCCCCATCTTGAAAGAATATTTTTGCTCTTCGAAATCTGAGTGCAAAAGCCGTTTTTATTAAGCAAGCAAAAGTTGCAATAACATTACTGAAAGTAACGTCAACAAGCTTGTAACTTACAAATATGAAGTTGCAACGTTCATGCAAGCTTACAGCGAGGTTGAAACGAAGCCCTAACGGCCGCGCTGTAGATAAACCCTGTAACTTGTCTAGAGCTGATCACCAAAACTTTTTATAACTTTAAAAAGTGAAGTTGCAGTAACATTACTCATGAAACATATCTGAAAGTTGTAAAGTTAACTTTCCGCAAGTATGACGTTATTACATTACGTACATTGCCACAACTTTAAATTTGAAAGGTAATAGTAACTTGTCTGAACTATCTTGCTAAAAGGTTACAAATGAAACTTGCACGTGGCTTGCCTTTTTTTTAGTTGTCGCAAAGTTACATTGGACGGTTTTCAGTTCCAAAAAAAAACTTTTTTTTTAATTTTCTTGAGGCTATAGTTCTATTGACTTGCACTTGCAAAACTTCTAAGTGCAAGTTATAGAGGCGGGTGTGTCTTTTTCTTTATTCGCACTAATGAGCAGGCTCGTCTCGCCAATCGCCATCTTTTTTTTCTACATCTAATTAATTGGTGGCAAACTTTTGACAAACTTAAGGTTTGCATATGACATTGTCCTTTTTGCTTAATCAGCGCCTGAACTGGAAAGCATGCTCCAAGACCTTAGCAGAGCAAGCCTGGGAGTGGGACTTCAAATGAACTGGTCTAAAACTCAACTTATGACGAATAGCACGAAGCGTAGGGTCAATGTCAAGATAGATGGTCAAACAATACACTATGTCGATGAGTACACAATACTCGGGCCAGATAGTATCTTTGCACAACAGGCAAGACAAAGAGATCAGTCGTCGCATAGATAATGCCTGGAAGAGCTTCTGGTCCATGAAATCGCTAATGAAGGGAGATCTACCAATTTCCCTTAAACGAAAACTCATCGACATGTGTATCCTGCCCACCTTAACGTACGGTGCATAAACGTAGTCGCTCACCAATGTTCAGAAGTCTCGCCTTCAGGTTTGCCAAAGAGCATGGAACGCAATATACTTGGTATTAAAAGAGTAAATCGCGTCCGAAACACCACACTGCGTTCCATGACAGGCGTAAGCGACGTTGGACTAAAATCTGCAACGCTCAAATGGGAGTGGGCGGGACACGTGAGTCGTATGCACCTAGACAGACGGGCAAAGGTCTCAACGGAGTGGGTTCCTCTGTCCAGTCGACCCCGAGGCCGTCCTCCAACACGATGATGGCGCGACGAAATCGAGAGGTTTAAAAAGGATTGGACGGAGGTAGCACAGAACTGAAAGGAATGGAAGGAATTGGGGGAGACCTTTGTCCAGCAGTGGGACAGTACAGGTTAAATAAAAAAATAAAAAAAAATTCTGTAAACACTTCAAGCATCTACCGGCTGTCACCGTTATTAATATCGAGCGGGAAACGGCTATAAATTGAGGTTTCTTGTATGAGAGCCCCTTATATTTTATATTGTTATAGCAGCAACAGAAATACCTACATCATAATAATATTATGTAAAATTTCGACGTTCTAGCTATTACGGTTCATGAGATTATAAAGCTTGGTGACAGACAGACCGAGACGGACAGACAGAGAGACGGACGGACAGCGGAGTCTTACACCCGTATTCATAAACAAATAGTAATAGAATCCCGTTTTTTGGGTGCGGAACCCTAAAAATGAATGACAATTTTTATGTAGGTATTACGAAGAACAAGGAGAAGAGACCAAAGAGAATGTTGATTACTGTGACGAAGAGTTCTCAAAATGAGTACAACCTCATTGGCAAAATTAATTAGGTATGTACCTATAAGTTATTTGGCTTTTTTGATTGTATTATTCCAAAATAAATATGGGCACTTCATATTTGCTTCATAGATCTTATTCCAAACTCTTTGGTTTACGGGGCCTACTTTCCAAGGGTATGGGCACAGTCACGAACTATTATAGATATGGGCACAGTAGGCAAAGAAGATGTCTATAATAATACTACGGTGTAGGTAAGAATAGGTTAATCCCATAAACCTCACTGGCCATGCCACCATTAGATAAATCATTAGAAAATTTCTAATCGGATACAGACAGAAGAACTATAATTTTCCACCTTTTTAGGTAAACTCTTTATTAATTCAAGTAGGCCTAGATTGTAGGCAATTAGGAATCGTTATCTTTGAGCACTTAACCACCCCAATCCATACATATTTTATCAGATTGGGATTATTCACCAAGGCAATTTTGATACTAGCTACTAAACAATAAGATATGTAGAAAAATCTACGACTCGTTTGCGTCGATATCTAAAAATACCTCAAAAAAAGAAACTTTAATAAAGAAACGAAAACACAGTGTTTCAAACTTTTAAGTCTTTGCCGCCTTTGAAGACAAAATAATAATTATCAATGGACGACAGGAAGTAGGTAAACCAAAACAAAAAGCGGCCAGAAACAAAGTGTGAACCATAAACAAACCGTTTTGACAGCTGTTTGAAAAGTGACAAAAACCGAGCGTAACTTACTCTTTGAAAATTATTTTAGAAAATATTTAAAAGTGCTTCAAGATGAACAATTACAGTTATTAAGAAAGTTTCCTGCTTGTTGGACTCTAAATAATGAGTGCTTATTTTCTTTGTTTAGATTTTGTTACCGAATCATTGTAGCGATGTATACTTTGAAGGGTATTTTTCCTGAACCGAGTGAGTATTTTGATTTGACTTTTTAACGTCAATCTCCCATATTTGGCATGCCGTCTAAACCTATTTTCGTTTCAGAGAAAGAGCAGAAAAAAAACTTCATAAGGGAAAATATGAAGCAATTAAAATTAATACAAGGAAAGTCACCGAAAGAACCAAAATATAACATGAAAGCAGTGCACCCGCCTCGGTTGACCAACCCGGTGGCCGCGGGGAGCTCGCTCGGCCAGGTGAAGTCTTCGCCCTCCACTAAAAGCGGGAAAATGGCCCTGAGCGTCGGAAAGACGAGTTCCACGAACACGCGTAAAAAGCATCCTGAAATAAGATTAAAAAAAGGTGACATGGCGGAGTTTTTGAAGCGGAAAGAGTTGAGACAGTCGGTGAAGCCAGCTGAAGACTCAGCCGAAGAAGATGTGAAGTCTACAGAGTCCGCCAGCCACCTGAGAGACATTGGATGTCAGACTATCGAGTCAAATCTTGCTCAGAAGTTAACGGAAAGTGCTAAATTGACAGTGTTATATCCTAGAAAGGATGGGGACGAGGAAGCAAATATAAAAGCGAGTGGAGACAGCAGCCACTATCGGAGTCCGCCTCCAACATCACCCTCGCCTCGTCGGGCCGGTGACGAGCCCCTCAATATGGACAGAAATATGGAAAGAAACCATAGTCGCCTCAATGCTATCCTTGAAAGAAAAGACAAAGATCCTTATTTACCACAAGGTAGAGTTAAATGTTTAGATTCTCAGTTTCCTATTATGTAGGTAAATAATAGAAATATGTATGTAGTTTATTGGATCAAACAGTTTAGTTCAAAATGTGATAAAATGTAGGAGAAGCAATAGATCAAATAATATCATCATACATGTCCAGCAGTGAACATCCTATGGCTGATGGATGGGGAGATATAGTAGATACAGCAATACTAGCTTATGGTCTAATAAATAAAAGATTGCAATAAGTTCTAACATGATAAAACTGACCGCACCATGATCTAAGACTGCTGGAAGTACTTTAACTTCACATTTCATTCATTCAAGCTGAAAAAATGTTTTGCTTGGACAACTATGAATAAACAGATCGTCATTTATGCTTGTTCATAACATAAGTTAAAACAGCCATTGATATTTTGCAGGGTATCAAAAAGGTGTATTGCCGAAGTACCTCCGAGAGCGAAAGGAGCCTGCGAGGGGCGCGGGCGCTGGGCCCGGAGCGGAGGCGCCGCAGGCCGACGAGTGCCCGCAGGGACATGTGGCGCTGCCCGACACCGAACGCAAGGAGACGCTCAGGATGCTTAGAAATAGTCAGTACTTCTTGTACAAATATTTGATAAGTGAAGCAGTCACCTGATTTTAAGATCATGTGCCATGAATATCATGCCAGTGCCCCTAGTTTATTTTAAGATCAAGCCCATGGATATTCATGGGCTTGATCTTAAAATAAACTAGGGGGCATATAAAGGGGGCCTAGTATAAACTAGGGGGCACAGGGAAGTCTTGCTCACACTAGAAACTTCATTGCCAACCCCAGATTTTTTTATTTTATTTCTTATAGGTTTGTGTTTGACCTGATGTTAAGCAGATATGCAATGATTTGAAAGTCAAACAAAAGAGAGGAGTGAAAAAAGACCTATAGAAAATCTTTAGCTATGCCAATGCCCAAAGTCGATTTAGACCCCAGTACATAACTGTTGTAGTCACATAGTGTTCCACCCGTGGGTTCTTTTTGTTTGACACAGCTTCTGTCCGAATATTCCAGGTTTTGCTGAGTTAGTAAGTGAACTGAACAAGCTGCCCGTAAAGACGGACACTCTTCGCATGAGGAATCGGAAGATGGAGCTGGAAAAGCAGCTCACCAAGCTCGAGGAGGGCATCAAGGTGTTCTCTCGGGCCAAGGTCTTCGTCAAGATCGGGGAATAATCCTACACACCCGTGCAATCCTGACCAAACTAAATTATTGTGATTATAAGTAGGGGTTGAAATAGGTATTTCAATTGTATGTACTTGCAGGTAGAAAGCCAACATAAGCATACATGGATAACAACTAAATTTCGGGAATTTTAGGAAAGAAAAGCAAAGCACAAAAAATAATTTTCAAAGTAGGTTTATTCGATTAAAAAGCTAATATGTGTTTCAATTTGCTATTCGCTTTAACATTATCGCATCTTCACATTTTTTCCAAAATGTCAATTTTATAACTTTGTTTAACAGAAAATGAAATATCTACTATTTTCAAAGTTCAACACAAAATTTAGAACCTTGGAAAATAGTAAGTCACAAGTACGTAAATTGAGCTACCTATTCCAACCCCTAATTATAAGTGACAAGTTAATAAAGTTGACGAGACCAGTGCAGTTACTTTCTAATTAAGAAATTGTGATTTTTTTAAGTCTATTTTTAATGTTTCTTAGAATCTAGGACTAGTTCAAATTCAATTGTTACCTATCTTGCAAATTTGAAATTTTTGTGATCTCAAATGTAAGTTATATTTTTTGTCTCGTTGTTAGTTAATTGTACATTATGTTGAATGTAATATAATGTGATGTTTGTATGGTATACAGTGTTTCTGTAATTTTTGGATATTTAAATACATTTATTGTATTACCCAAACATATTCTTTAGATAAAATAAAAGGGGTTATATTTTTATAGAAATTGTATTTCTATAACTTGAATTATTGAATTAAATTCAACAAAATAACTATGACTATTAACTTAGAGGTTATTCAACAAATAATTAAATTACTAATGATTATAGAACATGCATATCAGGGTTCAATCATGCAAAACAAATAAATATCAGGATTCAGGCACACACAGTATAAAACTCTCTACTCATGGGGTTATGCCCACTTTCCACTGCTAGCAAAATGGATCCATTACAGACTGACAATGGCTAATTCTAAGAATACCTAATTCTCAAAATCGCAAAATTAAATTAGGGATTTTATATTTAAAATGTAATTTTTTATACACAGGTATAGGGTACTAACGGTAGCTAACGGTAACAACCTCTTTTGAGCGAGTTTAGTACATTTAGAAAAATAACTTTTATTTTATAACCAAAGCCAAATTCGCGAAAGTGTTCTATAGAAAAAGTCCATTGACAACAAAATATAAATATGGGACAACGGAATCATTATAGACAATAATTTGTCGCGGAATCTGAATTGGTTGGCCCCATAGAAAAAGTTGTTCACTTTGATGTACTAAACTTGCCTTTTAGAGGTTTGATGTTTCTTACTGGAGACCTTATACCTATATAACCCTATAAAATGTTAGAGATGTTAATTCCTCTATGTGTTAGAGGTTCAATGTTTCTTACTGGAGATCTCATACCTATGTAACCCTATAAAATGTTAGAGGTTTGATGTTTCTTACTGGAGACCTCATACCTATGTAACCCTATGAAATGTATTATTTTTTTTATAAAATTCACAATTAAAAATTATTTTACCATTTTGAGAACTGGGCAATCTTACGATGCATTCTTAGAACCATATGCCATTGTTAGAATTGGGCATTACTCACCTAAAACTTCAACGCATCAACTTCATATAGGTCAAATCACACAACTTGGTGGTTGTGAAGTCAGCTACAAGTTGAGCATAACCCAAACCTCAGCCGTGAAGTTAACTTCAGTCAGGTATCTGCAGCTTGTGGCTAACATCACAGCTGCCAAGTTATGTAATTCAACCTACACATGTCTTTCCACTGAAAATGAATACCTCCTCATCCCGACGTTTCGGCCGAGTTGCATCGACTGTGGTCACGAGAGTTTACCCGTGACCACGGTCGATGCAACTCGGCCGAAACGTCGGGATGAGGAGGTATTTATTTATCTCGTAATTTTAGTGCGCGATTAGTCCCGTATTATATAATAATAATGTGTTTAAATCATCGCGAAAGTTTAAAAACGACACTGAAAATGAGATGATTTAAATCTGTAATGGCTCAATTTTGCTCCCAGGGGAAACACGGTAGGTATTAATGAATGCATAGTTTACCTAAACAATAGGCCCAATTATGAAGGCGCCATCGTAATTATAATAGCAATTTAGAATATACCTGTTTCTTTTTCTGCTAAATTTACTATGGTGCCTATATAATTGGGCCTATTATCGTCTCTATTTCCTGGTAAAAAATAGCACAATAAAGTGAATTATAGGTAACAATAACACTACACTAAAAAATATTACTAAAACCATCATGTCACTGGTAACTACTAATCACAGAAAACTGGAGTTTTTTAGTAATTGTTCTATAATTTCCTAACATGCTGAAATAAATGGTGGTTGAATATGATGGGCCCCTTCCTATAGAGAACCTCCTCTTCTTTATACCACTTGTAGAAGGAGAAATCGGGGAAGAAGAATTTTATTTCACGCTCAGCAGATGATTGGGAGTCTGGAATGTGAAAATTATCATATTTTACTATAGGTTGCATCACACTAGTTGGAAATGAAGTTAGATTAGGCTGAGTCACAAAAATTGGTGGAAATGAAGTTAGCTACAAAAATGTTATTTTATTTTGAGTGCTTTTCACACTAGATTTTCTCCAAAGAGTTACCTTTGTGATAAGCATTTCAAAAATCTGAAGCGAACGCAGGATTTGAACCTGCCCCTTCGGATCACTAGCCCAACGCTCTAACCAACTGAGCCAGCCCGCCTCCTACGCAAGCTTCAAATCTTTGAAGTGCTTATCACAAAGGTAACTCAAGCAACTCAAGTAATATAAGCACTGCGTTCGCTTCAGATTTTTGAAATGCTTATCACAAAGATAGCTGCAAGCTGTGCAATATCCAAGATGCCGCTTTGTGCGAGCTTCAGTCAGGATTGGATATTACGCAGCTTGTAGCTAACTTCATTTCCGCCAACTTGTGTGACGCTGCCTATACACTTTTGAATGTTATCTGTTTTGAGACTTCTGTGTGATATTTGAAAATTGCAATTAATAACAGCTTTTTGAATACCATAACTCTTTGGAAAATCATTATCTTTAAAACTTTTATGAGACAAGTCGTTTTTAATACATCTCTAATTTGTAGATACAAAGTAACCATAAGAAACTATGAGTTAATATAATCATAGTATTTTGTAAAGGTGATGCATGCCTTGGGAATTTTATATAAACTAACCTATACTGTTCCACTGCTGCATTTTTCTTACATTGAAAAGGGACCGATCGTCATAAATTGAAGTATCAATAGGGGACTAAAAGTTTACCTGATCCGTGAGCAACATTCCTTGTGTCAGAGATTCCGAACATGCCCCTCAAGCAGTATGGGTGCTGAAACTGGGCCTTGTACACACTGGTAGGGCCTAGCATCTGTCGCCACTGCTGCACGGCATCAGTATGCCCTATTATATGGAGATCGATGGAACCACTGAAACATAATGGGCACAATGCTGAGATTTTACGGAAAACCGGAAAGATTGCAGTGAATTGTGATGTTACAAACTAGAATAGGACGTGGACTGAATCTTAAACTATATCAGTGCGACAGAAACCTGTCGTAATAATGCCCTACAAAAGACCTCTTGGCATATGTATACTTAGAACTACACTAAGAAGTAAGAAAACTCTTACCTGGTCATAAAAGTAACGAGGCGATTATAAAAGAACTTTCCTATGTGTTCCTTATAAAAATCTCCAGCAGTTTTCGAATCCAAAGCAATTCTTTTGGTCTTCACAACCACGAACTTGTTCCTGAGAAGGTTTCTGATGTAAGATACTGCAATAGGATTTTTCACAGCATGTGGTTTTATTATAGCCAATGTTAGTTCTAGCCTTGTCATTATTTATTCAGGATTTTGAATGTTTATCACATCTTTTATGATTTAAAAAGGATGAAAAGAAAATCTGAAAAAATCACACTACTTTGCCATTTTTTCAATTTCTTGGGAATTTCAAGGTTTTGACATTGACGGTAGTAAGCTAATGACAATGACAGTGATAAATAATATCTATATTAAAAAAAGATTAAAAATAAATTATTTTTATTTTAACGTGTCAAATGAACATCATAAACATTTGCCAAGAGTGAACAGAAAATCAAATTGAAATCATTTATTATCATTAAATTATTTTATAACTCAATTTTGGAGTTTCCTAGTTGAAATCAAAATTAAAATGGTAGTTTTTTGATAGAGTCGAATAGACTTTGTCACGAAAACTTTTCCACGAATAGACATTGTCACGATAAGTCACAATAATTTTTAGGCTTCCGTAGTAAACAAGGCATCCATTTTAAAATCAAAAATTCCGGACTCACTTGAAAAAAAAGCGTCAAAAAAAGCGTCATGGGTGTAGTTTTCGAGGTTTTTGGGGATGTATATTTCAAAATTGGCAACCATTTTCGAATTAAAGATGACGGACATCACTTTTTGAAATGGCCGTCATGGGTGTCGCGTTTCATTTTTTTGGATTGTAGATTTCAAAAATGCCATCTGTTTTGTAATTAAAGATAGCAGACGTCAGTTTTCCAAAAAGTCATCATGTGTGTCGTTTTCTAGGTTTTTGTCTACACCCCCAAAAACCTCGAAAATTACACCCATGACGACTTTTTGCAAAAAGTGACATCCGCCATTTTTAAGTTCAAAATGGATGCCATTTTTGAAATCTACACCCCCAAAAACCTCGAAAATTACACCCATGATGACTTTTTTAAAAAAGTGACGTCCGCCATTTTTAATTTCAAAATGGATGTCATGGCATCCATTGACTTTTTGCAAAAAGTAACATCCGTCATATTTAATTTCAAAATGGATGGCATTTTTAGGGTTCCGTACCTCAAAAGGAAAAAACGGAACCCTTATAGGATCACTTTGTTGTCCGTCTGTCCGTCTGTGTGTATGTCAAGACTCTTTATCTCGGGAACGCGTAAATTTATCGAGTTGAAAGGAGATATTGCAAAAAGGGCTCAGACTAGGTACAGTAGCCCAAAAAATCCGATAAACTATGATCAATAAATGCGCAGAGTAAAACAACCGCATTAAATGCTTAATTTATGAGTACTTTCACATTTTCCAATTTGATTTTTGTTCAGTTACTGCTATTTTGGTCACATGTAACCTTTTTGATATAACCTACATAGAATTAATAGCCTACATGTAAAAAATGCACTGAAGAGTTTAGTTTTATTAGCATAACTTTTCAGACGTTGATGGTACATCAAATTGACACGTTATAGGTACTTTATACTTCGATCAAGACTTTATACGTTACTTTTGTTTCATTTTGGCGTGTTTTTTCGGGTTCAATGAAGTTTATGTGTGATACTTTAATGTCGCAGGCTTGAACATTTATTTTTGAAACTTCCTAGGGGCGTGTTCTGGAAAAATCATGTAGCTGCATTGTATTATTTTTCGAAACATGTTTCTATCAGTTATAAAAAGTTTACCAATGCTTTACTGAGATCTAACTTGACCGCGACTTTTTTGGACTAGGACGTGATTTAGACTGTAACTATTTTGATAATATACTAAAAAAGGTTCAATACTTATACTTAACACTAGCAAATGCATAAACTATGCTACACCAAAATATAAAGGAGAAGAGTATGGCCGCCTTCATTTCAAACAGTGTCAATGTAATTTTCAATCCGAAACAAAAAAGTACTTTTAATGGACACCATACACTGTCATTGTAAAAAATAACGGGAAAATCATTTTTCGGAAGAAACGAAGCAAATTATGAAATACTATACCCTTTGGTGGCCCAATTTCTATATATTTTTGCAATATCTCCTTTAAACTATATATGTAAACCTATGAATTCTTGCAGTTGTGTAAAACAAAAGCTTCTCAGTTACCTTATAAAAAGTTAGAGCTGTTTATGTCGTAAAAAAACACATATTTCAACGCTCACAAAAATCAAAACCTACCGCGTACTTTCCGTTGACATAGGACTATGAAATATGGCGAAGAGCATTGTCTCAGAGTACACATATAGAAATAAATCTGAAAACTGTACATTTTTATTTAAAACACATAAAAATAGGGCCTCGAAATTCACAAAATATGGGTTCAAAATTCAAAGTGAGTATATTGTATCATGTATGGTATCATATAAAATAACTTCATCAGCACATGCTAAAACAGGTTTTTAATCATTTTAACGATATGTTTGTACGGAACCCTCGATGTGCGAGCCTGACTCGCACTTGTCCGGTTTTTGTAATCTACAACCCAATAAAATGAAATACGACACCCACGACTATACACCTATTGTACACCCAGCATGTTTAAGAAATATGTCCAGCATAGTCACCCTACCACACTTCTTTGTATACACCATCGTACGCCATTTGCAATCGATACTCTAGTCAAAAATAAAAAATAACCATTTGAATTTTCCTAAACTAACTTTGAGCCAAAGGACATGTCCTTAAAATGTATGGAGGCTGGTATAATAATAATCAAAAGTTTTAACCACAACACTCGTTACATTTCGAGAAAGTTCATATTTTAGTCTTACTTGAGTCTATTATAACAGTTAAAACCAAAACAGAGCCCTCCGTTTTTTTTAATTAATTTTGTATTTATTAGGATAAATAAATATATTTGGCTCAATAGGTAGTTTACCTCTAGCAACCCTGATTAAGTAACCTCCAACTTGTTAAATAAAAGCATTTTTATCAATTAGACACACTTTTTAAGTGTTTTTTGTCACATTGTACCTACTAACTGGTAGGTTATCATTTTTAATTTACGCAAATTAAGAGATGAATGTGGAAGAATCAGCTACGAATGCTAGTAAAATAACGATAGAAGCACTTTATTATTGCTAAACTAGAAAAATAATAAGCTGTATTGTTATTTTTCATACAATTTATTTTTCGCATTTAAAAAAAATTGGTGGGGTGAAAAAATCTCAATTAAATATTTTTGAGAAGCCCATAAAACAAGCTTTCACATGATGTATATATCATCTTGGTTCGATTTTTCTCTGAATAATATACCACTTGTGGACGTCACCTTTCGTCTGTGCGCAATCAAGATAGTGTACAAAATCCTTGGGGTTACCAGATTAATTTTTATAATTTTTTTTCGCAAATACGATGCTTTTTCCCCATTTTTCTTACATACTGAGCGCCACACAAATTGAAAGATGGGAAGTTAGCCGCAGATGTCACTTCGCCGTGATTCGCTAATTTTTGCGTATGTGTGCACAATGCCTATACAAATGGCGAAGTAGTGAGCTCGGGCGTAGGGAGCGCGCGGGAGGCACGAGGTTGGCGGGCGGGTGTGCGCTGGCGTCTCGTCTCTCTGGCACCCGCTAACTTCTATGTTTTGGCTTTTGCGCAGCTCTCTGCGGCTAACTTCCCATCTTTCAATTTGTGTGGCGCTCAGTATACCTTTAAACTTTTTGGTTATGTATTCGACTCTATCAAAAAACTACCATTTTAATTTTGATTTCAACTAGGAAACTCCAAAATTGAGTTATAAAATAATTTAATGATAATAAATGATTTCAATTTGATTTTCTGTTCACTCTTGGCAAATGTTTATGATGTTCATTTGACACGTTAAAATAAAAATAATTTATTTGTTTATCCTTGTCGGCACCTTTTTCTTTGCCAGTACTCAATCCTGTTTATATAATAAATCCATGGGTAGCCCTAGCCCCTGATAAAAAAAATAAAGTGAAAAAAAAAAAATAAGTGAAAAGAAAACAACAAATATATGCGTTTCTGTTTATTAATTTTCTTTAATTCCAATAATTATTACAGTAAATTAAATCTATCATAATGGTGGTTTGTAAATTCTTTCAGCAAGGTAACTGCCGTTTTGGTCAAAATTGCAGATTCGAACATATTTACGGGTCTAAATATTCGTATCATGGTAAGTGGAACTACCCTCCTCTGTTTATTTTCTCACATCGGAATACTATTAAATAATTACTATTGTTTTGTAATATTTTATACCAACTCTGTTGGTGAAGCTAATCAAGTAATTTTTTTCTTAATTAGACTAAGGTAACCTAAGGTACCTAAGTAAATGAAACAATTTTATTATATGTAACCAAAATTTTCAATAATGAAGAAAAATGCTGAGACACTTGGGCTTTATACATCCATCCATCAGTCAGAGGACGTCCACTGCTGAACATAGGGCTTCACTATGAATCTACAATAAGACCGTTTGGTAATGCCTTGCATCCAGTGCCATCCTGCGGTCTTCAATCCAATTTATTTGCTAAATTTTATCCAACTCAGTCTCCAATAATACAAAACATTACATATTTACTACAAAAAATACTTAATTTACTGTTTTGATGAGATCATCTGTCCGCTCTCATGCGAGTTGACCTTTAATCATAGAGAATTTATATACTACTGCTGCTTGTGGCTTCGCCTGAGTAATATTTTGATTTTTTTGGCATCTCATGAGAACCTTGTATTTTTTGAGGATTAAAAGTAGCCTATGTCACTTTCCGTCTTTCAAACTATGTCCAAGCCAAAAATCAAGTCAATCTGTTCCTCTGTTTCTGCATGAAAGAGTAACAAACCAACAAACACTCTTTTGTATTTATAACTAGTTTTTACCCGCGGCTTCGCCCGCATACACAATATATCCTTATAATTTATAGCCTATGTGTTATCACTACATATTATAAAACAAAGTCGCTGTCGCTGTCTGTCCGTCCCTATGTTTCCTTAAATCTTCAAAACTACGCAACGAATTTTGAAGCGCTTTTTTTTAGTAGATAGAGTGATTCAAGAGGATGGTTTATATATATAATACATGCATAATATTGCAGAGAAACACTGATGAATTTACAGGTTTCTAATGTGATGTCGTAAATAAACACATTTTTTTGCGCTTACATTGCAAACGCTGACTGAACCCCACGAGATAAATCAAAATAATGTACTACAGTATTGTACACCTTAAAAAGGTCAACAAAAAAGTCCGCGATGGTATATGTCTATCTCTTAAGGATAACCCACAATAACCATTTTTATCCTATAAATTTTACGAAAAAATAATGGATTATTTAGGAGGTTATTTTAAGCAACACAACATTAATCCTTATCCAATTAAGTACCTTCAATACATTGTCCATTCAATATAAATCAATATGGTCCTTTACAGCATGTAATTTAAATTAATATTTCCGAAGATATTACAGATTTAAAATGCAGGGACATAGCGGTGCGGAGGTACCTACCGGGCGGCCGGCGGCGCGTGCCTACAAATAACGCGTCGGAGGCCGCGCTTCTCCCCAGGACTTTATGATTAGCAGCTAGCTATCGGACGTGTTTATCGATCTATACCTCGAATAGAATATGATTATATAATTAAAGTGAATAGTAGATCACTAACAATTGTTACTATGAGGACCACTCAGAATACAAGAAAAATCATCAGATAATCCATTTCTGCTATAATAATTTTGTATTTATTCATGGATGATCTCAGGTTTATAGAATAACATATTTTAAGCATAAGATAAAGTTAATATTAGATAGCTATTATTGTTATAAATTGTATAATTTATAAACGGTTGATCCCAAACATACATACGAATATTTTAAATAATAATGATGTAAATAGCTGATTATTATTATGAATTAATGTATGTAATGCTTATGGTAGGTAACCATCTATTACGACTCTAGTCCGAGTCTTAGGGTGGCTACCATATTGCTTATTGCATGTCCGCTCGGACAAACTGTTGAAACCAATAATGTACTTTTAACATCTTTGTAATGACACAGTTTAAAGCAATAAAATTTACTTTACTTTACTTTACTTTAATCGAATCTATACCAATATTATAAAGAGGAAATATTTGATTGTTTGTTTGCATCGAATAGGCTCAAAAATTCTGAACCGATTTGAAAAATTATTTCACTGATAGAAAAATACATAATATAATATTTAAAAAAAACTGGACAAGTGCGAGTCAGGCTCGCACATCGAGGGTTCCGTACAAACACGTTATTAAAATAATTACCTGTTTAGGATGTGCTAATAAAGTTAATATATATGATATCTTACATGATACGATTTACTCACTTTGAATTTTTAAGCCCATATTTTATGTGATAGGCCCTATTTTTAGTGATTTAACTAAAATGTACAGTTTTATATGCATAGGCCCTATTTTTAGTCATTTGACTAAAAATGTACAGTTTTCAGACTTATTCCTTTATGTGTACTCTGAGACAATGCTTCTCACCAAATTTCATAGTTCTATGTCAACGGGAAGTACCCTGTAGGTTTTGATTTTTGTGAGTGCTAAATATGCGGTTTTTTACGACATAAACGGCTCTAACTTTTTTAAAAGATAACTGAGAAGTTTTTTTTACACAAATGCAACAGACCATAGATATACGTATATACGTTTAAATTTCAACTCGATATTTTTACGCGTTCCCGAGATAAAGAGTCTTGATATACACAGACGGACAGACAGACAGACGGACAGGCGTACAGACAGACAACAAAGTGATCCTATAAGGGTTCTTTTTTTGGCGTTTGAGGTACGGAACCCTAAAAAAATAGGGATCCTTTACTATAACTCCCATAATGTATCCCAAGGTGTAAAAAATTACCTAAAATATTCTTTGCATCGCGTACGCTGCGAAAACTATCGAATCTTTTAAGTACAAAAAAATTAGTGACATATGTCTAACTGTTATAGTTAAGCCACAATAAGTATTCTTTTATTTGAAAAATTACATAGAAATGCCACTGCAATAAAGGGCTCTTAATTTATATCTTGGTATTAATCCTTTTCAAAATAATATCCACCACGCTGACCCAGTGCGGGTTGGTGGATTCCTATATGTCATCCAGTTTCTTCTACAGACGTAAGGATGCAGATTGCCACACGATATGTTCCTCCACGGGAAAGCCAGTGGTGTGAAATTGCGTAGATAAGTTCCAAAGAAACTCATTGATATGGGATCAGGATTTGAAACTACCACTTCAGGATTATAAGATATATGTTACTACCACTAGATTACCACGGCTATATACGGATATACCACCTCTATTTAAGCGACGATTTATGTAGTAGGACCTACAGATTTGGAAAACCTTAGTTAGGCGAACCGACATACAGACGATTTATAATTTATGTTGTAGTGATAGTGAATAGGTATGTGTAGTTACACACATAGTTCGTAAAACGAATGATCGATGGGGCTTTAAAGTTCTCGAATGTAGACAATGTATTGGCAACTTTGCAAGTATAGAGAAGGTCTTCACGTGAATCGAAGATCTGGTTGGTGTTCATGTGTATGACCTTTAGCAACATTACGTGGTAGGTATATAAATGCACAATACTTATAATGTCTGCCTTTTGCCAATCATATCCGGGCGAAGCCGGGGCGGGCAGCTAGTTCTGATATATAAGCTATATTATTGCAAAGTTTCATCTCAATCCGTTCAGTAGTTTTTGCGTGAAAGAGTAACAAACATCCATACATCCATCCATCCATCCATACATCCATCCATCCATCCATCCATCCTCACAAACTTTCGCGTTTATAATATTAGTAGGATAACAAACATCCATACATCCATCCATCCATCCATACATCCATACATCCATCCATCCATCCATCCTCACAAACTTTCGCGTTTATAATATTAGTAGGATATTAGTAAGGATGCTTGTAATGCTATTTTTGCCAGAATGGCAATAGGGCCCAAACAGGTGGTATGTCTGATTTATTATTCAACAGTAACAACTTATATACTAGATGCATATTAAGAATGCTCCGTATCTTTGTCATGCCTAATCTACATCACAAACCTCCTATCTATTAACTTCCTTACTATTTTATTACCAACTTCCAAAAAGGACGAGGTACTATGTTCGTCTGTATGTATTTTTTTATTGATATTTTCGCCAATTATGAACAGATTTTAAAAAATTACTTTTACTTTACTTTTAAAATTCGAAAAAATTATAGGTCCATGGTGGTCCTTCTAAGATGGTCTATGGATGTCACATCAATTTGTGCAAATAATTCGAATTCTGTACACAATGGATGTCAGTGTTTTGATTATTTGTGTAAAATAATTATCTGTCAAACTGCAACATCATTCACTTACCCTAAAACAAATGTAATTTCCAGCGAGTGCCCCGGCCCAGACTGCCCCATCCACCACAGACGAGCAGCTGATACAACAAGTGCAGTCCGACGTGCAGGCGGCACTCAAGGGCGGCCAGTGGATACTCTCTAGCTACTGCCCCTTCAAGGAGAAGCAAGCCTTCCCCGGCATCACTGACCTCTCGTTTGAGGAGGCTCGGCTGTTCATCTATGAGGCTAAAGTGAATAATAATTTGGACCAAGCTGTGAGTAGGAACAGTACTATCTATATGTATAGGTCGAAAAAACTTAACAGTGTCGGTGAAGTTAGCTACAAGATGTGGATAACCCAATTATTGCACAGTTGTTAATTGTTAAGTGAGCTTTAGTCCAGATTGGGTTATCCGCATCTTGTAGCTAACATCAGCCGCCAAGTTGTATGATTCGGACTATAGCAGTACTATAGAGTTAAACAAAATGGTGCCTGTGAAGTTAGCTAATACATTGTACTACCCTACTTACATATGTATAAGTTTACTAGTGTGCAACAATTTGTTCACAGACACCATTAAGTTTGAATCATACTATACTTGTGTCTGTACATACAGGATTATTTAGAAATGATGTACTTAGCCTCAAGCAGGTGATTTAGACTATAATTTTGAACAACATGTTTTCAAAAAGAAACTTTCTTTTTGTAATAAACATTTCAAAAATTGACGCGTTCGCAGGATTACAACATGTATTAAAAAAAATCTATTTTCCGAAACTAAATTGCTACTTACTTACAATCAAAGTAATACATTAATAGCCAATTTTTTTCCTATACTTAAAATTGGCCCTATAGTAAATGTTGAGAACCACCCTTTTTTGGGTTAGTCTACAATTTTTACAATTACAATTTTTAGTCTCCACAATGTATTGTAATTTATGGTAAAATATCTTAAACTACCTACTTTAGTATTGTTAATATTAATAAAATTATTAGAATAAATATTTCAATAATATAAATAAATTTTGTGCTTAATTGGTATTGGTAATTTTGTGTTAGAATAAATATCAGGAATCTTTTATGAGTTAAAGAATGTTGGTTCCAAGATTTTTGAACATAACACCTAAATAATAATTACTTATAACTTTTCAGATTTCTTACATGAACAGTCTTTTCAAAGAGGCAAGAGCAAAATATGAGCAGCTTTTACTGAAGAATTCAAACATCACAAGAGTGTTGCGCTCCATCTACAACGGGGAAAATGTCTCATTCTCCTTTGGAAATACTTCAGAAAGTTCAGGGTTCGGAGCCAACGCTGCATCTTCAGTCTTTCGCAGCGCCGTCCAAACATCACCCTTCAGCCAGACCAATCAAACTCCCTCAATATTTAATCAGAACAATTCACCATCAGTATTCAATCAAAATAATGCATCCATTTTTGCTCCAAATAGCCCAGATCCGGCAAAATCGATCTTCCAGCAAGCAAATCAGAGTCCATTTAACCAAACTCCAAGTGTATTCACACAAAACCAAAATGCAAATCAGCAGAACATATTTGGACCTCAACCCGACGCAGCAAAGTCTATATTTTCTCAAGCGACTCAGAATGCCTTTGCTCCAACACAAAATACTCAGAATGACCCAGCGAGCATTTTTTCAACTGCTTCCCAATCAGTGTTTGCTCCAAACCAGTCACCATTTACAAATCAAGCTATATTCTCGCAAAATTCTAATATAGCAGATCCTCAAAACCCTTTTAATATGAGCCAAAATGCGTTTCGACAAGGAGATACAAGTGATGTGAATATTTACAGCCAGGTGGAAGATTTGACAGCGGAAGATGTGGAAGCCTTCAACTGTGCCGATTTCAAAATGGGTTTTGTTCCGGAAATAGCACCACCTCGGTCTCTTTGTTTTTAGTATTCTGTTAGTTCAAGTTTTTGTACATAAATCATACCTATAAACTTTCTTTTTGTGATAAACATTTCAAAAATTGACGCGTTCGCAGGATTTGAACCTGCATCCTCTGGGACTCCGGCCCAGATGCTTTGTCCAATTAAGCTAAAACGCTCTCTGCGAAGGCGCCGAATTAGTGAAAGTGTTTATCATTTTTACCAACTACTGCATTGTTGGAAGCGCCATTTGTGAGAACTGTTTTAAACCAGTCAGTCACTTAATAAAAAATAAAAAAAATAAAATTCATTTATTTCAGGCATGTATGGCCCATATTAGCATAATTACAAATAAATGTCACAGGTCAATAAATCAGAATGTGAAATTATTAGAACTTCTTACCATTAACGAGAAATGACGCATTGCTTAATCAATGAAATTATTTTTATCGTGCTTCACACATTCGTATGGAAACTTTCTTTTTGTGATAAACATTTCAAAAATTGACGCGTTCGCAGGATTTGAACCTGCATCCTCTGGGACTTCTATCAGCATCATCAGATCCTATAAGCATGCTTATAAGCATCTGGGCCGGAGTGTGTGAAGCACGATAAAAATCATTTCATAAATCATATAGATTGGTTACTAAAAGTCGATACAGTTTTTTTTACTACATATTTCATTTCATTTTATTTGCGCGATATCCAATCCTGACTGAAGCTCACATAAAGCTGCGCGTTGATTGGGTTTCGCGCGGGTTGTAGCTAACTTCACATCTTATCTATCTATAAATACGACTTAACGGCAACTGTGAACACGAGGCGAATCGTTGCGCAGTAGCAAATATATAGGTCAGCGGGGGTGAGGGTTAGGGTTCAGTGCAGCTTGCAGCTAATTTCACCGACGACATTAAGTTTTATTCAACCTGTACCTCAACTGAAAACCTGTCATTAACAAGTTTAGCAGTTTTAGTTTAAAATAGTCATTCATTTTAAATAATCTGTTAAATATTATTAAAAGTTTGTTATATTTGAAGTGTGATACTTGATCTATGGAGTATTAAGTTTAAATGTTTATAGACCTAATAACGCAAACCTATACGAAATAAAAAAAAAAAAAAAAAAATAGACTGATAGATTATGGAAACCCAAAATAAAAAAAAAAATATTTTTCATAAAAGCAATCTTTTATTACACCTAATTAAATTACCCTAATTATAATTAATTTTACACTTTTACATGTCAGTTTATTAAAGTTTATATGTATGAAATGTACTTGCACATGCTTGGGTTGTACAAAATGTGCATTTTACAAATGATAATGAACTTCAATTTAAAAAAGAGCTCAATAAGTCAAGATAGCCACAGGATGTCCACTGCTGGACATAGGCCTCCCTTATAGATCTCCATTTTTGGTCGGTAGAGGGTTGCATCCAGCGCGATCCTGCGGTTTTAATAAAGTCATTCGACCACTTGTGGCTGCGTTCTACGCTGCGCTTTCCGGTACGTGATCTTCATTCACACTCGTGGTCACAATCAAGGCTTGAAACCGGTTTAAAATTTACCAGAATTAAAACGGTAAAAACCGGTTTCTTTGATGTTTTTCGTTCGGAGCGAAACTGAAAGTGTTTAAAATGCGTATACTTATATGCGAACTTTATTGAACAAAAATCCTTAAACGAACCGAAAAATAAAGTTATATCCTTTAGGACTCACAAATTAACCGGATTTTCAAGCCTTGGACTCAATATCGTTTGGTAGGAAATGTTGAAATGCACATTTTATTTTCTCTTTCATAGATAACCGCAGTCCGCACTATCACTATACAGGGTTATTCCTATTAAATCAGCGTACTTTTAGGGCTTATTCTGTACATCAAAACTAACAAACTTTTGTTCTGCGACTCAGAAAAAATCAGCTGTTCCATACATTTGGTCGCAGGTGAACGATATTTTCTATGGAACAACTTTTTAATTTTGACTAAAGTAGCAGAACAAATTTTGTTAGTTTTGATGTACAGAATAAGCCCCTAAAAGAATACTAATTGATTAGAAATAACCTTAACATGAAGACTCGACAGGATTCGGCCTACACTGGAGAACAGGTTCAGTTATCGATCTCCCCGAGGTAGATCTGTTTGTCGGAGGAGGCGGAGAGCACGATGGGCTCGGTGGGGTGGAAGCGCACGTCGTTGACGGCGCCGTGGTGGCCGGGCAGCTTGTACAGCACGCGCCGGGACGTCGTGTCCCACACGTACACGTGCCGGTCCGCCGAGCCCGCCGACACCTGGGAATACGATACTACATTATGTATTTACAAAACAAAATCGTGTCTACTGTCAAGGATATGGATTCTAAACATAGTGAAGGATCCTAAAGCCTCTATCCGACATATAATCTTTAAATTTTGACTGTCTCGATGGCTCAGTGGTTAGTGACCCTAACTTCTGGATCAAAGAGGCGTGGGTTCGATCCCCATCCAGGGCAAATAATTATGTGATGAACATAAGTGTTAGCTTTGTGTCTGGGTGTAATTTAGTTATTAATTATATAAGTATGTATTTAAAAATATGTATATGTAGTATATCAGTCTCTGGCAGACATAGCACAAGCTTTGCTTAGTTTGGGGTCAGAGGCCGTGTAAAAAAAAAAAGCTCGATTTATAAGATCGACGATTTTGGCTCGTTGGCTTAAGCGAGCGAGCGAGCGAGCCAAACAGTTGTGCTACATTCTTCAACATGTTTGACGAACCGCGAGCCAAAATCTTTTCTTAAACCGAGTTTTTTGTAGTCCATATTGTTTCGATATACGTTGTGAAGCAGCAGAGTAAAGGAGATAGTTGATTGAATCACATATATGATAGTAGTTTCTAGCGAGCGACCTCGAAGAGTCAACACGTCCTGAAGATGCCTCGTTGAGAGGCGAAACACGTGTCGAACAGAGTGTAGTGCAGTGAGAATAAGGGTGTTATTTATTTAGTGAAGTGTTTTCAATATTTTGTCATATTATTTTTAAAAGATTTTTATATAGTATTTATTTGTTGTTAACGGATTATTAGTGTAGTATTTTAAAAATATATAATAGAGTGTAGTGAAAATAAGTGATATTTATTATTATTTTATCTATTTTGTAAAATTAAGTTTTTAAATGTATAATATTAGTAATTGTTTGTAATTTTTTTTTAATGCCCTTAAACTTATTTGCCTACAACAAGATAGCGGAAATACACTAAATATTTATTCAAAACATAGATTTGAGAGTAAAGGAGAATGCACAGTAGCACGTGGCGAGTGCAGATCAAAGATACACGGAACTTCATTGATATGAAAAGCCTTTTAATCCTTAAAAGGTAATCTCATACATACGAGTACAATATTCAAGATTCTCCAAGGACGCACGCCCTCAGTGCCGGATTATTGGCAGATTGAAAAAAAACTATTGAAACCCGGCTCCATGGCTGTAAAGGTTCTGTAATAGGGTCCCGAAAATAGCACTGTCTAGTGTGTCTAGGGGCCCCTGACAAAGTTCATCCGGCATTGCGCGCGGTGTGGTCTCAAGGAAAATAGGGTGGAGAAGCTTCATCACTAAACAGGGCCGGGTCTTGGGGATCAGCGCCGTTAGAGCCGCGGACGAGTGCGGAAGCGTCCCCGCAGCTCCAGCACATGGGCGTCAGGCAGTAACGCCCCAGGGTTTCCAGTGGGTACACCGACCAGCGCCGGGACTCCCATATAACCTGCTTGCCTCCCCCGGGGCGGGATGGTATCTATAAAGGATTTTCCCTAGGATAAAAAAGAGAGTTACGTAGAGTCCCATATAACTAACCTTGGATCCATCAGGTGCCCAGGCACACCTGAGGAGGTTCTTCTCGTAGTTATGCGCGTGTCCCGACAGCAGCTTGACGCAGCGCTCGGGCGGCGCGAAGGGGCGCACGTCCCAGATGCGGACCGTGCTGTCCATCGCGTTGGACACCAGGTACGAACCGTCCGACGACAGCGACAACCCTGGAAATCACAATAATATTCAATTATTACTTCCAAAAAGAAAGCCGTGGTGGTCGAGAGGTAGTGACACCCGCCTTACAATCGTGAGGTCGTGGGTTCGAATCCCCGGTGCCGTACCAATGAGTTCTTTGGAATTTATGTACGGAATTTCACACCACAGGCTTTTCGGTGAAGCAAAACATCGTGAGGCAACCTGCATACGTCCGTAGAAGAAATACGATGGCGTATGTGAATCCACCAACCCGCTCTGGGCCCGCGTGGTAGATATGGCCCAATCACTCTTCGTGGGTAGGCCTACGTCTTGCAGTACTAAAAAGGCTGGTACAGTACACAGTACATTACTTCCAGTATAGTTATTTATCACGTCAATCCATTCATTATTAACGATAAATATGCCTTTTTTTGTTTTAACTTGAAATAAAACTGCACTACATAGAATGAACAAAAGTCGCACTCTGACTACACCTTGTAAAACATAGCTTGTTACGCGAGACATTGACATACGCGTAATGTCTCACACACATCAAGTACCATATTTTTTGTAGTCAAAATGTTCGGTACACAATATCTCGCGTATCAAGTTATATTTTACAAGGTATAGTTTCTATTCCGTGTAACTCACATTTCCTTTTAATAATCCTTTTTTTTACCAACAAAAAGAGGTTCTAAGTCGACCTGAATAACTTTTTCGTATTATCATTATTTATACTCTATAAAATTTAACTTGATCTCTGCGACAGTGACATTGACATAGAAGATTGACATTTTTAAGTTGGGATAGTGGTGGAAAAAATCGATTTTCAAACAATGTTGTAATGAAATCGAATGAGTAGTTGAAGGTGAGAAATTGGATTTTATTTCCATCCATCCATCCATCCATCAGCCGAAGGACGTCCACTGCTGGACATAGGCCTCCTCTATGGATCTCCAATAAGACCGGTTGGAAGCGGCCAGCGCGATCCTGCGGTCTTAATGAGGTCATCCGTCCACCTTGTGGGTGGACGTCCTACGCTGCGCTTGCCGGTACGTGGTCTCCACTCGAGAACTTTTCGACCCCATCGGTCATCAGCCCTCCGCGCTATGTGCCCCGCCCATTGCCATTTCAACTTGCCAATCCGTTGGGCTATGTCGGTAACTTTGGTTCGTCTACGGATCTCCTCATTTCTGATTCGATCTCGCAGAGAGACTCCGAGCATAGCCCTCTCCATAGCTCGTTGGGCTACTTGGAGCTTACTAATAAGGCCCATAGTGAGAGACCACGTTTCTGTGCCATAAGTCATCACTGGCAACACACATTGGTCGAAAACTTTCGACTTGAGGCACTGAGGTATGTCGGACGAGAAGACACTACGCAATTTTCCGAACGCTGCCCAGCCGAGTTGGATTCGGCGATTGGCCTCTTTGTTGAAGTCGGACCTACCTAACTGGACTACTTGTCCTAGGTAGACGTACGAGTCAACGACTTCAAGAACCGAGTTTCCAACAGAAATCGGGGTGGGTAAAACATGGGAGTTACACATGACTTTCGTCTTGTCCATGTTCATCTTAAGACCCACCTGTTGAGAAACCCGATTGAGGCCTTCGAGCATCGTGCTGAGCTCTTCCATCGATTTTGCCATGACTACTATATCGTCGGCAAACCGAAGGTGAGTGAGGTATTCGCCATTGATGTTGATGCCGAATCCTTTCCATTCCAGGAGCTTAAAGGCGTTCTCCAAAGTAGTTGTAAACAGTTTCGGAGACATTACGTCTCCCTGTCTTACGCCTCTTTTTAAAGGGATCGCCTTGGAGCTCTCTTCCTGTACTCGGACCGACATAGTGGCTTTATTATACAAGCACTTCAACACTTCGATGTACCGATAGTCAATATGGCATCGTTGGAGAGACTCGAGCACAGCCCATGTCTCGACCGAATCAAAGGCTTTTTCATAGTCCACAAACGCTAAGCAAAGTGGCAGATTATATTCTTCGGTCTTCTGTATAACCTGCCGCAGCGTATGAATGTGGTCCATGGTGCTAAAGCCTTTTCGGAAACCGGCTTGTTCGCAAGGCTGGAAGTCATCAAGCCTGCGCTCGAGACGGTTCGTAATGACCCTTGAAAACAGTTTATAGACATGGCTCAGAAGCGAGATGGGTCTGTAGTTTTTCAATAAGGTGTTGTCGCCTTTCTTGAAAAACAACACCACCACGCTTCTGTTCCACGCTTCTGGCGTGATGCCCTCGAGGACGACGGTGTTGAAAAGCTTCTGGAGGACTTTTAGTACCGGTGTTCCACCCGCTCTCAGCAGCTCTGATGTGATACCGTCATCACCCGGCGCCTTGTTGTTCTTAAGCTGATTCAGGGCCATTCTAATCTCGTACAGGCTGATGTCCGGGATATCTTCGGTGAAGTGTCGGGTCAGCTTGGCTCTTGGATCTTTGGTCGCGCTGCCAACAGGCTTAGCGACCGAAGCATATAGCTGTCCATAGAACCTTTCGATTTCCTCTAATACCTCTGCCTTGGTCGACGCTACACTGCCATCTTCTCTCTTCAGCTTTGTCAATTGGCTTTGTCCAACAGACAAATCTCTTGCAAACACTTTGGAGCCTTTGTTCCGCTCTATTGTCTTTTTAATATGTTTAGTATTAAAAAAGACGGATGTCGTGTCGCAAGGATTTTGAAATTTGTCTATTAAGCCGCCTGTATGACTTTGCATCATTAGAAGACTGCAGTCTTAGCGAGCGTCGTTCGGCCATGAGATTTAGAGTATAATCGGAGAATTTCTGAGGTTTATTTGAACGGCGGGGTCTAAAGAACTTAGCACCCACCGTTTGGACAGTTTCTACGAGCCCGTTGTTGATCTCGTCCACCGACGCAAGGTTCTCTAGGCAAGTAAAACGATTTGAGAGCTCAAGCTGAAAGTCCTGCAATACCTTTTGGATATTCTAAGTATTAGGTATACCACCCTGTTCGACACACTTTCGATGGTAATAATGTTGTTGGTGAGGGACTTGTGAACGAGAAAGCCAACACCACCTTGGGACCGTTGGTCACCTTCCCGGTAGTAAAGTAGGTTGCCGGATCTTAAGGTTATCGTGTCCTCTCCCTCTCTACGGACTTCAGACAACCCCACAATATCCCAACGCAACCTACTCAACTCTTCTTCCAACTCAGCAATCTTCTCGTCAGTCCTCAACGTGCGTACGTTGTGTGTTACCAGGGCCTGTCGTCTTTTGCGGGAGTGGTAGCCGGGCGTCTGCCAGCGATTCTTAGCACCCCCTTCTCCGCCGTTACCGGGGCCGCTACCGTAGCCCCGGGCTAGCGGAGCTGCTGGGGACTGGGGGCCTGGTCTTTTTTGTTGTTCCATATTGGGTATTTGCCCGTAATCGCCGCGCTGGGCAGGCGTGGTGGCGATCGCAGAAACGTAGCTTCGCGACAGAGATGCTGCTCCCCATCCCTGCCCTGTGCCATTTTAGCTACGTTTTTATTTGAATGGTTATACCGCCATTAGTCGGTTCCGCTGTACCTCAGTCGGCTCTTACGACACCTGGTACTAGAGGGAGGTGCTATTCTACTCTGCCGGCACCCCACGGCAGATTTTATTTACTAACTATTAATTAAGATCAAGTATGAACACATGTAAATAATGGTATGATATTAATTAAATACTCATAATAATGTAACGATAGTATTTATCGACGTTTTTCACTATTATCGATGCTAATGTAACATATAATTGGGTTTAATTTAATTACACATGTAAAAAATGTTATGATATTAAAATATACAGTAAAATTAATGATAAATTATGTTTTATTTAAAATATCGTCAGTATAAACTATCGATATTTTAAATAAAACTCTATCTAAAACTCTGTGGTCACGATCATTCGTCGCCCATCACTAATCGGCATGCCCATAAAGTATGACATTGACAGGTACTGTCTGTACTATTAAGAAATTCAGGACTTCATAGGCGTGACTTTTCTGACAGCTGTCGCAGAGATCAAGTTAAATTTTATGGAGTTTAATTACTGTTATTATTTATTCTGCACTTTTGTGGCGCGACCAACGATCCTTGTAAAGGTCGAATCATACAACTTGGCGCTTGTGACGTTAGCTACAAGCTGCGAATAGCCCGATCCTGGCCAAAGCTCACTCAGCAGCTGCGCGAGGATTGGGTCATCCGCAGCTTATGGCTAACATCACAGCCGCCAACTTGTATGATTCGGCCATATAAACTGACTGACCTGTGACTGTGTCTGTGTGTCCTTTGATGGTGTAGGCTATTTGGTTATTTCTGATGTCCCACACTTTAATCACGTTGTCTACGCCGCCCGATATTATCTGCAATTGAAACGGTAAGTGGTCAGTTTATATTAGGCATTTGGAATGGAACATTTCTGAACTCTAATTGCTTATTCACGTTAAGAAAAATGTAAATATATAAGTTCGTACAACCCGGTTTTTCAATCTGTGCACCTGACCTCGTGACGTCATGTAACAAAAATAACTGTAATAACAAAACAACAACAAAGCGAAAATATCAAAATGATCGGGACGTGTATCGGCAACGAAGATGCTAACCGTACTGTCGCACCGGGGAGTGCGCGGAGAGGTGACAGGGGAAGCGGGAGAGGCGCCGCATTCCAGCGAGGTGCACAGATATTCTGACCGGGTTGTATAAGGCTAGCATACGCATCAAGACATAATTTATTGACGAGATCAAAAGAGACAAAACGATCTGTAACATTTTCACAGCGTCAAGACACAATTTATCGACGAGGTCAAAAAAGACAAATATTTCTGTGAGATTTTCACATGTCACAAAAAATTGTTAGTTTATGTCGTTTGTCGTGATGCGTAATGGCGTATGCTAGCCGGACAGACGTTATTAAAGTGTCTAAAGGTCTTTTTAGGTGATTTGACTAGGTGGTTATAGTAACGCACCGCTCGGTGTCTGTTTTAATACCTTCGGGCAAATATCTATAGAGTCACAATCGTGCATATATAATATGTAGTGGGCAGGCTTTTTAGTTAGTCGTAAGGCTCTTACGACTAACCTACGCCTTATGGTAAGGCGATTGCAAGCCTACTACAACGCCGCGCGATGTCAAAGTTCTCGGTTACAAGCACTAATTAAGCTAAGCTTTGGGCCGGGAGAAGGCAACTAAATTGGCATAGGACGTGAAAAATGTGTATTTGTAATTTATAAGAAATAAGCATTGTGTGCAAGCCCCAAGCATTCATGCTCGCAATCGAAGGCTCCTTCTTGCGGCGGCATCATGTGTCGGGTCGTTCTCCTCCCTCAAATATGGTCGAGGAGAGCGATGGCTGGCACATGTGTCACACTCGTGATCGGGTGCTGCTTGCGGGTCGCCGGTCTGCTCGTGGCATTCACGCAGTGCATTGACTGACTTAGGCTAATATTTCTAGTACCAACTCTTTGTACAGTAACTATAATAAAATAATTGTAAATCTTAGTTAACAAAAGGCACAGACCCTAGAGTTTGTGGTTAGTAAATTTTACTAACCACAAACTTACCACCACTTAGGGATTGTGGCTCTGTAGATATTTGCTCGAAGTTTGATACATTCCAATTTCTTTAATATCATCAATATCAGCCATGGGATTTCCAATTAGACCGGATGGAAGTGACTTGCGTGCATGCTCTTCAGGTCTTGATTAGATCATTAGTCTATTTCGATAACGTCTTACGTTATGTTTGCCGGTACGTTATTCCTTGACATGTTATTTATTTATTATGTTCGTATGGCCAGCCCCCCTACCGCCTAAACAATAGCAATCGTAATAGCACGTCACATAGGCGGTGCCAAATGACTAAAATGAAGTCATAAACGATTGCTATTACGATTGCTATTGCTTTAGGCGGTAGGGGGGGCTGGTTGCTTAATGTTAGTGTTTAAACCGCCTGAAGGCGTCTGACACGGCTAAACGGTTAATGCAACCGGTGCTTATAATTTAACGTGTTATTCGAGCCACGGTAGCGCTCAGATGAAAAGGCCACTCGCGGTCACCCATCCGAAATCTGACCGTGCCGAACGTTGCTTAACTTTGTTTATAATGAAACAATATAATAGTAATGTCATAGACTCATAAAATATGTTAGAGTACCTTCTCGGCGGTGTCGTTGAAGAGCACGGCGGTGACGGGGTAGGCGGAGTCGAGCGAGGCGGTGGGGTTCCGCTGTCGCGCGTCCCACGTCTTGATGGAGCCGTCGTCCCCCGCCGACACCAGCACCTCGGGCCCGCGCCGCGCGCCTGCAAATATCCGTAAACATTTGTATTGTCACGCGGTAGGCGCGCGGCGAGTTGTTTACATCTAAAGCGCGAGGACTATGACATAAGTTAGGGTTTTACTACCTTTGCTGGTCGCGCCCTTTGTTTAGTGTTAATTTTTTTTTGTATTGAAGAACAATATAACTTCCAGAACATTTTATCCTATTTACTTTGTTAACACATTAACGTTAATTAATTTGAATAATGTCGCGTGATGTAGTAGATTCCAGACTGTAATATTGGATATAAATAGGCCGGCCGATCCTTGGCGGACTCAGTTATCGTATTTTCTATCAGAGCGAAAGCATCTCGTGTTCAGTGCAGTATCAGTGATTGTGAAATGTATGCAGTGACTAGTTTGTGTGAATATCAGTGTGAAGTGTTTGTGCGAACCAGTTTTATGATTTTGTGAAGTGATTGTGTGCAATAAAGTGCAAAGTGAATAATCGGCATTTCAACTGATTATCCAAGAACCCGAGTATGTGTACGAATTATAGAAATCGGCGGATGTGAAGTTAGCTAAAAGATGCAAAATATTCAATCAACACGTTATGTAAGCTTTGTACACGCGGTAGTAAATAATGCGTCACACTCAGGTCCCACGAGGATTACTTGTTTCAAAGATGTCATGATGCCACAGACAAAATCAAGGACAACTATACGTCAACCCAAACTTAATGCCAGTTGTGAACACGATATGAGTTGTTGCACAGTAAGTATCAAATTCATATGTCAGTGGGAGTAAGGAGTCAGGTTTTGCACAGCTAACTTCACATACACCTGTAAGTCTAATTTAGCCTATAATACTCAGATTGGCAAGAGATATTTTGACTCAGAAAAGAGAAATTGTCAGAAACAGTTTAATACAGGCAGCCCATAGGGAAATAATAAGTTAAAAACAACTACAAAAACCTGAAGTGAACTTTTCCAAATTCTTTCTATCAATAATCTTTAAGTCTATCACTTGGCAGTGGCGAAATTGTGAAGCATTTTTACAGAAATCGAGATATGGATTTCCCTACACATTAAAGGTGACGTCCACAAGTGGTATATTATTCAGAGAAAAATCGAACCAAGATGATATATACATCATTTGAAAGCTTGGTTTATGGGCTTCCCAAAAATATTTAATTTAGAATTTTTCGCCCCTCCAATTTTTTTTAAATGTGAAAAATAAATTGTATGAAAAATAACAATACAGCTTATTACTTTTTCTAGTTTAGCAATGATAAAGTGCTTATATCGTTATTTAACTTGCATTCGTAGCTGATTCTTTTACATTCATTACTTAATTTGCTAAAATTAAAAATTATAACCTACCAGTGTGACCAGTTAGTAGATACAATGTGACAAAAAACCACTTTAAAAGTGTGTCTAATTGGTAAAAAAGCTTCCATTTAACAATTTGGAGGTTACTTAATCAGGGTTGATAGAGATAAACTACCTATTGAGCCAAATATATTTATTTATCCTAATAAATTCAAAATTAATTTTTAAAAAATCGGAGGGCTCTTTTTTGGTTTTAATTGATGTAATAGACTCAGAAAAATATGACCTTTATCGAAATGTAACTAGTGTTGTGGTTCGAATTTTTGATTATTATTATACCAGCCTTCATACATTTTGTGGACATGTCCTTTATCCCAATTCCTTTCTCCATCATATTGGATTAAACATTAGTACAGACCTGAAACTGAATTGACGAAGTTAGCATGCCCCTTTAGCTTCTTGACCCGTGTGCCCGTGGGCACGTCCCACACGGCCACAGTCTGGTCCGTGGCGCAGGAGTAGAGGCGGCCACCATCAGGGGAGAAGCACAGCTCCATGACCGCGCCCGTGTGCCCCTTCATCACCATCACATTCTCACACTGCCCGTAAACGTTCCATAAGACTGCAATAGAAATTATGTCATTATTTCAAGAAGTTGGGCTGGCTTGAGTCATCGCCGAAGTGGAAATCATGGAAATGTACACATTGCGGGACCCACACCAAATAAGAAGATATTTGACACTACATGATAATTATAGGAACATCAGCTTATCATAAATCATCAGCCTTTGAAAACACACTAAGCTTAGTGTGTTACTTAATTAGTATTTAAATTTTTTGATAAGTTGTAAGTTATAACTATCATAATCTGGCTTAAGTTGACATTAAAATCTAAACTTCAGCTGATAAAATAAACTGGTACTTGTGACATGCTTATATACTTACCGGCCTTTTAATATTTCACTGCTGAACATAGGTCTACCCATGAAGGGCAATGGGGCCATATCCACAAAACTGACACAGTGTGGGTTGGTGTGTAATATTTGTCTTTAACTTAATATTATGACTAAATACTACTGCAATGGTGTCAAGTTTGGTTGGGATTTATGAGATTATAATATCACAATTTACAATATAACTAAACTACCAGCCCGCCCCGGCTTCGCACAGGTGTATTATACAAATCGATACGGTGGGGTAGAAAGGTCGTAAAAGCCACTTTTGCCGAAAATGACTTAATAATGCAGTCTTGTTCAGAATTTCGCGCTCTGTCGATCTGTATATTCAAAGTTTCAATATGTTTAAAAAAAAAAGGTTTGTACACCCCCGTTTTTTTACGCCCTAAGTTTTAAAATAAAATAATGACGTAAATCCAATTTAATCATAGCTCGTTAGTAAGTTGGGTGTATCACAATCGTACTCAAAACAGTTAGGATATAACAGTGAATCAACTGGCTTTTACGCCGTTTTGATTTTACGAAAAATGCAATTATCCCTTTTACACCCTAGATTTTCTGACCAATTAGTTTCTTATATGCATTAAAGTGTGAGTTACATCTTACTTGGTTGCTTATTTACTTGTGATAACTTACTTACTCGTGATAAATCAAAAAGTTATGGGTATAAATGTTGAAAATAACACAAATTAGCACATAGGGCACATCATCATTTCATAATTAAGAGTTTGAAATTGAAAAAGTTAATATGTCCCTTTTTTCTTTATTTTTGGTGTTTTTTGCTCCTCCAGAAAAGTTTGTATTTTGGCTTTTACGACCTTTCTACCCCACGGCATTGAATTATAAAACTCCCTCTTGAATTACTCTATCTATTAAACAATACTGCATCAAAATCCATTGTATAGTTTTAAAGATATAAGCATACATAGGGACAGATAGACAGGTAACAGACTTTGTTTTATACTATGTAGTGATCTTACATATTTGTCTGTCAAATCCTGCAGAGGCCAAATGCTTGCCCTCGGGATGGAAGTGTGATGTAAATATTTCTCCCTGGTGGCCTTCCAGCAGCATAATAGGTGCATACAAATTTGAAGTCCTAGGAACCTGAAAGAATAACAATATTTCAAACATAACATATTCACTCTTTGCTATGAAATTTAAAACGATTACAAAATAACTTCATTGACACCAATAGAAACAGAAGGAAATGAGACAAGAAAAGATCAAAAGGCAGTCTTATCACTACAAGCAATCTCTTTTAGACAACCTTAAGTAAGCTATAGGTACTAAATTAGTGAGCCCAGCGTAATGGAATTAAAATTTTGAGGAACATCTGGAATTTAGGATACATTCACATAGGCCAAAGTGACCAAAATGCTGGAGTTTAATTGGCTCAACGCATAAGCAATGCCATTCAGCGTGGCAATGCAGCCAGCATACTGAGCACGCTGTCAACTGGCAGTGGGCTTGAGCATTTGGATTATATTTAGACCTACAAGGGTCTGTGGATTCAATTGCTTTTTATGTAGTAGTAGTGTAGGTAGTTTTAGCATATGGTGTAAGGAGTCATCTAAAAAAATAAAAATAAATAAAATATGTAGTAGTATATTTTGTTGATCACATAGGTACATTAGATTAAATCCGAGATATTTAAGTTATCTAGCATATCAGAACAGAAGCTAAGGGCTAAATAAGTGCTAAGCAGACACTAGAGACTTGTTTGTAAATAAGCCAAGAAACACTCACAGCTGAAGTAACAACAGCTTTTTCTCTCGTTCCCACCACGGAGATTTCATGGCGAGTCCGTTTTGATGGGACGATGGAATAATCGTCCCCTTTTCGTTTCATTTCAATGTCCGGCATGGTGGATATTTTTTTCTTTTAATTTTACTGTCAATAAAGATCTCGAAATTGAAAACAACAAAATAACCTCAAATTCTTCAAAACAAGCTTTGTTTTTTTTTTTAGAATTTTTTTCTTGACCATGGCAACTATGATCTATGGACACAAAGAAGGATGCACGGAATTAACCTGTCAATATTTTTTTTTGTTACTAAAAAACCAAACATCTTTTCTAAAAATGATATGTGCTTCAAAAATATAGGGATTTTTTGCTGTTTTCATATCACTAATTAAAATTAACCCACCAGAAAAATTACAATAAATTTTTATTGTTTTTACATTACGGATTACATACATAAGAAGTGGCGGTATGGTCTTAAAGGCTTTAAGGCTCCTTTACACACAGGCGGTACGAGCGGTATAGCAGACGGGCGGGCATCTGTATTGTACTGGTTATATAAGAAGGGCTCACACAGGTCCGGTCGCGGTACTGCCGTACCGCCCTTTACCACTCGTACCGCTCGTACCGCTCTACCGCTCGTACCGCCTGTGTTTGATGGAGCCTTTAGCCTGTCCAAAAATTGGCGAATTATTTGAAAAAAAATCAATCTTTTATCACTGTTGCTGTCAAAAAAAAGGATATGTCAAATTCAGTCAATCAAGATGATGCAAGGACTTTGTATACTATCTGGACTGCGCACAGACGAAATTTGGCTCAAAGTTAGTTTAGGAAAATTCAACCTTAATGCGTTGTAACAAAACATATATTCCTTTGAAATGGTATAAGAGAGACGCTGTGCCGAGTGAGACTTCCCAAAGTGATGAAGTTGTCCCGCTCGCACTATTGCCATTTCGAAACGACACTTATAAATGGTAGAATTATTACCTGTAAAGCCGCGACTGTCTTAACCATTTCTTAGTTTTTTTAACAATGTAGTTTGTTAAGATTTTAGTTAAAATTGCGAATAGATGCCAATAAACAGAGTTTGATATTTATTTTGTATGAATATACCTACGTCTTTATGATTAACGGTTATTTTTTATTTTTGACTAGAGTATCACCGTCGATTGAAAATGGCGTACTATGGTGTATACAAAGAAGTGTAGTAGGGTGACTATGCTGGACATATTTCTTAAACATGCTGGGTGTACAATCGGTGTATAGTCGTGGGTGTCATTTTTAATTTTTTTTGGGTTGTAGATTTCAAAATTGGCATCCATATTGGAATTAAAAACGGCAGACGTCACTTTTTTGAAAAAATCATGGGTGTAGTTTTCGAGGTTTTTTGGGGTGTAGATTTCAAAATTGGCATCCATTTTGGAATTAAAAACGACAGACGTCACTTTTTGCTAAAAGTCGCGATGGGTGTTGCTTTTGAGGTTTTTGGGGGTGTAGATTTCAAAAATGGCATCCATTTTAAAATTAAAGATGGCGGACGTCACTATTTTGAAAAAGTCGTCATGGGTGTCGTTTAACAGGTTTTTGGGGATGTAGATTTCAAAAATGGCATCCATTTTGAAATTAAAGATAGCGGACGTCACTAATTTGAAAAAGTCGTCATGGGTGTCGTTTAATAGGTTTCTGGGGGGTGTAGATTTAAAAAATGGCATCCATTTTGAAATTAAAGATGGCGGACGTCACTATTTTGAAAAAGTCGTCATGGGTGTCGTTTAATAGGTTTTTGGGGGTGTAGATTTCAAAACTAGCGTCCATTTTGGAATTAAAGATGGTGGACGTCACTTTTTTTAAAAATCGTCATGGGTGTAGTTTTCGAGGTTTTTGGGGGTGTAGATTTCAAAAATGGCATCTATTTTGGAATTAGAGATAGCAGATGTTGTTTTTTTGAAAAAGTCGTCATAAGTGTTATTTTTTGAGAATTCGGGGGTTTATACAACGTGTAACAGAACGGTTCAACAATACTTAAACCACGCATGCTCAGACATATTTAAAACTTACCCCATAAGGTCTCACAATCCTCAGTATGTTAGATTACGAGATAAACCAAGTTAAAGTTTTGCGTAAAACAACCTGATGTCAACCCTAAACTTATCAGCTGACGGACTAATAATAAGTGTAAATAAAGACTAATAAGTGTACAGAAATATTTTATTTTTGCCTACAAAATCGTGAACGGGCTTTTACACACAAACATTGTAAGTAGGTACGTGGTCATAGGTACAAGTTACAAGGTCATAGATTGATTTACCTAACTCATCTAAACTCCCTAGACTAGAACATATTGTAAGTACTACCTGTTGCATAAAATGATTACATCGTCTATGTAACAACCTTTCTGATGAAGCAGGACTGTAAAAAAAGATTCACAAAGATATTTTTTTTTGTCACTCATACCTATTTGCATGTATTCGTGTGACATCAGTCATTGGCCGTGATATTTTAAGTGGCGTAAAACCTGAGAATAGGTCTTAGCACTCGGCATATTCTACCAGCTCCAAGTCATGTCAAAATAAAAAATACGTACCTATTTACCTACATTACAAGATAAATTTATTTGTTGTTAGCTTAGCTTTAAAAAATACATCAAATATTCTGGACACGACACGAAAATACCTAGATGTTATTTTTTAACTGTAAAAAGAGCGAGACGAAAGCCAAAGTAATATGAAAGTTCAGAATGTTTTATACCTAGCTTTTGCTAGGTTCTCTCCCAGATACATACATTAAAATTATTATTTAATGTCATTAAAAAAAGCCGTGGTGGTCAAGAGGTAGTGACAGCCGCCTTACGATCGTGAGGTCGTGGGTTCAAATCCCCGGTCCCGTACCAATGAGTTCTTTGGAATTTATGTTCGGAATTTCACACCTCTGGCTTTGCTGTGAAGGAAAACATCGTGAGGCAACCTGCATACGGCCGTAGTAGAAATTCGATGGCGTATGTGAATCCACCAACCCGCACTGGGCCAACGTGGTGAATATGGCCCAATCACCCTTCGTGGGTAGGCATACGTCCTGCAGTGGACTATTTGAAAAAAAGGCTGGTACAGTAAAATACTACATTCAAAATAGAAATCACGCGTAACAATAGTTTCCAAACCAAAGTTAGAGCATTTCAACTACGCATCTGTATTTTTATCTTTATGATCGGCGATAGTCCACGTGGACTGGCGGCGTTTGCACACACGAGCACACACGAGCCGACAAAGAGCATAAACAAACATCGCCAGCAAATCACGAATCAGCCGCCACTATGGCGGCTCTTTTAGCAAAATTAGCTCCACCCCCCAAAAATATGTTTTTCACAATATGGGTTCCGTACAATATTTTGTTCTACTATTTTTTTATTATGGTAAAATGTTGTCTGAAGCTTTGTTATTTAGTTTCTACTACATCCATCCACCCATTTATCAGACATAGGACGTCCACTGCTGGACATAGGCCTCGCTAGCTCGCTCCGCTCGCGCTTTCTCGAAATGATTTCTTTTCTTTTGCTTATTTAAAATGTCGAATCAATTTTGAAATAACGTAAAAAAATATGTTTATAATAACTTCAGTCCACCCGAACTTTACGGTATCATCGGCCATCTATCCATCCAACAGCCGAAAGACTCCACTGCGGGACATAGGCCTCCCTTTGGATTTCCAATAAGGCCAGTTGGAAGCGGCCTGTATCCAGCGCGTTCCTCCGATCTTTATTATATCGTTAGTCCACCTGGTCAGTGGACATCCTACGCTGCGCTTGCTGGTCCGTGGTCTCCATTCGAGAACTTTACGGCCCCATCGGCCATCCGTTCTTCGAACTATGTGCGCATCAAAAAAAAAACTTTCACTAAAAACGAAATTCAAAATATGAACACTGAACCCTAAAATTTTGATTCCAATTTTAATAGAAATAAATAATAATAGGAATTTTTTAGTCAGTCGCCCTCTGACCTTGCGGAAATGAAGACGTCTATCAACTCTTTCTACCATCGCGATGTCTCGGAAGTCTAGGATACCTAATAATATTATACAAATGGCAACTACGGTGCCGCGCACGAGCTGACATCTTGAAGAGTGTTCATCATCATCACCCGCGTCGGTAAGCGACGCGGGTGAGGCGGCGGCGGCGGCGCGGCGCACGAATTTGGCGTTCTTTTCTAACTTACGGACTTCTTAGACGGATGTGTACGTCTGCTCAGTACCTACTGGGAACTTTCACGAAGGATGACCCGGTGCTCGAGTTGGTTCAAATCTCGAGACGCGCAGTCTGCAGCATTTTGAAGATAGCCCAAGGACCAGCACGCATCGGGCAGAAGCGGCGTTCTACATTAACCAGATGGAGGTCTGGAGGACATTTAATAGCGCCCGCGCATTATGCGCGCCGCGTCAGCGACCACCTGAACGTGCGGTTTCCAGGACGGTGAATAAGACCCAGGGGCGTGGTGTGCTGGCCACCAAGGTCTCCGGACTTAACGTGATTAGACTTTTTGTGGTGGTACATTAAAAATATTGTTTATTCTGTGCCGTGCGACTCCAGTCCAGGAGAGATGATCTCTCGTATCGTACACGGAATTTTGAGGTGGTGAACGTGAGAAAATCTATGGCTCGTCGTGCCTACGTACTCGGTTGTGCTGCGAGCGAGGAGGTCAGGATTTCGAGCCTTTCCTTCGACTTTTATTAAGTTTTTGTGGACGCCACTGTGTGTGTTAACTGTTTAGGTAGGTACCTAGTTGTTATTTGTAGTAGGCAAATAAAAATAGTGAATTTAAAATATCTATCAATTTGTTTTTTTTTTATCACTTCTGAGTGCCCATAGGATCTAATTACCTAGGTAAGTAATTTTATATGCCAAAGATAGGGTAAGTACCCACATGTACCTAGGCTGCGCCACACAAGTTGGCGGATATGAAGCCAACAGCTACAAGCTGCACAATATCCCATCCTGACAGAAGCTCACATAAAGCCGCACGTTGATTGGCTTTTAGCTAACTTTACATCGTCGGCCAACTTGTGTGGCGCGGCCTATAACATTTGTTTACTTTCAAGAGTGTCAAGAAACCTTACAATCAGGGTAAGTAAATAGGTATTTGTCAAAAATAGGATACCTAAATTGGTTATCTACTCTGAAAATTCCTAGGTACTTACATATTTAAGTTACGCATTAAAATAAAACATTGAGTAGGTAATTATGGAACTAGATACCTACAAGTAGGCCACGAATTTTTAGCTGTTTTTAAACGTGAATTAGGTCTCGCCTAGGTCTAGGGACTAGGTCTAAGAATCTGTAGGTAAATAGCTTCCTTCAACAGCATTACGTAGCCTAACTAGCATTTCCTTGTAGATTTTGAACCTAAAACTAAAAAATAAGACGCCACGGCGCGTTCGCGTTCGTATGTTGTTGGCGTGCGGCGCGGGCAACTTCATCAAACCTTTCGAGGCGAGGCCGCGCCCGGTCACCGACCTCACTACTTTAGGGTTGTCCAAAATAATTTGAAAAAATTATTTTTTAGTTTTGTATGGAAAAAATAAGATGACTTTAGAAGTTTAAAATTCATACAGGTGATTCGTGACTGGATATACATACATGCCGTTCAGTATTGTTGAACCGTTCTGTTACACGTTTTATTTCAAAATTGGCATTCATTTTGGAATTGAGACCATTGCTGTCTTAACAAATGTGAAAGAACTCTTCAAGATCTACATTTCCGATAACAGTTGTCAAACTTGAAACTGAATTATCTCCGTATATATTAATTCTAGACCATTGTTTTTATGGGGATTGGTTTTATAGAGATCTTCAAGGAAGGCCTATGCCCAGCAGTAGGCATCTTATTGCTAAAGCGACGACGATGACGAAGGACGACGAGTTAGGGGTAAGATAACTGCGATTCCTGCGTGCAGTAACATTCCAAAGAAAAATTATATCCCAAGATGATCGAGATGTTTTGGTCATCCTACTTGGAAAAGAGACACAATCATCTGATGTGGTATCCTTGTCGGCACGTTTTTCTTTGCCAGTACTCAATCCTGTTTATATGATAAATCCATGAGGTAACCATAGAGATCTTCTAATGTTTTTAATTGTAGAGATGTACACAGAGATGTTATTAAAAAAGTTATTCATTCATCATTATTTCGTATGATGTCAATTCGTATCGGAAGAATCGAATAGATAAAAAAAAATCTGTTCGATTCTTCCGATACGAATTGACATCACTACGAAATTATGCCAATTTTCCAAATAAATGCAACATATGGCAACCTTAGATTATAGAGGGAAATGGCAACATGCTATTGCCATTGCCATTTTTCTGTTTTGTTTTTACTTGCACTTGCACTCAACTGTTTTGAGGTTGTATGTAAGTAACTTTCTCGCAAATAAAACTTTAATTATTGGTGAGGGCCTTTGTCTAATTCACATCTAATTGTTTCAAAAATACCCTAATATTACTATGGTCTTAATAATTTAACAATAGACAGTTATACTATAGGTTGTTTTCTTACAATTTTTAAGGTTTGTCTAAAACTTAAACATTGGCATTATGTGCTGACTGTGCTGTAATAAGTACATTTGGATATCAATCCCTACATTCCCAACATTTTTACCAATCTTGTTCTAATTATAAAACCGATGTTCATACACTACAATAGAAGTGTGATACAAGACAAAATATCATTGTGAAATTACTTACTAGTTATATAGCCTCTCTTTACATAATTAAATATTACTTATTCATGTATCTAATATCATCAATGTGGGTGTTAGATGACTTCGGACTACTTGAAAACTTAACGCCTGTCCAATATGAATGTTAACTTGTAACTTTTTATTTCAGCGAGCCAAAACATGAATAATGGTCACATCTACTTTATCCAGGTGTTGTTTGTCACTGGAATAGCTGCAGGTAACTATCACTCCTATATTATTATTCCATTTATTCGTTTCATAACTCAAGGTATTCCCCGGATCTTTCAATGGCTTTGATGGGGCTGAAACAAAACTAACACCAAGAGGCATTTTTACAAACATTTATTTATACTAAAATACAGTTTTTGGGTGGTAGGAAGAGGAAAACTATTGTAAATACAGGGAATTGGTACTTTTCTGGGCTATTGGAATGAATTATTACGTGATTGTATGGCCTATGGAATGAGGTTATTTATTTATACTTGCATCATATCTTCCACTGCTGTTGCATGCATATTCTCCGACATTGCAATAATTCTACCAATATTGCTATATCGTCGGTGATACTTCAATACCGCTTATGAGCACTTTGTAAGTACCGCGTATCTAAAAAAACATTCGGAAACTGTTGAAATTAAAAAATTTTTTTTTCCCTCTTGTAAAATTTTTAGAATGTAGATACGCGGTATTTACAAAGTGCTCATAAGCGGTATTGAAGTATCACCGACGATATGCTACTGAGACCTGGTGTCTCTACAAAAGCGATATTAAGCGCCTTGATACTTTTCACATGAAGTGCCTAAGATCGATACTTCACATTAAATGGCAAGACCAAGTATCAAACTCTGAAATAGTCAGACAAACTAAATTAAGTGGCATTGAGTCCATGATAAGGAGGACAATTGAGATGGTGCACACCTGGTGGACAATACCTATGTCCTAAAGCGTCATCTTTCCGCACTAGACATCCCGTGCGAGGGTTAGGAAGAGCTAGTGCAACAGAGGCAACAGTGGCGCAGGTACCTTCGAGGAAAAGCGTCTTCAAGATCAGATCGCCAAACGCCTTATCAATAAGACCCGCCCAAAGCCTTCCTATACCTACACATATAACTCCAGTGGCCAGTCGCAATGTGCGCCCTGCAACAGGTCATATAAAAACAAGTACGGTTTTGCGAGCCAAGTAAGAGCTCATAACCGCTAACATCTAGCCAGGGATCGCCATTGTCGGACACGTCAAGAAGGACGATATACTCCCTGATATAGGCTTGCTCTATAGATTGGCATTAAGACCGATTCAGAGTAGCTTATATCTATCGTTATCATGGTCTTACTTTGAGAAGTCATAAAGGTAAGAAGGTCAATTTAGGCCGAATCAAACCTCTTGGCGGCTGTGATGTTGGCTACAAGTTGCGCATATCCCCTCTCTTGCGCCGCTAATATAAGAATATAGCCAAGATATTTAATTCGGCCTATACTTGGATCCCATACTTCACTTGCCGATACATGGTCTCCATAAACCCGAAAATTTATATGTATGGATATTTGTTCACACTAAAACTACTGAACGGATTGAAATTAAACTTTGCAATAAGAATAAGAATAAGAATATATTTATTTTACCATACAATCATTTGACAAAAAAACATGCGCAAAAGATAAGAACAACTCAAAATTAATACTAACAGCTCAGTGTAGATAGGTACGTTGTTGACAATTAGTTGGTAACATATGTACTATTAATCCTACTAATATTATAAACGTGAAAGTTTGTGAGGATGGATGGATGGATGGATGGATGTATGGATGTTTGTTACTCTTTCACGCAAAAACTACTGAACGGATTGAGATGAAACTTTGCAATAAAATAGCTTATATATCAGAATAACACATAGGCTATAAATTATAATGATATATTGCGTATGCGGGCGAAGCCGCGGGTAAAAACTAGTATTATATAATATTAGCAAAACGAAAATAAATCACTGAGAACATCACTAGTTCTTCTACACTTCGTTGGCGAGTACATGTAAAACGAATAGGTACAGAATATGAATAAGAATATTTGCCGATGTTGCGCAGTGCCAGTGGGCCCCAAACTAGGCGATGCCTGTATCTTGGTGGCCCGGTGAAATACTAATACTTTAAAAGAATTTGCGCGGCTTCGTCACAGAGAAATTTACATTGCCTGCAATAACATGCCAGTTTGTGAGAACGGGATACATTGGGAGGTCGTGTGTTTGAGTGTGTGTATGATTACGTCAGTGAAGGATTGTGAGTAACACCGCAATACACGAGATCTCATGAGAGTCAAGGTTTGCGGCGTTACTCATGTGGAAGTGTGTGTTTGTGTGTGTGTGTGTTTGTGTGTGTGTGTGTGTGTGTGTGTGTGTGTGTTTGTGTGTTTGTGTGTGTGTGTGTGTGTGTGTGTGTGTGTGTGTGTGTGTGTGTGTGTGTGTGTGTGTGTGTGTGAGTAGCCACTAACTGCTATTATCGTAGACTTTGGTCAATGATTCTATTTCCTCATAGGATTTGGTCAGCATCCACTGTTTTATCTTCGTTCGAGCCTTCATGTGCGAAAAATCTTTGATGGAGCAGGCCTTACTTATGGAGTTGTACGCGAAAATGTGTATAAAAGGAGGTAAGCGAGAGGCAAACACAGTTTTTACTTGGGGCAACCGCAGTGCCTCCGTGCGTGTTAGACGCTTCGTTTTATTTTTTAGCCTTGTATTGCCATCTGAAGCAGGTACTTGTTTATGAGCCTTGGCAACTGCACGCATCAAAAACAACTGTCTTACGCTAAGGACGTCTATTTCCTGATATAGCAGCTGAGTGGGGTAACGGCGAGGTTTCCCAGTCATCACCTTCAAAACTGCTCTCTGTGCTCGCTCTAAGTCTATCATGATAGACTTAGCCGCGCCTCCCCATACTCCTATACAATATTGTATGAGAGACTGACATAGCGATGTGTATACCAGTTTTTTAATTCTCAAATTCGCTACTGTTCTCAGGGTTTTCATGAGGAAAATTAGTTTACGAATTCTTTTAGAGACAACTATTATATGCGGCTCAAACGACAGGTTTTTATCAATCGTTACTCCCAGATATTTTGTAAAAGACACTCTTTCAATGCAGGGACACGGGCATCCACGATTGCGAACAGAACTGCGGGCTTGGCAAGAATTTTGATGGACTTTTATGTTTTCAATTTTGGGTTCGGTGGCTCGGGTGATGTGAAAAGCAATAAAATTAGTTTTTTTTATGTTTAAGGTGAGCAAATTACGATCCAACCAATTTATAATTACGGAAATGCCTTTTTCCACAGAGCAGATTGCATTCTGCCAGGTTTTGCCATGAAAAATGGCTACTGTGTCATCTGCATAACAAATGAGTTCTGCATTAGGTATCTTTAGCTTAAGGATATCGTTCATGTAAATGACAAACAGAATGGGTGACAAAATGCTCCCTTGAGGGACGCCAAAGAAGATGTTTTGCTCGTCACTTAGGTATTTTCCGATCCTTAGGCGTTGCCTTCTGTTCGTAAGATAACTAGAGAACCATGCGAGACATTTTCCACGTATGCCAAGATACTCTAGCTTCTTTAAAAGCATGGGGATGGAAACCGTGTCGAATGCTTTGGCCAAATCCAGGAACACTGCAATACTTCTGTTCCCGTTGTCCATATTTCTGGAGAGAGTGGACGTTAATAACTCAACTGCATCTTCAGTGGACTTACCACTTCTGAAGCCAAACTGTCGATCTGATATGAGTTTGTTTTTATCAAGAAATTTGATCAACCTCTTGTTGATAATCTTTTCCAGAATTTTTGACAAAATTGGAAGTAGCGATATCGGCCGATAGTTATCTACTTGGTCTTTAGGTCCACCTTTATGAATAGGGCACACGACAGCTGTCTTCCAGCAGTCCGGGAATATACCAGATTCTATACTTAGATTACATATATGTGTTAGTGGCTCGACTATCATAAACCTAATATGCTTCAGGAGAATGGGGGTAAATGAGTCGATTCCCGGAGCACTGTCAGATTTCAAACCAGCGATGAGACTATCAACTTCATACTGATCAGTGGCATACATAAACATCGATTCTGTCATCTGGTTTCCTGGTGAGTTCAGTTCTCCACATAAAGACTCCTGTGTTTCTGCTAGTTTGTCCAAGACCTTCGCCGCCAACTTTGACCCTGCTGTAGCGAAGTGCAGATTGCAGGAGTTAACTGCTTCTTGAGGCGCATTTTTGTTTTGCAGAAGATAGAGAGAATCATTTTTGACTTGAGGGATATCACATACATCCTTTAAAGTCTTCCAAAGTTTTTTTGGGTCTTTGTGATGCTTATCAATTTGCGAATTATCGAATTCAGATTTGATCTTGCGTAGAAGGTTATTACAAAAATTTTTGTACCTATTATAGATTGTTTTTAACTGGTCATTGTCTGGTTGTTCACGGACCTGCAAGTGCAAATTGTCTCGATGTCTCATGCAGCGGAGTAGTCCCGGCGTAATCCATGGCTTCAGTATATGTTTATTACGACTAATTTTGACAGTCTGTGTGTGTTTAGTCACTAGTCTGGAAATGGTGCTATTAAATGAGTTAGTTGCCTCATTCACGTCGTCCATCTCCAGGATAAAGTTCCAGTTTATCGTCTTTAGGTCATTCACGATGGCATCATAGTCGGTTTTTACTTTATTTCTGCTAGAGTGTTGCCTTGTACCCTTGTTCTTTGATATTCTAAGACCCAACATTGTTAGACTATGGTCAGTTAATGAGCAGCTACAGGTTAGCCCTAAGACATCGTTACTTCTGTTAACGAAGATATGGTCAAGACATGTGCTCTGTCTCGTTGGCTCTGTGATAGCTGGTAGGAAACCATATTCGGCCATGAGGCATAGATAGTTGGAACTGTTGCATCCAGGCCTTTCGTCTAGCAGATTTAAATTAATATCACCTGCCACTACGATGTTCCTGGTATTTTTTATAGGTTCCAAGGTCATTTCCAATGACTTCATGAATTTGTTAGTGTCTTTAAAAGAAGGTGAGCGGTAAATGCCTATAATGTGTACTTGATTTGCTATGTTAACCATCAAACAGTTTGCATCATCAAAAGACGGTTCATGGGCAGTAGCTGACCAACAGTCTCTGATGTAAATAGTGACCCCACCACATTTGTTTATAACTTTAGTCGTGTGGTAGGCTGTGTATCCTGGAATTGTAGGTATGAGAGGATCTGACGAATTGAACCAACATTCTGAAAAAATCAAGGCATCATACTCAATGTTCAGACGTTTCAGAACAACGGATAGCTGACCCGTTGATATTTTATTGTGCAGGCCTCTTATATTACACGAAATAATCCTAAAGTTAGAGTTCGCTAATTCCTTTCCGCAGTCCTCAAGTCTCCCTATTGTGCGACAATTTATTTTGAGACTTTCGTCTATATCTATTTGTAATTCGGACTTATCCATTATTAATAAATAGGTAAAAAAGCGTGGCAAGGTTGTAAAAGGAGTTGGATGTCGCACAGTAGGGACCGGTAGTTGTTATAGGTGATTTGCTTAATCTGAGATTTTTTAAAAGGTGAGGTTGGATTTTATTACTGTTATACTGAAATGCATACACGTGGCTAACACTAATAGTTAATATATATTTTAATAGATACGATAATATACTACATATTGATTTTTGTGAGTGTGATTGTTGTGTGTTGTAAACAGAGTTCCGCTGGGAGAAATAAGTAAAATTATTTGCTGGCATTATTATTACAAGTTCAAATGCAAGACAGGTACGAGCAAAATTTAATTCAAATATGTTATCAAGAAAGCTAAGAGGACACATCAAAATCAAAATCGATAACACCAGGGCTAATTTATGAGAATCACATTTGGCTGGGTGGACGGAGTTTTTCCAGGTCGGTGGAGCTCTTAATTGTGATAGCTGGTTTCCCTTCTGCCTTCCGAATAAGTACTCGTCCTTCATTGACCCAGCAGAAACGCATGCCAAATTCTTTGGCACTGATCCTTGAGTTTCGAAATAACAATCGGTTTTTTAATGTTTACATTAGAATTACATAGATATTGTATGAAATGAACTTCGTCAGGTCAGTTAGTTTATCATAATTTTATATTAATGTTTTACTATTAGTATAACTTAAAATCAATTTATCTTGTGTGAAAAGCTTCCTTTATATTTTTTTTATCAAGAACCCACTTGTATTTGAACTCTATCACCTGATGATAAGTTATGGATTCAACTTACAAAGGTACTAAAATTGTAGTATAATCAAGTGTCTTTATTATACATACAGAAATTTATAAATGGGTACCTATACATGTATTTGTAGAAAAACTGATGCCAGACTGCAGTATGTTAATCTTTTTGTTTGGTATAATGAGATTATTGAATGAATTTGATCTAAAGTAATAATGATATTGCATATTCCATTCATATTTTTAATTAATTATCAATAGAATGTTTATTTCAGTGACTGCCTCGGTGGCTCAGTGGTTAGTGACCCTAAATTCTGGATCAGAGAGGCGTGGGTTCGATCCCCACCCAGGGCAAATATTTATGTGATGAACTTAAGTGTTTGCTCTGTGTCTGGGTGTTATTTAGTTACTATCTATATAAGTATGTATTTAAAAATAAGTATATGTAGTATATCAGTCTCTGGCAGCCATATCACAAGCTTTGCTTAGTTTGGGGTCAGGACCGTGTGTATGATGTCCCAAAATATTTAATATTTATTATTTTAATTTAATTTGTTGATATCTTTGCATGGGTATGATTGGCAAAGGCCAGAGGCAGATGGCACTATAAGAGAGAGGCCTATACCCAGCAGTGAGATAAAGAAAGCTGTGGATAATGATGATATCTATACCTTGTCAGAGTATGGGAGTGGGGGTCGTGACGTAAGAGAGGTGACTTACAGAAGTCTACATATTTTGTATGGCACTTGTGACGTCACTCGGAACTTTGACGGATTATACATATCATCATTATTAAAATTTAAAATTTTAATAAAATTGTCTAATATTTTTTGATACTTAGTCTCTTTGACGGACTACTTAATTATATTTTTTTAGTTATGTCTATTGGCTATTGAGTAATTGCAAACCATAGCAAACTAAGTATACAAGTAGTTCTCAATTCTAGAAAGGCATTATACTTTTCCTTATCTGACCTACTACATCACCAGAAAATTGCCTTTCCTTATCTAAGAAAACAATATAAACAAATCATAGTTCTCCAAGTATTTTAACGCTAGTGAGTTAGCAGTAGCTCAAATGTTCTCAAACTGGATTGCGGCGCCCTACATCAATAAATGTTAATTTAAAACATGGTTTTCCACGAATTTTAACACTAGTTGTTAACAGTAGCTCAGAGGTGTTCAAAGTATGGATCGCGGCGACTTACATGATAAACATATTGTAATAATTTTAATAATTAATTTATTGTAAAATAAATAAATTAATATTACAGTAGAACTCCAATTATCCGAACTCCGACTATACGAATCGCCGATTATCCGAATCACAAAAAAGACCGCAAAACAGCTTACATTGACGGAGATGTTTAAAAAACAATGATTTTTATTTCTAAACTTGTACATAAGTACATTTTATTTATATATAAAACATGTGAAAATTTCATGTTTTTTTCATTTAATTCAATAAAAAAATAGTGCAATATCAAAACGTAGCTTTTATTCTCTCCAATGGCATTTTTTTTTTTTAAAATCCGATTATCCGAATATTTGATTATCCGAATGGGTCCCGGTCCCCATTAATTCGGATAATTGGAGTTCTACTGTAATTGTAATCACTCTCACTCGTGGTCTCTCACTATGGGCCTTATTAGTAAGCTCCAAGTAGCCCAACGAGCTATGGAGAGGGCTATGCTCGGAGTCTCTTTGCGAGACCGAATCAGAAATGTGGAGATCCGTAGACGAACCAAAGTTACCGACATAGCCCAACGGATTGGCAAGTTGAAATGGCAATGGGCAGGGCACATAGCGCGGAGGGCTGATGACCGATGGGGTCGAAAAGTTATTGCGTGGAGACCACGTACCGGCAAACGCAGCGTAGGACGTCCACCCACAAGGTGGACGTATGACCTCATTAAGACCGCAGGATCGCGCTGGATGCAAGCCGCTTCCAACCGGTCTTATTGGATCCATAGGGGGAGGCCTATGTCCAGCAGTAGACGTCCTTCGGCTGATGGATGGATGAATTAAATACAATACAAAAAGATTTATTTACCAAAAAGTACATTAAACCTTAGCAAATATAGGTAATTGTAATCATAGTTTTCCAAGTATAGCTATATTATATTAAATAGCTTTACGACCGTTACGAGTAGATTCTTGAACCAGAAGCAATAGCAAATATGTTGATGTAGAAATAGCTGCTAAAAAGCGGTGGCTTGAACCTTGAAAAATCTTGAAAGAAAGCATGCCATGTGATGCTGGAGCAATGTAACTAATTTAACACCTACATTTAGCCATATCTCCTCAAAATAAATATTTTGGTTTTGACTTTGAGAGCCTATTCAGGTAGAATTGTACTCACTGAATTGTACTTTTAAATTTTCTGTGGTACCCCTCCCTAAGTGTGCCGTGAACTGAAAAAGTTTGTGAACCACTATATATACTATGTATAGCATAACTTCATGGAAGTACATATAATAAATAACAAATATAATGGAGCAGGTCGCGGCAGTAACGCAGAATAACGACGCCATTGTTTTGGCGACAGCATCCGTTGTTCACAGAACGGTCGCTTATCGCACCGTGCGTGCCTAAATAATGGATATATGACCTGTACACTCAGCTACATTACTGGCTATATTTCTTGAAGACAGATATAGTCCAGTGAGATATGAATACATCCATCCATCAGCCGTAGGACGTCTACTGCTGGACATAGGCCTCCCCTATAGATTTCCAATAAGGCCGACTGGAAGCGGTCTGCATCCAGCGCGTTCCTATCGTCAGTCCACCTAGTCGCTGGACGTCCTACGCTGCGCTTATTGGTCCGTGGTCTCCATTCGAGAACTCTACGGCCCCATCTGCAATGAGTTCTTTAAACTGTGTGCCCTGTCCACTGCCACATTAACTTGCTAATCAACTTAGTTATGTCGGTAACTTTGGTTCGTTCGGGATCTCATAAATTTTTCGAAAATATGAATAAAATTATCCATTAATAGGGCATGAATGTAAATGAAAACATCACACTTCCCTTCTTGGAAAGTTGTGTAAAAAATATGTAATAGTAAATATGTAATAGTGACCAAAGTGAATACCACGTACCGGAGAGCTCAGCATAGGACGTTCACCTACAAAGTCAACATTCTCAAAGTTTTGCAATAAAAATGTATCTTATCTAAAGTGAACAGATGACCCCATCAAGACCGCGGGAAAGCGCTGGATGCGAGCTACTTCCAACCGGTCTTATTGGAGATCTGTAGGGCAGGCCTATGTCCAGAAGTGGACGTCCAATGGCTGAAACGACGACAACGACCAACTATAACTACCTATATATTACACAATTACTACAGATTTAGTTTTAATTGAAGCACTATACATTTATTGAAACAAAATCGAATTCACATCTCAATTACCATTATTATCAAAATCTCTTCAATAATTTTAACCCTATTGCTTAGATGATGATGTTTTACTTATACTCCAAAAGCTTGCTCATTCCATTCTGAAGCTGACTGTACTAACACTTATATTAATGAAAACAACCTCTTGCTTAGTTAACAGTTTAGTTGTGTTCTTCAACCGCGTGGTACCCTGGTAGTTGCGCAACGAAACGGTACACATTTTACTTCTTCTCAACCATAGGACTTCAACTGCTGGACATAGGCCTGCCCTATAGATCTCCAATAAGACCCGTTGGATGCGGCTTGCATCCAATGCGATTCTGCAGTCTTGATGAGGTCTATCTACCTTGAAAGTAAACGTCCTACGCTGAACGTCCTACGTGATCTCCACTCAAAAACTTTTCTACCCTATTGGTCATCAGTCTATAGTGCTATGTGGCCTCCCTACTGCCATTTCAATTTGCCAATCCGCTGGGATATATCGCTAACTTTGATTTTCATTTGGCTTCTCATTCCCGATTCAATCTCGCCGAGAGACGCCATAGCTTTTTACTTGTTTTTTTAACTGACCTTAAATAGGGGAAGGTTCTCAATTCGTTTAACTCACTATTCTGATTCTTTTGTAAACTTATAAAATACTCGTCCAGCAGAAAATGATATATACAGGGTTATTCCTAATCAATTAGCATCCTTTTAGGGACTTATTATTTTCATCAAAACTAACAACTTTTGTACTGCCATGTATAGTCTGTATTTTGCTATCTTTTGTAAAAAAAAATGTAAAATGTTATTATTTTCAGGATCACAAGTCCTCAACTTAGAAGACAAACTAAAGTGGCTGAACGTTGGTAAGTTTTCAAAGTTTTTGATTTATTCAAACTTATTTTGCTAAACCCTCAGAACAAATAAAAAAATCCAGAGGGAACGTCGTTGAACAGTCAAGTGAAGCCGGTTTTTTATACATGTGTGAGGGCGTCGGTGTTGCGCCGCCATAGTTTGACTGACAACCCAAGGCGTAGTTTCATAGTTACCTGGATGTGTGTGTAATTGTCTGTACACGGCGAGGGGCAGTTTTGGTTGGCTTCACTTGTTTGTTCACAACATTCTCTCTTGATTTTTTTATTTGCTCTGAGGCTAAACCTATTTTGGTAAAACAAATTTTCATTAAGACCGCAGGATCGCGTTGGATGCAAGCCGCTACCAACTGGTCTTATTGGGGATCTTTAGGGGAGGCCTATGTCCAGCAGTGGACGTCCTATGGCTGAAAAGACGACGAAGTTTTTCAAAATAGGTTTCGCTAAAAATATTTACTTACATTTATGAACTACTTACATTTTGGCGCCAATCAAACAATACCATTTGTCGAAATTGTTCCAGCCTTTTGAAAGATATAGGCCGCGCCACACAAGTTGGCGGATGTGAAGTTAGCTACAAGCTGCGCGATAGCCAATCAACGTTCAGCTTTATGTGAGCTTCAGTCAGGATTGGATATTGCGCAGCTTCTATAGCTGACTTCACATCTGCCAACTAGTGTGGCGCGGTCCGTACGTGGGAATTCAATTTATTTATTTACATAAAACGAACAAGTACATTAATAGATACATTACCATTGATACATATTAGTCGTGATACAAACATTACCTAAAAAGTTAAGACATTTACTAGGTATTCGTTTTTTCGGCTTTGTAAATCAAGATTCACCCAGCCTACCGAACTAGTTTAAACTGTATCTTGGGCGGCAGTTTTCCTCTCGCTCATTTACTAGGCAACGTGTAATGTGTACGACGGAGACGGACGACTCAATGGATAAAGGAGAATGTAGTATACGTACACAACTCAGACTATTCTTTGAACCGACAACAGCAAAGTGAAGGTGTTGAGTTTAAAATTGATGTATTTATATTTGTTATTATAGTTTCAAATAGATACTTTACATGTAAAATACATATATGTTATGGTTAAGGTCGTATACACTAATTATTAGATATAATTGTTACATAGATAGTATAAACTATTATAACAGTACAGAGATACAAATTAGAACAGTACAGTACAGTGTTGTATAGTATAACACTATACAATAAGCAAATATAATTACATTTACTTGTAAATATGTTTTTTATTAATAAAGAAATTAAGAAACAGAACATAAAAGATACGCGCGGAAAACAATAACCTTTCTTCGGTACTCGGGTAAAAAAGTAAACCCCTCAATTTTACTGTGTGTTTATACAAGCTGTTACTTGAAAATTGTACATAATGGTGTGTATTGTGTATTACACACTTCTGTGAATTCCAAACCACCATCTTGTACGCTAGGATAAGTAATATCTTTGTTTGACAAAGCTGTTCAAACAATATACCAAAATATAGTACTTCTAGGAATTTGGTCAATATGTAGGGTGCCAAAACGAATTTTTTTTTGAAGCGATAGTGTTCTCGATAACATCGAGATATACAGTGTAAACTCCACGTAACGACCCTCGATTTAACAACAAACTCCTTAAAGCGTCGAAATCAATTGGCTTTGGTTGGTTTAGCTTGTCTTCCATACAATAATACACTCTACATAGCATTACATCCAGTCTTCATAACGACCACAATTGAGTAATAAAAAGTACCTTTTAAGTTGCTAAAATTAGTAAAAACTGCGCAGCTGTGTACGTTCTTTTGTCGCTTTATTATCTTAGCCTGCAATAAATTCGACTGTCGGCATCATGTATACCGAACTTTCTAAGAAATTCGTTCTTTTGTTTACAAATTGGGATTGATTGCACGTGTAGATTGTTATCGACCATGAGGAGTTTTTTTATATACGTAACTACTAGATAACTACTAACACTATTTTGAAATTAACTTTTCTTTTTCTAATTCTGATTTTTCTTATCTCCATTTAACGACAACTCTCTATAACGCCATAAAATGGACAGTCCCTTCAGTGTCGTTATATAGAGTTACACTGTATATTTTTTTGAATATTACTCAGCAATTTAATCTTTAAAAATATACGGATTTGCGAATGGCTTACAGGCCGAATGATACAAGTCGGCGGGTGTGAAGTTAGCTACAAAGTGCGCGATATCCAATCCTGACTCAAGCTCACATAAAGCTGCACAAAGAAATAAAAAAATAAATCATTTATTACCAAAAGAACAATTACATAATTCATTTATATTAATTTTAATAATAACAAGAATAATATCGCAGGGGCGGCTTTGTGGCGAGCCATCGGTGAGTGGCACAGATCACTGAGTGGCGACACCGCGAACCCTGATTCCCTGGGGCTAAATGAGACCCCTGACTCCTCTCTTGCCTTAACTGGCCGGTTTGGAGTGGAAACCGCAAGAGCTAAGAACCTAAGCTCCAGGGTGGAAGTGTTAAAGGGCATAACGCAGCGAGTAGCGTTTAGTGAAAGCGCAGCACACCTCTCGACACCCTAAGCCGTCCACACCAATGTTGCCCCTCAGGCGCCAAATTACGGTAGCCTTTATGGGGGGCCCATTTAGTGGATGGCAAGTCACCACCCGCCTAAACATTGCGAAATGAGGCATTATTTGGCGGGTGCCGCACCTCATCCTATAGCCCATCTTTGTAAGTCATCTATCACCACATCACAATAACCCGAAATACTGTAAATCATATCTAGCAATAGTTATTATCAACCTACTCTATGCACTTAACAGATAAGTTTTATTACATTTTATGTAAAAGGGCCTCTCAGTGTTGGCTGCGGCTCCACTGATGCCTGCCAAAGGACCAAGCTATGCTTGTGATTTATAATTGAATACAAGAATAATATTGTGTATGGGTTTTTTGGTTGTAGTAGTTTTACTAAAAATATTGATGAGATAAATGAATGACTAAAAAGTTTTTTTTAGTGTTTAGTTAGGTATATTACTTCGTCAATTTTTTTTTTTTCGATTTTAGTTTTCAATAGAATGGTTTTGCTTTGATTGCAGCTCGCTACACAATCTACATCCTGACCATATCAGCAGTCCCGCACATCTGCAGGCTCCTCTACCGACTCCTGCTCCAAAAAGAACCCGTACAAGTGGCGCTGGGGCTGCGGCCGCGGCGCGGGGCTACGCCCTCATATACTCGGCCTGTGTAGCACTCCTCGTGCTAACAGAGCAGAAGATATTTAACCAAGAATTTGTGTTTGTGTTCCTGGGGTACTTAGTCGTGCAGTATCCAGAAATGGTGAGTTAAAATCGCCCCGGAAGTCTATTTTTATATCTTATCAGGTAAAGTTTCAAAACAACTTCTCGCTGTTTTAGCTACGCAGAAAAGGTAAGGTAAGCTGCCCAAAAAAGTACTTTACCTGCTCAGGATAGTACTTCAGCTGCCCGGTTTCTTTAATTCGGCGTCGAATCGGCCCAATAAATCGGCATAGTAAAGCCCTGTAATTGTTTTACCCTTCTCGAGGTAATCGATGTAGATCACACCTTGTGAATTCCAGAAAACGGTGGCCATAACTTTTCCGGCCGATTTTACAGTTTTCGGCTTCTTTGGAGCACGTTCCCCGGTCTGGATCCATTGTTTTGATTGCTCCTTGGTCTCTGGTGTGTACCAGTGGATCCAGGTTTCATCGACGGTCACAAAACGACGCAAAAACTCCGCTGGATTCCGCTTAAACAGCGCCAAACACGTCTCCGATGTGGTCTCACGGTTGCACTTGTTTTCCGGAGTGAGTAAACGCGGCACCCATCGCGCCGACAGCTTTGTTTGTTCCTTCTGAAATGCCTACAGTCTCAGCCTGCTCCCGAACCTTCAATCGGCGATCTGCCAATACGAGATCATGGATTTTTTTAATGTTTTCCTCCGTAGCAGCTGTTTTCGGTGCACCTGGACGTGGTTCATCAAAAACCGACGTACGGCCACGTGCAAACTCGTTGAACCAATTCTTGACGGTGGCCATCGATGGAGAAGAGTCACCGTACACAGCATCCAAGCGCTCTTTGATTTCGATGCGCGTTTTCCCTTCCAAAAATAGGAATCTAATCACCGAACGATATTGCTCTTTTTCCATTTTTGTAAAACCGATCGATACGTTCGCTTCCATAAGTTGTCAAATTAAAACAAATGAAGGGATTGGAATGAAAATTTGAAAAAAGAATTAAAAAAGAATGTGCTACACTGTGGTAAAACTCTTTTGAAACTACAGCGCCCTCTGGCGATGAGGCTAGGTACTTATTGAATGCACCTCGTAAGTCCGTTTCAGTAGTAGGTATGTAGTTACGAGTACATAGTGTTTCAAGAATATTTTAGTGATAACTCATATTGCGATTCGTAACACACGTTCAAGTCAAAAATCTTTTTGAAATATTTATCGTACAATTGACAAGTTTTCATATTTCACAAGGCTATGAAATTCCAAAACCATTTCGAGATATCGGGATGCTGATCATTATGTTTATTTTTCCAAAATTTTTAGTGAGTAACTGCTAAGATATTAGATAAAAACTCTCACCAAAGCCGTTTCGGGATTTATACTGAAAGTGCAGTTGCCAATGATAAAAAAAAATACTAGCAATATAAAATGACAGTTAACACTGACAGTGTTGACACATAAAATGTAATTTAAAAATAAAATGTCAGTGTCATTTTCAAATTACTTATTTTGCATTAGCCCGAGAGGTAAACGCAAAAAATGCAAATACTTTCCAAAAGCTGAATTATTCTTACATATTTATCAAAATGATGTACATCAATACCCTGGAGTCAGTCAGCTGGGTTCCATAGCATTTGGTGGAAGAATCCGTTTAAATTTTAAAAGTATCTTGGACCTAGTACTACTTATTCTTCTTCTTTTAAGTGGTGCTAATTTAAAGCCTGTATGGCAGACCCTGTTACATATTTCAGGTGATTGGCAGTTGTTGAACATTTTTTATATTTTTCTTCCCATGGTATACCGCGGTACATAGTGAACTTTTTGCGCTGACCTCCTAGCCTATTTGTTGTGAATTGTGACGGATTGTTTGGCATTGACAGTGACAGCAACGCTAGCACCTATTTTTTTCTAATGTGGCTTCAGTAAAATTGTTTATGAGTCCTAAATTTTGCAGTTACGTCCTTTTAGAATAAGGTACTTTTCAAAACTTAATTTTACAGAAAATATAAGTCAAATTGAAAAAATAAAAAATACGTATGTGTTATTTTGCAATATTCTTTCAGATAATAAATAAATATAACTATGTTAAAAATTTGAAATGTTGTCAATTGTCTATTTAATTTTAGTTGTATTGTTTTTTGATTACGACTAAATTGTAATTATACAGGGTCATAGGTATTAAACGCAAAACCTTTTAAAAGCGGGTCTAGTACATCTAGAATTCTAGACAAACAACTTAAGAAAATTCGCAAAATAAAATTCGCTTCTCCATACATTTTACCGCGCGTTGACGAAATTTTTATATGAAAAAGCTGATTTTTTCGTCGTGAATTTCCAAAAGTCGTTTGTTTCGATGTACTAGACCCGCCCTTAAAAGGTTTTGCATTTAATACCTTTGACCCTGTATAATAGTGTATTATCGAACCAGGCTGAAGGCGTGGAGAAGCCATCGCAGGTAGCTGGTCCCAGCACCAGCAGCGGCAAGAAGAGCGTCAACTACGGCGTGGGCATGGCGTGCTCCTACTTCGAGGGCTACCTGGTGCACATCCTGCCTTCCGATGGCCACAAGTTCGTCGGCTTCGAGGAGAATATACGGACTCTGGAAGTAAGGAACAAACTTACCCTAATTTAACCATTCCGCAATACGGCGGACAACCTACAAGGAGAAACTCATTTTTGTGTGGCGAATCAACCTTTGGGCGTGTTTTCTATGATTTTCCTAAATACACATACATACATACACTATACTTTATAAAATTTAACTTGATCTCTGCGACAGTTACATATTGACATATTTAGAGTTGGGATAGTGGTTGAAAAAATCGATTTTCAAACAATGTTGAAATGAAATCGAATGAGTAGTTGAAGGTGAGAAATTGGATTTCATTTACTTACTATTATTTAAGATCAAGTATGTACACATGTAAATAATGTTATGATATTAATTAAATACTCATAATAATGTAACGATAGTATTTATCGACGTTTTTCACTATTATCGATGCTAATGTAACATATAATTGGGTTTAATTTAATTACACTTGTAAAAAATGTTATGATATTAAAATATACAATAAAATTAATGATAAATTAAGTTTTGTTTAAAATATCGTCAGTATAAACTATCGATATTTTATTTAAAACTCTATCTAAAACTCTGTGGTCACGATCATTCGTCGCCCATCACTAATCGGCATGCCCATAAAGTATGACATTGACAGGTACTGTCTATACTATTAAGAAATTCAGGACTTCAAAGGCGTGATTTTTCTGACAGCTGTCGCAGCGATCAAGTTAAATTTTATAGAGTATAACTCCGCTAGGAACATCAGGTACAAATACTTAACAATGGTAAAAAGCGTCAATGCACATCCTGCTTTTCCAAGGTTAGAAGTTCGTCAGTTTTGAAGGAATATACGGACGGACGATCGAAGAAACAAAGTTACCCCAGACACCTTCAGTGGTCCCACAGCGGACTCTAGTCACGGCAAGTTGGTGGGTTTTGAGGAGATACGGACTCTGGAAGTGAGCTCTCTGGAGAGAGAAATTACCCTTTGTTTCTTTTCAGTTGAAGTAACTTATTTCACCTTACTGTAGGTCGAATCAAACTTAATGGCGTCTGTGAAGTTAGCTATAAGGAACACCGCACCCCTCAACACCGTTTTGCGGATAATGTCTTCCTTTTCAAACTTAAAGAATTTTCTTTCTTTCTTCCATGATTTCCATAAAATAGAAACCATGTACTTGCACGCGCAGCGCGTTAATCGTCCTCCGAATACGTGAATTGTTAGAATAGGAATAATTTTTTTATTTATTCACCAATATTACCTCGCCTCACCTCCCCCCGCTCGTAAAGAACTACTGACATAACCGTAATATTTTCAGTGGTTTTTCACTGGCTAATCCAATGCGGACGAAACATATATCTCCGGTTGTTACTGTAAAGAGTGACAACGTTTAGAGATCGCGCTTTATTCACGTGTGACTGCAATGACTTCTATAACTATGTATAGAGACACAGAGATACCAGACGGATAATCAATCCAGAAAGTCTGAAAGAGATGTATCAATTTAATATAGCACGAGTTAGAAAGAAGTATGAAAAATATCTCGATTCGGTGGCTGTTGGATTTTTATGAAGAAATTTTTCAAAGTTTTGACAGCAGTTTTGCTAGATTTTCCATGCATTTTTGTGGTCGAAAATTGGCTCAATTTTCAATTTTTCAATTTTGTTTATTTACAGAAAATGTAGCTTACAGCACGTAAAACTAGGCGTTACATTTTTTATCCTAAAAACTACGAATTAAAATATTAGGTACATAAAAATAGAACAGAATATATTTAAAAAAACATGAATTAAAATTAATAGAAGCAACAACGTATTACTTATTATTATTTTTTACGCTAACTATAAATCAAGTGACAAGAACACTAGCAATCTGTCACTATTAGATATAAAAAAAAAATGTTTTATTTAGCAAAAGATTACAGATATACCAAAGTACCAGTGGACCCTGCACTAGGATGACCTGTGTCGCAGGGCCCGACTCAGAGACGCTTACATTTCTAATACTATCAGATATCTGTGTATAGAGATGACATCACAAACAACCACTATGCTCACGCATGTCAGCTGGCACATAAATATTCGTTCATTGACATACATATGTATACATATAGACAAGAAGTACTTACAAATTAGGGCCTACATGCTGAGGAGCTCAATGTGGCTGCCGTTACTAGGGTAGGATAAAAAAGTGAGTGTCACAACATCAAATTCTATTAATACAAAAAGTTGTGGGCGTCTCTTTGTGTCTCTGAAATCTATGATTTCGTTTAGTGACAGTGACGTAGAAAGTTAGTAAAACGAAATGGAGCACGATCGCTCTTTGAGGCAGCGTCTCTATACGTAGCAATAGAACTCATTGTGAGAATGAAACGTTTTCATTTGTTCAGAACGGGCGGGGTGTGGTGGGAGATAGATCTTTGAGCTGCGGAGTGATCTTGGCCTGTCATTACTTTGAAGACCATCTCGTGCACTTACTATCGTCCGATGGGCAGGAAATGGTAGGGTTTGAGGAGAATGTGAGGGCTTTAGAGGTAAGTTTAGATGGTTATCGTTAAATCAGTGTTGGTGCTACGATACATTAGAAAAAACCGGACAAGTGCGAGTCAGACTCGCACATCGAGGGTTCCGTACAAACACATTGTTAAAATAATTAAAAACCTGTTTTAGCATGTGCTAATGAAGTTCTTTTATAAGACGCCTCACATGATACGATTTACTCACTTTGAATTTTGAGCCCATATTTTGTGAATTTTGAGGCCCTATTTTTTGTGATGTAAATAAAAATGTGCAGTTTTCAGATTTATTCCTATATGTGTACTCTGAGACAATGCTTCTCGCCAAACTTCATAGTTCTATGTTAACGGGAAGTACCCTGTAGGTTTTGATTTTTGTGAGTATCGAAATATGCGGTTTTTTACGACATAAACGGCTCTAACTTTATTAAACGATAACTGAGAAGTTTTTCTTTTACACAACAGCAAGAGTTCATCGATATACGTATACAGTTTAAATTTCAATTCGATATCTTTATGCGTTCTCGAGATAAAGAGTCTTGAGATACACACAGACGGACAACAAAGTGATCCTATAAGGGTTCCGTTTTTTCCTTTTGAGGTACGGAACCCTAAAAAAGATGTGTAAGATACATTAGAAAATGAATAGGGTCGAATCGAACTTAATGGCGCCTGTGAAGTTAGCTACGCTCACCCTTTGTGAGTTGGCCCTAGGCCTACGTTCTGCAGTTGACTATTAAAAAGGCTGGTACAGTACAGTACAAGTACCAAGCTTGTACTTGGGTAGATAAATTACCCACGGGCCGGAGTATTTATCGTCCAGACCACTACTACACAAAATACATTTTGTATAAACAAAATGTACGGAACGTGCGTCGTCCGGCTCCGCATGGGTCCCTTCCGGGCCCATCCTGTGCACGTCCCGTTCTAATATAAATTATCCCTGATATATAAGATACGAATACTGCTTTTGAAAAAATTGAATAAAACTTGTAGGATAAATTAAATAACGATTGACACCACGAAGCTATGATTCACACTCACAACCCCGAAATGTTAGATATACCGTCTCATGTTATGAAATCTACTACAGAATGTCAACAACTTTTTTTTTGACAATAGTGTTCGCTGCGTTCGCTCATAAAATAAACAGACATAAACTTGATATAATACATAGCACATAAAATTAATATTTGCCTTGGCGTGCTTCGAAATATGATTGAATAAATTTTCCTGCGCCTGTACAAAATTTACCCTCGATAAAATGTACCTCAAATAAATGTTGGTCGTCCGGCTGCAAGATGGGTTGACGATATAGTCAAAATCGCAGGTCGAACCTGGACACGATTGGCACAGGACCGAGGCAGATGGCACAGTAAGAGAGAGGCCTATACCCAGCAGTGGGATAAAGAAGGCTGTGGATGATGATGATGATGAAAATGTACCTCTTTTGAAGGACAACGAAGGCGTGCTGTTTCCTGTGAAGAAGATGTTCATCGTCATCACCAAGTCGTTCTACTCGCCGCCGGACCTCAAGGAGTTCAACCGAGGAACTGACGTACCACACTTGGAAGCATTCAATGTAAGTCGCACTCAGGTAGTAGAGCAGATAGAAATTAATATTCTATATGAAACATGCTTGGAAAAGTGAGCAGTACTTTGATAAACTTCTTCGAGATAAATAGTACATTGTTCACCGAGAGGAGAAAGTGACCGATTACTGTCGAGGGTGTCGTTTGAAACACCCGAGATCGGGAATCGCACTTTCTCTCGAGTGATACATAGTGCTTTATACTACACCTACGAGGAAAATAAAAAACTAACTTCATCATCACTATCACTACTTATCATTTTGATAGTTTTATTTTACTTTTCTACGGAAACTGAATCCTCAAACAACACAAATTGAAAATGGCGCCAATGGCGTCTGCAATTTTCACATGTTCTTTTTTCAAATTGTTTGACACCATCCAACACACAGCTAGTGGCCAGTGTCATTTTGCGAACTTGGAGATAAAAACTCACTGTAAAAACTTTTTGGCTTTTGATATTTAGGTTACCAGCGCATAGTCTTACCCAAAATTAAAAAAGAAAAACCACGTAAGAAATGGATTTTCATACACTTTTCTCTCCCGCTCAGATGCGTTTTCTCGCCGCATATTTGTTCGATATGCAATGACGTACTTTCTACCGTAAATTTGATAAAGTATCAAGGTACTTTCCGAGCAGGTGTAGTATAATAGAAATTGCTGTACTATCCAAATACATGCGAGCAGCAATAATATTTTTAGTTCGCCAAAAATGACAAAACCGACTTCAATCTATAGTCAATAGTCAAAACATTTATTTCCGTAGGAACACATATATTATGAGAACACTTGGACACAAAATTCGTAGAGCGTAAAAAAAATAGTTCGCTAGAATAGGCATGCTGACTGGGTAAAAAAATAAATAAACTATGTCATAGTTTGGGAGTGGGGGTCGTGACGTCAACTCTCTTACATAAGTCTTTGTTTAATTGACAAAAGAAAAAAATCGTGTCTAATATTTTTTGATAGTCTATCTGACTGACTAATTATATTTTTTAGTCATCAAGCCTATTGGTGCATACAATTTTGGGTTATTGTTGTTTTCGATAAAAGGTGACGTCTACAAGTGGTATATTAATCAGAGAAAAATCAAACCAAGATGATGTATACATCATTTGAAAGCTTGATTTATAGGGTTCTCAAAAATATTTAATTTAATTTTTTTTATCCCTCCATTTTTTTTTAAATGTGAAAAGTAAATTGTGTTAAAAATAATAGTACAGCTTTGTATTTCTTCTAGTTTAGCAATAATAAAGAGCTTCTATCGTTATTTTACTTGCATTCGTAGCTGATTCTTCCACATTCATATCGTAATTTGATAAAATTAAAAATTATAACCTACCAGTGTGACCAGTTAGCAGACACTATGTACAATGTGACATAAAAAACACTAAAAAACTGTGTCTAATTGGTAAAAATTCTTCCATTTAACAATTTGGAAGTTACTTAATAAGGTTTGCTAGAGATGAACTACCTATTGAGCCAAATATATTTATTTATCCTAATAGATTCAAAATTAATTAAATAAAAACGGAGAGCTCTTTTTTGGTTTTAACTGACGTAATATACTCAGAAAAATATGAACTTTCTCGAAATGTAACGAATAGTGTGGTTAGAATTTTTTGTTATTATTATACCAGCCTCCATACATTTTGTGGACATGTCCTTTACCTTTGAATATTTTTTTAAACAATTATAAAAGTCAAATTTCAAGTCATATTCAAAATAGGCTCATATTAAAAAATAAGAGAAGAAATGTATGATAAAAGTTGTACCAGGCCGTACCTTGACTAAGACGTAGCTGCAAAGTCTTGAGAATCGTCGCAAGGTAGCGCGTTTGTCGGATTTTTACCGGATACACTTCGGAGAGAGCGCCCAGGAGTTGCACAATCTGGTCCCCCCTGCCCCTTTCTTCTATCGTACGGCTAGACAGACGCGACCAAAGCGCCACCCTTTTATGGTGGACATCCCACGCGTTAGATCCAAGCGTTTCGAATCCTCATTCCTTATACGAACAGCCAGAATGTGGAACGCTTTGCCTGGGTCTGTGTTCCCGTTTAAGTACAACGTGGGTGTCTTCAAATCCCGAGTAAATAGGTATCTTCTAGGTAAGCGTGCTACACCCCAGACCGCACATCTGCTTAACATCAGGCAGTGTGTAGTCAAACGCGTACCTGTTCGAAATAAAAAAATAAAAAACCAGGCGCCCAGAAAAGAACAGAGCTTACCTACATTTTAAATAGTGTAGGCCCTATATGTATAACATATAATACAGTGTAGGCTATGCTGTCCCCGCTAGATCCTGAGTTACATCAATGAAGTTAGTTTCCTGGTATTATTGATTGAGAAAATGACTAGACAAGCCTTGGCCACAACTTGGCATTGATGGACTCACGTATATGTGCCTCGGCTTCACTTCGGCCCACAACTCACGCACGTCCATCAATGCTTCTGTTGCAGGTCGCTGCAGTAATGTGCTATTACTTCGATTTTCTTTATATTATCTATGTTTTGCTCCAATACTCTTAGATAAATATTAACATGTGCTATTCAACCACAGCTGCTGCCTGAAATAAAGAAGTCCGTAGCGGGGGTAAAAGACCGAACCTATCACAATACAGCCTACAAAATCTACCGACCGGGCGCGCCACCCGTCTGTCTTACCGTGGAGTGTGCTTCTCCTTTACACACTCTCCACAAGGTCATCTGCAACCGGAGCCTTTATGATGGTTTGTCGTTCACTCTATCATTCATTCATTCACTCAACACAGTACAAATTTACCGTCTGCCTCATCGTGTGCTTTTCCTCTACACACCCTACACAAGGTCATCTGCCACCGGAGCCTATATGGCGGTCAGTCCTTCACTCTATCATTCATTCACTCATTCATTCTACCGACCGTCTGTCTCACTGTGGAGTGTGCTTCTCTACACATACTCCACAAGGTCATCTAAAATCGGAGCCTGTATGACGGTCAGTCCTTCACTCTATCATTCATTCACTCATTCATTCTACCAACCGTCTGCCTCACTGTGGAGAGTGCTTCTCTACACAAACTCCACAAAGTCATCTAAAACCGGAGCCTGTATGACGGTGAGTCGTTCACTTTATCATTCATTCACTCACTCACAGATCTACCGCCCGTCTTTTTTAGTGTGGACTGTGCGTCTCCTCTACACACCCTACACAAGGTCATCTGCAACCGGAGCCTATATGACGGTCAGTCGTTCACTCTATCATTCATTCACTCATTCATTCTACCGACCGTGTGCTTCTCTACTACACACATTACACAAGGTCATCTGCAACGATGACGGTCAGTCGTTCAATTCATCGTCCATGCACTCATTCATTCTTTGCGTGACGTTTGGCTACAAACACAGTACAAAATCGGGCGCGTCTCGCGCGTCGCTTCCAACCTTCGACTTCGCTCAGTTCATTGAAACCTTCGTGAGGAATGTACAAATTAAGCTAATTTAAGAAACTTTGTGTTTCCAGAGCTGGCGGAGGTTGACATACAAGAAGTGAAGAATGACTTCTGCACCACTCTGCAGTCTATTCTCAAGAAAAGCCACGAGTGCCGCGGGAAATGCGAACTTATCTTCTACGACCGTGAGCTCACTTTACATTACATAATTCTTACTTTACCCACTGACCTGCTGTCATTTTTCGGTACTGACACAATTCTCTTATGAAATATATACAGATACATTGCGGTACCACCAACCCGCACTGGGCTGGCGTGAAAGATATGGCCCAGTCACCCTTCGTGGGTAGATGTAGGTAGGCCTAAATTCTTCAGTGGATGATTAAAAAGGCTGATACAGTACAGAATATTGCGGTATTATGGCGTCTCTGAATACAAATAGTTACGCAGTAGCAAATAATTCATAATGTTATTATGTCAGCTAAGAAATGGAATTTGAGCAGGCTTTTTTTTTGAATAGGTTCGCGTTTGACTACACACTGCCTGATGTTAAGCAGATGTGCGAAATTATAATTAATTTAGGCTTGTTGACGACTTAAGCCTAATTTCAGAGACCTCAAAAAGGTTGTGCCGTATTTGTTTGGTGTGTATTCAGGGTTATTCCTAATCAATTGGCATCCTCTTAGGGGCTTCTTGTGTACATCAAAACTAACAACTTTACACTTTACTCTTTGACAAGAGTCGCAGAACAGAAGTGGTTATACTCTATAAAGTTTAACATGATCTCTGCGACAGCTGTCAGAAAAATCACGCCTATAAAGTCCTGAATTTCTTAATAGTACAGACAGTACCTGTCAATGTCATACTTTGTAGGCATGTCGATTAGTGATGGGCGACGAATAATCGTGACCACAGAGATTTAGATAGAGTTTTGATTAAAATATCGATAGTTTATACTGACGATATCCTACTAATATTATAAACGTGAAAGTTTGTGAGGATGGATGGATGGATGGATGGATGGATGGATGGATGGATGGATGGCTGGATGGATGGATGGATGTATGGATGTTTGTTACTCTTTCATGCAAAAACTACTGAACGGATTGAGATGAAACTTTGCAATAATATAGCTTATATATCAGAATAACACATAGGCTATAAATTATAATGATATTGCGTAAATTTTTCACAATATAACGATAAGTGAGAATTCTGAGAAGCTATTCTAGAGTGCGTTTCATAAAATGTCAAAAAAATCAACTATCGAATCGAACAACCATCAAATCGTTTTTTGTTTTATTTTTTGGATTTTCCACCTATTTTATTAAGGGTGGTAAGGTAGGGCCTCGGGTTTGAAAGACGGAACGTGATATACCTAGTATACTTTTTATCCCAGATAAATAAAGGGTTCCCTTGGTATAGCACAAAAAATTAAAATATCATGCGGGCGAAGCCGCGGGTAAAAACTAGTTTTAAATAAAACTTAATTTATCATTAATTAAATTAAACCCAATTATATGTTACATAAGCATCGATAATAGTGAAAAACGTCGATAAATACTATCGTTACATCTTTATGAGTATATAATTAATATCATACCATTATTTACATGTGTACATACTTGATCTTAAATAATAGTAAGTAAATGAAATCCAATTTCTCACCTTCAACTACTCATTCGATTTCATTACAACATTGTTTGAAAATCGATATTTTCCACCACTATCTCAACTCTAAAAATGTCAATCTTCTATGTCAATGTCACTGTCGCAGAGATCAAGTTAAATTTTATAGATTATAGTTTTGATGTACAGAATAAGTCCCTAAAAGGATGCTAATTGATTAGAAATAATGATTGTATTGTGTTGTAGCAATCGCAATACAGCGAATCCTAGTGACGCTATGAATGCGAACCGTTGCTTATTTATTTAATTTCCCGTTGCCAGACGAGGACCCGACACAGAACCTGTCCGAGATCCTGCTGGCCAGGATCCGGGAGCTGTGCCCCAACTTCGAGGATAAGATCCTCGCCAGACGGGCGGAGAATAAGATTGAACACGTGGACGCGTAATGTGACGATAAGTGCCAGTGCAGACGAGCGGGTTGTCACAAACGATGACGCTAAAAGGTGCGGCTTGTGCAGATGCCTGTGTGCGATGCATTTTTAAAGTATTCGGGGTGTAAATATTGAATAACTTTTAACAACCTTTTAATTTTATTATGTCAATATGAACAACTTCTGCTATAAAACCAACCCAAAAACAATAGAAAAATCAATAGAAAAAAAATATTCACTCAGCGAAACATTTCATACATTTTTTTTCAAGATTGTTTATTGAGATATTTAAACGAATTAGAGCAATTAAACAACAGGGTTTCAGGGTTAGACCCGCGTTCATCTTGATATTCTACGGTTCTTTCAAAAGTTCCCAGCAAAGCAGTATTTTTAACTCCCCGCATATTTAAAAAATGCAGCGCAAACGGTAGTTGCAAGTTGCTTTTTCTAGCCTCGGCGTTACTAGCTGTACACACACGCTCGTCTGCGACCAACCTAAACACCTCCGCAGACGACAAATAATTCTTCGAAAATTATATCTTTATATACTACATATTTACTTTATATCATGTTGACATTTATTTTTGAATATTATTATGTAGACGACAAATCTTTAAAAATTATTTTTTTATATACCTACTACATATATACATTATATAACATGTTGACATTTATTTTTGAATATTTAATATGACCAGATACTAAATGCAGTCATCTCACTTGCACATGTGTGTCTTTTAACTGTTTTATTTTCATTACTATCTAATTTAATAGATAAAGAGCAGCATTTCAAACAAAAAACCTTCAAAATTAAACGTAATGTTTATTAAAATAATTCTATATATTTTTAACAGGCAAACTCTATTTCAAATATTTAGAACAATTATTTTTTGTAATGTTTTTTGAATGATCTTAAAAATGTTGATACGATTTTCTGAGTTCATTTAAAAATGTCAATGAAAACGTGTTCTGAATATGTTTTAGAATTACCATTATAATACAAAGAAAAAAAAACTATTTTTTAAATTGAAACTGATACGAGATTGAGATGGTTGCACTATTTTTTTTATTTTTTATTAAAAATATATAATTTTCATATTTCACTGTTCATTTTAATTTTTATATTTAACGTGTCGTCTTGTACCATATGGGTACTAATTATTTTATGTTATTTTATTTTGAATTGATTGACTCTTAATTGTAATTTTTTTAATGTTTTAAAAATTATAAATATCAATAAATCCCTCAACTCTGTAGTACACTATACTACACCAATTTAACTGTTATTTAAATGATCAGTTGTCTTAATTTTGTCACCTATTTTCATAACGTGCCAGAAAGAGATGACAATAATTTAAAACTGTCATATTCAATTAAGCTAAATGCAGAACACAATTAACAGATTATTTAATACAATTTTATTATACAAGATGTTGTTTGCAAAACTTTCAGAGGTATAAAATAAATACTCATTCATCTCGTGTCAATGGCTATTGTTTTACTTTTTTTTATTATCTACAGTTTATATACGAGGATTAAATATTCAGGGACCAGAATCTGGCGACCTCCACCGCGTCCTCGATGGCCAGGTTCTAAATACTCATCATTTTGAACAACGTTTACTATGGGCCCAACTCTAAAACTGCAGAGAATAAATCAGCTATTCCATACATTTTATCTAGAGTTATTGAACTTTATATGGGACAGCTGATTTTACATGTGATCCCATAGTAAAAGTTGTACGTCATTGGCTTTGATAGTTTTTGAAGTTTGCAAGGCAACACCCTGTATACATACGGCTCAGTTTGGAAGGATTTTTTGATGATTTGTCTTTTTCATTGCTTTCTATTATTTATATAAAGACAGTAAGACATAAATATAAGTTTAGATTTACTTCTATAGCCTTCGAAACGGATCCAATTTTCTTTTTAAATGCGCATTTATAAGGATCTTTTGAATATGTTTTATTGTATGATTTTATATGTTAATTTTTATTCTTTGATAATGACAATATTTCTCTTCACTTTTAGCATTTCGACATCATTAACATAATATTTAATACAGACAGTTCAAATATTTTTTAATTAATGTTCTAGTCTTGAGTTTAAGAACTTGTGACGTAGCTAACATAAGTTTAAAAATAAGTCTTATTCATAAACGCGCAATAAGATGTAAGCTTTAAAATGTTCTGAAAATAGGGAGTATGCTCGATTTCATTTTATATTTAGAAATAATAGCTAAAGTAGTCTATTATTCAGTATTCAGTCAGCTCTGGCTATTGGCTGTCATCTCTTTGATGGAGTCAAATGGAGAATATTGACGTCACTAAATGTTTTTTATGTCTGCATTTGCTTAATTTTGAATGCCCGAGATTTTTTCTGACTTTTTGATAATGAAAATAGTTAAATATAATCATTATAGAGCAGTCTTCAACATCCAAATGTTATGCATATTCCCTATTTCTGACTGACTGAATCGTTGCGCACGAGCACGAAACGAAGGCTACTTTAAGCTTGCTTCACACATAAGCGGGACGGCATGAATCGGCACAGCCGATAATACTACATTATGATATAAGTGCGGTAAGTTGAAAATTACAGCCGAGGCGATATTGCTACTTATAAGGAAGCAGAGGCTGTAATTTCCAAAGCGCGCGTATTTCATACGACGTTTTATAACATATTTGCGAGGAAATTAATAAAACTCTGACTTTCTTAAACGAATAAATCTTTAATTACTTTTAAAGCAGTTATAGAAATTTGAACAATTTTTAAAAGTGATTGTTACGTTGCCAGTTGGCATTTTTAATGTTGTCAAGTTATTATTATTAGTTACAATTTCGTCTCTCTCTCACTCTCTTGAGTGAAAGTTAATTAATCACTACTTGACGACATTTTAAAATAAAAACAATACAGCGAAAAGAAAAAGCGCGCGAAATAATTTTTATCTCCCAAAGTTAATTTATTCATAAAATATTGACCACTTTTCTGACATAAAAACTCTTTGCAAAGATTTTAAAAAGTTTCGTTCATTTTTAGACGGAGCATCTTAAAAAACGTTGTTAAAATGTTACTTTATTAAAACAAAAACTCGTGCGTTTTACATTACAATAACGAAATACATTATTAATTATTTATTTATTATTATATTTATTTATTATTATTATATTAATCATTAATAATGAAATACATTACGATATTGAATTTGGTGTAATTACAGCCACTTTACGAGCAAATATGTTATAAAATAAAATATGTGTTGCTCGAATCGGGAAAACACACACAAAGCAATGCAGATTTTTACCAAAAAAGCAGCCTGCGATGCCGCGACAGCCGAATGAAAACAGAATTGAGCCGATCTGATCCGAAAGAACTACTTGATCGGCATAAGCCGAGTGATCCCGAATAATTGGAGTAATTGTGTCGCGTCGGCATTGTCGTTTGACGAATTCTGCCGAACCGACTGTGGCGGTCCGTTTATGTGTGTAGCAACCCTTATCTGTGTAGCCCGGGAAGTAAGCGCAAAAAATGCAACTACTTTCTAAAAGCTGAGTTTTTGGGATTGGGTAGTCATGGTGGTGTACAACAATACCTCGGATTCAGTCAGCTGTAATGCTTAGCGTTTAGTGGGAATACCAGTTTGTTTTTTTTTAATTAAAATATTCGGGTAGAAAAATAAATCAATAAAAGTTTACTTCTAAACTCTTTTAGTTATTTTTCTACCCACACGCCGATTTTCAGTTTTTAAAAGTAGTTGCAAGATATTATTTTATTTTTAAAAAATTCAAACTGGTATCCCCACTAAAAGCTAAGCATTACAGCTGACTAAATCTGTGGTATTGTTGTACACCACCACGACTACTTAATCCCAAAAAATCAGCTTTTAGAAAGTAGTTGCATTTTTTGCGCTTACTTCCCGGATTAATAGTAGGTTAGCGTTTATAAATTAGAATGTAATTTTAAATACATTTTTTAGAAGTGTTTTAAGCAATTGTAAAGGTCTATACCTCATCAGATCATTTTTATCTTTATGTTACAAGATATAATGTTTACATTTCAATATATCGTTGTTTTAGACCATATAGAGTCTATTAGCGAATGATTTTATCACTTTCAATTCATGACACGCAATTTTAATTTCTTTTCATACGTATTAAGGATTATTTTTCTATAAACGTGATGCGAGTGCCGAGAGTGGCGTACACTATTATTTTTAAGATTTTAATCATTTTGACTTTTAATATTATTTTAGTTGGTGGGATGTTGAAATGACATAAAATGAAACGACATGGTAAGGCGTTGGTTTTAAATGGTGCTAGTTTGGTTATAAAACGTTAGATAAAGATTTATTTGGTGATATAGGCCGAATAAAGCTTCTTGGCGGCTGTGAAGTAAGCTACAAGTTGCGCTAAGGCCAATCCTAACTGAAGCTCACGCTGAAAGATTAGGTTTCGCGCAGTTTGTAACTATCTTCACAACTGCCGAGAAATTTCATTCATCCTACAACATAAGAAGTTTCGAGAAAATTAATAGACTATTACTATAGCAAAGAATATGCTGTGAAATTGATATAAAAGTATATTTTTATAGCAAGAATATGCTGTTAAAAGGAAATAAAAAGAAAGACCTTTTTTGCATAAAAAGCAGCAACTTTAGATATTTTTAAAAAACATTGTGCTCTTGCTAAATTAATGTTTCGAAACTATATCAACATAAAAATAATAAATTCTTTTCGAAAAATGTGCTAAAAATATTAGATCTCCATTATTGTTGAATTTTTGGTAATTTTAGTTATATTTACTTCGTGTGGTGAAGAGGCATCGAAAAAGATAAAGGATTTGATAAACATTGATCAAAATTGTATTGTTTGTTTTGTTAAAATGTTATAGATGATAAGAAATGTTAGTACAACCAAAGACAAAATGAATGTTTGGTAAAACCATGTTATTTCGTTTTATGGAAGGATGGCAAATACAATGTGTATTGGTGAGATTTTACTCAGTAAAATATCTGTGATTGGTATAAGAATGATTATTGTAATACAATTTTGCTAACTTTGATAGTTATTAAGTATGTACTTATAAATGAGGAGGTGCGGTTCAAAAGCTCAAATGTTTTAGGATTTCATTTTATTAATGGCGTTTCCAAAGAAAATTTCCCATGTAGGTTCTAGTATTCTTAAGTGCCTAAAAGTGTAGTTTTTTTTTTGTGTGTGGAAATGGAAAAGTGGGAATACGTTCTTTGGAAACTCAGAAAAATACAAAAAAATACTCAGAAATGTCGTACTAAGCCTAAAATCACCTCCTGTATTATTTCTGACTTTTTCTAACATGTTAAAGTGCCATTGCTATTATAGTTCGTGATGCCGCGGGTGGTATTGCGATCTATAGAATCACTGGTAAAGTGGTAACTTACACATAACCTTTGAAAGACGACTATAATAGTACATCATTATGTCAGGATGAACAACTTTTACTATGAGACCAACCTCGAAATAAGAAAAAATCGGCTTTCTCATGAAAAAGTTCATATGATACAGTGTAAAAAAAAAAATCACCTGTTCCTATTTTTTTCGCGATTTCGGGGTTGTTAAATACCCCAGTACTATTGGGTACTGGGGTAAAAGTTGTTCATCTAGATGTGCTAAAGTCGTTCCGTACGTTTCCAGTGACCGTGATAAATGAAAAATATACTTAATGTCTCAAAGTGCATTTTGATTTATGTAGCGTTTTATAATTAAGTAATTATAATTTCAAGACACTTGAATATTCACAAATGTACCATTCATACACAGACAATTAATAAATGTTAATATGGCAGTCGTAAATAAAAAAAATCTGCTCAAAACATAACTAGAAGTAACTGGAAATGTAAAAAATATTTGAATTACAGTATATTTGATATTAAAATACTTTGTTTTTATTTTATTACCTACCAACGTCAAACCTAGGACCTATTGATACTAAGAAAATTGTACCTACCATCATTCTACACAGTTTGAGAGTTTGAGCAATAAATTCTAAGACTAGAATTTTGATGCAAGACGCATTTAAGCGTTACAGGTCCTAAGACAGGCATTAAGAATATAGTATCCAAATGCCAGTATTTAAAAAAATTGCCTTTACTTATAGTCTGACAAATGTGTGTAAACGTCAAAGTCAAACAAAACGTCAACCTACCTAATCAAAACAAAACAAACGCACGTTGTACTCGGCTTGAAGATAATTTAATTAATTTTTATTCTTCTTAGTTTATGTAGTTTATTGCAGAATGGGTAAGCGAAAATACGATAGTGAAAAAGGAGACTCTTCTAAAAAGCTTAGAAAAGGCATAACCATTGAAACCGATGAAAATAATGCACAACCTCAAAACGACGATAAACCAGAAGATGAAGAAACATCACATATTCCTCGTGGATTTGATGTTAAATACTTCAGAAAAGAATTGACAACCAAGCAGGGGCAGACTATGGGTGAGTTCTATTTTAAGTTCATCGATATTCTATGTGAAGACACTGAAAATAAGTGCACTTATTTATGTCGATAATGGTCTATATATTTTTGTTATTGCCGGCTTTCATTCGGTGCTTCATAGTTTTTATCATCTAGTCACGTATTGAATTTGATTTTATAGTTTAGAAAGCCACCATAGGCAGTCTGCAATAAATGTTCTAAGTACATAACCTTTAAATCTTTTCCAGTGTTAACTCAGTTTCTCCAAGTCTGTCTTAATCCAGACAGCGATGCGGACTACATGCTAGAGTATTTGAAATGTGGCGGCAACTCTCACGAAATACTGCGCCAAATAACAGCAGATAACAAGAAAAATCTTACCCTGACCACACCGGTGTTCCACCTCTTTCACTTGATCATACTGAAGGTGCAGTCCTCTTTGCCACACATGATTGCGATAACTGAGGAAGCTTGCCGCTACTTCCTTAACACATTTATGCCTACAGTGGAGATAATGATCAGTGAAAGCTCCGGTCCGAGGCACAGAAAAATTGTTCTTAAGCTACTAACTTCAATGGTAACCTTAAACTCGGATTTAGGTATTGAAGTCCTCAACCAGGCTCCATTAACTCCCAAGCACCTGCAGCACATCGTAGAGAAATGTAACTATAAAGAAAAAGATAATGTAAGAACATGCTTTGTCCACTTCATGACATCATTTTTAGTCGAAGGCCATCTACCACTTATAAAAGCTTTGTTAGAAAAACAAGGTCTCCTTGGTTTGATCATACCAGGCCTGTTTCATGATGAAGCAGAAGCTGTTCTGATGTTCCTCAATATATTGAAAAAGAATGTGATTGATAATGCCCTCATTTCGAAGAGTTTGAAACTGAAAACTTTCAATCAGTATTTGCTGCATAATATGTTTAAAATTTTCTCCTGGAAAGGGCCTCCAGAAATCAGTTATGCAAATAAGAACGAGTCACGGCTAGAAATTGTATCTCTGTTGTCTGAAATCCTCATAACACTGTTTACAAATCATAAGATTGGTCTCCACTTTATTGACAATTCCTTAGGAATGGCAGATGCAAATAAAAATCCTAACCTGTTCTATGCATTGCTAAGCTTAAAAAGACCCTGGGAAAATGAAGCAGAGTGTGAAGTTATGCTCAATATTATCCACAAATGTCCAGACCTCCACCGGGCAATCATAAGTATCATAGAGCATAGCTTTGAGCCAAAACATTCCCTGATATGGGAACGAACCGTGGATTTTACATTAAAGCTACTGAACAAATTGAAGCCAGAAGAAATTGTAGCAAACATGACAAACTTGCCTCCTTCACAAATGGCTAACTTTGTTAGATTTGTGACGTTACCTGTTCCATTGCTGAAATACATCCAAACAAATCTTGAAAAAGATCAAACTATTTCACTCTACTGCATCAAAGTTTTGGTGAAAATGCTGCAGACATTGAGGAGATATATGCAAATTTTAGAAACAAATGATTCATCGGCTCCTATTACAGATTTGAAGAACCGCCTGGAGTATTTTCTGCCAAAGCATATGCCCGCACCAACAACAGTTGTAGCATTGATTGAAGATGTTATTGCTGGCAAGAACAAATCTGAAGCTGGTAAAGATTACACCCTCCCTAAAGTTTCTGATACAGATGCTCTGATATCTCTAATAGACCTTTTACTGTTGTACAATGATGTCCATCCAACATTCTTTGAAACACTAGAAGGTACAATTGATATGAAAAAGATTCTGGACTATTCTGTCACACTTTCTGATGGTCATGTGTCACTATTGAAATTCAAAGTTGTCTCACTATGGCTTATGTTAGACAGTTCAGCGATATCTCTCAAGAATCCCATGTTCAAAGACCTACTTCGCATAATGCTGGATGTGTACTCTCGCGATGACAACACATGCCTCGAAGCCAAGGACACTTTGAAAACGTTTTTCAAAAACACAGGCATATTTGAAACAGATGAAGATGAGATAGATTTAGTCTTATATACTCTACGGTATGGAAAATGGGAGCCACCATCTTTAATTGGTGATATTGTAGAATATGTCTTAGAGAACTTGAAAGAATTATCAGCTTATGTCAGAAGTCAACTGGTAAACTATGAAATGGCTGATGAAAACAGCGCAAATACTTTAGAAAAGTTATTTGATGATTTAATGAATAACAAAACTGCCGAGGTTAGTACATTTTTGGAGAGCAAACTGCCGTCGCCTTTTATTGTAGGTTGCATTCAATATCATCAAATAAACAAAAGCACTACAAAAAGCTTAAAATCATTCCTGTCATTGTATGTAGTTAACTTGCTTCATAGTAATTACTCTCCGGAATTGACTGAAGTTTTAATGGGTGATTGCAAATTGGAAGCTCGAAGTTATGTTGCTGGTTGGACCAGTCAGCCTGTCCCACTAAATGAGACCTCCGATGGAGGTGATGCGACATTCAGCAAAATTTCCAAATCTATCATTAGTAATGAAGATTTAGGTCTACCTGATATCTTCTCCTTTCTGAAAGAAGCATCTGAAGACAAAGAAGTTATGATAAATGAGGGTGCATATAAATTCGATCTTGCGGTACAAATTGACAGTTCAGAGCTACTCATTTGGGCTAAATACCTCATATTCTGCATAATCAGACTCTCAGATATAAAACAACTAAGTTATGAGCGGCAAGAAAAGATAAGGAATTATATCCAATGCATAATCACCCTTGCTAAAAGACATCATAAGATCGACGTTTGTCGCGCCATTGTGCTGAGTTTGCTCAAAAATCCCCATGTGCTCAAAATTTACAAACCTCTCGATTTGAAAGGAGACGATAGTATGCTTGCCACCAAATTAATATTGCAAATAATCGTCGATAACAAAGATATAGTTAACTATTTGAATGCAAAACACAAAGTGCTAATTTCATTTCAACAGAAAAACTACAATGAGTTAGTGAAAGCTTTCATAAAGATCAACAAAAGAAAGAATTTGAATTTTGATCATACAATAGATGTGTTGAGCACAGTGGGACTATCTGACCAAGATGACGAAAGGATTTTCAAGGAAATATTCAGCACAGATCATAGTAATTGCTTCAAAGACGACAAAGAGCCAAGCTTTGTCTTGGATCTGCTAAAGGGTCTGATTGATAAATACACTGGAGCAGTCAGCTTGACGTTACAACCGCAAATATTACGGAAGTGTATGATACTGTACACAGGTCTATTGACATATAAAGAAGTAAATGTAAACCTGACAAAGCTCGAAGAATCGTTGGCGCAATATTTCGAAAACAACCCTCATCAAGTTAACAAAGTGTCAGATGAACTCTTCAAGAAGTTCTTTGAAGCCAACACAGTAAGGAAGACCACATCTCATCTAGCTTACGTTTTATTGAAGAACAATGTCAAATTCTGCAACATGTTCAAGGAACAGATTTCGAAGCCTGAAATTTTGAGTCAGAGAGAGCTAGCTTTACCTTTGGGCAGTGCGATTATTTGCCACAAGCCTTTCTTACTTCAAAATCGACAGATTCTAGCTGAGTTCTACAATGAATACAAATCCAACATAAGCAAAATGTTAGAAAAGCCACACAAAGCGGGACAAGTCTACATCGCAAATTGGAAGTTTATTAGAAAGCTGATATTAGAATCCATGACCTTGCAAGAGTGCGAAAGCATCTACTCAAAGTCTCACAAGTTCGAATCCGTGGAACCGAGCCACATAAACCTGATGCAGGCAATATTCGTAAAGCTGTGCACATCCGAAAACGTGAAATTAGAACATCTGATAAATTATTTCTCATCGATGTTGCACCTTACAACGATTGCCTTGAAAGAAGGAAAGGACACGACGATAATAAAGGAAATAATAACCAATATTTATCAAGCAGTTCAGATCAGCAAAATCGTAAAAAACTTCGATATTACACAGAAAGATGAGTTCAAGAAAGTCACCGAAAGTGGTTTGTGGCAGAATTTCTGCAAGGCAGTCCTCAAAGACTCGCTAAAAGTAAAAACCGTCGACCAAGGAGTCACTATCGGTCCTCAACTTCTTTGTCTATTGACAAACTTGATAAAACTGTTCTACCCAAACGATCACGACGACATCAACACTCTTTTTGACATGGTAACATCGCATTCGGAGTTCTTAAACGTGATGCTTAGTTACCACAGCTCGGAAATCAAGTCCCGTCTCATCGATTTCTTATACACGTTGATTTTGATGAACAAATCAGTGATGAAAACGCAGCAAATTCCCGTATATTTGAGCTCGTATCACGCAACCAGAGACCCTTGTGATAGACTGCTGCTAGCCATACTGCATCACTACGAAGTCAGTGGCTTGCCAGTCAACGAATACAAGCCTTACGTCTGGGGTGAATCGGGGGCTAACTACTACGCTGTCCGCAAGAACCGCTCATCTTCTCTTTGGGCGCATCCCACCCCAAACCAAGTTCTGAATCTATTTGAAAAGGACATTCTTGAGCGAACCGTGCGACACTTCCCCGTCTCGCAAACGCTGGACTACCACTACGATCTGCCTTCGAACATCGACGGAATCAACACGGATTCCATCGAATCTGTTTTAGACGTGATGACCGCAGATGGGGTGTTGAAATCTGCTGCGGTCAAAGATACTGAAGGTGCGGTCAGAGGATTAGAGCTTAAAGGGAGATTTAGCAAATCTTTGGAGGCTTTTCGATCGCTGGAGCTGGTCAACTCTAGCCATAGAGATGGAGATGAAAGCATATATGATCCGTTGTTCGTGTTGCCTCTGCTGAGCCACCTGTTGGCCCCGGGGTCGGTGACGTCGTGTTTCCGGCTGGTGCGCGGGGGCGCGGCCTCGCTAGCGGTGGCGGCCCTGGCGGCGGCCTGCCCGCGGCTTCGGGCGGCGGCCTATCACGTGCTGCATAGATTCTACATGCTGTTGGAGACTGAAACGTAAGCATTTTACTTTTATAGTACAAATGAGCTGATTGGATGCAAGCCGCTTTCAACCGGTCTTATTGAAGGTACTAAGGGGAGGCTTATGTCCAGCAGTGGGCTTCCAATATGGCTGGTGAATAGATGGACTATTGAGCTAATGTTTGTATATTTACCACAAGATTTTAAAACTGGAACGAAAAATTATTTTTTCGTTCCAGTTTAAAAATTGCAGACTGTCAAACAATAGGCTATATTTCTCCCAAAAAATAAAATGTGTAATGGCACGAAAATAAAAAAATCATGCGACAAAGCCGCGGGTAAAATCTGATATACTATATAAACGTTTTGACGTGTCCTAATGTGTGTCTGTAAGTGTCTCTAACGTCACAGCTCCATCCCAAAATGATTTATAGAATTTCTTAGGTAGATTTAATGAGATGTAACGAAAAACGTATACATGTACAAGAATACACATTGTACAGTACACAGTGGGTACACTTGTACAGAATCGCACTGTTTGTACGAATTTCTCATCGTCTCAGACATGGGACATCCAATGCTGAACATAGGCTTCACCTACAAGCTAAGGCTTGCATTCAGCGGGATTCTACAGTGTAAGGTCTGTAGGATCGCGCTGTAGTCTGTCCTGATATGAATTCCTATCTTATATTTCCAGCATTTCTGGTACTTTTTGCTGTAAAAATTTAACCTGACTGATCATCATCATTTGTTCCAGGCGCCACAAGAACGACAAGCTGTTCCTGTCCGACTACATCGCCACCCTGCGCCGCAGCATCACCCCCTCCAACGGCGCCCTGCCCCCCTCCTGCCCGCGACTCCCCACACCCCCTGCCCTGTACCTCGCCCGAGCCCTTTCCACCACTACCGCACCCTTCGATCCCCTCTACAAACCCATCAACAACTTCCTCATAGCCAAACAATTCGTAGACCTAACCATAGTCCCTGATTTCCTAAGCCTTTTCCACGACAGCGACATCGAAACTACAGACAGAAGAAACTGGATCCTAGACATTATCATCGACGGAACGAGGACTATGACAGACGTGAATGTAGTCTTTAAAACTATGTGCGTAAAGATGATTATGGATTACTACTCGTCGGTGCTCAGTGATAGAAAGGGTAGGGAAAAGATTTTGGGGGTAGTTGCAAGTTTAGTAGCAGTGCCGAGAGCTTTTGAAATATTAGTTGAAGGCTACGGTTTGATATCGTGGCTCTATGCCGTTTCCAGACAGGTGAAGAAGCAAGACAAGTCTTTAGCTAAAGGCTTGTTGAACATCGTCAAAAATTCAATCTACAGCATGAAAATCAATTCCATAACAAAAAGTCTTCAATTACAAGCTAGCAAAGGAAAAATGAACGACTTTCCAGATTTGAATATGAATAAAGATGTTGAGAATGAAATGTTGACAGTCGTTCATGATAGCTACAGAAATTTAGAGGGTTTAGAAGATTGTGATCTGTTGGAGTGTTTCAAAGTTTATAATAATATGACGAAACGGACGATAAAAACCTTGACGAAAAATCAAGTTGAAAATATATTGAAAATGGTTGCGGTAGTAAGGAATGGAGATAGTATTTCTCTGCTGATGAAAGCGGTTGTAACTAATGATTGCAATGTGCTGAGAAGCAAAGTGCTGGAAGAGTGTACAAGTGATGCATTGATGGCACAGGTGACTTTGTTTGTGCAAGCTTTCCTTGTTTAACGGCCGGGATACAATAGTTCTCTCTCTTTCTTTGTTTCTGCTCAATATGATACAAGGTGTCGCTTTGCAAAGTGCACAAAAGATTTAAGAAGATTTAGAAGGGTTAATATACTCTTTATGACAACTTTTACTATAGGCGACGGATGTGAAGTTACCTACAAGCTACGTAATATCCAATCAATGCGCAGCTGTATGGGAACTTTAGTCAGGATTGGATATTGCGCAGCTTGTAGCTAAGTTCACATCGGCCGAATAGGTGATGACTAAAAAATATAATTAAACTCTATAAAATTTAACTTGATCTCTGCGACAGTGACATTGACATAGAAGATTGACATTTTTAGAGTTGAGATAGTGGTGGAAAAAATCGATTTTCAAACAATGTTGTAATGAAATCGAATGAGTAGTTGAAGGTGAGCAATTGGATTTTAGTTAGGTACTTACTAATATTTAAGATCAAGTATGTACACATGTAAATAAAGTTATGATTTAATTAAATACTCATAATAATGTAACGATAGTATTTATCGACGTTTTTCACTATTATCGATGCTAATGTAACACATAATTGGGTTTAATTAATTTACACATGTAAAAAATGTTATGATATTAAAATATACAATAAAATTAATGATAAATTAGGTTTTATTTAAAATATCGTCAGTACAAACTATCGATATTTTAATTTAAACTCTATCTAAAACCCTGTGGTCACGATCATTCGTCGCCCATCACTAATCGGCATGCCCAGAAAGTATGACATTGACAGGTACTGTCTGTACTATTAAGAAATTCAGGACTTCATAGGCGTGATTTTTCTGACAGCTGTCGCAGAGATCAAGTTAAATTTTATAGAGTATAGTCCGTCAAATAGACTATCAAAAAATATTAAAAACATATTTTTTCTTTTGTCAATAAAACATAAAAGATAAATTGATAAAGATATAGCTCGTCACAGTTCCGCGTGACGTCACAAGTGCCATACAAATGTAGATTTCTGTAAGAGAGGTGACGTCACGACCCCCATTCCCAAACTATGACAAGGTTTATCTTTCGCGACTTTGGGGTTGGTGTAGCAAAAGTGGTTTACAATAATGGGTGTACATTGTGTACTGTACTTTCTAAATCTCTCGTTGTTTATATTGAAGAGTACAATTTTGTACACTTAAAAAACAACAACTCGTGAATATGTTATGGATTAAAGACCACCACTTTTTTAATTTAATATGCGAGTGAAAATCTTTCTAGCAACTAAGATAATGAGAGTTTAATTTCGTTAAGACTAAAAATTATGTTATTGTTAATGTATTGTACAGTAAGTATATTGAGTGAATAAAATCTATGATGAATGGTATAAAGTGGTTTTAGTTTGCTCAAACGATCGTGTCGCCACCAGCCACGAACGTTGCTAGAGTTTGTGAAAAAAGAGAACCGTTGTCGTGGTGTTACGGTGAACTACTCTCTCTTCTGTGCGGTGAACTAACAATAAGATTTTAATCAGCAGCCAAGGTACCGACTACTTGGTAGACTTGTTTTGTTTGTTTTTAAAAGATCTTTATTTAATTTCAAAATATTAACAAATGTTCATCTCTAGTGTACATTAAATCCTAGAGGTGACAAGAAATAACAATAAATAAATACGTTTGCAAGTTAAAACAATTAACTTATATAAACTAATAGCAGGTAACTGAACAAAACTTATTTATATTGAAAAGTGGCGAATTTTTATAACATCTTATGTACTTATTTATGCAGCCTTTAGAGCTAGAATTGCATTTACAGCAGGAATTTAAACAAAACTACATAAGAAAAAATATTTAAATGAGGGTAAGCAGCGGTTAGTGCATCAACAGCAGCAAAATAACCTGCGGTAAGCGAGCCAAGCATATCGAGAGTGAGGCACAAGCGCGCGCCGCGCTCACGCGCCACATCACTCCGCATATCCCAGGATAATGAGGGCGATAGTGGCGCGCGCGGCGGCGGCCGGCGATGGCGCGCGCTTGCGCGACACACTACCTATTCATCGTAGTCGAGAAACCAGTGATGAGGCAAACTACTACTTGGTAGACTGATGAAAACCGAATTGGCGTCTACCAAGTATCAAACACTTTTAGTTGTACTAGCAATGTCAGGGCAGTGTTGGCACACGGGCGACTTCAATTCCTAAGACAGTACGACGCTTCTCTTTTTGCACAAACTATATGCTGAATCAATTATGTCGTCTGTGCAGTTAGCTACAAGCTTGCTCATATCCTCACCCCTCTTTGCCGCTGACATATAATTTTGCTACTGCACAACGACTGGTCCCCTGATCGCAACTTTTTTTAAAAGGACATGTTCACAAAATGTATGAAGGCTGGTATATTAATAATTAAAAATTCGAACCAAAACACTCGTTACATTTCGAGAAAGTTCATATTTTTCTGAATCTATTACATCAGTCAAAACTAAAAAAAGAGCCCTCCGATTTTTTAAATTAATTTTGAATCTATTAGGATAATTAAATATATTTGGCTCAATAGGTAATTATATCTATCAACCCTGGTTAAGTAACCTCGATTATTGTTAATTAGAAGCATTTTTACCAATTAAACACAGTTTTTAAGTGTTTTTTTGTCACATTGTACCTACTAACTGATCACATTGGTAGATTATAATTTTTAATTTTAGCAAAATTAAGAGATGAATGTGGAAGAATCAGCTACGAATGCAAGTAAAATAACGATATAAGCACTTTATTATTGCCAAACTAGAAATAATACAGAGCTGTATTATTATTTTTCATACAATTTATTTTTCACATTTAAAAAAAATGGAGGGATAAAAAAATCTAAATTAAATATTTTTGAGAAGCCTATAAATCAAGCTTTCAAATTTACGTGGCGCTTACCATCAGGCGACATCGCATCGGGAATGAGAGGACTCGTAGATGGACTAAACTTACCAACGTAGCCCAGCACGTTAGCAAGTTGAAATGGTAAGTAGTAAGCCCGATTACAGAGGCGCCAGCGTAACTATATTAGCTAAATAGCATAGTTCTGTTTCTTTTTCACTTTAGGCATTCGATAGAGAGAACGCTTTTTACGCTGCTAATTAATTAACGCTGGCGCCTCTGTAATCGGGCTTAGTGTCGTAGTGAGCAGTGGAATTTAAAATTTATGTCGGTATGAGTTGCAAACGGTGCATGCGATCGTAGCCTTTAACCATCGTCATAACTTAAGAACAAGGCTCTTGTCGTATATATCTATTTAGACTTTAGTACAGCCCTTAGTCTTGGTTTCGCGTAGTTTACTTAAACTTTCGCGTTCGTGTGTGGCGCCATACATTTTGGTTAGTTCTTCCTCGTTTCCGCCAGGGGCGCTGTACGAAAATGTATAGACCCATACGGAAACTTCTGTAGTTTCAGTTTACGTGTAAACACGTACCTACTTTTTTACTAACCCCTCATACTTACGTCATTTCTTAGTTTAAAAAACTAAGCTTCAGGAATGTACAGCTCCAATGTATATCAATGTATATTTTCTTCAAGTAACTTTGCTATTAGGTAGGTACTTATACAAATTAACACGATAACAATGTACTTAACTGTAAATTAGCATGTTATTTATTTATTTGTTTATAGGCGAGCAGTGCATACTGATGTACCTACCTACATCAAGCAGAATCGAATAAAATTAGTATTTATCTGTTAAAGAATTTTTTTCCTTCCTAATTCAAAGGTCTATTCTTAAATCCTACTAATATTATAAACGCGAAAGTTTGTGAGGATGGATGGATGGTCGGATGGATGTATGGATGTTTGTTACTCTTTCACGCAAAAACAACTGAACGGATTGAGATGAAACTTTGCATTAATATAGCTTATATATCAGAATAACACATCCTACTAATATTATAAACGCGAAAGTTTGTGAGGATGGATCGATGGATGGATGGATGGATGTATGGATGTTTGTTACTCTTTCACGCAAAAACAACTGAACGGATTGAGAGGAAACTTTGCATTAATATAGCTTATATATAGAATAACACATAGGCTATAAATTATAATGATATTGCGTCAAAAATCAAAATATCATGCGGGCGAAGCCGCGGGTAAAAACTAGTGTGTTTATAGTTCTTGCTGAGATTACATCCTCAGGCAACCTATTCCAGTTGTAGACTACCCTATTGCATAGGATGTGGTGCATGTTAAGAAAGTAATAAGCAAAAAATATCAATGTTCCGCGCAGGTGCGTCGATTCCAGTCGCCAGAGGGCGCCCCAGCGATAAATGACTTGTTTGGTCGCGAACCACCGGAAAATTGTACGGTACGTGACAGTACGACCGCGATGATTCACTTTATTACGGGGCTTTATCTCCAGTTACTTGCAGGTAACGAAAAATGTGTTCGTATCATCTTTATAAACATCGAGAGGGAGGCCTTATCTTCGCGCTTGCCTACCTCTTCGTTTCATCCGGCAGCAGGACGTTCACTGAGGATATACGAGTAGTTTTGCCTCATAAATATCTGATAATATCGGTTGTAATCATTATCTTTTTTGAACTAAGTATGTAAGTCTTCTTCTAGCTAGCTAGCTTTATTTTGGCGTCGCATAGTTTATGCATTTGCCAGTGTCAAGTAAATGTTTAAACACAAGTTTTACACAAGATTATTTTTTGCAAAAATTAGCATGACCGACTTCCACCGTGAACAGAATTCGCGAATATTTCGCACGAATCGATGCAGCATTTTTCACATTATTGTTGATTTATCAAAAATGGCTCGGCCGATTTCGATAATATTTAAGTGGGATTACAATTCCGAAGCATACTCTTTTCAATAAAAAAAGAATTATTGAAATCGGACTACTACGAAAAAAGTTATGCGTGGTTATACATAAAAAAAAAAATATAGGTACGCGTCGAATTGTACCTCCTCCGGTGGTTCGTCGGTCAAAAATAATATAATGCGGCGAAATGATTTTTCCGCGTTACCAAAACAAAAACTCCGGTTGTAAGTCTCAGCGAAATTCTAAGTCTACCGTGTTCATCCAACATCCTGCGCTACGCTTGCCGGTTCGTGGTGAAGTCTCCACTCGAAAACTTTTCAATCCCATCGCTCATCAGTACTGTGTGTTTGTTATGTGCCTTGCCCACTGCTATTTCAGTTGTTTTAACTGTATATTCATGTGCCCATGTCAGAGTCTTTTAAGGTGGCTTAAAAACCTTGAAACGGGCTATAGCTATAGGCAGTAACTCATCATATACGAACACACTTAGGTACCTACTGCCATTTCAACTTGCCCTTCCTCAGCAACTTTGGTTCTATGAACTTCCTCATTACTGTTTTCATACTGTTAAAACGGCCTCCAAAGGAACGATGTGTACTTACCCATCGTTTTACGAGCATACCTGACCTATTTACCCAGTGCAGTCCCACCTGACCCGTGCCACGCAGTGCCAGGCGTTTCAGCAATCAATCGCAGCTATAGGTGGATAACTATATGTCCTTACAGAGGGACATAGTCCGTCTATTCAAACTGAGTCCCTTATCTAATGGGAACATCTGATACGCGGCCGATTGCGCCGTTCGCCATTCATGACGCTTATCTTACATTGTCACATTCAGGAGTTTGGTCATCAGTCTATCTGATTCAATTTTATCAATACTGGTGTTACTGGTGGTGGTATTTATTGCTGATTCTTTGATGCATATACATAGGTACTGTGCTTTAGCAATTTGCCTATAGGTATCTATTAGGTATAGCTATTTTTGTTGAGTGGCACTGACATAGAATATAGGAGTTCGTATAGGTATTATATTGTTGAAGGCCTATAGCTAGGTTATTATAGGTACCTACCTACAGGGCCTAGGCGTCATCTTGAGTATTTTATTGTTTTATACAGTACATATTACATCAACGTCAACAATTCACATACTACCGATTCTAGCTCCAGGTTTTTCCACTTTTGTCGAAGTTCGACGCAATTTTTGTTTAAGACTTTTTATATTCCACTATTTGGTGTTTAGTCCCATAAAAGTTGATATTGATATCTAAGTACAATACCTACGATACTAATTAGGTATATCATCTTAGAACATGTACTACTAATTTACGCTCGATCGGGAATCGAACACTGAAACCCGATAGGTATATAAAGGCCATGGTATTGTACTACGTCTCTCAATAACGAGAACTTGACGCACAACGGTGTTGCGTGAAATAGATAATTATTATCCATTTCACGCAATACCTGATTTAGTACTGGACACGAATATTTTAAAGAAACGGTAAACTGCAAAAGTGTATATGGTCAAATGGAACGTTAATTTATGTTGTCCATAAAGTTCCTTAAACGTTCCTAGCCTAGCCGTATGAAAGTCAATAATAATGCCCCTGATTTCTAGCCAGCAATTATGGACGTCCTACGCTACAGCTGAGATGATGATGATGACCTACCCATATAGATAGTAGATTTGTGCCACACAAAATAAAAGCTTTTCTTGTGCACCGGAAAATGTATTAAAAGCTACACAGTTACGCTACTCTTCGGTTTCCACTAGAGCTTCAATCACGTCACGCGAGCTGTCAATAAACCACCTTTCCCTTTCTAATGATACTACATCAATCACAGTGCGAAAAGGACGGGGAAAGGTTGGCTGTTGTGACATAGATTAAATAGCAGTTGCTGGAAAAGTTTACAAAACAGCACGCGTTCGTCGGAAACGCACGAGTGCGATTCGAATTTCAAATTATCAAGAAAGTTTTTCAGGTTTACTTTTTTGTGCGATACGACTTGTGACGTGAATTTTATTTAGTCGTAGTGAAGTGGTGTTGTTGTTTTTTTATAGATGAACTATGGCTTCGACATCGATAGCGATTTGATACAGACGGAATAGGTAGGTAAACTTATTAAGCTTCTCCAACGATTAATGTAAGCTTTGTAGAGCTGTAGCCGTAGCACACATGGCTTCTTTCTACTTTTTATTTTTTTTATTCTCTAATTCCAGTGACCTAAACATTTTATAAAATATGTCGTGGTAAATAAGACAAAGTCTTATATATCTAACTTTTATATCTACCACAAAACAACCACGAAATGCTTTAGATCGGCTAACTTCGGTGATATGAATGACGAATTTAATTGTAAGCAATTTGCGAACCAAAACTTAAAGACATAACTTATTTACTTGGTTGGATTGATCGTTAACAATAAATAACTTATTTGCTTGTTTTAATTACGTAGTAGGTAGGTATTATTACAGCTTCTTTGTTTTAATTAAACGTTAACAAGACAATCTTGACGTTTTAACCAAAGAAAGTTAACCACGAGCTACATGTTGTTACTTTTTACCCGTGGTTCTAGAATCAGGTTTACGAGTTATAGGTATGCAGGTGCCGCGTATAAAGTTACATGTGCACTTGCGAGTTATCGCGGAATTGATACCGCAACCGATACGTCCTGCACTACTCCTATACAGTGCGGTGCGCACCAAACTTTAGACCGCGCATAGGATAGGTAAAATGTGTACAAGGTTGTCTCCTTGCCCTGTATTAAACCAAAAGGCGTGATTAAGACCATCATTATGGACAACTTTTACTTTGTAGCCAACACAGCATTCGAAAAAAAAACTGTTCTATACAAAGTTGTTACTCCGAATCGACATAGGTATTGTATGAAACAGCTGATTGTACTTAGGCTAAGATTTCAAGTACCTACTAACTCTCTTTGTACAGTAGGTATAATCAAACAATTGTAAATATTAGCTAAAAAAAGGGCACAGATCCTGGAGTCTGCGGTTAGTAAATATTTTATTTACCAACCTCAGACTCCAGGGTCTGTGGTTAGTAAATAGTTTATTTACTAACCTCAGACTCCAGGGTCCAGGTAGACTTAATTTTAGTATATATTTTAATTTAAAAAAAACAGCTGATTTCTTTTTTAAGAATTCTGAGTTAGCCCCATAGTAAAAGTTGTTGTTAATGGTGGTCTGTATCACCTTATTTTGGACCCCCTGTATAGGTATAACTACTCCATTTCGAACCTTATTTTAAAAATCGTAAGCTTGTTTCCGACAAAAATTATACTGAGACAAGAAACCTAGGTAGTCTCATTTCAATTTTACCGAAATAGGCTGGCTGTTTTTGATAAATCAACAATAATATGGATGTCACATCGATTCGTCCAAAATATTCGAATTTTGTACACGAAAGAAGTCGGTTTTGCCATTTTTTAGGGTTCCGTACCTCAAACGGAAAAAACGGAATCCTTATAGGATCACTTTGTTGTCCGTCTGTCCGTCTGTGTGTATGTCAAGACTCTTTATTTCGGGAACGCGTAAAGATATCGAGTTGAAATTTAAACTGTATACGTATATCTATGATCTCTTGCAGTTGTGTAAAAAAAAACTTCTCAGTTATCGTTTAAGAAAGTTAGAGCCGTTTATGTCGTAAAAAACCAGCATATTTTGCACTCACAAAAATCAAAACTTACAGGGTACTTCCCGTTGACATAGAACTATAAAATTTAGCGAGAAGCATTGTCTCAGGGTACAGTTCTTAGATTTATAAATTAATAAATCTAAAAACTGTACATTTTCATTTAAATCACAAAAAATAGGGCCTCAAAATTCACAAAATATGGGTTCAAAATTCAAAGTGAGTAAATCGTATCATGTAAGGCATCTTAATTAGCACATGCTAAAACAGATTTTTAATTATTTTAATAACTTGTTTGTACGGAACCCTCGATGTGCGAGCCTGACTCGCACTTGTCCGGTTTTTTGCGAAAAATCAATTCTCTAAACGGATCGTCGTCAATCGCAGTATCAAAACGGATCAGACAAAGAAAATTCGGTAGGTATTTCCAAACGGCATAGGTACTACTAGATATTGACCGGATATTTTTTGGTATTTCCCCTTAATGTCATCAATACAGTTTTATCAGCCGTTCCATAACACACCTTCCTATCATTAGGTAGGCAGGTGCCTACCTAATGATAGGAAGCATTTACCTACATCTTTATTTTTGCTCGTCACCTACGCGGCATTCCATTTAACACATCATACAGGATCTAAGCAAGACAACTGTATAAGAGATCTGTAAAGCATATTAAACAATAGACGAATATTTGACTGATAAATTATAATTATTATTGTGTAAAATTATCCTAATATTATCATTGACATTTTGTATTTAATATTGACATTTGCATTATTTTATTGATTCTTTTCTATGGACATGCAAATTGTTATAAGTTATTATAAGTTGTTGTTTTCGTTTAAGGTAATGTATGTAATGTAATGTTATTTATTAATTTTAATTAATCCGAAATTGTTGAGTTTTTGAGTCGAAAGTTAGTAGTAGTAGATTTTACATAATTTATAGTCATGTAAAATTTAATGTTTTGTAACCTATATTACTATTGACATAACATAAGTGACCACTCTCACTCGAATATGCAGTGCCCGACAGGGTCCATACTGAACTTTGTACCTTAACTTTGTTATTATCATCCTGTACTGTATAGAAGCTTGAATAAATGAAGTGAAATGAACGTAAACAACTATTGTACTTAGGTAAGTACAATACCTAATATTCTAGAATGAGTACGAGTAGGTACTCGTACTCATTCTAGAATTATTAGATATATATTTGATTGTGAAACTAGTAGAGAGCCATCGAGCAGCGCTCGGGTCAAAAATTAATTATTTTCTCAAAAAATGGCATTTGGCACCACCAAGGGCACCGACAATCGTGCACAAAATTTGAATAGTCGCTCGAATTGAAATGTTACATTATTGTATTGTACATAATGTATAGAAATGTTACAGTATTGTTGTTTTTTCAAAAATAGGTCAGCTGATTTCGATAAAGTTTAAATCCTCGGAAGTATAACCTTTCGAACTAAAAAATATTTTTAAATCGGTTCTGAGCTGGCGAAAATATCAATCAATCAATAATAAATCAATACACATCAATGAACTGTACAAAAAAAATGCGCGAAAAATTCGCGTTTCCATGAAAATTGGGGTTTTCGTCCATTTACGAGATGGACAAACGACCTCATTAAGACCGCAGGATCACGCTGGATGAAGGCGGCTTCCAACCAGTCATATTGGAGATCCCTAGGGGAGGCCTATGTCCAGCAGTGGACGTCATATTGCAGATGGATGGATGGATGGAAACTACAAATCTATCGAGCATACTAGGTCTGTGATACTAGAGCTATAGATGGTATGGTGTGTATTAACTAACTATAAGTATAGTATATCTTTGAATGAATAAAGGCGGGCCAAGGAACGTAGGTACAACAGCTATGAAGTCACACCCAGATGTAAATTAAGTTGATAGTGAAACTAGAACTTTTCTGTGATAAAAACTAAACGCACGAGCAACCGTCAGAGGAAACAAACTGGTAGAGCACCACATCGCTGTTCGTAAAAAATGTGAAATCGAAGTGCAAATTCAAAAGTATTAGATATCACATTATGAAACTGATCACATCGGTAGGTGCACCTAGAATATATGTAAAATTACCGCGTGTTTATATTTATGAAACTACTTAGTTAAAGATGTTTAATGTAAACAATTGTTTACTTAGCACAAAATCTGAGATGATTAGATGTAAACAATTGTTTACTTAGCACAAAATCTGTAGAAACATCTTTAACTAAGTATTCGATGGCACCATAATAGAGAGGTCTTTACCTATCGCTTCAGTGAGATAAAGAAGACCTCGGATGATGATGAAGTATACCTAGCAAATTTATACCCAGGTAGCAAAGTGACGTCAGTGACGCATAAACGACGTCACTCTTAGGTCATAATAGGGTCGGTCTTTAATGCGTCGTCGATGACGTCATAATGTACGTCAATTAAAAGTCATTATTTCGACGTCTCATATTCAGCATAAAATTGACGTTTTATTGACGTCCATTTAGGGTCAATATCAGGACGTACTATATTCGCCACAAAGTAGACGTTTTACTGACGTCCATGTAGGGTCAATATCAGGACGTACCATATTCGCCACAAAGTGTACGTTTTACTGACGTCCATCTAGGGTCAATATCAGGACGTACCATATTCGTCACAAAGTGGACGTTTTACTGACGTCAATTTAGAGTCAAAGTCAGGACGTACCATATTCACCACAAAGTGGACGATTTACTGACGTCTATTCAGGGTCATTATTAGGACGTATCATATTCGTCTCTGGTGGACGTTTTACTGACGTCCATTTAGGGTCAATATCAGGACGTACCATATTCGCCACAAAGTGGACGTTTTATTGACCTCTATTTAGGGTCAATATTAGAACGTACCATATTCCCCACAAAGTGGATGATTTACTGACGTCTATTCAGGGTCATTATTAGGACGTATCATATTCGTCTCTGGTGGACGTTTTACTGACGTCCATTTAGGGTCAATATCAGGACGTACCATATTCGCCACAAAGGGGACGTTTTATTGACCTCTATTTAGGGTCAATATTAGGACGTACCATATTTGCCACAAAGTGGATGATTTACTGACGTCTATTTAGGGTCATTATTAGGACGTATCATATTCGTCTCTAGTGGACGTTTTACTGACGTCCATTTAGGGTCCATATCAGGACGTGCCATAAGCGCCACAAAGGGGACGTTTTATTAACCTCTATTTAGGGTCAATATTAGGACGTACCATATTCGCCACAAAGTGGAAGATTTACTGACGTCTATTTGGGGTCATTATTAGGACGTATCATATTCGTCTCTAGTGGACTTTTTACTGACGTCCATTTAGGGTGAATATCAGGACGTACCATATTCGCCACAAAGGGGACGTTTTATTGACCTCTATTTAGGGTCAATATTAGGACGTACCAAATTCGCCACAAAGTGGAAGATTTACTGACGTCTCTTCAGGGTTATTATTAAGACGTATCATATTCGTCTCTAGTGGACTTTTTACTGACGTCCATTTAGGGTCAATATCAGGACGTACCATATTCGCCACAAAGGGGACGTTTTATTGACCTCTATTTAGGGTCAATATTAGGACGTACCATATTGTACCATATTGTTTGCACGCGCGCTCGCATCGGTGCGGACGTGTTTACTTTTTGTCGCAGCAATTATTTCTATTTAATTCGATCGCAATGTTTACGTTTTGCCGGGCTTGTAAAAAAGACGTTACCGGTAAACTTATAATGAAGTGTACACTATCAAACTGTGAAAAAGTGTATCATATATTGTGTCTCGGTATTACAAGACGAGATTTCGAGTCTTTTTCTACGGACTATGTGCGCCAATGGATTTTCCCGATGTGTGACAGCACAAAAAGAAAACGTGCTGGGAATGACACGCCAGTTCGCACTCCAGAACATAGGAAGTTACCAGCAATAGCGAGCCCTAATTATGTCAATAACCAACGGGGTAGCAAGTGCAGTCAAATGGAAGTTTCCGTGCTGGAGAATGACGGCGGTTTGTTATCAGAATTCCAAGAATTTCGTCGGGAACTTAGAAAAAGATTACATACGCAAGACCAACATATTTTACAAATTCAAAATGTATGTTCAGCTACTAATGACGAAATTCAGAGACCGTTATAAAAGATAGGCGATGTTCGTGCGATTTGACCTCAATAGATACCTACTTAAAATGCTTTGCGACCGCAACCAGCGCATCGAGTCATTGTAATGTAATGCACAAACAAATCAAATAATTTCAAGTGTCAGCAAAAGTCCGATGCAGGTGCAGAAACAAGTTAACACCAACCTGATTAGTGATAACAGTGCATTAGTAATTTCTCCAAGAGAGAATAAATAGTTAATCTAAATGTGCCATGGTCATAAAATTGCTATGGGATCGACATTGTAATTTTAAGACTATGGATTCATAACAATTGTTGATTATATATAACAGTCTATGTATGTATATACTTCTTGAATATAAATCTATTATGCTACTTACATTGTTTTGTTTGGTTTCATCCATAGTCCTAAGAGTCTGTTCAGGGTACGTGTATAATATACGAGTAGGATGCCTGCTAACGCAAACTAAATTCTAAATTCTTTTCGTCATTTACTTTGTTCACAGGAAAGTGGCTGTACATATTAGGGCAGCCATCGTCGTTGGAGTATCGTCATTTACTTAGTTCACAGGGACTGGGCCATACATACAAAGGCAGCCGCCGACATAATAGTGACGTCATACACAGGATTCACAGTAACGTCACTATGAATACTGTATATGACGTCACTCCAACGTTAGTGTCTACCTTAATATGTACGGCCCAGTAACGTCCCTATGAGTACAGTAAATGACGTCTCTCCAACGTAAGTGGCTGCCCTAATATGTGCGGCTTAGTGACGTCTTTATGAATACAGTAAATGACGTCGCTCCAACGTCAGTGGCTGCTCTAATATGTACGGCCTAGTGACGTCATTATGAATACAGTGAATGACGTCGCTCCAACGTCAGTGGCTGCCCTATTATAAACGTCCAAGTGTCGTCTCTATGAATGCAGTATATGACGTCACTCCAACGTCAGTATATGGCGTCACTCCAACGTCAGCATATGACGTCACTCCAACGTCAGTATATGGCGTCACTCCAACGTCAGCATATGACGTCACTCCAACTTCAGTATATGACGTCACTCCAATGTCAGTATATGGCGTCACTCCAACGTCAGCATATGACGTCAATACAACGTCAGTATATGGCGTCACTCCAACGTCAGCATATGACGTCACTTCAACGTCAGTATATGGCGTCACTCCAACGTCAGTATATGACGTCACTCCAACGTCAGTATATGACGTCACTCCAACGTCAGTATATGACGTCACTCCAACGTCCGTATATGGCGTCACTCCAACGTCCTCCAACTTACGTCATGAGGCTGTGACAAATTGTCGTCATCTGAAGAAACTACCGACGTCATGATAATGACGTCTCTTACGTCGAGCAGTACCGTAAACGGACGTCATAATAACGTATAAATGCTACCTGGGTAGAAAGATACATGATAGATACACTTAAGAAATTCTTAAAAGTTATCATCATACCTTTAGTTTAGCAGTTTCGTTACGTTTACGGAGTAGGTACCTACATAAATACATAGGTCCATATACTAGTTACACTTATACTTACTGCTTTGTTTGCTACCTAGCTAAGTATTGTAAGTAGTATCAGGCAGTCAAAAACAAACAAAGAATGTTTGCCAGTTGTTTATGAATAACCAAAAAACAGAATAACACAGACAAACTTATTCTAAAGCTGAATGATAGAGCCACTGTCGCAATATCTGAACAAAATTGACAACCTCTTAAAAACAACTTAAGTTTTCTCTTTCACCGACTTTGTACGGAAACGTCAGTACTTAGTAATACAATATGGCGGTTTGGTACGCAATGGTACGGTGAGGGTCTCCACGCTCCGTGAGCAGGTATTCCGTTCGTACAGACAGACACGCAATACCGAAATAAATAATCAATAGACTGTCCTGATTGTATACTTTTTGCCCTACTTTACTTAAAAGGAAGCTAATAACAGAGTAATGATTTTCAATCTTTCTCCCTTCTCACTCTGTATCCAGCAGTAGAGACCAGCAGTAGAGTCCACACATAACTATGCCAGAAGTAAATAGTTTAAGCTGGAAACATACTATCGGACGCGGCTGACGGACGCGACTGACAGCCGCGACTTAGCAGTGTGCACACTCTTAAAACATCCGATGTGCCAGATCTCTCTCGGACGTCTGAACGCTCAAGGTCAGCCCAAGGTGACGTCCGCGACTTATGTCTCATAGTGTGCACGGCTCAGTATACATTCATTATCTAGATACCTATCAGTCGCGGCTGTCAGTCGCTTCCGTAAGCCGCGTCCGATAGTATGTTTCCAGCTTTATAGACTCTTAAGCTGGAAACATACTATCGGACGCGATCAGAATAACACATAGGCTATAAATTATAATGATATTGTGTCAAAAATCAAAATATCATGCGGGCGAAGCCGCGGGTAAAAACTAGTAATATTATATATCCAAAAAGTTTGTCGGTTGGTTGGTTTGTTTCTCTTTCACGCAGCAACGGAGTAACGTATTGACTTGATTTTTGGCATGGATATAGTTCAAAGGCCGGAAAGTGACAGGCTACTTTTTATCCTGTTCCTGTGGGATAGTACAAAAGCCAAAATACTACGCGGGCGGAGCCGCGGGCAAAAGCTAGTTTATAATAAAACAGAGAAAGTAAATACTACATGAAAAAAATGAGACCATTGGCAGCTCGATTATCTTGCCAACACGGGCATTGCAAAGAGGTGCGATTTTATTCTATAAAATCAAACTGATACGGGCACCAAAGAGGTTTTATTCTGTGAAGTCAAGTATAGAACCTTCTTACAATGCCAGTTGCCGTGCAATGTAAATAGGTTAAATTCGATTTTGCAAAATGAAACCTCATACGGATGTCCTTAAAAAATGTTCTAAGTTGAGAAATTTTCATACGAATTAGACGTTCCAAATTTATATCACTTTACTCTCTAGGGAGTTTATACAACATTTTTCACCATTTTCGAGTAGGTTGTATGCAAAAATATCTTTTCTACTCGTTCTGTTTTTGGAAATATAAGATTTATGATGCAAAAAAAACACTTAAGATACGGGGTGTATTTTAAGTGTTTTGGTGACTTTTAACTGACTTTTCGGTGTATAAAAACACCGTGAGCCCACCTGAATTCTCTCGGAGTAGAATTTCAATAGAGTTCGTGAATCCACCGACCCGCGACTGCCCCTTGCGCGGAGAACATAACTCAATTCAGCAGTGGATTTTTAAGTGCTAATAGGTACCTAGTACGACTTACGATATAGCTCCGAATATTAATTTTATCAACCAAAAACACATACAATCACTGCAAATAGGTACCTACCTAATATCTAAACTAAAACCTAAAAGATTCACGGTTTATTAGACTTCTGTTAAACATAGACTGCCTCTACTATGCTGGGTACTTTTATAGGTTTATTTCTTAGTGCCATCTGCCTCGGTCCTGTCACCTGTGCCAATGCAATTTCGATTATAATCGTCGGCCGATTTTGCAGCCGGACGACCAACGCTCCTCTTACTTGCATTGGACACCATTCTGTGACACTGTAGATGAATCACGTTCTGAGAGTCTGGTGGACGCGTCGCGTGACCAAAATGCTGGTGTTTATTTGTCTCACCGTATAAGCATTGCCATTCAGCGTGGCAATGCTTCCAGCATGGGCACGCCACCAGCTGGCAGTGGGCTTGAGCATTTCAATTATCTTTAGACCTTCAAGGGTCGGTGGATGATCCAATTGTTTTTTCTGTAGTAGTAGTGTTTGTAGTTTTAGCTTGTAAAGTATAAATGATATATGGGTATATTGTGACACTTAATATCTACTCCATCTGTCGTCACTTCACCTCGCTGTGCCCCGCCTCAGTTTCATGACTACTGTTGATACCAACTATTGGTTACAACTTGGTACTGACACAATTTAAAGCAATACTTTAATTTATTTTTACATCCGGTACTACTCTACGGTTCCAACGTCCCGAACTTTGGGTCTTCGTCGGATTCACATACCTAGCTAGCTAGTATAACCTACCCGTTACTTGACTAACGTGGTACGTGTGTAGACAAACGCAAATTTGAAATAATAAAAAAAATCCGGACAAGTGCGAGTCAGGCTCGCACAACGAGGGTTCTGTACAAACACATTGTTAAAATAATTAAAAACCTGTTTTAGCATGTGCTAATGAAGTTCTTTTATATGATACCTTACATGATACGATTTACTCAATTTCAATTTTGAGCCCATATTTTGTGAATTTTGAGGCCCTAGTTTTATGTGATGTAGATAAAAATGTACAGTTTTCAGATTTATTCCTATATGTGCACTCTAAGACAATGCTTCTTGACAAATTTCATAGTTCTATGTCAAGGGGAAATACCCTGTAGGTTTTGATTTTTGTGAGTGTCGAAATATGCGGTTTTTTACGACATAAACGACTCTAACTTTTTTAAACGACAACTGAGAAGTTTTTCTTTTATACAACTGCAAGGAGTTCATCGATATACATATACAGTTTAAATTTCAACTCGATATCTTTACGCGTTCTCGAGATAAAGAGTCTTGACATACACACAGGATCTGGACATTTTCTGTGATAGGTTAAGCAGTTTTAATAATACTATTTTTGCTCATCTAAATTATAGTATGTAATGTTTTGGTCTATGCTGTTAATTATGTACTGTACTGTATCAGCCTTTTTTATAGTCCACTGCTGGACTTAGGCCTACCCACGAAAGGTGATTGGGCCATATCCACCACGCTGGCCCAGTGCGGGTTGGTGGATTCGCATACGCCATCGAATTTCTTCTACGGACGTATGCAGGTTGCCTTACGATGTTTTCCTTCACCGAAAAGCCAGTGGTCTGAAATTACGTACATAAATTCCAAAGAACTCATTGGTACGGGACCGGGATTTGAACCCACAACCTCACGATTGCAAGGTGGGTGTCACTACCTCTGGGCCACCACGGCCACGGTTAATTATGTACTGATTGGAAATAAATAAATTATCAATAATGGCCTATCAAAAGCTTACACAACGTACATGCATGCCTTTACTCACGTAATTTTTCGCTATAAAGCCAGCTTTGTAATATAATAAGTAGAAAAAAAATAGGAATTTATTGTATAATTTATTTTAAATAAGTCATCCATTTATTGCAATCAATAGTCATAATGACTTATCAAATATTTCCAATTAAATTATTTACAAATTTATAATAACATATTTGTTTGCATCGTTCGATTGATATCTTATCTGTAGCACGCTGACCGCGCGGCCTTGTACTGATAGCCGATCACTTCACACATGTGAAAATCTTTGTCTAAATATAACTAGGTACTTCCATCATAAACTACAAAACTGATGGGTTCCAATTTGATAAACCTGCGTCACTTGCTTGTTTCATCTTTGACTATATCAATGTTTACCATTGGGTGAGATCTCCCAATTAGACCCTAGATTTTACGTAGCCCACTAATCTTATTGGTGGGTTAATACTTACTTCTCTGTTAATGTAAGTTCCTGGTAAGTCTATAGGCTGGCTAGAGTTTATAAGATGCCCAAGGCCTCTGATATGACTAAACGGTTAAAACAACCGGAAACTACAATTTAACGTGTCACCCGAGCCGTGGTAGCTGTACTGTACCGTAGTATTATTATATTATATCTTCTTTGACTTGTACTTAACGTGCTAACCGTTCCTTGTCTTTACATATATGAGAAGGCAAAATTTGAACAATAAAACTGAACAATCCAGGCTCTATTTGAGCGCTATGACAATGTAAATAAGAGGTCGGCTCCTCAGGTACGTCTCAAACTACCACAACCTAGGCTCGAGATGTTTAGAAAAAATTGTATACACATAGTTAGAGAGAGAGTTCGAAGTTCAGAGGAGTAGTTCGAACTCCCACACAGGAGATTTTGCTTTCAGTTGAAGAAGTGGTTAGAGTCTTTTGTATACCCACTATCATGCAAATAAATACTTTGACTTTGACTTACTTCTTGTAGCTACTGTACCTACCGTAACAGCCTTTTTATAAGTTTACTGTAAGACGTAGGTCTAGGTACCCACGAAGGGTGATTGGACCATATTCACCACGCTGGTCCAGTGCGTGTTGGTAATAGATACATATGCCATCGAATTTCGTCCATGAACGTATGCAGATTGCCTCGCTACGTTTTCTTTCACTGAAAAGCCAGTGGTATGAACTTATGAAGCCACGGTGGCGCTCTGTTGTAAATGCCACCCGCAGTCACCCATCTAAAGACGGACCGTACCGAACGTTCCTCCCAGACAACCTAGACCTAGTCAAACTGCGCCGTAAGCGCTACATCCCTGTTTATCCAATAGGATTAACAGGAAGCGACATATGTCCAACATATTCCTGCTGTATTATTTTCTTATTACTAATTATTTTCTCTGTATACAAGCGTAAACAACCCGTTATACTGTTTCATAAACTAAACGGAACATCTAGAAATAAACAGATAGCCTATTTAGGTAATCGCCCTTTTATATAATTATCAACCGAAAGGGAGGCCTCGGGGCTCGTCGATAACATTATTAACTGACCTCGCCTTTCATGGAGACTCGCCCTTTATATGCGGAAAATAAATGGGGGTCGACGTCCTGGAACTGTACGGGAAATAATCAAATACAATAACAGTCTGGTTTTACTATTCTTACATCTTGAAACTACACGACTGAACCCAAATAAAAATTTAGACAGCCAACAAAAGTTAGTTTCATCATAAGGTTGCGTGTTCATATCCAATTGTTGGTAACCCTCAATACACCAACTTATTTAGGTAAAATTAAACGAATGAATCAATGGCCAATGCAAGGTGCGTTTTACTTCTTAATTGTTCCTATGGCAGGGTTGGGGGCTACACTGAGCTGCCCAGCACTGGGTCGTAAGCCGTGGAAAGTATACGATAATTTCTAATTCCATATAACTATTTTATTTTCGCTTAATATCCCAATTACGAAAACGTCTACTCGCTACAAACCAGTGCGCTGTCGTCGAGCGCCGCTCATACTTCTCGCTTGTAAATAAAACCGCGAATACAGAGAACTAGTCTTGACCTGATACACCAATTTTAACTACTCCTATTTGTTTTGGGCATGTACATGCTAAACATCAATCCTTCACAGATATACACATCGAAATTATAAAATCTCTTATTTACGACAGAAAAAGACAAATGGAATTGAAATGAAATGACAATGGAAGTCCTGCAACTCCTGCAAGTCATTTGTTCAAAATTCCCAACCAGATTTTTACTTCGATAGAAAAAAAATCATCCACAGTTTAGTATCAAAAAGTATAGATTAAGATCTCACCTAAACTATTGCATCACAATTACAAATCAAAACAAAGGGAAATGGTGTCGTTTGAAAAACAACTTTGATTTGCAGATTTCATTTTAATATCCTAAAAATACACCTTGATAATATCATTTGTTGTAAAGGTACAAATATTTGTAATATTCAAAGTCTTTCGCCTTATTTTTTAAATGATCATGGATGATCCTCAGCATCTTTTGTTTCGCGTTATTATGGTCTACCTTGTCGTCGAATTCGTTTGCCAGATCCAAGTGTAACCTTCCAGTCTCGTCATCAGGGTTATCTGCGACGTAGTACTTGAGGCAGGTTCGCATGTAATTGAAATGTTCAAGGAAGCAAGAACAAGATAACTGAGGAAGCAGAGGAGTGCTCGGGTCTATCATTTGGCTATCTTTTCGTGTTGGGGGAGGAATCTCTAGCCCTGAAACAGGCACTAAGCACTTGTCTGAAGGTGGCGGATCGCCAAACTTCTTTAAATACAACTTCCTAATCAGTGTAGATGTGAGAACTGGCATCTGACAGATCTGTACAGGGAGGGTTTCCCGTTCCAATAGGAATCTATCGACAGCCACCGCTCGTTTTACCTCGGTGATGATGGATTCTAAGTCGTGGGTGGCGGCGAGCTGATCAATCTTCTGGCAGAGGGTCTGGATGAACCAAGAGCCGTTTAACTCGTGCCGGAGCGCCGGGCTGCCGACGTAGCAGCTGTGGAGAATCAGCATATCAGCTTCCTCTGGCAAATGGTAGGGCTCCAAGTCTGTATCTGTGTCTGTACGAATCTTCGCCGACTGGAACACTGGCACGGGAGGCTTGATCCTTGTTCCTCGACAGGCTTGAATGATCAAGAACTTAGGTTTAGTAACCAAAGTTGGTTTGTTAACCACTTTCAGATGGTTGATGATTTCGACTTCACTGTATTGTTTATCCTTCGCTCGTAAGCGGCCGTATCGCGAACCGTGGGTTAGAACAGCTACACCGATGCATCCATAGTCAGTATAGTCCCTTTTCATAAACTCATCCAGCTTTTGAAAGATTTCTTCTTTCGTCAGATCATGGTGAACATTTTCCTTGACTTCGAAGCCGAAATGTTCAAATGTATTAGTTAGAGCGTCAACGTCAGTAATAGTCCCGTGCCTGGGCTCATCATCGATATCTTCTTGATTAAATATGATAAGTGCATGTTTCTTAAACTTTTCTAACTCATAAGTCGCTGCAAATCTTGGTAACGCCTTTTCGTTGAAATTTCCCTGATAATGAAGTTCTTCCAGTTCTTCCGGTTCTAGCTCTTTACTTTGTTCTAAAATTTCTACTCCTTTATCTAACGGAGGCGATGAAGGAAACCCTTCTTCCACAGATCTGGTCCACGAACCACCAATCTGCCGAAATCCGTCTAAAGCCATTCCTTCATTTGAAGATAAAGCTTTATTCTCAAGTCCATTTTCCACGGGATCATCTAGTATATCGTCGTTAGATTCATCTGACACTTGATCTTTTGATTCCGCTAAATCAGTTTTAACAGTGAGGTTAGGTTTCCGTTTTCTTTTACCTTTCTTCTTTCTGTTCTCATATTCTAAGTTTAAATATTCTTGAAAGTCGTCATTCATTTTTGAACACATGTATGTTCACAATATATTATATATTTTTATTATTTATATTAGTCACGGTAGTCCACTCAGGGAGGCATCTCACCACACAATGATGTTAAAAGTGCACTGCGTCGACACGGAACATCACTTTGACGCACAAGATAAGAGAATTCCAAACTTTTCAAGGATGTAACTATAGAAAAAAAAAATATCCTTTGTTTAATAACAGCGTGTTTGCGTCCGTCAAGAACTCTGATTCACAGTGTATTACTCTGCATTATCAAACAGGTATCTTATCAACTCGATATTGATATCTATTGCAGCGATAGGGGATTTAATAGGTGATGTCATGTTTTCTGCTTCACATCAAGTGGGCCTATATTTGGAAATACCGAGACTGACTGTCTTGAGTCCTACCTTTTTCTTGAACCTCTTGAAAACAAGCTCGATCTACTTTGATTGCATCATCATTTCCGGTTCCGTGTTGGTGATGACTATTGAGTGTGATATTTCTTTTCATAATATTTTTGCATATTTGGAATTTTTGAGATAACTTAATGACGCAAATATACAAGCGATTAACAATGTTTACTGCCTTTATTTAATCTATTTGTTATTTTTAGCTTGCAGAGTTTTATTACGACACACCTAACATTTGCTATTCGTTTATTTAATTTGAGTAATTTACAAGGTTTTGGAGCCTTCGCTATGTTAAGCGTGAGCACGCGGCGGGTACCCGGCTCGCGTGTATGTATTGAAAGATAAGTTGGAGCAGCGCTAACTGGCGCGGACGCGTGCGACGGGGTTTTACAGGAGCGGGCGCCCACTCCGTCCACCCGCCGCGTGCGCACGCTTAACGTAGCGAAGGCCCTTAGTTATAGGTACCCGTAGGTATTATAAGTAAAACCAGTAAATTGTACCAAATAAAAATATGTTATCACTTAAATTTTTAACGTTTTTGCTAACTCAAATAAAACGCAGGTTGTTACACCCCCTGGCACAGTTCGACGGCCCCTGGCTAGGTTACAGTAAAGTTACCGCATCAGCCGCACGCCTCGTTTCAGCCGAAAATTGAGAGCCTCCACCGCAACTATAAAAATAGACGTAAATAGAAATTGATTCCTCTTGTCCGTGAGTTGTTACATTGCTTTTTTACTTTTATAATGTCACAACACTTAACTGTGGCTTACCTGTCTGACTAACAGAACTTTTTGTAGGCAATTTGAAATCCTTTTATTGCGTCTGCTCTGAACCGCCCACTGATAAATGTACCTAGTTTGTGGTGAATATTGATAATTTTAGCGGCAAAGGAGGGTCGGCGTTGGGTACTGAACGGGTAACATTCAGTGCCCTTGACGCAATATGTTTTTTCTTTCATACCACCTGCTCGAAAAGACCAATTAAATGACATACAATTTCAACGTAAAACAAGACATTATTATTTTAACACAATCTCGATGGTTATGGCAGGGCAATAATGTTATATGAAACTCCCTAGGGAGTAAAGTGATTGAAATTTCATCATCATCACGTGAGGTTACGACTGTATTTTGCATGATTAAAATTCCTGGGCTTTCTCACTGGAGGTATGAAAAGTAGAGTTTTCACCGCTGGAACAAAGTCTGTCTTTGTCTTAGGCGGCGTGAACCCTTCACTCACCTCAAGACTCTAAATAATTATTTTAGCTTTAAACTAGAGACTAGCTAACTAGCTCTAGAGTCCTCCGCTACGCTCAGGGTCCATTATATCGCCCGCAACACAAGACAGTACTTTATCCCCTTGCTGCATAATCTACGATAGGAGCTAAGTTACATTAAGTAAGTTACGAAATCTATGCGATGTTGCCAAAGCTTTGATTCCCTATCCTAACGTAACTTACTAAGTATTGTACTCCATTAATTTTTACGAATTTCTTTTGGAATAATGTTACATTCCCATTCTATACTCTACTACATATAATTTAGGTACTTGTGGTCTGCGTCTTTAGATTACCTACATACTAACATACTACCGACACAAGTACGACATAAATCTTACCAAAACGAGTATAATTAGATACCTACTTACTTATGGCAAAAAATGCGAGCAACTTTCGTTGGTAGCCTTGTTTCATTGAATTATTGCTTCTGCCCGACATCCGCCGCCATTAGCGCGGGTGACTCGGCGGTATTGCCTCTTACGCTATAGTCAGAGAGCTGGTGGTCTGTAGGTGATGCCCCGAAGCACACTGGTATCTCGCGCGATGGTATCCTAGTAAAAATGTTGTTAAAATGTTTGTAATTTTCCTTAGTTATTCATATTCACTTTATTAATAACGTTTTATTACAGGTCAATGATAAAATAAATAAAATTAAAGTTACATAAAAAGTTACGGGGTTTTTACATTTATAAAAAGAGTAAAGACACTCAACTGAAAATAAAATAAGGCAATTATTTTTTTACCAAATTGTCAACACTTTAATTCAAACGTATAACAAAATACAAGTTTAAGATATAAATATACTTATGTAATAATAATACAAGATGTCAATAAATTATCTAACAATTATGAATTCGTCATAACTGTAAAAAGCTTGCTCGAGAAGCCAGCGTTTGAGTTGTGATTTGAAGCTGCTTATTGTAGGCGCAGTGGTGATATTCCCCAGCAGTTTGTTGTACACGGTTGGACCCATAACATTTTACTTTATTTTATTAAGGAACCTCTGGTGTTTACTCCGAATGCTGTGCCTCATTTTATTTGGAGCTTTGTTGGACAGGGGAGTAGGAGTGGTAGAAGTGTTTAGGGTAACTAATTTATTTATTTATTTATTTATTTATTTATTAGGCTTCACATTGACAACTACATCAGAAAAAAACATCAATTACTTACATACTAGCTTAGACTAAATGCGTCATCTTTTTAAGGAAGCACCACATGCAAAAATTTTACAAAGTAGTAAAAATGTTACTAAACTAACTTAAAATTACAATTATATAAATAATAAAGATTATTAGAAAAATTATTATTGTGTACCATGAGAAGAGTTAGAGAATGGGTTGGCACTTTCTGCCATAATTGAGTTTAAATTAATTTTGAACTTTCTTACTGTGTCTCCAAAAATATCAAACAAATTATGTTGCTGGTATTTATTTATTAGTCTACTAAGTCTGGGGACAGGTGAATTTGCACCTAGCATGGTTCTGCGAAACACTGGAGCAAATGGTGTTATTGGCATGCGAGGATATCTGAAAGGAATTCTAAATTTAAATTTCATTAATAGGTTTGGACAGTCTATGTAGTTGTGGAGTAGATTATACAGAAAAGTAATGTCTAATTTGTCGCGACGATCAGATAGTGTTAGCATATTAAAATGAGTTAGTCTCTTTTTATAAGATTTTAATACCTTAGCCTTCTTTGTAGAGTAAGCCAAATGCCACAAGAATCGTTTTTGTACTCTTTCAAGTCTTAGAGAATGTACTGCGTAATGTGGTCTCCAGACTGGACTACAATATTCGAGTATACTACGGACTAGGCAGTTGTAGAGTAGAATCTTGGTGCTAGGTCTATGAAAATCCTTTGTATTTCGAATTAAAAATCCTAACATTTTCGAAGCCTTTTTAGTAATATTATCTATGTGGGGAATAAAAGTTAGTTTTTCATCGAACGTGACACCGAGGTCCTTAATGGATTTAACAGATTTTAGAATAGATGAACCAATTTTGTAGTTGACCTTGATATTGGAGACTTTCCTACTAAACGTTATTTGATAACACTTGTCGGTATTTAACGTCATTCCATTCAATTGACACCAGTGATTTAAATTATTTAGATCCTCTTGTAGTTTGTGACAATCCTGAACTGTATCTATTACTTTTAAAATTTTAAGGTCATCAGCAAACATAAAAGGAGTGCAGTGGGTTAAACAATTTGGAAGATCATTTATCAGATAATTAAATAAGACTGGAGCAAAATGAGAACCTTGAGGAACTCCTGAATTTATTATTGGTTTGATAGTGGACTTGAAACCCGCTGCTACGACGTAAAAGTTACGATTGCATAGATATGAACGTTTCCAATTCAGCATAGAGCCGGAAAGACCATATGCAGAAAGCTTAAAAAAAAGAACGCTGTGCGAAATTTTGTCGAACGCCCTGCTAAAGTCGGTATATACAACGTCGACTTGCTTGTTTTTGTCCACCGCTTCAGCGAGAGTTTCCACAAAAGTAACTAAGTTTGTACATGTGGATCTCTTCTTAAGGAATCCGTGCTGGTTATCTGATACAAATTGCCTAAGGTGTTGGTATAAATATGGGAAAACAATTGACTCTAGAACTTTTGCAAAGGTTGATAAAATGGAAATAGGTCTATAATTACTGACAAGATCATCATCACCAGTCTTAAAAATAGGCACTACTTTTGCTGTCTTCCATGAGTCGGGAAATAATCCTAATTTTAGAGACATGTTATAAAGTAGACACAAAGGTAGTGAAAGACTTGAGGCACAATTTCTGATAAGAATAGGAGGTATTCCGTCAGGTCCAGCTCCTTTGTTTATATCCAGACTTTCAAATGCCTTCCGCACTTCGTCCATCGTCAACTGTAGATCCGAAAAACAGCTACTATTATTTTTTATGTGCGAAAGATTGCTTGAAAGGGAATGATTGCGTTCCTCTCTAATGTTATCGCTCTCATCATTCTCATCGCGATAAACCGATGCAAAATACCTAGCAAAAGAATCGCAAATGTTAACCCCACCAGTAACTGTTTCCTCTCCATCGGATATTGAAACAGGATACGTAGAGTTTCCCTTTCTCTTCGCTTTTATAAATGACCAAAAAAGTTTAGGACATGTAGAAATTTTTTCTTCAATAAAGTTTCGATAATTGTTATAACTTTCAGTCGCAAAGTTTTGGCAACGTTTATTCAATTTCTTAAGGATAATTTCATCCATTGGGTTTTTATAAATTTTGAACCTTCTCAATGTATTGTCTCGTTCTCGGACTATTCTTATCAAATTTCTATTATACCAGACGGGAAAATTAGAATTTTTTGATCTCACTAAAGGAACATGATTTTTAATAATACTTTCAAGAACAGAGTAAAAAACTTCTAGAGCAATGTTTATATCATCGCAGCTATTTACTAAATTTAACCAGTCCACTGATTCAATTGATTTATTTAACTTGTCATAATCACATTTGTGGAAATTATATCTTAAATTATTTATTGATCTTAGTTTACACATGTTTATTGCTTTAATAAAAATTTCGAGGGGAGGATGGTGATTGTCTGCTCTACTTATTTCAAATTCAGACCTCGTAACTTCTACCGAATCTATATCAGTCAGCACCAAGTCTAGTACTCTATCGAGACAGTTAGAAACTCTATTTAATTGAATAAAGTTATTTATGTTACAAAAATCAACAAGAGGTCGAGCTAGTGTAGCAATTGAGCACCAATTTTGTGAATCATTTACTAATGACCAATCAAGACAACTCAAATTAAAGTCCCCTGTGATAAATGTTTTATTATTATGATGCTCTGAAACCCTGTTGCAATTATCGAGAAAATGTTTTAAGTATGCTTTATCGACTGGTGTGGGGATATAAGTTGCACATAATACAAAATGGTTATGATCTATCGATGTTTTCACGTCTAAAGTTAGCCACAAATCTTCGCAGTCGCTTTCCCATTGAACCATACGTCTAACACCAATTTTTTTATTTACAGCAACGAGTACTCCGCCTCCTTCTTGTATTATTTTATTTTTTCTCATCCGTTTCATACTTAATTTAGATGTCTCTCTATCTCTTCTGTACACATTATATCTACCATCAAAAAGTTCTGACGAAAACACTGAAGAGTTCAGCCAAGTTTCAGTTAATACAATTACATCATAATTTGAACTAGCTAGCTTTATTGTAAATTGTGAAATTTTTGTCTTAAGACCACGAACATTCTGATAGAATATATGTAAAGAACCTGCCATAATTAATACCCATAAATTTGACAAACAGCGCATGCTTCATTGAAAATTAAAACTAGGATAGTCTTTTAATGCACTCCATGTGACGAATGTATTTGAAGTCCGAATCGTCTGTTTTTCGCATGAAGACTTTACCGTTTCTCACCCAGACGTGCCTGTAGCCTTTGTCCTTAGCAGCGAGTCTGGCTGCTGCGTGAAGGGCTTTGTTGTGAGAAGACAAATGCTCAGCCACATAAACTGGTTTTTTCTCTCCTTTAATTCCTAGATGAGCCGTATTTAGCTTATTTCCAGAGTGAGACTTATTGTATTTTATTACTGCCGCTAAAACACTGTCACGCATTCTTGGTGAACTCAGTTGCACTATAATAGACCTGGGCCTGGAACTGGCGGGATTCATCTTGGCAACTCGTGAGCAGTTAAGAATATTTTCGTCCTTGACAGCAGTACAACCCACAGAAGTACACAGCTGCAACACAGTATTTATTAGATTTTCGGATTTATTTTCTGGGACACATTGTATTTCTATGTTATTGGAGCGATTACGTTGTTCCATCTGGTTAAATTTATGACATAGGTCAGTCACAGTTGCGCGTAATGTGGCATTTTCTTCTTGTAATCTTTTTATTTCATTGCTATTATCGATTGCTTGTTTCCTCATTTCTTCGCACTGATTGCCAACAAAAGTAACCGATTCCTTTAACTCTGATATATCTGAATTAATGCTAGTCAATTGTCTCGATATTGCACCAGTAATAGTGGTATCAATTTTTGCCAACAACGTGCTCAACTCAGCCTTAATTATGTCGCGAACATCATCGTGGGTCAACGAATTGGTAACGTCCTGCATGGCAGGTGACACCGCAAGTCTTTTCATGGGCCTCTGGCTGGTTTCATATTGGGTAGAGCGAACTGGCGTGTTGTCGTTTTTCCCCTTTGACTTGGCGTTCGAACACAGAGGACATTTCCAAACGTCAGCATCGATCACCTCGCACGATAGGCACTCGAAATGATACGCCTTTTTACAAATAGTACAATTTAGATATTTATCATCCGTAAGGCCCATGTCACAGCAACCCCAGGCTATTTTGGTATTGGTATGAGACATTATTAGTTGACTCTGCGAGAAATCTCTTAGCAATTTGCAAATTTACTGCGTGGACCTGTGATGTAGACCTTTGCTCAAAAATCCTTGCAAATCTGTGACGAAAGTTGCGCTATAGATTGTTGCTATGCGTATTTCACTAGGCGGACCATGAATTTCGAAATAGGGTAGGTACACCTTTCGTTCGATATAGATTTTCTATCGAGAACCAGATAGTAAATTTTATAATTTCGACTTTTGTACTCACTGTTATGCGTGATATTGCTTGATAACGCACTATGTTGATAATTGAGTTATAAGTGAAAACAATTTGCACTGTTCAGTACGTAAACACAACTTTAGCTATGTAATTTTCAATTAATAAGAGGAGTAACTTTGTATGCTTTCGATCTTGGACGGTCACCCCTAATCACAACTAATATCTTTAGCAGCGTTAGAAACAGGAACAATATGATTGTTAGTTTTGTAATTAATGTATTGCTTAAGATACTAGTAGTCAAGTATTTGTTGCAACTATAACAAAATAAATGGTAAAATAGGTTAAAAACACTAGAAAAATACGCTTTAAGAAATCCAAAACAGCTATGATACGATTTTCTATCATGAAGTTCCAGTTCATATCTTCCGACTCCATCTTCAGATCAGTTCGACAGTAGGTACCATATTATTGTATTGTCATCAGAACTATATACAGCTGCCAATTTTCATTACGCTACGACCCTTGGAAGATGGTTAAATTAGTTACCTTAGATTCCATTACATAGTAAGTTACATACAGGTCGACCTAATAAAAGCGTGTTTAAAAAAGAAACAAAACGAAACACCCATTGTCCCCTCTACTTACCCAATATCGCTATAAACGCTATAGTTCCACTTCGTCTCGCTCTTGACATGCTCCTTATTTAAATAGCAGGAACCTCCTGGTCTATAATAGCTATAATTACGTCAAAATTCTAAATTACTGGTATCACGTACGTCGTTATTATGTTGCTAATATACTACTGTTAAACAGAATAAAAATAGCTTCAGAAAGCATTGTGTAATAAGTAAGTGGTATACTTACGTGAACACTTCTTTATGTATGTACTTAGGTACCTACTTATAGCTAGAGGTAAGTAGATACCCACCTACATCTCGCTTGCTAGTACAGTTGTATGTACTCGTATCTTCTTTTGGGTGTAAGAGAAATCTACAAAAAATACCGGATGCTTTGGCAAATTGAAAAATTGGCTTTGAAAAGTAGCCAAAAAGAAGAACGTGTTTACTGTATCGACCTTTGCTGTACCTATATATAGGCCTACCCGAAGATGGGTGTTTTGGCCGTATCCACCGTATCCACCGCGCAAGCCGTGGTGGTCACGAGGTAGTGACACCCGCCTCACAACCGTGAGGTCGATGGTTCAAATCCCCGGACCCGTACCAATAAGTCCTTTGGAATTTATGTACAGAATTTCACACCACTGGCTTTTCGGTGAAGGAAAACATCATGAAGCAACCTGCACACATCCATAGAAGAAATTCGATGGCGTATGTGAATCCACCAACCCGCACTGGGCCAGAGTGGTCGATATGGCCCAATCACCCTTCTTGGGTAGGCCTACGTCCTGCAGTGGACTTTTAAAAGGCTTTAAAAAAAAACAGTACCGCGCAAGGCCAGTGCGGGTTGCGATTGCGAATCACTTACATAGGTAACTACACCATCGAATTTCTTTTACGAATGAATGTAAGTTAATGCCTCACAATGGTAGTAAATTATTCAATGAGCCAATTTTACAAATATAACTAACTTGTAACACCAATTTCTAATTGATTTTGACAATTTGTTGATTATCAAAATCAGATCATTTGGTTAAAAAAACACAAATACCTAATTAGTTTACTTCGTAAATCGGTACGTGGTCTCTACCTCTACTCTACCATTTTACGACCCCATCGATGATGGTCAGTAATGGTCACTCCTCCTTCGTTCGTCAAAGTACTTGAGGCATCAAGAAGTTTAACAGTTTGCAAAATTAGTGGTTAATTTTGCAATAAAAACACAATTATTAAAATTACTTTGTTTTCCGCCTATATGTCTTGTTAGACTCTACCTACCTACCTACTAGGTACGGTATCGTAAATTGGTCTTAAAGACGGTGCCTCTGGTTGTGATTAAACAAAACCGGTCACAAAGCTTTCTTTTCGGTGATATATTGTTTAGAAATTCGTGATTTATACCGCTCTACGACTTATTGTTATAAATTATCCATTAGAAAGGTTCGTGTCACGAAAATCTAAAATATGACTTATTGTGCATTCAGATACTCGTATTCATTAAAGTCTCTTCTTACCCGTGGCCCCTACTACCGGTGGCACTACTGGTAAGTAAAGTAAGGACTTTTTTATTGGCCTGTAATACCACTATTCTATGTAACTGCGGTAGCCTAGTGAGAGAATGCTCTCCATGCAATCGTGAGGTTGTAGAAAGATTGGGTTTTTGGAATAAGTACTGCTGTGATCAAGATGTTTTTATCAATATTTCTAATGAGATTGATAAAGAGGAACACTTACCCATAACTTCGTTGTTTTCGTCCGTCCCATTAATACAAAACCTTATAATTATAATTTCCACATTGATCAACCAAATTGCATGAAATTGAATGAAGACATGCGGCAGCGTGTCTAGCCAAGACAAAGAAAAAGGAACTTAGTAACGCGTAGATCTCAATGTTATGTATAAAAAAAAAATCAAAACTGTGTATATATGAGGTAGCTCCTTTACATGTAAAGTGGGGAATAAAAGTAAGGTTTCCTTAACATTTTTTGGTCACAAGTACCATTGGTGAGATATAGGTTGACAAAATTGAAAAAAGAGATTAATACACTTATATTTTGAAGTATGCCAGATAAAATATTCAAACTTTCTGAGTTTATAGATCACATCAAAAACTTTCTCTGAAAATAATGTCGGGCACTAAGTTAAGTAAGTATAAAGGAACATTGAAATTTTTAAACATGCGAATATATAGCTCAGAGGTCATTGTCCTCACAAAAATATTTTATACTCAGTTAAGTTATTCTAGTAGTCAACCATCTATTATTTTTATTGGGCAAGTAAGTACCTTTATTAACTAACTACCACTAAATACAAAACTTACATAATCTAAAACTACATAACAAGCAATTGGATCATCCATACACCCTTGAAGGTCTAAAGATAATCCAAATGCTGTTATCCAAATAATCCAAGCCCAGCCAGTTGGCTGCGTGCCCAGCATGCTAGCAGCATTGCCACCAACCAACGTTGGTTTTTATTATCATCATCATAACCCTATCATATGCGTGTCTCAACACGCCCTTGACAACTTATTTATTTTTCGTTTGCACCAGAAAGAACGTATTTAAATCCAAATATTAACTTGTAACCCTCATGTTTGAGCAAAAAAGCCTAAAAGCAACCGAAACGTCTACACCAGTACCAACTTTTCTACATAATTGAATAACACCGCCACCGTCGCAGTTTCTACGCAAAACTATAAACTTCTGTTGGGAATTTTAGTTCTATCATTTCGCCGACAGCACCTATATATTAGTTAAATAAAGTATTAAATGCCTGTAGCCCGGTGGTCCAAAGTGTCAAGCTGATTAATCTCTCAGATTACTATCCTACCTCAGTTGCATGAGAAAATACCTGACAAGTACAGGAATTTGACATTTATTTCCTCTGTCATAAGGTCTACTAATAACGAAATTTATATCTTCGGCAGTAGCTGTTTTTTTTAGAATCAATGAACAATTATTATGACCGTGATCACGTTTCTGTCAAATTAGATTTAATACGAGTCTACTGGATAAATAAATTCCTTACCCGGTAGATATCTGATACAAGCAGGTGCAAGTGAACTAAATTGAAAATTGAAACAACCCTGATGACAAGTTATAGACACGGGGCCTTATTGTGTAAGCGCTCTGACGTTCGGCTTCGCTTTTCCTCCCGCTCGCTCTCGTGGCGTGAGTAACCGGCGAGAGCAGGAGAAAAAGCGAAGCCAAACGTCAGAGCGCTAACACAATAAGGCCCCTGGTTGTGGCCACTGACCCATTTGTGGCCATTTGATGTCAAAATGATTTCAAAAATGATAATTAGAAGAATGTAACACCATAAATGTTTGTGTGAATGTCAAAGTCGAAAAAATTCTTGAATAAAACATTTTTTTTTTTTTTATTTATTTCGAATAGGTTTGCGTTTGACTACACACTGCCTATAATATAATTGTAACATAAGTGTAACTCTAAAATATTGTCTAAAAATAAATCATTAATATTCAACGTAGCCACAAATGACTATAAAATGGCCAGAACCAGTGCATCTACCCTATGTATCTATACTTAGTAAGCTAAGAACCATCTTGATCTTATATCAGCCCTCAAACTAAAAAAACAGGGATCAGTAAAATTCCATAATTAAAGTATTATCTATAGGTCCATTTGTTTGCATGCCAAATTTACCAACACACGTTAAACTTATGACTTCGTATTTTTCTTGTTTTTTAATTACACTGGTTGCAAGGCACTTCCAACGTTATTTATCTTTACCTTATTAAACTTAATTTTTTTTTTTTTATTTTTTTTTTATCGAAAAATTACCTAACCACAGACTCCAGGGTCTGTGCCCTTTGTTAACTAAAGATAATTATTAGATTTAAATAAAAAAAAAAAAAAAAAAAAACTTAAATATTTAATTGAAGCCAAAGTACTATTGTGACAATCCATTGGCACCCTACCACACGGACACAGTATTTGTTTCTATGTTTAGCCTTTTCTTTATAGGTAGGATGTATTTATTTAGGTATAGGGTAATTAAGAATTAAATTTCAATGTTTTTTAAGTTACAAAAATAAATATTTTATTTCTATGAATCCGTTGTAGGTACTCATAATTATTAATTATTATAGGGACAACATTTTTTACGGTTTCAAGGAGAAATGATCGTAGATTTGGAAAATATGTCCGTCGCCTAGGAGTACACCCTGAAGGCGTCTGCCCACTGAACCGTACCATACCATGTGCGTGTTGTCCGTGCTAGGAACGTATCAGGTACGAAAAGCAAAACGATACACTGTAGGTACTATGCCCACGATAACGTACGTCAATAATATCATCGAGAAAATCTTGCCGATTCCTGCTCGCTCCGTACATGACACGCGAAGGTGACGCGAGGTGACGGAATGCTGTAGTGGGCAATTTAAAAAAAAACCTGACGTGATTAGGGAGCTGTTCTTACATGTTCAGTTATATTGTACATATATCGAAATTCCGAAAAACTATGAAGTAGAGAGGTTTAGTATTATGTTTTCATATTATCAAAGTATTTTCATTTCTATAATTAAATGAACATACTAAGACTTATGAGTCATTAGACCCATTCTTAACCGCATAACCACAAAAGATTTAAACACACCTTAAACACTGTTTAGCCGTGCAATTTGTACTGTTAAACTTTGTCTAGAGTGTGCGTAAAACTTTTGTGGTAAGACGGTAAATGTTTACTTTTCATGGGAATTGTCTCATACTTTTCAAGACAAAGAATATTGTTTTGCCTGATACGTTCTTAGTACGGTCATGGTAGTAGGTACGTTATAGTAGGCAGACATAAAAACTCTGACACCAGGGCTAGCCACCCGGCCTATACGAACTTACTTACTTAGTGGGCAGACGCCTTAGTGGTGTAATGAAGTCGGTACTAACAACTCAGCCAGTCGATAACACGTATTACGAGCCCGTCGGTTCCATAATATGTCCAAGTTATTTTAATGAAGAGATCTATGAGAATCCAGCCCCGTGGTTAGGTTAGTCTAGATTATGGTTCTCATACGAACGGTGACGTTTTCTTAGAATTAGAACATTGGTTCAATTTACTCGTCACCTATGTATGCCTATGACTCTGCCATAAATAGGTACCTGTACCTACCTACTATTAGAATAGAATCAAAAAGTCCTTTCGTCGTTTCTTTCCAAGGAAGGTGCAAGGACTTTTATTATCATCATTTTGAACAACTATTACGATGGAATCAACCCTGACAACACAAAAATATAAAAAAACTTTTGTAAAAAGTTTATCAAGTCTCGATTTATGGAACTGCTGGGTTTGCACGAATTCAGGGTTGACCCCTTGGTAAAAGTTGATGCTAACGAAGTATAAAGTAGGTAGGTATACTTTTGAATGTCTCAGCTTGCAAAGAACACGCCTGTATGTACTTCCATCAACAAAGAATGACAACCCGATGCCTAATTTCCATACAAAGATTCGTATGTAAATTGGGCGCTAAGTTATTTATCTCTTTAAAAGAAACTTGATATGTAATGTTAGTTTTATTGCCCACTAGCTGTACCCGCGGCTTCGCGCGCGTGATCTCGAATTTTTACTTACACAAAAACCACAAAATATATATAATCACAAACTCTGCCTCGACTTTCAGATTGACCTACCCCCGTAGCGGAACCTGGAACCATTTATAAAAACTGCACCACAGACATCAGGATCCGTACATTGCCCCTTGTTAAGAGGATCGTCCAGTCGAGCAGTATTTACGCGTTTTCTTTAAAATATAGAGATTTTTTCGGTTCATATTTTGATAAAATTTCCGTTCCGAGAGAAAACTCTTTTCACCCCTCAAATTGTAGCAAAATATTATGTTTTTGGTGTCAATCGCTTGAATAAGAGACGTAACACGAGTAAGTCTTATTTTTTTCCGAAAATTTGTTAGTTTGTATTTACTTTTAGCCAAGTTATGCGTAAAAACGTGACTTTTTAGAGGCTTATAACTTTAAGGTCATTTAAAAACTGCAAAAAATAAGACGCCATAATCTTGAAAATCCTAGCTATTGAAGTGTTGATTAGACGAAAAATATAACTCAAATCGGAAAATATTTAGAGGTAGATAGCAGTTTATAATATTATTACTGTATGGTCAAGTTGGCGCCTCACAATTGTTAACTTTACTTAAGTTAACAATTAATTAAATTGGACTATACATAGAGAAGAATTAGTTAAAATGTTAGCCTAAGTTAGTAGTTTCGGAGCAAAACGTGAATGCCACGAGCAGACCGGCGACTCGCTAACAGCACCCGATCACGAGTTTGACGCATGTGCCGGCCAGCACTCTTCTTCTTCTTTTGTTTGGTGTCGCATTGTTGTGCATTTGTCAAGTATTAAGGTTTAATAATTTTGATATTTTATCAAAATAGTTACTGTCGTAGTCACGTCAAAGTCCAATAAAGTCGCGGTCAAGTCCAAACGTAGTCCAAGTCATACCTCAGTAAAGCAGTGGAGACTTTACTAGAAGCGTCTATGGAGTTTTGATAACAACACGGAATGACATGATACGTCACATTATATCACTTGCCTACACTCCTGCACGTAAATCAGCTCATAATAAAAAAATACCACAGTTTTACACTAACTATCACTGATAAAAATACAAGGTTAACAAAATAATACAATGAGGCGACATGACTTTTCCGAGTTCCCGCCAAAACTCAGGCCATCACTCTCTTCGACCTTATTTGAAGGAAGAAAACGGGGAACTAACTAACTGCCACAAATAGAAAGGAGCCTTCGATAGCGAGCATTAGTGGTCGAGATATGCAATGCAATGCTCATTCTAAAACGCTTTAAAATGTTTACCTATTTGCTTTTTTTTCCACATTTGTAATTTTTTTTTTGTGATAGCGTTATCCCTATTTATTATGAAGATGATGCTTCCTAAGTTATTTATCACTGTGACAGTAAAATGATATCTAATACTAGTTTTATTGGCTATTACTTACGGGCAGTAAAACGGACAAGTGCCGCGACCGGGCGTAGGAGGCGTAAATCGCCAACTCGCCTCGCGCCAGGTGGTCCCTTAAATAATAACTAATTGATTGCTCGTAAAACTTCAATTGATTTTATAGCTTTTTACTTATTCTTTGCGTGATTGGAAAACACGCATCGGCGCAGCGTAGGACGACCAATGAAAGATTTTTAAACGATCTGATCAATGCTGTAAGGACGCGCAGAATGCAACCAGCCTTCGCCTGAGGTAGGTATTTAGAGAGCAACATACTTACATGATGAAAAACCGTTTTGGCTGTACTGACATATTTTGTATCGTGTTGCTTGCTGGAGATCGTTATGAAACATATAGTTGATCTAATGTTTGAACTTAGTTTTTAATTGATTAACTCTTTAAATTTTTAACCCGACTCCTGTAAAGAAGGAGGTTCGTCTGTATGTATTTTATTTATTTCGTCTGTTTTTTATTTATTTGAAAGATCTTTTTTGTTTGGTAGATCATATTTCAGCGATGGTCCCATTTAAATTTTATCGAAATCGACTTTATTACGTTCATTTTTCAAAACCTAGCTGATTTTGAAAAATGAACGTAAACTACTAATTTAAAAATGACTAGGTGATACATGGATGACACATCGATCCGTGCGAACTATTCGAATTCTGTGCACGGTTTAAGTCTGTTGTACCATTTTTGACGAAAAATATTTATTACAGTAAAATAAAACAGGACAGGCCTGACAAATCTGTCAGGCCTGATAACAATATTCTAAAGGGATCTTTGTACCGTGAATGATTTCTCCAAGGCTCTACCTACAGCTCTACAGTCGCATGCCCTTTCCAAGCCTTGATGTGAACCGCTGCCAGCCCCGCGGCGCATGCGGAGCTCTATAATGATGCGCATGCACGCCGCACGTTGCAACGCAACCATACAGATATTATATAATAAGCTAGGCGCTATAACCATTGTTTGATCGACACTCGCTGGCCACTTACTTGTACAAGGTTACCCGTAATCAATTAGCATCCTTTTAGGAGCTTATTCTGTAAATCAAAACTGTAACAACTTTTGTAGGTACTGCGACTTTTGTTAAAATTAAAAAAAACAGCTGTTCCATACATTTTTTCGAGGGTGAATGATATTTTTCTATGGAACAGCATTTGAGATTTGATTGAAGTCGTTGAACAAAAGTTGTTAGTTTTGATGTACAGAATAAGCCCCTAAATAGATGCTAATAGCCAGTACATATTCGGTACACTGTGTATAAATTGTTATAAATCTGAAAGTGTGTTTGTTGGTTTGGTACTCTTTCACACAACAACGGAGCAACGGAAAAATAAAAGGTTCTTATGGGAGAGCACATAAGTCAAAAATCACGCGGGCGAAGCCGTGCAGCAGCTAGTCCGTCATAAATCACGCGGGCGAAGCCGTGCAGCAGCTAGTCCGTCATAAATCACGCGGGCGAAGCCGTGCAGCAGCTAGTCCGTCATAAATCACGCGGGCGAAGCCGTGCAGCAGCTAGTCCGTCATAAATCACGCGGGCGAAGCCGTGCAGCAGCTAGTCCGTCATAAATCACGCGGGCGAAGCCGTGCAGCAGCTAGTCCGTCATAAATCACGCGGGCGAAGCCGTGCAGCAGCTAGTCCGTCATAAATCACGCGGGCGAAGCCGTGCAGCAGCTAGTCCGTCATAAATCACGCGGGCGAAGCCGTGCAGCAGCTAGTCCGTCATAAATCACGCGGGCGAAGCCGTGCAGCAGCTAGTCCGTCATAAATCACGCGGGCGAAGCCGTGCAGCAGCTAGTCCGTCATAAATCACGCGGGCGAAGCCGTGCAGCAGCTAGTCCGTCATAAATCACGCGGGCGAAGCCGTGCAGCAGCTAGTCCGTCATAAATCACGCGGGCGAAGCCGTGCAGCAGCTAGTCCGTCATAAATCACGCGGACGAAGCCGTGCAGCAGCTAGTCCGTCATAAATCCGTATGATACGGTAAAGACAAAGTAAGTTCGTATAGGCCGAGCGGCTGGCCCTGGTGTCAGAGTTTTTAATCCACATGAAGGCCTCTGACATGGCTAAATCAGACATGGCTAAATAATTAAAACAGCCGGGACCTACCATTTCACGTGCCATCCGAGCTACTGTAACGCTCAGTTGTAAATGCTACGCGCGGTCACCCGCGGTATAACGTTCTAACATCCTCTCTGTAGGCCTCCCAGACATTTCCAGTTGCACCAGTTGCAAACATCAGCGTCTAATGCGATATCTATTAGTGCTAATCATCATTCTGAAGATGATAATATTGTAATTATTATGGTGAGAGAGAAAAGGGTTTATAATAAAAAATAATAATAGTATTTTTTATTATAAACCCATATGTTCTGGGTAATCTTATAGGTGCAAAAAATTTCACAACATTTTTTTCACTATTTTCTTACAATTAAAATATTTCTTGCTATTGCTAAAATAACTGGCATTACTTCATTTCACGCAATTTTCAACGCACAGAAATATCCATCTATATGGTAATAGTTCAATCGCAATAAAGTTATCAGAGCCCATCATTGTGATTACGGCTATTAACAAGTTTGTCTTACAATCCAACATTCGATCGATAATTACTAAGAATTCGAAGCCCAATGTCGCATTATCAAGTACCGTTACCGAACAAATATGTTTATTCTCCCGTACCTACCGACTTCTGCAAGCTCATTCTCCAATAACAAAACGTGCTATCTCATCAAAACCTAAATAATAAAGCGAGATAAACGCCCGAAGTCGACGGCTCTAGAATCGCCAGCCCGAGTACTGGACGCGACCTCCATATAAAAATTACAACTTTTTTCGTAACGCATCAAAAGCTTTCGTTCCATCGAAGCCTCAATTAATCATATTTCTGTCTTTTTCAGATCGATGAGACGTGTGATACTAGAGGGAGCGAGAGGGGAGTATTTCACGCGAAGGCTGCGCTGCGCATGCGGCGCGCTCGTGGCGGCCTCTGTCGTCAGTCGTTGGACAACAGCCGTGCGTAGCGGACGCTACGGCGCGTGATTTTTCTATGCATTTTCTTATTTGTAATCGTGCGCAGTGAGACGGAAAATTGGTATTAACTATTAATGTGTTCGCATAATGGTGGTGTGACAGGAATGCTGGCGCAGACGTGATTCGGGTGCTGTTTTGTGGGTGGTTTTGTGATGGATGGTGTGCATTGTTTCGAGTTCGGTGTGTAACGTGCAGTGGTGTGTGTGCGATATATTGTGGAAACACGGGGATCTTATTGGATGAATCGGAGGTGAGTTTCCAAGTTGTTTCTTTCTCATTACTGTAATTTATTATTTTACCAGACTATTTGCGATGTATTCTGCTGTCACTTAAGATACCTAAGTCGAAGAATGAGAACTGGTCTCATTATTTCGACTTATGCTCTACAAATGATCTGTGGTAAAACGCCTGGCTTATACGATATAAACACATTAGTCTGTCACTTTTAGCAATCGGCTAAACATGTTAAGATAAATTTTGATGTGAAAATAACATGAAAATATATAAATTTTTTAGACAGTGAGACAACGTAAATTGTTATTTTTTATTTAAGGTTTTTTACAATACGTTTATATATTTTTATATAGCAATTAACATATGTACAATTAACATATGTACCTACGTTGTTTGTTTGCGATGGACTTCTACACTATTTAACTGATTTTAACCAAATTTTGCTCACTACGAGTATGTGCAGTTTGATTACAATTTAAGAGACAGGTTAGTTTATATCTCTATTATAAGTTCTTACCCTTGTGTGTTGCATGTCCTTGGACTAAATAAACAAATGTTGTTGTTGAAAACTATCCATCCAGTCATCAGCCATAGGACATCCACTGCTAGACATAGGCCTCCGTTTGGATCCCAATAAGACCGGTTGGTAGCGGCTTGCACCCAGCGTGATCCTGAGATCTTCAACTCGTCCATCCAGAGGACGTCCTGCGCTGCACTTGCCAGTACGTGGTCTCCATCCAAGAACTCTTTGATTCCATCGGTCAACAGTTGTCTATGCCATGTGCCCTGCCCACTACCATTTTAATTCGCCAATATGCTGGCCTATGTTCTTCTACAGATCTCCTCATTTCTGATTCAATCTCGCAGAGAGACTCCGAGTATAGCTCTCTCCATAGCTCATTTTAATTCGTAGCATGCTTCGAGCAAATAATCTACAGAGCCACAGTCCCTAAGTAAAAGTAGTAAACAAATGTCCGGGCGCCGTCATACATACCGACTTAGATATTTATTTACATTAAATAATTCACAATAACCCGTTTTCTCGAATCTCGACGTTATGTCACCTAATTAGTTATTGTATTCGGCTTGTAATCGCCTTACAATTACCTAAAAATCCTGCCCACTACGTAGCTTGGGCAGAGTTTTGGCTCGGACACTTTTTTGCACGATTGTGACTCTATAGATATTTGCTCGAAGGTAGCAAGACGTGCAAATGTTAAACCATTAATGTAACGTAATGTTTTACGATTATTTCTGTCTTTAACATTTTAATTACAACAAGTATTGAACAATACATCTAAGAAAATTGCTTTTAAGTTAAGACCGCACTAAAGTTTACACACTAGAATGGCTACTCTAGCTCCACCTATAATTAAATTTAATACTCAACTGGCAAGAAATTTCTTGCAATTTACTTAGTTTCGTGACTTACTGGGATATAAGATTACCCAGAATACCCCGGGGCATTCTACGAGATATCGCTTTGCACTTATTTTTACTAAAGTCCGTAAGTTCGTAGAGGCCGGGTGGCTAGTCCTGGTGTCAGAGTTTTTAGGCTGCCTGAAGGCCTCTGACATGGCTAAACGGTTAAAACAACCAGGGCCTACAATTTAACGTGTCATCCGAGCCACGGTAGCGCTCAGTTGGAAAATGCCACCCGCGGTCACCCATCTAATTACTGACCGTGCGGAACGTTGCTTAATTTCAGTGATCGCTGACAAACACCGAGTAAAACTACGCTACGAGCGCTACGCTTGCTATTTTACTAATCATTGTGAACAAGTTTTACTATGCGACCAAATCGAAATTACGATCGAAATTTAATTTAACGATTACGACGTTGATTCCATTGTAAAAGTTCTTTATAATCGTGAATAGTTGTACAATTATTGCACTCGATCCTCAAAATACAAGCCTCGTGCTTAGTTTGGGGCTCACTGCACCTCTCTATATGTCTTACCTTGGAATCACTCGCTCAGCGTACACACATAATTATATTATGGTACATTATTGTAATTTCATTGTAGGTTTTTTAGTTATTTAAAATGTGCGAAAACCACGCTAGTTTCCATAGTAAAAGCCCTGCTGCTTAAATAAATAAATTTCGGGGGATATCTTACCCACGGTCTCTGACCTCAAACTAAGCATAGCTTGTGATATGGCTGCTAGAGACTGATATACACATACATATTTTAAATACATACTCATATAGAAAGTACCTAAATAGCACCCAGAGACAGAACAATTACCTATGTTCATCATATGAAGGCTTGCCCAGGGTGGGGATCGAACCCACACCTCTTTGATCCAGAAGTCAGGGTCACTAACCACTGAGCCACCGAAGCAGTCAAATGAACTTTGTGTTTCCAGAGCTGGCGGAGGTTGACATAGAATAAGTGAAAAATGACTTCTCTACAACTCTACAGTCCATTCTCAATAAAAGCCACGAGTGCCGCGGGAAATACAAATCTTGATCCAGAAGTCAAGTTCACTAACCACTCAGCCACCGAGGTAGTCGAAAGGTCCCTGTATAGGTACTATTGCCCGAGTGAATAAAGTGTTTCTGCAACGACTCGTATTTCCTTTATTTTGTCGATGTATTCATTTGTTTGAATGTTGGTACTCAGGTATAGATTGAATCATAGAAGTCGGCGGATGTGAAGTTGGCTACAAACTGCGCAATATCCAATGCTGATTGAAGCTCACATAAAACTACGCGTTGATTAGATTTTGCGCAGCTTGTAGCTAACTTCACATCCGCCAACTTGTATGACTCGGCCTATAAGTACCTACCAACATCTACACAAACAAACACACCGACAAAAGAAAAGAAAATTGAGTCCTTCAGGCGGTCTAAAAACTCAAACACCAGGGCCAGCCACCCGGCCCATACGAACTTACTTTTAAAGAAAATATTAGGAGACGTTGTGTTCAAGTATTTTTCTAAAAATTGTGACGAAACTAGTATATGTACACTAAATAAATATAAAAGGTCATTGAAATGTGTGTTAAAATTGATTAAAAATAACATTTTTTAAGCGAGTTGACTAAACAGAGTTGAAGTGAAATCATCACACAACAAAGTGAAACAAGCTGAACAACTTGTTATATTCACACACTCTTATTAAATAGCAATAAAAATTCTACATATTTCAATAATTACTACAAATTCAATATGTCTTGCGAGATTTATGATATCGGATTTATAGATATGAACAAAACCAGTCAAATATGCATAAAATATTGAATATTACACACAAAGGCTCAAAACCTTTATTTAAATAGCAATAGAGGCGAATAATAATGGCCGAAATAAACAACCGGCAGCAGTTCAGCAGTGCAGTGCAGCGGTTCTCAAAGTGTGGGTCGCGAGTATTTAATCAAATCAATTTAAATTCATTTATGACAATTCGTTTGTAATTTGGCTTAATACAAACTTGTCTCTTCAAGGTATGCATTTTAAATAGGTACATATTATCATCATAAGAAATATAAATTAATGACCCAAAAAAGATAGCTATCATGTAATTCATGTATCACAAAAGGGAAACACTTGCAGAAAATACAAACAAATAACTCTCCTGATAAAGGCTGTACTTACTGTTAATTAGTAACTAATAGGTCCATTTATAGAAACTTACACACAAGCACATTGATATGAATTATCTCATATATAATCATAACTTAATTTCTATCAAAACGGTGTTAGTCAAATAATTAATCAGAAATGTTGTACCTTTCATATCGTACACGTTGAACAAGCTCTAGTCGAATAAAATTAATATCATACTGAGCAAAACACAGTCGTAATGTGAATTTAAAATATATTATTGGACAGTAATTTTACCTCTGACCTGTGTTGCAGTTTCTGTCTAACCTGTGATGTTGTGTAATGTCTAGACAGAGATAGCGAATAGACAGCTAGAAATGTCAGAGGTATAATAACTGTGAACGTACTTTGGCCAAAAACACGCAATGCGTATGCTGTGCCGCACCAATAAGCACTAGGTATTTTAAGCAATTTTCGTGGGCCGCACTTAAATTGCCCCCACTTTGAGAGCCACTGGACTAGAAAATACCTCTCGCGTTTAGCCGAGGCAATCATCAGAGATCATCAATCAACGGATACAATCTTTAATGACAATGTATCGTTAGGCTTGCGGAACAGAGCCTCTTTTTATGATGTTTATGCTTCGGGATTGAGGTTAAAATTTAAATAGCTATAGTTTGAAGTAATAATTAAATGTGGTACACAAAAACTCTTGTGCGATGGTTTAGGCACAGACTCTAAAAAAATGGACTAAATAAGGCAATTGTGCTATAGACGGACTATGGTTATCACCACCATGAATGGCAAAGTATTGAATCTTATTGGTATTATTGTGTAAACCAAACCTATGCGGCCTATACCGTCTAACCATAAAAGCTTTACGCACGCTTTAGGCAATGTTTAACAGTACAAATTTCACGGCTAAACAGCGTTCAAAGCGTGTTTAAATCTTTTGTGGTCAGGCGGTAGAGTTCTATCTCTAACGGTTACGAAGTTCCAATTGTTCGAATCTGTTTAATATGTACACTGAGCAAATTAGAATACAAAACGCTCTGGTTAAAACTATATAAATGCAAATTCGTAACTTTTCTATGAAAGTGACGAACACGTGGTGCCCTATTTGAACTAGGACGACATTAGACCGAGCAAGAGCAAGAATGAGGAATGAAAACCTATGTTAGTGCAAAAGAGGCAGACAGCAGAGGAATTTACAGCATGCTATTATTTTCTAACGTTTCAAAAATTGATTTCCAGGTGGCCTTATTTTTTAATCAATCAAATCGTTTATTTGCTTAGAACACATATACAATACAAGTCATATAGATGGTTGGTCTTATATTTACATAGCATTCAGTCTGCAAGCAGACGTGCAAATATTAGTTCATAAATTTAATAAAACTTATTCAAGTTCGAACAACTGGGATATGGGACTTTGATAGATACCTAGTATGAAAACACTCTATATTGTCTATGGATGTTGCAAATGCTCCATATGATACAAGTTCCGTATACGACCAAACCGCGCGAAGTTGAAAAATCCGGCCCCAGGTCCGCTCCGCTGCGCTTTGGGGGAGGCAACGCCTAAGATTGGCATTTCCTTTCATCTAATCTGTAATTAGTAATTATATCGATAAGAGTCAGAGTTATAATTTTAATCAAAGAGTAACATATAATTGCTAAAAGAGTTCTTTAAGTAGGCATGTAACTTAAAAAATAATTTTAAAACTTTGCTCGCTTATAAATTTATCAAATACGGAAACCAAATCACAAATTTAAAGCAAGTAAATAAACAAAATAAAAAAATTAAGTGCAATGCCAAATTAGAACGATCGTTGAAATCCAAAGGTCAAATTATAAATAAACGACAATAAAACGTCTCAGCACTTTCAAAATATGCTAATTTATGGAACTGGATGTTATGTAGACGACATAAATTACACTTAATTCGCCTAGATGGTCAAGACTTTTTCCCGATGTCGGTAAAATACTGTAAAACTTAATTTCTCTCTATAGCTACTGAACTAGTAGAAAATTCTCAAACAAACGGGTTTTTTGCGCTACAATATAAAATATTTGAGATATTGATGGCGTGAAATGAGAACCCAAGATGGCGCTTTCTGCGCATTTGTGCTACGATCCAAACAGGATGCTGTGTGCGCAGTTTGCTATTGTGCATGGAAAGAATCAATCCCCTCAAAAGAGATTTATTTATTTATTTATTTATTTTATCGCAACCTTTGATTAGATGTCTCATTTTCAGTAAGTAGGTTCTTATTAACTACAAATGGGGCTTGTAGGTGACTAATTAGCGCTTAATTAAAAAAAAACACTTCTTTCTTTCAAAAAGTTCGCGAACATCTAACCATCATACTGGCAATAGACATCATGCATTCAGCCCAATGACCAAAGATTTTTGCTATTCAGCCTTGTCTTCGTGTGAATATTCGTGAATTTCGTGTCATCAATTTTAAATATCGAACGGTGAAGCTCAATTTCGTTCTTGAAAAAAAAAAGTTCTTTACTTGATTCTTTTCAATGAAAAAAGGGGGAAATAAAAACAACGACCGACAACCGAGAGCGATCTGGCCATCCTTCCTCAATGGATCTGGCACACCGGATGTTTTAAGACTGTGCACACTGCTAAGTCGCGGCTGTCAGTCGCGTCCGTAAGCCGCGTCCGATATTATGTTTCCAGCTTAAGACGTATCATCACGAACTATTCACAATTTCACACCAAATACCCACGTAATCTAAATTGAACTATGGACCATATCTTTGGCGCGATCTCCAGGCTACGGCGTAGGGCGATACCATCAAACAAAAGACATCAACGCACTCCGCTTTCTATTTGCCCACGGTCGGCCGTAACGGACGAGCTCGTTTCGGAATTACTCGACAACTGCGTACTTTATGTAATGAATATTCTGTTTTAGTAGAGTTGGTTAGTGGTTAGATAAGTAAGGAGCGTTTTTAATACTAAACGCTGACTGTTTTCGGCAAAGTTTCATCTAAAGTTTTATTCAGTTCTAGAGGGTTACTCGCATAGGGTATATTTAAGCGGAAAGAACATTACCATTTCCATTTTGGAACAAAGTTTTATTTAATTTAGATCGAATTTATCATTTTTATGTATTACTAGCTTTTGCCCGCGGCTCCTCCCGCGTCGTATTTTGACTTTTGTGCTATCCCACAAGAACCTTTTATTTTTTCGGGATAAAAAGTAGCCTATGTCCCTTTCTGGCCTTCGAATTATATCCATCCCAAAAATCAAGTTAATCTGTTGCTCCGTTGCTGCGTGAAAGAGGAACAAATCAAAAAACTTTTCAGTATAATATTAGTAAGGATTTATTTGTTTTTTTTTTGTTGGACGAGCCCATAAATATAAACTACAATGTTCATTTTTGATATATTTTGTTATTGATGTGCTATTTTGACAATAAACGATTGCAATGTAATTATTATTTCTACTCGTTTTACCAAGGAAAAGTTTTGCTATGGGGTCAACGCGGAATTCAAAAAACGAGGACAAGGCCTTGGATACTATATTAGAAACTTCCACTAATACCACAACTTTTTAAAGACTCGAGTTTTAGAAAATAAATAATGCAACGAGTAAACACGATTTTTCAACGTATCCGACAAAACTCTAGGAAACAACTTTGTAATATGTTTAAACAAATTAACAAACGTTGCGAAAAGCCACTCTTCTGCCATAATTAGAGACATCAAATCTTAATTATCCACACACTTTATTTAGGAAGTGTATTAAAACATTATTATATTCTTCTTTTTAATTTTGGAATCGCGCGATTAGAGTATTTGCAGATAGATAAGATATTATATATCTCTTATTTATTTGAAGTATTGTGATTAGTTATATTATCAAAATACATTCAAAGTCAATGCTCAAGTCTAGTCAAAAGTTATGATTAAGTTTAAGTTACACCTCAGTAAATAATTGGGTACCTACTTTACTACAAATCACTAATATAAACAATTTTCGCTATTATCATCCAAAACACAAAGTTTTAGAACAAATATAATATGTACTTGCAAAGCGAAACCATGGTTTTCTTGTATTTCCGTTAAAATTCTAGGAAACAACTTTGTAATATGTAAAAACAAATTAACAAACGTTGCGATAAAAGCCGCTCTTCCGCCATAATTAGAGACGTAACGTCTTAATTATCCACACACCTCGCGTTATCAGAATTAAGACGCGTATTAAAAATGTTATTATCTTCATAAATATTCTCTGTATAAGGCTGCGCTGACATTTGAGACCCAGCTTTCCGATGAAGCCATGAAAATGTCAATCGGGGATAGGGTTGCCAACCGTACTTAATAAAAAAACATGTTTTATCCTATTAAAGTCATCAAGTTATAAATAAGCTAACAAAAAGTTAATAAACCCCGGGGTTTTAAATGCAATGTCGATTTTAAATATCGTATTTTACAGTGAGAACGACTGCATTCATACCCATAATTATTGTCACATACCTCTACACATACAGCTCAGACGGAATAAAACAACTAGGTAGGCCGAATCAAACTTTTTGGCGGCTGTGAAGTTATTTACATGCTACTCAAAACCCAATCCTGACTGAAACTAACATAGCAACTGCGCTAAGATTGGGTTTCGCTCAGCTTGTACCTAACTTCACTGTCACCAAGAAGTTTGATTAGGCAAATAGTGTGCTTTAATATACTGCATAAAATATAGCTTGATCTCTGCGACAGTGACATTGACATAGAAGATTGACATTTTTAGAGTTAGGACAGTGGTGGAAAAAATCGATTATCAAACAATGTTGTAATGAAATCGAATGAGTAGTTGTAGGTGAGAAATTGGATTTTATTTACTTACTATTATTTAAGATCAAGTATGTACACATTTAAATAATGTTATGATATTAATTAAATAAATTATAATAAAATATAATATTGTTACGATAGTATTTATCGACGTTATTCACTATTATCGATGCTAATGTAACATATAATTGGGTTTAATTTAATTACAAACCTATATACATGTAAATAATGTTATGATATTAAAATCCTATCCTACTAATATTATAAACGCGAAAGTTTGTGAGGATGGATGGATGGATGGATGGATGTATGGATGTTTGTTACTCTTTCACGCAAAAACTACTGAACAGATTGAGATGAAACTTTGTAATAATATAGCTTATACATCAGAATAACACATAGGCTACAATTTAAAAAGATATTTTGTGAATTGTCCCAAATATAACGATAAATGTTGAGTAAGCAGGAAAATTCTGCCATCTGCGAGCTACTGAGCGTGCGCTGCAAGAATGTCAAAATAAACAACTGTCGATCGAATATCTGTCAAATCAATCGATGAGCAGTCCTTGGATATCATCGTACTGATAATATATTATCCTTACTAATTAATATTGTAAATGCGAAAGTAACTCTGTCTATCTGTGTGTCTGTTTGTCTGTCTGTCTGTCGCGCTTTCACGCCAAAACTAATGAACCGATCTCAATGAAATCTGGTACACAGATAGTCTAAAGCCTGAGAAAGGACATAGGCTACATTTTATCCCGAAAATTGCATAATTCCCGTAGGATAGGACAAAATCTTGCGTTAGCGAAACTGTCACCTATCACAACGACGCTAAAAGGCCCAATTTTGAAGACACCATCGTAATTATAACAGTTAATTAGACTATTTCTGTTTCTTTTTCACTTTCGGCATTCGATAGAGAGAACGTTTTTTACGTTGCTATTAAATTTACGATGGCGCGTTCATAATTGGGTTGATTTTGCCTAACATGGATTCACAAAACGTAATTAGATGACAGGTGACATACATTGACTGCAGACTTTTATAAATGTCTCGCTTAGCATAGCAAAGGGACAAATTGTCTTTCCACCATTATAGCTCCTCGAAGAGGAAATAAAGTATGAACTGACAATGACAACTGACATTAAAATTGGACAAAATAGTTTTTACTTTGCCATGATACATATTACAATGACGTTTAATACTGGGCCGTTATTTCGTCTGACATTAAAAATATTTTTAAATATACCACCATTAGAGGTTAAACATATTTCTTTATTCTACCTTTATGGTACAGAATCCATGCTAATATACGAAGAAACGGATTGACTTGATTTTTAAAAGTAGTATGGCATGAGTATGAATATCTTGACACTAAGGTTATTAACCTTGATTCTGAGTTGTGACCTTGACACGAACATAACTTTCTGTTGGTTTGGTTAGGACTGAACAGTGATAAAAGTGCAGCCCGCCTCAGTTGCGGCACTCCTCATGAGGCACGCAACTTGCCGGCCAGCCTCTCAGCTGCTATATTTAAAAACCCCAGAAAAGCGGCCCAACCTCGAGTGCAAACTTCTAAACTGCCTAGGGGGAAAAGACCAAAAAGAATCGGGAGACCTCGAGCGCCGCCTTCTCAGCTGTCTCAGAAAAAACCCAGAGAAGCGGTTCTACCTGGGATTCCCGCGCCGCCCATAAGCCTCGGCTACTAAGTTCTCCTGCTACGACAAGGCGGGAACATATGGGCGGGTACACTCTAACCTTATCTTAATCAACAGAAGCATTTATAAGATATTTTGATATCGGGTTAGGTTTGAACAGTGACAACAAAGTGCAAGGTATTTGATTTTTTTATAGAGCAAGTGCCTTTATTAACTACCACTAAATACAGACTTATAATATAAATCTTCATAAACTACTACTACATAACAAGCAATTGGATCATCCACAGACCCTTGAAGGTCTAAAGATATTCTAAATGCTCGAGTCCACTGCCAGTTAGCAGCGTGCCCAGCATGCTGGCAGCATTGCCAATCAGCTTGGCAATGCTGCTTATACGTTGAGCCAAATAAACACCAACATTTTGGTCACGCGGCGGGTACACAAGACGCTCAGAAAGACTTTTGAAAACAAGTTGAGCTCCCGGCCAACAAGCGCACAATGTTTCAATTTCAAACGGCTCAAATATGTAACCACTGCCGAGGTTAGCATATTTGCGCCGTTTGTGCTGCTGCGCTGACGGCGCCAAAGTATCGACGCAAGTCGCGTCCCATACTAAGGGCCGTCTACACTTCCATGGGACCAGCTTCATACCGTCAGGCCTTTTGCCATCACCACGCGCAAACCCATTCGGTTAGAGTACCTACGGCTGCGATATTGGCGGTCGCAAAAGCCCTACGTATGACATCGTTCACAATGGCATGGCAACCAATTCGACCAGCGCTTTTTGACCAAGAAAGACGGTGGTGACCAAGCTGGTCAACTAGGGTACTTGAATAGGTGAGAGCGCTCAGCTATGTGCGGCGCGGCAGCAAGGTGGGTCGACTATCTCGACGATATCATCAATACCGCCGGTCGAGCCAAAGTTCCGAGGCAGATGGCACTGCAAGAGAGAGGCCTATACCCAACAGTGGGTCAAAGAAAGCTGCGGGTGATAACGATGACGAAACAAATTAGTTGAGATTGGTCTTTTTTTGGGTTTGAAATGATTATTTGCTACAATATTTGTGTAACGTTTCACATTGAATTGGGGCTAATATATTGTGGCGCACTTACTGTTTTAGTTACCATATTTGTTGACAAGATAAACATAAATTAAATTATATCGCGGGCGACGCCGCGGGTAAAAGCTAGTATACAATAAAATTAATGATAAATTAAGTTTTATTTTAAACATCGTTAGTATAAACTATCGATATTTTAAATATAACTCAATCTAAAACTCTGTGGTCACGATCATTCGTCGCCTGTCACTAAACGGCATGCCCATAAAGTATGACATTGACAGGTACTGTCTGTACTATTAAAAAATTCAGGACTTCATAGCCGTGATTTTTCTGACAGCTGTCGCAGAGATCAAGCTATATTTTATAGAGTATAGGTACTAATAAAAATAACATTAATGCCCATACCAGCACACATATTTAAAGCCTAGCACAATTTACGAAGCCTTTACTTAAGCACCTACTCCGTAACAAAAATGTGTGAAAAATCAAAATTAGAATTTAGTATCTATACGTTTGCTAAACGAAAACGTGACGTAATTTTTTTGACAGATTCTGCGCTGGAATTTTCGTACGCTGTAAGATTTTTTCTTACAGATTCTGTGGACTTGTCGGATTGTTAGAAGGGGACGTCTCAATCTTGCCTGATAATGATAACTGTCAGTGTAGATGAAGTTCTAAAGTAGAGAACTAACATTAGTAAACAGAACTAGCATTATTAGGCTGTGATTAGGGCCTCCACGAAGCCTGGCGGGAGTGAAAACCTCAAGGGGCGAAAGCACGCAGTTTCTGAGCACTTTGGCGTAATTATAGTTCTTGGAAGGCGCTAACGCACTCACACCAAGGCGCAAGGGCTCTTTTATGATAGGCTACATCTTGCCGCATTTATTTAAGTGTTTTCAATCATGCATCTTATTTATATATTGACAACTAGCTTTTACCCGCGAAAAACACAGTTCGTAGATGATATTTTCCAGTCTTTAAACTATACCTACATGAAAATAATCAAGCCAATCTGTCGCTTCGTTACTACGTGAAAAAGTGACAAGCAAACCTTCAAGCCTAAAACCGAAGTAATTGAATGTCAGCGGCACTTGCGTCGCTAATAGTACCTACATATTACTCAGAGCAAATAAAAAATCAAGAGGGAACGTCGCTGAACAGTCAAGTCAGGCCGGATTTTTATACATGTGTGAGTGCGTCGGTGTTGCGCCGCCATAGTTCGACTGTCAAGCCAAGGCGTAGTTTCGTTGTACGTGGATGTGTGTGTGTAATTAACTATAACAGAATACGGCTAAAACTCACGTTATAATTATACGGTCGATCCGCAAGGAATCCAACCAGTTTCAGAGTATTTAGAACTCCATCCTCAGGGAATACGCGCATCCCCGTCGTGCACTCAAAGTGGTAGTTTTAATGAAGTGTGTAATTGTCTGTACACGGCGAGGCGTAGTTTTGGTTGGCTTTACTTGTTTGTTCACAACATTCTCTCTTGATTTTTTATTTGCTTTGAGACGTATTATTCTAAAGAGTCTTTTTAACGATTTTTTAATTTTTATACGAGCTTAATAGTGTGGACTTGATACCACATTACAGCCTTTCTTACAAAAATAGCTTTTTTAAGCAAAACAGAAAAGTCACTAAAGTGACGATGAGAAATACACCTATGAACTTTTTGTATGGAATAGATGATTCTTTTGAGAGATTTCGGGGTTTAGTATAAAGTAAAATATAGTGTAAAATTCGATCAAAGTGATGAATATTTATTTTTAAATCTGACGTACCTAATGTAACACACGTAGTTATAAAGTCAATAAACAATTCTAATTCTAATAGAATATTCTAGAATATATCTGTCGTCTAAAGAAAGATATGGTACTTAAATATAATAATATAGTTTATTTCCCTTATTACCTACAAAAATAAACACTTGGTTACTATTTCTATAGTCCGTTCTGTCTCACTGCTAGACAAAAGGCTTTCCTGCATACATATTTGTAAGTTTAAATAAATAAATAAAAGGCTTTCCATTAATTTCCACAAATAATTGACTCGATATACCTACACCTTAACGATTTTAAAAATAACTTGTCACTAAAGTAAGCAACCCTAATTGAAGCCGATAACCGATTTTAAAACTCACAAAATACTGCTTTAAATGGACAAAAACACTTCAAAACCAACTCTAAATCGTTGTAATAAAGTAGATAATAAAAACCACAATGAAGATCGCAAAATGTATTTTATGGTTTCTCTCGGACATTTCCCTTGGAATGTCTTGTATTATTTACGATTTGAATATAGATATACATATTTGTATGTTAACAACTTTTTGAATGTTCGTAATTTGTATGGAAAGTTTGTGAGCTGGTTTGTTCGTCTGTGCTTGTCTGAGAAGTCTGAATTATATTTAACACTTGACTGTTTGTTCCGGTAGCTTTGTTTTATACAGTTTTTATGGCCAGACCGTGAGTTCGGGAAAAATATTCCCGTTGGCTAGACTAGACTGAACATCAATCTGAACAGTGAAAAATATCCGAGTGTAGGGGGCCCTGGGTTAATACTACTTACATGTTACCTAATTACTCAAATCAAGACAGAAAGAGATCAAAGCGAGAGAGAGATAAATAGAGCACAATCGAGATCACCTACTTGGCATTTTTTCCATAATGATCACATTTATACAGGGTTATTTTTAAACAATTAGCATCCTTTTAGGGGCTTATTCTGTACATCAAAACTAACAACTTTTCTTCTGCAACTTTTGTCAAAACTAAAACAAAATCAGCTGTTCCATACATTTTGTCGCGGGTGAGCGTTAGTTTTGATGTACAGAATAAGCCCCTAAGAGGATGCTAATTGATTAGAAATAACCCTGTATATGACATTTTAACTGTCAGTTCGAAGCAGGTACTAACACCTGAACATGAAACTTGAATTAAATGAAAGGAAAGGCTTTGATCGCAAGATTCGCAGGGCTGCAAACCTTACGATCTGTTTAATTTATACAATTATAGATTTTTAAGCATTATCGTCTTTTGGACGATTTTGGACTTTAATTAGACTTAGCTGGGCTGAAGCCCAAAAACCATAGGACAATTCCGGTCCTTATAGTTTTCATTTAATGGCACAGTAATAATGTAATCTCTCACTATGGACCTTACTCTAAGTCATCCAACGAACTATGGAGAGACTATCCTCGAAGTCTCTCTGCGAGATCGAATCGGGAGTAAGGAGGTACGTAGAAAAACCAAAGTGACCGACATAGCCCAGAGGATTGGCGTGGTAGCATGCTTGAATGGCGGTGTAAAGGGCACATAGCACGGAGATTGAGTGGAAACTATACTTATAGATCGGCAAGCGCAGTGTAAAACGTCGACACATAAGATGAACAGATAACATCATCAAAAATACAGGATACAAGCCGCTTCCAACCCGTCTCATTGGAGATCCAAAGGGGAGGTCTATGTCCAGCAGTGGACGTCCTGTGGCTGAAACAAAGACGATGAATATCAGGGTCTGTACTGTGAGTGCTTCACCTAGAAAGTTTTGAAAATTACTGCTGCTGCTGACTGCTTAATTTTTCTTATGAAATCTACTCCACTCATTTCGTCTTGGTAAAAAGTGTTCTCTCTATCGAATGCCTAAAGTGAAAAAGATACAGAAATATGCTAATTATCTATTATAATTACGATGGCGCCTTCATAACTGGGCCTATTGTATACCTACTGCATTTGTGATAAAAGATTTTTGATAAATCTGCTAAACAATATTTCCAAAACAAAACCTCAAGCCCGTGTGTGGTCGCAGCACTTCACTAGTCGACCTCCAACACACAACAATAGTTACCTTATCGGGCCCATTCCTTTCCTGTCACAGTTTTACATAAAACCTCTATTTTACTATAACAAGTTTATTTTATAAATAAACTGGAGAGTTACGAGTGCTCCCACGCCTTGCGTATTCACATCATATTCGATGTGAGACATTAATGGCGCGTATTTCAAGATTTACAAGATTACATCGCTCATGGAACTGATATTTATAAAATTATCGCTTATACACGGTGCGGAAAGTGAAGGAGATTTCAAGCAACTGATGCTTTTAGGAACTATGGAGTAAAAAACGATATCAAGTTTTAGGCCAGTCGGGCTCTCCTCCCCGCCTCCTACTATACCCAGCAGTGGGTAAAGGTAAAGGTAACAATGATAAAATGATACAGCTGTGTCTGTTATAATGTACCCCCCTGATGTCTAGAGTTTTTAAGCCGCTCGTAGGCCGTAGGTAGGGATCAATAAATTGCACGATAAAATAATAGTGATGAATAGGTGATATGAATAAGTTTCAAGTGTGTAGAGTTTGTGCAACAAGAGAAGCGTCGTAGGAGAGGTCGCCCGTGTGCCAATTTACTAATTTTGTTACGTTGACAACACTGCTCTGTCATTGCTAGTACAACTAAGAGTGTTTGATACTTTGGTCTGTCTGTCTCCTAATACAAATTGACTTATTTTGATGCGCTCTGAATATATTCAGATTTTTAGCTAATTTAAATATTTGTTTGTTTTGTTATCGTGAAAGGTGTCAACGTCTAAATATTCTTAGTTCAATGTGTAGTAAATATTCTTAGTACAAAAGTATTTTTATTTATTTTTGGTAAACAAACAGCTTTGTTTCAAAAATTTAGTTCGCTAGTGACATATATAAGCCTATTGAAGTTTACACTAATAGTACATAATAAAAAAATACAGTTGTAACAATAATAAACGTTACAAATTAATTTCGTGGGAGCTATGCCAATGTTGGTCGTTGAAAAGGAAGAAATAAATGTTAAGATAACAGGAGATTGAAGTTAGTCATCACAGAAAAAAGTTGAGTATATTAAGTTTTTGAATGCATTTTGTCTTGCGGTGAATAAGTCTACATCTTTAGAATAACTATAATTGAAAGTGTTACATACTCTGATGAAGTAGGAATTTTGTTTGTAATTGGTCACACACGAATCAGCATGGAGCATGAGATGGTTTCGTCTTGAAATGCGAGTAGGTATTTTAAGTTTTATTTTAGACAGAAGATCGCTACGATTCGATTTTATTCAGTACTATGTTGTGGAGGTAGGTTAAATCAGCCACCTCACATGACAGGGAAGTAATTGATGATTTTACAAGCTATTATTAAGTTTCACCTGTCCCGTTGCCCGTCTGTAATCAAATCTTGCAAGATAAATTTGATTCACTTCCCGGTTTCTGATTGAGCTGAAATTTTGCCTTCATGTGTAAATTGCGCGACAATGCAATATTACGATGACATGGTGCTGATCTGATGATGGAGCTGGAAGGTGGCCAAAGGAACTTTGCAATGAAACGACACAACCTCATCGAATTTGGCCTCATTTGAATCGTCTTGACGAGTAGTTTGTCTTTCAATTGTAACCAGGGTCTGATGATGGAGCTAGAAGGTGGTCCTAGGAACTCTGTAACGAAACGACGCAAACCCATCGAGTTCCGGCTCGTTTGATTTGTCTTGGCGAGTACTTGTTCAGTAAAAGCTTGTTTAAAAAAGAAAGGTTTTTTTATTATTCTTGTTTTTCAAATACTTAATACAAATTAAAAACAATAGATACGAGTACCTTTTTTTCCTTTATGGATATGGATGATGTGGTTGTGTGGGAGTCCCACCGCTCGTCAGTACGTAGGTATACTACTGAAATCCTGGGGTGTTTCCGCCACTGCGCTATGTGTCGGGGCTACGGACACGCCTCCGCACTCCTCCGCACTCTACTACAACACGAGTACCTAATCACGTTTAACTCTAAAACGACAAAAACTATGTCAGAATGAAGGGCTTTACAATTTCTTCAGCAAGCAAAAAGCATGAGGCTAACTAAGATACCTTCCTAAAGTACCATATTCATGACAAAGTTGCCACAATGCTGTTGTAAACGTCAATAAACGTCTATAAGACGACGCTGGCAACATTGTGGTTCCGCATACCGCTAGAGTGAAACATTACGACAAAATAACATGTTTTTGTACGACGATGTTATGGCAACACAGTCTGATGGGGACATATTTAACATGATCGCGGTGTTGTGTGCAAATTATTTTTTACAAAAAATGGCATGACCGACTTCAACCCTGTACAGAATTCGCGAATATTTCGCACGGATCGATGTAGCATTTTTCTCCTAATTGATGATTTATCAATAATGGCTCAGCCGATTTCAATTAAATTTAAATGGGACCAATTTGAAAATATACTCTTTACAATAAAAAAAAGAATTATCGAATTTGGACCACTACGTAAAAAGTTATGCGTGGATTATACATAAAAAATGTACGCGTCGAATTAAGTGCCTCCTCCGTTTCATCGGTCAAAAATAACATTTACTTTTTTTTGAGATAGTTCGCTTTATGTACAGATATAACTAAAAGTAACGAAAGATTATCGTGCATACTTACTTTTCAATAAAATCTCTTCCACTTATGATTTAATTTATCGAATCCGGTCGGATGATACTCTAAAGAGGATTCCATCAAAAACTACGAAAGTACCTACATCATAAGCGACAGCATCATCAACATCAGACTTAAGATGTCCTGTAAGATGTTACTGGACATTGCCTCCCCTTTAGATTTCCAATTAAGTTTGTATTGAATAGTACAACATTGGTTCAATTTGTCCTATGTTCAATAGGACGTCTTCCGAGAAACTGAACCAATGAGCTGAGCTTACGTAACCGTTCGTAGTCTCTCTTAGATGACGAAATATAACGTTTTATTTTTCTATACTTAATAATATCGCATGGGAAAGTTGGAAATAGGTACATATTATCTAACATATTGGCAACTAACAAATTATTAGTTTTTCTCTCTATGTGGCGTATAAAAGTCGGTTCATAACTGTTGCGTAAGGTATAATATCAACTTGAGGCTTGCACCGAGCTTACAAGTAGCTTTCGTAAGCTCCGTAGGTAACTCCATATTTAGTCATTCTAAAGGAAATTCATAGCTTTTTATGGCATAGCTAAAAGTTTATAAAATAGGAATTTTTGCCCTGGATTTTATTTTATTTAGAAATTCTCTCTGGAATTTTTTTTTTTGACCGAAGAACCACCGGAGGAGGTATACAATTCGACGCGTATATTTTTTTTTATGTATAACCACGCATAACTTTTTTCATAGTAGTCCGATTTCAATAATTCTTTTTTTATTAGAAAGAGTATATGTACTTCAAAATTGGTCCGAATTAAATTTTATCGAAATCGGCTGAGCCATTTTTGATAAATCAACAATAATGTGAAAAATGCTACATCGATCCGTGCAAAATATTCGCGAATTCTGTACACGGGTGATGTCGGTCATGCTAATTTTTTCAAAAAATAATCTTGTTTCATTCATTTATTATGAGAAATTTATAGGTTGATCATGGTTGTTGCTAACCCATACAAAATAATTATTATGTTATTGAACTCCTCCGTATTGAAGGTAATAACTTCAAAATTAGTTCAACCAAGAATGAAAAGCTTAAACATAGGAAAACAACTTTCGTAAAAAACAATTTGTAGTATGTATTACAAGTTAAGAAGTGTAAATCAGAGAAAATGTTCTTACAATGACTTGCTATTGACTTTACATACCACCAACTCTCTCCGTTGCCCGAGGCAAACATTACTGAGATACCTAAATTGCTGTTGGCCAAAAGGTGAAACTGCTTTACAATAGTGGATTCCATTGAAAATTTGACTGTGGCTCCTCTAACTGACTTCTTTAATAACTTTGTTCACTTCGTCTGTGCTTTACCAAACGGCAAACGCGGTACTCAACCACCAATTTACTATCGGTCTAAAGATAGAACTGAAAATGACCAATAATAGAAAGCAGTGATCTGTTGCACTGCAACGGTAGTACACTATGGTCTTCTTCAAAAGTTAGTGTGTCCAGTTAGTACATTACCAAATTCAATCAATCAATTCAACAAATTTAAAAATTTGGGGGCCGGGAGCTCATCTAGTTTTCAAAAGTCTTTCTGAGCGTCTGGTGGACGCGACGCGTGACCAAAATGCTGGTGTTTATTTGGCTCAACGTATATAAGCATTGCTATTCAGCGTGGCAATGCTGCCAGCATGCTTGGCACGCTGCCAACTGGCAGTGGGCTTGAGCACTTGGATTATCTTTAGACCTTCAAGGGTCTGTGGATGATCCAATTGCTTTCTATGTAGTAGTAGTAGTGTAGTATTGTCATTTTAATAATAATAAAAAAAAATTGTAAAATAAAAAAAAAAAACAAATTTAAAACTCTATGTCGCGGTATTAGGGATAATATTGAACGCCAACATTAAGTAGGGTCTTGGAACGATTTTCATATGTTTTCTTTTATGACTTTCGGTAATGAAGATGCATTACATTTATTGTTAATGAAATTCGAGATGAGTACAAATTACTTTGGATTGAGTAACAGTGCTTATATAACTATATGAAATTCGTGGTCTTTACTCAAGAACTTTTTGACCTATCTCGTAAGCCAAGTGACCGCCATCTCAACTCCACCTCAACTCCAATCCGATGGGCTATGATATATTTATGTTCATACATACATATTTAAATAATTCTTAAGAAGAGGTTTTCCCATTTGTTGCATAGTGATAATAAACATAATGTTATTTTTATTTTTTATTATTACCTGCGGAAAGAAAGTAGTTTTACAATTTTTGCAATCTGATAAAAAGAATCAAATTTTAATCTGATATTTCATATCTTATGCTGAATCCACTTTCGCTATAGGAGCAATTCTGACTAAACGAAAATAATATTATAAACGAAAACTTCGGTAAATAACATTTACTTAATTAAATAAATAAATATGTAATACGTTTATTGTTCAAAACAGTTTGACAAACAAGTTGTGCACTAGATCCCACACTAGGGCGACCTGTGTCGTGGGACCTAGGTTTTTCCTTATTTTATATTATTCCTACAATTATACAATACTTCTAGATATAAGAAAAAATGTTATAAATAGGTATCTTCTAGGTAAGCGTGCTACACCCTAGACCGCACATCTGCTTAACATCAGGCAGTGTGTAGTCAAACGCGAACCTATTCGAAATAAAAAAAAAAAAATGTTATTTTCTAGCTTTTAGGTATGCAGTTATACTACTAAAGCAATTCACTATTAATTAGTGAACTTGCATAAATGAATCCAAATTAATACTAAGATACCTACAGTAAAAATACAATTTATACGTTTAAAAAATCAAAAGAGGGTTATGATTCTTGCTTATTTGTTACCGTTCTTTCAGAAGGACTAAACTCGCAATATTATACACCAGTTTTTATGTAGGTGTTTTTTGTTTTTTTGAGTTAGGTATGTTCATACTCGTATCTCTTATCTCTTGATTATCTTGATGCTTGATTTCTCTTATTCTATCGTGCTGTTTCCTTTAAAATTATAATGGAATAATGGAGTCATCATTAAAACTTGTATTTTGTAATAAACAGTAAATATGATGAAGCTATACTACGTGAACCATAGAGTTTGAAGTGGTCGAGTCGTGTTTGAGTAAGACATTAGCAGCCGACCGCTCTAATGTAGGGATAAAGGCTTTTATGGCTCCTGCACACGCCTCCATTGTACCTTCACTGGGCTGTGTTTATGTTTTCCTAGTACGAAAGGCTCTCTCAGTCTCTGTAATTTTCTACTTTACGAGTACTTTTTAGGTACTTTTTGATTAGTACGTTGGTGCATTGATTGGAATATCAATGTAGAATCTGTTGTCTTTACAGAGGTATATACTATACAAGTTTTTGCTCGCGGCTTCCCTCGCATGAAATTATGATTTTTGACGCAATATCATTATAATTTATAGACTATGTATTATTCTGATACATAAGCTATATTATTGCCAAGTTTCATCTCAATCCGTTCAGTAGTTTTTGCGTGAAAGAGTAACAAACATCCATACATCCATCCTCACAAACTTTCGCTTTTATAATATTAGTAGGATATAGTATACAATTTTCATCGTTATAAACAACTTTCAATATGGGGCCATAAATCAACAAAAAATATTTTAAAAGGGTTCGAAAGATTTTTCTTATGCAGTTTCAAGGTTGATCTTATGGTAAGAGTCTGTTTACTCGTACGTATCTACATAAGATGTATTTGGATGCTTAATCATGATGCAATTGTAAATTAACACCCCCTTTTATCCATTCGAAGACTAACTGCGCCGAAATTTGCTTCACCTGGATTTTAAATAAATATCTAACCTACGATATTAACTTCGAAATGAGATTTTAATGTGATTGACGTTGAAAAGATTTATATTTAGGTCACTATAATCTATGAAAATATAAAACAACTAAAAACAAAAACTATTCAAAACAAAACCAAACGTGCTGCATCAATCAATCCCTCAATCTATTCATAAATACCATTTCATTAATTTCCTTTAAGTCCCCACTAACCAGAGGAACCTATTAAATGGGGTACCTAAGGGACCCATTTAGTGCTTTAGTACGTAGGTAAAGCTATTGTTTATAGAGCTTTCATACTTCACTAATGAATTAAAACAAAGTCTTTCCGGCTCTCTATTCCTATAAATAAAGTCCCTTTTGTAAGTTTTCATCGTCGATGCCATTTCCGGTGACAACTGAGCTTTTGTATTTATTAGTTAGCATGTTTTGAAAGCATTATGGTGTGTAATTGAGCATTTTCTCAAGGGTACAACTTTGTAAGCTAACAATGAAGCTGGGAAACGGACTTAAGCTAACCTTAGATTAACGTTAAATTCTAGGGGCGTACTTTGTGACACAGCAGTTATTCTCGTAAGAAAGGACGTAAATTAACTTGAATTTTGCCACTGACTTTGTCGTTATCACCACAATCAACAGCCTCCATATTATATCGTCGTTCCGCCTCGTCTGTGGACGTCCTACGCTGCGCTAGTCGGTGGTTTCCATTCAAGAACTATACAGCCTAATCGGTCATCCGTTCATCCATCAGCCATGAGCTGTTAGACTGACAAGCTACCTATCATAAGCATGTTTGTAAAAAATGTCTCATCTGGTTATCAGATCGGTGAAGGTCGGTCGATCTTTACCGGCTCTTAGACCATAATATATGTACCTACGATAGTACCTAAATATACTAAATATTTAGTAGGTGTTTACTTTCACATTCACCACTATTCACACAAATGATAGATCGTACCGGCTGCAAGTAATGTATGCCATACCGGCATTATAGCGTGACAGCGTGAAAGAACAGGACGTGACGTCACCGCGGCTTATCAAGTTATCACGGTTCCGGCTTATAGAGCAATTCAACGCGTGCGTGTGTTAGTGAAAGTGTTCGAGTACAGTGACTATTATCTAAGCTGTGGTGGGGCTTACATATCCCGTAGGAAGAGGATAATTTATGCACAATGATACTTAATTTTAAAGAGCTTATTAATTAGTGCTTCCTCTTTTACGCTGAGAGAGCTTTACAAAAATGTACACTTATAGAGCAGCACGCAAACTACTGTCAGTTTAATTTACACGATATGAAGATCTCAGTAAGCCTAGCAGAAAATCTGTCGAAAAACGTTAGCATTGATTTTGCTCTCAAACTTATCAAATAAACTGGTCAAATTTCTTCAATTGCTTCTATGACACATCGTAGCGGTACAGCAATTTAGGAGAACGTAGCGGAGGGGTTAGTACAGGTTTACACGTAAATTGAAACTACAGCTTTTCGTTTGACTCTATACATTTTTGTACAGCGCCCCCGGCGGAAACAAGGAAGAACTAAACAAAATGTATGGAGCCACACGCGAACGCAAAGTTTAAGTAAACTATGCAAAACCTGGACTAAAGGCTTTGGTCCCATGTCAGGAATAATCAGAGTTTATTTAGAATCCAATCCTTTTCGATTAAGCTGAGAATAAGATGCGGGATAATACTCCAGAAATTTCTTTAGGTACCTATATCGGCCGTGCCCGCGGCTTCAATTAACCTCTGGCCCGGTGCCCGACCGGCGAGCGAACTGGGTATGAGAAGGGCCGGATTTAGGAGAGGGCAACCGGGGTAACTGCCCGGGGCCTCCATAAGAAACCTCCCCGACAATGAATTCCGAAAAAATTTTTTTTTAAATTCCAAGCTATGAATAGCAAACAAACTTTTCTTTCGATTCTTTCAAATCGTCCTGGTAAGTGAGGTTATACTTGGAAACCCGTCTAAAAGAGTAGGCACTAATTCATCAACTTGTGACCAAGGGGCATCCATCCCTTTGTTGCCTCGAGGCCTCCACACCTCTTAATCCGGCCCTAGGATAACCATGGCAACACAGCCCAACACAACACTATGGACGATGTAGTATTTACATTTTTTGCTGTGGAACAAGTGCTGTAAATAAATATTTCGTAAACAGTGGTTTAACTAAACAAAACAGTGTCTTACTAAATATCTTTTACGGCACTACTCGCGCTCTGAACATACGAGATACTTAAATAAATATTTCATATTGTGGAAAAAAGTGAAAAATTGAAAGAAAATAAAAAATTGGCTTATCAATTTGTGATTAACATTTTTCAAACAAACTAGGAGAAGATTTTCATTGAGATTTTAGTTTTCATTGAGTTTCCGGTACTTCGGAAACGGAAGAAAAATCTTGATGAAAATTCTTGTAAGTACGGATTTAAAAGTTTTGTCATTTATAGTCCTATGATAGAGATTCAGTTCTGTTATTTGCTGCTTAGTTTATCCAGGGTTATTCGTGGTGTTGGTGTTCATTTGAATATGGTGTTTGTGGACACCGAAATCTCAGTAAGTAGGTACTTATTGTGTTTTGTATAGAGCAACATTTTCCGGAACACATCAAAGCTCTAAGGTTTTATTCGGCGGGTGTAAGTCGAGATTAATATGTTTTTTTATTGTTGTGTTTGTCAACAAGTACAATATATGTGTAAAGACAGTCTTGAAAAGCCCTTACAATATAAGAGACTTTTGTAATTTCCAAGGGCTTTAGAAAATTAATTAACAAACAAAAAAAATGACGTTTTTGTAGAAATGTTCGCTTCATGTTTTTGAGATGCTTATCACAAAGATAACTCTTTGAGATAAAAATCTAGTGTGGAAAGCACTTAAAATAAACATCATAACAGTTTTTGTAGAAGTTATGAAGAATTGTGATAGACGATAATTTTCTGCTCGTCTATCATAATGCTCTATAACTAAGTACCTACAACATTTTTAATGTAAAAGTTGCTTGTAACTTGTAAGATATTGTAGTAGATTTTTACTTTATTAAGAAAACAATTATACTTATCATTCTCATTTTTTTTAAATTAAAACCTTTAATAATCAAAGTATAAAACCTACGACTTAATCTAGTCACCAAAATGTATTTACACAATTAGTTATAAAACAACAAAACAAAACAAATTTTTACTTGATTAAGACTTATTTATCTCAATCTCAACAAGTTGACCAAATAGATCAGAATCGTTTAATCAACGTCTCCGTATTTGGACCGCGGACTGCTCGACCAATCCGAGTAATAAATTATTCAAATCAGGCACCGCAAGCAAACTCGACTCACACTTGACAGCTGTGTAATCGAATATGAATCGAGTTAGATCTAATTGTAGAGATGTTTGTTTATACAGGGTCATAGGCATTAAACGCAAAACCTTTGACAATCTAGACAGACCAATTTTATTTAAGTATTTATTATTTATTTGCACAGTTCTTAAAACTAATTTAAGTACAAAACATAGACCCCGTTGGGGCGCTGCAAGAGTACAATACTCTTAAGTATTACTTATCTTTAATTTAAATCTAACAATGGAATATACTTATTTATAATATGAAATTATTTACAGTTGGTAATAGAGTTTGTAATGTACTTTTGAACTACGACTTTTAAAATTCGCAAAATAAAATTTGGTAGATTTTTTAGGTTTTGCGTTTAATACCTATGACCCTGTATATCTAAATTATCTAGGTATTTAAATTACGTACATAGGTATCTAATTTGGGTTCAAAAATGGTGATAGATAAGGTAGAACCCCATTTGTGATTCGTTCATTCATCGAATATTAATCGAGTAATATACAGTGAAACCTGGATAAGAGAGAGTTGAAGGGACCGCCATCTCGCTTATATAGGTTTTTCACTTATCCAGTTTCAGAAGTGGCTTTACTCTCTTTTAGAGGTTAAAAAATACGTCTAATTTGTACGTACGTACCTATATCTACATACGTGAAGAATGATAAATATGTTTTTAAATAGTATATAATATAGGTACTAATTGTTCGGGTTGTGTTGATTAGAATTGAACATAGATGATTGTTTATTTTATTCATTCTAAAATACACTTTTAAAAATTGGGAATATCAAAAAGTCGACTTTTTTAATATTTCCATGTCATTTTGAGCACTGAGACCGTACCTATAGGGTCTTTTGATTTTATTACTTTATAAAAGTTGGATTCTGATAAATGAAATTCGTATTTTATTTCGAGACTTTCCACTTTTTAACGCATTCAATGCCTATCTTAAGCTTATCACTTAACGATTTATATATTTATTCTTAAGGATTATTTATCAACACCGAATCTTTCGCCTCAATTAATACTTATCTATAAATTTAACCGATAATATAGTGTAAACGCACTTGTGGCTATTCCAAAAGAAAGTGATACAAAAAAAATGTTAAGTAGATAAAAGAAAATACACAAAATAATTTTGATTATAACACTATTTTAACAAACAGGATAGGATAGACGCACGTATGGCCATTCCAAAAAGATGCGATGCAAAATCAATGTCACTTATTTCCACAAAATACAAAGAAATGTTTAAATAGAACACGATCCGAAAGCAACGGTAACTACAGTTTCACGAAATTTAAGAATGGGTCATAAAGTGCAATGTTTCATTACCCTCAATTGTCGCTTATAGAGGTTCAGACAAGTAGTACTCTCAGTTATAGAGGTCCATGAGGGAAAAACGACTCCCTCTTATAGAGGTATTTGAGGGGTAAAATGACGGGACATGGCAATTACTCTCACTTATAGAGGTTTCTCACTTATCCAGTTCTCAGTTAGCCAGGTTTGACTGTAACTAAATTTTCTAGCTAGTTTGGACCCAAAAGAGACGGAGGGGGTTGGTTTAACATCATTCAGCTTAGTATTGCCACCAGCATGCTGGTAATGCCTACGTTGCCAAGCAACAAGCAGATAGACTATCTCTATTTCTCTAGACTTTCACCGTCTTCCCACAAAAGTTTTACGCACCCTTTTGACAATGTGTTACACATTACAAATTGCACGACTAACCAGAGTTTAAGGCGTGTTTTAATCTTTTGTAGTAAGGCGGTCAGTGTTATATGAAATAAGCAGATGCTTTTTTATAGTACCGAGGAGTTCAAGCAGTCGCATCGTATTTTGTCGTAGTTATTTAAACAACTTACCTTGTAGTAATTAATAATTCAAATGGGGCAGCACCACAAACACAAGTGTTCACACATGACAGCTGTGTAATCGAATATGACTCGAGTTAGTATAACATCTCGATGTTTAGAAATCTAAAGTAACGCTCTTGTACCCGTGCCAGCTGTCTCATTTGCAGATTAGTAAGTAAGGTACATAGAGCATTGAGTTTCCAAAAACATGTTCATTGCATTTGCTTATTATAATGTAGAGATGTTCCAGAAAAATGTGTCTTAATATTTTTTTTATTTAGCAGGAAATCTACTAATACTAATTTTCGTTTTTTAGGTATATGATTTACTCCGTTATCACCAACCATTAATTCATCAAACCGCACTACGCCGGCGTGGTGGATGTCCCAACGTGGGTAGGCCTACGTCCTGCTGTGAACTATTAAAAAAGGCTGATACTGTACAGTGTACAGTACTCCGATATATTTTTCAATGTAATACTAATAATATGTACTTATTAGTAGTCCACACGTGATAGATACGACTAGTTTGGGCTCAACGTAAATCTAAGCATTGTCATTAAGCTACCAGCATTCTGGATCCGCTGCAACGGCAGTGGGATTGAATATCTGGTAGGTTTTTTTTTTTATTTATTTATCAATCACAAACAATATACAAGCTTATCTTATACCTACCAATAAACCAATTGGTTTGTCGTGGTAAGTATTTGCACTCACCCCCACACTATTAACTAAAATAAACTACAACAATTAAGATGTAGGTACATTTCTACACAGAAATTAACAAACGTTGCTAACCTACTCACAAATAATACATAATTAAATGAAGCGTTTAACATCCATTCTTAAATAACTACATACTCGTATTAGTATTTAAAATATTATTCATAACAAACACATGAGACAAAAGATGTAGGTACCTAATGATTCCTATAGTTGATTGATCATTGTCACATTCCTATATATACACAGATTAATAGAAATTAAAAATTACAGTTTTTTTTTATCTCTACATCTTAGCATTCATATCAGAGGTCTTCAGGCGGTCTAAAAAGTCTGACACCAGGTCTAGCCACCCGGCCTTTACGAACTGACTTACTTTTAGAGGATCCACTGCTAACTGTCAATGGCATTTAGAGGACCAGTAGCTTTTTTGTAATATTAGTTATAGGCAATCTGAGGTCTGTGGATAATCTAGTAGCTTTTTTGTAGCATACACATTACAATGTTTGTCATAGATAATAACAGCACTTGCTAGTAATAAATAATTAAAATCAGGCAGCTTACAATCAGACATAGGAACTGGGCTGACAGCCGTGAAATCGGGTATGAATCGAGCTCGTTCACGCTCTCTGTTTCACGGATGCCCCGATTATAGCTGGTGCAGTGCAGGGTTAGAGGTTACGATCTTCAATTTCATTTATTTACTTATGTGAGATATAAAAAGGCCGTGGTGATCTAATGGTAGTAACACCCTCCTTATGTTCTTAGGATCTTATATATATATATATATACTATATATAAATACTATTACGCGGCAATACTATTACGGACGTAGAAGAAATTCGATGTCATATATTATATCAATCGACCAATCTGTTGGGCCAGCGTGGTGGATACTGGTTCAGCAGCAAATTATTCAAAAGGCCGATACAGTACTTATGCGACTACCTACTTGCAGTAGTATAGTACCTACTTTAATACAATCAGAACTTAGCACTAAAACTAAAATTAAGTGATTCGTAACTCAGCAGCTGTACATATTCACCCTGTTTTTTAGCTGACTTAGCAAATACTCTGCTCTCATCATCATTTAAGATATTTTCTTGACGTTTCTTCGCAAAATCAAAATTTTAATTAAATTAATTGCAGATCATATGAAATTGAAATAATTATATTGCTTGTACATATTGTACATTGATGGTCTTAATTAATTGTAGTCTGGCTCTATACAGGGTTATTTCTAATCAATTAGCATCCTTCTAGGGGCTTATTCTGTACATTAAAACTAACAACTTTTGTCCAACGACTTATGTCAAAACTCAAAAAAAAAAAACAGCTGTTCCATACATTTTGTCGCGGGTGAACGATATTTTTCTAAGGAACAACAATTTTTTTTTCGAGTTTTGACAAAAATTGTTAGTTTTGATGTACAGAATAAGCCCCTGAAAGGATGCTAATTGATTTGAAATAACCCTGTACAAGGTTGCCTCTTCAAGACGACCAACTTATTCAAACAAAGCGTGTTTTTAGATTACGTATCCGTTACCGAAGTCTACACTATGTGTGAATTGTTCTTGTTACTAAGTCATCATCACCATTTCAGCCAAAGGTCGTCCACTCCTGGACACAGGATTTGAACCAGCCTGCATTCATCCCAATCCTGTGGTTATCTTTCTTACACGCTGCGCTTGCCGGTACAGCGGTTTTAAGTACAGTTATTACTTTTAGTGTGTTGTGGCCTTGTGCTTCTCTTCAAAACACAGAGCATTTGACCTCATAACTAAGCTACTTACCGAATTCTTGAACGTAACGGCCCGCTGCCACTGTGTGACGGCCTTAGGCTTTTCTCACACGAGGCGACCAAAAATAAACCGCTTTTGACATGAACGCAACATCTTGCATCAACCCGCAATCTCAACCAACCCGCATTACCCTCTGGATCGTGCTAGATGCAAGTCGCTTCCATCCGGCGTTATTGGAGATCTATAAGGGAGGCCTATGTCCCGCAGTGGAGGTCTTATGGCTTAAATCATGATGATGTACCCGCATTGTGCCAGCGTGATATATATGGCCCAATTGTCTTTTGTGAGTAGACCTATGTTCAGCAACTGACTAAACAATAAATCGAGTAAATATATGCGTTTCTGTGATACGAGTAGACTTGTCGAGAACTAATTTTTATCGGCTGAATGGGACGATGCAAACTAGTTAAGTTGTTTATTAGTGAAGTGATTTCAATATTTTGTCATATTATTTTTAAATAATTTTTTATAATATTTATTTGTTGTTAACTGATTATTAATAGAGTATTTTAAAAAATATATAATAGAGTGTAGTGAAAATAAATGATATTTATTATTAATGTATCTATTTTGTAAAATTAAGTTTATAAATGTATAATTATTGTAATTTTTTTTAAATTGTTTTTGTTATCCTTAATGCCCTTAAACTTATTTGACTACAACAAGATAGCGGAAATACACTAAATATTTATTCAAAACATAGATTAGTAAAGTTGTAGTGACGCGCAAAATAGCAACTCAATGCATTTTATATTCGTAAGTACGTACTCCGATGCCAACTAGCTTAGGTAGAGTTAGTTGCCTCGTGTAAGATTGGCCTTACATCCGTCGGTATGACAAGGCTGTCCAAACACGAGTCAAACAAGGCTACAAGCCCACTTATGCATTATTCTAGCCAATGTTTAATTTTATGTATGCTTACGATATGCAAATTAAGCATCGATCTTTTAAGTGCATCGTTTTTTTACCGACTTCATATGTGAAGTTTGCTACAAGATCTGCGCAATAGCCAATCAACGTGCGCGGCTTTATGTGAGCTTCAGTCAGAATTAGATATTGCGCAGCTTGTAGCTAACTTCACATCCGCCAACTTGTGAAGCACGGGCTATAAGTTTAGTAATCTGTATGTATTTTATTTTCTGTATGTTCATCGAACTTTTCGCCAATTCTGAACCCATTTAAAATCAAACTTTTTTATTTCAGAAGGGTACAAATGTGTAAAGTCACACGAAAGCTACTAACAAATGAACAAATTGAACTCAGAGTACAGATTGCTTGAAACTGCCGGTCTACTTACGATATTTATTTTTTATTTATTTATTTGATAAATTACAATGATAGATAACTCGTTCATACATTGTCTTAAAACCTAGATTAGGTTTGTCTAGATAATCTAGTTCTCGTATAATAACAGTATACGAGGTGCATTCAATAAGTACCTAGCCTCATCGCCAGAGGGCGCTGTAGTTTCAAAAGAGTTTAGTATAGTCAAGGAAGTTTCATGTTCTCGTATGAAACTTCCTTGAGTATAGTATAGAGTTTAGTATAAAATAATAGAACTAAAATCATGAGTTGGAATAAATTTTTTTTCGCAAAAAATGGCACCACCGATTTCCATGTGACTTCCATGTCATTAGTAGATATTTATTTATCAAAAACGCTCAGCCGATTATTTAATAAAATTTGAATGGGATTATTAAAGGGTTTCCGTTTCCGTGTGGCTCTTATAAAGCTCTGGCGGAAACAAACAAGAACTAACAAAAATGTACAGAGCCACCCGAAAACGATAAAAGCTTTAGTTTACTAAAGATAAGTAAGTACATGCAGTGAAGTACCATAGACATCATTGAGTGAGTACATGGTAAGGATACAAGTCAAGTCAAGCCAGGAAAAGAAAACTAGAAAAAGCAAAGATAATGTACGATTATAGCTCGAGGGTTGTAGTGCTTAGTTCACACGCTACGAGGCGCAGATTCAAGTCCTAACGACGGTAAACGACTGCAGTTTGAGCTACCGTTGAAAGAAAACATCGTGAGGAAACCATTAAAGTTTCCGCACGATATTGTCTTGACAAGGTGTGATGTTCTAGAGTACTTGAGTGAAAAGGCTAGCTACTACCCTCTTTTCTCCGAACAGCCAAAGCAAGGTCAGTTTCAATAGTCCAAGTTATACCTCAGTAAAGCCGTGGAGACTTTACTAGAGGCGTCTATATAATATGAAGTTTTGGTAACAACACGAAACAACATGATACGTCACATCATATCACTTGCCTACAGCTACACCTATACACGTAAATCAGCTCGTAACCAACGAAATACCACATAAGTTCACTAATTATCACTGATAGTAACACAAGTTTAATAAAACAATACAATGAGGCGACATGACTATTCCGCGTTCCCGCAACTCTTCCAAGGTTCCCGCTAAAACTCTTCAGGCATTTATTTGTAGATAAATTAATTCACTCTGAGAAACAATATGAAACAGAGAGCAGAGAGGACTTAAAATATTCCGTATTTCGATTTTCCAAGTAAGTTGCGTCGACAAGCAAAGATCGAGATAAGCGAACTCGACAACTCAAGAAACTTTATGCAATCATATTTCCATCAAAAGCATGCGTCCTGCATCATCATTATTTACACTTTACCGCTTTGTTTTTGCCGCCATATTGTAGGTGTTTTATCATAGACAATCTGATGCCTTCCGCGTGCATGTCACTGGCAGCTATTCTAGCCACAGATAAAGTAGTATTGTAGCAACCTCCTTTCCGGAATTTTAATGAGGTTCTTTTACATCGCCGTATTGTCACGGAATCGGAATCGATAGATTCTTTAACAGTGATAGACTTGACAATTCTTCATGCTTCTTAGAAGTCTGATGATATTATCTTGCGCAAAACTTGTTCTCAGTTTTTTGCCTCTTTGTGCCGTAGTTAGATGCTGTAATCTACGTTGACAGTTTTTATAGGTAGCTATTTCTCGTTCGATCGTGCTATTAGTATTAAGGCGATTGAGAACCGCGAACATGGCTATATAAGAACAATAAGCTGTTATCTACCTCTTACCTACCTACTATCCGATTTAAGTGTTTTTTATCACGTCATCAGCACTTTAATTTCTAGGGTTAAAATGTCTTAGTTTACCGTTTTTTAAAAGACCTTAGTTATACCTAAGCCTCTATTTTTACGCGAAAACTAGGCTGAAAGTTATTGAAAAAACACAGAAAGACTAAAAACATTTCTGCAAAAAAAAACGTACACGCGTGCTAAATTTTTATCTCAAGCGATTGACACAAAAACAATACATTTCAATTTAAAGGGTAAAAAGAGTTTCTATCGAAAATGTACCAAAATTCTCACAAGCTCCAACAGAAAACGCAAAAACAGTGGTCGATTCAGAGTCCTCTTAATAATTATTAAAATGTTGTGGCTATATTTATCGATTTAATTAAGCTGTGTATTGTACGTCTAGTTTTAATAACTGGTGTTACAATATAGTTTTTTGTAAAAAAAAGTCTGTCATAAACTTTTTATGATGACATTAAGTTGTAATAAAAACATTTAATTTTCCATCTCCATTATAGAGCAGATGCAATGTGATTGGACTAGCTTTTATAATTAAAAAACCGGATAAGTGCGAGTCAAGCTCGCACATCGAGGGTTCCGTACAAATCCAGAAAATTTCACAAAATTGGGATGTAAGTTGTTCAAATCTCTATACTATAACCATCGACAAAAAAGTTTTTTTTTTCACTTTTCTCGGCATACATCGAAAATTACACATTGTTAAAATAATTAAAAACCTGTTTTAGCATGTGCCACTTTTTGTGAATTTTGAGGCCCTATTTTTTTGTAATTTAAATAAAAACGTACAGTTTTCAGATTTATTACTATATGTGTGCTCTGAGACAATGCTACTCGCCAAATTTCATAGTTCTATGTCAACGGGAAGTACCCTGTAGGTTTGTAGAGGTAGGTCAAGAAACTATAGATATAGGTATACAGTTTTTTTCAACTCGATATCTTTACGCGTTCCCGAGATAAAGAGTCTTGACGTACACACAGACGGACAACAAAGTGATCCTATAAGGGTTTCGTTTTTTTCCATTTGAGGTTCGGACCCTAAAAATCATCCTTAAGTTGCTTTACAACTTTGAGAGAGGGCTCTTTCTGCAAAGACTTCAAGCGTAGGTAACTAGTTCACTTTGTTGTTTTTAAACTTTAGCGATTTAAACACATTGTTATATACTAAGGGACTGAACGCGCACTAAAATGACGAGAAAAATAAATACCTCATCACGGTAATTACATATCATTACCGTGACCTCATCATCCCAACGTTTAGACATGTGACAGGTAGACATGAGTGATGTGATGTCTACCCGTGACCACTATAGATGCAACTCGGTCTAAAAGTCGGGATGATGAGGTATTTATTATCTCGTAATTTTAGTGCGCGATTAGTCCTGTAGTATATAATAATAATGTGTAAAAATCGCGAAAGTTTGATAAGAAATTAGGAGTTGTTGAATTAAGATGAAGTAGGTAGAGCAAGTATTAGCTGCAAGTTACGAGCAAGTTAGAGCAACCGTGTAATCATTCAGGCCCGACAGAACCGCCATAAGCTCAGTATAATCGTAGGAAGCCCCACCCCGCGTCCTCGAGCATAAACAAGACGAGTGACAGAGGAAGGACGTGTTGCAAGCAGGAAGGGCTCGGCGGCCGCTGGAGCGCGGAGCATGCCTTATTGTTCCGTAGAGCTTGGAACTTGGAGATGAACGGAGCGGGAGCGGGTATTACAGACTATTACAGATCTTATTATTCATATTTTTAATTTACTTATTGTGATTTTTTATAAGTACAATATAATTATGATTATAACTGCTGTAAATTATTTTGACGTATACAATTTTGTATAAATAAATGAGTATGATAGATTACAGTTTTTTTTTCATTTGTTTCCAACGAGTAACACCCTCAACTGTCACACTGTTACTCGATGGGAAATTTTAAAGGATAAATTCCCATCCAGAGTCACTGCCAGTCACACTGTTACTCGTTGGGAATAAATGCTTGTTCTTAATTTCCCAACCAGTCATGCTGTTACAGGATTTAGTGAAAAGAAAATTCAAACAGGTTTTACAATTATAATGAGGCGTTTTCTCAAAAGAAAAAAAAGGTTCAGTAAGTAATAATAAATTCCATTTGCACAATAATAAGTAACAAACAAAATCACCTTGATGAATGCTGATAACAGTTTTACATCCATAATTAAGTAACTATTAGCCAATGTTGTTATTTTGTTGATTTGTAATTATAAATTAAAAAAACTGATTTAATTATTCTTTTCATTAATTCTTGTAGCAGTGTGACTGGTTAGGAAAATACTAATAAAAAAGTTCCCATAGAGTAACAGTGTAACTGGATGGGAATGTTTTCTTTAAAATTTTCCATATTATTATGGTTATTATCCATTATCGAGTAACAGTGTGACAGCTGAGAGTGTTACTCGTTGGGAATAAATGGTTTTTTTACGTAAACCATATTCTCATCCAACTAGTGATACCTTTTTGTACAACAAGTGCAGTGCGAGTATATCACTCGCGCAGTCATTGCAGCCCATTCTGCTTCCTGCCCGTTCGGTAACACAGGTGTAACTACCTTTCTAGGTAAGCGTGCTACACCCTAGACCGCATATTTGTTTAATATCAGGCAGTATGGAGTCAATCGCAAATCTACACGAAATAAAAAAACTACCACTGTATCAACCGAATCAATCAATGATGCAATCTCCCGTGCTAGAAGTATAGCCCATATTCCCCTATAGTCAGAAAAATCTACACCGCACGGCATCGAACAGGGCAGGGCTGCGTACAAATCCCGGAATAGACGTAGGTACCTAAAGTTTTATTGATATCTTGAAAATGGTTGTCTATCTTACTAAAAAGTTCAATGACCGTCGACAAAATATTTTCGGCATTTTTTCCACGCAATTTTAGTGTTGATCCCATAAAAAGTTGGCCACAACAATATCCTAAAATGTGTCCGTCGCGCGTCGTCTAGAAGTAGGTAGAGCCCGTATCCACTTTTATAATTCGCCATCGCTTATCCCACAGAGCCTAACCCTTACTAATATCCAAAGTACCCATCAAGTATCGACGAAGTATACATACATTCTACATGTGATCAGCGAACGATCACCGACCATTAGCCCAGTATCGGTCACGCGATCCCAACGGCACACTTGTGCTCCAAACCTGTGTGGAAAAAATATAAAAGACTTTTTGTATCGTAACAAATAAGATGAACAATATCTATAGAGTATATAACGTATTATTTATTATGAGTGCAAAAAATATTGGAGTGCCAATTCGAATGACGTGCAAATAATACAAGGTCATGAAGGCGTACAATATGAAACTAGCTCCTTTAGGTGAGTAGAGATGAGACTAGTGACTACAATAGGTATTATCAATGGACGTGAATCCGTTTTTAGGGTTCCGTACCACAAACGGAAAAAACGGAACCTTTATAGGATCACTTTGTTATCCGTCTGTTTTTTTTTTTATTTCGATTAGGTTCGCGTTTGACTACACACTACTATGTGTATGTCAAGACTCTTTATCTCGGGAACGCGTAAAGATATCGAGTTAAAATTAAACTGTATACGTACATCTATGGTCTCTTGCAGTTGTGTAAGATAAAAAACTTCTCACTTATCGCTTAAAAAAGTTAGAGTCATTTATGTCTTAACAAACCGCATATTTTGACACTCATAAAAATCAAAACCTACAGGGTACTCCCGTTGATATAGAACTATGAAATTTGGCGAGAACATTGTCTCAGAATATAATACATATATAGGAATAGAACATTGTCTCAGAATATAATACATATATAGGAATAAATCTGAAAACTGTACATTTTTATTTAAATCACAAAAAATAGGGCCTCAAAATTCACAAAATATGGGTTCAAAATTCAAAGTGAGAAAATCGTATCATGTAAGGTATCATATAAAAGAACTTCAGTAGCACATGTCAAAACAGGTTTTAAATAATTATTTTAACAATGTGTAATTTTCGATGTATGACGAGAAAAGTGAAAAAAAACTTTTTTCTCGATGGTTATAGTATAGAGATTTTAACAACTCACTTCCCAATTTTGTAAAATTTTCTGGATTTGTACGGAACCCTCGGTGTGAGAGCCTGACTCGCATTTGTCTGGTTTTTTTTTCGATAAAAGAGATTTTTAATTCAGTTACAAGGAACTGAATTAAAAATAAAATAATAAGATATTTTATGAATCGAAATTAGCTTATACATGTTTTATCATCGCTATTATCATTTATGAATTCATTCAATAGAATTTGCTTTTTTTATAAAATACCAAAAACAAATCAAATTACTCCTTTCATAATTAGAAGTCGGATGTTACGTCATTGTCAACTAAATAATATTAATTAGACATAAAATTTTATTGCAGATAATCAAGAGATTTTATGACTTCATTTTGATCTGATAAAAGTTTAAGGTGTAAGATTTTTTGCTCCATAAAGCTTTAAAAAATATAATAACGAAATGAATATTAAAATTTTCTCTACTCTTCTGTATGATAAAACGTAGATATGATGCCTCTATTTGCAAATTACCGACATAGACATACTTAGTCCATCGGCATATAAATTAAAACTTAAATGCGCTTGCATCGCAAAAAGTTCAACAAAAATATTACGTTTAGTTTGTAAATCGAGCACGTGTGAACTTCCCACCGTCAAAAACAAATAACGGACTTTTGAAATCGAAACCAACCGTTACAAGGAGTTTCTTCATAAAACACTACCCGTGAAATCGATCTAGCGTATCCCATTATCGATTATTATTCTCGCCACGCAAATAAACAAAAACGTGTGCTCCGATCGCTCCGATCGAATATGAATATTCAACACTACCTATGTTGTAATCGTAGCCCTCTTCAGCGAAGAATTAATAATAGGAATATCGATTCCTTTTTTATGACGAGCTAAATGCATCAATCGTGTTGAGCCAAAAAAAAAATGGTCCCGCCATCGATATCGTACAAAAAGTTTATTGGACCAAAGAGGTTCTAATGAATCGCGCAAAGTTTTTTATGATTGCGATTCTTCACACTTTTTTTGCGTTTTGTTTGAACTTCATCGTTCTCATAGATTAAAATAAAATTATTATGTTGATGTTATAATTGCCGTAACAGAACGGACACTTAATTGCTTCTCTGGTACATACAACGGTGTATTTCTTATCTTGATTCGAATAGGAATGCTCGATTGACTCGCTAAACGTTGATATTCGATAATAGTATCATTTCAATATTAAATTGATGGGTTATTTAGATAGTAATATTTATAGTTTATGGTTGTTATCGGGTTTACATTAACACATGGGTTAATTTACATTTATTAAATTAAAGTGGGATGGGTTGATGTTTCTAAAACCTGGTTTTCTAATTGAACAAACAAGTTTTTTTATTGTTTGAAAAGGTTCAAAAACTTGCCGACCATATTATAATGCGCAGTATGGCCGCAAATACTTCTTCGTTATCGCACGACTACCCAAAAAAGTATTAGGTTTTAACACGCCTGTATCAGCTTCAATTAACGTACAGGTGAAACAAAGTAACCGACTCTTTTGATTTCGATTTTGACCCACTTGAAACCACAGAACATTTCCTTCTCTCTCTTCTGTGCTTGAAACGCTCAGTTCATCCTCAATTTGTAGACTTATCAAAGACCGATGACTGTGTTTACCCAGTGGAAAAATGTAGCTACCTAGTCCCGGGGTCAAAATTAATATTACGTAATTTTTACAGATCAGGCATGCGATTGTAGCGACGCGTTTGTTTAATTACCTTCTTACAAACAGAATTTACTTATTAATGTAAGTCGAGAGTAAAAATGGCATCTTTTCCTAACCTAAGCTCAAGTAGGTAGCAGTAATTTTACTGCGGTGTTACCAGCAAGCAGCTTACTCGAGAAAACCGCAAGCCAGTCATTATGAAGTCTAAATTGCACCCCGGGGGCAGTTCGCTGCGTCAATATTCCTCTAATGGGGTATTATTTTTGGAACGGTAAAAAAAATTGGCAAAATTTACTTTAAATATCGACAAATGTAAAAAAACTACTTCTAATTGGAGAATGTGGTAATAGACTATGCTGCCTAGGGGAGGGGGCTTTATTATTGAACCAATAATAGCCTAGGGCATTGAAAATCTATGCTAGTACGAACAGCATACTTAATATAGGTAGTATTCGAGTATAAAAGTAATTGGCAAACGTTTCAAAAATGGAATTCCTGGGGGACTAGTATGAGTTTATATGTAAACGAAAACTGTAGTTTCCGTGTGGCTCCACACCTTTTTGCGCCCCTGGCGGAAACGATGATGAACTAACAAGCCACACGGAAATGATAATAGGTACTTAGTTTTCGACTAGGTACTATGCAAACTCAAACTAGTCCTCTAACCTCTCCATCTGTTCTTTCCAACATTGGGCAAGCATAATATCACCACTCGCCTTAAAAAATACCCTAAGTATTTGAATTTTTGTTACTTATAGGTAAATCCCAATAAAGAGAGTATGCGCCGAGCTATGTACGCGCGGATGGTGGCGCCACGTACATTATGTTGCAAGCTAATCGAACATCCTGGCAGCATTGAATTAGTTCGCGGTTTTGACCACGCGCAGAGTTATTGGTCACACTGTAAAAGATGCAGCCTAACCTATGTGATCTAATTCTCTACCACATACGAAATCTACGGATTCTGAACCATGCGGAAACTTATGCAGACCGCGGCCGAATGCGCCCGCCTCATTATACGGCCGTCTAATGATGCCCTTTCACGTCCCGCGCCCGCGCCGCTCCGTGCGCCCGCGCCGGCCGCTCTCATAACATGCCGCCAGCTTATTGTTCTAGGGGTACCGCTTAATGATATGGAAATGATTATAGCAAATAGACCGAATAGCTGAGTAAGAATATCAGAGGAATGTAGGTACAATCATCATCAGAAAAGATAGATGCTTTGTCGAGAGTCAATGTTTTTTTTTTATGGAACTACTGATTTTTTTTTCACATTATTCAGCAGATTCCGTAGTAAAAGTGGTTCATAATTATGAGCATAACACACGTCTTGAAAGTCCCGACACTAAAAAACAGCACCATATATATTATTTGGCTAGTATTTAATCGAGCGCCTGTTAATATGATCCGAGCGTCAATTAATTCAATTAAAGGTACCTATCAAAAAAATTAGAAATGGCTTACGGAAACACAAAGTGGGCAACAAAAAGCGAGCGAAAACAAATACCTAAATCGGCAACTTAACACTCCACCTTACCACAATAGATTCAAACACGCTTAAACACTGTTTAACCGTGCAATTTGTACTGTTAAACATTGTCTAAAGCGTGCGTAAAACTTTTGTGGTAAGATAAGACGGTAGATATTTGAGATACTAAGTATTCCACTTGTTTCATTGTGACCGCAAGGTCACATTGGATGCAAACCGCTTCCAACTGGTCTTTTAATTTTTTCAGTGTAATCTTATTAATTAATGTATGTGTTGTTGCAGTGATGTGGTGAAGGCGCATGGGAGGCGGCGGGCCGCTGCTGGAGGCGGCGACGCGCGGAGACGCGCCCTTCCTCGCCACCGCGCTCGCGGCCGACGCGCGCCCGCTCCTAGTCACCGATGAGGTAACCTCTCCAGTAGGCCAAGAATGCAACCGCGAAAACCCACGAAAAGAACTCTTTTCGTCATGTTAAAAAAGTGACAGATATATACTTACTTTGCAATAACTCTGACTCGTTCTGACACGTCGAAAGAAATATTGCGTGGCGCCCTTCCTAGCCCGGCAGGAACGTAGCATGATGTGATATTGCAGCCATGTGGTGAAGGCGCATGAGAGGTGGCAGATCGCTCACCGTCACCTTTGGAGATTTTTTTGATCGTGTTCTTCATCACTAAAGATCGTGTCTAAGTTGGAGCTGTTTTTTCCTGGATCACTTATTCGACATTTTACTCTTCCAAGGACCTGTCCGCTGCGGATTTCATAGCGTCAGGGAAAAGCATGCCAGTCAAAGATTATAGATGATCGGTCAATCTTATAGGCGATTGACTGCGCGGTCTTTTCCCGTCGATGAAGTACCGATTATGTACTCTATTTTATTTTATCTGAAACTTTCTTTAGAAAATTCTTAATTTTTTCCGAAATTAGCTTACCTTGCGGCTCAAGATTCTACACAGGATTCTTCATTTTTTCCGAGATATGATACCATTAAACTATATTTTTGTTAAAGAAGTGGGCGATGTCCACCCTAGAAACTTCTTTGCCCGCCCCAAAATATCTGAAAGTTTTTTATTTGGGTTTGGCAAAAGTAGGCAACACCTCCCTCAGAGAAAATATCTAGTTACGTCAATGATCATACTACGATATAATAAAGAACACATTAAAAAGGTAATAAAAGTCGTACCTATTTCATTATTGCAGCCATTAATTTAAGCCGTCATTAATAATGCAGTAGCAAATCTGTTAAGAAATGGCGCCCAACTGCGAACCAATTAATATGACTTAAAATTATTTATTACCGATATGTTGGGCGAAAATATGTTCTAAATATTTATTCAATAGAGCTGAATTTAGATTATCTACATTATTCATTTGTTTTTTTTAATGGCAGTGGTATTCTTCTTCCAACTCGATAAATTGAATCGATTTTATGTATCGCGAGTATCGATTATATTATTCTTGGCGTATCGACTGATAGCGACGAATATGGAGAGTTATTTTAATGAGGTCCGTGTCTTTGGCTAGGATTTTAAATTTAGATTTATTTATTTCAATGCGATTATAGTTTGATTTTGAACATACTTTAGGAGATGCCACACTGGCGGTTCCTCAGTTAGTTTATCTACTACAATATTGGTTTAATCATTGGGGTTAATTTCAATTTATTCGTAAACGAAAACTGCACTCACTTCCGTGTCCATTCATTTTTGTAAAACGCCCCTGGCGGAAATGAGGAAGAACTAACAAATTCGTATAGAGCCAAAGAAGATATAATAATACTAAGTACCTAATATAGCTACGAAAACTATAATAGTTTTCGTTTAGGTGTTAGACAATCCACCAACCCGCACTGGGCCAGCGTGGTGGATATGACCCAATCACCCTTCGTGGGTAGGCCTACGTCCTGCAGTGGACTATTAAAAAGGCTGGTAGGTGGAGGTACAAACAAACTAATGCCTACTAAGGCCGGTAAGTTTTAATCATATTTTCAACTCTGATAGGTGGAAATGATCAATTTATCAATTATCTAGAATCTACCAATCTTGTTAAAATTTTATTCGTTTCAGGAGCTTAATTTTTGCTAAAAATGACTTGTATGGTCACAGCTATGCTACAAAATAAGGACATAAATGAAATAATCATTTTGCAAGTGCTAGTTACGCTCGACAGATAAGTCCATCAACCAGTCACAAGTCGTTACGCCAATCTTCAAGTCCTTAAGAATGATTCACCTTGATCAATTTACAATATTTGTATTAAAACCGCAATTTATAGAGCGTCCTTGTAAATTACACGGCTGTGTAAGCTCCTGAGCACACGGTAGTAAAGTTTACGACGTCACCGGGCTCGTAAATTGGTTACGGGCTGCATAAAGCAAAATTATATATTTATCCGGTGCCAACCTGTCCTATTACACGTCTACTGTAGCAGTGGATATCTGGTAGCTGCAATGATGATGATGTGTTGTACATTACAGAATTATGGTTTTATAGAATTTTGCCTATACTACCCACAACTTTCGTCACTGCTCTACTATCTATTACTCTACCTGCAATACCTATCTATACAGAAAAATACGCAAGAAAATGGATATCTGGTAGCTGCAATGATGATGATGTTTTGTACATTACAGAATTATGGTTTTGTAGAATTTTGCCTATGCTACCCATAACTTTCGTCACTGCTCTACTATCTATTACTCTACCTGCAATACCTATCTATACAGAAAAATACGCAAGAAAATCTATATTTTTAAGTCATTAAAAGTCAAATTGAGGTGTTATTATATAATATAAGTAGACAGGTATATTTTCTCAAATTATCTCAAAATACGGGCTTCAAATGAGATACATGGCAATGCCGTCCTTTTTAGTACTCGCCGCCGCCGATTTTGGCGCAACGCAAATGCAGCATGCGTGCTGTGCCACGTCGTTCTCTTTTTAAAACGTTCCGTTTTTAAATAGCTCATGCAAATGTAGCGATCAAATTTTACCATAAATGTTACCTTCTACGCACGTTGAAGCCAATATAATTATAACAGGACAGTTGATGACGGTTTGTTTTGAAATATCGAGACAAAGTTAACTCACGCACCTGCGCGGTGTAACCGCCCGCGTTCCAAACAATTAATTATTTATTCACTATCGTCCGTTTATCATCTGTCATCTAGCGAGCGAGCCTTCCCGTATCGGATCGGACCTCGGACCAACGAGAAAATAAATAAAAGGAGCGGCCTCACAACTTTTTTACCTATAGGTTTTGTCCGACACTTTGTCCCCTGTCGCTTTCTCCATGATTTGTTCCCGGGTGGAGACAAATTTTAGTAAATTCAGTATTTGTGCTGTGAAAATCCTAAATGCCTATAATTGGTTTAGAAGTGACTAAAACATACGTTCATTAATTTAAGGAAGTTCTAAAGTTACATTTCCATAATGCATAAAATCATGATCCAGGTCGATGCTTTTTAGGCTATATAATTATGCAGCCATTTTGTGAGAAAACTGACGTGTGGTACTGGTACATGCAGGCCCAATTTGTAGGTATTTCAAGTCTATCAGTTTGTTATCTCTATGGAGCCTCCCGTATCGGCCCGAACCATTAAAAAACTAGTCCTCTTACTTACGACCGGTTTTTGAACGCACTCTTATTTTTTTTATTTTATGCCGTTGCGTCTGACATTTCGTATGTCGAACAATGTGTGCGCCGCATGTGTGCCAATGGAAATTGGTCCAGGTTTCAAAAGGTATTCTGAGAACGATTTTTGGTGTTTTAGGTAGATAATATATACAGGCTGGCGATACATATAGCCCACCGAATTAGCCAATTGAAATAGCTTACTTAGCACGCAGGGACGATTCAAAAATCAAAATTATTTATTTAATAAAAATGTAACTTACAGCATTCGGTCTACCAATCGTTACACTTTTTACATACTAAAAGAAAGTTACATACATTTTACAAGGAACAAATATAAAATAGTGACAATTAAGTATTATACTAATTATTACTATTATTATTACATAATATTCCGATGACCGATGGGGTCGAAAGTTCTTGAGTGGAAACCACGTATAAGAATAAGAAAATGTAAATTATAAATTAATTTTTATGGACCATATTCTAATTCTTCTACTGATCGAAAAAGATTATTTTTAATAGGCCCATAAAAAACTAAGATATCTGGTATACTAAGCGCCACACAAATCGGCGGATGAGAAGTTAGCCGCAGATGACACTTCGCAGTGATTCGCTAATTATTTCGCATGTACCTATGCACAATTTTGACGCCGCGTGTCGTAGTGGTAAGCACGCGCGCGGGAAGCATGGGGTTAGCGGGCGGGTGTGCCTCGGCCTCTCATCTCTCTGGCTCCCGCGCATACCTATATTTCGGCTTTTGCGCAGCGTTCTGCGCATAACTTCCCATCCGCCGATTTGTGTAGCGCTTAGTATAACAGATCTGTAGCAAAATGTACAAACGAATTGAGAACCTCCTCCTTTTTGGAAGTAGATTGAAGATACAAAGGCATTGAAGATACAATCATACAAGTCGGCGAATGTGAAGTAATCTACAATCTGCGAGAAACCCAATTAACGCGCAGCTTTATGTGAGCTTCAGTTAGGATTGGATATTGTGCAGCTTGTAGCTAACTTCACAACCGCCTACTTGTATGATTCCGCTTATACACACAATGTTAGCAGATAGATATCAACAGTTGCGCTACATTCCACTGTGAGTAGAAATCTCTTGTTTTTCCGATAGCTACTTCTTAGAACTTAGCCATTTAGCCATTGGTGTCTCAGACGATCTACTACGCCATCATTTAAACTGACTTACATAGTGTCTGACAGTGTGTACGTACAAAAACAAAACACAGAGTACCTAATACATCCTTCCTACTAATATTATAAACGCGAAAGTTTGTGAGGATGGATGGATGGATGTATGGATGTTTGTTACTCTTTCACGCAAAAACTACTGAACGGATTGAGATGAAACTTTGCAATAATATAGCTTATATATAGGAATAACACATAGCCTATAAATTAGAATGATATATTGCGTATGCGGGCGAAGCCGCGGGTAAAAACTAGTAAGTAAATATACTGAACATTGTATATGAGTATTAGATACACATGTTGTAATAAATGATTGAATAGGTACTGTACGGTACCAGCCTATTTTATAGTCCACTGCAGAACGTAGGCCTACCCACGAAGGATAACTGGCCCATATCCACCACGCTGGCCCAGTGCGGATTGGTGGATTCACACTAGCGAATTTCTTCTGCGGACGTATGCAGGTTGCCTCACGATGTTTTCCGTAAATTCCGAAGAACTCATTGGTGCGGCACAGGGATTTGAACCCACGACCTCACGATTAATTGTTAGGCCGGTGTCATTACTAGAACGCCATGACTTTTAGTAGAGTAGCCAGAGTAGGTAGTACTACTAATACTAATGTAGAACATTATGTAAATGTCATGTCCATTTAGTCACGATAGCATTTTGATTTAAAAATGTCTTGATGCAGAAAAATGAAATGCTTCAGTTGGTCCCATAGTAAAAGTTATTCGTAATGACGAGCGTACGCTCTGAAAGTCCCAGAATATTGCCTATCGAGATGTCAGAACCTAACCATTAACCACATCCTTTTCTATCTCTTGCTGTTGTCAATCAATGCATCTCTGTCAGGCACAGATATCTACAATCTACATGCCTAAAGCCGGAAACATACTATCGGACGCGGCTGACGGACGCGACTGACAGCCGCGACTTAGCAATGTGTACAGTCTTAAAACATCCGGTGTGCCAGATCGCTCTCGGACGTCCGAACGCTCAAAGTCGTCCGAAGCTGACGTCCGCGACTTATTTCAGATAGTGTGCACGGCTCAGTGTACTTTCATGGTCTAGAATTCTAGATACCTATCAGTCGCGGCTGTCAGTCGCGTCCGTAAGCCGCGTCCGATAGTATGTTTCCGGCTTAAATGTCCGGAAATCAGGCCCAATTATGAAGACGCCATCGTAAATTTAAAAGCAACGTAAAAAGGTTTCTCTCTATCGTATGCCTAAAAGGAAAAAGAAACAGAAATAGTCTAATTAGCTATTATAATTACGATACGTAGCCAAAAAAAAAACCTGCCCAAGCTACGTAGTGGGCAGGCTTTTTAGTTAGTCGTAAGGCGGTTGCGAGCCGACTACAACGCCGCGCGATGCCAAAGTGCTCGGTTACAAGCCCAAATTAGGTGACATAATGTCGAGATTAGAAAAAACGGGTCATTGTGAATTATTTACCTAATGTAAATATCTAAGTCTGTCTGTATGACAGCGCTCGACAATTTTTTACTACTTTCACTTAGGGACTGTGGCTCGAAGGGAACAGCTAATTTATTTCTCGAATTTTGGGTTGGCTCCTAATAAAAATTGTGCATTATGATGGTCTTAAATTTTAATCACATGATAAACCCGATTACAGAGGCGACATCGTAATTATAATAGCTAAATAGCATAGTTCTGTTTCTTTTTCACTTTAGGCATTCGATAGAGAGAACGCTTTTTACGTTGCTATTATATCTACGCTGGTGCCCCTATAATCGGGCTTAATGGCTTAGTACAGGAAAAGCAGATAATCCTGTACCTATAGGTGTAGATGCTAGAGCTACATGCTGCAGGTAACCCAATCCTAAAGCTCAGTTCACAGCTTTGCGAGGGTTGGGTTATCCGCATCTTATAGATAACATCACAGCCGCCTAAATATTTGATTCGGCATATACCTCTGATTACTCCGTGAGTCTAGCTAGACCTTAGATTATTCTAGAGTCCGGTTTGCAGTGGAGTCCCGCTGCCGCCGGCCCGGCACCGGCCGATAAAAACCAGGCCGGCCATGTTGGCGGCACAATTAACTTTTATAATCCACAACTAGATGATAGAATGCTGCTACTGGAAGGGGCTACTATATGAAACTTTATAAATAGTTATTTCTTGTACAATTATTTCTTATACAGCTAAAATTTGATGACCGAGCAAGCGAAGGATTCTAAAACTGAAGAAGAAAGGACTAAAGTCGTCTACATATCTGTTTCAAATAGGTAGATACTTCTCGCATGATTGTTGAGAGAGAAAGCTCATTTGCGCATTATTAACAGTTTCAGTCAATTCTGTTGGCGTCAACAATGGGCGTCAAATAAACTTCCTCGTTGCTTGAATCACTCATTTTACGTTTTTCACTTCTTGTCAAGTTTATTTTAACAATATAATATGCCTCGCGCAGAGCAAATTAAAAAAAAAGTCAAACTCAGACTAGGATCCTTGGTGTACCTATATAAACCAAGAAAGTTCCAAGTCTGAGTTCTAAACAAATTAAAAAGGTTTTATGTTAAAGCACCATGCAGGTAGAAATAAATAGGTGATCTTTTGAATTCCCAAACTCAGTGCACACGATATTCTAATTTCAATTTTAGTTTATCCTCTAGCGAATAAAAATGGCTTTTGCACTCAGAAATCGAAGAGCAAAAAATACTCTTTCCGAGATGGAATCGGCTAAGCCGTTTTTGATAAATCAAAATTATCATAAACAAAAAATACATAGGGACGAACATAGTACTGTACTGTATCAGCCTTTTTAATAGTCCACTGCAGGACGTAGGCCTACCCACGAAGGGTGTTTGGGCCATATCCACGACGCTGGCCCAGTGCGGGTTGGTTGGTGGACGAACATAGAACCTCCCCCAAATTTCGGAAGTCGGTAAAAAATGTCGCAAAATTGAAGTTTCGTGAACGGTGATGAGATCGAATCGAGAACCGGTACGAGAGCCAGAAATCTAGTGAGTCTACTTTGTAGCGTTATTTATGGCACTAGCTTGCGAACCGAACCTAATCAACTGTCTATTTGCTCAGACAACTGGTACAAGGATCTGTATCCGTCTTCAACCGACTGCTGAAAAGAGGTTCTCAATAAAAAAAATACTGTGTGTTTGCCTTGTACGGCATTTAAGTTTAGCGCTGAGCGAAGTGTGAAGGGGATGGTTGCGCATGGGTATGGTGGTCGTCATGTGCAGCCATCCCCTCCACAGTACTCTCAGCGCTAAACTTCCGTACCTGTAAAGTAGGTACTTTACCAATAGCAAGGTACTTTACAAATATACAGAGGTATTATTGTTTTTAAACTTTCGCGATTTGAACACATTATTATTATAATGTAATAATAATGTGTTCAAATCGCGATATATATATATATATATATATTATATATTATTATACTACAGACAGGACTAACCGCGCACTAAAATTACGAGATAAATAAATACCTCCTCATCCCGACGTTTCGGCCGAGTTGCATCGACCGTGGTCACGGGTAGACTGCATACATACATACATAGGTAGCTAGAATTACATACGTACGGATTTACGTATCTACTTATTGTATTGTACAATACATGTTCTTTTTTTTTGCTTTTTTTCGAACCCGAAAAGTTTGAAAGTTTGATATGTGTGCCTGAATTATTATATATTTGTATTTCCGTCTGTAGCATCATCAGAATTATTTTTTACGAATGATTAGGTATATTATTTTATAAAAACTTATTTTGTTTGAAAACTCAGGGTATCAACACAGACATAATAAGAGGAAGTATACGTAAGTGGGGTATCGTTACTAGCCACAACTCCCACAAGTTTCAATAAATCAATGGTCGAATAGCTAAGATAAAATGGCGCCCCACGCCACGACCGCGGCTAATCTTTATTAACTTAAACCCTCCTTATTGATTGGTTTGCTTTGACGCTCGTGTTATAGCCTTAAATTAGCCGTTACCATTCTAATTGCTATCACGAATTGATTAACTAACGGTCCAGTTTTTTAGAAGCGAGTTAATAAAGAGAAAGAAATGATCTCGTTACAATTCACAGGAAGCGCCCAATTTTATTACAACGATTGGTTTGATTTATGACCGAGCAGAGCCATAAAAATAAATTAGCAACAGTAGTTTCATGTTTACGCCTGGTAACACTGAAAATATAAAACGCTAGAAAAAAATTAGGACGCTCTACTCTAGTTATGATTAACTTCAAGACTCCTTAACAGTAAATGTCTCAGCTGATTTTGATAAAGGTGACGTCCACAAGTGGTATATTATTCAGAGAAAAATCGAACCAAGATGATTTATACATCATTTGAAAGCTTGTTTTATGGGCTTCCCAAAAATATTTAATTTAGATTTTTTCACCCCTCCATTTTTTTTTAAATGTTCAATATAAATTGTATGAAAAATAACAATACAGCTTATTACTTATTCTAGTTTAGCAATGATAAAGTGCTTCTATCGTTATTTTACTTGCATTCGTTGCTGATTCTTCCACATTTATCACTTAATTTGCTAAAATTAAAAATGATAACCTACCAGTGTGACCAGTTAGTAGGTACAACGTGACAAAAAAACACTTTAAAAGTGTGTCTAACTGTTCAAAATGCTTTTATTTAACAATTTGGAGGTTACTTAATCAGGGTTGCTAGAGATAAACTTCCTATTGAGCCAAATATATTTATTTATCCTAATAAATTCAAAATTAATTAAAAAACAATCGGAGGGCTCTTTTTTGTTTTTAACTGTTGTTATAGACTCAGAAAAATATGAACTTTCTCGAAATGTAACGAGTGTTGTGGTTCGAATTTTTGATTATTATTATACCAGCCTCCATACATTTTGTGGACATGTCCTTTAAATGGGACCAATTTCGAAGTACATATACTTCTTTCCAATAAAAAAAGAATTATCAATTATATCGACGACACGGCGGAGGTACTCAATACGACACGTATATTTTTGGGTACCTCCTCCGTTTCGTCGATATTTTCGATAAAGCTCGAAACATACTATCGGACGCGGCTTACGGACGCGACTGACAGCCGCGACCTAGACTATGAAAGTACATTGAGCCGTGCACACTATCGGATATAAGTCGTGGACGTCACCTTCGGACAACCTTGAGCGTTCGGACGTCCGAGAGCGATCTGGCACACCGGATGTTTTAAGACTGTGCACATTGCTAAATCGCGACTGACAGCCGCGACCTAGACTATGAAAGTACATTGAGCCGTGCACACTATCGGATATAAGTCGTGGACGTCACCTTCGGACAACCTTGAGCGTTCGGACGTCCGAGAGCGATCTGGCACACCGGATGTTTTAAGACTGTGCACATTGCTAAGTCGCGTCTGACAGCCACGACCTAGACTATGAAAGTACATTGAGCCGTGCACACTATCGGACATAAGTCGCGGACGTCACCTTCGGACGTTCGAGAGCGTACGGACGTCCGAGAGCGATCTGGCACACCGGATGTCTTAAGACTGTGCACATTGTCACAAGTCGCGGCTGTCAGTCGCGTGCTTAAAGCTCAAAACATACTATCGGACGCGGCTAACGGACGCGACTGACAGCCGTGACCTAGACTATGAAAGTACACTGAGCCGTGCACACTATCGGACATTAGTCGCGGACGCCACCTTGAGCGTTCGGACGTCCGAGAGCGATCTGGCACACCGGATGTTTTAAGACTGTGCACATTGCTAAGTCGCGGCTGTCAGTCGCGTCCGTAAGCCGCGTCCGATAGTATGTTTCCGGCTTAAGCCGCGTCCGATAGTATGTTTCCGGCTTTAAGTACCTCCTCCGTTTCGTCAATCAAAAAATATACTCTTTGCAATAAAAAAGGTTTTATAACTTACAAACAACTCTCCAGCTTTCTTTGACTTCATTTGTCGCATTAGAATAAAGTGATGGCTAAAGTCAATCTATAAAGACATACCACCTGTAGAGAAGAGACCACAGTTCCGTATATAAATTATTTAGTCCCCATGCCGCCGACTACTGATTAGAATTTAATTTAAGCAGGTCCCATTTAATTAAACACGGGGAAATTATGTCTTCATTATTTATGTAAACAAAATGTAGTTTATGTAAATGTCAACTGTTTCGAACTTGGAATACCTATTTATCAAAATTTTCAAGAATTATCTGTAATACGACCATTCAAACAACTATAATTATGCAAGGTTTAAAGGTCGTAATTACAAGTTTTATGGACTTTTTATGGCATTTAAGATACATTTTACGGTTTAAAGTGAAAGCATCGTATTAAGAGGTCGGATTTTACATCTTGTTTTGTCGTTTCGAATTAAACATTTTTACTTGCGGCAACACTTTTATCTTTACAAATTGTTGTAGCGGGAAAGTGTGATTTTAAATTAAGAACTCTTCAAACGTAATTTATGTGAGATTTTCCGTGAGATTAATACCTATGTTGTGTTGTTAAACGGGTTTGTTCTGACATTTACATGAGTTGCGATACGTACGTGTTAATTGCGTGTTAAGGATTTATTTATACTCGCGCTACTCAATGTGCAATGTCACATTTTTTTATTGCTAGAATTTTATCCGTTCTAAATCCATAAGTAGGTAGGTAATCATATATATTTGAAAAAAAAAAAAATTATTTGAAGTAACAGTAACAACATAGGTTTCTTCAAATAGGTCTTCTAGGTATACTGAGCGCCACACAAATTGAAAGATGGGAAGTTAGCCGCAGATGACACTTCGCCGTGATTCGCTAATTATTGCACATGTGTGCACAATGCCTATACAAATGGCGAAGTAGTGAGCTCGGGCGTAGGAAGAGCGCGGGAGGCACGAGGTTGGCGGGCGGGTGTGCGCCGGTGCGGCGGCGTCTCGTCTCTCTGGCACCCGCTAACGTCTATATTTTGGCGTTTGCGCAGCTCTCTGCAGCTAACTTCCCATCTTTCAATTTGTGTGGCGCTCAGTATAAGCCTGTTACACCCTAGATCGCATATCTGCGTATCATCAGGCAGTATGTATTAGTATGTAAACGCAAACCTATAAGAAAAAATTCATAGCCAAGCGAAAGTTTGACTCACGCTCATAGACATATATATTAATGCGTACTCACGCTACAATACTAAGACTGAAATAACTTACATAAATATACAACTTATTCGTACGGAACCCTCAGTGCGCGATTACCACTCGCACCTGGCCATTTTCCAACTATAAATCAAAACAAGACCTAATTAGTTTCATAGAAGTCTAAACATTCAGATCAGCGAAAATAAAGTTAATTTATAACAGGATGCTAAAAGTCAAATTAAATTAGGTGCTAAACCAATTACGTTGTTTTTTTATATCCATAAAAAAGTATTATTACAGCGTTGTTGCATTGCGCAAGCACAGCCTTGGTCGGCTTCAATCATTCCGTTTCCGTTATTTTATAGCTGTCATTCCAAATTCGAAACAATTTGAAATTAAGCTGTAAATATTCTATTGGCAATAATCTATCCTCTTTCCTCTTATCCCTCTTTAACTACTTACCTACCTCCTAATGGAGTTTTCACGAATTAAAATAACATTTCTATTTATTTAACCTAAAGTTTATATAGTGTAAATATTCAATGAACTGACTTTTTTAAGTGTAAATTTCTGTTATTTCTTTTTTACTTAATAGTTTTTTTTTCTTAAGTTTTGCATGAGCTCATTGCTGCCAAAACATAATATGAGTTAATGTATATGTACTGCTAGGATCTAAACGTACACTAGTAACTGTGCATATTATTGTAGTTTTATTATGTTAAATAAAGAATTTTTGAAATTGAATTGAATTGAATAATCTATCGTGATCCCATCGCTGTTTATTATGGATATAAGTTTTTTTTTTCAGTGCGAGTCGGAGTCGCGCACAAAGGGTTCCGTACCGTATGGAAGCCCCCTTTTATCACCAGGCTCTACCTCATGAACAGTGAAAGCTAGAAAGTTGAATTTTTTACAGATAATGTATTTCTGTTGCCACTATAAGAACACATAGGTACTAAAAACAGAATAAAATTAATATTTAAGGGGGGCTCGAATAAAACAATTTTTTTAGCCGTTTTTCGATCGATATTAATAATGATAACAGGTGGACAAGTGGTCTTGAAATATTAACAGAATATTAAATTGAATATTCACTTAAAAAATAAATAATAAAATTAAAATAAATATTTAAGGCCACTATTTCTTGTTCTTGTCTGTTCATATTCGTGCAAGGTTGCCTGGAAGAAATCGCCATGGGTGATAAGGCCGCCACTTTATAATCGTATTTTTTGTCGTATTTATGTAAATAGTGTTTATTTTTCAAACTGTGGTTGTAAATAAAGAGTTTTGTCTGTCTGTCTGTCTGTCTAAGGGGGCTCCTAAACATGAAACGTTCGAAATTAATAACGACAACAGGTAGGTGCTTGAATATTTCAGATAATGCTGCCATTACTAAAATACCAAAGCAAGCATCAAAATTCGTCAACCAATAAAATAAAATGACTGTGTAAAAACATTTTTAGTGTTTTTTTTACTCTAATAGTCCATATTTATTTGGGCTAATAGCAATAAAATTACCCTGTTAAAAATCTATTGCATGTTGTTGTCTTGATTTTAGAATGTCCCAACGAAAATATGTTTTACAAAATACGCTACGACTCGAACGAAAGATACAAATCGTTTTACTTATTCAAATTGGAAAAACAAGAAAACCGCGCAGCGTGAAATACGAGCGCAGAGCCGGTACAAGGTCGGTAAATATCCCCGCGACATCGACAACTTTATCGACGGTGTCGCATCACTACATAGTGCTAGTGTTGTGACCGCGGACACGACGCCTGCGCCCCCGAGGCAGCTGTGTAGTGAAGGAGACACACGACTTGTTTATTACTTTAAAAAAGATCTCTGAAAACGTATCAAAAATGGCGCCTGTCAAGTTAGATTCAAGCGGCGCTGAACCCCACACCTACTACAGCGTAACATCCTCGCCGACATATAAAGCTACCGCGCAACGACTCGACTCGTGTTAACAGCAGCCACAAAGCTCGAATCCTATTATTAGGTATAATATATCCACAAATAGCTTTTGCCCGTAGCTTCACCCGTGAGGAGGAACCTTTTATTTTTAAAGGATGACTATGAGTGTCACTCTCCGACCTTTGAACTAGATTTTAAGCCAAAAATCAAGTCGACCCGTTACTATGTTGCAAACCGACAAAAACACTCTTGGATGCATAATATTCTTAGCTTCACCCGTGAGGAGGAACCTTTTATTTTTAAAGGATGACTATGAGTATGTCACTCTCCGACCTTTGAACTAGATATCCAAGCAAAAATCAAGTCGACCCGTTACTCTGTTGCAAACCGACAAAAACACTTTTGGATGCATAATATTCTTAGCTTCACCCGTGAGGAGGAACCTTTTATTTTTAAAGGATGACTATGAGTATGTCACTCTCCGACCTTTGAACTAGATATCCAAGCCAAAAATCAAGTCGACCCGTTACTATGTTGCAAACCGGCAAACACACTCTTGGATGCATAATACTATTAGCTTCACCCGTGAGGAGGAACCTTTTATTTTTAAAGGATGACTATGAGTATGTCATTCTCCGACCTTTGAACTAGATATCCAAGCCAAAAATCAAGTCGACCCGTTACTCTGTTGCAAACCGACAAACACTCTTGGATGCATAATATTCTTAGTAGAGTATGTGCAAAAAGAAAACCGTCGTGGCATTACGGTGAACTAACAATAAGATATTAATCAGCTAAGGTAACGACTATACTTGGTAGACGCGAGTACTGATGAAAGCCGAATTAGTGTCTTCCAATGACCTATCAAACACTTTAAGTTATACTAGCAATGAAGAGCAGTGTTGTCAACGTAACAAAATCAGTAAAATGGCACACGGGCGAACTCACCTACGAAGATTCTCTTTTTGCACAAACTCTACCTATAAGCCGAATCATACAACTTGACGGCTGTGATGTTAGCTACAAGCTGCTAATAACCCAATCCTTGCCACGAAGATCCTCGCGCAGCTTTTATGTGAGCTTCACTCAGGATTGGGCTATCCGCAGCATTACAGCCGCCAAGAAGTATGATTCGGCCTATACTTACTAAAGCTCGAAACATACTATAGGACGCGGCTGACAGCCGCGACCTAGACTATGAAAGTACACTGAGCCGTGCACACTATCGGACATAAGTCGCGGACGTCACCTTCGGACGACCTTGAGCGTTCGGACGTCCGAGAGCGATCTGGCACACATTGCTAAGTCGCGGCTGTTAGTCCCGTCCGTAAGCCGCGTCCAATAGTATGTTTCCGGCTTAAGGATTACTCACGCAACTAAACCTTGCTCCTTCTCCCGTACTAACCGCATAAATTCTGTGCACGATTCCGACGTATTTCGTGTCCATTTGTCCCGGTAAACCACGGTTCATGACATTGTGCTATCCACCACCGCAAAATGACCCCAACGATGACGTAATAAAGTGCAGTATGGCATGCACCGCCGGAACTGCAGAAATAACTACGGTATTATAAAACCTCTGAACACGTCAGGCGGAATGTGGGAATGTGTTCTGCCAAAGAAAATGTTTAATAGCTTTGTGTAATATGTCTCCACGTATAGAAAAAAGCTACAGTTACAGCACACTTGTCTATAGTAGCGATTTTGAAGGAGAGATCGCTGAGCTCCTTTTGTGATTTATTTTCTTTTAATTTAATGAGATCTAGGTATATCTAAATAAGAAGAACCAACGTCGCCCAGCAGATTGGCAAACAACCCGTGAAATATTCACTTTTGTATATATTCGATTCGAAATTTGTAGAACAACTCATTGACGTGGCAGTGGGCAGGGCATACCTATAGCACGGTGGACCGATGACGGATAGGATGAAAATGTTATCGAGTGGAGACCACTTGCAAGCAAGCGCAGCGTAGATCGTCCATCGAGAGTAGACAGGCCTCTGAGACCGCAGGATTGCGCTAGATACATGTCACTACCAACCGGTCCTATTGGAGACCCGGGTATGTAGGCGACGCCTACTATATCCTGTAGACATCCTGTGACTAAAAAAAACCGGATAGGTGCGAGTCAGGCTGATGGTTCCGTACAAATCCAGAAAATTTTACAAAGTTGGGAAGTAAGTCGTTAAAATCTCTATACTACCATATGAAACCAAAAAAATGTATTTTTTTATTTTTCCATTCCATTGAAAATTACCTACACATTGTTAAAATAATTAAAACCTATTTAGTATTTGCTAACGAAGCTCTTTTAGATGATACCTTAGTTACATGATACTTTGAATTTTGAACCCATATTTTGTTAATCTAAGCCCAATTTTTTTGTGATTTAAATAAAAATGTACAGTATTCAGATTTATAATATAATATATAATATAATCTTTATTGCAGATAACACAGATCCATATAGTACAATGTTACATAGCCATAAAACTTAAACTAAGGTACATTATACAACAATTTTGGCACTTAAATGAAACAAAATAAGTAATATAATATGAATGAACAGGTAATTATTCCTTGTGTACTCTGAGACAATGCCACTCGCCAAATTTCATAGTTCTATATCAACGGGAAGTACCCTGTAAGGGTTGATTTTTGTGAGTGTAGAAAAATGCGGTTTTTTACAATTTTTTGAAATGGCTCAATTTTTTTATACTATAACTGATAAGTTTTTTTTACACAATTGCAAGAGACCATAGAAATATTGGTACGTAAATAGTTTAAATTTCAACTCGATATCTTTACGCGTTTCTGAAATAAAGAGTCTTGACATAAGGACAGACAGACAACAAAGTGGTCCTATAAGGGTTCCGTTTTTCCTTTTGAGGTACGGAACCCTTAAAAAAAGAAGAAAGACGCTCTCAATGTCTCTCTTCACTATACTTTACATTCTTCCACTCCACGTTTACAGTCCTACTAACTTTATACTTACGGTGAATATTTCCTGGCTTAATAGTAATAGATCGCTAGTCGTAAAATTTTAGTACCGCGATTTGGACAGTTGGATTTAATAGTGCTGCGTATAAACGCAAATCGTAAATATTTACTCGTGTTACATGTATTTATTATATACATTATTGTGGCTAAGCTTACCTATGTTTATATTTTGTGCTTATGTCATAATAACAAAGTTTATTAACTTAGATGTAAATATATATTTCCGTACCCCAAGTTAACGTACATTTGTAAGCAACTCGTGCTCAGAACCTTGAAACACAGGCCTTATCGCCTAGTTCAGGGATCACTATACGAGTACTTAATGTAAAACTAATGTTGCGTACAAGATTGTTCCAGTCGCTGGAACAGTTTAAAGATACCACCGCACCTCGGGACAGGCGGGTGGTTATGTGGGAGTCTCCACCCATTGCTGGACGGCATACCCACCAAAACCCCTGTGTTCCGCCACTACGCTTGGCGTCGGGGCTACGGGCACGCTTGCGCACTCCTCCGCGGCACCCGACAGCGCTGGCCCAAACCGGGCCCCACCTCAGAGCGTAAGCTCCCTCCAGAATGACGATGTGCCGAACACCAGACACATCGTCATCCCCCACCTGGGACCAACCAGCACTGGGCGTCAGACAGTACCCGTGTCCGACAGCCCTGGTCCCGATGCGACGGGTCAATTTAAGTGGCCCCGCGCCAGCCACTACAGCTGCAGAGGATAGGGAGAGCGGCCGACGACATACCGACACTCCTCTTCCTCTGCAGCCCCACCGCGTCCGCCATCAAAACGGTGGCGACCCCGTCGAGGCCGCGGAAGGCAGGGAAAGTGGCAACGACACACCAGCAGTCCTCTCCCGCCGCGGCCCCCAATCCTCAGCCGCAGTGCCTCCCATACGACACTGCAGCCCCCCTCAGTTGCGGTGCCCCCCATAAGGAACGCAACCTACTTTGGCCAGCCTCCGCACGGGCTTGTCGAGGCCCAAGACCCGGAGAGGCGGCCCCACCACGGGTTCCTCTTAGCTTCACCAGGCTGGCGAGACCTGGCTACTAAACCCCCCGCCACGACAAGGCGAGAACCCACTCGGGGGGGAAATATAAACTACCTAGCTAGATGTTAGTGCAGCGTTTAAGAAATAATTTCATATTTGCATAATTTTATTAAAAATGAGTCCAAATGAGCCGGTTGGCTAGCCCCGGTGTCATAGATTTTAGGCCTCTGACATGGCTAACAGTTAAAACAACCGGGACAATTTAACGTGTCATCTGAGTCACGGTAGCGCCCAGTTGGAAAATGCCACCCGCGGTCACCCACCCAAATACCACGGTAATGTTAGATATTATCATTACCACGGTAACGGTTCCGCACGCGGAACGTTCCCTAATTTCCTGGAAGAAATCGCCATGGGTGATAAGGCCGCCACTTTATAATCATGTTTTTTGTCGTATATGTGTAAATAGTGTTTATTTTTCATATTGTGGTTGTAAATAAACAGTTTTGTCTGTCTGTCTAATTTCGGTGATCTCTGACATACCTACTAGTCAAACTACGCTACGAGCGCTTCGCTGCGCTATGATTTTATTTGAAAGCTACCTAATAAATATATTGTCATCTATTGTACAATATACTTAGCCATTTTATTGTTACGTTACATTACGCACGAATAAATTAAATTTATTTCTATGATATATGTTGTCCTAGAAATAAATGCAATTTATTAGATGATAGTATTTGTTCGTCTATGATGATAGGTAAGTACAGTTTTAAAAATTACTGCACTGTACTTTGCAGAGATGCACTTTTACCTACGAATAAGCACATAATGAATAAATATCACATAAGAAAATGCTTTTTTTAAAGTCCGTCCGTTGAAGGGCTATTGGGAATGTTACCAATAGACGATTATTATAGTAATTAATGCACGCATTAATAATGTCAGTAATCACCTATGTGCGAGCAGGTGCTGGGTAAATACATCTAACTGCCTGATAAGGCATTAATATAATAGGTTATTCAGAAAGGCTGTACATAGCTCGGACGGAGGACTGATGACCGATGGGGTCGAGAAGTTCTCGAGTGCAGCGTAGGACGTCTCACCCACCAGCCCCCCTACCGCCTAAAGCAATAGCAATCGTAATAGCAATCGTTCATGACTTCATTTTAGTCATTTGGCACCGCCTATGTGACGTTAGCCATCAAAGTTGTTCATTCAACGACTGCTTTCGCAATCCGCGCAAAGCAATTGATGGCTAACGTCACATAGGCGGTGCCAAATGACTAAAATGAAGTCATAAACGATTGCTATTACGATTGCTATTGCTTAGGCGGTAGGGGGGCTGATGTGGACGGATGACCTCATCCAGAACGCAGGACCGCACTGGAAGCAAGACACTTTCAATCGGTCTTATTAAAGAGGCCTATGTCCAGCAGTGAACGTCCTACAATTAAAACGACTACAATGATATAGGTACCTACTACCTACCTACCAAGTCGAAAGGGGGTTATTCAGATTATCACTATGAACCATTTTTGCTATTGAACCAAATCGGAATTCGAGAAAAGTGTCATACATTTTTTCGATTCCGAGTTGTAATTTTGTATGACAAGAACATAGAATAATAACGCCTAGCGGTAATTGGTTCGAGAAAAAATCAGTTCTTTGGCGATATTGGGACATGAAATGTTTTTATAATGAATACCCAGCCAATTCAAAAATTGGCCCTTTAGTAAATGTTGTTCGTACTTACCGTCACAATACACAATAATCACGCTTAATAAGGAAGCTTCCCATCTCATAAAAAGACGTTTAAAGACATTAGAAACATATGAGGTACAGTGAAAGAATTACTACAATATCATATTAAATGACGGAGTTAAACGTTTAAAAAATATTTAATGTTTAAACATGACCGCACGAAACCAAAAAACGCCGCGATGGATTTATGCGTGTGACGTTACAAGACCCTAAAGCCGTGCCGTGGGTTATTTCTACAGATAATTGAAAAATAAAAAAACATTATTTATTGCAGTCTTAGTATAAACTGGAAAATGGGAAACTTTTGATGGTCTGCATGTCGGGAAGGGCAGCCGTGGTGGCCTAGAAGTATTGGCACTCGCCTTGCAATCGTGAGGTCGTGGGTTCAAATCCTGGTCCCGTACCAATGAGTTCTTTGGAATTTATGTACGGAATTTAACACCGTTGGCTTTTCGGTTAAGGAAAACATCGTGAGGCAACCTGCATGCGTCCATAGAAGAAATTCGATGGCGTAATGTGAATCCACCAACCCGCACTGGGCCAGCGTGGTGGATATGGCCCAATCACACCCCTTCGTGGGTAGGCCTACGTTCTGCAGTGGACTATTAAAATAGGGTGGTACAGTACAGTATGATGGCCTGGATTACCTAGATCCTGGTTTAGTTCACCCTTTCTGAATAACCTACTACTACCTGTAGTACATATATTTACCTCTATTTTGGCAAGAATGCAAAACAGCAGCCTGTATTAATGGCTAATTGGTATCTTATGCAGGATCCAAGTACGTAATTATGAAAATTAGATTATTAGCTCGGTAGCTTCCGTTACTCGATAGCATCACACAAGTAACTATCTACTTAATGAAATGAAATGAAAATGTTTATTGTCCAGACTTACGTCCATTAAAAACAAATTATATTAATATAAAAATAAATATATTATAAACATTACTCATCATATCACAAAATATATAAAACAAAACATTACGAAATTAAAATTTACAATACAAGAATGATATTAAAATTATACAATAATAATAATTGAAAATAATTAAAATACCTACTTGATGATCTGTGTAATGGGAGCGTGGTATGTTCTCCAAGTCTTATGTAAGGGATCGTCGACTTCGAAGGAAACAATAAAATATTCCTAGCGGAGCCTTGGCTAAAGTACCTACAGCTAGATAGGTTATCTATAACCTGTAGACAACCTTTTTGGTGGGCACACACGGTCAGTTAAACTGATCAGTTTTTCGCGTCACTCCAACTGGGAACTCATTCAGTTAATGAAAAGGTGGGAATTGGTGGTTCCATATTTGAAGACAGTGGAGCCATGATATTTCTTCGATAACTTGTGTTAAGTGTTTCAATTTTTCATGAGAAATTATTGGAACTAAAGTTGTTTGAAATTTGATTTTCCACAACTTTGATTCCTATCAACTTTTTCTAGGATCGATATTTTTTAATAAGCCGGTGATGCCATGATGTTTCTTCGATAACTTGTGTTATCTCAATTATTCATGAGAAATTATACCCAAGTTGTTTGAAACTCGATTTTCCACAACTGGGATTTTTATCAACTTTTTCCAGGATCGATATTTTTTTAATAAGACAGTGGTGCCATTTTGTTTCTTCTATAACTTGTGGTATTTAAATTTTTCATGAGAAATTATCGGAACCAAAGTTGTTTGAAATTTGATTTCCTACAACTTTGATTCCCATCAACTTTTTCCAGGATCGATATTTTTTTTAATAAGTTAGTGGTTCCATTTTGTTTCTTCCATAACTTGTTATTTCAATTTTTCATGAGACATTATCGAAGCCGAAGTTGCTTGAAATATGATTTTCTACAACTTTGATTCTCATCAACTTTTTCTAGGATCGATATTTTTTTAATAAGCCAGTGGTGTCATGATGTTTCTTCGATAACTTGTGTTATTTCAATTTTTCATGAGAAATTATCGGAACCAAAGTTGTTTGAAATTTGATTTCCTACAACTTTGATTCCCATCAACTTTTTCCAGGATCGATATTTTTTTTAATAAGTTAGTGGTTCTATTTTGTTTTTTCCATAACTTGTTATTTCAATTTTTCATGAGAAATTATCGAAGCCGAAGTTGCTTGAAATTTGATTTCCTACAACTTTGATTCTCATCAACTTTTTCTAGGATCGATATTTTTTTAATAAGCCAGTGGTGCTATGATGTTTCTTCGATAACTTGTGTTATTTCAATTTTTCATGAGAAATTATCGGAACTAAAGTTGTTTGAAATTTGATTTCCTACAACTTTGATTCCCATCAACTTTTTCCAGGATCGATATTTTTTTTAATAAGTTAGTGGTTCTATTTTGTTTCTTCCATAACTTGTTTTTTCAATGTTTCATGAGAAAATATCGACGCCGAAGTTGCTTGAAATTTGATTTTCTACAACTTTGATTCCTATCAACTTTTTCCAGGATCGATATTTTTTTTAATAAATTAGTGGTTCCATTTTGTTTCTTCCATACTTGTGTTATTTCAATATTTCATGATAAATTATCGGAACCAAAAATGTGTTAAATTTGATTTCCTACAACTTTGATTCCCATCAACTTTTTATAGGGTCGATAATTTTTTTAATAAGGCAGTGGTGCCATTTTGCTTCTTCCATTACTTGTGTTATTTCAATTTTTCATGAGAAATTTTGAAAACCAAAAATGTTCGAAATTTGATTTCCTACAACTTTAATTCCCATCAAATTTTTCTAGAATCGATATTTTTTTTGATAAGACGGTGGTGCCATTTTGTTTACAATGGCACCACTGTTGTATTCGAAAAATATCGATCCTACAAAAGTTGATGTGAAGTTGTAGTAATCCAAATTCCAAACAACTTTGGTTCAGATATTTTTTTATAAAAATTGAAATTACGTCAGTTACTGAAGATTCAGTGATTATCGAAGTGGTACAAACATGCAAACCATCGCAGTACCTATCGGCAATAGTTGACTACATTAGGACCCCGCTGCAATTATTTGATGAACTGATGCGATCATTTCATCATGTGTGCCCAGCTTCTGGTAGTGGTTTATACATGGAGCCACCAATTCCCACCTTTTAATTTACTGAATGAGCCCCAATTGGAGTGACGCGAAAAACTGATCAGTTAAACTGACCGTGTATGCCCACCTTTAGACTGCCTCGCTGGCTCAGTGGTTAGTGACCCTAACTTCTGGATCAAAGAGGCGTGGTTTCGATCCCCACTCAGGGCAAATATTTATGTGATGAACATAAGTGTTTGTACTGTGTCTGGGTGTTATTTAGTTACTATCTATATAAGTATGTTTTTAAAATAAGTATATGTAGTATATCAGTCTCTGGTAGCCATATCACAAGCTTTGCTTAGTTTGGGGTCAGAGGCCGTGTGTAAGATGTCCCAAAATATTTATTTATTTATTTATTTATTTATAAGCCTAGGTTATAATTTTTAGGAAGTTTGTATGAGAGACATGTGGCTCCATTTTATTTTTGTACAGCGCCCCTAGCAGAGTTGTTGAAAACCAATGTGGAAAACTAACAAAAATATATGGAGCAACATGAAAACTAAAAGTATAATATAATATACCTACTCGTACCTACTAAAATCTCTGGTCACACGAATGAAACCATAAAATCATATAAAATCTGACTTTCAAAGAACGCGTTGATGTCTTTTCTATGCAAGTTTTAAAGTTGACAACACTCTTTTAACATAAAATATACAGCGGATTTCAGCGCCCAGCTACCTATCTGGAACGCTCTGTGTCCCTCTGTGCGCCAACGTATGTATGTACTTACCTATAACATTTCCTACAGTACGACAGTAAGGATGGAGTAACGTCATATCGATAAAGAAAATAAGTAGGAAGTGTAAATTTTATGTTTACAAGAACATGTGATGTATTGTTACAGATCGGTCGTACGGCGCTGCAGCGCGCGGCGGCGGAGGGCCATGTCGACGTGGTGCAGCTGCTGCTGGCTCACGGAGCGGACCCCAACAAACAGGACCATGTGGTGAGACATTCTGAACCTTCGTACGACATGCCATGTCGCCGTGGTGCAGCTGTTGCTGGCTCACAGGGCCGATTTTACTACTTTAATGAATAAACCATGAAACATTTTCGCGCTATCTACGCTAGCTTTGTATACGTGGGAATGTTTTGTTTACTCGAATCTCAGCTCAGCTTCAAAATTTTCCTTTACTGAATAAAACATCCAAAAATATTCTAGCTCGATGCGCACGCGCTCAAAATGTTTTCTTATTCTTGTCAGTTATCTCAACTTAAAGCCTGTCGTTTATTATAAAAACCGAAAGTTGTCCTCTGCTTGCTGCTTTAAAAAATAAAAAACCGGACAAATGCGAGTCAGGCTCGCACATCGAGGGTTCCGTACAAATCCAGAAAATTTAACAAAATTGGGAAGTAAGTTGTTAAAATTTCTATACTATATATAACATGTATGAATCGACAAAAAAGTTTTTTTTTTTACTTTTCTCGTTATACATCGAAAATTACACATTGTTAAAATAATTAAAAACCTGTTTTAGCATGTGCTAATGAAGTTCTTTTATATGATACCTTACATGATACGATTTACTCACTTTGAATTTTGAACCCATATTTTGTGAATTTTGAGGCCCTATTTTTTGTGATTCAAATAAAAATGCACAGTTTTCAGATTTATTCCTATATGTGTACTCTGAGACAATGCTTCTCGCCAAATTTCATAGTTCTATGTCAACGGGAAGTACCCTGTACGTTTTGATTTTTGTGAATATCGAAATGTGCGGTTTTTTACGACATAAATGGCTCTAACTTTTTTAAACGATAACTGAGAAGTTTTTCTTTTACACAACTAAAAGAGATCATAGATATACGTATACAGTTTAAATTTCAACTTGATATCTTTACGCGTTCTCAAGATAAAGAGTCTTGACATACACTCAGACGAACAGACGGACAGACGGACAACAAAGTGATCCTATAAAAGTTCCGTTTTTTTCCGTTTGAGGTACGGAACCCTAAAAAATGATATTTAGCGAAAATACACATTATATTATTAATATGTAGTACTAATAGGGTAATTTTAATTACTTAAGTGGCCTATGAAAAATAAATCTAAAGAATTCGCCACGGGCCTCAGATGGTATATTTTACGCCACTGCACTGTCGGGGCTTCCAGCCTTCCACAATAGAGGGGCTTTGTTCGCTTTAAAGAAGTACACGGATGTATCTTGTTAAGTATGTATCTGATGAATATAATTATATTTGCGCGATTTGGCGAAGCTGATTCCGGGCACGTTTATTGTTTAGATATCCAGCCAAGTAGAGAACTAGAAAATTGATATTTCGCCCAGATTTGGTTAATTCTACAATAAAAAGTTTCTTATCATTTTGATGGTATATTTCAGTACGGCAACACGGCAGCGCACGAGGCGGCATGGAAGGGGTACTCGGCGTGCGTGCGCGCGCTATCTCGCGGCGGCGCCGACCTGCGCGTGCTCAACGCCGCGGGCTTCACGCCGCTGCACTTCGCCTGCCAGAACGGTCACAACCAGTCCTGCCGCGAGGCGCTGCTCGCGGGAGCCAGCCCCGACCTCCACAACACGGTGAGACATTACTATGGCAACACCCCCGCTCGCTCACGTGGCACCAGTAGCCTGGCCTGAGCGAAGCCGAACGTCAGAACACGTACACAATACGGCCCCAGGACTCTGCCTGATACGGGGGACGACGATGAAATTCGTGTCCAATTTTTTTTTTTTTTTTTTTTTTTATTTAAATTAATGGCCCACAGACTCCAGGGTCTGTGCCTTTTGTTAAGTAAGTTACAATTGAAAGAGTGCGACTGTACAATAGAGAGGGGTTAGTTTAAATCTTAGTCTAAGTTAGTGGTTTCATTGCACTGCGTGAATGCCACGAGCAAACCGGCGACCCGCATGCAGCACCCGATCACGAGTATGACGCATGTATCAGCCATCACTCTCCTCGACCATATTTAAGGGAAGAGAACGACCCGACACACGACGCCGCCGCAAGAAGGAGCCTTCGATGGCGAGCATGAATGCTCAAGGCATGCACGCAATGCTAGTTTCTATTTAATGCACACTTATTCTGATTTATTTAGTGAAAGCGATCACCAGCAGAGTCCAAGGCTACGTTTCCATGTGTTACTCGGTGGTATCTACTCTGCTTGTGATCGCTCCCATGTCCTTCTATTACAACTCTTTTGCCTCCTCCCGGCCCAGAGCCTCCATCACCGCCGCGTTCCGGTCTCTGATGGCCATCTGCAGGTTATAGTCCTTGATAGCCCTCAAAGACGCAGACGATGCATGCCGCACGAGTCGACTGATGGCATCAATGTCGTCAGCGTAGTAGATGAAAGTTCCAGTGTGCCGAGACAATGCAACGACAGCGTGTGAGACGCTTTCGTGTAGCTTTATTCTAGGCTTAGTTTTAATGGCGATTACCGACTCGTACGTCAGTCCCTGAGCTTCGTGGATGGTAAGGGTGCGCGATCCTGAGCCACCTCCATAACCCTGGCTTATTAGGGTCTCCTTTTCTTCCTGCGTATGCACTAAGAAAAGGGTGTTGGGGAGGGTTTTGGATATTTGAGCCCCCTTGAACCTTTTCTGCTCAAGAGACCTAATACGGGGAACTGAGGAATATATACCTGAGTATATTTCCCTCAACGCATACGCGACATCCATTGGGTTTCTATGTGTGCAGAGCAACTCCTGGGTGATGTTTGCAACCAGGGTAGGGCGATGGTACCTCATCTCGAAGAGATTTTCTCTGTCGATATAAGGCAGCTGATTGACGTCCCCAATGAGGACAAGTTCGCTAGCACCAGACAGTCGTGCAGCCATTATTATAGCTCCGAAATGGTTCATTAGAGCTTCATCCACCAGAAGGCGGCTGAAGCTCTCTTTTCCAAAACCATTTACGAGGGATGGAGCCATGGTTCGCACTCTTGATTTTACTAGATCTCCTATTCGGTGCGATAGCTTCTCTCTCAGGTCTTTTGCTGCTTCTGTTGTTGTTGTGATGATAGCGTCCCTGTCCACATCAAACTGTCTAATCACCCATGTTGTCTTGCCACATCCTGGTACCCCGTTGACCCATTGTATCTTTGGTACAGCCCAGTTTTGCCAGCTTGTCTCGACGTCCGAGCTCCGTTCGATGGTTTTAGCCATCTCGAGGATTCTATCGTCTAGCATTATCTTCGTGCACTTGGCGGTGACTACAATTGGGTCGTTTGATGGTATCGCGTATTTCGGTCTTCCTATTCGTTCCGTCTCTCCCTCATCCAACTCCACAAAACCACTTTCTGCGCTGTAAGCTGCCATATGCTGTCCTTTCATATGTCCAATTTTATAAGTGCTTTAATTTTACAATCCTATATCGAATAAGTACTCAGATTTGTCTGAATGCTTTCAGGTATAGATTTGTTTTTTCAATCAACTAGAAAACATGCTTATTTTAAGATAAAATTAGATATATTCTGTCCTTCTAATTACATTTCAGAGTTATGTTTGCATATTACTAAGTAATTAGTTGACTTAAACATTATATCATTCCAGTATGGCGACACTCCGCTCCACACGGCGGCACGGTACGGCCACGCTGGCGTCACTCGCATCCTCATCTCCGCGCAGTGCAAGGTGTCCGAACAAAACCGCAACGGAGACACCGCCCTTCACATCGCGGCCGCCATGGGCCGGCGGAAACTCACGCGCATCCTGCTAGAGGCCGGCTGCGACAAGGCCGTCCGCAACCTCCAGGGAGAAACCGCTAGGGACATCGCCACAAGAAAAAACCTGGACGAAATCGTACAAATACTCAACACTCCTGTCGCGAAGCAAGCCAAGAAGAAACGGGACAAGAGCAAGGAGAGAGTTTTGGACGAACCCGACCCGGCCAAAAAGCGAGACAAAAGCAAAGAAAAGAAGAAGAAAAATGTACATTTCGAGAATCCGCCTCAAGTGCAGTGGTCGCCGTATGGATGCCATTACTATCCGGACCCAAAATTTTTCCCGAAGCCGAAGTTGAGCTCGTTACCCACCGACCCTCTAAGGAAAGGCGAGCAGTACTACTTAGACTTGGCAGGAAATATTAAAAAGGGCCCGATAGGTGCCGGGTACACGTGCTATTGTGCTCCCTTCTTCAAGCACATGGAAGACAAGTTGAATGAGGACAAAAAAGATTTGAAGCGTCACATCGATAGAGCTCACGAAAGATTGGATCAAAAGGTAACGGATTTAGAGATGAAAACTCAAGGACAAATATCGGAGCTGACGAGATTCGTCGCGGCGGAGAGAGCTATGTGTAAAGAGAGGCATAAACATTTGGAGCACTGGCTCACGAGAGGTATAATGTTCAGAGCGTCCGAAAGGGTGAAGAAGTTAGATTTCAGCCCCAAAGGTTCCTTAGATATTCCTCCCTTGAAGCGGACGAGAAGCCTCGAGATTCTCGACACGGAAGAATGGAATCGAGTCCACAGGATAGTAAAGACGTTCAACAAGAACTGTGAACAGTACGACAGTCACGCCAAAGATTTGAACGACAGCAAAGCTACGTCGAAAAGTTCTGAAATTTTAGACAGAAGATCGCCTAGTCCGAGACGACGCCATATGAAAGGTTCGAAGAGCAGCGACAATCTCGACGCCGGGCCCAGTCGACGCTCCCGGTCACCTCGCAGGATCTCTAGTCCGGACCCAGAAAACCATACGCAAAACGTGACAGCAGAGATACACGTGAAATCTAATCGGGTCTCGGTGTCTCAGTCACCTGTATCCATGGAGGTGCGAGGGTACAGCCAATATACCTCTCCTAGTCGACAATCCGAGGCCAGATCTCCAGTCAGACTCCAGAATAATCTCGACGATATCCAGAGAGAAGCGGGACCATCGTGGAAGAGCCAAGTTTTACAGAAAACTGTCGACGATATCAGAAAGAGAGCGGAATTGGAAAAGGAAATGTCCGAAGTCCTAGCGAGAAATACTTCAAAATCTTTGGATATTTCTCAGGATGGATACGTAAAACTAAGAAAACACCAGATAGAAGAAGGCGTAGAGAGAGCGCCGCGGAAATCCGTCCAAGAGCTAGTCGCTCAAGTGGAGCAGCAGAGAAGCAAATCTCCAGAACCGATACCCGTCCCGTTGCCGGCCGTAAGGAAAGTCCAACCCACCGAAAACTTGGAACCGCCTATAGTCCCCGCCCCGCCGAACCCCAGCATACTCAAAATGCCGCAGCAGCCGCTCAGACCCGCGCCAGTATTAAAGGAAAAACCACCGAAAAGCAAGCGGTTTAGCTTGCACAACCTCATCCCTTTCCCGACGAGGAAGACCTTCCAGCCTCCGCCCCGAGACAACGGGAACCAATCCGAGAGTAGCGACGAAGAGGACAACCCGATCAGGAGCACGACGCAGCCCTCTCCGATGAGGAACTCCACCCTCCTCCAAACTCTACCTCTACCCAACTACGAAGCTATGTCCAACAAGTCGCCATCTCCGAGTCAGCCCAACTTCCACGACTGCCGTCCCGTGATACCAAAAGACGCATACTTCCACGAGATCCCAAACAGGCAAATGCCGTACCGCGAACTGGACAACCAGTACCGATTTGACTACAACCAATCGGGGTTACCTACGGGGCAAGTCCAGCCGCGAAGTCGGAACCCTCTGTACGAGCATCAGACGGGAGTTTTCGACGCGATGATGAAAGATCACATGATGCGTGAAATGGAGCGGATCCCGCACTGCTACAGCGAGCGTTTGGACCAGAACACGGAAGTGGAGATCGCGAATCAAAACGATCACTTTCGCGGCATGTACTACGATAACCGTGCGCCGTACTTTCGAGGGAACCTGAAGCCGGCGCCGGACCACAGTTTGCTCCACACTCGCCTCCAATCTCTAGCTATCAACACTCACTTGACGGAGACTCAGAGTCAGACAGACCGAGAGTCTCATAATGACTCAGGATACAGTACAAAAGTGTATGGGAGCTCGCAAGGCCCAAGTCCTAGCCTTTCGGGACATGTGGAGGGTTCCGAGGCATCGGGCAGAGTTGGCAGCGGAAAGGCGATTGGACAAATCGGTACTTCCAGCTTGGTGTGACAAAAGTCGAGTGGAAATGTGTCCAAAAATGAATAAATTAAAATGAGGATAGATACTTTTATTCAAACCCTCACTCTTGTTTGAGGAAAAATGCATATCAGGGAGACTAAAAATAAATAAATCATCCAAAATCAAAATTGATATCTTCTGTATACTACAAAAGAAAAGGGTAAAAGAAATACCTAGGTCAAAGTACTGATATTTTTTAACCAAAATTACAAGTATTTATAGGTACCATATATTTGGTTGAACATAAAATAAACTGACGCAGTTTTCGATTCTATAACTCTGTGCTGGATTTTAATTACGACGTATTGAATAGTGCTCTTTATTGCATAAACGGCTATGAAATAGACGTACTTATAATATTTAAGCCTTGCCAGACTATAATAAATAGAAACATCACTTAAAATACTTGAAATTAAGTATCTACTATTTAGACACGCAAGTACCTCAGCCACTTTGTAAGTTACTAACGTATATAACGTAAATAGGAGAGAATTAAGGTTTAGACCGGCAAAAACTTTCGTAATTTCAAATATTTATGAAATTAAAAGGGGACAAAATTAAAAAAAGACATTAAAATAGTAAAATATTAAAAAAAAAAAGAGTTCAATGATATAGATTCACATTAGGTACCTATATATCAACTTTTTGTTTGTTGTTTTGTTGGAGATTGTATTCAGCAATTTTAGTGTGCCTTACTATATCCCAGACATCCCGTATGAGTGAGATATTATGCATTAGCCAGCTAAGTTTCTTGCGTCTTGCCAGTGAAAAATCTTTATCTTGGTCAATTTTTAAGGCGCCGGCGTAAAAACCTTATAAACATAATTATTTTTCGCCAACAACGGGTTAACGGACTTCAACTGTGTACAGAATTCGAATAGTTTGTACCTATCATAAATGTAGTAATTTTTACATTAAGTATTGTTGATTTTTCAAAAACGACTCAGCTGATTTCAATAATATTTAAATTAAATAAAAAATAATCATCAAACTCGGTTCATAAAGTAGTACATCTGGTAGGACCACAGGCAACAAACGAACGAATTGGTGGAGTAATCCCGAGTAATGAAAAAAAATCCTCTCTATAAAAACCTCTTTTTTGAAGTCTGTATTCTGTAAAAAAATACCGTGTAAAATTCTACCTTATCGAAGACGGTAAAAGGAACAACATTATTTAAGTTGCAATCAATTTTACAATGGCACCTGTAAAATTGTAAAATTGACCACATCTCTATAATAATTCTAAGTCACAACGCACGGAAAATTAAATAAAAAACAAAAATAATGTAAAGTACAAATTGTAACATAATGTAACAGATGCCATGACACTATAGCTAGTTGTAATTAGGTTCACGTGTTGATTTAACTCTTAGATATAGAATGTAAGGCACTTTGTTCATTGTAATTGAAGTACAGAAATGATTTGTTACTTTTATATTCACTTTTTACATAAACGTTCAAATCTTAAAATATTTCTGTGTTTAAGTGTGAGACATTTGGTACTTCCACTAAGTATACCCGTTTCGTTTCGTCTTGGTGGGGCAAATCTCACGAAATGTTGTTGCCAAATGTCTACAAACCGATTGTTTTGCGATTATCTGTGGAATTAAACCAGTAGGCATCGGTCCCAAACATGGATTTATCATATAAACAGGATTGAGTACTGGCAAAGAAAAACGTGCCGACAAGGATACCACATCAGATTATTGTGTCTCTTTTCCAAGTAGGATGACCAAAACATCTCGATCATCTTGGGATATAATTTTTCTTTGGAATGTTACTGCACGCAGGAATCGCAGTTATCTTACCCCTAACTCGTCGTCCTTTGTCGTCGACGTCGCTTTAGCAATAAGACGCCTACTGCTGGGCATAGGCCTTCCTTGAAGATCTGTATAAAACCAATCCCCATAAAAACAATGGTCTAGAATTAATATACACGGAGATAATTCAGTTTCAAGTTTGACAGCTGTTATCGGAAATGTAGATCTTGAAGAGTTCTTTCACCTTTGTTAAGACAGCAATGGTCTAGAATTGATAATGATGGAGATAAACCACTTTTAAGTTTGACAGCTGTCATCGGAAATGTAGATCTCGATGTGATCCTTCACTTTTGTGACGACAGTAATGGTCTGGAATCCATATTTACGGTGTTGAACAACGTTTAAATTTCATAGATGTAATCTTGACATATATCACGCAACCCGTGTCAGTACTTAACCACGAAAAATTTTTTCACAAAAACTTTTTCACGGAAAACTTTGTCACAAATAGACCTTATCACGAAAAATCTTAATCACGAAAACTTATCCACGAATAGACTTCCGTAGTTAACAGAATTTTAAGGCTTCCGTAGTAAACAAGGCATCCATTTTGAAATAAAAAATAGCGGACTCACTTTTTTGAAAAAGTCGTCATGGGTGTAGTTTTAGAGGTTTTTGGGGGTGTATATTTCAAAATTGGCATCCATTTTGAAGTAATGTTCGCCATCTTCAATTCCAAAATGAATGCCAATTTTGAAATATAAACACCCGAATTCTCAAAAAATAACACTTATGACGACTTTTTCAAAAAAGCAACATCTGCTATCTCTAATTCCAAAACAGATGTCATTTTTGAAATCTACACCCCCAAAAACCTCGAAAACTACACCCATGACGATTTTTTCAAAAAAGTGACGTCCACCATCTTTAATTCCAAAATGGACGCTAGTTTTGAAATCTACACCCCCAAAAACCTATTAAACGACACCCATGACGACTTTTTCAAAATAGTGACGTTCGCCATCTTTAATTTCAAAATGGATGCCATTTTTGAAATCTACACCCCCAAGAACCTAATAAACGACACCCATGACGACTTTTTCAAAATAGTGACGTCCGCCATCTTTAATTTCAAAATGGATGCCATTTTTGAAATCTACACCCCCAAAAACCTATTAAACGACACCCATGACGAATTTTTCAAAATAGTGACGTCCGCCATCTTTGATTTCAAAATGGATGCCATTTTTGAAATCTACACCCCCAAAAACCTCAAAAGCGACACCCATCGCGACTTTTAGCAAATAGTGACGTCTGTCGTTTTTAGTTCCAAAATGGATGCCAATTTTGAAATCTACAACCTAAAAAAATTAAAAATGACAACCACGACTATACACCAATTGTACACCCAGCATGTTTAAGAAATATGTCCAGCATAGTCACCCTACTACACTTCTTTGTATACACCATAGTACGCCATTTGCAATCGACGGTGATACTCTAAGCAAAAATAAAAAATAACCATTAATCATAAAGACGTAGAATATTCATCCAAATAAATAAAAACTCTGTTTTATTAGCATCTATTTTCAATTTTAACTAAAATCTTATCAAAATACATTGTTATAAAAACTAACAATTGGTTAAGATAGTCGCGGCTTTACAGATAATAATTCTACCATACATAAGTGTCGTTTCGAAATGGCAATAGTGCGAGCGGGACAACTTCATCACTTTGGGAAGTCTCACTCGGCACAGCGTCTCTCTTATACTATTTCAAAGGAATATATGTTTTGTTACAACGCATTAAGGTTGAATTTTCCTAAACTAACTTTGAGCCAAATTTCGTCTGTGCGCAGTCCAGATAGTATACAAAGTCCTTGGTCCCAAATCATTACAAACTATTAAATTTTTTTAATCACAAAATATTTTGTTTTCCGAAATTTTCACATCACACACATTTAAGGGTAAATTTAAAATGTTTTTGACTCACTTTTTTACAGCTATTTTAGAACTAGGGAAATCAATTTAGCAATTTCTGTGCTATCCCATGGGGACATTTTATTTTTCTGGAATAAAAAATAGCCCAAGTCACTATCCTTTTTCGAACCAAAAATCAAGATAATTCGTTGCTCCGTTGCTGCGTGAAAGAGGAGCGTTCCAACAAACACATAATTGGATTTATTAAATTAGTAAGATTGTTGAACGTTTATGAATAAAGGAGTAATGTTTACTCCATTGTGTGTATAAGTATGTACTTCCATAATTTATTATGTGTTAATAGTTATAGTGCGTGCTACCAAAGACGAGACTCGACGAGCGTCAGTGGTGGGGGATCTTGCGCAGGTAAAGTAGTGTTCAAACTAATTATCCAGAATTTGTATAACTATTAAACGTTTTATAAACGTTTTTTAATAGTTTGTATCTATTATCCAGAATGTGTATATTTATTACAAACCAAAATGGTTTCTCAAGTCTCATCTTTGGTGGCACGTAGGATACTTATTTGCCTTTCCTTGTGCTCTATATTTCAATTGATGTAATAAAATATTTATAGAATAATAAAGAGTGCCTATAAACTTAAGTAGGACTAGTATACACACGTTTGTATTTTTCTGTAATAAATAATTTAATTTATTGCGTTAATTTTGTAATGTTTGTAATTATTGAATAATTAATTTTCTACTGATTTATTGATTCTAATAAAATGCACTTTGCAAGTGTCACAAACTAATAATGCAGTTTTGTTAAACCATCACGTGTGCACAATGCCTATATAAATGGCGAAGTAGTGAGCTCGGGCGTAGGGAGCGCGCGGGAGGCATGAGGTTGGCGGGCCGGTGTGCCCCGATGTTTCGACTCTCTGGCTCCCGCGCGTACCCATATTTCGGCTTTTGCGCAGAACGCTGCGCATAACTTCCCATCTTTCAATTTGTGTGGTGCTCAGTATAACATAACATCACAACGGCTAAGATATTAGAGTTGGCCTATATGTTATGTATATAGCGTTTAGGCTTACCTATAAGGGGAAACAACCAGAAAGAAAGATTTAGACTGCCTGCACGGGAAGCATGGCAAAGGGACAAAAATAGTCTTTCCACCATTACATCCCCTCGAAGAGGAAATAGTATGGATTGACAATGACAACTGACATTTCAAGGTGGATAAAATGGTTTTCTCCCTTTGCCTTTGCCGTTTTTGCTGCCCGTGCTGAAAAAGGCAGACTTTTCCAGTAATAAATAAAAAATAAAATAGATGCTGATGATGTTTATTCAGCAGTACTAAAATTATTATGACGCCATACGTCTTCGTTACAAACAAGCAAATCTGTACAATTCTTTATTTCTTCTTTGTTTTATTTACATCTTACAATATTAGATCTATTCTAATAAAAGTCTAGATCTTCGATAAATCATGCGAAACATTTATTTGTGGTACTTTTCATCGTCATACTTACAACTCTTATAACCCGCTGTAAGGCGTTTATAGTTCGAATCACACAACTCGGCGGCTGTGATGTTGGCTACAAGATTCGTATAACCCAATCCTCGCGCAGCTGTTAAGCAAGCTTCACTCAGGATTGGGTTATCCGGCCTATATAAGCTGCGTAAATCCCCAATCCTTGCGGCGCTGACATATGAATAAAAATTGCTACTGCGCAACGACTCACGTCGTGACCAGGCTCCATTCATTTTTATTCGGCCTATAGCATCATGTAGCTTTGTATAGTTATTGTAAACCACAAGATTATTTCTCCTACCCTAATCTAACAGCATGTCTATCTGCCCATCCTCTATCTCTATAAAACTCCGTCAAACTGGTCCTATAAAGCGGCACGCCAGACAAAACGGACGATTTCGCTCCCACGATCCTAACTGCTACGTAATCTCCCTTCTCTATCTCTCTTCCACTTTTACTAACCACATCTATCCCTCTCCCACTACTATATCCTTGTTCTATAACTGCGGAATTCCTTCTATACGATACGCTATTACTGTCACGTTCAAAAGATCTATTCATCTCACTTTCACTTCTATAAAAAGGTCTATCTATCTCCCTTCTAGAGAAAAAGTCACGTTCAAAATCGCTTTTTTCCCCAACTTTTTGCTGATCAAAAACAACCTTTGTGTATAGCTCGTTACGGCCCATCAGTTGTCCAGTTTTTTTAACAGTTCCCTCGACTAATATAAGGTGAGTGTTGCCAATTTCCGCTTCGTTTAATAGTTGGCATTTTTGCCGGTAGAGGGCGACCATTCTGTTGTGGCGATCTTTTTTCACGAGATCCGGAACGTCGTCTTTGTAGCGGCGGTAGGCGGTCGTTTTCTGAAAGAGGATACGTATTTTTAATGTACCTATCGACGAAAACAGAAAAAAATAAGGTGATTGCGATAAATCTTATTATTTATTTTAAAGTGAAACTACTAATGCGACTTCCACCACACAAGAGGGAGAGAGAAAAAAAGATACACAAAAGTAGAAAGTAGGAGAGAGAAAGAGAGTGAGTCGGTAGATCCCAAGCACATGCGCGTGGTATTCTTGGAATCCCTATATTGTTCGGCACGTATGTATTTGATGACAACAAATCGTACGGGCTGGAAAACGCGGCCCATATTTCATATCCCATGCCACCAATTATCAGGCTGTGCAATACGTGTCGTACAATACTGGCCGGACATTATCAACTCGTGCAATTAATGTACAGCCCGTATTTTGCAACACAATAATGTACAGCATGATAAAACGTGTCCCGAACACAAATTAACATGCCGTACAATATCAGGTTGTACATTATCATGTCGTGAATTACTGGGTCGTACATTATTGGCTCCCTATTCTTGCTATGCAGCGAAGTAAATGGTGTGACCATCGTGAAATTAGCTGAAACACGCACGAAGTTTCACTTCTTCCGCGCGGAGGGACTCCACGCACTATTTTTTTAAAGTGTCCTTGGGCACATATTGGGAAATTGCCCTACAGTGGATAAATATATATATATATTCTATTATTCAAATGCTATTACACATTAGACGAAGATTTTAACGATAATCTAGAAAACAAAATAATAAATCCTTCCAATACAAATAATAAAATTGACATACCCTTAAATCATTATGTATAATTATACAAAACATGTCATTTAAGAACCGCATGTAAATTTCATACCTATGTTGCAATAATTACTTAACATTGACAACAACTTTTACTATGGAACCTATGAACTAAGGTGGGCCTACGGAGGGTGGGTAACCCACGGAGGCGGCGGAAGACGTGGGCGAGGCTCCTAGGGCGAAGGCAAAGGGGTCCCCCAGTGGAACCTTTGGTGACCAAAATAGGGCCTCGCAAAATGTAAATTGGCCACAGGAATTTTTGGTCTTGCTCCGCCATTGGTTACAGAACAATAAATAATATTATAATAATACCTCTCTCATGCTGTAGGGGAAGAGGAAAGCCATGTGGTAGTCCACCAGCTCGAGGAGTGACAGCGTCTCCTGGAACTCCTCCTCGGTTTCCCCACAGAACCCGCATATCATGTCCGTTGATAGGCCCACTGTAGACATAATAATAAAATGTATTAAACAAATACATTTAAGTTAAAAATGAAATAAATACATATAAGGTATATATAACAAGAATAATTTAAAAAAAAAACCCTTTTTTTAAAACAAGCTTTTACTGATTAGCAAGACTGGCACTCGCCAAGGCGAATCAAACGAGCCGGAACTCGATGGGTTTGCGTCGTTTCGTTACAGAGTTCCTAGGACCACCTTCCAGCTCCATCATCAGACCCTGGTTACCATTGAAAGACAAACTACTCGTCAAGACGATTCAATTGAGCCCAAACTCAATGGGGTTGTGTCGTTTATTTGCAAAGTTCCATTGGAAACCTTCCAGCTCCATCATCAGATCAGCACCATGCCATCGTAATATTGCATTGTCACGCGATTTACACATGTATGCAAAATTTCAGCTCAATTGGAAACCGGGAAATGGATCAAATTTAACTTGCAAGATTTGATTACAGAGCGAAAGTATGACATAGTTACCTCCCGGGATGGTGTCGAGCACTGTGTCCACGAGGCGGAGGTAGGCCTCCCGCGAGTGTCCGCGGCGCATGCGCTCCAGCACGGCGCTGGAGCCCGACTGCGCCGGGAGGTGGAGCATCTTGCAAATATTCGGACGTTCGGCTATCACTTGCAGCACCTGCGAACGGTTTGGTGGACTTTAGTATAACCAAACCCTACAAGAAGGAAGTTTCCTGTTTTCTAATTTTAACTAACAAAAAAATAACACCAAGTCTGCAATAAATTATGGTGCTTTTATTTTTCAATTATCTTCAAAAATGACGGAGTTATGAATTTTTAAACATGACCGCATGAAATCAAAAAACCTCGTGACGGATTTACGCGTGTGACGTCATCCGGCCCATGAACCGCGCCGTGGGTTAGGCCGGAGTAAGGAAAAAAGGAAATAAAGTGCTTCAATCAATACCGGGTATTTTTCTAAGCCACGAATACGTTCTAGGATATCATTGTACTCATCTTAATGTTATGATCAACATTTACTATGGGACTAACCTCCCAATATTACGAATAATGGGGATCAGTCCCAAACTCTGACACCAGGGCTAGCCACCCCCCGACTTATACCAACTTACTTAGTCCCATAGTAAAATTTGGCCATAATATACAATAATATCTTAGGAAATAACCTTACCAATTTTATGATTAAGAATATATTTATCTGTGAAAATTGGGCATTTTTGAGAACTTATTAAGATTAAATTACTAGAAAATATATACTTGCGAGGTCTATTGTTTGGAGAGCTACTAGTTAATAGTTGGAGATGTAAAAACCGCAGTACACTAGATACATACACCAAATCTTGTTAAATATAAAGTTCATTTACTCACGACAAAATTTATGGGAATGCTGACTTTTTATTCGTAACATTGGGGGGTTAGTCCCATAGTAAATGTTGATCATAACATAAAGATGAGTACAATGATATCCTATAGAACGTATTTGTGGCTTAGAAAAATACCCGGTATAGAATGAAGCACTTTATTTCCTTTTTTCCTTACTCCCGCCTAACCTAACCCACGGCGCGGCTCTGGAGCCGGATGACGTCACACGCGTAAATCCGTCGCGAGGTTTTTTGATTTCGTGCGGTCATGTTTAGACATCCATAACTCCGTCATATTAAGATATTCGAGTAATTTTTTCACTGTATCTAATATATTTCTAACGTCTTTAAATGTATATAATTATTTTTAGTTTTTATGATAAAGGAAACTTCCTTATTAACGATAGAAAGACATCCCGTCCCACTAGCTGTATTCCCCCCAGGGAAAACTCCCCCGGGGGCACGACCTACAATTGCCCATCTGGAAGTCCATTAACAGACTCCGGACACAGCTGTTTTGCATACATGTGCAAATGGGGCTTAGCCGAACCATCAAAGGAAGAATGCGACTGTGGCGCTACCCAACAGACCGTAGAGCATCTTCTACAATGAAAACTGTGCCCTAACACCTGCATACAAAAAGATCTCCACGAGACCAATACTGCTGCAGTTTCCGTGGCCTCCTACTGGTCAAACAACATCTAGCTAAACAGAAATTTTATGATCTAATCTCTGGCTTGAAAAGAAGAAGATTTAACGATTATTCATAAAAATCTTGCTGTCTTACATAGGTACGTACAATCTTTTATACGCGCATTTGTATGCAAAACGTCTATGGTTGTCAACGGCCAAACAACTAGCCCGGAAAATGAAAGCAAAAAATGCCAGCATTTTAAAAGAGCTGGTTTTTTACGTATCATGGGCGGTGTAAAACAATACCTCGGGGACAATCCGGCTGGGTTATTTAGCGTTTGGCGCAAGGTAATTTGCATTTAATTTTAATTTAATTTCCCTGGGATTTATTTTGCAAAAAAAGTAAGTACCTAGGTAATATTTTTACACGGGATTTATTAGCATTACACATTATATTTGCGCGCAGGCAAACGGCAACGCGAATCTTAATAGCTGACTGACGGCCACTGTTGCAGAACTGGGCTGACCAACCAAGACTACTAGGCGACTGTCGGAATTGACCTTGAGGGCCTCCTCTACTTGTGCGCGTGCGCACGCGGCTGGTACCCGCCTCGTGTGTATACAGGGTTATTTCTAAGTCAAGTCAAGTCAAGTCAAAGTATTTATTTGCATGATAGTAGGTACATAAGATCTTAAAATTATACAAATATACATATCCATCCACTACCAACCATAATGAGGCGTGCAAAAAAATAAATCGTAATTTAAAATTGAAATCCAACAAAACTCAAAAATTTAAACATTCAAAATCATCGCCGACAAGTTCTAATAAGCAATTATTATATATATATTATTCTACAAGGTACATTAATTATTACAAGCTCTATTGTGTGTATGCAATCGACATGAACTTTTGCTAAGGAAATCGTCCACTTTATAAAAGCACTCTGCCACCAACCACTTCTTCAACTGGAAACAAAATCTACTGTATGGGAGTTCAACCAACTCACTAGGAAGAGAATTAAAGATTAGAGCAGCCATGTGAACAACATTTTTCCTAAACATCTCGAGTCTAGGCTGTGGTAGTTTGAGACGCACTTGAGGAGCAGTTCTCTTATTTATATTGTCATATGGCTCAAATAAAGTTGGATTGCTCAGTACAAATTTGGCCATTTCATAATCAATTAGCATCCTTCTAGGGGCTTAATCTGTACATCAAAACTAACAACTTGTGTTCTACGACTTTCGTCAAAACTTAAAAAAAAAATCAGCTGTTCCATACATTTTGTCGTGGGTGAACTATATTTTTCTATGGAACAACAAAATTTTTTTTTGAGTTTTGACAAAAGTCGTAGAACAAAAGTTGTTAGTTTTGGTGTACAGAATAAGCCCCTAAACGGATGTTAATTGATTAGAAATAACCCTGTATATTGAAAGATAAGTTGGAGCAGCGCTCTCTGACGCTCGCGGACGTGTGCGACGGGATCCTGGGCCCGCGTCGGAAGTCCCCGCGGCGGCGCGGCGCCCGCTCCGAGCACCCGCCGCGTGCGCACGCGCTCTCGTAGCGAAGACCCTGAAAGAAGGACATAGCTTGCTACCTCACCTCATCGGGGAAGTCCTTAGGATGCGCGGCCGTGAATCTTATCCTCATTTCAGGATCTACGGAAGACACTTGGTCCAATAGATCGGCGAACCTCAGCCCGCCTACCTTCGGCTTGTATACTGTTTTGAACCCTGGAGGACAAAGAAATTACATCATTGCTGAATCAATAACATTAACTGATGGTGGGGGTTAGATAGATAAATTAAATGAAAGAAGCGAAGGTTTTTACTGCCAACGATTTTGGTTTCGTTTGTGCGGATGTTAATTGTTGTCTACAGGTTGCACTTCTCAACGAATCTCGACGAAACTAAATTGACTTGGTACACAGGTTTTATATATTAATGGATTTTTTATCGTCGGCTACTTTTGATTGGGGGGTATTATATTATTATAGGAAGCAGACTCATGAATGTCACGTGCTACCGTACTCGACGGTAACCTGAGTGGGACGATGGTCGCACACTGCTATAGGTCTCCCTCTCAGTAACGTTCCGGTAGCTGTTGGCGTTCTGTCTCAGTAACGTGACATCCCGCACGGCTCTAGTCACCTCCTTCTCACCTCCTATCCCTACTAACCTGTGACTCTATTACTGTAGGTCCCCCTCTCGGTAACGTCCCGGTAATTGTTGACATTCTGTCCCAGTAACGGGACCTCCCGCACGGCTCTAGTCACCTCCCTCTCACCTCCTGTCCCTACTAACCTGTAACATTACTGCTGTAGGTCCCCTTCTCGGTAACATCCCGGTAACTGTTGACATTTTGTCCTAGTAGCGTGACCTCCTTCACGCCCCTAGCGGCGAGCTCCTGCACCTCCTGCACGACGGAGCGCGCAGGGCGCGAGCGCTCGCGGCCGCGCGTGAACGGCACGATGCAGTACGTGCACATGTTGTCGCACCCGCGCATTATGGAGCTGGTGACAACGCAACTTTATGATATTTAACATTCTGTGCCAGCAGCATTAACGGGCGAGCGGCGCTAAATGATCTGAGGACTGAGTGAACGCCCTTGGTGGAAAACGAGAAGGCAAAACACTGTGAGCTACATCCGCGTGTTATGAAGCCGGGGAGGACCCAAGTACTGTTAATGTAGTTTTCTATTAAATTGTTATAGTTATTTTGTATAATATCCCAACATTATATAAATAAATACATTTTTGAGGACATCTTACACACGGTCTCTGACCCCAATCTAAGCAAAGCTTGTGATATGGCTGCCAGAGACAGATATACTACACATAATTATTTTTAAATACATACTTATACAATGTGTTTGTCTACCGGTGTCGGAGCCTTAAGCGGTGACATATATGCCAAATTTTGAATAACTTTACTTTAGGATCAACTCTGAAAACGCAAAAAAAACAGCTAGTTCATACTTTTTGTCGAAAGTCTTATGAAAAATAGTATGGAACAGCAGTTTTTTTTACGTTTTAAGAGTTGGTCTCTTAGTAAAAGTTGTTCAAAATTTGCCATATATGTCACTGCTTAAGGCTCAGACACCGGTAGACAAAGACATTTTATATAGGTAGTAACTAAATAACACCCAGACACAGAGCAAACATTTACATTAATGTCATAAATATTTGCCCTGGGTAGGGATCGAACCCACGCCTCATTAGACCCAGAAGTTAGGGCCACTAATCACTGAGCCACCGAGGCTGTCTATACTATCGCTAAATAATTAAAAACAACTTACATAAAAGCCGAGATGCTTCCCTCGTTCAATCTGACAGGCACAACATCAGCGTAAGTCTCGTCCAGAGAGAGCAGCACATTGACAGCTGTCTGGCCATTCTGCGTGAGCGCCAGCAGCCGAGGCAGGTCTCGGTAGCTGTCTGGTCCAGCGACTGGAATTTTTTATAAATTGTATATTTCAACATAGCGAATACGTGAAATGAAAAGTTCGTAATATAAAACAAAATGTATGTGGAAAATAATTAACGAGCGGACAAATAGAAACACAAAAAAAAAACTAACATACAATTAAAAATAAACGACAGTGTGGTTGCGGATCCGTTAAAAATTGCGAATGTTTTCAATAGACATTTTGCTCCTATAGGCGCGAGCGAGAGTAAATGCGGAGGGACATCCTCCCATCTTAGCGTTGCTGGCGCAGGCGCGCGCGCCCTTACGAGAAACGAAAAATCAATTTATTTAACCCCCTCCCACTCCTAATGAAGTTCTCAAAACGGTTTGCGCAAAAATCGATCTACTACCCTGGCCAACCCTTATTATTAATTTAAATCGTAATCAATTCGTAGAAATAGAAAAATTTACGTATTGATCATTACAACTCCAAAACAATAAAAATGGTAAGATCGACTTGCGAAAAATTAAACCATGCTATTCCACAAGGAAGTGTTCTTGGTTGCATCTAGTTTCTCTTTTACATAAACAAACTACCTACCTAAAATTATTAACGATACTTGTATTTTATTTATGGATGATATATCTATACTAACTTCATGCTCAAATGATTTACATCTAAATAATACTCTTAATGAAATATTTGTCATAATAACTAATTGGATGAGCGAGTCTAATTTAGAATTAAATTTTTCAAAAACAAAAATATTACAGTTTAGACCCTACCAAAAAGCTCCACTTGATATAAATTTTCAATATAAGAGCAATAAAATTGAATGTGTCAACTCGGCGACATTGCTTGGCATAGAACTAGGTTCGCACGTAAATTACGCACGGAAAGCATACATTAAAAAACTTAAGACCAAATTAAGCAGCTTCACTTATGCCCTTAAAGAACTCAGACTTGCTACAGATTTACCGACAGCCAAAAGTGCTTATCATGCCTTTGCGTCCTTGTGGCTCCAATATGGAATTATTTTATGGCGGAATAGTGTAAACGCGCTTAAAGTATTCATAATACAAAGAAATGTAAATGTTTTCTAGGAAACATAAAAACTCCCGATATTACCAAATCAAAATTCCATAAACCATACTTCACAAAACTTGAAATTATGTCCCTGGTATCTATTTATATATTTGAAATATGCAAATTTGTCAAAAAGCACCCTGACTATTTTAACAAAGCGTCTGATAAATCGCACAAAATTAGATCACAATATAGACATAAACTCGTAGAACCAAAGTCTAACTTAGCAATGCACAGTTCTAGCCCGAACTCTATGGCTATAAAAATATTCAATAAAAAGGGATGTTTACGGGGTATGAAAATCATTATTATAGTCCGTCAGTTAGATTATTAAAAAATATTGGACACATATTTTTTCTTTTGTCAATCAAACAATTAGTGACTAAGATAAATCTTGTCAAAGTTTGAGGTGACGGCACTAGCCGGTACATTTCATAGCGGTTAGTTACGTCACGCGGAACTTTAACACGCTATATCTTCATCAATTTGTGTTAAATCGACAAAAGAAAGAATATGTGTCTAATACTTTTTGACAATCTATTTGAAGGACTAATTATATTGTTTTAGCTAACATCCCTATTGCCAATTAATCTACAAGATATCGAAAGAGCTTATATCCAATCTATTAAACCCATTTTTCATCACTCATTTTAATAAAAGATTTAATAAATAAGTATACCATGTATTTACCAATATCAACAGCCTTTTCTTTCTCAATAAGCTTCTGCTTTAGTCTTTCAGCCATACATCCTAAGATACCTATCTTAACTGCTCTATTTTTCTTTGCCATTGCTCGTCTCTTGAACCCCCTTAAATGGTCCAATCTGTGCCATATTTTACTCTCTGCTCCTTCCCGTATTGCGCATGTCATCACAAGGAATATATCGGCTTCTTCTTCACTTGTAGTCTTTTCAAAGCCCTCTTTCTTCAATATTGACCACACGATTTCTGTATCATTTAAGTTCATCTGACATCCGTATACATCGAAGAAAACTTTCTGTTTTGATGTTGTTTCAACGTTATCTGGCAAGTAAGGGATGTTGGGGCGCGTAGTAAGAATAGGCACAGAACTTCCAGCTATGAATTCCTTTAACCCTGGTCCCTCCTTGATTTTATCCTTGGTCGAAGTTAGTCTTGGGCTGTCGGAGTAACATCGGCATTTTCTATAGGAAGATCTATTCAGGTGTTTTATTAAACGCTGTGAGCGTTGTAATAACCACATTGTTAATACTTTGTATCACAATATCAAGACGTAAACATTGGCAATAATTATTTATTCATTTCTTATTTTCCATTAGAGCCTGAGATTATAACCTAAAAGAAAATCTTTAAAAAGCAGCTGATTTTGACAATGAGCGTAGAATGACATTGACAAATTATCAGCAAATGGATATAAATGCGGCGCCAAAATCTCATATAGTCATAAAAAAATCATAATTATTTATTTTACTGGCAACTAAGGAAGTCTTGCCATTAATAGTACAGAGTTAAGGCTCCTTTACACACAAGCGGTACGAGCAGTATAGCAGACGGGCGGGCATCTGTATTGTACTGGTTATATAAGAAGGGCTCACACAGGTCCGGTCGCGGTACTGCCGTACCGCCCTTTACCGCTCGTACCGCTCTACCGCTCGTACCGCCTGTGTTTGATGGAGCCTTCAAGCTGGAAACATTTTATCGGACGCGGCTGACGGACGCGATTGATAGGTATCTAGACTATGAAAGTACACTGAGCCGTGCACACTATCGGACACAAGTAGCGGACGTCACCTTCGGACGACCTTGAGCGTTCGGACGTCCGAGAGCGAACTGGCACACCGGATGTTTTAAGACTGTACACATTGCTAAGTCTCGGCCGTCAGTCGCGTCCGTCAGCCGCGTCCGATAGTATGTTTCCGGCTTAAGAGTCAGGACTTCCACAGATTCATAAATAATCCATAAATCCATTATTGTTATTATTTATTTCCGAAGCTCCTAGTCTTTCGCACCAACATAACAAAACTCGTTCGTTCTGTCAGATTGTGCCAACATACCGATAACTCAATCAATCAAAAATCAAAATCAATAGCACATCCCTATCCACAATGGATAGGGATGTGCTATTGAAACTAGTAGGGGAGGGGAGGATATTGCCGCACACTTACACTCTTATATGTCTGTGTACAAGTCACAAAAATAGATAGAACTACCTACTGCACAATATTGTAACAATATTGTGCAGTAGGTAGTTCTATCAAACATTATATCGACTACCGTTGGTCACGTCCCATCTCTAAATCTCCCGCCGAGTGCGGTGCGCGGGCGAGCGTGCGCGTCCCCGCCTCTCACGTCACCTTCACCCCCGCGATCACGGATTAGTTTTTATAAATATAAGTATATAATAATAGACTTAGCGATAAAATGTGATACTGGATTTCAATTTAGTGTGTTTTCTAGTATTGTTTTTATAAGGTCGAAGAGAAAAATCGAACCAAGATGATATATACATCATTTGAAAGCTCGATTTATGGGTTTCTCAAAAATATTTAATTTAGATTTTTTTATCCCTCCTTTTTTTAAAAAAAAATGTGAAAAATAAATTGTATGAAAAATAATAATACAGCTTTGTTTTTTTTCTAGTTTAGCAATAATAAAGTGCTTCTATCGTTATTTTACTTGCATTTGTAGCTGATTCTTCCACATTCATGTGATAATTTGCTAAAATTAAAAATTATAACATATCAGTGATAGTAGGTACAATGTGGCAAAAATCACTAAAAAAACTATGTCTAATTGGTGAAAATGCTTCTATTTAACAATTTGGAGGTTACTTAATCTGGGTTGATAGAGATAAACTACGTATTAAGCCAAATATATTTATTTATCTTAACATTCAAAATTAATTTTAAAAAAAAACGGAGGGCTCTTTTTAGGATTTATGTGATGTAATAGACACAGAAAAATATGAACTTTCTCGAAATTAACGAGTGTTGTGGTTATAATTTTTGATTATTATTATACCAGCCTCCATACATTTTGTGGACATGTCCTTTATTTGTATGAACTTGCGTCTGATTCCGCAAATGATATATCTGAACATGTAGTTGTCGTACTGTCACTGACAAAAGAACTGTCAGTGACAGTACGACAACTACATGTTCAGAGGAGTACTTTTAACTTTTTTGGTTTTGGTTGTTTTGTTGTTTTCACCTTTACTATGCTTTTTAGATATCTTTTGACTGTGCATGTGTTGTTTCTTATGCAAATTATGTACTACTTTAGGAATATTCACTTCGATGAAAGTATTAGGGCTAGTTAGAGGTGTCTGTAGACTTAAGATTTGTCAGGTTTTATAGTCTACTCAACACATTGAATCGATGCCTTATGAGGTTTTGTTGTCAAATTATCAAATGGAGTTCTGTAGTTGGATTAGCAATATCAAGTTCCGTAGTTGATTTATTTGAAGTAACCAGAAACTTCACTTTTTGTTTGGTACTTAGCCTATACACTCGTTTTCTTAGCATAGAAATAATTTTAGTTTGCCTATCCGTTTTTGTTTGTAATGTCTGTAGTTTATTTAGCAGGCACATATAACCAGCTTTATTTACTTTTATCGTTTCAGTTTCAGTCTTGTTATTTGTATCACAACTAAGCTTTTTATTTTTTCTTTTTTCGTTTGCAGATTTCCATTGTTGGCGCCTCTTCTGTTTTTCTATTTTCGATACTTCACTTATTGGTTTTCTTTTAAGTTTCATATACTCCCTGTGTTTCTTCTTTGATTCATCATATTTTTCAGCATCTAGTTTTAATTTTTCTCTATATTTTTTCTGCCTTTCGGCATTAGTCAGCGGCGCCATCTGCGAAAAGTTATGATAAAATTATTCTTAGACGATATTTCGGTCAACTTTTGTAGATATAAACGGAATTCTCCCCCCAATTTTGGAGATAAAACATTTAAAGGACATGCCCACAAAATGTACGGAGGCTGGTACAATAATAATCAAAAATTCTAACCACGACACTCGTTACATTTCGAGAAAGTTCATATTTTTTTTTGAGTCGACTACATCAGTTAAAACCAAAAATGAGGCCTCCGTTTTTTTTTAATTGATTTTGAATCAATTAGGATAAATAAATATATTTGGCTCTATAGGTAGTTTATCTCTAGCAACACTGATTAACCTCTAAATTATTAAATAGAAGCATTTTTACCAATTAGACACAGTTTTTTAGTGATTTTTTCTCCCTTTGTACCTACTAACTGATCACACAGGTAGGTTATAATTTTTAATTTTAGCAAATTAAGAGATGAATGTGGAAGAATCAGCTACGAATGCAAGTAAAATAACGATAGAAACATTTTGTGATTGCTAAACTAGAAAAAATACAAAGCTGTATTATTATTTTTCATACAATTTAATTTCACATTTTAAAAAAAAAAGGAGGGATGAAAAAATCTCAATTAAATATTTCTGAGAAGCCCATAAATCAAGCTTTCAAATGATGTATTTATCATCTTGGTTCGATTTTTCTCTGAATAGTAAACCACTTGTGAACGTCTCCTTTAGGTAATATTTTACTATTGCAAAAACAAGTAGCGTAGAAAAAGGTCTTCCGCACCCCCACTCTCACGGCATAATGCTCCTTCCCCCCATCCTTTTTAGCAATGGTACGAAGGTGTTTTTAGCAATATAAAATAATAAATTAAAAAATCATATCCATGAAAGGGGGGTTCCGTAACCTCCCACCCCCAGGGGGTGCTACCCCCTCCCCTTACCCACCCCCTTTTGTCAACTGTCCTAATGTACACCTGAGCCCAATTTGGACCGATAATGATTGAGAATTGGGATATCTATCGATTATACACAATAAATTGTAAGTAGGTATACGCAAAGTATGTAATGTTTACACCTGCGCACATGACTAACAATATTGATGTGAACAAGCCCTTACATTGGTGAGTAACGTTACGTCCATGTCTCTGTTACTCACATGTAGATCAGAAACACGACTTAACCTCTAAATCACTATATTTCGATTCAAAGTTCCCCTTATTATCTAAGATTCAAAGACATGATGCACATAAGAATGTATTGGGGAAATTATAGAACAAAAGAGAATGTTTTTAATACAAAACATGCTAAGAAACAAAAACTACTTACTTTTAGGAGTTACTCTTCCGTTTTTCACATGTAAAAATAACTTTTTCGTTTATCACACACAATCACAATATTTCGCATTCATTAAGGATAAAGTTATCTTTTGGATAAGGATGCAAGGATGCAATGAACAAAATGGCGTTATGTTGACATCTTTCTTCTTGTAAAAATTAGTGTTGCCGTAGTAGAATTATATAATTATGTTAGTTATGGTAGAATACCAATTATAAATGATTGAAAACTGCGTTATTCACATGTGTGAGTAACGATCAAAAATCATAGAACGCTATTTAAAAAAATAAAAAAAACACTGTTAAGTTACCCAAAACAATAACTAACAAAGCAAACTTCACCTTAGATTAAATGCCAATAGTAATAAAAAATTGTATACGAAAGTTAATAAATCAATATCTTAGAGAGGTTTTTAAGTGAATCAGAAACTCGTCAACAACTTTTACTTATATGAACAGAAATAGTAACGTTTTGTAACTTATTTATAAATCGATATTTTTAATATACAAAACTATTTAAGAATAGAATTTGACTGTTCATGAACTACACTAAAAATAAAAAATAAAAATAAACCATACATAATAAAGTCACAATTTCATAGTACAATTTTGTAAAGACGTAGGATATCCCTTTTTTTCCAACGTACAATTATTTTGATCACCATATGCATGTGCATATGCACATAACATAATTTTTGTGTATTTCCTTCATTAAATCAGTAATGAAATTAAAATAAAATGAATATTTACGGAGGGCTATCATACAAAAAACGTGATTTACTGGTGCGATATTAATAACGGCAACATTCACAAAATATCTAGTTATATATTCACATGAAAAATACCTAAATGATTAAAATAAAATACATTAAGAGGGTGTATCCGTCTGGGTGTTTTTATTTTACCTAAGTATCTATTTACAATAAATTAAATAGGTACGTAAGGTGTTAACATTTTTCATTTCGGCAAGAGAAAGCTACGGCGATGATAGTACCTATATATTATGCTATGTATAAGGTCCATTGGAATAGGAAAAACAACTTTTCGGGTGTCTTGGTTGTAGTATTTCACATTTGCACATTTTGGCACAACACAGAATTTCCGCGAACTAGGATTGAATATATCCAATGATTTTTAGGGAAACGTAAGGCAGCGGTACGGAAGAGCGCGAAAGGACTGATCGAGTGTTGAAAAATGACGTCATACGGCGCGAGCTCGGGCCAACAGTCGCAAGCTCACTTTAAATGCTATAACTTGGGAATTAATAGACATATCAAAATAATTCTTTCAATAATTCTTTCTTTATTAATTATATTTTTTTTATTTTTGACACAGAATACATTAAGCTAAAATTCAAAATTAGTGAACTTTCTTCATTGGAGGCGTTTTTCTTGTCGTACTTAGGTAGTTACTTCTGTTAGAGCAAGGCTTGGAAGAGTTTAGACCATGGAGCAAGGTGACTGATATTTCAGTGTCTATTTAACGTTTCTTTTAGCAGATGGGTTATGGTATCATTAAAAAAAAATAGATTAAAATGGTGGACGTCGTATCACAAGATTTTTCTTCTATTTTGTACTAATTTGTTCTTGTAAATAATTTAATTCTATTCAAAGTTAAGCTACCCCACGATGAGTGGCAGACACAACGACTATAAAGGTATTCGAATGGCATGGTGTTCATAGATCTTACGATGTCTCTCTTGTGTTCATTTAATTAGTTATTTTACTCAAATGGGTATTGTTATTTATCTTTGCCAGTGTTTTCACATTGGCAGGGTCGTCTCGATCCACGCGTGATGATTCTAGGCAGCACAAGGACTCTCGGAAGGAGCATGAGAGGCGGCGCTCGCGGTCGCCCAGACGTCGTCCTTCGCCCTCGAAAAATAGCCAGCAGTCTCCCACAAGGAGTAGTAAACATTCAGAATCGAGCAAATCACAAAGTCAGGAACGAGATCGGAGACGACATGAAGGTGAGAATTAAAAAGTTCAATCATTAAAAATCAAACCTATTATAACTGATGATTTATGCTTAGCAGTTTGAGTGTCACAACATTACTGTTAAAATTAAAAAATGTCCATAACAATCACTTGAAAGTGGGTTGCATCCGGCATTTTCCTGTAACAATATTTTAATAAATTCTGGACCATTTACTTTATGTTCATCAAAATTACTATTTAATATGGATATGATACCATCAGAAATTCACATTTGTCCAGCAAATTAGACTGAATCATACAATTTGGTGGCTCTGATATTAGCTATGAGCTGCCGTGCCAATAACCCAATCCTCGGGCAACTTGAGTGAGCTTGGGCTTGGGATAGCCAAATCCTGTGCTATCCATAGCTTGTAGTAAACATCACAGTCGCCAAGTTTTAAAATCTGGCCTATAATTATCAATATTCTAAATGACTTTACAGACAAAAGTAGCAGAAAGGCTCCCACAGAGTGGGACAGCTCTGAGGAAGACGTGCCGGCGCCCCCGCCACCGCCCCGCATCACCCCCATATCTATCGAACTGGCCAAGCCCAAAGGCCCCATCAAGATGAACCTAGCAGGCCCCGCGAAGAGCGTAGCAAAGAAACCTCTGGTGGCTTCGGTGTTTAATGATGACGATGATGATGAAGTAGAAGAAGAAATGCCAGCGGAAGCCAGGATGAGGATGAGAAACATTGGCAGGTAAATACTCTTCACACTCTTATTACTCTAATATTTCTTCTGGAATGTTGAATGAAGTCAGCATGGGTTGCTAGTTTTATTAATATTTCATCTTTGTAGTTTCTGCTGTACACTTATATTTTTTTACTGATATAAAGATAGAAATCTGGACCAGATTTACCCAGCAATTATTTATTTTGAAAGATTTTGATTCTGAACTTAGAGTAGCAATTTAAATGATTCTGGTTTTCTGGCTTCCAATTGCATAATCCGTTATAGCTGGTGCTGGTATAATTTATAGATTGTATGTTATACAGCGAATAAATCCGTTTGACAACCCAAGTAAAATAAAATAATAAAACTTATGTCTATACTTATTTTGCTACTCCAGGGAAACCCCCACGTCTGCTGGTCCAAACTCTTTTGGGAAAACAAAGCAAGGATTCTGCGATGCCAAGAAAGTGTTTGAAAAGAACCTGAAGCAAGCCCTGGAGCCTTCTGAAACCAAGCCTTCTACGATACCTAAGTTTCCACAAACTATCTACAAAATCAAAGGACCTTGATGTGCTCATGTCAACTATTAAACTATAAGATGTTCTTTCATCATTTTTGATTTTGACTAAGAAAATCATTGAAATTTTATGAAGAAATGATACTTTTAATTTGGAGCAAATATTCCACTTTCGCAATAGGCTTTACTTTATGAAAATGGTTAGAGATAGTTTTAATGTGTTTGTATTTCTTTATATCTAATTGTAGTTTTCAATCTGTGAGAGCTGTGTGTTAGGGTGAAGTGAAAAATACTTTTTTTTTAAATTTTAAAACTCCTGTATTTTTTTAATCAATAACTTTTAGGAGTATTTGTGCAAAATTTAAGCTTTCTAATTTAATATCCTAAGGTGGCGCGTTGCACTTGAAGTTTGAAAAAATGTAGTTTTTGGCACATTTAGCATTCCCAGAACCTAATTACTCATAAAACTAACTATAGAAAACAAACATTAAATAATTATGTTCTAATTAATTAAGTGAGACATTACTTCACCTTAATTTTGACAGCCTTAAGAAAATTTTATGCTGTATGACAAGATGTGCTTTCGAAGCTTATATCCTGAATTCAGTGAAAATATTATCTTCTATTTGGTCTAAAAACACATAATCCTATGCTACAAAACTTCTGAATATGTATATATTTTCCAAATACTTAATTTTTTCAAACTCTAAGTGTAACGCGTCACCTTAGGATATTAACTTAGATGGCTTAAATTTTGAATACTCCAAAACATATAGGTCAACGATTGGAAATACAGGAGTTTTAAAATTAAAAAAAAAGTGTTTTTCACTCCACTCTACTGTGTATACCTTTTTTAAATTACATAATTCTTCTATATTTTATACTGTCATTCAAGGAAAATAAAATAACAAGTACTTTTACAATACAATTATCAATATATTTTATTTGTATGTAGATGTTAAATGTATCTTTTTATGTATCAGTAAGTCAAGTATTAAACTTCAATGAATGTTACTGTATATTTTTAAGATGAGGAAAATGAAATTTTCATGTGTAGTGCTTGTGAGTTTTCGTGTAGTAAATAGTAATTCTAACATTACTGTGTACAATGGGATTACATTACATCATGAACTTGTATGGAGCGTGTTTTATTTAGTAGTTATAGGACAATACAAACTTTTTGGCGTCTGTGAACAGAAGGCGCAGTAGTAATATATTCATTGTGTTAGTAGTGCAAGAAAGTGGATGTGCACAGCGTGTAGGTGCAGTCACCGATGCCAAGGAGCTCGATTGGTTCTATAACTGTACTGTACCAGCCTTTTTAATAGTCCACTGCAGGACGTAGGTCTACCTACGAAGGGTGATTGGGCCATTTTTAATTTTGTCCCAGAAAAGAAATGATTGTTCCTAATAGGAAGTTAGCATATCCCAATTCCAATAATATAAACGCGAAAGTTTGTGAGGATGTTTGTTACTCTTTCACGCAAAAACTACTGAACGGATTGAGATGAAACTTTGCAATGATATAGCTTATATATCAGAATAACAAACGTTAGAAAATATATCATCAAACCTTAGCGTTGCACAGAGCTCCGGCAACATCGCCATCATCATCACCATGAAGTAGCATAACCTTAGAGTATATAAATAACTATAGAGCGCGCACGACGAAGTGGGAACATTAGGTACAAGTGAGAACAAAACGACGTTCCCGCCGCGAGCGCTTGTAGTCGTAGCAGAGTACTAGGAACGTGCGTTTCTCGAGCAACTTTTTTCAAATTGATGTATTAAAATGGTGAAATGTGCAGTTCGACCTTGTAAAAACGATACTAGAAAACACACGAAATTGAAATCCAGTATCACATTTCATTGGTAAGTCGATTATAATACTTATTTTTATGAAAATAAATCCGGAATCGCGGGGGTGAAGAAGACGTGGGAGGCGGGCACGCACAGGCTCGCCCGTGCACCGCACCACACCGCACTCCCGCCGCGTGATTTAGAGATGGGACGTGACCAACGCTGTAGTCGATATAATGTTTACTAGAAGTACTGCATCGTCGCCGGCCAGCAAGAAGTCACTAATTGCAAAAAACTAGTTTGGAGATAATCGCGTTTTAAAGTTTTTTTGTCTTTAAAATCGGCATAGCTCATTAACGGTTGTAGTTACAAAAATAGCATCTTTAGACAAAATATTGACATTTTTAAATTACATAATAATATTTAATAAACTATTAAAATATTTTTAACGTCACTGAGATACATATTAAAAAATGAGATAGTTATTTCTGGCATACCCAAAAATTAACATTTGGGTTAATTAATTAACTTTTTGTGTTACTTAATTAATTCTGGTCACAACCTTGCTTCAGATAGTAAGCACTTAGTGAATACTTCAAGGCTGGGTAGAACAAAAAAAAAAAAATTACGTAGCAAAAATCAGTAATTTTTATTTATTCATTTGTAAACTTAGAGAGCAAAAATCAGTCATTTATTTATCAATAAGCTAAAAAACTATGATAATTAAATCATCACATCTAATAATTTAAGAATCTTCTTCATCAGTACTATTTTCGAGAGCGTCTGGTTCTGGAAGCTTGTTTGTTTCGTTGTTAACTGGCAAGGATTGAAACCATGCATGGAATTCAACCGGAATAATGTCTGTTCGGCATAGATTTATCAAATCTTTCTTCTTTGACTGTGTTATTGGTATGATTGACGTATATGCTTTAGGCAACATCTCACCAGGTGTACCCAGAACAGCAAGACCTTTCTTACTTCTTGTTTTTTTTGTCGTGTCTAGCAGTGAGTACTCACCATCATAGTCGTATCTGAATTTTATTACGCCAGGATTAGTTTTTTCGTATCTCAGACATTTGATTTTGAGCCACTGTACCTTCTTGCCATCTCGATCCATGGTTTTGTTTGTAATCAATCTTGCAGCTAACTCTTTGGTATCAATTACGTCGTTATATTTTAATTCCTGAACTTCATAAGGTAGTGCGTTCTTTCTATGTCTACTAGATCGGGCTCGCTTTGCCACATTTTTCCAGTCATTCATAGAGAAAATAGAAGTTCTCTTTCTCTCACATTCTATAGCGGAATGCATGGAGTCAACTTCCATCATGGTGTGTCCAGACTCCAAATATTTCTGTTCGATAACATCTAAATGCGACGTTTGGATCAAATTCAGGAAAAACGCTGCAATAAATTGATTTCTGTTTTGCCCTGAGCAAGTGTCGGAAAAAACAGAAACCTCTTTAACACTTTCCGGGATCATACTTATCCACCTTAACAGACAAGTAGCAATCTCAGAACTCCCTCGTTTCCCATTGGTTTCGTTCCACATAAAGCAGAACCCTTTATTGGGTGGTTTTGATTCGTAGACAGTAAAATTGTACACACACAATTTTCGTGTATAATACAACTCTCCTACATCTCCACTAGGTATTTGCAAAACACTTTGAAGATCTGCAGTAGCTGATAAAAATGTGGCATCGCTCTGTGATCTCTCTTTATCACGCCTTTTAGCTTCATCAGCTGACGTTTTTCTTTGTTGATGCTCTTTATACAGATGTTCATATTTTACTGGATCCTTTTTGTACTTGTGGCATAATGAACACTGGTCTTTTTTTGGCGTAAAGAAAGAATAGTTGTATTCAGTTCCAAACACTTTTTTGTATTTACTTTGTGACAGCGTAGTTTTGTTCTGGGCGCTGCATGATGTCTTGTACATCTGATACATTTTAGCGATGGAAAGTTTTTGGTCCAAATACAAACGTTTTGACGACTTCCTGCAATAATGTGATTCCATTGTCGGAAAGCTTTCAATATGATCGCGCAAAAACTTCAAATCTTCTGGTTTACATTTATTGGCAGGTTCTTTTTTCCCGCGGTTATCTGTCCCAACAAATTCACCAAACTCGTTCACATTTTTTAGGGCTCTATTGATAGGACCATTTGATATACTCAGCGTCGCTATGAAAAACGAACTGCACACTCTAATTTCCGCACCATGTTTAAAAAAGTAGTATTCCCTTGAAATGGTGCGATTTTTTGTTTTTACAGCGTTAAGGAGTCTTTTAGGGTTTTTCTGTTTCACATGTCGCAATATAAACTGTTTCTGCTCCTTAAAACTTGTTAACGACCAATAAGCTTTGCAAAGAGTTACTCTGTCTTCTTCATTAAACTCATTACATCTAAATCGGCAACCTCTATCCATACAAAGCACTGTTTTTGGTTTTTTTCCAGGCATATTCTTTCCCGATGCATTTTGGTAAGGTTTACAGCTGTGTTTATTATCCTTATTAATGTTTTTCTTCCATTTTGATGGTTCTGATTTTTTCCAACGGCTATTTTTTATTACTGTAGAAGGCTGAGGATCATCCACTTGTGTTGAGCTTGTGACAAAATGTTCTGACGAAGTAGCTACGTCTAAAATCTCTTCATTTGTTACTAAAGATGGTCTGAAAGTATCTGGAGCATTATCTGAAGAACTAAACTCCGTGACATCTGAATCTGAAATCCTACAAATCGCTTTTCGTGAAATCTTTCTAGGGGTACAGCCTTCATCAGAGTCTGGTACCCATGATGATCCGGATGATGCATAGGTGCGGTCGTCAGTGCTTGAAGGTTCTTCTAATAATGAACTTGGTGGTCGTGGGTGGTAAATATTAAAATCATCGGATGTAATAGATGGGATGGTAAAGTCTATTTCCGGCGAGTTTCCCATTGGCAGGCATGCTGATTTTGGTCTTTGTGTTTCCAAATCATAAATCTCTGGCAAGACTGAAGGTGGTTCTGAACATCCAGCCAAATTCATTGAAAATGGTGAATACTCATTGAGCTGTACACAATCTAAATTGACGTATTTCTTTGGTGACGTATTAGTCTGTGATAATTGTCTCGGTGTTGGATCTAAATTTTGATTATCTTCTACATAAACTGGTTCATCTACAGGTACAGGTTGATGACCAAACATATTTTCTGCATCCTGAAACCAATGAACAAATTAGTTAGGTATTTGTTTTAATAATTACTTATACGTTGTCAATTATGACAATTTAAACAAAAAACATTAAGTAATATAAGCACATTTTAAGAATTTTACCTACTTATGGGTTCAATTAACGTTTACAACTAGCGGCACGTAAGTCTAGCGCTGAGGGTACTGTGGAGGGGAAGGCTGCGCTTGTTGACCGCCATACTAAACTCATGCGCAGCCACCCCCTCCACACTTCACTCAACGCTAGACTTATATGCCGCGACCTGTATTTGGGTATGTAGGTACCTAACGTACCTACCTACAATTTTTTACTCATGCAATGTGTCCACTCATTGCACGAGTTAGAAATTTAAGCTCCTACAGCACAACAATATTATTGCTTTTTGAACAGATTAATAAAAATGACAGACTATGCACCCACAACACAGGAATCCTAGTTAATGGACTGCAGATCTTCAAAGTGTTTTGCAAATACCTAGTGGAGATGTAGGAGAGTTGTATTAGTTAATGGAGTTCATTTAATAACTTATGTTATTTTAGCTTACCTAAGCTAGATACCACACTAAATCCCTAAGCTTGTTATACCTAGGTACCTGTAGGTACCTATTACTTAATAATTGAAAACTTACTTAGGTTATTATTATACTGTAATCTTACTTTACAGTTTATTATGAAATCCTCTTTACACAGTTAGATACTAGACACACAATAATCATTATTTTACCTGTTAAATTTTCAAGAATAATCATAATACGAGTAAAAGTATGATCCCTAACCCGACCACACGTCTTATCTCATGTGGGTAAAGTACCTAGAATTAATGTACAATAATAAACTTGTTGTTTGGACAGGTAAGGCGAAGGTAGATAAGTACATGAGTAGAAGTAGATACTTACATCATTTTTTTGCGAGTTTTCTGGCAGTAGAGACAGTATATAATGGGACCTGCTTTTCTTCATAACTAGACGATTTTTACCGTTTCCACACTTAATTAACCAAAATAACGTTCGCTTGGCGGCAGAGCCCACGAGCGAGTAGCGACTGATGTAGTCACGCGATAGAACAACGGAGGCGCGGGCGCGGGTGCGGGTGAGCGGGGTGAAGTAGGTGCGCCCAGACATTGTAACTAAGTCACAACACGAGTGGTTTTGCTTTAATTAATGTACTTTAGTTAGATTTCGGAAAACATAAATACTGAAAAACGTCCGATTACCATGATACAAATTACTTAAGATCGCTTGGTGACTTTTATCACACAACATAATTTAATTTTATTTAGTTTTTACCGTGCCAGAAATAACTAAGTGCAATCAATAGTGAGCCGCGTCAAAAATATTGTGTGCAAAAAGTGACTAAGTGACATTGAAGTTAACAAAACGATTTGGATAAATTACTCAAGTTACGTTAGTTAATTTTGATAAACTGATTTTTTGCTTAATAAGTAGTTAACTACTTCTGACATTGTAATATTATCTGAAATAATGAGAAATCAGCTCTTTTTATCTTTCCATAGGGTAGATAATAGATTAAAAAACACTTTGACATCATTAACTCATTTTGGCTAAAAATGTCACTTAGTGACTTCTTGCTGGCCGGCGACGATATTACATATAACAGATTTTTGTAACTTTAATACTTAAAATCTTATTATAATTTATTATAAATAATTGTATAGTGTGTTTTGTGCGATATACTTTCTAATATTTTTAATGTCAAATTATTATAGCGGTACATAATTATGTAATGTTACGATATCACGTCTACACTGCTAAATTGATTTTGAAGATTTTAGTGGTTTAATTTAATTTAATGGACTTAAATTAAATTTTAAAAAATGATAGTGAGAGATACATTTTTGTAATAAGTAAGTTCGTAGGTATGTGGCTGGTGGCTAGCCCTGGTGTCAGCGTTATTAGGCCGCGTGAATGCCTCTGACATAGCTAAACGGGACCTACAATGTATTGTGTCATCCAAGCAACGGTAGCGTTCAGTTGGAAAATGCCACCCACAGTCGCCAATCCACATAATACCTGACTGTATTTTTGTAATGAAAATATAGGCTCCTACAAATATAGTATAAAATATGTAAAGGACAAACTTACCCAAAATACTGAACAACATTCCAAAAAAAGGTCGAAATTTATAAAAATATCTTTTGTTTTCTTATTTTTCAGATTTCCAAAAGACCAAAATTTGATGAACAAATGGATTATCGCTTTAAAACAAACAAATTTTGAGCCAAACATATGGAATAAAGTTTGTTCAGTACACTTTCTTGATTTTTTTGACGTACATATCCAATAAATACTTAATTTTTCTGAATAAATGTCGTAAGTAACATGTAGAAAAACATATGCTCATATTATTCTCTTAGATGTTATCGCACGAAATATATTTGTAGGTACTTGTTTGTACCGCGCTGAACCTGCATCTATTGACAACAAAATGAGTTTACGTTGCCCGCGTGCCCATCCCTAGTAATCGCCAACATACATATATAAGTAGCTATACTTCATCTGCCTACGACGCGCACTGGACGTCTAGTGCGGTACTAGCGCTCTATAGTTACTATTTACTATACTCTAAGAGCATAACCGACAAGTGCTGTGATGTATCGTGCGAACTTTGCCGAGCGTAGTTGTTAAACAGCGCGTGGCGCGCTGAATCACGAGCGGTGTGTGCGCGCCGTTTACTCGCGGCTTAACCTAAGCCTAGTCTGCTCCCACAAGGACTACTCCCAGCCGCCGTCGAGAGCAGACGTGGAGTGTTCCTGCACATCGCGTTCCTGTCATTAGTGCCGGGCTGCCGGCACTAGTTCCACTGGCACAGCAGTCCAGCACAAGTTCCACTCACATCACTCCGGCACATGTTCCACTAGCACTCCGGCACATCTTCCACGAGCTTCACCGGCACACGCCCCTGGAACTAGTTCCAGGGACATCGTCCATCGCCCGTGCCGGCACTAGTTCCGCTGGCATTCAGAAGTATTGCCATAGTGACCCAATGAAACAACTCTTCAACAACCACAACTCGCAGCGGCCTGAGCCGTCAGGCCACGCGCAGTCCTCGCGAGCGCCACATCGGTCAACCACCACCAAACCTTGGTGCTCCTGGATCCTGTGTTAATACCCGGCCATTTCATAGAACAAATTAATTTTCATACGACGAAAGTATGCCCGATTTTGGTTTGTGAGTCGCTTAAACAACATGCTTTGATTCCATCAAAGAATCTTTTAATATTCAAGCGAACCAGACTGCTTTGGAGTTCCGTGTTTTACAGACTGACTCCGAAGTAGACCGTGTTTTGATGTTTGTAAATTTCTCAGAATTCACAACTATCGGGGGAAGGAGCTCTTGCTCAATCCGTAAATTATCAAACTTTGGTTGAACCAAACTTTGATAATTTACGGATCAATCCCCAACACCGCAAGGGCTTGGTTTTCTGTTACCTACAAATTGGCAGCAGGCGTGACGCAGAATCGTCGATTGTTCCGGCTCCTTGCCACTGCCAGGGAGTACGCGGAACGTGAACGCGGCGACTTACGATCCTCCTTCTCCATCAGCTTTCTCCCATCCTGAGAAGTTTGTTGCGGTTGTAAAAAATTTGCACAAAAAAAAACAAACGTCAGCTCAGCTGATGCAAACACTTAACCTCCAGCAGATGAAAGTGGCTGTTGATAGTAGGGCAACTCAAACCCCACAACAGTGTGCCTCTGCCGGTGACGCTCCTATTGCTCCTGAGCTATCAGTGACTCCCGACACCGATAAGACGAGTGCAGACATCTTACAATATTTAATTTTCTAATCAGTAGGCAAAAAGCCACAAAGGTCAAAAATAAAAGACTGCATTTTTTATGAGTTTTTATTTATAAACTACTTCCTCTGCACATTTTGTGGGCGGTTCATGTCGCGCGGGAAGTTGCTCTTGGGCGGTGTGCGGATGCGTCTGTCCTTCTTCGACCTGTTGCGCACCACCTTGCTGTGGATAGCGCAGGACACGCAGTAGTGGAGCTTGGCGTACAGCTTGGGTAGCTGGAATGCTGGAAAAGAGAGAGGAATATGAATTTATAAGAAAGAATAGGTTGAATGAGATATGACCAAAGGTTTTAGAAGTCAGACTAAATAGGTATCTTCCTAAGTGTCCGTGTTTTATCTTCAATCACAATGTTGCATACTATGAGGAGAGTTGTTGGTCAACCGCAGAATAGGCATGATGACTTATATATTATAATTAGTCCGTCAGATAGACTAATAAAAAGTATTACACATTTTTTCTTTTGTCAATTGATAAAAATATAGTTCTTAAAAATTTATTCATATGGACATCTCACACACGGTCTCTGACCCCAAACTAAGCAAAGCTTGTGATATGGCTGCCAGAGACTGATATACTACATATACATATATTAAATACATACTTATTTAGATAGTACCTAAATAACACCCAGACACAGAGCAAACACCTATGTTCATCACAAAAATGCTTGCCCTGGTGGGGATCGAACCCACGCCTCATTGATCCAGAAGTCAGGGTCACTAACCACTGAGCCACCGAGGCAGTCAATGCATGATGTCACAAGTGCCATACTTACAGTAAAGACTTCTGAGACACTTCCAAACTTAGACAAGGTAAATATTTGTTGTTTGATGAACAAAAGAAAAAATATGTGTCAATTATTTCAATCTAACTGACAGACTAATTATAATAATGATTTTTTACCCAGGAAAAGCCCTGAAGATAAAGCCTGCCCACCAAGTACCTACCACGAGGAGTGGACTTTTGCACAGCTTGTAACTACACAAATACCAATAAGTTTGTTTCAACTAATAAGGTTTCATGATGTTTGCGTTCGAGTAGGTATTTAGATTACAAAATGGACTGTTGTTGAATAGTTGTCACTAAAATCATAAATCTGGTAATGTATGTTGGTAAATTGTTACTCTTTCACACAGCAATGGAGCCACAGATCAACTAGACTTTTTGCATGGATAAATTTGAAAGTCGGTGTGTCTTAGGGGTCTTAGGCTACTAGGCAAGTAAGAGCTAGTTTGCTTTAAGGACTGCTTGAGATAGGATGTCTGGTGCTGGTTTAGTAAAATATTTGTAATAAGAGCCGTTGCAAACATGAAGTTGCTAATGTTGTGCGTCCATTTTACAATAGATTTGCCAATCCATTGGCATTTTAAGAACCCCCTGGTATTTGTTCAGCAGCTAGTTCTGCATACTACGTGACTATGACCATGGTAGCGAGGGCTTGATGTATTTGGCCATTGTAGTCCATATTTATATCGGAATAAGATTTCATAGGTTAGGTTTCATCAAAAATTCTACTGCTTTTGCGTTAGATGTACTGAGAATATAAACGCTGAGGCGAGGAACTTACATGAGTAGACGGAGGCTTCATTGATGTCTCTGACGGCTGCCGCTTCAACAATATTCCTAATCACAAACTTCTTGATAGCTTTGTCCTTAGGCACGCATCGCGCGCAGTTGGTGCACCTCACGGCCTTGACGTGTCCACGGCCGTGCTTGGCGCGTCCTCCATTGCGGCGTTTACGAGTCTGAAAACAGAAATCCACCCTGAAACCACATGCTGGGCACTGCTGTCGGTGACGCGTGCATCTTTTCCATCGTTCCAATTTGACCACAAATAATATAAAATCACAGTATTACATCACTCCTTTGAACTTTTTAAAGAGATTTCAACAATTTAACCAGTTATTTAGTATTTATTTCTCAAAAAACTTTACGCACCATGTTTCTAACCTCCGATTCGGTGAACGAAGAACGACAGAAAAGAACTTATTTTACCATAGACAATAGACGACCTCAAAACTCTTGACATTGAACGATTTCCGGGTACTGAAGCGTGTTGCCATTTTAATAAAAGTTTGTTCTCGTTTACAAAATCAGTGATTTTGACATTTTTCTGTATTCTGTTCATTCTTTTCATTCACCATTTTATCAATCAACAGAAAAAAAATAATTGTCTGTCACGAAGAATTTATTTCATAGTAATATTTATTTTTGTTGCTAAAAACCATTAGATTAGAACAATATAAAAATTTAATTTTGCTTTTTAGTATTGTGCAGTTCCGCAGAAAAATTAGTTCAATGTCGCCGCGTGACCAAATACGTAACTTTATTTACAACATCGTCATCGTGTGATCGTCCTAGAAGTTCCTCGTATTTGTCTAAAAACAAATTTCCCAATAGCTACCGTGGAGTGCGATGTTGTGCAGGTAGTGAATAGTGTAACGCGTGTGAAATGTCACAACATGGATGTCCGGAGAGACTGTCGAGTAGATCGAAAGGGTTCCAGGAGGATGGAAGCAGCCAGCCCACGATGGAAGTGCTGGTGGAGACCCTCACGGGGACGGCGTTCGAAATGACAGTGTCGCCGTCGGACACGATATTCGCCATCAAGTCGAAGATATTCCGCGTGGAAGGTGAGTTCCGGATTCCTCGAGTGTTGTTACACAATCTGTAGTTTGTTTGACAAGGCACGTCGAGCGTGCGTCATCCTCGCGCTACAAAGAACGTCCGTGCGCTTCGGACTCCGCCAGCGCGTAAACAACGCACTACAATGGAGCATGCAAGTGATAACACCTACCTACACATTCCATCTGCTATACATACATCTAGCTCCATATATTCTCAGAACCTCCACTTGGATTGTAATCCAATTATGTAAATACCTACCTTCGGGGTGGCAAAAGGTAAGTGTTAGTTTTAGTATATAGTAACTAGTGTATGGGAGTAGTCATGGAGTATTTATATCCCTCTGTAATGAACAACAAAAGGAAGATACAATAGTAAACAATAAACAACAGTAGATTTTGTAACGATAGCACATCACTTCTATGTATATCTATTGAAATCGGAATCTATATCAATCTGTGAAACTGGGCATTTTGTCATTCTTCCAACATAATGTGAAATGTAAATAACAAATGCACAAATTAGGGTCAATGGGTATTAATCATCTTCAACATTATTCTAAGCCTGATTCACATGCAAATCCTAACTGAATCTGAAATGAGTGTTTTTAGATAATGAATTGGGGTTTCCCATCTTACCCTCGGTGAAATAAGGATAAACTATGACTTAATTATATATACAAAAATAAATTATTATACATATTTCTCAATTGAGGACACATTCCATATCAGGCAAGATATGTTTCAATGTGACCCTATCTAGTATAAAGAAAACCTCATGAAATTTCAAATAATATCAACATCTACAGCCCATGATCGCCCACTGCCGAGAATAAGCCTCTCTTCTTGTATACCACTTCAGGTCCTGTCCAGTCATTTCATTAAAATATAAACAAAAAGCCCTTACAACCCACTCGTGGGTAGGACTATGTCCTGCAGTGGACTATAGTGGCTAGTACAGTACAGTAAACATCATACAAGTGCATGGATGTGAAGTTAGCTAGGTACAAGCTGCGCAATATCCAATCCTGGCCGAAGGTCACATATAGATGCACATTGATATAACATTTAGACAACCAACGTAAGCTGAGGTAGTGCCAGTGTGGCAAACACAAAATAAATTGGCTTAAAGAATTATACATGATTAATAGTTAACATTAATTGTTAGCAATATGTTGTCTGTTTAATTTTGTTTTGTTTTTGTCACAATAAATAATCTATTATATGGCCTTACTAATATTCTAAATCTAAAAGTGTGTTTAATGGTTTGCTTGTTACACTTTATACAGCAATAGAAGGATAGATTAACTTAATTACTTAGTTCAGGGAGAGTCATAGAATACTTGTTATTTAGGGTGCTTTTCCACCAGAGATGTGCTATGGAGCTATGCTGCAAAGATGTGAAATCTACGCTACGAAAATATGTGACCGTTTCCACCAATACTACGCTAGGTAGTTGTGAGAGGAAGATGCGCTACGAAGATGTGCCGCCGCAAAGTAGCTGTGCGAGAAAGATGCGCATCTCGAGCTATGCTATGTATCGATAGTAGGGAAACGGCGGGGCTCGCGATGGCCCATAACAGGAATCTATAGCACGCATCCGTAGCACGCATCCATAGCACACATCCATAGCACGCATCCTTCAATATAAAAACATATCTTAGTTGAATCCGTTTCCACCAGTGCTAAGCTATGTGCACCAATGAATATGATTGGTGGATATCAAACGCATCCATAGCATCGTAGCACAGCACATCTCTGGTGGAAAAGCACCCTTATCCTGGAAAAATTAAAGGTTTTATGACATAACACAAAATATCCATATAGCTGTGGTGATCAAGAGGTAGTAACACCCACCTTACAATCGTGAGGTTGTGGGTTCAAATCCCCGGTCCCGTACCAATGAGTTCTTTGGAATTTATGTACGGAATTTCATACCACTGGCTTTTCAGTGAACGATAACATCGTGAGGCAACCTGGATATGTCCATAGAAGAAATTCGATGGCATATGTGAATCTACCAACCCGCACTGGGCCAGCGTGGTGGATATGTACCCAAACATTCATGGTAGACCTACGTCCTGCAGTGGACTATTAAAAAGGCTGGTACAGTACAGTACAAAATAACACACAGACGAAGCAACAGTCACAAGCTATTGTACTATACAAGAATACTGTCGGAAGAAATAGTACAAAATTCACATACTCTCCACATCCTACAGTACATACATCATAAGTGGTTTCTCAATGACATGGAGTATGCTTCTGGGCTATTTATAAACCTCCACAGGGTACTTAACTGGAGTTATTGTGAATTACGAGCCAGGTGCCATTGAAACCACAGAATATTCAGTACTTACAGCTTGAGATTTAATAACTGAGATTTATGATGACTAGGGATACCATGTGATAAGGATTACCCCATTTGGAAGCTCTTTCCCTTTCTGATATTATTTTTAGCTGTTTCATTAGGCTTTTATTTGATCTAATATATTTTAAAGAGAGGGCTGATTTTGTTTATGTTTTGGGTAATCTTAAAGACCCACTCCACCTATTTGCATAAATGTTAAGTCATTCACTATTTGAAAGATAATATTTATTAGAAAAACTGCTAAACATATTCGTAAATGGTCATGAGACTAAGTAAGATCAGGAAAGAGCATTGAAAATCTATGCTTGTGTGGAATGGGAGAGCATAGCAATCCTTTGCAAATGTTAGAAATGATTTTACTGTTTCAAAAATTGGATTTATAATTCATGTAATTAATTCGTTTTAACCAGATTATAGGCCCAATTTTAAAGGCGCCATCGTAAATACAATAAAAACGTAAAATAGTATTCTCTCTATCAAATAGATAGTGAAAAAGAAACAGGGCTACTCTAAATTTCTATTATAATTATGATGGCGCCTCTACAACCTACAAGCTTTTTGCTATCAGAAATTCTCTCATTACAGTTGATGAAGTAAATTCATGCGATTTTTGTCATTTTCTCAACGGGAAAAACAGATAAAGCTCAATTCAGATTCTTCTGATTTTAATGAAATTGGCCTGCCAAATGAGTAAGTGCTGTACATAATCTACTTTCACTAATATAAAGCTAAATTCTGAGAAACAGTAATGCCCAAAAATGTATAGGATTGGGTCTAATTTCCACCACCCACCGCCGCCCATATGTATTAGGTATCGTAAATTACTGAGTACTAAATGAACTTGCTATTTATGGTAGCCTGTTAATAGAACAATCACACTGAATTTGGTTGTTTTTCTTTAATTCTTGCTTTTGCATGGAAGTTATGTCAAATAGGAGCCGTGGTGGCTTAGAGGTAGTGACACCCGCCTTACAATCGTGAGGTCGTGGGTTCAAATCCCGGTCCATTTTGTTTTGTATGGAACTTCACACCACTGGCTTTTCGGTGAAGGAAAACATTGTGAGGCAACCTGCATATGTCTGTAGAAGAAATTCGATGGCGTATGTGAATCCACCAACCCGCACCGGGCCAGCATGGTGGATATGGCCCAATCACCCTTCGTGGGTAGGCCTACGTCCTGCAGCGGACTATTAAAAAAGGCTGATACAGTATAGTACAGTATGTCAAATTTTTGTAATCTTTTTTATTTTGTGTTTTGATCGTGTAATCAGTCTATGAGATATAAGCAGTTCGTTCTCTTTGGCGTTTATAGTGCTGCTCCCAGTGGAACTAGCTCATTTATTTTATGTATTATTGTTAATCCTTATCAAAAATATCTCGCCATATTTTGAGTCAACATATGGTTTCAGGGATTTATTTATTTAATAACTAAAACGGCACAATAGTTACCACTTACATTAAGTAAGGAAATAAGGGATAGTAAGTTGACCCACCAGGAGTCTCTGATGGTTGTCCAGCCTTGTTTTGTATCTTGGTTCATGAAACTTTCTTCTCTTTCACCATGGGCACATCAAGATTTTCGTGGACCTCTGTGTTTCTGATGAACCATGGTGCGTTTGATATTTATTTTAGGATGTAGTATTGTACTCTTTGGATGACCATTATGTTGGAGTATGTAATTTTAATTTTGTAATTCTTATCCTTTCTTTACACTATGCAATTTTTTTTACTTGGCCTAAAACTTTTTGTGTGCTGGTATATTTCAAATGCGTTTACAATTACCCTGGTTGACCCAATTTAATAATATGTAATATTATAAATCCCAAATTGTGTTTGTTGATTTGTTACTCTTTCACACAGCAGCAAAGCATAGGATAGACTTGATTTTTGGCAAGTATATAATCCAAAGGTTGGAGAGTGACATAGGCTACTTCTTATCACAGAAAAGTAAAATTTCCCAAGCAAAACTATGGAAACATATTGGAAATGTAGATCTCCGATAAGACTGGTAATACACATGCCATTATCTGTCTCCCGAGGGAGGGGCTTATGTTTACCAGTGGAAATTTTACAGCTGATGTGATAAAAATTGCAATGTTTTTACCTTCTCAAATGAAGACCATGTTCACTATACAGAAAGAACATGTGTGATTATAACTGTAGAAATGTGCTAAATGCAACCTGCTAACAGCCAGTTATATTGGGAATCTACAGAGGCCTGTGTCCAGCTGTGGTTACATTTTACTGCTAATAGTAGTGACGTCGATAGATTTGTTACAATATTATGTGTAACTGCTTTTTTTTTTTTTTTTTTTTTTTATTTGAAATAATGACAATTCTACACTACTACTACAAAGAAAGCAATTGGATCATCCACAGACCTGCAAATACACAACTGCAAATTGATGTAATTTTTTATGTTTGAGTTACATCGCTAAGTAACTAATTGAAATCAACTGAATTTACTAGAAAAGTTTATCATACTCAAACCATTCTCTGGCAAATGATCATCTTTCAAACCATTATCTCATGAAAATGGCAACTTTTGGAACCTCATGATAAACAGAATCTGCTCGAAAAAAATATGGCATATGCTAAGGAAAACAATTAGGACATACTGTGTGTAGTCAAACACAAACCTAAATGAAATAAAAAAAACTTTCTTAAAACTAGGGAAGCTAATGTTATTAACTGTACCAGCCTTTTTAATAGTTCTCTGTTGGACGTAGGCCTACCTACGAAGTGTGATTGGGCCATATCCACCAAGCAATACCCATTGCGGGTTAGTGGATTCACATACGCTATCAAATTTCTTCTATAGACGTATGCAGGTTGCCTCACGATGTTTTCTTTCTCTGTGGAGTGAAATTCCATACATAAATTTCATCAAATTCATCTGGATCTGAAACCACGACTTTACTTATTTCTTTATTTGCACAATGTAGTGTACATAACAATGTTAAAACTAATTGTAGCACAAAACATAGACCCCGTTAGGGCGCTGCAAGAGAACAATAAGTACTCTTAATTACTTATTACTATTTATACTAAGTATAACAATGTAGGTATTTAAATTAAATTATTTACAATTTAGTAATAGGGTTGCAAATACCATAGGAATTTCTCAAGCTATACACAGGCTAATTATATCTTATTATTTTACTGTACTGAGTTTATTATAATTATTATTATTTGATAAGTTATGAATATTATATATACGTATATTTTAATTATTTACCATTGATCTTCCATAAAGTCTTGAATTGAATAGTACGCTTTCTCTAAAAGATTTGATTAGCTTTTTTTTATTTTTAAAAGCAATATCTTTGACAATATTTTTCAGGTTATCAAGATTTCTTCATGATTGCAAGGCGGGTGTCATTACAACTAGACCACCACGGCAAATAATAACTAATACTTTGCAATTACATTAATAAATTACTTTTGCTATTTAAGCATGAAAAACATTAAATAATTATGTACAAACAGACATAGTAAATGTGAAAACAAAACACTATTCACCTTGTATGAGTCATTATAATTCTAAGAAGCCATAATATAATTTATTTATATGCACCAATTGGTCCTTGTCAAATGTTTTCATTAGCGTGTAGCATGTTATCATGCATTTGATGAATGCTCAGAAGTGCTGTAACATTACAATTTATTTGTTAGTTTAGTATTTAGTCACCTGACTATTGAGTACCTAATAAGTACCAGTATTATCTTCTCACTATGGGCCTTATTAGTAAGCTCCAAGTAGCCCAACGAGCCATGGAGAGGGCTATGCTCGGAGTCTCTCTGCGAGATCGAATCAGGAATGAGGAGATCTGTAGAAGAACCAAGGTTACCGACATAGCCCAGCGGATTGGCAAGTTGAAGTGGCAATGGGCAGGGCACATAGCGCGGAGAACTGATGACCGATGGGGTCGAAAAGTTCTCGAGTGGAGACCACGTACCGGCAAGCGCAGCGTAGGACGTCCACCCACAAGGTGGACGGATGACCTTGTTAGGACCGCAGGATCACGCTGGATGCAAACCGCTATCAACCGGTCTTATTGGAAATCATTAGGGGAGGCCTATGTCCAGCAGTGGACGTCCTATGGCTGAAATGATGATGATGATGATGATTATCTTCTATATTAGCCGTGATGGTCTAGAGGTAGTGACACTCGCCTTACAATCGTGAGGTCGTGGGTTCAAATCCCCGGTCCTGTACCAATGAGTTCTTTAGAATTTATGTACGGAATTTCACACCACTTGCTTTTCGGTGAAGGAAAACATCGTGAGGCAACCTACATACGCCAGTAGAAGAAATTCGATGGCATATGTGAATCCACCAACCCGCACTGGGCCAGCGTGGTGGATATGGCCTAATCACCCTTCGTGGGTAGGCCTACGTCCTGCAGTGGACTGTTTATAAGGCTGATACAGTACATTATCTTCTGCTCTTATAGCGCTTATAGTGTAGTTTGATTAAGTAAGTTCGTTTAGGTTGGGTTAGCGGTTGGGCTAGTCCTGGTGTCAGAGTTTTTATTCCACCTGAAGGCCTCTGGTTACTCTGATCTGGAATGGTTAAAACATCTGGGACCTAGCATTTCTGGCGTATGTCAGTAATATCTGGAGAAAAATCAGTGCAATATATTTGGCGTATCTTAAAGCCTTGCCATTGTACAGAAGAGCACGCCCAAGCCCATTTCACTTCACCACAAATACTAAGTGACTCAATGATCACGGATTCTAACCGCTTCCAATCGTTCTTATTGAACATCTATAGGCCTATGTCCATCAGTGGACATCATGGCTGATATGATGATGATGACTGATGCAATGTTACCGTTCTGGCATAACATCAAGAAGCAAAAATCATTGACACGAGCACGTGAATCCGTATCAAGCTAAAAATATAAACGGCTGTTTGAAAGTAGCTCGCGAGATACTGATTTTTGGCAGGCGTTGAGGATTTTTTTGGAAGTTACCTTTTTCGGACATATATATACTTTGAGCTAATTATATAATAAAAGTTTTTTTTTTAAGTAGAATAGGGCTACATTTGGCCTCCAACTCGTCTGATGGAAAGCGAAGTTCAATTCAATTCAATTCTTGTTTGTGGCTTCTGTGAGGGTGTAGAAGTTGTAGCCGAAGATGGAGTATGTAGATCTAGAAGATACCTATTCACTCTTGACTTGAAGATATCCAAATTGTAATTGTCAGGAAACAATGAATGAATGAATGAAATGAATGAAACAATGGTTGGAACTACGTGTTACACAAGTATAAGTTGGCGGTGGCGATTTGAGGAACTAAAACGCCTATCTTGAAAATTCACTTTAACACTTCCGAGTTCATAGTAAACATCGTTGCGAATATTTTGTTAACTACTGTGCTATCATCATGCCTAAAGTGATAAAAAGTGGTACAAGAGAAGCAGTTATAAAAGTACACTGACATTGAACACAGTGGCGCACAGCCGCGCCAAGTTATACTTGCCGGACTGTAACTGTCCAGCAATCATGAGACACGATGGACATGAAATAATATAAATTAAGCACAACAGAAGAGGACTAGCTCCCGCAAACTCAGGGAATCCTACTGCGGGAGCTAGGACTACATACATGAATATGTTATATGATTTCATAATTTTAATTTAATTCCATTCTGTTTAGTGATAAAATACCTATATCCTGCATGTTTTTTTTAATTAAGTTAAATTTAAGATCACTTTGTAATTTGTGTTTATTATTTATTATTATAATGACGGAAGCAGGGCATTCCAATCCCTGGCGGTCCGCATTGTGAAGGAAGAATCGTATCGCTTAGCACGAGCAGGTGGTACATAGTCTATGTAGGGACGGTATTTATGCGACTTCCGGCTTGTTCTAATTAATTATGGTTTTGTGAATATTCTAGACGAGGGAAGACTGATAAAAGCCATGGTGGTCTAGTGGCAGAACGCCTGCCTTACGAGCGTGTGGTGTGGGTCTAATCCGATCCCGTGCCGTGCCGTACTGAGACAGCTAGATTAATGTAGCTTAATCGTCCTTCATGGGTAGACCTATGTTCACCAGTGGAATCTTAAAATTCTATTTATTAAAAAATCCGGTACTTACAATACAATTATCGAATTACGCGTGACGTACGCAGGTTTTCTCACGATTTTTTTCCTTTATCGATAAAGAAGAGTGGTCTGGAAATATGTATATTTTTGATAAATCAACAATATTGTGAAAAATGTTACCCGATCCGTGCGAAATATTCGTGAATTCTGTACACGGGTGAAGTCGGTCATGCAATTTTTTGCAAAAAATAATATTTAACTTGTTATTTACCTAAAAACGTACCATTATCACTGATAAATAGAAAAACATATGTATCATGTTTGTTATAATCACTACGACCCATGGTACTTCTCAAAGGACATATTTCTTCAACAAAAAATAAAACTGTAGATTATTGCAATGATAGACGCTAAACAATTATATCCGATGATAAGGCTATCTTTAATTTATGTGATTTTTACTAAAAGCTATACTATAAAGTGCTAGAAAGTAAAAGATTTCCATAAAAGTATGTGATTTATTCACCACGTCTGCGCGAGTCACCCATGTCGTCAGCGATTTTTGTAAATGTGACGTGTATGAATTATCACAGCCAATCGCTAAACATTCTCTATTATTTCGTTCAAAAACATAAACAAACCGTTTCGAAATATCGCGAAAATTAAAAAAGCTGGAGCGGTTTTTTTAAAATGTCTTTTTCAAAGGTCCTTGGGCGGTAATTTAATCTTAGTCTAGAAACGCTATGGGCCCGGCCGTAACGGCCATGACAAATATGGGTTTTGAGAAGGCGCGTGGGCGCTACGAGGATACGTGAGCTTCAGTCAGCAGGATACTGCGCACTTGTAGCTAACTTCACATCCGCCGACTTGTATGATTCAGCCTATACCACTGGGCTTCCTACGTGCCCTTGATTACAAATATTACAATCTACAAAATATTGTGCTGTAAGTGTGAACTTCGCATATGTAACTAGCTTCCTTTAGCATACAGTCGTAAAACGTTTATTGATAAACCTTTATCGGCACATTCCGATGCTACGAGTTGGTGCTCGGTGTTTCATTCAATAGGAAACATCCTGATTGCATTGTAGATCTTTATAGGCGTAGATTCAACAGCAACCTACTAAAACGGCAAAAAAATGTTACTAGGTAGTATACTAAGCGCCACACAAAACGACGGATGAGAAGTTAGACGCAGATGACACTTCGCTGTGATTCGCTATTCATTGCGCATGTGTGCACAATGCCTATACAAATGGCAAAGTAGTGAGCTCGGGCGTAGAGAGCGCGCGGGAGGCATGAGGTTGGCGGGCGGGTGTGCCCCGGCGTCTCGTTTCTCTGGCTCCCGCTAATGCCTATATTTCGGCTTTTGCGCAGAGCGCTGCGCATAACTTCCCATCCGTCGATTGTAAATGCCACCCACGGTCACCCACCGGAACCGGTATAAAAAGATTTCTTCAATTCAATTCAATTAATTAATTATTTATTTAATTATTGGCCGTGGGGTGCCGGCAGAGTAGAATAGCACCCCCCTCTTGTACCAGGTGTCGTAAGAGCCGACTGAGGTACTACGGAACCGACTGTTGGCGGTATACCCATCCAGAACAGCGTAGCTCAAGTGCAACAGGGCGGGGATGGGCAGCAGCATCCCCGTCGCGAGAGCTACGCCCTGCGATTGCCAACACGCTTGCCCAGCGCGGCAATTATGGGCAAACCCCCCCCCCCCTTATGATTGTACAAAATAGAACCAGGCCCCCAGTCCCCGGCAGCTCCGCTAGTCCTGGTTCCGGCAGCGACCACGGTAACGGCGGAGCAAGGGGTGCTAAGAATCCCCGGCAGAGATCCGGCTGCCACCCCAACCGACGACGACTGGCCCTGGCAACATATAACGTGCGCACCATGAGGACTGATGAGAAGATTGCGGAACTGGAAGAAGAGTTGGGTAGGTTGCGATGGGATATTATGGGGTTATCTGAAGTCCGTAGAGAGGGCGAGGACACGATAACCCTGAAATCCGGCAACCTACTGTACTACCGGGAAGGTGACCAACGGTCCCAAGGTGGTGTCGGCTTTCTCGTACACAGGTCTCTCGTTAACAACATCATTACCATCGAAAGTGTGTCGTGCAGGGTTGTATACCTGATACTCAGAATATCCAAACGATATTCGTTGAAGGTCATCCAGGTATACGCACCGACCTCGTCACACCCCGATGATGAAGTGGAAGCTATGTATGAGGACGTAAGTCGGGCCATACATACGTCTAAGACCCGCTTCACGGTTGTTATGGGAGACTTCAACGCGAAGTTGGGCAAGAAAAGCGATGATGAGTTGAGAGTGGGGCAATTTGGATATGGGCAACGGAACCCCAGGGGCCACATGCTGGCAGACTTTCTGGAGAAAGAGGAACTCTTCATGATGAACTCTTTCTTCCAGAAGCCACCTCGCAGGAAATGGACCTGGATGAGTCCCGACGGTACCACGAGAAATGAGATAGACTTCATCATGACTAGCGAGAAACGGATATTTAACGACGTCTCCGTGATCCACAGGGTAAAAACCGGCAGTGATCACAAAATCGTGCGAGGCAAACTGAATATCAACGTTAAACTCGAAAGGTCCCGCCTGATGAAGTCTACGCTCCGACCTACTCGTGCCCACATACAAAACCCCGAAAACTTTCAGCTCGAGCTCTCGAATCGCTTTGCTTGCCTGGAGAACTTTGCGTCGGTGGACGAGATCAATAACGGGCTCGTAGAAACTGTCCAAACGGTGGGTTCTAAGTTCTTTAGACCCCGCCGGTCAGATAGACCTCAGAAATTCTCCGATCATACTCTAAATCTCATGGCCGAACGACGCTCGCTAAGACTGCAGTCTTCCGATGATGCAAAGTCATACAGGCGGCTCAATAGACAGATTTCAAAATCGGTGCGGTGCGACATTCGTCTCTTTAATACTAAACATGTTAAAGAGACAATAGAGCGGAACAAAGGCTCCAAAGTGTTCGCAAGGCATTTGTCTATTGGGCAAAGCCAGTTGACAAAGCTGAAGAGAGAAGATGGCAGTATAGCGTCAACCAAGGCAGAGGTATTGCAGGAGATCGAAAGGTTTTACGGACAGTTATACGCCTCGGTAGCAAAGCCTGTAAAAAGCGCGGCCAAAGACCCAAGAGCCAAGCTAACCCGACACTTCACCGAAGATATCCCGGACATTAGCCTGTACGAGATTAGGATGGCCCTGAACCAACTTAAGAACAATAAGGCGCCGGGTGACGACGGAATTACTTCAGAGCTTCTGAAAGCGGGTGGAACGCCGGTACTAAAAGTCCTTCAGAAGCTATTTAACACCGTCGTCTTCGAGGGCATAACGCCAGAAGCGTGGAACAGAAGCGTGGTGGTGTTGTTCTTCAAAAAAGGTGACAACACCTTATTGAAAAACTACAGACCCATCTCGCTTCTGAGCCATGTTTATAAGTTGTTTTCAAGGGTCATTACGAATCGTCTCGAACGCAGGCTTGATGACTTCCAGCCTCCCGAACAAGCCGGTTTCCGGAAGGGCTTTGGCACCATGGACCACATACATACGCTGCGGCAGGTTATACAGAAGACCGAGGAGTATAACCTGCCACTTTGCTTGGCGTTTGTGGACTATGAGAAAGCCTTTGATTCGGTTGAGACATGGGCTGTGCTTGAGTCTCTTCAACGATGCCGTATTGACTATCGGTACATTGAAGTGCTGAAGTGTTTGTATAATAACGCCACTATGTCGGTTCGAGTACAGGAAGATAGCTCCGAGGCGATCCCTTTGAAGAGAGGCGTAAGACAGGGAGACGTAATATCTCCGAAACTGTTTACTACTACTCTGGAGAACGCCTTTAAGCTCCTGGAATGGAAAGGACTCGGCATCAACATCAATGGCGAATACATCACTCACCTTCGATTTGCCGACGATATCGTGGTCATGGCAAAGTCGATGGAAGAACTCAGCACGATGCTCGAAGGCCTTAATCAAGTCTCTCAACAGGTGGGTCTTAAAATGAACATGGATAAGACAAAGGTCATGTGTAATTCTCATGTTGTACCCACCCCTATTTCAGTTGGGAACTCGGTTCTTGAAGTCGTTGACTCGTACGTCTACCTGGGACAAGTAGTCCAGTTAGGTAGGTCCGACTTCAAGAAAGAGGCCAATCGCCGAATCCAACTCGGTTGGGCAGCGTTTGGAAAATTGCGTAACGTCTTCTCGTCCGACATACCTCAGTGCCTCAAGTCGAAAGTTTTCGACCAGTGTGTGTTGCCAGTGATGACTTATGGCACAGAAACGTGGTCTCTCACTATGGGCCTTATTAGTAAGCTCCAAGTAGCCCAAAGAGCCATGGAGAGGGCTATGCTCGGAGTTTCTCTGCGAGATCGAATCAGGAATGAGGAGATCCGTAGAAGAACCAAGGTTACCGACATAGCCCAGCGGATTGGCAAGTTGAAGTGGCAATGGGCAGGGCACATAGCGCGGAGAACTGATGACCGATGGGGTCGAAAAGTTCTTGAGTGGAGACCACGTACCGGCAAGCGCAGCGTAGGACGTCCACCCACAAGGTGGACGGATGACCTTATTAGGACCGCAGGATCGCGCTGGATGCAAACCGCTATCAACCGGTCTTATTGGAAATCATTAGGGGAGGCCTATGTCCAGCAGTGGACGTTCTATGGCTGATATGATGATGATGAATTCAATTAAAAATATATTTATTCCATTGACCCATTACATGTTCTTCAAACGAAATACGCGTCAAACATACGGCCCTGTCATTCCTTTCAGACGCACTTACAAAAAGATATAGAATAGGTATATGGTTGTTGAAATTATAGTGTAAAATTGGTCATAGGTGGGTTTTCCGTAACCGCAATTGAAGAATTATATTTATTAATCGCGGGGGTCATATCCATAAATGTACCTACATAATTATTGGCAATTGAAGTAACGTGGAACGTAGCTATTGATTCATATTAATGTGCAAAATTAAAGGAGACGTTCGTACATTGACTCCCTCGGTGGCCCAGTGTCGTATGATCCGGTTTATAATACTAGTTGGTATTCTGAGCGGCACACAAGTCGTCGGATGGGAAGTTATGCGCAGAACGCTGCGCAAAAGCCGAAATATAGAGATGCGCGGGAGCTAGACAGACGAGATGCCGGGGCATACCCACCCGCCAACCTCATGCCTCCCGCGCGCTCTCTACGTCCGTGCTCAACTCTACACCACGTGGCGTCGGCATTGTGCACACATGCGCAATAATTAGAGAATCACGGCGAAGTGTCATCTGCGGCTAACTTCTCATCCGCCGACTTGTGTGGTGCTTAGTATAGTCCTCCGAACATCAGACCTCACATTTGTTTAACTGAAGATTTATAAACCTATATCTCGACTCGCTCTTGACCGATTTGTTTTATAATAGAAAAGGAACAGAATCGAAATGTTTCGCGTACACGGAGAAACACGTTAAGTGGATATATTCTAGCCAACTGATGCTGTACTGAAGCTCAATTTTTGAACCGATGCAAACTTGAATCCCATTTTACCGCATTTCCCTGAAAAATGCCTTTTGGTCCGGAAAACAATAATGCTTACACGCTACCGGCGGCAGCGGCTACTTGGAACTGGCCTGAAGAAGTCAGGCCCAGTGTTATTATTGATACGGCAATCGAAGTTGTATTTGTGGAAAATACGGCAGACTTTTACTAATGTATGGCAATTTCTAACTGCCGTAACTACCTTCTGGGGATATTTTTTGCGAGCGTTTATACGGCATTTTTTCCCCCAAATACAGCCCAATTTTAAAAATACGGTAGCCCACAATTTTTTGTTTATAACACCAGACCGGAAGCACCACACCTCTACTTAGCTCCGGAGTCGATTTATTTTCTCCACTTCCACTTGAGCCTCGGGTCGGGTACTGACTTTAGGAAGGTCCAAGCTCTATGGTTCAAATGCTACCCATTTCGGTTAGACAGTTGTGTCAGGCGGGCAGCCTTAGTAGTAACGCCATTTACATATTTTTTTCAACCACATCTTGCGGCGGCGCGAAGGCGTTGTGTGTCGTATCGTTCTCTTCCCTCAAATATGGTCGAGGAGAGCGATGGCTGGCACATGCGTCACACTCGTGATCGGGTGCTGCATGCGGGTCGCCGGTTTACTCGTGGCATTCACGCAATGCACCGAAACCATGACTAACTTAGGCTAAGATGAAATTGACCCTAGTCTTCTTTTATAATCTTAAAAACCTATAGTACTAAAGGACTCGGACCCTGGAGTTCGTGCAGCAAAAATGTAAATAAATAAAAATAACTGCCATTGATATACGGATAAGTAAAATAAGTAAGTAATTGGTGTGAACTGTAATGTTATTTATTAAGAAAATAAAGAATTGAATTGAATTGAACGGAGTCCCAAAAATAAACAGATATTTCCAACACCTGTGCAAAACTGGCAATCATTCGGCACCACAATGACAGGTGGTAGTTTCCGAAACAGCAGCGACAGCCCACCCATCCGTCAGTGTTTACTAAATATAAACATGGCGGATATTTTCGGAAGGAGACGTGATGTGGGCCGACTAAAACTTCTTGGCGGTTGTGATGTTACCTGCAAGTTGCGGATACGCCATACCTGACTGAAGCTCAGTTAAACAGCCGCCAAGTTTGATTCGAGCTATTATACTAAAATGGCCAAACCCATTTCCGAACGGTAACAACCGTAACGTCAAATTCTTAATTCTGTCACAATTAGAGCGCTTTCACATATAGGCGTTTTTGTCGCGCTTCTAAGTCGCGTTGCAGTAGCGTGACTCGATCCATACATTTTATAAAAAAAATCAGCTGTTGCATACATTTTGTCGACGGTGAACGATATTTTTCTATGGAACAACAACTTTTTTTTGAGATTTGACAAAAGTCGTAGAACAAAATTTGTTAGTTTTGATGTACAGAACAAGCCCCTAAAAGGATGCTAATTGATTAGAAATAACCCTACCGCAGCTGCCGCGCGACAGAAGCGCGAGTGCAGCGCTTCGAGCTAGCGGGGTGGCAGATACGTCACGTATTCGCACGAACAGCAGTGCAATGTTGTATCCGTTGGAATCCAATATTGGAAAGGAGCTATAGTCAACCCAAGTTCAACGCGCGTCTGCGCGACTGTGAAGCGCGGTTGCCGTCAGCGTCGCGACTTAGCCGCGCTACAGTCGCTGTAATGTAAAGGGGTTCGCTGTGCAGCGCTACAGTCGCGCGACATAAACGCCCTTATGTGAAAGCGCTTTTAGTTCTTGAAACACCCGTCAGTGTTTACTAAATACAAACATGGCGGATATTTTCGGAAGGAGAAAGTTCGCGATGTCACAGCCTTGGCCCCGGGCCAGAGTGAGTCATGGACCGACTGTCTCCGGTGATGGAGTGCTTCTATGGAACACTGGCTGTTGTATTCGGGTTTACCCAATAATTATAAGCAAGCTAGCCTTTACTCGCGGCTCCCGCGTGATATTTGGTTTTTAAGTCATCCACGAGGACATTTTATTATTCGGGATAAAAAGTAGTCTAGGAAACTCAATCTTTAAAATATATGCATTAAAGTGTATCAAGTTGCTTCGTCGCTGAATGAAAGAGTATTTTAAAACACACAAAGGTTCGTATTTTAAATTTTATTGAAATAAAAAATTAACTACGAGTATAAATGTAAAAAAAGTTACTACATGGATGACACATTGATTTGTGCGAACTATTCAAATTCTATACACGGTTGAAGACGGTTGTGCCATTGTTGGTGAAAAATAATCATCTGCTGGTCTTTTTGTAAAAACAATAAAAAATTCAATGACTTGGGAGTGATGTTCCCAAAGCTGAGCTCATTTTTATTAGCGATGATAAAATACGATTACGTCGCGGTAGTAATGGTAGCTTAATTCCCCCTCTCCACTAAAAACTTTTACCTTTTAGTTCAGCTCCCAAAACTTATTAAATACGTGTCTATCTAATCTGACGGGACAAACAAACTTACTACACAACTAATACATTGTTTAAATTGGAATAATCCCGGTGATTCCTATCGGCCACCTGACGACGCTCGTTAACACTAGTATTTTGACCGGGTTCCGCCCACGGTCAGTTTTTATTGGCCCGATTTTTCCGAGAATGAGCGCACTCTAGTCTATTTACATGATGAAATGTTTTGTAATTGGGTTGATAGTCGGTACAGTAAAAGTGTTATTCACTGACAATGGCCTAGAGTTCGACCGCTATCACGCTGCGTTGTAGATAGATGCGGTGGACCACAAACTTGCTATTTTATCAGACCTAGATAATTTAACTGTGTTATACTGAGCGCCACACAAGTTAGCCGCAGATGACACTTCGCCGCGATTCGCTAATTATTGCGCATGTACAAATCAATGCCTATACAAATGGCGAAGTAGTGAGCTCGGGCGTAGAGAGCGCGCGGGACGCACGAGGTTAGCGGGCAGGTGTGCTCCGGCGTCTCGTCTCTGTGGCTCCCGCGTATACCTATATTTCGACTTTTGCGCAGAACGCTGCGCATAACTTCCCATCCGCCGATTGGTGTGGCGCTTAGTATACATATAGGATCATAATAAGAATATAAAAAGGCCTCAACAGCTAAATCCTTAAAGAACATACAATAATAGGTACAATGTCAAAGAATTATAAAGATTAATTAAAATGATACCTAATTCTCTTAAAATGTCACATGAAATCGGAATTAATTGATACAAATCATATTGTTATTACATTTTATCGTCCAAACACTCGCGTATACTATAATAAACTTTGGTAACAAGCAAATTAAATAGCTTGCTCTTAAATACAGCCACACTCACTGACTCCAGTATTTCCGTTGGTAAATTATTGTAAAGAAGGATGCACGGAATTAACCTGTCAATATTTTTTTTTTTTTTTGTTAGTAAAAAACCAAACATATTTTCTAAAAATGATATGTGCTTCAAAAATATAGGGATTTTTTGCTGTTTTCATATCACTAATTAAAATTAAAATGAACCCACCAGAAAAATTACAATGATTTTTTTATTGTTTTTACATTACGGATTACATACATAAGAAGTGGCGGTATGGTCTTAAAAGCTTTAGTGTCCAAAAATGGGCGAATTATTTGAAAAAAAATCAATCTTTTATTACTGTTGCTGTCAAAAAAAAAGGAAATGTCAAATTCAGTCAATCAGATGACGTATTTAGTGTTGCCAGACTTCGTCTCGGTATCCAGACTTAGCAATTTTGGAAATGTTGACGTGTTGATGTAATAATTATTTTCTTTTTTAACTATTGGCACATAATCCTGCATTAACTCGTTTTAGCCCGTAATATTTACGAACTGAGGTGTTATTATACATTTTTATAGAAACATACATTTTTGTACACTAAAAGATTATCAAAAAAAATCATATTCTTATTATATTTATATGTACTTTTTATCATATACTTTACTACTAAAAACAAAAAGCAGTAGTTGAAGTTATCCGAGAAATTCGTGGCAATTTTAATATTACTCGTAATAATCCTTAAGGGAGCTATTCGAATCTTTCACTTGCTTTACTACACTTGCAGCAGCTGCACTAGGCCAGCTTTGGCTACACAACTGAGGCGTTAGTCCAGGTTTACACATAAATTGAAATTACATCTGTTCGATATTGTCCTATACATTTTTGTACAACGCCCCTGGCCGAAACGATGAAGAACTAACCAAAATGTATGGAGCCACACGCGAACGCAAATGTTTAAGTAAACAACACAAAACCTGGACTAAGGGCTCTGATTATCTACGTAGTTGTGTGAATTTCTACAAAAAGATTCCGAACACGGCTGCGGCAGCATGTGCTACCGAGCCTCGGCTGCAAGTGTGGTTAGCCTGTTTAAACAAGTCCAACGTACCTGCGATGTACGACGTAGGCAACCAGCATCGGAATCATTCCCGACTGCGGATACAAGCAGCGGCACATGTGTGTGCTACCTCCATTCGCAACCTGCATCCGCAGGCTGCAGCCGAGGTTCGAATAGCTACTTTACTTATATTCTTAACTTATAGTTGCGGTTCTTGTACTTTTGCTAATGAAATGGATGAATACCGAATTTTCTTTATCATTCCATTTTTCATTTTCTTTTTATATCAGTCCTAGACATTGATTTTTTCGACGTGACAACGTCTTATAAATCGTTGAACTCCAAAAAGTAATCTGATATTACAGACAAGATGACATGCACTGTTTTAAAAATCAATATAAATATCATTGAGACAATATTGACTAAAAATACATGACATCAAGTTTTTAAAATCCATTTTAGCACTCTGAACATAACAAACCTGGCAACCCATAATCTTTAGTGTTTATACATGTCTATAAATAGGTACTTATAGCTTGAAAATTGTTTTCGTTTTTTCTTATTTTATATTCAATTTTAGCCAAATTGTACATATTTGAACAGTTTTAGAAGCGTCATAAATCACATTGGTGAACATATCATTCTTAGAAAATAAGTGAGGAAAAATTAGTCTGTTCGTATATAACAGGTCCTGGTATGTATGGGCTCGCGCATCCTTCTTTCCGGACCCATGCCACAATTGCTGGTTCGACGCTCTACATTAAGGAGATCTCCCCCCTTTCCGAGGATTATATATTTTTGGGCAATTTCGACTAAATACGAATTTGATTTTGGCGAGCAGGCTCCCTGTTGTCTTACCTAGTCACCATGCCTATTCCATTGCTTTGTTCCAGGCATTCCCGTATCCCAGCAGCACCTACTCTACAACCTCAAGGAGTTGGAAGACTCGCGCAGCCTCCGCGACCTGGCCATCGGCGATGGCGCGCGACTGCGGCTGGTGCTCGGCATGCGGGGTGGGCCTGTGTCCACGCGCCGCCTGCCGCCGCCCGCGCCCGCGCACCCCGAGCCCTGGCCGGACATCGAGCGGCTACTCGACTCTAACAGGTCAGCTATACGCCGCGAAGTTATGTACTTCGCGCCGAGAAATCAAGTCATTTTTTTCTGCCTACTTGTAGAACCAATTATCCTCAAAATTCACCCATACATTGCTTGTGTCGTACTCACAACAGTAGGTCCCGGTTGTTTTAACCGTTTAGCCATGTCAGAGGCCTTCAGGCGGCCTAAAAACTCTGACACCAGGGCTAGCCACCCGGCCTATACGAACTTACTTACTTACAACAGTGAGTGTCATCATGTCGACATTTTCTACATGTCGGTCATCAAAATCAAAAAATACTTTTTTTGTAACCTGTACTGCACACTAAGCGTTACGTGTGTAAGATGTCCCTACAGTCCATCAAATCTAAGAGGTACCGTTTGACGTTTCATATTTTTTCATCCCATCCCTATCATTCAATTGTCAGAACTGTCAAACGGTACTTCTTAGATTTGACGGACTGCGTCAAATCTAAGAAGTACCGTTTGACAGTTCTGACAATTGAATGATAGGGATGGGATGAAAAAATATGAAACGTCAAACGGTACCTCTTAGATTTGATGGACTGTAGTCTATTTGACTTTTTAACTTGATTATTATGTACTGGACATTTTTATTTTTATATTATTCTGTGCAATTTGTTTTCATTTAAATTTACTGATCGTTTTTATTATTAATTGACACTGACTTTTATTTTCTTGTCATACGTTAAACTTTTATATATTTTTTAGTACATTTTATATTTTTTAACATTGACATCAATAGTTTATGTTATCAGTTTTGGATTATATTTTCATTATAGTTTATATTATTTTTGCCAGACTGCTAAAATTTGTATAATTATGATTTTCTTTTGATTGTAAATTTGACGTACCTAATGTAACACACGTAGTTATAAGGTCAATAAAGTATTCTATTCTATTCTATTCTAGAATATTTACTGAATATTTATTTATTTATTATTAGATTATTGGTGTTAGTTTTTTTGTTAATATCATTAGGTACCTAGTTTATTTATTTTTTCTTACTTGCCAAACTTCTAGTGCTCCATTTGTTTGTACCTAGAAGGTTGGATACTCTAAACCTACCCGAATGGATGTTTGTTCCTCTTTCACTCAAAAACTACTGAACGGGTTGAGATGAAACTTTGCAGTAGTAATGCTTAGACATCAGAATAACACATAGGCTATCTATATATATAAAAGAAAGTCGTGTTAGTTACTCCACTTATAACTTAAGAATGGCTGAACCGATTCGGCTGTAAATTGGTGGGAAGGTAGCTTAGAACCAGGAGAAGGACATAGGGTACATTTTATCCCGTTCCTTTATTTTTATTTTTTTAATAGTTATTCATATTATATTTTTCATATCATCTATTCCCTTAAAAATCGTTAGCGAAACTGTCACCTATCACAACGACGCTAATAGGCCCAATTCCAAGGCACTATCGTAATTATAACAGCTAATTAGAATATTTCTGTTTCTTTTTCACTTTAGGCATTCGATAGGGAGAACACATTTTATATTCAAATTAAATTTAAGATGGCGCGTTCATAATTGGGCCTGATATGGATTGACGAAACGTAATAAGATGACAGGTGACATACATTGACTGAATACTTTTTATGAATGTCACGCTTAGCATAGCAAAGAGACAAATTGTCTTTTCACCATTATAGCTCCTCGCGAAGGAAATGTAGTATAGATTGACAATGACAACTGACATTAAAATTGGAATAAATGGTTTTTACCTATGCCATGCTATACATATTAAAATGACGTTTAATACTGGGCCGTCATTTGGTATGACATTAAAAATATTTTTAAATATACCATTAGAGGTTAAACATGTTTCTTTATTCTACCTTTATGGTACAGAAGCCATACTAATATACGAAGAAACGAATCGACTTGATTTTTAGGAGTAGTATGGCATGAGTATAAGTATCTTGACTCTAAGGTTATTAACCTTGACTGTGAACTGTGACCTTGACACGAACATACATTTCTGTTGGTTTGGTTAGGATTGAACAGTGATAAAAGTCTCAGTTCGCCTCAGTTGCGGCGCTCCTCATGAGGCACGCAACTTATAGGCCAGCCTCTCAGCTGCTTTAGTTAAAAAGCCCAGAAAAGCGGCCCAACCACGAGTGCAAACTTCTAAGCTGCCAAGGGAGAAAAGACCCAAAAAATCGGGAGGAGAGGAGAGAAACGGCTCTATCTGGGATACCTGCGCCGCCCATATGCCTCGGCTACTAAGTTCCTCTGCCACGACAAGGCGGGAACCCGTACACTCTAACCTTATCTTAATCAACAAAAGCATTTATAAGTATAAGGTATTATGATGTCAGGTTAGGTTTGGACAGTGGCAAGGTGCAAGGGTACTTGACGTTTTTTTATAGAGAAAGTGCCTTTATTAACAACCACTAAATACAAGACTTATAATGTGAAACTTCATAAACTACTACTACATAACAAGCAATTGGATCATCCACAGACCCTTGAAGGTCTTAAGATAATCCAAATACTTAAGCCCACTGCCAGTTAGCAGCGTGCCCAGCATGCTGGCAGCACTGCCACGCTGATTGGCAATGCTTATACGTTAGCCAAATAAAAACCAGCATTTTGGTCACACGTCGGGTACACCAGACGCTCAGAAAGACTTTTGAAAACAAGACTGGCCACCTCGGGCACAATGTCTCAATTTCAAACGGCTCAAATATGTATCCACTGCTAAGGTTAGCATATTTGCGCCGTTTGTGCTGCTCCGAACCGGCCAACGCTCCAGCCCTTCTCTGAGTCTCAGAAAGATGTGACGGCACCCAAAGTGACTTGCGTCGATACGCAAGTCGCGTCTCATACTAAGGACCGTCTACACTTCCATGGGACCAGCTTCATACCGTCAGGCCTTTTGCCATCACCAAGCGCAAACCCATTCGGTTCAAGTACGGCTGCTATATTGGCGGTCGCAAAAGCCCTGCGTATGACATCGTTCACACTGGCGAGGCAACCAATTCGACCAGCGCTTCTTGAGCAAGAAAGACGGTGGTGACCGAGCTGGTCAACTAGGGTACTTGAATAGGTGAGAGCGCTCAGCTATGTGCGGCGCGGCAGCAAGTTGGGTCGACTATCTCGACGATATCATCAATACCACCGGTCGAGCCTGGTCACGACCGGCAAAGAGCCGAGGCAGATGTAACAGAAAAAGAGAGGCCTATACTCAGCAGTGGGACAAAGAAAGCTGCGGATGATAACCATGACGAAACTTATTAGTTGAGATTTACTGTTTCTTGGGTTTGAAATGATTGTTTGCTACAATATGTGTGTACCGTTTCACATTGAATTGGGGTTAATATTTTGTGGCGCACTTACTATTACTTACTTCGTATCTGCCGATTTTAGACCAATACTCTCTTTACAAAAGTGAGATAGCTCAACCAGATCTACATTTTGTATGACAGCTGTCGAACTTAAATTAGTTTATCTCCGTAACTGTCAACTTTTGATCAATGCTATCTTTACGAAAGTGAGATAGCTCAACCAGATCTACATTTTGTATGAGAGCTGTCGAACTTAAAAGTAGTTTATCTCTATAACTGTCAACTTTAGAACAATGCTATCTTCACGAAAGTGAGATAGCTCAATCAGATCTACATTATGGATGACAGCCATTAAACTTAAAATATCGTAATGTGGGTATCTCCAATAATAAGGTCATTCTACCTACATTCATTAACTTTCGCGGTACGAAGTTCGCCGGGTCCGCTAGTAATAATATATAAAAGAAAGTCGTGTTAGTTACTCCACTTATAACTCAAGAACGGCTGAACCGATTTAGCTGAAAATTGGCAGGGAGGTAGTTTAGAACCAGGAGAAGGACAAAGGGTACTTTTTATCCCGTTCCTTAATTTTTTATTTTTTAATAGTTGTTCATCTTATCTTTTTCATATCATCATTTCCCTTAAAAAATCGTTAGCGAAACTGTCACCTATCACAACGATGCTAATAGGCCCAATTTTGAAGGCACCATCGTAATTATAACAGCTAATTAGAATATTTCTGTTTCTTTTTCACTTTAGGCATTCGATAGAGAGAACACTTTTTACATTCCTATTAAATTTACGATAGCGCGTTCATTATTGGGCCAGATATGGGTTGAAGAAACGTAATAAGATGACAGGTGACATACATTGACTGCAAACTTTTTATAAATGTCACGCTTAGCATATCAAAGAGACAAATTGTCTTTTCACCATTATAGCTCCTCGAAGAGGAAATATAGTATGGATTGACAATGACAACCGACATTAAAATTGGACTAAATGGTTTTTCCCTATGCCATGCTATATATTACAGTGACGTTTAATACTGGGCCGTCATTTTGTCTGACATTAAAAATATTTTTAAATATTCCACCGTTAGAGGTTAAACATGTTTCTTTATTCTACCTTTATGGTACTGAATCCATACTAATATACGAAGAAACGGATCGACTTGATTTTTAGGAGTAGTATGGCATGAGTATAAGTATCTTGACTCTAAGGTTATTAACCTTGACTGTGAACTGTGACCTTGACACGAACATACATTTCTGTTGGTTTGGTTAGGATTCAACAGTGACAAAAGTGCAGCCCGCCTCAGTTGCGGCACTCCTCATGAGGCACGCAACTTACCGTCCAGCCTCTCAGCTGCTATAGTTAAAAAGCCCAGAAAACGGCCCAACCACGAGTGCAAACTTCTAAGCTGCCAAGCGAGAAAAGACCCAAAAAATCGGGAGACCTCGAGCGCCGCCTTCTCAGCTGTCTCAGAAGAAACCCAGAGAAGCGGCTCCATCTGGGATTCCCGCGCCGCCCATAAGCCTCGGCTACTAAGTTTCCCCGCCACGACAAGGCGGGAACCCGTACACTCTAACCTTATCTTAATCAACAGGAGCATTTATAGCTATAAGGTATCATAATACCTTAGGTAGGTAGGTCAGGTTAGGTTTGGACAGTGGCAAGGTGCAAGGGTACTTGACTTTTTTTTTATAGCAAGTGCCTTTATTAACTACCACTAAATACAAGACTTATAATGTAAAATTTCATAAAATACTACTACATAACAAGCAATTGGATCATCCACAGACCCTTGAAGGTCTAAAGATAATCCAAATACTCAAGCCCACTGCCAGTTAGCAGCGTGCCCAGCATGCTGGCAGCATTGCCACGCTGATTGGCAATGCTTATACGTTAGCCAAGTAAACACCAGCATTTTGGTCACACGTCGGGTACACCAAACGCTCAGTCAGAAAAACTTTTAAAAATAAGACCGGCCAACACGGGCACAAAGTCTCAATTTCAAACGGCTCAAATATGTAACCACTGCTGAGGTTAGCATATTTGCGCCGTTTGTGCTGCTCCGAATCGGTCAACGCTCCAGTCCTTCTCTGAGTCTCAGAAAGATGTGACGGCAACAAAGTATCGACGCAAGTCGCGTCTCATACTAAGGGCCGTCTACACTTCCACGGGACCAGCTTCATACCGTCAGGGCTTTAGCCATCACCAAGCGCAAACCCATTCAGTTCGAGTACGGCTGCTATATTGGCGGTCGCAAAAGCCCTGCGTATGACATCGTTCACACTGGCGTGGCAACCAATTCGACCAGCGCTTCTTGAGCAAGAAAGACCGAGCTGGTCAACTAGGGTACTTGAATACGTGAGAGCGCTCAGCTATGTGCGACGCGACAGCAAAATGGGTCGACTATCTCGACGATATCATCAATACCGCCGGTCGAGCCTGGTCACGACCGGCAAAGAGCCGAGGTAGATGTCACAGAAAGAGAGAGACCTATACCCAGCAGTGGGACAAAGAAAGCTGCGGATGATAACCATAACGAAACTTATTAGTTGAGATTGACTGTTTCTTGGGTTTGAAATGATTGTTTGCTACAATATTTGTGTACCGTTTCACATTGAATTGGGGCTAAGATTTTTGTGGCGCACTTACTAATACTTACTTCGTATCTACCGATTTTAGTACAAAAATGAGATAGCTCAACCACATCTACATTTTGTATGACAGTTGTCGAAATTAAAAGTAGTTTATCTCCGTAACTGTCAACTTTTGATCAATGATATCTTCACGAAAGTGAGATAGCTGAACCAGATCTACATTTTGGATGACAGCTGTCGAACTTAATAGTGGTTTATCTTCGTATCTACCGATTTTAGATCATTACTGTCTTTACAAAATTGAGATAGCTAAACCAGACCTACATTTTGGATGACAGCTGTCGAACTTAAATGTGGTTTATCTCCGCAAATGTCAACTTTTGATCAATGCTATCTTCACAAATGTGAGATAGCTCAATGAGATCTACATTTTGGATGACAGCCATTAAACTTAAAATAGGTATCTTAATGTAGATATCTCCGTAAGGTTAGCTACCTACATTCATTAACTTTCGCGGTACGAAGTTCGCCGGGTCCGCTAGTAATTTATAAAAATATTGCGTGAAACGAAGTTCGCCGGGTCAGCTAGTATGTTCTATTATTTTGTATCATTTTATAATTTTGACTGTATCAACCAGGTTGCCAGCTGTCCTTAAAAAGAATTAGCTTTTGCCAGCAGCTTCACCCGCGTGCAATTTGATTTTTATGCTATTTCAGAACAACATTTTTACTTACTTATTACGTACTTTTCAACCTCTGCGGGGCAAGCATACGATCACGATTTAAAGAATTATTTCTCAATATTTCTACAATAAAGCAATAATTCGATATTTCGGGCGACGTTAACATGACTACGCACCGGAATGAAGACTTATCGTGAGTGCTTATTGGCTGTAGGACTTTTGTCGGCAATCTCTAACATGTGCGAGCGAAATTTATCGAATTTTGACATTACTTCACGAATATTTTTTCGTCATTGTTTTTGAGGCCGAAATACGCAGAAATAAAAGATTGTACAAATATTTTCTTAAAGTTAAAATAAAAGAACGAACTTCATCGTCATTTTCAGTCGTTGGATGATGTCAGAAATGTTAAGAAATTAAATAATATTCAATTTATCATCAGTAGGCCGTCCACTGCAGAACGTCGGCCTCCCCTATAAATTTCCAATTAGGCCGGTTGGAAGCGACTTGTATCCAACTCTTTTCTGTGGTCTTTATGATATTGTCAGTCTACCTAGTCGGTGGAAGTCCTACGCTGCGTTTGCTGGTCCGTGGTCTCCATTGGAGAACTTAACGGCCATATCAGCTATATGTTCTTCGAACTATGTGCCACTGCCTCTTTAACTTACTAATCCACTGGGCTATGTCAGTAACTTTGGTTCCTCTGCAGATCGATCTCGCAGAGAGACACCAAGCATAGCCCTCTCTATAGCACATTAGGCTGACTTGAGCTTATTTAAAGGCCCACAGTAAAATACCACGTATCATCATTTCAGTTTCATGTATCATCACTGGCATTACAAAACTGTCAAAAACTGTCACGAAAACGGAATTAAATTTATTCATGTACACTTTGAAATAAATAAATGATTTTAAGAATCTTCCGTCCGTCATTTTATGCTTGTGGGGACAAGCATACGTAGTATTATTATAATTATCTTCTTTGCCACAAGTGACATCAGCGCCATCTATCCGCAAGTCCGGAAGTGGCACGGGGCGGGGCCCGCCGCGAATATGCGCTAATCACAGAGATTTGTAAATCCGATCGATATTATCCAGTTTAATTTGAATGGTCTTTACAAATATTATGCGAATACGAAATATGAGGATATCAGATTTTGTCGTATTACTTATTACTCGGATCTATTCAATATTACTTATCTTGTAACGAATACCATTACATCAACCGCACGCTTAAATTACCAGTGACGATATAGCCCGAAATAGCATCAAAATAGAAATTTTATTTCGTTATTGTGCATCTTAAGCCTGCTGAACTGTATCGATGCGAAATATCAAGTCTATCCGGAGCTCTGTTACTGCGTGAATGAGTAACAAACTAGTTAATACACCTTCATGCTTATAATCCAGCCTCGGTGGCTCAGTGGTTAGTGACCCTGACTTCTGGATCAAAGAGGCGTGGGTTCGATCCCCACCCAGGGCAAGCATTTATGTGATGAACATAGGTGTTTGCTCTGTGTCTGGGTGTTATTTAGGTACTATCTATATAAGTATGTATATGTAGTATATCAGTCTCTAGCAGCCATATCACAAGCTTTGCTTAGTTTGGGGTCAGAGACCGTGTCTAACATGTCCCCTGTAATTTATTTTAAGAAGTAAGGGTATCGAACATTTGTGAATAAGTAAGTGGTTTAGTTTCCAAAACCACTGTTAAGTGATCAAGTAAAGGCTTCTATCACGAGAAAACAGGACCAACCTTTGATCTATTTGTTTTGTTCCAGAGACGAGATCGAGTGGTCAGGCAGCGGGTGCAAGGTGACGGTCCTGGTGTTCCGCGACGGCGAGCGCGTCAACATGCTGCGCGTCAAGGAGAACCACGACGGGACCTACTCCCCGCTCGATACTAACAAGTGTAAGTATATGAGTCATACAACTTGACGGCTATGATGTTAGCTACAAGCTGGATAGGTGCGGATAATAATTAATACGGTCTAGGATGTAACACGCTTGCCTGTACTGTACTGTACCAGCCTTTTTAGTAGTCCACTGCAGGACGTAGGCCTACCCACGAAGGGTGATTGGGCCATATCCACCACGCGGGCCCAGTGCGGGTTGGTGGATTCACATACGCCATCGAATTTCTTCTACGGACGTATACAGGTTGCCTCACGATGTTTTCCTTCACCGAAAAGCCAGTGGTGTGAAATTCCGTACATAAATTCCAAAGAAATCATTGGTACGGGACCGGGGATTCGAACCCACGACCTCACGATTGTAAGGCGGGTGTCACTACCTCTTGACCACCAAGGCTTACGCTTGCCTAGAAGATACCTATTTACTCGAGATTTGAAGACGCCTACAGTGTACTTTAGCGGGAAGACAGACCCAGGCAAAGCGTTCCACATTCTGGCTGTTCGTATGAGGAATGTGGACTCAAAACGCTTGGTTCTAACGCGTGGGATGTCCGCCATAAAAGGGTGGCGCTTGGTCGCGTCTGTTAAATTAGTTCTGGTAAATTAGTTGGTGGGAGAAGGGGTAAAAGCCATGCATGAGAATCTATGAGCGGTAGAGGGGGGGCTACGGCGTACGACCCGTTATATGGTAGGTGTGTCCCAGCTCATAATAATATGTCAGACTTTATTTTAGTCTACTGTTGAACATAGGTCTACCTTTGAACCTTTTTTTTTCATGTAATCGGCTCCTCAATCTCTAAGGCTAAACGTCTTAGTTTTTACAGTTTTTTACACCTCTAAAAAGCCGTATTTTTACGCAAAATCGTACTGAATAGTACACAGAAACTAAAAACTTTTCTGGAAAAAAAATAAAACGTATGAGTGTGTAATATTACTTGCTCAAGCGATTGACACTAAAAATATAAGATTTCATTACAATTTAAGAGGTGAAAAAAGATTTCTCCCGGAACGTAAAGCTTATCAAAAATGTACCTAAAATTATCTCGATGTTCTACGGAAAAAGCGAAAATAGTGGTCGATTCACAGTCCTCTTAACATCAGGCAGTATGTCTAACGTAAACTTCTTATTAAAAAAAAAACTTATTCTGGCCACAGACTGTGCATCGCTGACGTCACAAGCGGCCGAGGCGAATGAGTCGGCGGCCGGCGCTCTCAGAGAGAACGCCGTCACTATGGGCAAGATGCTGGAGCTGCGGAGACGGATGGAGTCACTCACTCTGCAGCGCACGCACACCACTCATACAGGTCAGATGTGTTGTGTGTATCAGACTGTGCGTCGCTGACGTCACAAGATGCTGGAGCTGCGGAGACGGATGGAGTCCCTCACTCTGCAGCGCACGCACACCACTCATACAGGTCAGATGCGTTGTGTGTATCAGACTGTGCGTCGCTGACGTCACAAGATGCTGGAGCTGCGGAGACGGATGGAGTCCCTCACTCTGCAGCGCACGCACACCACTCATACAGGTCAGATGCGTTGTGTGTATCAGACTGTGCGTCGCTGACGTCACAAGATGCTGGAGCTGCGGAGACGGATGGAGTCCCTCACTCTGCAGCGCACGCACACCACTCATACAGGTCAGATGCGTTGTGTGTATCAGACTGTGCGTCGCTGACGTCACAAGGCGCTCTCAGAGATAGTGCCGTCAGTATATTCTCCCATACAAAATGGTAACTTATAATCGACAAAATGTATGTTCCATTCTACATTTTGTTGAAGTTTAATAAACTTTTGTATTATTTGTATGGAACAGTTGATTTATTTTTTAGTAGCTGCAGTTTTTCTTTATCTCAATTTTTGTAATAAACGTATTTTGGGAATTTAACTACTAACAGACAATATTAATTTGTCACTGCTGTAACATTTGCCATATTTACAGGTGGCAAGGTGGAGATTCAGAAAACTCGCAGCGAAGAGGCTCTTCCAACACATTTGCGGGACGACGCCCTCCTACTGAACGACCCGCGCCTGCGGGACGACTCGCTCCTGCGGGACAGCTCACTTTTGCGGGACGACTCGCTCCTGCGGGATGACTCCCTCTTGAGGGATGGCTCGCTCCTACGGGACGACTCACTCCTGCGGGACGACTCTCTCCTGCGGGACGACTCACTCCTCCGGGACGACTCACTCCTGCGGGACGACTCACTCTTGCGGGACGATGTGCCGCAAACATACGCGTATGACGCGGACGACTGCTTTACCCTGAGACACGATAATAATTATACCAGGTACCGTTTTAATAGGATATTTGAAACTGATTCATTGTATAATAAATCTTAATGTGTCATTTGTTCTCGTTAGGTTCACTAAGCGCTGTAGTGGTGTCTCATTCTGACTTTTAAGGTGTGACTCGGTATACGAGTAAAATAACATTGTTTTAGGGATTTAGAGCTTTCCGTTTTGAGAGATATAATCAGAAGCGTTTTAAGGTCAAGGTGAATCGAAAGATAGGTGTTCACTCTGAGCTTAAACGGCTTCATTTGTGGGACGACTCGCTCCTGCAGGACGGCTCACTCTTGCGGGACGACCCACTCCTGTTGGACGACTCACTCTTGCGGGACGACCGCACTGTTTTACCTTGCGTAATGATAATAATTATACTAGATTGTCTGGGTTACCATCATCTACATCTAGCTAAGCTGTAATTCGGTTTTCGTGCGTCTGTCACGCGTCTCTCCGCTTGTCGCGGCACTCATCTACATCGCGGCCGCCTGACCTAGCGAAAGCGTTTGGATCGGCTTTTTTCTCCCAAACATTCATCTGCACATATTCGATTACCGCCCGGCAGTGCCGATTGAGGTCGGCCTGATTAAATATGTAGCAAGGTTTACAGTCGTTTTAAGTTCGGCTTTTCGTCTTCTATTTTTGCAACTATTTTTAAATTTGATTACCAACTAGCATTTATCATCGACAGGTATTCATATGACTGCGGGTTCGGTTCCCGGTACCGGCTGCTGCCGCCGATCGGCGCGCGCGACGACCGGCCCGCCGACGACGCGACGCACGCGCACAGGGCCCCCAGACAGGTATATATCCGGCCCCTAGACAGGTATACAAAAGGCTCTGCGCTGGACACGTGGCTAAGCGTGTTGTTGTGGCTTCGAAGAGTGGACAAGCGTTAAGCGTTCCGTCAGACCACTTGCACGATGGGTAGACGATATTTTGACATTTTTTAATTATTTTCTATGAATTTGACATTATTTAGATTTTTTATACACTTTATTGCCCCTTTACAGCATCCAATATTATTAAATTATTTTGTACTATTTTTAAATCAGTTGTCTTAAATATTTTATTCTCGTTTCAATGTTGTACACGTTAATTATGTATTTGCATTGAATGACGAGACCTATTGTTGGCGGTACTATGTATTATTATACAGATTTTGTATTTTTAATTATAGTATTAAGCTCGAAACGTCAATAAAAGTTACTGATTCTGATTCTATTAGATCCATTGCGAGAAATTCTTGATACTAACAAAAATATAAATTTGATTTCTCTGACGCGAACTCTATGTAGTGTAACTGTGGAGCAGAACAGACAATCACCTTTCGTGGGTAGGCCTAAGTCCTGCAGTGGACTATTAAAAAGGCTGATACAGTACAGTACAGTGCAAACAATTGAGCTCCTATTGTCTCGTCCTTAATACCCACACACCCTCATATTGAGTGATCTACTGGAGGCCCAAACACCCATATCGAAGCATATCAAGTGATAGTGAGGGAGTAAATCGAATAGTCGCGACGTATATAGTAGCTGCTTCGGGTCGGCTTTGTTGTTAGAAATATTGTACCTAAACTACTGTGCCGACCTGAATATATGTGTAACAAACCTTTCCTTTAAAAAAAAACTGGACAAGTGCGAGTCAGACTCGCACATCGAGGGTTCCGTACAAACACTTTGTTAAAATAATTAAAAACTTGTTTTAACATGTGCTAATGAAATTCTTTTATATGATACCTTACATGATACGATTTACTCACTTTGAATTTTGATTCCATATTTTGTGAATTTTGAGGCCCTATTTTTTTTGTGATTTAAATAAAAATGTACAGTTTTCAGATTTATTCCTATATGTGTACTCTGAGACAATGCTTCTCGACAAATTTCATAGTTCTATGTCAATGGGAAGTACCCTGTAGGTTTTGATTTTTGTGAGTATCGAAATATGCGGTTTTTTACGACATAAACGGCTCTAACTTTTTTAAACGATAACTGAGAAGTTTTTCTTATACGCAACTGCAAGAGACCATAGATATACGTATACAGTTTAAATTTCAACTCGATATCTTTACGCGTTCCCGAGATAAAGAGTCTTGACATACACACAGATGGACAGACGGACAACAAAGTGATCCTATAAGGGTTCCGTTTTTTTCATTTGAGGTACGGAACCTTAAAAATGCGAATTTTCTTTCATTTACAATTGTTTTCTTTTGTCAGAGTCGTCACGAGGCCGAGGAGACGGCGATCCTGGAAGAGTGCCTCAGCTCGGAGCCCGCGCCGCGCCCGCTGCACCCCGCCCCACACGATTTAGGTAAATATTTTTGACCGAAGCAAAGGTCTTCGGACTAACACGGCGATTTTCCTTTCGTCTCTCTGGAAGGTGGTATTCGTCTACAGGTCGCATTTTCAACGAATCATGATTAAAATTGGTTTATAAATATTCGAATTTTGTTCACTTTTAAAGTCGGTTGTGCCAATTTTGGTGAAAAATAGTTATTTGAAATATTATCTACTAGCGACCTGCCCCAGCTTCGCACAGGTGTATTATATATACCTACAACTTCCTCTTGAATCACTCTATCTACCTATTTAAAGAAACCGCATCAATATCCGTTGCGTAATTTTAAAGATATAAGCATACATGGGGACAGACAGCGGGAAGCGACTGTTTTATACTATGTAGTGATAGTGAAGTAGATTGGCTTGAAATAATCTTTGTTTTGAATAAATATTTAGGATTTTTCCGCTATCTTTTATTTGACTTGAAATATTTGTGCGTTGCTTATCTAGACATTTTTTTACGCTTTTTCATAAAGCATTGTGATGTCCACATCGTTATTTTAGACACTCCGCAGCAAGGCTCCGTTACTGTAAGCTGGGTTTGGTTTTAGTAGATGCTGGAGGGGGAAATGCACAGAACACCACATGTGGGTCGTCACTGCAGAAACTATCGCTCTCACATCGAATTAAAATATATATTCAATGTAACTATAACAGAATACGGCTAAAACTCACGTTATAATTATACGATCGATCCGCAAGGAATCCGACCAGTTTCGGAGTATTTAGAACTCCATCCTCAGGGAATACGCGCGCGCCAGTCGACGGGGGTGCGCGTATTCCCTGAGGATGGAGTACTAAATACTCCGAAACTGGTCGGATTCCTTGCGGATCGATCGTATAATTATAACGTGAGTTTTAGCCGTATTCTGTTATAGTTATGATGAATACTCACGGTAGTTTTATAATAAATGTATTGTAAACGTATAAATTAATCCCTATTTCCCTATGTCACGGAATCACACGCGAATGCTGCGCCGATTTCTTGGTTGGATGTGTTTGGTTTGACACAGGGTTAATCCTAATCAATCAGCATACTTTCAGGGGCTTATTCTGTACATCAAAACTAACAACTTTTGTTCTTCGACTTTTGTCGAAACTCAAGAAAACTACCAAACTACTACTACTATAAGGTTAGCTAGTAATAATATAAGAATTGTAATTTTCCACAGGTGAAGTAGTAGGCGGGTGCGCGTGGCGCGGCCACTCGGCCTCGGCGCTGCAGCTCCGCGCGGGCGCGTGCGCCGCAGCCCGGGACTCCGCCCCCCGTGACCCGCCTTTTTCCTCCTCTACTTCAGAGCTGGAGAACCTTCAGAGGAACAGGTGAGTAGTTCCTCCACAGGTGAGGGGATAAGAGGGTGGCCACTCTGCCCCAGCGCTGCAGCTTCACTGAGCCACCGCGACTCCGTCCGCGCTTCTTCTCTATTTCAGAGCTGGAGAACCTTAAGAAGAACACTGGGCGTTGCCAGAAATTAAAATTAGATGCTATAATTTAGTAACTTAATGTCACAAGTTGGCGGATCTGAAGTTACAAACTGCACAATATCCAAATAACGCGCGGCTTTATGCGAGCTTCAATCAGGATTGGATGTTGCGCAGCTTGTAGTTCACTTTACATCCGCCAACTTGTGTGGCGCGGCCTATACAAATCAGTAAATAATATTCAAAGTTCAAGCACCTACAAGTGATACAGGGAATCGAAGAGTTAAATTCTTGTTTTATTTATTTATTTTTTTTGGTAAACAAACAGCTTTGTTTAAAAAAAAGTTAGTTCGCTAGTATGACATAAATAAGCCTATTGATGTTTACACTAATAGTACATAATAAAATAAAAAATACATTTGTAACAATAATAAATATTAGAAATTAATTTTGTGTGATATATGCTTAGCAGTAAGGTTAAATTAATGTAATGAAATTAATTATTCTTATAATTAATTATTTTATAAGATATTTGCTCGTAAAGTGGCTGTAATTACACCAATTTCAATATCCTAATGTTTTTCATTACGCATTTGTGCGTTATTGTAAAGTAAAACGCATGAGTTTTTTTTTTAATAAAGTAACATGCACGGTTTTTTAAGATGCTCCGTCTAAAAATTAACGATACTTTTTAAAATCTTAGCAAAGAGTTTTTATGTCAGAAAAGTGGTCAATATTCTGGCAACGTATAATCACTTTTAAAAATTGTTCGAATTTCTATAACTGCTATAACAAGTAATTAAAGATTTATTCGTTTAAGAAAGTCAGAGTTTTATTAATTTCCTCGTAAATATGTTATAAAACGTCGTATGACATACGTGCGCTTTGGAAATTACAGCCTCTGCTTCCTTATAGCAATATCGCCTCGGCTGTCATTTTTAACTTACCGCACTTATGTCATAATGTACTATTACTACATTGGTTCTTACCGCTCTGCGAATAGTAAGAACATTATTGTGTATTTCGCAGCCGCCTGCTGCCCGGGCTGTCCCGCGCGCGCCCCCGGGAACACTTGCACCTGAGTGACGAGGGGCTCCACTTGCGGCGCGAGGCGGCCGCGCCCGCCGCGGACACGGCCCGCACACAGGTCCGTATGTCATTATGTTAGGCCCAATTATGAAGGCGCCATCGTAATTATAATAGGTATTTAGATAGATAGATAATTCTTTATTAGCTTAACCAAATACAATACAGACACATGAAAAATAAAAACATTAAAAATTAGTTATACTAAATGGCGGCCTTATCGCTTTTCCAGGCTTATTTGGAATATTTCTGTTTCTTTTTCACTTCAGGCATTCGTTAGAGAAAACACTTTTTACGTTGATATTTTATTGATTTTTTTTTGGAGTTTTGACAAAAGTTGTAGAACAAAAGTTGTTAGTTATGATGTAAAGAATAAGCCTCTGAAAGGATGCTAATTGATTAGAAATAACCCTGTATAGTATCCCCCGGTTTTCTTATCATTCATTTTTTGACTTGCCTTCCACTATGGATGCAATTTTAAATACATGTACTGTACTGTATTAGCCTTTTTAATAGTCCACTGCAGGATGTAGTTCTACCCACGAAGGGTGTTTCTGCCATATCCACCACGCTGGCCTAATGCGGGTTGATGGATTCACATACGCCATCGAATTTCTTCTACGGACATATGCAGGTTGCCTCACGATGTTTTCCTTCACCGAAAAGCCAGCGGTGTTAAATTCCGTACATAAATTCCAAAGAACTCATTGGTGCGGGACCGGGATTTGAACCTACGACCTCACGATTGTAAGGCGGGTGTCACTACCACTAGACCACCATGGTTAAATACATATCTACGTCAAAATAAGTTTACAACATTTTGTCCCTAGGAGCGGCTGTACCTCCGGCGGGAGACCCGCGAAAGCCGCGAGATAACAGAGAGCCCCGAATCTCGGGAAGTGCTATACTCGCGCCGCGAGCCGCCGGCGGAGCCCCGGCAGCAGCGGATACAGAAGATCGACGCCGCGGCCGCCGCGGCGCCCGCTGACGCCGCGCTACAGGCCAAGGAGAAAAAGATCAGGTATGTACATACACTGGACTTTTCTTTTCTTAATCTAGGCTGTTCCACTGCTGGGCAAAGGTCTCCCCCACTTCCTTCCATTCATCGCGTTCTGTGCCCAAATCTGCCTTCGTCTGCCTTCCGGTACCCATTGTATGACAAGCCTTTCGATTTCGAAGGAGACTAACTGTCCAAGATAAATGTACTCATCGACATATTGTATTATCTGCCCGTCAACCTCGACCTTACGTTTTGTGCTGTTTGTCATGACTTTAGTCTTTGACTGACTCATCATCAGTCCAACCTTGAGGCTTGCTGTGCTCAGTTCTTGGACCATTGTTTGTAGTTCAAGTACAGTTGATGCAAAGAGGACAATGTCGTCTGCAAATCTCAAATTGTTGAGTTTCTTGCCACCAACATCAATCCCCCTTGTAGACCATACACTGAACTTGAACTTGAAAAACAATAAAACAAATGTGTCAATTTTAGTACCGATACCTAAATCACGAAGATACGCGGGCAATCACTAAACCTTTCTAAAAGTTGTAAGCTGCCACACAGTTGTAAGTAGTTCTCCAGGTATCGTTGCGGCTGGCGCCGTAAGGGCCTTTAGTTTTACCTATAGGATTGTTTTCTAACGGTCAAGGTTTCGATGCAGATTTCCTTTCGAGTGGTGCCGCGCCGTCTATGGGGTTATATTTGCATTGGGTATATTATGCCGATAGGGGATGATTCAGTTCATTATTATGAACGTTTGCTATGGGGTCAAACCGAAATACGAGAAAAAAACAGCATTTCCATACAATCAGTCGATGCTGTTCAAATAGTAGTAGTTTGATCACCCTCATTCTTATTAGTTTACCCTATGCGAACAAGCCTGTACGATCTTCTTCGTTATAGATGGAACTACAAGCGTCTACTTGCGGTGCGTATTTCAATTTTAATTGTTTTTTTTTGTAGGCTCCCTTGCGGGTGGTACAATAAGTGTATATTTGTAGCATGTTTATCGACGTTAAGTACTTATGAGATAGGAAGTAACACCAACTATCTAGCGCATAATATTTCAACATTGTGCGTACTCCCCAAGTTTTCATTTAGATACTCTACATAATATTTCAACGATTGTTCTAATCCCCAGGCTCCGTTGCGGGTGGTGCCGCAAGCGTCTGTCCGTCGCCTCAGTCCACGCGTGTCGCTGCGGCGGCGCGTGGTGCGCGGCGCACCGCTACGCCGAGGTGCACGGGTGCGCGTGGGACTACAAGGCCGAGCCGCCCGCGCCCGCGCGCCCGCTGCACCCGCCCAAGCTGCCCAAGATATAGGCCGGCCTACACACTGCGCCAGGTGATGTCCGCACGCACACGCTAACACACTCGCGCGATCAAAACTCTTTGTGACTCTTTTAGTACACGTTTTTCTCATGCGATCTTAAAATTCTTTTACAATCCCAATAGACTTGTTTACTGGGTTTAAACATCATTATTATAATTAGTTAGATTATTAAAAATTATGGGACACTTATTTTTTTCTTCTGTCAATCAAACAATAAACGACAAAGATAAATCTTGTCAAAGTTTCAGAGTAGGGGCTCGTGACGTCACTAGTGCGGTACATTTTTAGTAGACTAGTGATCACGCTGAAGATATAGCTCGTTAAAGTTTCCACTTTCAATTTATTTTTGCTAAATTTTTGTTAAATTGACAAAAGAAAAATACATGTCTAATATTTTTTGAAATTCTATTTGACTAACTAATTATATTTATTTAGAAAGCAAGCAATTCTACACGGTTACTGGCAACTTACGGAAACTTTTTAAGGACGACTAATTTAAAACAAACAACATTTAAAGTGAAAGATTTCACTCTCCAAAATAATACCCTCCCCCCAACCGCCTAAGCAATAGTAATCGTAATAGCAATCGGACTTAATTTTAGTTATTTGGCACCGCCTATGTGACGTTAGCCATCAATAGCTTTGCGCGGATTGCGAAAGCAATCGTTGAATGAACAACTTTGATGGCTAACGTCACATAGGCGGTGCCAAATGACTAAAATGAAGTCATAAACGATTGCTATTACGATTGCTATTGCTTAGGCGGTCGGGGGGTAGGTCTTTGTTTGGCATGATTTCGAGTTGGTCTCATATTAAAATTTATTCGTTTTTATCTGCCAAAGTAGTTCTTAATAAGTTGTGCGTAAGTTATTAGAACAGTGTGTTTTATAAATCGACCACCACACTAAGGCAGCCTGCAGCTGTAATCAATCGACCAATCATGGATGCCGAAATGGTTAAGCCTGTAATTGGTTGCCGAGACCACAGCAGTAAGCCGCTTTAGTGTGGGGGACGTTTTAATCAATCTATTGTTGATTTCGCACATTTTATTTCGAATATAACAGGTATTACTCTCATAATGTTTTAAAGTTTCGATAAGTATGAAATATAGCATCAACTAAATTAGTGTGTGAGTGATACCTAAATGTTATATTTCAAATAAAATGTATGGGTAATTTCTGCTGAACTGATATGAAATTAATGAAAAATATTTTTCCTTACAAGTTATTATTTTTGGATTTTTCACTCGATCGCGTGAACTGTTGACATGTGCGAGCGAGACGGACAACTAGGCAACCCCTTAATAAAAGCTGGCACTGACATTTCGCACTTAATAGGTCACTACATTTAACTAGTGTGACGTCACTTTCATTACGCATTATCAGAAACACTTTGTCTCTCTCGCACGTAGACCATTTGTATATGAGTGGGACAAGGATGAATATATCGCATGATACGAGAATGCGTTTCTAAATTCAAGATGCTAGCTTTTATTATAAAAAAGCCCTCCACACCGGGCCGATGTAAAACGATGTGATATCATATTTTTGACCTAAAATTAAGATAAAAATGTTAAAAATCGTCTGCCATGTGTGTGTTTGTTTTTGTAATTAAATAATAGTGAAAAAAATAAATTGACAAAAAAATTATAGTGACTGTCTTGTGGGGGCTCTTCGAGCGGAGTATGAGGTGCTTTAGGCCGCGTGTTGGCGCGGGCGGGCGCCGTTTGTACGCTCTATTCGACATTCGCATATTTGAACTAGCTTTGCCTATGAAATGTGTGAAAGCGAATTACAAAAAAAAGGTGTCATGCTTGTTTGGCTTCCATTTAGGCACTAAATTCAAAATCAAAAAAATCACTAGTAACTTCTTATAGTTACATTTTCCGAAGTGCATTCGTTTCATAACTGCGTTTGTTATTCTTACATACTTTTTAAAACACCTTACCTGACGGCAATCATAAAAATATATCTTAAAATAGTCATTCTCATCACATATTGGCTACCAACTGAGTATGGATTTATTTAAGAATACTCATAAAAAGTGAAGTCAGAAGAAACAACGCTTTTAGAAACACTAGCGTATAGCGGACGCTAGCAGCGTTTGCCCGCTCGTGCTAATGTAGACCCTTATATAAGCACGGGCGCACATTAATTACTCCATTGTCATTTTAAAGTGTTTTGAAAATAAATTCTCATAGACCTTTAAATATATTATTTTTGCAAGTTATTAGGATCCACCAACGAAATTTGGTTGGAGCGAATTGTACACGTCTGCTTTTCATTTACCGTTTTAAATTATAAAACGTATGAAAAGTTGATAGTTTCAAATTATTTTTTTTATCTTTATGTGTTTTCTAATCCCATTCCAAACAATTATTTCCCAAATATAATAATTTCTAAAGTAATTGTTGTTTCGAATATGTTATTACTATTTTTATAGCATGGTGCCATGTCAGATGCCAGATGTAAAATGTTTTAAACATGTATTATCCTTGATAACATTCAATTTCAATAACATTTCACCTTTACATTCAAATATTACTAAAAAGTTCGTAAAACAAATGCATGTTATACATTTGAATGCTACTAAAAAGTTTTTAAACACGAATTCATCTTTACATTCAAATTCAAATAAAAAAGCTTTTAAAAACAAATACAAGTTTATATTATAATTCTACTAAAAAGTTCGGAAAAACAAACGCCTCTTTACATTCGAATTATACTAAAAATTTCTTAAAAACAAATGCACATTTTCGATTTTACTAAAGAGTTCCTAAAAAAATCGCAAGGAGGTAGCGAGCGCCCGCCCGGCGGTCCTGTTGTTGTATAATACATTGAATAATAAATATAACATAGCGTAATGGATGCTTTATAATTATAAATATTATTGATTTAATTCAGTACTCACGCCCGGTGCAGACTTCATTATAATACGATGACATTCTTGACTGTCAACACGTTTATATTTACACTATAAACTATCTAAAGTTTACTAAAATCTTACTACACTATGTAGCTTTATGCATTGATGTTTAGTTGTATTTGGTAATTGCTATATTTTTTGTTTAATTTGTATTATTATACATACATTATTGCTAATTAATTTACTGTATAAAGGAAACTCGGGAAATTTGATTGAGTGACAGGATTTACGTCAATTTAATTATACTAAAGAAAACACCGGTTTTTACTCACGTATAATATCGCGGCCGGGCCGCTGGGAACCCGACCGGTTTCTGAGTAATTAGTACTCCTTCGTCAGGGAATACGCGCGCTCCCGTCGATTAGTGCGTGTGCCAGTTCTTTAGTATAATGAATTCTCACGCGAGTTTTAATGAAGTAGTCAATTTAATTTATATACATTAGGCCTAATTTTAGAGGCGCCATCGTAATTATAGCAATTTAGAGTAGCTCTGTTTCTTTTTCACTGTATGCGTATGATAGAGAGAACACTATTTGACGTTGCTATTAAATTTACAATGGATTCCTTTAAAATTGGGCCTACTATACATTATATAACCTTTTTTTTACAATTTGCAATATTTTGGGAGTCATTACACCTATCACTTTAGACATAATAAATGAGGCCTATATCTAAAAAAAACAGCTATACAATGAAACGTCGTATAGTTAAAATTGTTTATGATTATAATTATAGTGACTCCAGAGATGTAGTCGACGCGAGTCATTGCGCAGTAATGACTAAATAATGCAAATTACCGTAAATTCGTTATGCCGAGATCTGTGCAGCTTGTAGCTACCTTCATACACGCCATTAAGATTGATTCGGCCTGTAAAAAAGTTGTACGGTGTTTTGCTAAATAAAATCCTGTCGCCTGATCTGTTTGTTTGTCGCGCGTAATATTTAATATTATCGGTTATGTGATATTATAACATATTAACAGACGAATTATAAAACAAGCGGAAGGTTTTTAGAAAATAAAATAAAAAGTTTGATTGGTCTTTGAAAAGTTTAAACCACTTTTCTGCTTTTTCGAGAATAAAAATTCAAGCACTTTTTAGTAAAATGTAATTTTTCTCCATACTTTGAACGTTTCTTCTATGTATGTATGGTCGTGTGGTGGTGTAACTGTGTGTGACTCATTTATATGTTTGTGTGCATGATCTTAAGGGCTTCACTTAGTACCTTTTTGTCACTAAATTTACCCTCTTAGATTAAAGATGTACTTTTTTAGCACCTACTTTATTTTTGTTTCTTTTATAACACTATAAGAAAATTATTAAATTACTAATTAATAAAACACTAGACATTACAAAAATTAATACATTATATTGACTTTATTATTTAGTCAAAAAATTGTCTGTTTCATATCGTATAAATATTAATAAAAAAATGGCAATACATAATTTTAGTGATAAAAGATTATTTTTACATGTATTTTTGTCATACATACTTAATTGGCCATTTTTACACAGTTTTATAAAAAATCACGTTTAAGACTAAGAAGTTAAATTTCAGTGAAAATAAGGTCCTGAAGTAGCTCATCTGTTTTGATTTATAGTTTAAATTTACTAATTCATATGTTACTATTTGTATAACTAATTTTTGTATGAATTGTTTGGCTTCGAGTGAAGCGGTAGAAAATTCGCTGAGATTCTGTGATAGCCCAGCTGTAGCGATTTCTGAATTCTAATATAGGCCGAATTATATAAGTCGACGGATGTGAAGTTAGCTAAAGTTGCACAATCGTGAATGAAGCTAATATAAAGCTATGAGTCTACTTGGTTTCGCTTTACATCCGCCGACTTGTGTCATTCGGCCTATGCCGTATTTTCAACTTAATAAAAAAGGGTTCGATTCAAAATTTAGCGTGATCTCAATTTCAGGCCACTAAAAGTAATTTAGTGTTATCGCTGACTTTTACTAATAGAAATAAGCATAAGTTACTAAAAAAAAATTATTACCGCAATCCTTGGAAAAATAACTTAAGTATACTAAGCGCCATACAAATCGGCGGATGGGAAGTTATGCGCAGAACGCTGCGCAAAAGTCGAAATATAGGTATTCGCGGGAGCCAGAGAGACGAGACGCCGGGGCACACCCGCCCGCCAACCTCATGCCTCCCGCGCGCTCCCTACGCACTACGACACGCGGTGTCTGCATTGTGCACACATGCGCAATAATTAGCCAATCACAGCGAAGTGTCATCTGCGGCTAACTTCTCATCCGCAGACTTGTGTGGCGCTTAGTATACCTAAGTTCTTCGCGGATAGAAGTAAAATAATTGACTAGCACAAAAAATCATGCTATCTGTTATTCGTGGTAATTTTATTAGTAAAAGGCAGCACTAAAGTTGATTTAGTACGTTGAAATTGCTTCTTTGTCGTTTGCAGCGAATATAACAAAGACGGATAGATTTCGAATCAATTCCCTCTTAATTAGGTTGAGAATGAAGCGCCTCACAGAGTTGCGAGCCGGTTTCAACCAATCACAGGCCGCAAAATCTGTGATTGGTTGTTGTCTAGACCGTAGCTATGTGTGGACCAATAAAGGATGTATAAATAGATAAATGCTATGTTATTTTTATTTAATTTTGACTTCGAGAATGTCATCTTAGCGTTTACGTTGATATTTAGAAGGTTTGATCACTAAATACTTGCGTTATTACGTTAGGAATGTTTTTGTGCAATAATTTTGTGAAATGTTTTGCGTTCTTGCTTATTTTTTTGTAATTTTGAGCCTTGTTTTTTGAGGCTAGAAGCGATGAGCTTTGCATTCCGGGATATATATTATTAGTGTTTGTCGTTGGATCTATGATTTTTACTACATAATCCTACATTATTTCGTTCGTACATTAACTTAGTTGTATTATATTATTACCTAAACTTCGGTTATATATTTAGCTGAATTTTGTTTTGTACCGTGTCTTTCTTTGCTGTAACCGTACCTTTCTGTGCTGTGTCAACTGTCACACATTTTGAAAACCGTATAGAGTCCGTCCAGTAGTTTTGCAAGTTCTAGCCAACCAAATATAGTTTCCGATTTCTACATCGACTTTTTTGTGTTACATCTCATTTGATAGCCTTATAAACGCATAGTTACGTAAATAATAGAATATTTCAGTACTGTACTGTATCAGCCTTTTTAATAGTCCACTGCAGGACGTAGGCCTACCCACGAAGGGTGTTTGGGCCATATCCACCACGCTGGCCCAGTGCGGGTTGGTGGATTCACATACGCCATCGAATTTCTTCTACTGACATATGCAGGTTGCCTCACGATGTTTTCCTTCACCGAAAAGCCAGCGGTGTTGGAATATTTCAGTATATAGACCGAATTAAAGTTAATGGCGTCTGCGAACACGCAGCGAGTTGTTGCACAGTATAGTCTGTTCCATTAGCGCTGAGAACGCACACGCTAGAGTACTTTCGGAATAGGCTATTTGACAAATTTTTGGAAATCGTTTTAAATTATTCGTTAGTACACAATAAGCATACTTCATTTATATTTCCGAGAGATCTACTGTATTAACAATGAAAATGAAGTGTTAAAGATTAGATATTCAAGATCCCGCCAAAACGACATTCTGTAATGGCGCTGGTCTGTGACGTCACACACTAGTAAATAACGTTAGTTAATACTAGTAAATACGCTAGATCCCATCAAAAAATTGACTAAAATACTTTAAAAGTAACTTACAGATCCGAAAATATTACTCCGAAGACACAAAACACAAATTACAAGAACAACAGTCAATCGAAAAATTCTTGCTTACTAGCATGTGACGTCACCAGAGTTGCCGCCCTTCTTAGAGCGTTTACGTCACAGATAAAATATAAAAAAAATATCGTATTTTATTTCGTGTGAAAATTAGACATTTTATTTAAAAAAAAGTGGAACATGTCTTTTTAGTGGAACAGGCTATTATCTGTATGGATAACCACAATCAATAGTATATTTTCAATGCTGTCAAATAGCCCAAGCGGTACGACTCTGGTCAAGATATATTATGTTCGCAACCCCTGCTCCTCTACCAAGAAACGTGGCAATTGTGTTATCGACATGAAAGCGATACATATTGAATAGAAAACGATACTTTTGTTTTCATTTCGCCAAGACGAATGCTAATTTAATACTGTCGATGGTTCTCAGCGCTCATGAAACAGACTATAGCAATTTATTTACATGCCAACGGCTTTGAACAAATATCAATAGAGCCACAGTCCCTAAGTGAAAGTAGTAAAAAAATGTCCGAGCGCCGTCATACCTACTTAGGTATATACATTAAATAATTCACAATGACCATTTTCTCAAATCTTGATGCTATGTCACCTAATTGGTAACCTTGTAATCGAGCACTTTGGCATCGCGCAGCGTTGTAGTCGGCTTGCAATCACCTTATGACTAACTAAAAAGCCTGCCCACAACGTAGCTTGGGCAAGATTTTGGCTCGTACACGTTTTTTGCACGATTGTGACTCTATTGATACATGCTCGATGGTCACAGACGCCATTAAGATTCGGTCTATACTTATCTTTCATTTTTTATCTTTAGACGATTTTCTATATTATTTTCTCATATCCAAGAGATTGGTATCACTTGTTTCAGTAAAGAAAACATCCGAAAGTTCGTCACCTCTTGCTCGCACTCGTTTAGTTATGCAAGCGAGAGGACATGAACTCGCAAATAGCATCTTTAAAATAAAGTACATCAACTCAAAATCGCGCTGTAGGAAAATGGCGCCTGAAGTTAAGGCAGATTGTCTCGGTCAGCGCGCGAAATATCTTTTTTGTTTTTTTTTTTGCTTTTTAGAGATAATCTACTCATTTAAAGTTTACAAATACTCATTTAGGGGCAATTAATAGGTAGCGTTTACGAGTTACATACACCTAACTACCAAATTAGTGGTCAGTTTACGTACGAAAGTGCATCAACTGATTTTCATCTGAGTTTTTAGTTAGTGGACTCTAGCGCATAAATAGGCAACTATTTTGGTTTCTAGGTGTATATACCTCGTTAAAACTGTTTATCTGTAAATGCCAAAAAAATTCAAATAAAATTAATTTGCGCGCTGACCGAGACAATCTGCCTTAACTTCAGGCGCCATTTTCCTACAGCGCGATTTTGAGTTGATGTACTTTATTTTAAAGATGCTATTTGTGGGTTCATGTCCTCTCGCTTGCATAACTAAACGAGTGCGAGCAAGAGGTGACAAAATTTCGTTACTCGACTACCGTCATTTAAATCGCGATTTTCCAATATTTAAAGTTTAAAGGTGTAAAGTAAAGGTTTTAACTTTAAATGTGCGAAATATTTTCTTTGTTTAGACGAGTTATAATATCTGTTTTTGTAGATCGGTTTGGTAATTTGGTGATCAAATCTTTGCAGGCCTCGTCTAACGGCTCTAATATGAATAAGGTACTAGCAAACTAAGCCGGTATTGTGTTGACTAAATGGAGCGTGTTTTCGTATAGTTTTGTTAGATCCAGCGCAGACGGCGGACTTCACTCGTGACTCACGCTGAATACTCGTATCATATTATAGAGTTAACGTCTTAGGTCGAAGCTAAATCAGCGTATTTGAGACTTGAGTCGCGTATTTTGAGTACCGCAATCGAAGGGTTGTAAGTCTAAGGGTCTAAGTGCAATTGGCGCTTAGGACCTTTAGACTTATACTGTACCAGCCTTTTTAATAGTCCACTGCAGGACGTAGGCCTACCCTCGAAGGGTGATTGGGCCATGTCCACCACGCTGGCCCAGTACGGGTTGGTGGATTCACATATGCCATCGAATTTCTTCTACGGACATATGCAGGTTGCCAATGATGTGAAATTCCGTAGGTACATAAGTTCCAAAGAAACTCATTGGTACGGGATCGGGATTTGAACTCACGACCTCACGATTGCAGGTCGGGTGTTACTACCACTAGACCACTACGGCTTCACTTATAATCCTTCATTTAATGATTTTTTTCATTTATGTAATGAGTTAAAAAAACTTTAAAGGACTTAAGCGCCAAAAGCTCTAAGACCCCTATATACTTACAACACTTCATTTTACGTTCAACTGAAATTCGGTTAGGGTTAACTTCATTTGCTATTGAAAGTTTGTTTGCTGCAAGCGCCATTCGGTTAATTTTTAAAAGAATGTGTGTGAGTTAAGGGCCGAATAAAAGTTCTAGGGAGTAAAGTTAGCTACAAGCTGCACAACACCAAACAATCTTGACTAAAGCTCCGATAGAAGCTGAGTAAGCTCAGTTTTGCGCACTTTGTAGCTAAATACAGTAGCCAAGAAGATTGATTCCTTCTTTATTTGACAACTCATTTTCCGTCGCCGTGTGGTACAAACAGGACGTATTATGAAATAGAATGCAATTTGAAATTCTGCGACTCATTTTACGCGACTCACAGCTCAAAAAATTACGCTCGTTTGGCCTCGCTCTTAGTGAAGTACGCCGTCTGCGCAGGCTTTTAGATGAAAGATCATCACTACAATGTGCAAGATTTTTGCATGGAGCTTATAATATTAATAAATTGCTTGTTAATATGATTAATTGCGATATCACACAATTTGTAAAACGTACACTGTAGCTATGAACATGGAAAAAGCCAGGACTTGACGCTCAAAAAGTGATGCCATGAACTACTCTAAAATAGAAGAGTTTGTAGCGCGCTCTCTCTATCTTTCAAAGCGGAGTGAAGAGTGATGTCAATATTGAACATCGCTCATTTCTTTCCAATGCTACCGGAGTCCTTCTGGTTTCTTCCATATTCGACGTTCTGTACTCAAAATAAGGAAAGTTACCCTGTGTACTTTTACTTTATACCTACTGTTTTTTTCTATGTCTCCTTTAATAGTTGAAAACACGATTTTTCGATCGCATACGAATATTTGTGTCGTTGATTTCAATCAACGGTTAGCAAACTTGCCGAAATAATTCGAATAATAAATGTTCGTCATAACTTAACCGGTCGATTTAGTGGCCGTTGTAGCGCTCATAGCATAGTTTGATTAGGTGTTGCTTAACGATCACAGATGTTAAGCCACTTTCGGCACCGTCAGTCTTTGGATGGATGACCGCGGTGGCATTTACAACTAAGCGCTGGCGTGGCTTGGATGTCACGGTGGATTAATCTAGTCATGTCAGTACCCTTCGTGCAGATTAATAACTTTGACACCAGCCAGGCTAGTATACGCACCACGAAATAATTCTTTCGATGTGTCAGAACGAGGCATGACGTGACAGATAATATATATACTTCACCATAAGTCGGTGAAGTATATATATTATCTGTCACATTTTCACGCGTCGAAAAGTGTTTTTTTCGTGGTTGTATGCTAAGCTAGCAGGGCTAGCCACCCGGCCCACACCAAACTTACCGGCCGGTTATCAACAGCGGTTTAACAAATCGTTGGTTAAGTTGACAGAGCGGCCTAATCGTCTGTTTAGCTAGTATTCTAGTGTGAATGTTTAATTGTTGCACTTTAGCTGTACTAAAGCATTTTTGATTGTTTTTGGTGTTTACTTCCGAGTTTACAGTTGATGTAAACAAGCCTGATAAGTACGTATCGGCCTTGTAACTGGCCCTAGTGTCAGAGTGTCTAAGGCCTGCCCCCCGACCACCTAAGCAATAGCAATCGTTTATGACTTCATTTTAGTCATTTGGCACCGCCTATGTGAAGTTAGCCATCAATTGCTTTGTGCGGATTGCGAAAGCAATCGTTGAATGAACAACTTTGATGGCTAACGTCACATAGGCGGTGCCAAATGACTAAAATAAAGTCATAAACGATTGCTATTACGATTGCTATTGCTTAGGCGGTCGGGGGGCTGGACGATTTTCACATGAATGGTTAAAATAACCGGAGCCTTTATTAAACTTTTCACCCGAGCCACGGTAACGTTCCAAGCTTAAAAAATCTGACACCAGGGCTAGCCACTCGGCGATTTAGCTTACAAGCCTGATAATATTGTACGAAGATCTTTCATACCGTGTAATTATTTACTCATAGCTATACAAAGTCAAAACACATAGATATTGTATTTTTAACACGTAACATTTTGACTATGTGTAGGGATATTATGTACTATGGTTTCTGGCTGGGTGTGCCGCGTATCATTTTCTTAATAGATTTGTATATTTAAGTTTATAGATAATTTTTACTTGGGAGAAATAATTTTGGCTGATTTACGAAAAATAAAATATTTATAATGCGAAAGCGAACAATGTTTATTATTTACACATTTCCTAGTAAAATACATTTAGGGTCTGTTCATACCGAGAATTTTATCCCTTTATTATAATAAATAGTGTAATATATAAATAATATATAAGGTAAATAGTGTAATATTGTTTAACCTATATTTACAAACCTAAACAAATTAATAAAAAAAACAAGGTAAGTATATGTATCCAGAGTGACTGCAAAACCATTCACAATACTCGTATAATTATTTTTCGCATAAAATGGCAAAAACTACTTTCATCGTGTACAAAATTCGAATAGTTCGCTCGAATTGATGTATACAACTTTTCCATTATTTTTTATTTTTCAAAAACGGCTCAGCCGATTTCGATAAAATTTAAATGAGACTACCTCGGGAATCTTCATTGAAAAACGCGTGCGCAAAGTCTATGATCTTCACCGTACCCCACGGGTTATTATAGGGTTGGGCGAATCGTAGGATATACTGAGCGCCACACAAACTGAAAGATGGGAAGTTAGCCGCAGAGAGCTGCGCAAACGCCAAAATATAGACGTTAGCGGGTGCCAGAGAGACGAGACGGCGTACACCCGCCCGCCAACCTCGTGCCTCCCGCGCGCTCCCTACGCCCGAGCTCACTACTTGGCCATTTGTATAGGCATTGTGCACACATGCGCAATAATTAGCGAATCACGGCGAAGTGTCATCTGCGGCTAACTTCCCATCTTTCAATTTGTGTGGCGCTCAGTATAGTTGGTCTAACATCGTTCTGTAATTTATTTTAATTTTTGACATTTTGTCATTGTAATTGTGATTGAAGGAGTGATTGTGGTTGATTCGATTTTCCCTTTCGAACTAAAAAATATTTTTTGATTCGGTTCACAATTGGCGAAAATATCGATGAGCATACACAAAAAAAATACAAACTGACGAACATAGGACCTCCTCCTTTTTGGTAGTCGGTTAAAATGTAGTTGTGATTGTCAATATGACTAACTTTCTGTGGGATCAAAAACTCGAATCTCGCAAAAAATCAATTATATACAATAAGAACGTCATTAGACAAAGTGTGTGAAACACTTTAAGCAAATATCTACAGAGCCACAGTCGCTAAATGTAAGTAGTAAAAAAACGTCCGAGTGCCGTCATACATACCAATTTACTTTTAATTTGAATAATTCACAATGACCCGATTTCTCGATACTCGACGTTATTTCACCTAATTAGTGCTTGTAACCGAGCACTCGGCTTGCAATTGCCTTACGACTAACTAAAAAGTCTGCCCACTAAGTTGGGCAGGGTTTTGGCTCGGACACTTTTTGTGCACGATTGTGACTATAGATATTTACTCGAAGATGAAACGACAAATTTTTCTTCTATAGTAAAAGTTGACCATAGCGACTAGCACAACTATATTATAATTATCTTAATTGCCGATGAAATCTCAGTCAGCCTGTATAAATGTTTTTATTTTTTTTGTCTGGAATACTATCTCGGTGTGAATCGGGCCTCAAATTATTCTAAAACATCAATTTCAATAATCACGTAAGTACTAGAAAATGACTACAACAATTTGGCATAAAAATATACAGTAGGCGCGAATTAATAATGAACATGGATATTCGATAAGAGGTAAACCGCTAATTTCTGTCTCACAAGCCCCTAGATGTCCAACTAGTTGTGCGAAAGCAGTTGGTCTACGAGAAACTCCTCTGTTGAACAGACAAGTACAAACTAATGAAAAACGCAATGCAGGGTCCTCACATCGATATTCGGTGTTTGTGTACTTTACGATGTTGTATTTTTACTTTATTGTATTGTTACTTTACGATATTATATTCCTGGTGGTATAATGAATGACACGACATACTAAGTAGGTCCAATTTTAAAAGCGCCATTGTATTTTTTTTTCAAATGCATACCGAAAGAATTAGGAACATTTTAAATTGCTATTAAAATTTCGATGGTGTGGCCTAGTGTCCACACACACCGGCGCGCGGCGGATACGGGCGTTTGTATAATTATATGTATATTCCTTTTGTTCGAACGAATTTGGACAAATATGCGAACATGAATAGCGTTGTGAAGAGCCAGCATAATATTAGACGTTTGTCGTCGATTTGTCTAATGGTGATTTTAAGACAATTAACGCTTTAAAAATCTGAGCAAAACTGAAACCAGCTGTTATCTCTTACCAAAGGCCGTTGTCCATTCTTTATTCGCTATTGCTGTACCGAAATATTAATAATAAAAATAATTACATTATTTGGAAGTAAATTTACATTATTTACTCTTTATAGAAGAATCTTTACACTTATATTTTATAGGAATTTCGACCACCCGTAATAAATAAATTAAATATTGAGCAGTTGTCTTTTCGCTAACACTACAGTAAAATTAAGTACCTAATCAATTGTGACTAAAATTAAGTACATCAAATCTATTATTTTCACATTTCTCTATAAAAATACCTAAAATAAAACACACAACCTTACATGTTTTATAATAGATCAAAACAAGCTTATAACTAAATTGATTCTTAAAAACTGTTTCTGACACTTTTTTATAACTTTGTATTTTACTAGCAAATTTTAATTATCACTTCTGTAAATAAGTATACAGTTTATTTTATTATCAAAAACATTATGAATGCAATCAACGAAGAATAAGCCCGATTACAGAGTATCAATCGTAATTATAATAGCTAAATACCATAGTTCTGTTTCTTTTTTACGAGAGACTTTCGATAGAGAAAACGTTTTTTACGTTGCTATTAAATTTACGCTGGCGCAAACTTTCTTTTTGTGATAAACATTTCAAAAATTGACGCGTTCGCAGGATTTGAACCTGCATCCTCTGGGACTCCGGCCCAGATGCTTTGTCCAATTAAGCTAAAACGCACTCTGCGAAGGCGCCGAATTAGTAAAAGTGTTTATCATCTTTACCAACTACTACATTGTTGGAAGCGCCATTTGTGAGAACTGCTTTAAACCAGTCAGTCACTTAATGTGAAATTATTAGAACTTCTTACCATTAACGAGAAATGACGCATTGCTTAATCAATGAAATTAATTACGCTGGCGCCTCTATAATCGGGCCTAATGTCTCACAATAAATAATTATATTATCTAAAAATACTCGCTACTTCATATAAGCCTTATCAAACTTCTTTACAGCAGTGAAATTAGCTACAAGCTGCTCAAAACCCAATCCTGACTGAAGCTCACATAACAGTTGCGAGGATTGGGCTTCGCGCTTGTAGCTAACTTCACAGCCGACAAGAAGTTTCATTCGACCTATATCTAGCGCGTACAATTATATAATACCAAACTATTCACGACACAAAGATCACATAACCTGATCATCCGTCTCTCTCAGAAAACACTCGAAAATCTCCACAAAATGATCAATCCCCTCTCTGAAGTTATCATCAACCGTCGCCTCTTCATCTTCATTGAAAAACGCGTGCGCAAAGTCTATGATCTTCACCGTGCCCCACGGGTTATTATAGGGTTGGACGAATCGTAGGATATACTGAGCGCCACACAAATTGAAAGATGGGAAGTTAGCCGCAGAGCTGCGCAAACGCCAAAATATAGACGTTAGCGGGTGCCAGAGAGACGAGACGGCGTACACCCGCCCGCCAACCTCGTGCCTCCCGCGCGCTCCCTACGCCCGAGCTCACTACTTCGCCATTTGTATAGGCATTGTGCACACATGCGCAATAATTAGCGAATCACGGCGAAGTGTCATCTGCGGCTAACTTCCGATCTTTCAATTTGTGTGGCGCTCAGTATAGTTGGTCTAACATCGTTCTGTCATTTATTTTAATTTTTGACATTTTGTCATTGTAATTGTGATTGAAGGAGTTATTGTGGTTGAGTCGATTTTTAATTTCACTATTTTAGAATTGGTCCGATAGTAAAAGTATGTCACAACGACGAATACAAAGGTATTTTTGAATATATTTGTTGTGTAGAGAAACACATGTATTTCACCCCTTCCTTTCATGTTTCCAAAATGTCTAGGCAAGGAACTATCTACTATAACTAGCCGTATTAAAATAATATCAATACCTATTAAACTGTTCACGACACAAAGATCACATAACCTGATCATCCGTCTCTCTCAGAAAACACTCAAAAATCTCCACAAAATGATCAATCCCCTCTCTGAAGTTATCATCGACCGTTGCCTCTTCATCTTCATTGAAAAACGCGTGCGCGAAGTCTATGATCTTCACCGTGCCCCACGGGTTAGGGTTGGGCGAGTCGTACGATAGTTGGTCTAACATCGCTCGGTAGTTCATCTTTATTTTGGATAGTTTGTCTTCGTAATTGTGATCGAAGGAGTGATTGTGGTTGAGTCGTTCTAAGGCGTCGGTCCAGGGGGAGGAAATAGGGGGGTGGGGAGAAAAGGCGTTTTGTGCGACCGCGAGGGAGGTGAGCGGGACGGATGCTAGTTTCTTGTACACTGGGCCCTGGAAAAGAAGAGAAGTATTGTTTAAATACCGAAAATACTAAAAAATTAAACCTACTTAGTACTGAATGTTTTATTTCCAGTACTTGTATTGACAGTACAGGTTAAATAAAATTAAAAAATAAGTAGTTATATCTTAGATCACATAAACCTGGAAAGTATCTTGATACTTTCACTGGTCCATAATATTGTAAATGTGTGGGCCTTATTAGTAAGCTCCATTTAGGACACCGGGCTATGGAGAGGACTATGCTCGGAGTCTCTCTACGAGATCGAATCAGGGATAAGGAGTTTCGTAGAAGAACCAAAGCAACCAACATATGTAGAACTGATGATGATCCCACGAGGTGGACAAATGATCGCTGGATCGCGCTGGATGCAAACCGCTTCCGATCGGTCTTATTGGAGATCCATAAGTGAAGTCCAGCACTGAACGTCCTATGGCTGATGAACGAATAGGCATAATAACTATAAAAATATAATCAGACCGTCAGAGAGACTATCAAAAAATATTCTTCTTCTTCTTCTTAGTTTTGGCGTCGCATTATTGTGCATTTGCCAGTGTCAAGTTTTAAGTTTTAATAATTTTTGATAATATCTTATCAAAATAGTCACTGTCGTAGTCTCGTCATAGTCCAATAAAGTCGCTGTCAAGTCCAATCATAGTCCAAGTCATACCTCAGTAAAGCAGTGGAGACTTTACTAGTGGCGTCTATGGAGTTTTGTCAACAACACGGAACAACATGATACGTCGCATTATATCACTTGCCTACACTCATGCACGTACATCAGCTCATAATCAACGAAATGCCACCATTTTTCACTAATTATCACTGATAAAAATACAAGTTTAACAAAATAATACAAAGAGGCGACAAAAAAATATGAAGATATAGCCCGTCAAAGTTCCGCGAGGCGTCACAAGTGCCATACAAATGTAGACTTCTGTAAGAGACGTGACGTCACGACGCCCACTCCCAATCTTTGACTACGTGTATCTTTGTCCTTTGTTGTTTGACTGACAAAACAAAAAATACGTATCCAATATTTTTAATAATCTAAATCACGGACTAATTATAATAATATTTTTTTTACCCAGTCATCATGTCTATTATGTTATGAATGGTAAGCATTACCTTAGAAGAGAGTTGTCCGCTAAAGGAAGAGCCCTCGATGCTGTGCATGGAGTGTATGGAGCGTCGCCGCGGCGGCGCGCCGCCCGGGCACGGCTTGGGACGGAGGGATCTGGGAAACGACACAAAAACACTTTACAATAATGTTCCTAATCTTTTTACTAGGAGAATATCTTCGCAAGATACTCGACTGCACACTAAAACATCCCAAAGGTTACGTAGGATTGTACCCACTGTTAGATATATTTATCTACTTTTATTTTTATATACAGTCTGCAAATTTATCGATAGGTATCGAAGTTCAGTTAAATGCCAACGCACCTTCCTAATAGAAAAAAGTTTGTCTATTATTTCAATCTGTACAATAGGAAAAGCGACCTTATCCCCGTTAACTTCCATGAATCCCCTCGGTGGCATGCGCAGCACTATTGGGTCTTCGCTGCATGGTATATAAGCAACAAATACGGATCGTATACGCGTCAATATTATGTAGAATATGCACCGCGACCATAAAGAAGAGTAGTACTGTACTGTACCAGCCTTTTTAATAGTCCTCTCCAGGACGTAGGCCTACCCACGAAGGGTGATTGGGCCATATCCACCACGTGGCCCAGGCGCGGGTTGGTGGATTCACATACGCCATCGAATTTTTTCTACGGACGCATGCAGGTTGCCTCACGATGTTTTCCTTCACCGAAAAGCCAGTGGTATTAAATTCCGTACATAAATTCCAAAGAACTCATTGGTACGGGACCGGGATTTGAACCCACGACCTCACGATTGTAAGGCGGGTGTTACTACTAGGCCACCACAGCTCTAGTAAGATAAAGAAGAGTAGTAGTGCAGTAGAAATTGATGAGTTTAAAGCTGTATTCTCCACACTTCTTACAGGAATTTATAGGGAGTATTGCTCACCCAGCAACAACGGCGCATTAGTGCCTCAGCTTCGCCGCGTCATATAATTGTAAGCAGCAATGAGGCGCAGTAGAGTCGCACACGCGTTCCTTTACAGCCCCAAGCCTATATCTTCCATAGTTCAGACAGGAATTATAGCAGCAACGCTCACCCAGCATCAACCATCAACCAGCACTGTCTGAGCTTTGCCGCGTCGTATATAAGTGTCACAGTCAAAGTGATTAATCTAATTATTTTGTATAATAACCAGCGATTATGTATAATTACTACTTGATTCAGTGAATGTGATAAATGGCACAGATTTATTCACTTTAACTAGTTATTATGTATAATATCTGGGACGACTTAGTTAATGTGATATTTTTTTTAAACTAAGATTATAAAGTTTTATTTGACTTTGCTTTAATTAATAATTAATCATTTTTACCATAAATTTTTAAATAGTTCTATTACACGTTATCATATATTTTAATGAAGTGCCAGAAGCGAACCACCTTGATATATTAGGTGTGAAACAAAAAATAAGTTAGGTTCGAACATGACAAACAAAGCACGAGCCGAGCGAGCGAAGCGAGTGTTCCGGGGCAGCGGCCGGCGAAGTGCCAGTAACGAATCGCTTTGTAAAAAAAACTTACAAAACGAATCCCTAGTTGATACAACAATTGGTAAACAATAAACAACTAAATCAATATAACAACGCTAACTAAAACATTCTGCTACTTGAAAGTTGCCATTTTGAAAATTTATTACTTTCACTATCCCTGACCGGTTATTATGAATAATAACTAGTTAATGTGATTAATTTATCACATTTACTAAGCAGATTAGTTATTATGTAAAATAACCAGTTTTTATACTAGACCAGTTATAAGAATAATCACTTTGACTGTAACATAAGCACCAATGAGGCGCAGTAGAGTGACACGCGCGGTCCTTTACGGGCCCAGGTCTATTATCTCTACAGTTTAAACGAGAACTATAGCAGCAACGCTCACCCAGCATCAGCGGCGCAGCACTGCCTGAGCTTTGCCGCGTCGTATATAAGCAGCAATGAGGCGCAGTAGAGTCGCACGTGCGCTCCTTTCCGGGCCCAGGTCTGTATCCTCCAGAGTTCGGACAGGAACTGTAGTAATAATGCCCGGCACAGACCGTGGCCCACGCCGTTTAAGTAGTTGCGGATAGCTGCGAACAAAAACAGAAGGTAACATAAACAACCGGACTATCGCAGTATCTACCGTCAGTAGATAACTGAATTAGCCCCCCGCTGGACTGATTCGATGAACTGATGCGATGATCGAATCATGTATAGCTGAAATAAAAGCCAAAGTCTAAAGTCAGTGTTCCCCAGACGTTGTACTACCACAAGCCATTATTTTTCGTACTGCCCCTTTGTTATCCACGCCCTAGTTAGATTAGATGTGAAATAGTTTCCACTAGTTCACTTCTTACGAGTTTGTTCACTGAGTATGGAGCTTTCCATCATCCAGTTTCTAGTGAAGGGCTCCCGTTTATACGATGCCCTTGCAACCGCTTTCGTGATTCTTTATTGTATTGATCCAGATGCTTCTCAGCCCACATAAGCACTGAGAACCCTCGCATGAAGTACATTATCAGACTCTCTACCTCCCTAACTCACTTATTTCCACAACTCACCGTCCACTACATGGTGGCCCTGCAGCCGCTTGCCATACTCCTTGTTGTACCGACACAGCTGCCCCGTCGCCAGCCGGAACACCTGGAAGCCAGGGATACAGAACCCGTACTGCTGCTTGCACGCCGCGTACTTCTGCTGCTCTCGTTTTATCTTTTCTTCTGACGCTAGAGGGTCCCAAGTGCGTTTGCCTGAAAAGATAATTAGGTTTGAATCCTAATATATAATACTAGATTAAAGATTTCAAAATCTTATTTCGTCGTAAAATGACACGATAATAATAACGAAATGATACGTTATTTTTCTCTCGCATAATGTCACGCTTGTAAAATGTAGCAATATTTTTACACACTCTTTCTTTTAAAAAATCTGATGGAACAAATATTGGCCACTGATTAGAACTGTTAACAAAATAAAACCTTAAAAGGCACTTAATGTAAAAATAATATTTAGATGACACAGAAAATTATCCATTCTTCGCTAATTGTTACCACATTTAGAAGTCATATTCACATGTAGCTTTAAGTAAAAAAAAAAGATGTTCAGAAGTGGATATTATAAATAAAATTGATGAAAAGTGTGGTCCGAAGTGGAATAAGAAAAGTGAAATTGATAAAACTAACCAATTTTGACATCCATGATGCAAGGTTCCAACATCCTCGTACACAGATCTTCCATTATAATGTACTCCTGCGTTAACCCTCCATAGGTATAGTTGGTAGTGCCAAAGTACTTGGGGGTGAGTTTCCTGAGTTCCAGGAGTTCGGTGTCGGTGGTGGAAGCCACGCGGGAGTAGAAGTCCACCTCGCGCCGCTGGGAGGCTTTGAGGATCGGCTTGAGAATGGTGCCGTTGTTGCATTGGAGCAGGCCTGGAAAGTAGAAGACTGAAAGTTCAGTGCCGCCATGTGTAATGGTTTTAGGGTAGTGCACAACTTGTGGCTTGGCAAGAGGGTGGTATGCCATGATAGCAAAACCTGCTAACTTCTGTATTTAGAGGGAGAAATGTACTGCCTTCCTCCTTGTCTGGCTTCCAATTAGTCGTAAAATTGGCAGATTCTCCTACTTACTTCTGTTACAGATATTTCTGCGGTCTAGCCTTGTTCTCAGAAATTTTAGGTTGTCTGAAGACAACCAATTGACATCCATGATGCAAGGCTCCAACATTCTCGCTCCTTCCGAACGAGCCTGAGTGCGCCGGCCAGGCAATGGATTAGCCGTCATTCCTTCAGGAGTATTTATTATATCTAGTATACTGCTAACTTTACTCAACTCACCCAGATACTTGGTATCCTCCGTTTCCCTATGTCCGCGTCCTGCTGATACGACTTCTGTGTTCGAGGGGCAACGGGTGCACTGGCCAGGTTATGAGTCGCGCTGTCATCCCTTCAGGAATATTACACCTATCACTGCTACCTTCACTTGACTTACCGAGATACTTGGTGTCTTCACTTTTCCTGTGTCCGGCGACCTGCTGCCCGTACTTCTGTATTTCTAGAGAACCCGAATGCGCAGGCCAGGCGATGGGTTTCGCCGTCATCTCTTCACGTTTCTTAATATTGTAGTGCACCTGAAGGACGAAACAAAAATCACATAGATGTGGCAGAAGAACAAAATCATAGAGACGCTGCAAAAATATTCTGTAATTTAAAATGGATTTGGGCAAGACGAGTGCGAGCTACGGACAAAACATCGTGATATACCAGAAAAAACGCGCAGCCAGTAGGATGTGCGTTGACGCAATCGAAGTACCATAGCGGTCTCAACCTAGGGGGCTAGGGCTAATTCCACCAGGATCAGACAAATTTGAACTGAGCCTTAACCGATTTTCTGCCTTGAAAAATGTTAAAATATCACACGATTTTACGTCACTAATGGAACGTTTCTAGACAGGTCTTATGAAGCAAAAATACGTATAAGGTTCAACATTTTAGTTCAGTATCGTATCTGGTAGCTTAATTAGGTTGCTGAGCAAGATTTTATGACTACTAAAATATTATATGTCCATTTCGGGCGAAAATGTTGGTACTGTAAGCTATTTTTAAGACCTTTTTATGTATTTGTAACACAGTTTAACAATAAACATATCTGAATCTGAATATTCCAAATAGACATTGTAATATGGAGGGGGCTTTTGTACCAGAGTGTTAAATAACATAATAAGTAAAATAAAATATTTAAATGTGTAGGCCGAATCAAACTTCTTGGCGGCTGTGAAGTTAAATATCAAGGGACATCTTAGATACGGTCTCGGACCTCAAACTGAGTAAAGCTTGTGATACGGCTGCCAGAGACTGATATACTAGGTACAGTTGCGCGACACCCAAACCTGAGTGATGCTCACCGTGTGTTGGGTTTCACCCAAACCTGAGTGATGCTCACCGTGTGTTGGGTTTCACCCAAACCTGAGTGATGCTCACCGTGTGTTGGGTTTCACCCAAACCTGAGTGATGCTCACCGTGTGTTGGGTTTCACGCAACTTGCAGCTAACATCACAGTATTTATTAGTATTTATAAGTATTTATTAGTTTATTTAACTGTATTATTTATATATGTATTAGTATTTATAACATTTGTATGTATGTCTATTGTATAATTCTTTTATTATTTATATTATTTGTTTTACTTTTAAAGTGTCCTCTAAATTAGCACACCTCGTCGTATTTTCTTTTGTACCTATCTCTCTCCATCCTAAGGTTGCCTGGAAGAAATCACTTTCAGTGATAAGGCCGCCGGTTGCTTCACATGTTTTAGCGTCTATTTTAACTCTATTTTCTGTTTTATGTGTGTGTGAATGTGAATCAATAAAGAGTTTATCTATCTATCACAGCCGCCAAGAAGTTTGGTTCGACCTATACATTAAAATGCGTGGAAATCAAGGCTTTCATTTTTAGTGTACTTACCTGGTAGATGGAACGCTGCCGCCGGATGGTCGGCTTCTTTTTCGCGCTGGTCTCGGAAGCATTGCTCATTTAGATCGGGGCCTGGAAACACGGAAATTCAAATTCATTTTTTTTTTATTTCGGACTACTCGAACATGATCCATATTTTGTTAGTACCTGTACCAGCCTTTTTAGTAGTCCACTGCAGGACGTAGGCCTACCCACGAAGGGTGATTGGGCCAAATCCACCACGCTGGCCCAGTGCGGGTTGGCGGATTCACATACGCCATCGAATTTCTTCTACGTACGTATGCAGGTTGCCTCACGATGTTTTCCTTCACCGAAAAGCCTGTGGTGTGAAATTCCGTACATAAATTCCAAAGAACTCATTGGTACGGGACCGGGGATTCGAACCCACGACCTCACGATTGTAAGGCGGGTGTCACTACCTCTTGACCACCACGGCTTTTTTTTGATTTTGTTAGTAACTTATGCTTATTTATGCTTACAAACATGGGTTAGTTAATATTTATTTGGTCATATACTTTGGAGGCATGGAGCATGCGGGTCGTCCGCTATCGCTTTCAGGATGGTGTTGTCACTTCCCCGTAGCCTCCTCACTAGTGACGCCACCTTCTTCCTAACGAGGGCGTGGAAGCCATCAACGTGGTTTTGCGCGAACATGTTAGAGGCTCTACAGAATCGAGGGAGTTTCAACATCATCCTGAATACATTATTATATTGGATGCGCAGGGTATCCATTGACTTTTGGGAGCACCGGAACCACAGTCCACCCGTGTACAACCCCTGACAATACGCTTTGAATAGCGTGACTTTGACCTGGTCCGTACAACGAGCAAATCTCAGGAAAATTCTCAGGAAATGAGAGATTTAGTTTTTTATCAGGTTTCTGTTATCTGCATTCACGCAAAAGGGAAATAGAAATGTGGCTTTTGGAAATGTCGCCTCACGGTAGCCTAAGCTCGCGGACTTGACTTAAGCCTTTTTCTGATAATCTTTTTGGAAAATTAATTGAACTTTAGCAATGGCCTATGTCGATCAGTGTTTAACGGCCGGTATAATGACAAGTATGATCTATCTACAATCATAGGTATAGCAATGAACGTTCTATGGCAGATTCGAATATACCTAAACATCTAGAAAACTAATTGAAAAACCACATTAATTAATACCTATAGGTAAACGCTTTTATTATGTAGTACTTACGGTAGATCGAACCGAATTAATATCAATCTGAATATTTTTTTATTTTTTTTTTATTTTAAACACAACTTGTCATTATTTTAAATACAGTTTTAGTAACAACGATGTGCTTTAGACACTTGATCTTTAACCACTGGCATGATTCTGTGAATTCATCGAAACTGTGTAAATGAATACCTATTAGGTACTTATGAGTAATGTCTTGCTTCCCATATAGGTAGGTATACCAATCACGAACTAAACATATGTGACAGGACTAAAATCATGCCCTGTTTCTAACCGACTTCCAAAGTGGTGAAGTGTAGTGAGTTTAGGTATGTAAAGTGGAGTGAAAATTCATCAGTATGTTATTATCTCGATATATAGCGTACGCAATAAGCCCCGTAGAATAGAAATAATTTAAACCTTATTGTTTTTAGGGTTCCGTACCTCAAACGGAAAAAAACGGAACCCTTATAGGATTACTTTGCTGTCCGTCTGTGTGTATGTCAAGACTCTTTATCTCGGGAACGCGTAAAGATATCGAGTTGAAATTTAAACTGTATACTTATATCTATGGTCTCTTGCAGTTGTGTAAAAGATAACTTCTCAGTTATCGTTTAAAAAAGTTAGAGCCGTTTATGTCGTAAAAAACCGCATAGGTATTTCGACACTCACAAAAATCAAAACCTACAGGGTACTTCCCGTTGACACAGAACTATGAAATTTGGCGAGAAGCATTGTCTTAGAGTACACATAGGTATAGGAATAAATCTGAAAACTTAACATTTTTATTAAAAGCACAAAAAAAATCGGGCCTCAAAATTCACAAAATATGGGTTCAAAATTCAAAGTGAGTAAATCGTATCATGTAAGGATTCATATAAAAGAACTTCATTTGCACATGCTGAAACAGGTTTTTAATTATTTTAACAATGTGTAATTTTCGATCTATGACGAGACAAGTGAAAAAAAAAAAACTTTTTTGTCGATGGTATTTTAACAACTTACTTCCCAATTTTGTGAAATTTTCTGGATTTGTACGGAACTCTTGATGTGCGAGCCTGACTCGCACTTGTCCGGTTTTTTTTCTTAATAAGTAAAATATACTTGCGAAACCTACACCCGCACTAGTCCAGCGTGATGGATGGTCTAATCGCTTATCGTGGGTAGGCCTATGCTCGGTAGTGGACTACTAAAAGACCGGTAGGTACTTGCGAAACGATCAGAATAAACATTTCATCAACTTTGTTTTAGAACTTTTATATTTGCTTCAATAGCATAAAATAAATAGTACGGTGTCACCCAGGGCACGATACGAGAGCTTCAATATTTGAAGTTGGTTGTGCCAGTTCTCTCAAAAATAAATAAATGTTAGGCACAAGAATTAAATAATATAAGTATTTAGATTTAGTGCGATGGAAACTACATCAGAATAGATGTGCATCAGTGAGTTAGTATTGTACATATTGACACGTTACCTAAAAGGATGTCTCTGAATCAATACCTATCATATTTACCTATATGGATTGTTTATTGTAATATTGTACCTACATTTATTTAACGAGTGCCTCGCAGTCATCACAGTGGGGATTTACACATGATTGATTGAGCAGGAAGATCGATTCCAATCATTAATGACCATTCGACCGACGTGAGAGAGAGTCTCAGTTTTAACACACTATTATAAAACAAATAAATAAACATTAGCATAAAGAGCCGTGGTGGCCTAGAGGTAGTGACACCCGCCTTACAATCGTGAGGTCGTGGGTTCAAATCCCGGTCCCGTACTAATGAGTTCTTTGTAATTTCGGCGAAGGAAAACATCGTGAGGCAACCTGCATATGTCTGTAGAAGAAATTCGATGGCGTATATGAATCCACCAAACCGCACTGGGCCAGCGTGGTGGATATGGCCCAATCACCCTTCGTGGGTAGGCCTACGTCCTGCAGTGGAGTATTAAAAAAGGCTGATACCGAAATAAACATTGGCGCAAGAACTAATACCTCAAAATTCTGGCACCGAAATTTTCCTTCTATAATTTCATGATAACATTCTCAACAAATAAAATAATTATTGTTTTACATTCCATATTTCGCGAACGGCAAGCTGATAACGCTATCTCACCAGGATTTACTATGACAAAGAGCGAGGAAATAAAAACAATAATAATATGATATTTACTTGAAATAAAGGAAATGAAAATGATAATAATCAGTGCAGCAGCTACTTAAATATGCAATTCAAATTCTAAGTTACCAGTAACTTAACAGTCATAGGTACTGGTAAAGTTACCAGTAACTGTGTCTGTGAAAAAGTTACTGGAAACTGTAATAGTACCGGTACTAGTAAGTAACTTAGTATTCTGAGTGTGGCCATCTATTTGCCTTCAGACCCTGAGCAAATAAAAAAAAACCGGACAAGTGCGAGCCAGGCTTGCACATCGAGGGTTCCGTACAAACACGTTATGAAAATAATTAAAAACCTGTTTTAGCATGTGCTTTTATATGATACGATTTACTCACTTTGAATTTTGAACCCATATTTTGTAAATTTTGAGGCCCTAATTTGTTGTGATTTAAATAAAAATGTTCAGTTTTCAGATTTATTCCTATATGTGTACTCTGAGACAATGCTTCTCGCCAAATTTCATAGTTCTATGTCAACGGGAAGTACCCTGTAGGTTTTGATTTTTGTGAGTGCGAAATATGCGATTTTTTACGACATAAACGGCTCTAACTTTTTTAAACGATAACTGAGAAGTTTTTTTTTTACACAACTGCAAGAGTTCATCAATATACGTATACAGTTTAAATTTCAACTCGATATCTTTACGCGTTCCCGAGATAAAGAGTCTTGACATACACACAGACGGACAGACGGACAACAAAGTGATCCTATAAGGGTTCCGTTTTTTCCTTTTGAGGTACGGAAGCCTAAAAATCAAGAGATAATGTTGTGAATAAACAAGTGAAGCCAACCAAAACTACGCCTCGCTGTGTACAGACAATTACACACACATCCAAGTAACTATGAAACTACGCCTTGGCTTGTCAGTCAAACTATGGCGGCGCAACAGCGACGCACTCACACATGTATAAAAAACCGGCTTCACTTGACTGTTCCACGACGTTCCCTCTGGATTTTTTTATTTGCTCTGAGCAGTGCAGCATATTCAAATTCTAAGTTACCAGTAACTTAACAGTGATAGGTACTGGTAAAGTTACCAGTAACTGTGTCTGTGATACTAGTAACTTAGAATTCTGAGTGTGGCCTTCTATTTGTCTTCAGAATGGTGTAAGTAATAGGCATGATGATTAAATAATGTTAATTAGTCTGTTGTCAACTAAACAAATATTGACGATTATATTATAGCCTGTTAAAGTTCCGCGTGACGTCACGAGTGCTATACAAATGTACAGACTACGTCGCACTAGCGACGTCACGAGCCCCCACTCCCAAACTTTGACAAGGTTTATTTTTGTCATTTATTGTTTGATTGGCAAAAGAAAAAATACCTGTCCAATATTTTTTAATAATCTAACTAACGGATTAATTATAATAATTATTTTATTACCCAGTCATCATACCTATTATACGTATATGAACATATCTTTCATCATCATTTAAGCCGGACATCGACTGCCATAGCCGTCCCTTCAAAATCTCCCAAAAGACCGTTTGCAAGAGGCTTGCATCCAGCGCCATCCTGTTGTTTTAAAGGGGTCATCTGTCCACCTGACCTGTGTTCTGCGTGTACATCTTACGCTGCACTTGCAGTTACGTACTCTCCACTCTTCGACCCCATCGACGATCAGTCCTTACTATGTGCCCTGCCCACTGCCATTTCAATTTGCCAATCCGCTGGGTTCTGTCGGTAACTTTGGTGATGTAAACTTTGATATAAAGTTAGTATACCATATTTATAAATTCAACCGCAAAATTATTGATAGAAAACTTAGTAGCCTACTCAAACCATCTTCGTATTGTTTTCTCTGTGGTCACTGAAGTCATAGCGGAGGCACGATCAATCACTGAATCAGTCATATACTGATTACAATCGACTGATATAATGAAATAAACATATATTTGCATTATCTTTTACATATTTAAGAGTACTTTAAATCCGAAATTAAGACAAAAGATGAAAAAGAAGAGACAAAAAGCATAACTAAATCAAAAAGGCAACAATGATATAAGTGACAAACACACTATAGGTACTTTCCTAACATAATTATCTTCCTTGAGAAGTTGGAAACCAAAGGTAGGTATTCATATTTTTAACGTTTCTCCAATGGTACATAATCAGTCCTATATAATCATATTACTATGCGGTAATCACACATTCTTTATTTAACACAAACGTACCTATATAAGAAAAAAAAACACAACGCTACCAAATACAATCCACGCAAAAAATATAGGAGCCACTATCACAAATCCCAAACAAAACAAGTCCAAGTTAGGTACATAAAACAGGATTAGTTCCTCAAATCCCTCACTTAGATAACTTAGCGTACCTTGTCACAGATAGCAGAAAACAGAAAAACGCGCGACGGTTTCGCGAGTAAATATAAGAATATTTGCGAATCGAATAAAGATTTGATATCGAATACGCAATCGAGTTTTGGTGAGATATAGATTTGTTTTTATCTAATCGAGGCATAAATCAAGATTGAGTCGACTTATCGGTGGTCTGCTGTAAGGAGGAAGACATAGGAATGTACTTTTTTGAAATAGAATAGAGCTTTATTAACCTTTTACCCACCACGCCTCATTTATTTTAAAAAAAATTGGGGTCCTGTTTTTTGACGACTATACCTACATCGACATCAACGACGTCGTTGGCGCCCGGAAATCCTGGTCAGTAGTATAGCGAAAATTGGTAACACACCGAAAAAACAAATTATGTACTCGTAAATAATAATATATGAGACAATGTAGGATTTTAGAATTTTCCACCAACATTAGGGATTTTCCATCCATCCATCGATCAGCCATAAGCAGTCCACTGCCCTCCCCTATGGATCTCCAATAAGACCGGTTGGAAGCGGCTTGCATCCAGCGCGATCCAGCGGTCTTAATGAGGTCATCCGTCCAGCTTGTGGGTGAACGTCTTACGCTGCGCTTGCCGGTACGTGGTCTCCACTCGAAAACTTTTCGACCCCATCGGTCATCAGTCCTCCGCGCTATGTGCCCTGCCCATTGCCATTTCAACTTGCCAATCCGTTGGGTTATGTCGGTAACTTGGTTCTTCTACGTATTTGAGATTTTAAACAACACAAAAAGGTATTTTAAGATAATCCGATAATATAGACGCAAGTCATAATAATTTAGTCGGTCCATCGACCAGGTGGAAATTATAATGACCACAGGAACGCGCTGGATACAGGCCGCTTCCAACCGGTCTTACTGGAAATCTATGGGGAAGCTTATGTCCAACAGTGGACGTCCTGCTGCTGATAATGATGATGATAATAAAGAGTAACGTTCGAAGATATTAATGATGAGTAGTTCATCACCTTCACTACACCATAAATTAGTAAATAGTTACTACGTCAACGAGGAAATCCGTAGAAGGACCAAAATAACGGACATATCCCAGCAGATCGTCAAGTTAAAATGGCAGTGGATAGGGCACATAGCACGAAGGAATGATGACCGATGCGCTCGAAAAGTTCTCGTGTAGAGACCACGGACAGGCGGCTGTGTGTTCAGAGTTCAGACCGTATATAGGCACACACAAAATATAATAAACACGAAAGCCTTGGTGGTCGAGAAGTAGTGACACCCGCCTTACAATCGTGAAGTCGTGGGTTCGAATCCCCGGTCCCGTACCCATGAGTTCTTTAGAATTTATGTACGGAATTTCACACCACTGGCTTTTCGGTGAAGGAAAACATCGTGAGGCAACCTGCATACGTCCATAGAAGAAATTCGATGGCGTATGTGAATCCACCAACCCGCACTGGGCCCGCGTGGTGGATATGGCCCAATCACCCTTCGTGGGTAGGCCTACGTCCTGCAGTGGACTACTAAAAAGGCTGGTACAGTACATAGGCACACACAGAGATTGGACGTCCTACACTACGCGTCAATAAGTAGACCATTACTGATTTCTCTCGTGAAATATAGACACGCCTTTAGGAAAACTATTAAAATTTCAGTTTTTTTTTCTTATCACCTGTAGGTACAACTAAATCTTTAGTCATAATCTGAATCATTCATGATTTAATCATTAAAATAGATCAAATAAATAAATAAACCATAAAATTTTATCTTTAGGGAAAAATACTGAAAAAAATACTTAGATACAAAAACTAGTAGATGACTGTACAGACATTTATTTACATAATCATACAACATTCTAAATTAACACTATTAGTGGCAATGACAATGTTTTGATACATCTTACACAAGCAAAATAACTATACAGTAAAACATTTATATATTATCTACAAGACGTATATTACAGAGGTGTGATGGTTATACATAATTCTCCAAATAAAGCACTGGTTCCAGAAGGATACTTATCGGCTAAGCGCGGTGGCGATGACCTTTATTATTTTACTCTGCTCGCGAGAAACAACCAGCAGGATGGATACAAACAACTATAGTCCTTTTCGGCTAAGCACGCTGGCATTGGTGTTCGCAATTCGTTTCGCTCCCTTCTGTGAAGCGGTTCATTGACGCGAGCAATGTAAATTGAGACGCAACACCAGTACTGTCAGCTAGCTTAGCATACAACCACAAGAGTTTTGAAAGGCAGATATACAGGGTTATTTTAAATCAATTATCATCCTTTTAGGGACTTATTCTGTACGTACATATAAACTAACAACTGTTGTTCTGCGATTTTTGTCAGAACTCAAAAAAAAAATCAGCTGTTCCATACAGTTTGTCACGGGTGAACGATATTTTTCTATGGAAGAACGATTTTTTTGTTGAGTTTTGACAAAAGTTGCAGAACAAAACTTGTTAGTTTTGATGTAGGTACAGAATAAGCTCCTAAAAGGATGCTAATGGATTAGAAATAACTCTGTATACTTCACCATAACTATGTCTCGTTCTGACACGTCGATAGAATTATTTCGTGTTGCGTAAACTAGCCCGACAGGTCTGAATATAATTACTTTTTAACATCATATTTATAAATCCCCTCCCCAGTCTTCCTGCCAAACTTTCCCTCCTTTACGAGCTTGTCCAACAAAGGAATAGGCTTGAAGACGGGGTCTCCGGTCATGTGCAGGAGGCTGGCGAGGACGTTGACCTTGAGGTCGAGGCCGGTGAGGTCAGCCAACTCCAACGGCCCCATGGGGTAGCCCGCGCCTAAGCGCATGGCTGTGTCAATGTCGCGCGCCGACGCGTCTCCTGGAAACCAATTAATTTTGTACAAAATTAGAAATATTTATACGCCATAAACATTGAATGTTACTGATAATCTAGATTTAAAACTAACTTATATTATTTACTAAGCAAGGGTTATTTACAATTACAACAAAAATAATACTCCTTTTGGGGCATTCATAAAAAAACTTAATCAATACTTAGCTAACTTTGAAAATAACGGGTACTTAAACTTAGTATGAACATAAGGGCAGAACAGAAATGTTGTGATGTACATACTTTTTAAATGAAGTGAACAGTCCGCTTTATAGCACAAATTAACTTAATAATCGGCCAAGTACGAGTCGGACTCGCGCACAGAGGGTTCCGTACTGTATGGAAGCCCGCCTTAAATATTTATTTTAATTTAATTATTTATTATTGAAGTAATTATACAAGTTATTATTCTGTAAATATGTCAAGCCTTATCTGCCTGTTACCATTATTAATATCGATCGAAAAACGGCTAAAAATTCAGGTTTGTTGTATGTGAGCCCCACTTAAATATTAAATTTTATATTGATTTTAGTATTTTTTGTTATAGCGGCAACAGAAATACATCATCTGTGAAAGTTTCAGCTTTATAGCTATAACGGTTTATGAGATACAGTCAGGTGATAGACGGACGGACAGCGGAGTCTTAGTACTTAATAGGGTTCCGTTTTTACCCTTTGGGTACGGAACCCTAAAAACATAGGTGTTGTGTATGTTTAATCGTTGGGCAGTTATAGGCCGCGTCATACAAGTTGGCGGATGTGAAGTTAGCTACAAGCTGCGCAATATCCAATCAATGCGCAGCTTTATATGACCTTCAGTCTAGGAGACGTCGGTCTTTTCGTTTCATCTTGCTCACATTTTTCTACTTACAACCCGGTCACGCACCTGACCTCGTGACGTCATATAGTCTAAACTTAACAATAAATATTAAAAAACAAAACAACAACAAAGCGAAAATTTTAAAATTATCGGGACGTGTATCGGCAACGAAGATGCTAACCGTACTGTCGCACCGGGGAGTGCGCGGAGAGGTGACAGGGGAAGCGGGAGAGGCGCCGCATTCCAGCGAGGTGCACAGATATTCTGACCGGATTGTACTAATTATTTTATTTTACGAGTCAGAGGCACTACACACGATTGCCAACGCCACTGCGCTTAGGTAATAAGGTCGTCTGTCCACCTTGAGAGGTGAACTTCCACTTTAGCAAAAATCTTCAGTGCATTGAGTACTAAGAACGGATTATTTGCAATTATCATGCAATTAATTCATTGGATTATCGAGCGGTATCAGGAATATATAAACATGATTATGTTGCACATATTTTCGCAAAATGTTAAGTACCTAATTTATCGAATGTAGAAATCATTTGTTTGCGCATCTGGTAAGTTTAATTTTCCTTAAAGATAAAGAATGATAATTAAACTACATAAATCATTATCAATATTGATGTTATAAGATACCTAACTGATTTTATAAGTTCATATCGTCTATTCCCCGTGGCTCTACTGCTTGGCTCAACCAGTAGTGCCAAAAGAAATTTCTCTCTCATGTGGCACGATTCATTTTCTATGGCAACGTAGTCTATGCAAACTAATTACCCGTGAACTTGGTCATTACCCATGGCACTACTGAATTTAGAAATATGAAATAAAAATTTGTATCTTGAAAGGTGAATATCAAAAAAAAAATTAAAATATTGTATTTTTCAATTTAAAAAAATAATAATAATATGGGCAGTTGCCGGATGCTAGCGCCATGAATGACTTCTGGCGCGGCATCTGGTCGGTGCCCGTCGAACACACGGAGGGTGACTGGATACGTGTGGTTGAACGGGAATGCGAGACTATCGAACCTATGGGATCTATTATTATAGATCCCGTAGACGTTAGTTGTGCAATCCGTACGGCTCAGAACTGGAAAAGTCCTGGGGCCGGACGGGCTGCACAACTTTTGGATAAAATGGTTTCGATGCTCGCATGACCGCTTAGCCACGCAATTCCAGGAAGTCCTTGAGGTTGGTTCTCTGCCTAGCTTTTTCACCATCGGTGTCACATTTCTGCTCCATAAGTCCGGTAGTACCACGGAAGCAAAGAACTATCGACCCATCACCTGCTTGCCTACCATCTACAAGCTCCTTTCATCCATTCTGACTATCAAAATTAACGAGCACGTCGTTGCGCAAAACGTTTTGGCTTACGCTCAGAATGGATGTAGGGTTGGGTCCCGTGGTACTAAGGAGCTCCTCCTCATAGACATGGCTATTGGTCAGCAAGTCCGGCGGAACAAGGGATCCCTCTCTGCTGCCTGGATTGACTATAAGAAGGCCTATGACTCAGTGCCTCATTCGTGGCTCGAGAGGATTTTAGAGTTGTATATTTTATATAAAAAAAAACATTTTTATTTGTAACACACATTTTTATTGCGTTCCTCAGTAAAATGAATACAAAAATATACTTAATTTAATACCATTTGACATATTTTATGCATGTCATACATTCTGTCATATCATGTTACATAAAAATATGTCGAAAACGTAAAATTGAGCAAAAGGCAAAACCACCAATCAAAGATTAAATAATTCCCTACTTAATTATTGTTATTTTCTGTGAATAAGTCTTATTTCTGTCATTTAGTTTCTAACCTTTACAACGCCAAAGTCACTCTTGACCAGCACATCGCGACACCAACGACGTCTATAGTCGACAAAAAAAAACTGGGCCACTTGATAATATTAAAAAAAAAAATTGGCGTGGCGCTCAAAAGATTAATATAAAACAGTATCATACAGGGCTATTTACTTGTCTTGTACTATGACGAATGGAGGTAATTATGACCATCATTATGAAAATCGGCTGTTTCATACATTTTATCGATTCCGAGTTGCAATTTTGTTTGCAGATTTTTTTCAAGAATTTCGGATTGGCACTATAAAAAAAGCTATTTATAATATTGGTCTGAATCACATCCTTTTGGCTTATTACATCAGTTCTGGACATCCCTATATTGATAAAACTGCAATTCCCACCCATTTACTTCTTATACTTGTAGAATCCTTCCCCAGCCTTGATTCCCAACTTTCCTTCCTCCACCATCTTGTCCAAAAGTGGTATAGGTTTGAATACAGGGTCCTTGGTCAAGTCGTACATGACTTGTAGAACAAACTTGTTGGTGTCAAGACCTGTGTAGTCGGCCAACTCGAAAGGCCCCATCGGGTAGCCCGCGCCGAGTTTCATTCCGATGTCTATGTCCTCTTTGCTCGCGTCTCCTGGAAATGAGATTGGATTTGTTAGTAATTTATACAAACTTGGTGTGGAAACAGATAAACCTTTTATTCATAATTTGCCAAAATTTATAAGTCACAAATAGGGATGTTTACTAAAAAAAAATATAATTAGTCCGTCAAGTAGATTGTCAAAAAATATTATACTCCATAAAATTCAACTTGATCTCTGCGACAACTATCAGAAAAATCACGCCTATGAAGTCCTGAATTTCTTAATAGTATAGATAGTACCTGTCAATGTCATACTTTATGGGCATGTCAATTAGTGATGGGCGACGAATGATCTTGACCACAGAGTTTTAGATAGAGTTTTATTTAAAATATCGATAGTTTATACTAACGATATTTTAAATAAAGCTTAATTTATCATTAATTTTATTGTATATTTTAATATCATAACATTTTTTACATGTGTAATTAAACTAAACCCAATTATATGTTACATCAAGTTAAATTTTACAGAGTATAGACACGTATTTTTTCTTTTGTTGATTTAACACAAATTGAAGAAGATATAGCCTGTTAAAGTTCCGCGTGACGTCACTAACCGCTATGAAATGTACCGGCTAGTGCCGTCACGAGCCCCCACTCTCAAACTTTGACAAGGTTTATCTTAGTCACTAATTGTTTGATCGACAAAAGAAAAAATACGTGTTAAAATATTTTCCAATAATCTAACTGACGGACTAATTATAATAATGTTTTTCATACCCAGTAAACATCCCTATTCATAATTGAACCAAAAAGATGTATGAATGGTAAATTTGTAAGTACCATATGACACATACCTAGTATTAAGTAATTATTTTTGACTTGTAATGTTCATTTACCAATAAAAAATCTGTAATTATGTATGCCGATTGCAATGCGATAAAGGCTGTTGAGTATGTAACTTTTGATTATCTTTATCATCCACAGCCTGTGATCGCCAATTACATAGCATAGGCCTCCCCCTCTTGTACAGTGTACACCCCTCGCTAAGTTCTGTGCCAATCTTATCCAGATTGGTTCCATAATACTGATTTGTTGACTATTAGTGTAAGAAATGTTGTTTTAGTTGTTTATGAAATAAAACCACGGATTAAGTAATATCATTAAGTGGTTTTTCAACTCCCAAAATGTCCAAAGGTTGTTAATTTAAATAAGAATCATTTAAAAACAAACGACGCAGTGTAATTAAACTTATTAAACTGACCTTTTAATTATAAACATTTACATAATGATCAGGTAAAAAAGTACTTACAATAAACTTGGATATACCTAATTAGAAAAGCACTGTTCACTACGCATTATGTACGTAATTAAGACAATAGAATATATTTATATAATTTATATTGTTGCTAAAGAGTTATAAGGATTAAAATTTTATTACAAATTATTCTGTGAATAGTGTGTGTTCGTGCCAAATAACTAAAACCAGAATGCTGGATGGAAGCCGCTTCCAGCAGTACTCATCTTATGGCTATTCCAGTGATGTTCCTGATACGGCTTTCGCTGTATTATACGGCTTTCAGGCTAGGAACCCAAAATACTGTCCTTTTAAATACAATAGGGGACAGTTGGTGTATTTAAATTAAGGTTTTTTTTAGAAATAAATTTTTGCCTACGATATTTCTCTAAATACGGCTATTTTAAGGTTGACATCCGGCACCCTATAAATTACTCGGAACACTGGCTCATAGATGGGTGGATGAAACTAAAACCAGCCTGCGCTGCTATATCATAATGCGTACGATCAACGGGAGTTTGATACAAACTCCCTAACCTCTTCTGCACACTTGTCCCGATTCTTTTTTTGGGTAATAAAAAAATATTTTACGTCAAAGGACGCCCGAAAATCGACTTCCGTGCTGATTTTATTTACGTGGCGCCAGCTGTATACGCAATTCGTCCTAATTTTATCTTTTACTTTCTTTGACAATTTTAATAAACTTTTAAAAGACAATACACGAAACAACTACTCCGAAGTAGTTCAGATTAAGTTTTGTCCCGGAAGATTTATTGACCGAGCGTAAGTGAGGACTCAGTCTACTGGGACGAGCCGGCACTTGGGTGTATGTTTGTATGTATATTTGTTCGACGATAACTCAAGTACCGCTCAACCGATCTCTATGAAATTTAGCATGAACGTAGCTTATATTTATAGAATGTTTAAGTTCGAATATGAGCATCTTCTGTTCAGTGGTTGCGAAGATACGAGGGCCGTGGTAAAAAGAGGCAAAACGGCGCCACTTTCTGCGGGAGTTGCGGATGACTATTTTAAACATTTCACCGAATGTTATCTATGTCTTTCAACATAACTTTCATACAAAAATTGTTATTGTTTTTTTTTAATCCCAGTAGGTATTTATGATACCAAATAGGAATAGCGCGAGGTTCAAGTCCGGGCGGACCAATAGTGTTATTAGTGTCATATTGACATATTTACCGTGTGTAAGATGTCCCCCAATATTTATTTATTTATTTTATTTATTGACAAACCTCAAGAACCTTCCAGTGACAAATCTCGCAAAAGTCTCGAGGTAAGTTTCAGACGAGCGCTATAATAGGCCCCTTTTTATCGCTCAAGTCACCTATACTTAACCAGCATTTTCGGGCGCCAACGACTTCCATAGTCGTCAAAAAACCAGGTTCCATAATACGAAATTAAAACAACAATTGAGTAATTGCGTTGAAAAGGTTAAGCGCGAGAGGCATCCGTCTCTATACATCTAGAACTTATCAATATTCTATAGTGATAAGTGACAACTAACCTCTCTCATACATCCTGAGCGCCTCAGCACTGTACGGGCCGAGCAGCCTGTTCACCACGAACCCAGGAGTATCTTTACAGGTGATACAAGTCTTCCCTATGGCCTTGCCCCACTCCATCATAGCTTGGTAGGTCTCCTCGGAGATGTGCTCGGATTTGATCACCTCGAGTAATCGCATCACTGGCACTGGGTTGAAGAAGTGGAGACCACCGAATCTGGAGGTGAAACCAAAGGTATCACTATACATTTTGAGATGCGGTGAAATGCGAAAGGTTCTCCCAAACAGCTGCGAACAAGACACAGCGGACAGGTTTATAAATTATTTATTCACTTTCGACCATTAATTAAACCTTAAATTCGAAAGAAAACTAAACGCCGTTGTAGATAAGTGCTAAAACTATTACATCACATTTTATCAGGCGAGTTGGCCAAATGTAGCCCTATATTGTATGGATCATTATTGTCTACCACAGCATTTTTTTAACCTGTGGTACCGCGAGTATGTTTCCGCCGTCTTACCTATGAATATTTGAATTAGTAAATAAATGCCAGCAAGTCTCGCAATTAATCGCCTGTGCTCCTGTACCGCCCGCGATTTATACCAGATTTGTGAGTATAAGCGAGATCGGTCATGAGTGAGTCGAAATACAGGCTTATGAAGATAGATGCTAGGTGTTCGAAGAACTACTTAAGTACTTTAAGACTGAAAAAGGTTAAGAAACGCTGGTCTACCATATTGTGACTCCTTGACTCACTTGTCTTTCCGTTTGATGCCCGCTCCGATGGCGTTCACAGATATGGAGGAGGTGTTGGTGGCCAGGATTGTGTGCGGCGGCGACAACTGGAATATGCATAAACTGAGTAAGAATACAATATTTTTCTTCAATCCCAAAAATTAGAAAACATACAAAAGCACTATCCATCTATTAACCTTCGACAATATGGAAAAGTTACCTAATTCATTTGCGATTTTAGGTATGTTGATCCCGTACAAGTAAATCTTTATATGATGAGTATTTTTATACAATGGATACAACATAATAATATATGACATTTTCAAAAAAATCGCTACGTGGCGCGTTTTAAAAGATATTTTGACGCTTTGTAACCTTAGTTTGTAACGAATCACGCAGCGTTGCGCAGCGCCACTAAAATGCCGCCCAACCTTTAAACAACCTAAAAACTAAACATCTATTTAAAATGAATATGAAATTGAATGTGTCTAGTGTCTACCTACCTGGTCAAGTTTGTTGAAGAGTTCCTGCTTGACGTCCAGTTTCTCCACAATAGCTTCTACGATCAGGTCAGCTTCTACTCCATCCTCTACTTTGGTCGACACCTGGAATCGTACGTTCATATTCAGTTAAAATGTTAAATATGTGGTAACTGGTAACGCTTCAGTCACAGTAGACTCGACGCAGACGGACCACCAACTAATGCTACCGGTGGCCAGCAAGCAATTCACACGATTTTTCATACATTTTGCTGAAACGCGGCGCAAACAGTAAAGTTGTGTGTCGGGTGCCACGGAACACACAGGAAGACACGGTCAGCTAACACCCAGACTCATTCATCGCCCAAATATCTGCTTGGCCGACAAACAAACCAAACGTCGGGATGATGAAGTATTTATAAATACTAATATTAATAGTAATATTAAAAGACAAATCTTGTAATTTAAGTGCGCGATTAGCCCCATAGTGCGTAATAAATGTAGTCAAACGCGAACCTATTCGAAATAAAAAAAAATATATATTTTTCTTTACAAAATACTGCTTTACTAGAAGAAGCGACCACAGACAGCTATGCTGTACATTTATATGAAAAACATTCGTGGTGGAGTTTGTAGCTGTAGTGACATGCCCATTTGCTATAGCATTGATTGACCTTCATGAAATTTTAACTAGGACCAGAAAAAATCATATACCTATTTCACTAAAGCACAACCAATTCAGAATCTATTATTAATATTATTCCAGCAGAAAATCTTTACAGGTGTAATACATAATCAACACGGTAGGTGGCGACACGCCTAAGCACCGAAGTCTGCCAAGTCAGTGGGGGGTGAAGAAACGCACACAAACCAAAATATAAGCAAGTTTACACGCATACAAATGTAATTATTAACACTAGCTGAAAACGCGTACTGTTGGCAGAGGGATACGCTTTGCAATGTCGACTCCTTTTGGTTAGGTACTTAATGTGTTTTCTAGACTTAGTGAGATATATTTCAAATATTTTTTCAGATCAGAAAATATAAAAATAACTTACCTTAATCCTGTTCAGGGAATCCTTGACAAAGTTCTCAATTTTCGCGGAGTCATCCTTGTGGATCTTTTTAGCCACGCGGGTGAGATTGCCCTGGATGGATTTCTGGGCTTTCTCCAGGAATTCTGGCTTCAGGTCCACCAGAGTCACATTTTGGCCAGCTTGTGCCGCTACCTTCAAATTTAGTGCAACTTTATAACAATATATCTTTTTAACTTTAAATTCAATAAGTACTTAAACAGCACTTTTTCTATGTTTAAGTTAGTATTAAGGCTTGCCCTGGTGTCAGAGTTTTTAAGCCACCAGTAAGTCTTAAGTATTTTTGATTACAATAGATTTTCGTTTAACATGTTATTATAGATGTGGTGTAAAGTTTATGTTTAAAGAATTATTGAAAAAGACTATACTGACTAAGTATGTTCAATAAGTATCTATTATATTTAGAAATGATAACAAGAAAATACCACTATATACTCTAATAAGTCCAGCGATAACTTATACATAATAACTTATCATTATCTCTGTTTTTCATAAGTAAAAAACAAAGACAGCTCATAAGTGAATTATACATGCACTTATTCATAATTATATATTTTTACAATATATAAAATATTCAGAACCACTTTCAGTGTTACACTATTATTTATTTCAACAGTTTGTTCACCTGTGACCTTCACAACATTAACATACCTACAACTACATAATACTAAATTTTTACCTGAAATAAACCTGCATATGAAGGTTACATATTTAGTTCCAACTGGTTGCCTGACCATAAATTTTATTTTAGTAATTTGCATATACATAAAAGTTTTTTACGTCATATTCTACTTTTTGTTATATTTGTGCATGTGGTTCTCAGGTTATGCATATTGCTCTTGTATAGTTTATACATGACTACTCAAAAAAAAGAAGTGTTAAGTTTTATTACACCAAAACCTGCACAACTAGCATACATAGCCACAACATAATTTTGTCTCATTTTGATACATCAATACTGAAATATAAATGTCCTGGAGCATATACTAGCTGGACTGGACTGACAAATATGGAGTTATAGTTGTTAATATATACTTTAGGTTTTAATACTTCATTTTCAATGAAAAGACAGTAATACTGCATTACTGCAAAGGTACTTAACAGTAATTTTCTTGATTTTTTCATGGGACTATTTTAATACTAAGGGAATCAAGATCAATTTAGATTGTAAGTTAAATGAAAAATGTAGCTATTTCAGTAAAAATAAATATCTTGAGAAGAGATATCTTTCAAGGGGATCAAATAAACATGTTTTATAGATACTCGGTATCTTATCTAACTTCTATAGTGGTCTTAAACTAATATTTTATGGCAGATAGTTTATCAGATACAAAGCGGCTGGTAACTGATGTGTAAAAATATAATTAAATATGTGTCAAAGCAAAACCATGTAGTTTGGAGTGTCATGAAGTTATAGTATAACTATGTAATATTATTATATCTTCTTTGGTATAACAAAAACCAAAACTGGGATTTAATAAGTTATCACTACATAGTATAAAACAAAATCGCTTCCCTGTCTGTCTGGCCCCATTGTATGCTTATATCTTTAAAACTACACAATGGATTTTGATGAATTGTTTTTTAAATGGATAAAGTAATTCAAGAGGAAAGTTTATAAATGCAATACACCTGTGTGAAGCCTGGGTGGGTCGCTAGATCGATATAATGAGGTCTTAATTAAGTTTGGAGTTTACATTAATGAATTATTTGTTAGAATAACTTATCTGTCCTCCATGATATGAAGATTTGCATAGGTTTTTATGTACCTATGTTTTTATACATATTTTGTATTATGCAATGCCACCCCTATGTTTACATTAATCTCAAAAGCCTACAGGAGTTTTGTGGCTTATTACAAACCAGTTATTCTGTAACATGCAATGTGAAAGTATCATTTTTTATCCAGTTGGACTTGCTACTTACCAACTTGATATAGGTGGTATTATAACTAGGTAACGAGTAAATCTGTCTTACCTGCGCGATCCCAGAGCCCATGAGGCCTCCACCGACGACTGTCACATTTTTAATTGCATTTAAAGTCGGAGAACTCGAAAAGTTCCTTGAAAAACCAACTAACTTATTCATATTTGAAACGGGGCAACGAAGCGAAAGTCGCCGGTAGAATGACGCGAGTGCGTAAAGTAAACAACTACATCAACATATTCAACACACACACTTCACTTCACACGATATGCTATAAAAACCGCTCCAAAGTCCAAAATACAAAGATACCTTATCGTGTAATCAGTTAGGTTAGGTATTAAAGTATTACTTACCTGCCATTCGAGCATACTGGGAGAGGCAGCATGATTACACAACACATTTTGATAAATCACATGTGATAACAAAAAAAGTATTACATTTGCAGGAAAATGCTTGAATTGAAACTTTTGTTTATTTATTTTCCCGTAAGCCCGGTCGCCCCGTTCCAATTCACGTCCCTCACTCAACTCAAACTATCAAAGAAATAAGGAAGTTTCCTTTATCATAAAAACTAAAACTAATTATATACATTTAAAGACGGAAGAAATATATTAGATACAGTGCAAAAAATACTCGAATATCTTAATAAATGACGGAGTTATGGATGTCTAAACATCAAATTCATCATGATCAAATCAAATCAAAAAGACCCGCGACGTATTTATGCGTGTGACGTCATCCGGCTCACGAGCCGCGCTGTGGGTTAGGAGTAAGGAAAAAAAGGAAATAAAGTGCTTCATTCTATACCGGGTATTTTTCTAAGCCACGAATACGTTCTAGGACATCATTGTACTCATCTTTATGTTATGATCAACATTTACTATGGGACTAACCCCCCAATATTACGAATAAAAAGTCAGCATTCCTATAAATTTTGTCGTGAGTAAATGAACTTTATTTCTGAATGGAACAAGATTTGGCGTGTGTACCTAGTGTACTGCGGTTATTACATCTGTATATATTGACTAGTAGTTTTCCAAATAGTAGACCTCACAAGTGTATATTTTGGTGAAAATTTTCTGCTAATCAGTTTTTAAAAATGCACAACTTGCACAGGCAAATATATTCATAATTACAATATTCTGTCCTAAAATATCATTGTATATTATGACTAGCTTTTACTATTGGACTAATCCCCTGTATAGGGTTATCTTATTAGAGATTCTTTGACATCTGTCATTTTCGGAACTAAAAAATAAGTCCTGAAAAACCTATTACCTACAATGACTTTATAAGAACAAATATTAGGCTGAGAAGTAATAACTTCTCAGCCTAATATTTCATAACTGACTTTATATAATATTTAATGACTTTATATAATAGTCATTGTAGGTAATAAGTTTTTCAGGACTTATTTTTTAGTTCCGAAAATGACAGATGTCAAAGTGACAGCTGCACTTATATGGCACATTATTATAGAATTCATACTAGACTGGCATGACAGATGTCATCCGAAATGTAGATCTCGTTGAGTTCTATCACTTTTGTGAAGACAGCAATGGTCTAAAATCCTTAATTATAGAAATAAACCGCATTTAAGTATGACCGCATGTATGTTTGTTTGTCAATTTGAGACTTGACATGTCATCCTAGTATGGATTCTAGAATATGACAGCTGTCACTTTGTTCAGCCATTTTTAGGGTTTCGTAGTAAAACGAGGAACCCTTAAAACTTCGTTATGTCCGTGTAACGGATAGACGCCGTTTATAGACCATATTAAAAACTTTCCCTGAAAATTATTTTGAGCACTGTGGAATCATATTTTTTGAATGAATGAATGAATGAATTTATTTGTCTATGAAACTAGGTAAAGTACAGATGTTATACAATATATACATATAAAGTGCTCTAGCTTCTACCTCTAGAGGTTTATAGACTAACAACTTAGACTAATATTATTCTAGAATAATTACATAAATTTACCAAAGTGTTATAATCATGAAAACATTTAAAAGATATACCCAATTAATTGTCATCAAATAAATCAGTTAAAATATTTTATACGTGGTTAAAAATGTCAATTAAAAATGTCAATTACATAGCTAAATCATTATTTAATGTCATTTAATTGCTTGTCGGTTAAAAACATGTCAACTGTGTAGTAAGCTTTTTTTATTAATAAGTCATTTAACATATTCTTGAAAATATTCGGATCTGTTTTAGTTCGTATCACCTTTGGTATCTTATTATAAACTATAGGCGCCATACAAAACACACTCTTGCTTAGAAATGTACTTCTAGATGCTAGGCTGCGTAATTTACCTTCATGCCTGCTTCCTACGGGCCACATTTCGAAGAGGTTAGGGTTTAATTTTACGAATAAAGCAATTTCGCTTATATACATACATGCTAGGGTTAAAACTTTTAGTCTAATAAAATGTGACTTACACGAGATTCTCTTTTTTAGCCCGCACATAGATTGAATGCTCGTTTCTGTGCTATAAACGCCCTCTCGCGGTCAGTTGAGTTACCCCAAAACACAACACCATATCTCAATATCGATGCGGCGTGTCCATAGTATGCAGTTAATAATGTTGAATCATTTGCGACTTTTCGCAATTGATATAAGGCATATGCAAATTTATTCAACCTTTTACAAACATTGTCGATATGGTGCTTCCAAGTCAATTTGTTGTCAATATTTAATCCTAGAAAACGATTTAGCTCTATTTCTGATACTTTTTTCCCTGCATATTCAATGTCAAAATTCAGTCGATTACTCTTTGTCATTTTAAAATTCATTAAATGTTCATTAAATGTAGTTGAGCTATAAAGGAAAATGGAAATTTTTAAACATTAGGGGTCATCGACCTCACATGTATATTTCATATAAACAAACAAATAATAACACTTTACTAGACAACCACATTACATAAAAAAAAAATTACAGGGACAAAACAATACAATTTGTAGGTTTCTAACTGGTGGCTTTGTCGCTTTAAGCAATTTCTTCCAGGCGACCAAGAATTCATACTAAATTACGTTTTGTTAGTAATAAAACATATTTCTTCCATTTCCTGTTATGTATATAGTTTTTTAGGTAAAGTATAAAATTTAGCGTATTGGATTTTTGTGTAATCTGTAAAGCTATATTTTACTGTAAATAATCTACATCTACACTTCTACACTAATATTATAAAGAGGAAAGATTTGTATTTTTGTATGTTATGAATAAACTCAAAAAGTACTGGACCGATTTTAATAATTCTTTTTTCATTAGAAAGCTACATTATCACTGAGTAACATAGGCTATTTTAATTGCAGGAAAAAAAAAGAATCTCTATTAAAACTATAATAATGTTACCCAAGGTGTAAAAAAATGCCTAAAATATTCTTTATATCGCGTGCGCTGCGAAAACTATTGACGATGGAATAAAATAATGTACTACGACTTTATAGAACACACCATAATTTACAAAAAAATGTCGCAACAGCATATAATTATCTAACTATTATAGTTAAGCCGTAATAACTGTTCTTTTATTCTTAAAAATTAATTGAAATACCGTCGCAGAAAAAGGATCTTAATTTGTATCTTGGTATTAATCCTTATCAAAATAAAATATTTCATATTCAAGACTGTTTCAATAGCTTTATGCAACTTTTTAAGTTATTTAATTCAGATATTTTATTACAAAGATATCACGAGTTCAAAAATTTAAGTTTTATAAAAGTTCCGTTTCGCCGCTCTCTCCGCTTGGCAATTCATGTACTTCGTACAATGTACATAATACAAAATTCACTTCGAGCAAATATCTATTAGTCACAATCGTGAAAAAAAGTGTCCGAGCCAAAATCCTGCCCAAGCTTCGTAGTGGGCAGGCTTTTTAGTTAGTCGTATGGCGATTCCAAGCCGACTACAACGCCGCGCGATGCCAAAGTGCTCGATTACAGGCACTTATTAGGTGACATAACGCCGAGATTCGAGGAAACGGGTCATTGAGAATTGAGAAGGGTGCTTGGGCCAAATCCACCACCAGTGCCAGGGCCCAGTGTGGGTTGGTGCAGATTGCCACACAATATTTTATTTCGCCGAAAAGCCAATGATTTGAAATTCCGTACATAAGCTCCAAATAAACTCATTGATACAGGATCGGGATTTGAACCCACCACCTCACGATTGTAGGACAGGCGTTACTACCACTAGACCACCAAAGTTATATATCTCCGCCATTAGTGTGTCGATTTATGTTTTATTGGTAGTAAATAGGTATGCAGTGGCGTAGCGTGCCTTGGAGGAGCCCTGAATCAAACATAGTTGGGGAGCCCAAATCACTTACTTCTCACAAAAGAAACAAATATGCTTGCATTAAATTGAAATAAATATATACCGCCTTACCGCAAAAGATTTAAACACTCTTTAAACACTGTTTAGCCGTACAATTTGTACTGTTAAACATTGTCTAAAGCCTGCGTAAAACTTTAGTGGTAAGACGGTTATTTATAAGTTGTCACTTCCTCCTAGAAATTGAGCTAGCCAAACAATTCAAATGAAATATACACTTTTCTTGCCTTTTTTTCAGGAAATTGATAATTGATAATGAATAGAATATAATTACCTATATCAGCTAAGTAAGTCTAGCTGAAGACGATTTCAGTTGTTATAAAATTTCTGCCTCTTTTGAATTGAATGCTTAACCCGGAAAAAAAAGAATTGTTTTTTTTGGGAAGCACGAGATTAGGTGACATTGTGGATAACATTTTACTAGGTTTTGCTTACACACGTTAAGGCCCCTGTAGCCCGGGAGCCCCGTATTATTGACACGGTTGATACTGCGGTAGCTACGCCCCTACACATAGTATGTGAAACGAATTGTCGATGGGACCTTAAAGTTCTCGAATGTAGACAATGTATTGGCAAGTGTAGCGAAGGTCTTCACGTGAATCTAAGATCTGGTCGTGACGTCCGGAACACGTTGGATGCCAGCGCTTCGATTCCTTCCATCACAGCTCTTTGGGTTAGCAAGTTGAAGAGGCCTTAGGTAGGGCACACAATTCGTAGAAGTAGAACTGCAGGGCGATTCTGTTAATCGTTGACGTTACTGAGGTGACACGCTCTTGAACCTGTCTCGTTTCACCGCCGTCGAAAAAACGAACGAGCTACGATTGATGACGTAAAAACGTGTGACGTTACTGAACTGGAACGTATGTAAACCTCGTTCGTTTCTCAGGCGTTTCTTCGCCGCTGGGAAACTGTCATAAAACGGACGAGCTTCGATCGATGGCGAAAAAACGTGTGACGTTACTGAACTGGAACGTATGTGAACCTCGTACGTTTCTCATGCGTTTCGTCGCCGCTGAAAACTGTCATAAAACGGACAAGCTTCGACCGATGACGCAAAAACGTGTGACGTTACTGAACTGGAACGTATGTGAACCTCGTACGTTTCTCATGCGTTTCTTCGCCGCTGAAAAACTGTCATATAACGAACAAGCTTCCACCGATGACGTAAAAACGTGTGACGTTACTGAGTTGAAACGTACGTGAGGCTCATTCGTTTCTCAGGCGTTTCTTTGCAGTTGATAAGCTGTCAAAACGTCTATGCGTTGACTTATGACGTAAAAACGTGTGACGTCACCGAGTTAAAACGTATATGAAGCTCATATGTTCCTACAGGTTCCTACTGCTACCATACAATTGATGACGTCTAAGGCGTGTGACGTTGTCAAACAATGATTATAAAGGCCTTTTCTTTTCTTGATACTTTTCCTACGCTAGTAACGGTACACACATTGATCTCCTAATGAGCTCATGTGAGTCCTAATTTCTAGGTACTTGGCCATATATATATATATATATATATATGATCGATGCCTAAAACCAATGATGTCCTAAAACTCATTGTTACCAAATGAGGTCATCTGAATGACATGTTTTGAGAGCCACGGGCACAGGCCACGGGGGATAAACGTTTGTAGCGTGATTTTAACATTGGATTTTAACTTCAAAGAAAATGACTACGACCGTTACGTTTATCCCACGTGGCTCTACAGTTTGGCTTAACTAGTAGAGTGAAGGGAAATTCTACTTTCCCGTGACACTACTGGTAGTGCTACGGGTAAAAGTACATTTCCCATGACAAAATAATAAACAACATAATATTTTTTACAAATATTTATATTTTTCTTAGGAATTAGTGTCGCTTGATCCGTTTGTTGCCTGTGCCGTGGTCCTACTAGATGTATACTGGTAGGACCACGGGCACGAGATTTTTCCCGTAGTCCTCAGTTCCGGATTAAGCTAGCGCGGGGCCTGTAGCAAATTCTGTCAAGGGGCCTCTGGATTACTTTAGATTCTCAAATGTAAGGTTAAGTTTAGGGTAAAACTTTTACAAATCTAGGGGCACGGTAATGTGGCCAACAGGGCCGGACTGCGAGTTTAAGAGGCCCTGGGCTAGTACTAATTAGGGGCCCACTTAATTACTCTAATTATAGGACAGCAAGAAAGAAATAAACAAAGTCTAAGAGGGAAATATCTGAGCGCGACCAAGATCGAATGTGTAATCGAATGTGCAATGACTGCCGAACATTTCAACTGTCAACAAGCGCGGATCGAGCCATTGATACAGGGAATCATGAAGTTGTAGGTACGAAAATTGCGTGACACTACCGAACATTATTTTACATTTTGTTGAAAATTGTTTTGATCCGAGACGCTAAAGAGACAAACAATGCCGAGAGAGCGCGAGCGGAGCGAGTGCGAAAATTTGTTACAGTTTTTTCAGAAATTTAAAAAAAAGTACGAGTAAACAGGACTGTTCCATCGCTATTTCGCACGAGCGCGTAGATTTTATTTAGTTATTTAGATTTTATTTTAAAATACAGATGAGAAAAACAGACCAATTTATTGCCCTTCGCGAGCGAAGCGAGCACGACAGTTTTTCTCTTATTCAGTAATTTTAAATTAGATATACGCAAATCAGAGCACTTAGTCTGCAAATATCTGCGCGAGCGCACCGATCTCGACAATTTGGCACGTTTTCAGTGATTTCAAAAGGAGTATGAGAAAAGCAGCTATTAATCGCTAGCTCAGCGACCGCAAACAAATTTGAGTTGATTTTTTTCAGCAACTTCAAAACGAATAATAGAGCAAAGGATAACCACTCTACGGCTATAAATGCGTGTGTATACAGAGCGCAAAAAAAAATAGTTTAACAATAATTTCAAAAGATGCATGAGAAAAGCTGTTCACTGTAGTGTTATAAAGCGTAAGTGCAACGAGTAGGAAAATATTCGGTTTGTCTTTTCAGTAACTTTAAAATGGAGTAAAAACAAAGGAGAGCACTCTACTGCTATAATGCGTGTATATGTATTGTACTGTAACTGTACCAGCCTTTTTAATAGTCCATTGCAAGACGTAGGCCTACCCACGAAGGGTGATTGGGCCATATCCACCACGCTGGCCCAGTGCGGGTTGGTGGATTCACATAGGTACGCCATCGAATTTCTTCTACGGACGTATGCAGGTTGCCTCACGATGTTTTCACTACCTCACGATTGTAAGGCGGGTTTCACTACCTCTTGACCACCACGGCTTACGTGTGCGTGTATATACAGAGCGCAAAAACTTGTAAAATCATCAAAGATGATGTATGATCAAAGCAGAAAATATTATACGATATTTTCAGTAACTTTGAAATAGATCTGAGAATGAAATAGCAATGTACTGTTATTAGACGCGAACGCAGCAAACGCCACATTTTTTTAAATACGATAGTAGCAGGCTAGAAAATTCTAATGTACCTATGAAGTTGGTCAGCCACAAAACCATCGCCAGGCAAAAGATCGACATGGTCTTATGACCCGCCGTTAGAAACGCTCTTTTTTAACCGATGAACCACCGGAAGAGCTACTCAATTCGACGCGTATATGTATAACCACGCATAATTTTTTTCATAGTAGTCCAATTTTAATAATATTATTTTATTGGAAAGAATATACTTTGTAATTGGTCCCATTAAAATTCGAAATCGGCTGAGCCCTTTTCAATACATCAAGAATAATGTGAAAAATGCTACATCGATCTGTGCGAAATATTCGCGAATTCTGTACACGGGTGAAGTCTGTCATGCTTATTTTTGCACAAATAATCTTGTGAACGCTAAAGTAGTGAGAGTCTGAAATATTTTCTTCGATATTTTGTCAGTAAAAGTTAGATTTGAAAGTGCCATCAGATGTGAGCAAAGATAAGTAGCGCGAGCAAAGCGAGCGCGAAAATTCTTAACAAAGAGCCGCTTTAAAGTGATGAAAAGGAAGTGAGCAGATAAATTGACCCTCGAGGGGGCCCCCTCAATGGGCTCCCTCCACTTGAATCCACAGCTCGGCTCCACTTGTGGATCCGCGGATACCTTTGGATCCGCGCCTGCTATCAGTTCGAAGTGCTAACATCTGAACGTGGACTTCAATTAAATGGGTGCGATCAATTGCAGGATTGACAGGGCTGCAAACCTTACGATCTATTTAATTTTGTAAAATTATCAATTTTTTTCGCATTTATTGTCTAATTTTCACTTTTACTTGACTTAGACTGGGAGGCCCTTGAATCTATGGGGCCTGAGCTGAAGCCCAAAAAGCTATATGGTAGATCCGGCTAGGGTGGCTAAGACGAGCCAAGCGATGCAAAGCGCAAGGTTAAACTTTGAATTGCATGGCTATAATTTAGTTTTTTTTTTATTAATATCAAAAAAAACATTGCTCATTATTTCTCTGTTATAAAAATAGTTCTTGTAGTAAAGAAACTACTAAGCCACATATTATATTGACTAAGGAGTTTGTGGCGTAAGGGCTTGCAGAGTTAGGCCGTGTAGAGTTAGAAGCTTGGCTCTACGCCGTTGGAGCGCGGGGCCTGTAGCATTTGCTACTCTTGCTACGTGGCTAAACCGGCACTGGTAGTCCTACTAGAGTGCTTGGTAGTAGGTCCAACGGAAAATAATCTTTGCCCATGGTACTATTAATACTGCATTGTATTATTTTCCGGGTTTAAGCCCCATTTTGCCCACAAACAATTAATATTGACGTAATAATATGTACAATTATTTGTTGAAAGAATCAGACAATTGAAGAGGGTTAATCAAATCTTGCCTAAGTTATTAGTCATATAGTCATAAATTCATTACACCATTTGTTACAAGTCAAGAAGTAAACATTCACAAAATAAAACACAAAATAAAAATAGAGATCTTGACAATTACAAAATTAGTCACTAAATCTTAATACACTTCAGGCAATTTTAAAAAGTCATTTACATCATAAAATTATTGCTCATGTAGCAAATATTTTAATTTATTCCTAAACGACCCAGCGGAAGGTGCATCCCGAACTTCTAGGGGTATTCGGTTGTATATAGCGTGCCCACCAATATATACTGCACCAGACTTCTCCGATTTCACCAGCCTATGAGGAGTCACCAGGTAGTTTTCCCTAGCATTGCTTTTAAATTTAACCTAGAATAGGTACCTTTCCTCTCAAATAATTCTAAATGGTTGGTGCAAAGAAACACGCGTGCATTTTTCTCGTACGTTCTACGGTTTTCAGTTCATCATCGTTCGTTCCACTTCCCTTTATTATGGTTCTCCTAGGTTGTTCGGGTTTCTAAACTCTGCGATTACAAACCGTAACCCAGCTATTATCACAAGGGTTATTCATGGTTACATCTTGATTGAACGTACTACAGTGACTAGTACAGGCGTCCGCGGGTGAGGCAGACGTCTACGCCATCGGCCGCAACGACATTCGGGACAATATTTTAAACGGTTTTCAAGCATTGCATGATTGCCAGGAGCAGACCGGCGACCTGTTCATTGATGACCATCAACGTACAGTGTGGCGTTCGTTCCATAAACGTTCCACCAGGTGAGCTTGATAGTTATGCCCGATCTCCAGATTATGATTGGCATGACGATGTAGCGTCGTAGTTTGAGATAAAATCATCTCTGGATGTCGCTGCATAACATTTGCCTGACTCATGTCCGTATCTTTCAGGGCAATATTAGGCATTAACTATCTTCGCTGCTACCTGCTGTACGTAATGTAGTTTTCGGTCGATCAAAAGGCACCTGTAAAAAAATATTGTTTAGTGACAAACCTATAATATTCCTGGGCCTGGGGAAATATATATTTTACATTAATTGCCTCTATTATTGTTTTTATAGTCTGTTGGGATACCTTGCCCGTGCTATAAGAATATATACTTCATTAATCCAAAATCAAAAATAGCATGTTAACCCAGAGTATATGCGAGCTCTGTATTAAGTTAAATTTATCAATAATAATAACTTGCCAAGAGTGGAGAGGAAACAAACACACAAAAACGCTCAGACTTTCGTATGTAAGGTTTTGAGACGTGTGATGTGATGCCTTGCTTGAGAATAGGTACTGTATTTTTCGGAATAATAATTTGTGTATTAATTGTTAGCATCTTTTATACTTACCACATTAATTTGATTAAAATGTATTCAGCCGTTTGAGTGTGAACAAGTAACAAACAAACATACAATCACACTCACAAGATTTCGCTTTTATAATATTAAATATTACTCTATAATATTAAATACCTATTGTTTTTATAATATTCATTTGCATGATTATGATTATATTATGATTATGATATGATTATATTCATGATTATGAAATGATGTGTTCCCAGCACATCCCACGGATACACCAAGTACCTATAGTTTATCGTAATAAGTATAAGGTATTTTAATCCAGATTGTCAACTATTATTATGGATGGAGGCCACGTATCGACAATGCCACGTAGGTCATTCACCAACTAGGTAAAGTAAGTTCTATAGGCTGGTGGCTAGCTACTAACTAGATGAACAGAAGACTATATCTTCTGATTAAGGCCGTAGAAACGCGCTGGATATAAGCTACTTCTAACCCGGAAATCCATAAATGAGGCCTAATGTCCTGCAGTGGACGTCAACGGCTGATGGGTGGAATAAATCTGGTTTGTTCACTTAGTATATCCACAATATTACCTACTACTAAAACACTTAGGTACACACAGAGCTTACACAATTTTAGTCAGGAAACCCAAGAAGAAAAAGAATTACAAGTAAAATTCTTCTGAGCGAAATCCTTTTGAATGTGAAAGAAAACCTAATTTGGGAAAAAAATGCATGACATTGTCAAAAAAAAAATGCAACCAAAGAATGCAACGTGAATATTATATAATACAATTATGTCCTCCTGTGTATTCCTCAAAAAGTTTTAGTATTGAGTTTTATTATTTATAGTCAAAGTCTTTGCTTTTTAGGGTTCCATACCCAAAAGGTGAAAACGGAATCCTATTACTACGTAACACTTTGCTGTCCGTCCGTCTGTCTATCTGTCTACCACAAGGCTGTATAAATCATGAACCGTGATAATAAGACCGTTTTTAATTCAATTTTCAGTTCGATTTTCACAAATGATGTATTTCTGTTGCTGCTATAAGAAAAAATACTAAAACAGTATAAAATAAATATTTTGAGGCCTCCCATGAAAAAAGCGTGATTCGTGAAAGTTTGACATCTGTCATCTGAAACATTGATTTTGTTGAATTCTCTCACTTTTGCAGAGACGGCAAAAGTCTAAAATCGACAGTTACGGGACGATACCATTTTTCAAGTTTGAGCTGTTACTTTGACGCCTGTCATGCAACTCTATTACGAATTCCAGAATGACAGCTGTCACTTTAATATCTGTCATATTTGACTTAAACCCCATGCTTGAACCTGAAAAATAAACAAATTTTAGTTTGACAGCTGTCTTGCAACTCTAGCATGACAGGTCATATTTTGATTCACTTTGTTTTTTTAGTTTTACGGTAGTGACACGGGTAATTTATTTTTACTGCTCAACAGAGCAGTAAAAATAAATTACCCGTTAAATTATATTAAAAATAAATTAATTATGCGTGTCAACTAATTAATTAATTGATAGTATTAATTAACTTACTTTACTTTGTTAGTTGAAAGTTGTTACTTTCAACTAACAAAGTAAATTAAGTTACTATAGTAACAACGGTAATTCATTTAAAATTCTTTAGCGGGCTAGGAGATAAATTCGACGTCACAAACAATCAGTTGATTTCACAGAGGATTACTCTTATGATTACAATTATAGAGAAAACTTTAAGCGAATGACATGGCGTTCCGTAGCGTAACGCACGCTGCCACCATTTTAACAAGAATCACCATTCGAGCTGTTATAATCACAGTTTACAGCAACCTCCCTCGAACCAGACAATGAAGTAGGAATCAAACTTCATTGGAACAAGCTCCCTTTACATCTGACAACTGACATCTGACATGTCATCTCGCACCACCAATCGGCCGATCATGCGATATCTCTTGAAACCTCCTTGGAACCAATCAGCGGCGTTTGTTACAAGCGTTACCCCAGGAATGTTGCCACTACCATTCCTAGTCCTTCGAATTTATACTTAGTGGCACTATTTAACAATAAACTTAAAGCTATTGTCTCGTTATCTATACTGGGTGACTGGTAAACATTGAACAACCTTTTAGGGGCTTATTCTGTATATCAAAACTAACAACTTTTGATCAGCGACTTTTGTCAAAACTCAAAAAAAAAAACAGCTGTTCCATACATTTGGTGTGGACACGATATTTTTCTGTGGAACACCAATTCGATGGTATTGATAGTATCATTGTTCGATACTATCGATAGTATCGCCAATCATAAAACTATTGCATGATTTTTACTATATTTATTATAATAGAAACACTTCAACATTTCGATATACCGATAGTCAAAACGGCATCGTTGGAGAGACTGCACAGCCCATATCTCGACCGAATCAAAGGATTTCTAAGCAAAGTGGCTGGTTATACTCCTCGGTCTTATGTATAACCTACCGCAGCGTATGTATGTGGTACATGGTGCTAAAGCCCTTTCGGAAACCGGCTTGTTCGGAAAGCTGGAAGTCATCAAGCCTGCGTTCGAGCCGATTCGTAATGACCCTACAGTACCATCCAGTGTGTGTTGCCAGTGATGACTTTGGCACAGAAACGTGGTCTCTTACTATGGGCCTTATTAGTAAGCTCCAAGTAGCCCAACGAGCTATGGAGAGGGCTATGCTCGGAGTCTCTTTGCGGGATCGAATCAGGAATGAGGAGATCCGTAGAAGAACCAAAGTTACCGTCATAGCCCAGCGGATTGGAAAGTTGAAATGGCAATGGGCGGGGCACATAGCACGGAGAACTGATGACCGATGGGGTCGAAAAGTCCTGGAGTGGAGACCACGTACCGGCAAGCGCAGCGTAGGACGTCCACCCACAAGGTGGACGGATGACTTCATTAAGACCGCAGGATCGCGCTGGCTGCACCCCGCTGCAAACCGGTTTTATCGGAGATCTTTACAGGAGGCCTATGTCCAGCAATGGACGTCTTATGGCTGAAACAAACGATGTAACTGAATTTCGACTTTGACTTTCAACTATCGAACTAACGCCTATTGCAACAACGCTTGTCTAAATGGAGGAAACTTCTAAGTTACGAAAGCCAAACGTAAATGAACTCTTTATAAAAAATAAACTCTGTAAGCAAAACCTTATTCGTTGCAATCAAACATCAATTTCGAAAAAAAAAGCAGTAACGCACACATATTAATAAATGTTGGTTTTGACTTAAGTCAGATATGTCAGATTTTTCTGGATTTACTTATTTATCTTTATTATTTTAAATAATTTACTACTTTGTCACTGATTTTAGGTATAACATTATAAAAAATAATTATGGCTGGAAAAGAAAAATTGCAAGGCGAGCAAATAAAGATGTTCTTCTTCAGTGAAAGTCTTCGTTTCGGTTTGTCTTCATAATTGTTGATGACGTAAGCGACATAAGTGTATATACAATATGTTTATATGTGTAGGTGATGTGATACTATAACGTTTCTGGATCGTTGCTGCTTCGTTACTGATTCGTTTTTCACCACAGAGCATTCAGACTATGCTACAATTTTAGATTGTATCCGATAAACATACTGGAAATTCTTTCTTGTGCAAGAGATATTACAAATTGTATTTATCAGTTGAATTAATATATTATTTTATTGTAGACAAAATTGCTCTTATAAGTATAAATAAAATTATTGAAAATGAATTGGTTGTTTGTTTATTGTAATAATCATGGGCGTAGATCAACAGGTACGAGTGGAGGGAGTTTGTGCCTATCCTATCAAAGGAAATCTTATAAACATTAAGTCTGAATTAAAATCTTATAAAATTTAATAAGTATTGAGTAAGAAAATGTCATTTGTGTTAAAATTGGGTAGCCATGAGGAGGAGTTCCTCGTGGACCAACTGCTTTCGCACAACTAGTTGGACATCCAAAATACGTATTCCTAATGGCACAACTAAGTCTAACTAAGCACAACTATGTAGGTACAATTTTTTTTTAGCTATTCCTTGTGACACAACTACAATCAAAAGAGATACCTAGTATTTTTTTTAAAAACCTCTTTTGATGTTGGTAATGATACTAACCACATTTTAAAAAATTAAAATGCGTCCACCAAACGTTATCGATACAATTATCGACACAAAATAAATATAGGCCGAATCAAATTTGATGGCAAACTTTTAGTTTAAAAAATGACAGATGTCAAAGTGTCAGCTGTCATATTCTAGAATAATACTAGATTTACATGACAAGTGTCATACTTTAAATGACCTATCTCCGTTGTTGTCGTCACAAAAGTGATAGAGCTCAATGAGGTCTACATTTCGGATGACAGCTGTCAAGTTTAAAAGTGAATTATCTCCATGACTATCGACTATAAACCATTGTTTTCTTCATAAAAGTGATAGAGCTTAACGTGATCTATATTTCAGATGACAGCTGTCAAATTTTACGGAGATAATACAATTTTAAGTTTGAAAGCTGTCATCCGAAATGTAGATTTTATTGAGCTAAATAATATTCTAGCTGCGACAGCTACGGAGATAATCTACTTTTAAGTTTGACAGCTGTCACTTTGTCATCTGTCAGGCATTTCTAGTATTATTCTAGAATGACACCTGTCATTTTTAAAACTAGAGTATTATTCTAGAAGATGACAGCTGTCACTTTGACGCCTGTCATTTTTGAAACTTTTCCAGACAAAAAATATGTTCTAAGAAGATCCTGTACAAATTACTACAGGCAACAAACGTGTGAAACACCATTTGTAGTAGAGTAGGTCGTAATTTGGAGTCTTGCACACACTGCACAACTAAGCATAATTAAGTACACTTAGTTGTGCTATCGGGAACTAAAATTAATGACATTTATTTAGCTGTGCAATCGGGAAAGATTTTAAAATAACATTCCTGATCGCACAACTAGTTGTGCGAAAGCAGTTGGTCCACGAAGAATTCCTCGCCATGAGATATCTCCAAAGGAACCGAACCGTTATTGAGAAGTTTTACGTTAAAGTAAGTTTTGGAAGTTTTACGGAACCTTAGTGTGGTCAAGCATAAATGTACCTATGTCCTTTGCCTTTTTATAGCAACTAAATGTATGGTTAAGGATTGTTTTAAATAATTTCAATTTTAGTCACTACATTCGACATATGGACTACTAGAAATAATGTTAGTGAATTCGTCTTTTTTATATTATCGGTTAGGAAATAATATAGCGTAGTCTGAACGCACCAAGCCAACCTTCAATTTCTCCAAACATTTAGTCTGACATAAAATGAATATGAACATTGTCACGATGCCTTACAATACAATGACATTATGTTACCTAAGAATGATGAAAGAGGGTAGAAATGTCCCAAATCAAAACTTTCTAGGACATGATCACAGCGAAATGATCTTGAAAACGAATAAAAACAGCTGTTTGCAATGTGTTCAATGCGGAAGGCTTATTTTGGCAAATTTAAAGAAATTAGGTATTAAAATAGCAATAAGTATATTTGGTAGCGGTCTATTAAACAAGGAGAACAACACTTTATATTTTTTTAATACCTAGCAAGGGTAAATGCCATTGTAGTAGCAGTTTACGTAGTTTTAGCCTAAATTAGTAGTGTTGTATTTTGTGGATAAATGCACTTAAAAATATTTTTAGACATGTCAAAAAGCTTTTAAAATCGCGCTGGTCGATGACTTAAAAAGATGGGTTATGGAATGAAGTACGGCACCCGCCAATTAATGCCTCATTTCAAATTTTCAGGGGGGTGGTGACTTGCCTTCCACTAAATGGGCCCCCCATAATAGCTACCGTATATTGACGCCGGAGGCAACATTGGTGTGGACGGCTTAGGGTGTCGAGAGGTATGCTGCGCGTTCACTAAGAGCTACTAGCGGCGTTATGCCCTTTAACACTTCCACCCTGGAGCTTTGGTTCTTAGCTCTTGCGATTTCCACTCCAAGCCGGCCAGTTAAGGCAAGAGAGGAGTCAGGGGTCTCATTTAGCTCCAGGGAATCAGGGTTCGCGGTGTCGCCACTCACCGACGGCTCGCCACAAAGCCGCCCCTGCGCTTATTATTATTATTAATCAGACAATATAAATCTATAGCTACTTGTCAATCGTGCCATAACGGAAGAGGAGGGAGATACATTTCTTTCCGTCTCTGTCTTACATCTAGGGATGATGTAACCACTTAACTATTAATCGACTAAAGTCAGAAACTGCTAAGTGTATTAATTATTTAATACACTTAGCAGTTTCTATGTAGTTTTGACACACATCTTGCTGTGACCATGTCTTACGGATTTTTGCATTATGGCATTTCTGCCACTTTTCATTATTCTAAGCACAATACTAGTATTAACAGATTTGTAACAGATATTTGTGTAATATTATGTGTAAATGCAAATTATATTATACTAGAGAGAGTCGAGGAAGTCTAGTACCTACTTCGGGCACAATGATCTCCTCCGACCTATCGGATCACGCTGACATACAGAGGCAGAGGCGAGCCATCGCCGTGCGCGCCAACATGCTGGCCAGAAGGTTCCACAGATGTAGCGACTCCATAAAAACTCAGCTTTTTGTCAGTTTTTGCACGAGCGTAAAACTTTAAATGAGCGTAATACCGGTCTGCGGACTGGAGCAGAGTGTTTATACTGCAGAAGCGCGCCGTCCGAACAATCGCTAGAGTGACACAGGATGAATCCGCACGACCACACTTTAGGAGGCTTGGGATCCTGACATTGCCAGCACTTGTTATATTTCAGGTGTCGGTTTATGTTAGGATTAACCAGGCCTCCTACCGGACTCTGGCCAGTGCCCGCCTCAAGGGCAGGCTAGCTAAATTCCCGCGCACGCTGGAGAAGTCGGCCAGGACGACTCACATTATGGGCCCAGCAGTGTATAATAAGCTGCCAAATAGTATCACATCGGCGCCTTCTATGGACAGCTTCAAGTCCAGGCTCAAACGCTGGCTGATTGAGCAAACGTTCTACAGCTATGATGAATTTACTAAATCGAATTTATAAACCTACATTGACATAATTATAATATTACTCAATTAAAATACATAATAATTAATGTTGCTTATTTATGTTACTGTAATTATGTTACTATGTGTAACTGTAATTGTATATTTATTAATTTGGAATACAAATTATTTTGAATTTTAATTACTCTATATTCATATTAATTATTATAGCATCTATGTTTGCTTAAAATATTTTTCTGTAAAATGATAATGATCTCTGACCTCTTATCGTTCAAGGATAATTCTGTAAGACGCTTGGAGCTCATGAAGCGCTCACAGCGTAGTTTAACTAGGTGTTTGCCAGCAATCACTAAAGTTAAACATCGTTCGGTACCGTTTGACAACTGAGCGATGTGGCTCGGATGGCATGTTTTTAAAGTTCCCGGTTGTTATAACCGTTAAGCTCAAACGCATTCAGGCAGCTTAGAAATTTCGACACTAGGTCTAGCCGCACGACCTAAACGACCTTAGGTACTTCCATCTATCCATCCATTAGCCATAAGACGTCTACTGTTGGACACAGGCCTCCCCGATGGATCTCCAATAAGGCCTGTTGGACGCGGCTTGCTTATATACCTACTTATTTTATTATACCTACTTCAGAATCAAGGAATACATGAATTCAAAATAAAAGGCATCTCAATAACATGTATCAATGAGAGGTAAACATCAAGATATTAAAACAAATAGGTAAGCTTGGTTTCACCGTCAACTGAGAAGACACAGAAGAGTTGCGATCGTTTTTGCACCGGTTTCAATTTCGGTATTCTTCGACTTTACTTCGGGTATACATCGGCTACATTTAGTAGGTAGGTCACAGAAGTAGGTACATTGTTACTCACTATAGAGAATAGAGATATAAAGAGACGACCACTGCTTTTTCAATCTATGGAATTTGTCGATTGGTAACTCACTTCTTTTTCATTATTTGATCCATTGTTCCTGAGCAAAGAAGAAATGCTTTTGAAGTAACTCCCTTCTCTCGCCCTCTAGGATCGTGATGTTCTTGAGTGACATCGTTTATATACAGATTTGATTTTCATGAGCAGGCTCCAGTGGGTAAGCACGGGGTCACCATCTGGGTCACCAGAAGTCCACCACATAAGTTTTTCGACAAATAAAATTAGTAATATTGTTACGGTACATCTATGAAAAGTTTGTCTCTAAAAAAGGCATATTTATTTGATTCATTGATATCGACGGTATTGGTACTTTTGTATCCTTTGTCTGTAGGTCATAATTTATAGGTGCTTCTAGTCTATATACTTAAAGTCAATAATTGTTACCTTTGATATGTGCCTTTGATACACTAAAATTATGTCATCGTAAATAAAATAAAGCGTGACAGCTTTTCTATGGGGAGAATTGGGTAATACCGGCACATGATCATTCTGATATAATTTTGAAGAAACCGTTTTAGTTTGTGGGTTATATAATATAAGCTAAATTTTAAAAAGGTACCACATTTTTTTTTAAAGTAGGTACCTTATAATTTTACATCCTACTAATCCTACTAATATTATAAACGCGAAAGTTTGTGAGGATGGATGGATGGATGGATGGATGTATGTATGGATGTTTGTTACTCTTTCACGCAAAAACTACAGAACGGATTGAGATGAAACTTTGCAATAATATAGCTTATATATCAGAATAACACATAGGCTATAAATTATAATGATATATTGCGTATGCGGGCGAAGCCGCGGGTAAAACTAGTGTATTATAATATTATTAATGTATATATATATGTTATATATATAACATAAATAAATGATTATGATTACCTTATTTATATTCGTTTTCATAATTTTCACCATACTTTTATTTCATTTCAAATCCAGAGCCACTATTTGAATTCCAAACAAAAAAAAATCTATTTATTTATTAAAAAACAATACTTAACATACTTAGTCATATACAGTGTAGGGTTGAGTCCGGGGACGCACGGATGATTAGTGTTTACTAATAAGCAATAAGCGCACTCATACGTCCGTCCACTCCCGCATTGGGCTAGCACCGATTATTTACCTAGTTGTAAATAATCAAAGTAAAAAACATAGTTTAAGGCACATTTAAAAGTTTCAATTTAATGGCGAGGATAAGAGTGTGATCAATGTTTATATTATATATCTAGTTACAAGTTTGCGTTTGACAACATTAAAATTAAATGTGGAAGTATTTATTTATCTCACTTTCCTCGCTTGTTTACCTACCTACATCAAACGTTTGTCAAATTAATCAGAGTCGTAGTAAGGAAAAATTGCAAACGAGTCATTTTGCTCCGTTGCAGCCTCCTAAATAGTGCAAAATTGACCATATGCCTACATTGCCTACCCACGAAGGTCGATTAGACTCTACTAAAACTAAAACTAAAGCGAGGCGAAGGGGGATTGGAATTAGGTTAAGACTATTAAATATAAAATGTGCGAATCAAACTCTTGATGATTTTCTTTACTGAAAAGCCAGTGGTGTACGGGCAATATTCAGCCCCCCACATATCTCTGTGTGTAATGCCTGTATCCTGTGGGCCCTACATGAATGAATAAATTTTGATGTTAATATTTTTTTGTATAAAAGCTGTGACCAATAAGGTTTCCACTAGCTTCAGTAAAATTAAAACCAAAAAAATAAGACTTACATTTTTTCAAAAGTTTGTACATTAATTTTCTTACTAAGTGATTCGTATTACTACACAAAGCTTTGATTTGCTTTGATATCACAATATGATGAAGATGAACTTAAACCGCCTTACCATAAGACCACCTCATAACATTTAAACACGCATTAAACACTGTTTAACCTTGCATTTGTACTGTTAAACACAGTCTAAAACGAGAGTAAAACTTTTGTGGTAGTTGCGTTACGAAAAGTGTTTTGATTCTTTGAGTTAAATCTAATCTGAGGACATCCCACAACAATGCCCTTAGTACGTACGAAACCTATTATTTGAGTGACGTCATTTGATTTCAACATCGATCGTTAGGTTTTACACTGTCACACGCCTTTGACGTCATCAATTGGAACTTAGTAGCAACGGATGAGCTTCACGTACGTTTCAACTCAGTAACGTCACACGTTTTTACGTCATCGGTCGAAGCTTGTTCGTTTTATGACAGTTTTTCAGCGGCGAAGAAACGCATGAGAAACGTACGAGGTTCACATACGTTCCAGTTCAGTAACGTCACACGTTTTTGCGTCATCGGTCGAAGCTTGTCCGTTTTATGACAGTTTTCAGCGGCGACGAAACGCATGAGAAACGTACGAGGTTCACATACGTTCCAGTTCAGTAACGTCACACGTTTTTTCGCCATCGATCGAAGCTCGTCCGTTTTATGACAGTTTCCCAGCGGCGAAGAAACGCCTGAGAAACGAACGAGGTTTACATACGTTCCAGTTCAGTAACGTCACACGTTTTTACGTCATTAATCGTAGCTCGTCCGTTTTCTCGACGACGATGAAACGAGACAGGTTCAAGAGCGTGTCACCTCAGTAACGTCAACGATTAACAGAATCGCCTTGCTGATGTCCAATGTTTTTCAAAGTTCTCGAGTGAAGACAAGATCAAGAAACTAACTTACGAGTACATGGGTAGAATGTATAGACTGTGGGTCTCTAATATTTTAACGTCGCTTTCATTCTCATCATTGTCATTTTCTGAAATCAGGGCTATATATTATGTACAGCCACCCGACACATACGAACTCACTTTTATTTAGATATGCCTATCTCTTTTTCATAAACTTCGAACAGTTTAAGACTACGGAAACTCTCGCGATTTGGGTAGGTTTTAACTCATCATAATGGTTCATCCGGTATGTCTAGCATGTGTGTGGCGCATACCTACATTACGTGGTAAGTATATGTATAGCCAATCATACCCGGGCAAAGCCGGGACGGGCAGCTAGTAAATAAATAATATTAAAAATTGGTTTTCAACATTATCATTATCATCGTCACGATCTACGGAAGCCTATCATACGCATGTCTCGACACGCACTTGACAACTTATTGGAACTAGAAAATAAAAGCCTTGAAAAAAATTATCTAAAGTATTTTACTACAGCAAAATATATTACGCTTCACCAGTTCTAACTAACCATGTGTAGGGGATCAGTCCCCAACCTTTGACACCAGGGCTAGCCACCCGACCTATACAAACTTACTTACTTAGTCCCATAGTAACATTTGGCCATAATATACAATAATATCTTAGGAAAGAACCTTACCATTTTTATGATTAAGAATATATTTCCCTGTGAAAGTTGCGCATTTTTGAGAACTTACTACTAGAAAATGTATACTTGTGAGGTCTACTGTTTGGAGAGCTACTAGTTAATAGTTACAGATGTAACATACACCAAGTCTTGTTCCATTTAGATGTAAAGTTCATTTATTCACGACAAAATTATGGGAATGCTGACTTTTTTCGTTATATTGGGGGGTTAGGCCCATAGCAAATGTTGATCATAACATAAAGATAAGTACAATGATATCCTAGAACGTATTCGTGGCTTAAAAAAATACCCGGTATAGAATGAAGCACTTTATTTCTTTTTTCCTTACTCCCTCCTAACCCACGGCGCGGCTCTAGAGCCGGATGACGTCACACGCGTAATTCCGTCGCGAGGTTTTTTGATTTCGTGCGGTCATGTTTAAAGATTCATAACTCCGTCATTTATGAAGATAACTGAAAAATAAAAACACTATAATATATTGCAGACTTGGTGTAATTTAATAAAAATAAAACTAGAAAACCGGAAACTTCCTTAATGCCTCAAGCGACAACAGCGCTATCTCTCTAGTTGTAATAGCTCTGTGTTGATCAACGACAACAAAAAGTATAGTAGTACGTGAATTGGAATGTTATATTTTGACGTTTCAGTTCAAAAACTTGGAAAGTAGAGAAAGAAATTCTGTACATTTTTAAACGATTGAAAATAACAAGTGTTTTTCTATCCTTTTCTTGCCTATAAAGTTTGAAACACATTTATCTCTTTCTTTTATTCACGATCACATTCTCTTTGATTCACGATTTCATCAACGAAACAAAGTTGAACTTTGGATTGGATTAATTTAATTTTTAACTTTTACAATTTTTGTTCTTAGTTTTGATTTTTCCTGTACTATATATTACAGAATCGAATAATAGTCACTTAATCAAGAATGTCTAAAATGATCCAATTCGGTGTAATCTCTAGAAACTTTTCAAGTTCATCAGCCGTACAAAGTGCGATAAAAAATGTTACTATTATCGGAGGTGGATTGATGGGGTCTGGCATCGCACAGGTAACAAATGATTACATTACCTATTTCTTAAGAATCTACTTCTTAATATCTATTATAGAAAGCCCGAAAAGAAAACGCCGGCATCTCAAACATGGATACCCAAAGTAAACTCGAGATTATCTCTTACCTCATGAAGTATGTAAAGAGAAGAAGCCTTTCCATTCGTATTTGCCTTTTCAGGAATCTCAATAAAGACTAGTCATTAATAGTAGATTACTTACCGCCCTAGGGCTTTTCTAGCTACATTATTACCCTAGAGCGCTAATTAGTCACCTACAAGCCCTATTTGGAGGTAATAAGAACCTACTTACCGAACATGAGAGATGTAAAGCTACTTACTGTACCGGTGCTTTAAGTCCTGATAAGCAGACCATAGGCCTACCCACGAAGGACGATTGAGTCCACCGCACCAACCCATACTGCTAGCCCAGTGTAGGTTGGTGCTGTTGCCATAAGAAGCTTTCCTTGCAATGATTTCCTTCACTGAGAAAAGCCTCATTCACACAAAACCACACACTAAATAGTCAAAGCATGTAGAATTGTAGGCATACAATTCTACATGTTTTGACTATTGAAATCCTTATATTTGAAATCCTTACTGTTTTAAAAGCAATTTTTACTATTTCTGTTCCAGGTGTCCGCACAAGCTGGTCAAAATGTAACCCTTGTGGATACAAGCTCAGAAGTACTAGCTAAAGCCCAGAAGTCCATTGCCGGAAACCTGGCCAGAGTTGCTAAGAAGATTTTCAAGGATGAACCGGAAGAAGGTGTTAAGTTTGTCTCGGAATCTTTGGCGAGGATCAAGACGACCACCGATGCTGTGGAAGCCAGCAAGAGCTCTGACTTGGTGGTCGAAGCTATCGTGGAGAATTTGGAAGTGAAGCATAAGCTGTTCAAGCAACTTGATGCGGTAAGGGTGCTTTTGATAAATCTCGAATAGGTTTGTGTTTGAATACGTAGTGCCTGATGTTAAGCAGATATGCAGTCTAGGGTGTAGCACGCTTACCTAGAAGATACCTATTTACTCGGGACTTGAAGACACCCACATTGTACTTTAGCAGAAGTCTTTTAAGGCACCATTTTTTTTAGTAAAATGTAATTTTATTTGGAAATCGCAAGACGAATCTTGCTACAATTTGCACAGGAGATAACTAAATGGCATAACATTAGAGGCCTATACCCAGCAGTGGGATAAAGAGGGCTCTCAATGATGATGTTGTGATTTTATTTTTTAACAAATCATGAAAAATAACATTGTTGGTGTTGGCCAATGTGTTGCTAAATAGCATCTGAAATGATAATAATCCATTATCTATAATAACATACAATACTACTTTATATGCTAAAACTACCTACACTACTACTACATAGAAAGCAATTGAATCATCTACAGACCCTTGAAGGTCTAAAGATAATCCAAATGCTCAAGCCCACTGCCAGTTGGCAGAGTGTACAGCATGCTGGCAGCATTGCAATGCTGAATGGCAATGCTTATGTTGAGCCAAATAAACACCAGCATTTTGGTCACGTGTCGCGTCCACCAGACATATAGTTTTAGCATATAAAGTAGTATTGTGTCTTATTGTAGTTAATAAAGGCACTTATGCCCGTAAAAAAAAAAATATCTGCAATATCAAATGGTGTCACCATTTGTTGAACCTCTAGACATCACTACTAGTCCTAAATAACACTTATCTTTAAAAAATTATGAATGTATCAACACGGAACACGATCAGAGAATAAATCAATGGCCTGTTGTTTAATTTGATCTTCAATATTAATCTAATGTTTTACCTAACTTTAATTAAGTCAAGATTTAATTGTATTTTCAGGCAGCCCCAGCGCACGCCATCCTCGCTTCAAACACCTCATCCCTCTCCATCAACGAGATTTCATCGGTTGTGAAGAGGAAAGACAAGTTAGTCATCTTTCTTTATCCGGTCACACAACTTGATGGAAATGAAGTTACCTACAAGCTGCGCAATATCCATGTGAGATTTAATAAGGATTGGATATTGTGCAGCTTGTAGCTAACTTCATTTCCGCCAACTTGTGTGACGCGGCCTTTTATAAACTTAGTATAGTGCATCCAGTGGTTAACTTTAATTGGAGACAGTATAATTAGTATATTATATTGGCATGGCTAGACATTTTCTCCAGAAGGGCTGTTACCTATGTTAATCCCAGAAAATAGAATGTACCCATTGACATGTTTTCAGGGGTTTTAGTTATATGGGGTTGTTTTATGACAGTTCTAGTTAGACAAACTGAGCTGGCATGTAGGTACTTTTATATTTAACATACATATTTTGTTTGACTTTACAACTTTAATTTTGATTTGAGGTGATGAAGGATACATAGACCAAACATACATGAAAAATCATTATCTCATCCACCCGAGTAATCAGTAAGAGCAGTTGAGAGATTTTTAATTATACCATTTTTTAAATATAAAACCTTTAAAAAAAATGAATGTTAATAAATATGAATGTACCATGCCAGATCAGCTTAACGCTAAAGTTTTCTAACGCTAGACCAAACACCCTGTATAATAAACTGAAAACTATAACTATCTATATTAATAATTTCGTCAAGGGGTACGGTAGACTCGATTGAAACTTTATCTGAATGATAAAACATAAAAAAATAATGATTTCGAGTCGACAACATATATCCGGAAAATTCGGATTATCGAGTATTTTAATAAATTATAACGGTGCTGACAAAAAATTACGGTCTCCATATTGACACTGGATGACAGTTGACATAACTTGAGTAGTGTTGACAACACCACAAATAAAGAATCTGCTATAATGGTTATAAAATTGTGACAAAATAATGCTATATAAATATGCTAAAAATTGTGATAACATTTTTCAACATAAAATGAAACGTAACGTAATTATAAAATTATTATTAATTACCTATTATTTATTAATTATTAATGACCTATTATTTTATATCAAATAAAATGTAAGTGTCATGGTCTTCATCGACCACTAATGAGCTTGAAGACGAGGTTGCGTCATTGCTCAGACTGTATAACTCTCCTTGGTACCTACAGAGGGCAGTGCGTTCTCTGGAACTGCGTAAGACTAACAGCATTTCCTTGCCCTTTTTAAGTCGAATCTTATAAGTATAAAATAGCATTTAAAGTTTTTACCGACAATTAATTGCGTAGCTTAGATTTTTAATACATTCATTTGACTAAAAGAAACCCGTTCAAATCCGTCATTTGAATGTGGTTGCGTCAAAGACGATATCGCTGAGATAAATCTGCAATTCTGCATGTAATTTTTTTTTTTTTAATATTCTAAATTTAGCCTAAAAAATTCTAAATTGGCATCACTGATCTTGACCAGTCAATCTTCTTCTTTTATATTTTGGCGTCGCATTGTTGTGTATTTGCCAGTGTCAAGTATTAAGTTTTAATAATTTTTGATAATAATGTATCAAAATAGTTACTGTCGTAGTCACATTAAAGTCCAACCTTTGGTTAGTACCTAACCGAAGATTAGGTACCTACTTAATGTATTCAATGATCCGAAACATAAAATAGGACAGGAGTGCAGGCTATTAATTTTGTGTATGTAGTGATGAGACTCCACTGGAGAAGCAAAGTATACAGGCTACATAAAGTACATCATATTATAACACGAACCGGCCTTATTGGAAATCTATGGGGGAGGCTTATGCCCAGCAGTGGACGTCCTACGGCTGATAGATATATAATTATAGAAAATATAATACATATTATAACACCAACCGGCCTTATTGGAAATCTATGGGGGAGGCTTATGCCCAGCAGTGGACGTCCTACGGCTGATAGATATATAATTATAGAAAATATAATACTTGCCATACCTAATTTTTAAAGTTGAAGTTGACTTTCTTTTCGTTTTATCAGAATGTATAGATTAGGGCGCGTACACATAGAACATCCGTTTTACAGGATCCTTTTTAACTGATCCGTCGCTACTGGAGGTAATATTCACACAGCATAGTAGTAGTAGTACTACACATTAGTATAGTATTACTGGATCCGGAATACTGTGTGAACTGGCTCATACAACTACATACGCTAATAACATATACGTTTAAACGGACCTGTAAAACAGATTGCTGCTTATTTTGTCGGATCAGTATTTTTTACTGGATCCGGAATACTGTATTCTGTATGAACTCGCTCATACAACTACATACGCTAATAACATATACGTTTAAACGGACCTGTAAAACGGATGTTCTATGTGTACGCGCCCTTAGATTAAAGAACATTTACAGTACTTATTCATTTAGTTTTGAGCAGTTTTAATTTTGAGCAATTACTTTGGGGTATTGTTTACACCCATCATGCCGAAAGTACCTATTTCTTAAAATGAATGTCTTTCATTGCATTGGTCTTTCATAATTGTTTTGCTTGACCTACATCATTTTGTTATCAGCATCTCCTTACCATAGATGAAGGATAGGTCTTCGCTCCAGCGAAGCAATGACCTATCCTTCATCTATACTCCTTACATTTGGTAATCTTTGTCATGATTGTGAAAAATTGATGCAGCGAAGGGCTCTTTGTAAAGATGGTGATCAATTAAAATTATGATGAGTGTGTGTGTATTATGAGTCACATTTCACCCGAGCGAAGCCGGGTTGTCATCTAGTACTATATGTACTGTCGCAGAGATCAAGTTAAATTTTTCAGAGTATAAGTGTTTGTTACTTGGTAGACACCAATTCGGTTTTCATCATTAGACTCGCGTATACGTATACCATGTATAATCAGTACCTTGGCTGCTGATTTAATGTTATTGTTAGTTCACCGTAACACCTTCTACGGTTCTCTTTTTGCACAAACTCTAGCAGATAAGAATATAATTTTATCCATTTTGTTATCTATTACATATCTATAAAATATATAACTCAAAGATAATATTCTTTAGGTTTCATGTGTTATCTTAAATTTCTAAAAATAAATTTCAGATTTGGTGGTCTCCACTTCTTCAACCCGGTGCCAGTGATGAGGCTGCTAGAGGTGGTCCGCGGGGCCGAAACCTCGGAGGAGACGTACAAGGCCATGATGGCGTGGGGCAAGGCGGTGGGGAAGACCTGCATCACCTGCAAGGATACCCCCGGCTTCGTCGTCAACAGGCTGCTGGTGCCTTATATTTGTGAAGCTGTCAGACTGTATGAGAGAGGTCAGTAAAATGACGTCGGGAATTTGGTGATAAGATACTATATCAGCTGGAGATAGGCGATCTTAACTAATTTCTGAAGCAATCAGAAGCAGTGTAAGTTTATTATACAGGGTAATCCAGAACTAAGGCAAAAATTAAAGGAGGTGACTTCTTTCGGTATGCACCATATCATTATGAACAACTTTTACTATGAGGCCAATCCGGAATTCGAGAAGAAAATATCTGCTGATTCATACATTATTTCAATTCAGAGTTGCAATTTTGTATGGAACAGCTGTTTCTTTTTACGTATTCCAGATTGGCTCCATAGTATTTTTTACGTATTCCAGGTTGGCTCCATAGTAATTTTTACGTATTCCAGGTTGGCTCCATAGTAATTTTTACGTATTCCAGGTTTGCTCCATAGTAATTTTTACGTATTTCAGGTTGGCTCCATAGTAATTTTTACGTATTCCAGGTTGGCTCCATTGTATTTTTTACGTATTCCAGGTTGACTCCATAGTAATTTTTACGTATTCCAGGTTGGCTCCATAGTAATTTATTACGTATTTCAGGTTGGCTCCATAGTAATTTTTACGTTACGAAATGATCATAATGATGGTCTTAATCACCTCCTTTGTTTTAGTACAGACAAAGCAAGCAGATAATCCTATATTTCTCCAGTAAAAAGCCATCATTCAGATTAAGTTATGAAAGACAGATTTTTTGAAACAAACCAAAGTATAGCAAACGAATTTATTTACACAATGTGATATCCTCCAAAAGCATAGCTTCAGTAATAACTGTTGTGAGGTCAAGAATTATGTAAGTTTTACACACTGTCTTTAAAATAACAGAAAGATAGAAATCGTGTCTGTTTTAGAATACTGTTCTATCATAGAATATATGCTGCTGTTTCAATCTCTATCTATATTGATATGCAATGTATTCCTTTCCCTTTCTTCTAGGAGACGCCTCGGCCCGTGACATCGACATCGCGATGAAGCTCGGTGCAGGCTACCCGATGGGTCCCCTCGAGCTGGCAGACTACGTAGGCCTCGACACCAACAAATTCATCCTCGACGGCTGGCACAAGAAGTACCCTGACCAACAGCTGTTCAAACCCATCCCACTTCTGAACAAACTGGTTGCAGAAGGAAAACTTGGAGTCAAGACTGGAGAGGGCTTCTACAAGTACGATAAGAAATAATTAGGTTAAGCAAAGTAATTGTATATACATTGTTGAGTCTGATATTTAAATCGAGATATTATATTGTCTATTTCTTATTCTGCGGTTTATTTCATTACAGACGTTTGAGAGACAAGAAAGATGGTTGCATACCTAGTTATGAATGACATGCATATCTAGTAGAGACAATTGGAAGAGAGGTTTATCACAGCATGGGTAGCATGGTATAGGGACAAATTATCTTTCTACCGTTATAAATAAATATTTTGGGACATCTTACATATGGCCTCTGACCCCAAACTAAGCAAAGCTTGTGATATGGCTGTCGTGAAGCACCCTTACAAGGTAATCCATGATATACTAATGGTATATGATTGTCTGATGATATGTCTCATATTTTACTGTATAAAACATTTGCACCCCCATTTTTAGGGTTGTGGGGGGGTTTCCCCCAAAAGGCCTCCTCCGCCCCTCACAGCCTTTCCCAAGCCCGACAATATAATGTAATTAAGTCTATAATACTGAGTAAACTGACATTCTGAATTTATGAACATTAATATGAAGTGTAGTTGAAATATATCATTTCTCTTTAGACTGAAATGAAATGAAATCATTTATTATCACAATAGTACATTGAAAACAATAAAATAAAATAATATGCTCATCAATGTTCCTATTAATGGACTCGTCCAACAAAAGATCACAACATAAATACATGATTAAAAAAACTCAATTCAATATCATAGTAAGTAATTCAATAAAATTAAAAATGACTAAAAGCATGTTTCTAAACCAATTTCCAGTCTCAGTCAGAAAGCGACAATACTCTGAAAAATGTAGGTATGAAAGATATTATGATCTACCCACAAGTATTCTACCGCACATAGAATCGTCGATAATATGATTTGTTGTGGGGTCATACCTAAGCAATAATGTTAATTTTAAAGCTATGACTAAAGTTAAAATTATAAATCCGCTGTATAGGGGCTTCGTTAATAAACAATATAAATACGTCAAACATAACAACTGGATATTATCAGACATCCATACTATCATTCATGCAATATATTGGAAAGCTCTCACCGGATTCCTGGATAGTGTCACAGCGACCACCTTCCTGGATTTACTGCGTTACCACAACACATTTCACAGTTACCGATCGTCTCTGCGTACTAGCGCACGCGACGGTGTCTTATTCGGGAGTGACGCACCTTCGATCTCACCTCCGCGACGAGAGTACATCCTTCGCTCTGGCAATAGCTGACACAGCTTTATTGTAATACTTACGTGTGCGCCTGACTTTACTTTCGCGTTAGCGACAATGGCTGCCAGAGACTGATATACTACATTTACTTATTTTTTAAATACATACATAAATAGATAGTAACTAAATAACACCCAGACACAGAGCAAACACTTATGTTCATCACATAAATTTTTGCCCTGGGTGGGGATCGAACCCACGCCTCTTTGATCCAGAAGTTAGGGTCACTAACCACTGAGCCACCGAGGCAGTCTATCCTCTCGAAGAGGAAACAAAGTATGGATTGTACAAATTCTCTCTACGTTTGATGGCAGTACTACACATGACATTGGCGAAATTGTGAAACACCCTCACAGAAGCCACAAACAAGAATTGAATTGAATTGACAACTGACATTAAAAGTGGATAAAATGGTTTTATTCCTTTACCATGCTACCCGTGCAGGGAGATTAAAATATGGTTGAAATACTCCAGAAGTGGTATTTGCAATATCTGTAAAAGCCTTGTTTTTTAAACCAATTTCTTCGAAACCAAAGGAGCAAAATGATAGGCTATGGAAAGTTATGTACCATGAGTATGGTTTGTTTACTAAAATGAGTCTTAATTTTACCAAATTTAGCTTGAGTAAAACTTAATAACAAATAAGTAAGTTATAAAAAAAATGTATTTTGCTTATAATAATCTCTTTAAATCTAGTCCTTACACTCGAACAAATAAAGCTATATATCCTATGACTACAAATCATAATCATCATCTTCTCTCTTCCGTTTCTGCACTCCTCCAGGCTCGTCCACCTCCATCTTGACTGGTTGTGCGGGACCTGCAGTTACTCTCACTGCTGGTTTTGCTACCACCTGAAAAATAAATGGATATATATAAATTATTCACTTCGTTAAAATTGGATATATTTATCTTATTCGATGTGGGGGTGAGTCCCGCACTGACATCTCGCATGGGATTTGTGCATTAAGTCACGGTAATTGTATCTAACACTATTCCATCTTCATAGCAACATTCGGAATGCAAATCATACCTACGCGCTTCGGAGTTCGGCATACACTCTCGGTACACCAACAGTCGCAGATGCGCCGTAGTGACGAATGCACGTGTGAGTTTGTAATCAATAAGCGTGCAATTTACCTTTCGTCTTGTCCATGTTCATCTTAAGACCCACCTGTTGAGAAACATGATTGAGGCCTTCGAGCATCGTGCTGAGCTCTTCCATCGATTGTGCCATGACTACTATATCGTCGGCAAACCGAAGGTGAGTGAGGTATTCGCCATTGATATTGATGCCGAATCCTTTTCATTCCTGCCCCCCGACCGCCTAAGCAATAGCAATCGTGATAGCAATCGTTTATGACTTCATTTTAATCATTTGGCACTGCCAATGTGACATTAGCCATCAAATCTGTTCATTCAACGATTGCTTTCGCAATCCGCGCAAAGCAATTGATGGCTAATGTCACATAGGCGGTGCCAAATGACTAAAATGAAGTCATGAACGATTGCTATTGCTTAGGCGGTCGGGGGCAGGAACTTGAAGGCGTTCTCTAAAGTAGTCGTAAACAGTTTCGGAGAAATTACGACTCCCTGTCTTACACCTCTTTTTAAAGGGATCGCCTTGGAGCTCTCTTCCTGTACTCGGACCGACATAGTGGCGTTATTATACAAGCACTTCAACACTTCGATGTACCAATAGTCAATACGGCATCGTTTGAAAGACTCGAGCACAGCCCATGTCTCGACCGAATCAAAGGCTTTTTCATAGTCCACAAACGCTAAGTAAAGTGGCAGATTATACTCTTTGGTCTTCTGTATAACCTGCCGCAGCATATGAATGTGGTCCATTTTCTACATACAGCAACATAATTTTAGCCTTGACAGATGAGCATAATTACAGTGCTGTGCTACAATATGTACACACTTTTTTCTATCATGATTATTTCAGCCCTAAGATTTCCACTCTGGACATCGGCCCTATGTTAGAGACTGTTAGCTTTAAATCTTGAACAATAATGTTTACCACATTGAAAACAACAATAGAATATAGGCCGAATTAAACATGTTTGCGGCTGTGAAATTAGTCTTGCACAGCTGTTAAGTCTACTCCAGTCAGGATTGGGTTGTTTGTAGCTTGTAGCTAACATTACAGCCACCAAGAAATTTGATTTGGCCTATATCCTTTGTCACATTGTTTTCTTCATAATTAAATTATTAAAAGTGCGATAGTCTACCTTACTCCCTGAAGTAAATTTCAACACAGGTTTAGGCACAATGCTGGGCTTGGCGCCTGCAACATTGACTATGGCTCCGGGAGGCCTCTTCACCACCATGCTCTGAGACGCCGATGGCTTGGGAGTTGTGACTGTTTTTATAGGGGCTGCAATTGCTTTGGTCACTACTTTCTTAGTCGCTGGCTTCAGGCGGTAGTTGCAGGCTGAGAGACAGTAGCTGGAAGAAACCAATAGAAAATAAGCAAAATATTCTCACTTAAGTCAGCAGCAACAGTAATATAAATAAATAAATATTTTGGGACATCTTACACACAGTCTCTGACCCCAAACTAAGCAAAGCTTGTGATATGGCTGCCAGAGACTGATATACTACATATACTTACTTTTTTAGATACATACTTATATAGACAGTTACTAAATAACACCCAGACACAGAGCAAACACTTTTGTTCATCACATAAATATTTGCCCCGGGTGGGGATCAAACCCACACCTCTTTGACCCAGAAGTTAGGGTCACTAACCACTAAACGAGGAAGACGCCATCAGCTGCTTTGTGAGGCGTGCAATTACTGCATCACCTAAGCTCATCGTAGACTGTAATTTAACACTTTTACTGCTGAGGTACTTTTGTAAGGTGCCTGCAAATTCTAAAACGCCCACGCCAGGCGCGGGCAGACGCCTCCGCGTTCAGACCGCGTTGGCGTCTCTACGCGAGTACTAAATAACACGCACGGAGTGATAACGCGCCAGGCGCGTATAGCCGCACTGGCCCTTGTACCGCCAGACGACTTTTTTTTAGACTTCTCACGCGCGGCGCGTTTACGCTCCTGGCTCCCCCTACAACCCACCTATGCCTATGATTTAATTTGATGAGCTTTTTAACTGTATTTTTGGAAAAGAAAAAAAAAACTTTTTCATGAAAAAATAGAATTATTTTTTTTAGTTTTCACATAGTTAGACCATTTTGTTTTTATTTTATTTTTTGTCCAAAAATAGCTAATATTGTGTAGAATATCCTTGCTAAGTTTTATAATGGGCGTAAAACTGGATTAGGAGCTAGACTAGAAATTCTGACGAAATGTGGTGTCCGTCGTCCATCAGTATAGGGTGGTGTTGACGTAAATTGCATTTACCAAGTTATAAAATATTAGATTAAAATAATTAAACCACTTAATTTATTTCTTCATTTTATGAGCTTTTTTATTGTATATTTGGAAAAGAAAAAAAAAATTCATAAAATTGTCCGATTTAATTTTTTAGCCCTTAATCCAGTTTCACGACCATAATAAAACTTAGCAAGGATATTTTATACAGTATTAGCTATGTTTGAACAAAACAGAAAAAAAATCGAAGTTATCTAACTTTGTGAAAATTAAGAAAAAAAATTAAAACGCACATTTTGATGCAAGTTAGATCACTTCGATTTTTTTTCTTTTAAGTTTTATTATGGTCGTGAATAAATTAAGTGGTTTAATTATTTTAATCTATAATTTTATAACTTACCAAGTTACAAAATTATAGATTAAAATAATTAAACCACTTAATTTATTCACGACCATAATAAAACTTAAAAGAAAAAAAATCGAAGTGATCTAACTTAGTGAAAATTAAGAAAAAAAACAAATAGGCACATTTTGATGAAAAAAAAAATTTCTTTACATATTTTTTATTCTTTAATATAATAAAAAGCTCATAAAATAAAGAAATAAATTAATTGGTTTAATTATTTTTATCTATAATTTTATAACTTGGTAAATGCAATTTACGTCAACACCACCCTATACTGATGGATGACAGTAGTACCACATTTCGGTAGTATTTCCAGCCTATGCCCTAATCCAGTTTCACGCCCATTAAAAAAACTTAGCAAGGATATTCTATACAATGTTAGCTATTTTTGGACAAAAAATTTAAAAAAATCAAAATGGTCTAACTTTGTGAAAATTAAAAAAATCATGAAAAAAAAATTTGCCAGCATGTTGTATTTGATAGAGTAGCATAAAACTATGTAATTTACCATAATTTAGAGTTTTTTAAAAAAAAAAATCGTGTCCCACGCCTCGCGCGTTTGTACGCTTTGGCGTTACTTCTGATAAAACACACACGTATGTGTTTTCTCGCACCGTCCTATAGAATTCGATGCAACACGCCTGGCGCGTGTAGCCGCACTTTGGTGTGAGAATCGAAAACACAGACGTGTGTGTTTTCCGCAGTGAAAGTGAAAGATGGACATTAAAGACCGAAACGCGGTGGTGATGGAGCCTCTGCTCAGTATAAGTAGTAATTTAAAAAATTATATTTAAAATCAAGATTTTAAAAATTAAATTTATATTTAATTAAATTTAAAAACATTATATTTAAAAATATTTTTTTTTTTTAAATTAATTTAGAGTCCTCTTGTTTAAAAGGCTTTAGCCTTTAGTTATAAGCAATATTGTTCAAATCTGTTGAGTGTAATAATTAAATAAAGTAAAAAACCAATTTAAAAATGGACTAATTGTACACAACTGCTTGCCTATAAATAAACAAATAATAACAATCTACTAATTAAACACTTTTATCTCATTCTTGCATGACATAATGAAGTATTGTTAGCTTGACTGAGTATGCAATCAAAATTATAGCCAAATTCAGCTTAGTAGAAAAGAAAAGCTAAATATATATGCAATATTGTTATCAAGTGAGAATGATAGCTCACCGATCTGGAGGCAGCCTCAGTCCGCAGTGTGGTTTGATCAGAGGCAGTGGATTAACATTCTTTACTCTCGCAAGCTCCAACAGAACCTCCCGAGGCGGCGGACTGGTGAAGGACTTGTCTAACTGCATCTGCACGGCCAATCTCACATCCTCCAAGTCTATTTGCTTCTTCTTTGCGTGGTTAGCAAACACTCGAGCGTCGTCCATGACGGAGGTCACGTATTTATATGTGAATTCTAAGAGCTGGTTTACAACTCGAGGCTCGTAGTCTGTAATGCCGACTTCTTTCATGATGGACATTATTACTTGAGCATCTTTGGGAACATGTTTGGTTTGGGCATTCGCTTTCGATTTGTCTTTTTCCGACATGGTGTTATCACGATTGAGTAAAAAGTTAGGGGATAGTTGTATGAAGCACAAAATGTAAATTTTGGTTTATAAAATAGAATTCTAGAGGGCAATCGTAAAAATTAATTAACTAAAGTCGAAAAGGGTAAACCAAATTAACACGACAAACGCTTAATAGATAGGGTAAACTGACCTAATTTTGGCACCACACCAATTACTGGCACTTCTGTGTTTAAACCTTTTTAATAAGAATCCTCCTAATCGCACGGTGCTGCAACTTGTTTAAATATATTAGTACAATTCTGAGCTACTAAACTGGCAACACATGAAAAAAAAGAAAAGACAATGGCGTCGGAACGTCAACAACAGCTGAACGTGTCCCGATTTGATCAGTGAAAATTATTTTTTTGCTAAGGTAAGAGCGTTTTTAATATCATTGAATCTTAGTTATTAAGTATTTATAATGTGTGTTATGATTTAAAACAAATTCAGTACGTATTATTCCACCTATTTGAACATTTATTACAAAGAATTGCATTGTTTTTATTATTTTATCACAATGCCAACATTTGGTATCCAAAAATGACCATTTTCTAATTTATTGGCACTCATGACAATAATTGGTTTTTTAGAGATGTTATTTTTAGGTGTTTATTTTGTGTTTTTATGAATAAGTGGAACTCAAATTTTTGTAAGATTGATAAATAAAAGTAATAAATACAATAGTTCCAAATCTTGGCCCCAGTGCCAACAGTGAAATTACTAATTATTGACACTAGGGCCAGTAATTAGGCATAAGTATGGTAATAATTGGTGTCATTATCTGGCCTACTATTTTTTTTCAGACTACCCGAATTTAACAATATGAAACCAAAAAATAAAACTAAAAAAAAACCTAAAGATATTTGCCGCCGTAAATTATATAATAAGGAAAATTTAAACAAAGCCTTACAAGCTGTCAAAGAAGGCATGAGTAAGAAACTGGCGGCAAAAACCTATAACGTGCCGCGGGCTACATTGCAGTACAGGATAAAGAACCCTGACCACCAATCACGGCCAGGTCCTCCTACCATTCTAACGGAAAAGGAAGAAAAAGATCTCGAAGATTGGATTATACTTAGTTGTAAAAAAGGTTTCCCAAAACGTAAAGATGATTTAATCAGCAGTGTATCCAACTTTCTCAAAAATAGTAACAGAGCCAGTGTTTTTAAGAACGGAGAAAAGTGGTATAAATTATTTCTTCAACGTCACCCAAATATATCTGTACGAACACCTGAGGCAGTCACAGCAGCCAGTGCTGCTGTGTCAGAAAATGATGTGAAAGGCTGGTTCAGTCAAATTGAAGAATATCTTAAAGAAAACGATTTTTTTGAAATACTCGCAGATCCTTCCCGAGTATTTAATGGCGATGAGACCAACTTCCTTCTTTGCCCCAAAACGGGAGTTGTGTTAGCTCCTAAAGGAGAAAGAAATGTTTATGAGGTAGATAATGCGCTCGCCAAAACTTCATTGACTGTAATGTTCACATTTTGTGCTGACGGAGATCTCACTCCTCCAATGGTTATATTTCCAAATAAGCGCCTATCAGCTGACATTACGTCCAAGATTCCGTCAAATTGGGGAATAGGGCTTAGCGACAACGGGTGGATGAAAGCTGAAGTCTTTCACGATTACATCGAGAGTGTATTACACCCTCACTTGATTAAAAAAGGCACTCAATTCCCCATAATATTGTTTGTCGACGGTCACAAGACCCATTTAACATTTGCTGTTAGTGAGCTATGTAAGAAATTGGAAATTGTCCTGATTGCATTATACCCCAACTGTACCAGATTACTGCAGCCAGCTGATGTGTCAGCATTCAAGCCATTGAAATCTGGTTGGCAGAAAACTGTTTTGGAGTGGAGGCGAAATAATCCATCAGTCGCTCTTACTAAGAACAATTTCGTACCGCTTCTAGACAAAACTATCAAAAACACGATCTCAACATCTACAGTTATTAATGGATTTAGAGCTACAGGTATTTGCCCATGGAATATGAACGCCGTGGACTATACAAAATGTCTTGGGAAGGCAAATATTCCGCAAGCAGAAACTTTTAATAAAACGGACAATGAAGAACCAAAAGCGATGACCCAAGAAGATTTCAGGAATATTATAGGAGCAAGCAAAATGAGTCAAATTGAACTAGGTGAACTAAAGCCAGAAGAAAACTATTTGAAAATAATTTGGAACTTTTTCAAGGAAGTGCAAAAGGATACAAATTTAAACAAAGACAATACTTCCAGTCAACAAGATGCGGATATGACATTAGATGCAATGCATATTGAAAATATGCCAGTTATTTTAAGCGAAAACAATACTTCCAGTCAACAAGATGCGGATATGACATTAGATGCAATGCATATTGAAAATATGCCAGTTATTTTAAGCGAAGACTTGAGAGAAGAGCTTTCTGTTTGCATACCTGCACCTGCCTTGGAAGTTATTGTAACAGCAGAAGACTTAAATGATGGCAATGACGATTGTGTATCGGACAATTCACAAGGAGTTTTACATTTATCTCATAAAGCAGAAGTGTATGATGCTAAGACTGAAAATACGAGAATTTCAGTTCTGTCTCAACAAATTAAACACCCCATGAAAACATTCACACAACAACAAAGTTCCGAGTTTGATAAAATAGAAACTTACATTGATCCAGCACCTGTAAAGATGCCTGCCATGTTAAACCTAACTCCTATTAAATTAACCGATGTCCTTGTACTGCCAAAATCGCCTCAACGAAAAGGCGTTAGAAATATAAAGAGAGCTCCTTTTGTATTGACTTCTGATAAATGGAGATCTATAGAAAGCGAAAAACTCCGCGTAAAGCAGGAAAAAGAAGAAGGTATAAAAAAAAGAAAAGAAGAAAGAGAAAAAAAGAAATTAGAAACAAAAACTAAACAGACAAAACGAAAAGTACCGGCAGCAAAGTTGAAAATTAAGAAGGAACACCAAAAAGTAAATGCAGTTGTGAAGAAATTTACGCCATCTAAAAATTTGGTTTCCGTAGATATCACGCCGATACCACCTGCAAACATAGATTGTACACCAGTTGAAAAACAACAGGATAAGGAAAATTACATTGACTATGATAATTTAATTACTGAAAATATGGATAGAAAACAAAAGATATTACACACTGATGCCGAAATAGAGACGTTTTTGACTGAATTTGATACCCCAGACGTTTAAGTTATTGATAAGGAGGCTGATGCTATTGTTATCATTTTTATGTGTCTAAGTACCTAGCTATATAAATAAACGTGATTTTAAGCAAGGCTTTTTTACTTATCCTTGTCTTCTAGACAATAATAATAATATCTAGACTTAATAATTAATAAACAATTTTCCTTTATTTACTGATGAATCCGACATGCCAATAAATAGACTAGGCCTATGCAGATAATTGGCCAAAGTATGCCAGTAATTGGGAAAATCGTGTTATTTGAAATAAACATAAAAATAATATTAAAAATGATCAAATATTTGACGTTTCATTTATTCAAAACGAAAGTTAAGTCTTATTCTGTAATTTTGATAAACTTATTTTATTGGCAACCCTCTATATAGATAGTTTTCACGATTTAAGTAGAAGGTAATGCTTAAAGTGCCAATAATTGGGTACCTTACCCTACTTCCTCAATGGATGACAAAACAAATGATAAAATTGATGGAGCCAATAATGTACGACCCAGTAATTCACGACATGATAATGTAACGCCTGATATTTTACGGTATGATAATTTGTGTCACTTGCCATGGAATATCAGGCTGTGCAATATTGGGCTGTGAAATACAGGCCGTACATTATCGGCCTGCGTCAATAATGTCCGGCACAGTATTGCACAGCCCGATATTGTACGGCCTGATATTTTGTGTCCCTGGACCTTAGTTATTTTATAGCAAGGTATGAGTTCCCTAAGGTAACTCGATTCTGTTGGTTAGGTTAGGTTTGAACAGTGACAACAATGCGCGAGCCAAGCGAGCGTGCTGTGGCAGCGGCCGGGGAAGCGCCAGAAACAACCTGTGCTTATTACGAGTAAGGATACTTTATTAAAGATATGCGCGGGAGCCAGAGGAACGAGACGTCAGGGCACACCCACCCGCCAATCTCATGGCCCCCGCGTGCTCCCTTCACCCATGCTCACCACTACATCACGCGGCGTCAGCATTGTGCATACATTAGCGAATTATGGCAGTGTCATCTGTGGGTAACTTCTCATCCGCTGACTTGTGTGGCGCTTAGTACATCTATGTCGAACTGACAGAAGTCACGGACAAACCAACTTATAGGAGCAAATGGTACACAATAATGTACACTATGATATTTTGTGTCCGTTTCGTCCGGACACGTTTTATCATGCTGTACATCATTGGGTCGCAAAATACGGGCTGTACATTATTTGCACGAGGTTATAATGGTCGTCCAGTATTGTACGACACGTATTGTACAGCCTGACAATAAGGAAGTTTCCCGTTTTCTAGTTTTATTTTTACTAAATTACACCATGTCTGTAATAAATTATGGTGTTTTTATTTTTCAATTATCTTCAAAAATGACGGAGTAATGAATTTTTAAACATGATCGCACGAAATTAAAAAATCCTCGCGACGTAATTACGCGTGTGACGTCGTCCGGCTCCTGACGTCATCCGGCTCCAGAGCCGCGCCGTGGGTTAGGCGGGAGTAAGTAAAAAAGGAAATAAAGTGCTTCATTCTATTCCGAGTATTTTTCTAAGCCACGAATACATTCTAGGATATCATTTTACTTATCTTTATGTTATGATCAACATTTACTTTGGGCCTAACCCCCCAATATAACGAATAAAATGTCAGCATTCCCATAATTTTGTCGTGAATAAATGAACTTTATATCTAAATGGAATAAGACTTGGTGTATGTGTCTAGTATACTGCGGTTTTTACATCTGTAACTATTAACTAGTAGCCCTTCAAACAGTAGACCTCGCAAGTATACATTTTCTTGTAATAAGGTCTCAAAAATGCACAACTTTCACAGGTAAATATATTCTTAATCATAAAAATGGTAAGGTTCTTTCCTAAGATATTATTGTATATTATGGCCAAATTTTACTATGGGACTAAGTAAGTAAGTTTGTATAAGCCGGGTGGCTAGCCCTGGTGTCAGAGTTTGGGACTGATCCCCTATACAGGGTTAGCTAGAACTGGTGAAGCGTAATATATTTTGTTGTAGTAAAATACTTTAGATAATTATTTTCAAGGCTTTTATTTTTTAGTTCCAATAAGTCGTCAAGTGCGTGTCGGGACATGCGTATGATAGGCTTCCGTAGATCGTGACGATGATTATGATAATGATAAAAACTAATTTTTAAGATGGTTTATTACTAGGAAAACGTAATTTAGTATGAATTCATGGTTGCCTGGAAGAAATTGCTTAAAGCGATAATGTCACCAGTTAGATACCTACAAATTGTATTGTTTTGTCCCTGTATTTTTTTATGTAATGTGGTTGTATAATAAAGTGTTATTATTTGTTTGTTTATATGAAATATACTTTTGAGGTCGATGACCTCTAATGTTTTAAAATTTCAATTTTTCTTTATAGCCTAAAAAAAATATGATTCCACAGTGTTCAAAATAATTTTCAGGGAAAGTTTTTAATATGGTCTATAAACGGCGTCTATCTGTTACACGGACATAACGAAGTTTTAAGGGTTCCTGGTTTTACTACCCTAAAAATGGCTAAACGAAATGAAAGCTGATTTTCTAGAATCCATACTAGGATGACATGTCAGGTCTCAAAGTGACAGCTATCAAACTTAAATGCGGTTTATTTCTATAACTAATGATTTAAGACCATTGCTGTTTTCACAAAAGTGATAGTACTCAACAAGATCTATATTCCGGATGACAGCTCTTCAAAGTAATTTATCTCCGTAACTGTCGTGTCTAGGCCGTTACTTAAGGCACAAAATTGATAGAGCTCAACGAGATCTACATTTCGGATGACATCTGCCATGCCACTCTAGTATGAATTCGGTAATAGAAATTCTGTAATAAATACCATATAATGGCAGCTGTCACTTTGACATCTGTCATTTTCGGATCTAAAAATTAAGTCCTGAAAAAATCTATTACCTACAAGTACTTTATAAGAACAAATATTAGGCTGAGAAGTTTTAGATAACCCTGTACAGTGGATTAGTCCCATATTAAAAGTTGGTCATAATATACAATGATATTTTAGGACAGAATATTGAAATTATGAATATATTTGCCTGTGCAAGTTGTGCATTTTTAAAAACTGATTACCAGATAATTTTCACCAAAATGTATACTTGTGAGGTCTACTATTTGGAAAACTACTAGTCAATATATACAGATGTAATAACCGCAGTACACTAGGTACACACGCCAAATTTTGTTCCATTTAGAAATAAAGTTCATTTACTCACGACAAAATTTATGGGAATGCTGACTTTTTATTCGTAATACTTGGGGGTTAGTCCCATAGCAAATGTTGATCATAGCATAAAGATGAGTACAATGACGTCCTAAAACGTATTCGTGGCTTAGAAAAATAACCGGTATTGAATGAAGAACTTTATTTCCTTTTTCCTTACTTTCGCTTTACCCACGGCGCGGCTCCTAGGCCGGATGACGTCACACGCATAAATCCGTCGCGGGTCTTTTTAATTTCGTGCGGTCATGTTTAGATATCCATAACTCCGTCATTTATTAAGATATTCGAGTAATTTTTTCACTGTATCTAATATAGTTCTAACGTCCTTAAATGTTTAGTTTTTATGATAAAGGAAACTTCCTTATTGGTGGTATAGGACATGAAATACGGGCTGTGCTTTCCTGCCCGTACAATTTGGTGTCATCAAATCAAATCTAAGGGTGCGTTCCAAAACGGGCAATATTCACTCGGTGAAGGGTGAAATTCGCTCGATGCTGGTTCCGAAACGCAACGGTGAATTTTACTCTAGTGTTTTGGAACGCCTCCGACAGAGTGAAATTCCACCTGTCAGTTGAAATAATTCAACCTGGTAAAATCAGAGTTGAATTTCACTCGGCTGTCAAAATTGACATAACGAGAAAAGTTATAATGAAAACAAGCGGTTGTGGAAAAATATATTGTATATGTCGAATCCATAAAATAGGATCCGCATCAGTTATGGTGATTCAATGTGGTAATGATTTTATAACATCTGACCCAACAATACTTCAGTGTGGCGTGGCGTGGGTTAAGCGGGCGAGGAGATAAATTGCGACGTCACGAACAGTTTATTTCACAGAAGATTACGTATGACTAAAACTTTAAGCGAAGGACATGGCGTTCCGCAGCGTAACTCACGCTGCGACCATTTTATCCAGAATCACAACTCGAGCTGTTCTCAACCACATTTTTCAACATAACCTCTCCGAACCAGCTCCCCTTACCACTCTCAAGTGACATCTGTCAAGTCATCATCGCATTTTCCCGCCCATCGGCCGATCATGCAATATCACTTGAAAACCTCCTTGGAACTAATCAGCAGCGTTTGTTACCAGCGTTACCCCAGGAATGTTGCCACTACCATTCCTAGTCCTTCGAAATTATACTAAGTGGCACTATTTAAAAATAAACTTAAAGCTATTGTCCCGTTATATATTTTATCATTCCAATTCACACTAAACTAGATGTTCTGCGACGGCAAAATATTATAAGCATTTTAGATAAAGATGAAATTAGTTATTATATAAAAGTTAATGCTGTTGTTAATTAAAGATCTTTTTTGGGCATATATCCTCGATCGGCGCGCGAAATTCAAATTCTCTTCATCTAGAAATAATCAGGTTGATACAGTTTTGTATAAAGACTGTTCACTATTTCGGATTTTATGTATGTCAAAACTACTTATTTTCGCAAAATGACTATACATGAGTACAGTCCGTTCACAGCTACGTGAAGTAGCTTTCTCTGATACCCATGACTGTGTCTCTCTCTAACCTGTGATTGTGTGTAATGACTAGGCAGAGACAGTGACAAATATCAGAGGCAAAACAACCATGAACAGACTGTAATGTATCTCCACAAACACATCTTGACATAAAACCTAAGAAAAATTGAATTTCGCGCGCCGATCGATGCTATTGCCGGTGCTACCAGAGCTTTAATGCGATTTAAACGTACGACAGATCGAAGAGTAACATTTTCTTAGAAAAAGGATGATTTTCGTGATAAGTTCCTATTTTCAGAAGAATTTTTACTGAGAATTTATATACTATTTTAGGAAATGATGACCTACATAAATAAAAACAAAAAATCAACCATGTAGAAAAAGTATCGGTAAAGAAACAAAAGGAACATTTATTGCATAAATGGTAACACTTAGGTAACTCTTTTTTCCAAGATCGTTCCAAAACATAATTCGCTCAGTGTGATTTTCACCCTTTACAGCCTAGTTCCGAAACCAAAATTCATCCGGTAAAATTCACCCGACAAACAGCTAAATGTTTTGGAACGCACCCTAAAAGCGGCTACACACGACACTAAAATCAGTGGCGATATCGGGACAGTGCTAGTGGGTATGAAATCGGCTATTCTCTACACACGTCGCTGGCATTCAGTACGTAACCGACCGTGCAACAGACTGCTCGTTGATCCGAGATGCCGCCGACACTCTCAAAGCAGCAAAAAATAGGCATTGTCTTGGCACTTACTATGGTGCCACCTAACCAGAGACGAAAAAGGAGGACCTGGGTTAAAAACTGGTTGATGAAACGTCATGAATTAAGCCACATGAACGTGATGAGACATTTAGAAGCAGATGAGTTCAGAAACTTTTTAAGAATGGATTCTGAGTGTTTTGAAGAGCTCCTCAATATGGTGACACAATTAATACAAAAACAGGATACCGTAATGCGAGAATCCATAAGTCCGAGAGAACGACTTACAGTTACTTTACGTTTTCTAGCAACTGGACAAAGCTATGAGGATTTAAAATTCAGTGCCGTAATATCGCCGCAACTTATGTCCACAATGATTCCAGAGACATGCTCCGCTATCTATAAATGTTTGAAACACTTCATTAAGGTAAGTAGACTAAATTCTTATAGAATAATTAAAACACCAGTAAAAAAGCATTTTTTCATTTATTTAAAAAATATAAGGTTTGTATTAATATTAATTACTTGTGTTCTTTTTTTTTGAAGATCAAAAAATCCTTCATATCTGCGCCAGTTCCTATTTTAATTGTTGTATCACTAAATGTACAGTTTGGAAATTCAGTGTTAAGAGGTTCAGTGTTCGACGATGAAGAATACAGCTGCGAAGATGTTTGAGGGGATTGTGGTGTCATATAATGTTGGGATGGTTGAAGAGAAGGCTGTACCGTAAGCTGTGAAGATATTTGAGGGGATTGTGGTATCATATAATGTTGGGATGATTGAAAAGAAGGTTGTAGCGTAAGCTGTGAAGATGGTTGAGGAGATTGTAATGTCATATATTGTTGGGATGGTTGAGCCGAAAGTTGTTCCGTATGTTGTGGAGATGCTTGAGGGGACTGTGGTATCATATATTGTGTAGATGATTGTGGGGACGGTTGTACTGGATATTGTTGATAATATGGTTGGGGCGATGAATTTGTCACCGAAGAGCCAGAGGAAAAATGATAGGAGCGATGTGAATTGCGAGAAGGATTTGATGCTGTGTGTTGTGGAGATAAAGTGACAATAGATTCGTCTGTTAATTTGCCAAGTTTTCCGTAAAATAGGGCATCATTGATAATTTTTTGGGCAATTGATTGTTGATGGGTACTCAGATTTTTCAATTGAACGCCTATTGACTTTCCTATAATGTCCCAGTCGTCATCTTGTCGAGTCATTAGTATCTGAGCAGAATCCAGCAGTTTTTCTTGTCTACTTTGTATAGACATTTTCTGCTTCTTGGACTGTGAAATTTTTGTGGAGACCTTGGGCACCTCTTTTTCACATATTTCTGTATTTATAATTTGTTCCGATGATGTTGATGCTGACATCTCTGGTGACCATTGAATCTGTAATAAAACTTTCACTTTACTTTCTGTTTCAGATGCCTACAACGCAAAGTGAATGGAAAGACAATGCTAAAATGTTTGAAGACAAGTGGAACTTCGATCACTGTGTGGGTTCGATAGATGGAAAACATATATCCATAGAAAAGCCACCTGAGAGTGGCTCGTCATTCTATAATTATAAAGGTTTTTTTAGTATAGTTCTATTCGGCGTAGTAAATGCAAATTATGAGTTTATGTATGTACACACTGGCATTAATGGAAGCGTTTCTGATGGTGGCGTCATACAACACACATCTCTGTACAATAAGTTAATGACAAATGGGTTAAATCTACCACCACCGTGCACGTTACAGGGAACAAATATTTCAGTACCATACACATTTTTGGGAGACTCAGCATTCAGCATTAATAGACACATTATGAAGCCATACCCATTTAAGAATATAACTCACGAGAAAAGAATTTTCAACTACAGATTATCACGAGCAAGGAGAGTAGTTGAAAATGCGTTTGGAATCTTAGCAGCACGTTTTAGGATCTTTCGTCAAAGAATAAGTGTGAAAATTGATAATGTCGACAAAATTGTGCTAGCTTGTTGTGCCTTACATAATTATTTAAGAACAAAGTCCAAAAGTTATATCACCAAAACATGTGTCGATGCTGAGAATATCCACAATTCTACTTTTCGTTTAGGTGATTGGCGGGAAGAAACAACAGGACTAGTGTCACTGTCGCAAATAAGTGAAAAAGAGCGCAATAATGAAGGCAACAATGTACGCAATAAATTTACAACTTATTTTAATGGACAGGGCAGAGTTTCTTTTCAGGAGAATATGTTGAGGGTAGTTCCTACATAAATGTTGTGTGTATTGTGTATGTTATAAATAAAATATAGGTTTATGAATTACTTAAGTATTATTTTATCGTACCTCATCCAAAGTATCCGTACCAGGTCGGCATGGCTCCGTCGTCCCCTCTAGGAATTCGAAGAGACGATAATACCAAACCGATGGTACATAGATGTCATTAGACCCTGATCCTGTTTGCTTGGAAGCATTCACCTGAAACAAGTGAATTGATACAAATTTATCAAAATACTTTTATAAATTGATATATTTTATTTTAACGTGTAGGTACCCATATAGGTACCTACTTATATTTTGCTGACTGGATACAAATGACATCTATAGATTTTGATAATCTCCTTTTGCTGCATACCATAAGAAAATATAGCCCTCCTCTTGTAGCTGTAAATATTAGCTATAAGTGGTGAATCTCTAGTCTTTGCACAGATTCTACATAATCTTACCTTTTTCAGCTCTCTTCCATACGTAGACCGCATATTTTCGAGCTTTTTCTTAAAGTCCGCCAGTGTTGTGTTTTTGCCGGTCTCTTCATTAAAAAGTTGCAATAGCATTTTGAATGCCTCCTGTCTCATGTCGCGGTTGAAGTATTCTTTGTGTTTTTTATCCCACAAATAAGATAATTCCCTGATGAGATCAATAGTTTTTGTCCACGCTTCTCGCTCCTTCTCCTTCGCCATGTTTTCGCGCGAAACAAAGAGTATAATCTGCTACAGGAAATAAAATAAATGGCGCGAAATAACTCGGACCAGCGCAAGCACGTCGTATCGCCGTAGCACTCGCGCGCATACTGATAAAAATCAGTCCCGATTCCGCTACACACGTGCCGACCACGCTCCCTAGACGATAATCGTCCCTAAATCGTGAGTTCGCCCGAAGCGATTTTTGAATTAGGGTAAACAATAAAATTTCAGTTACGATTTGTCTATACACGTGCCGATTTAAAGTACGATCTAGGGACCACCCCGATATCGCCACTGATTTTAGTGTCGTGTGTAGCCGCTTTAAGCATCTTTTCTTCCTCAATGCATCAAATACGTGCTGTACAATAAAGGGACTCGAAATTGACAGGGGTCACTTCTTCTTCTTAGTTTTGGCGTCGCATTATTGTGCATTTGCCAGTGTCAAGTAATAAGTTATAATAATTTTTGATATTTTATCAAAATAGTCACTGTCGTAGTCTAATAAAGTCGCGGTCAAGTCCAATCATAGTCCAAGTCATACCTCAGTAAAGCAGTGGAGACTATTAATTGGCTGTCGCGTTCCTTATGGTGTATAGTTAGGTCACTAAACGCGACACTATAGGTATTGGTCAGAATGATTTAACCAATAAAAAAAGCCCGGGATAATTTTGGACTCTATTTATTATTTAATTTCAGTCTTTTTACATTAAATTGTCGTTATATCCGGCTTCTTTTATACACACATATATACTCCGGAGAAGGGGCGCGTTCTTCCAATTCGATAATATCTTTTTGTAGAGTTTGTATCTGTAAGTCATCGATAATATGTTGATATTCATCGACTTTAAGCTGCAACCTGCGGATTTTCTGTTGGAGCGCTCGATTCATAACTGTCTTCGTCTTGGCTCGTTCAGATAATATTTGGATTTGTTGGGCAGCATCTTGGGTAACCTGAAAGATAATACAATAAGTAGATATAGTAATTTATCGCTAAAATTGGCATGACCAACTTCATTGCAATCTACTCGTACGTATGGGCCGAGTAAAACTTCTTGGCGTTTGGGAAGTTAGCTACAAGCTGCGTATACTAAGCGCCACACAAAAAGAAAATATTTAAAAAACCCGCTTAGGTGTCATTCTTTTTTATATAAATGCATCATTGTCATTGGTCTTTGATTGGTGTGCAAAGTTTAAAGAAAATCTGATATAATGAAAATCCGCTCAAAGTAGGTCAAAATCGAGCTCAAAGGGGTTGGTTACAAGCAAGCAAACATACAGGTGAAACTAATTATTAAGCGTGTTAAAAACCACTCGAACGATTTCGATATAATTCAAAATATTGGAACCACTTTCTAAATCGAGTTAAAATTGCCGTATGTATTAGTACAAGTTTACAGCGCTCATAGCGTAGTTTGATTAGGTTTTCGTTAGCGATCATCCAAGTTAAGCAACGTTCAGTACAGTCAGTCTTCTTATGGGTGACCGCGGGTGGCATTTATAACTGAGCGCTACCATGGCTCGGATGACACGTTAAAATGTATTTAAATGTATATGTTGTTTTAACCGTTTAGCCATGTCAGAGGCCTTCAGGCAGCTAAAAACTCTGACACCAGCGCTAGCCACCCGGCCTATAAGTACGAACTTACTTATTATAAGTCTGCCGTATTTTCCAGAATCAACTCTAATTGCCGCATCAATAAAGCTGGAAACATACTATCGGACGCGGCTGACGGACGCGACTGACAGCCGCGACTTAGTAGTGGGCATGTCTTAAAACATCCGGCGCGCCAGATCGCTCTCGGACGTCCGAACGCTCAAGGTCAGCCCAAGGTGACGTCCGCGACTTATGTTCGATAGTGTGTACAGCTCAGTGTACATTCATTATCTAGATACCTATCAGTCGCAGCTGTCAGTCGCATCCGTAAGCCGCGTCCGATAGTATGTTTCCGGCTTAACAGTGACATAAGGTTTACGCCGAATCAAAAATGTTGACGGCTGTTATATTAGCTACAAGCCTATAACCCAAACCCTATTGAAGCTCACTAAACAGCTGCGCGAAGATTGGGTTATCCGCAGCTTGTAGGTAACATCACAGCCGCCAAGATATTTGATTAGGCCGATAGCACTATGGAAACTTCCTCGGACAAAAAATTCCTTGGAAATTGGGACTGCCTCGGTGGCTCAGTGGTTAGTGACCCTGACTTCTGGATCAAAGAGGCGTGGGTTCGATCCCCACCCAGGGCAAATATTTATGTGATGAACATAATTGTTGCTCTGTGTCTGGGTGTTATTTAGTTACCATCTATATAAGTATGTATATAAAAATATGTATATGTAGTATATCAGTCTCTGGCAGCTATATCACAAACTTTGCTTAGTTTGGGGTCAGAGGCCGTGTGTACGATGTCCCAAAATATTTAAAAAATAATTAAAAAAGTAATAACTAGCGTGGTTTTTGCAAATTTTAAATAAGTAAAGCTCAGGTGTTACTCACGCATAAATTAAGTAGAAAACTGCTACTATAGTTTCAATCGAATTTGGCGATCTTTCTCAAGGTTGGAGTACTAGCACGCGGGCTCGTTTTGCGTAGTACTAGCACACGGGCTCGTCTCGCGTAGTACTAGCACGCGGGCTCGTCTCGCATAGTACTAGCACGCGGGCTCGTCTCGCATAGTACTAGCACGCGGGCTCGTTTTGCGTAGTACTAGCACACGGGCTCGTCTCGCGTAGTACTAGCACGCGGGCTCGTCTCGCATAGTACTAGCACGCGGGCTCGTCTCGCGTAGTACTAGCACGCGGGCTCGTCTCGCATAGTACTAGCACGCGGGCTCGTCTCGCGTAGTACTAGCACGCGGGCTCGTCTCGCATAGTACTAGCACGCGGGCTCGTCTCGCATAGCACTTGCTGGGCTTTACATATTTAAAACGGCCTTTAACAGTTTGAATAATACTCACCATGACATATCTTGTCCTGTCTAAATATTTTTCATAAGCAGGATCAATCGCAACTTGCTTATTAACAGATTTATTCTTAGGCTGCCATTTTCGCGAGTGCTGGGATGTCTCTAATGTTGTATCAATCTGTAACGGCTGAAAAACATAATAATCGTTTATTATACAAACTAACATATGTGTAGGCCAAATCAAACTTACTGGCGTTTGTGAAGTTGGCTACAAGCTGCGTCCATCCCCACTCATTTCATTTCATTTATTTCTCAACATAGTTACAATTATATGTATGTATACCTACTTGTGAATGTCAAAAAAATACATAATAAGGTTACAGTAGAAATAAAGAATTAATAAACACACACTTCTCGCGCTGCTGACATAAGGAATTTGCTACTACGCAACAGCCGCCATACATTTTGATTAGGTCTATAGGAATACTGTAAAAAATCGGCCAAGTGCGAGTCGGACTCGCGCCACGAAGGGTTCCGTACCGTATGGGAGCCCCCTTAGAGCCTCATCATCTACCTGTTGCTATTAATAATATCGAGCAAAAAATGGCAAAAAAATCACTTTTATTGTGTGGGTGTCCCTCTTAAATATTTATTTTATTCTGTTTTTAGTATTTGTTGTTATAGCAGCAACAGAAATATATCATCTGTGAAAATTTCAGCTGCCTACCTATCACGGTTCATGAGATACAACCTGGTGGCAGACAGACGGACGAACGGACAAGGGAGTCTTAGTAATAAGGTCCCGTTTTTGCCATTTGGGTACGGAACCCTAAAAAACAATGTTCATTTTATAGGTTCAGCTTGTAAAATTCAAAACTGCACAACTTTTACTACGGTGCCAACACTAATATTACAAAAAGAACACACGGATGTTAAGCAGATATGCGGTCTAAGGTGATATAAAAGTAAATGTAATCGCAGGGGCGGCTTTGTGGCCGTCGGTGAGTGGCGACACCGTGAACTCTGATTCCTGGGGCTAAATGAGATCCCTGACTCCTCTCTTGCTCTTTAACCGGCCGGTTTGGAGTGGAAACCGCAAGAGCTAAGAACCTATGCTCCGGGGTGGAAGTGTTAAAGGGCATAACGCCGCGAGTAGCGTTTAGTGAAAGCACAGCACACCTCTCGACACCCGACAGCCGTCCACACCAATATTGCCCTTCCGGCGCCAACTTACGGTAGCCTTTATGGGGGGGGCCCATTTAGTGGAGGGCTTTAGGAGTTACTTGGCGGGTGCCGCACCTCATTCCATAGACCAGCCCCCCTACCGCCTAAAGCAATAGCAATCGTAATAGCAATCGTTTATGACTTCATTTTAGTCATTTGGCACCGCCTATGTGACGTTAGCCATCAAAATTGTTCATTCAACGATTGCTTTATCCGCGCAAAGCAATTGATGGCTAACGTAACATAGGCGGTGCTAAATGACTAAAATGAAGTCATAAACGATTGCTATTACGATTGCTATTGCTTAGGCGGTAGGGGGGCAGTTCCTTGTCACGTAATATTTCATTCCAATAGCCCAGAACTGTACAAATTTCCCGCCTTTATAATATTTGTCCTCATCCTACCACCCAAAAACAGTATTTTTTAAAATATTTTGTTTGTAAAAGAGCCTCTCAATGTTGGCTACGGCTCCATTGATGTCCTTCAAAAGCCCGGGCCTAGTCTGTGATGTTGAAACTGAAAATGTAATAAAGCTTACATCAGAGCAAGTCGCAGTTTCTGTAGATGGTTCCTGTTTTATATTTGTAGGGTCTTCATTAACAACTGCCAATGAATTTGTCGCTATGGGGGGCTGAAAAAAAAACAAATAATTATTTTTCGCCAAAACAGACAGTAAAGCATTGTCGAGCTATAAACAGACCAACTTTGCAATTTAACAGCTTATAATAATAATATTACATATTAGTATATGCCACCCTTTCGATGACCGCCCCCCGTGCTTAATGTTGCTTAACTTTGATGATCTTTAACAAACATCTATTCAAACTACGCTATAAGCTCTACATTAGCATATACATGTGCTGCTACTGTACTGTCCAGCCTTTTTTAATAGTCCACTTCAGGACGTAGGCCTACCCACAAATGGTGATTGGGCGATATCCACCACGCTGGCCCTGTGCAGGTTGGTGGATTCACATACGCCATCGAATTTCTTCTACGGACGTATGCACGATTTTTTCACGGTGTTTTACTTCACCGAAAAGCTAATGGTGTGAAATTCTGTACATAAATTCTGAAGAACCAATGAGTTCTACGGGACCGGGATTTGAACCCACGGCCTCAAAATTGTAAGGCCAGTGTTATTAACACTATACCAACACGGCTTTGCTTTATGCTGCTAACTGAATAAATAAATAAACTTACTTCATTAAAACTACCGTGAGTATTCATCATAACTATAACAGAATACGGCTAAAACTCACGTTATAATTATACGGTCGATCCGCAAGGAATCCAACCAACATGTGCGCGCGCGCCGGTCGACGGGGGTGCGCGTATTCCCTGAGGATGGAGTTCTAAATACTCTGAAACTGGTTGGATTCCTTGCGGATCGACCGTATAATTATAACGTGAGTTTTAGCCGTATTCTGTTATAGTTATAAATAAACTTACATTGCAAACTGAGGTATTTTCAGGCATTTCTGGCTGCTGCACAGTCGTGTGGTTGTATTCATCAGGGTTTTTATAACTAAGATGGCGTTTAGATCTAGCCTGAAATAAATAAATGTGAAAGTTATATGGCTTTGTAATATTAGGACGGACGGACGGACATAACGAAGTTATAAGGGATCCTCGTTTTACTACGGAACCCTAAAACATGCAAATTATCTGCCAAGTACGAGTCAGACTCGCGCACGACAGGGTTCCGTACCGTATGGGATGAATATATATGAATACTAGCTTAAAACCCGCGGCTTCGCCCGCGTTGTCTTAGTACATAGGTACTTACTTAAAATGAAAAGAGCCCGCGGTTTGATCTACGTTGTCTTTGTACATGCTTATAATAATATCTAATAGTCCGCAATTTGGCCCGCGTTGTCTTAATACTTGCTTAAAATTACTTGCAAGGATAATGCCCACGGTTTGGTCAAAATTGTAACAGTATTTGCCTATAATGATAATAGATCACGGTTTGGCCCGCGTATTGTTAGTACTTGCTTAAGCTGGTTATTTATAGCACGCAGCATGGACTGCGATGTCTTAATACTTGCTTAAAATTATAAAAGCTCGCCGTTTGGCCTGCATTGTCGTATTACTTACAATGATAATAGCCCATGGTCTGGCCTGTATTGTCTTAGTACTTGCTCAAAATGATAAAAGCCCGCGGTTTAGCTCGCGTTGCGTTAATAATTAGGTACTTACAAAGATAATAACCCACAGTTTGGCCCACGTTGTTTTAATACTTACTTAATTAAAATAACAGCCCGCGGTTCAACCCGCGTTATCTTGGCATTTGCTTATAATAATATCTAATAGTTCGCGGTCTGGCCCGTGTTGTCTTAATAAATCCTTAAAATTATAATAGCATGCCGTTAGCCTGCGTTTTTGTATTGCTTGTAATGATAATAGCCTACGGTCTGGCCCGCGTTATTTTCGTAACTGCTTAAAATGATAAAAACCCACAGTTAGGCCCGCGTTTTCTTGGCACTTACTTAAAATAATAGTAACTCGTGGTTAAGCCCGCATTAGGCTCGATTATGAAGGCGCCATCGTAATTATAATAGCTAATTATCATAATTATATCTGTTTCATTTTCACTTTAAGCATTCGATAGAGAGAACACTTTTTATGTTGTTATTATATTTACTATGGCGTCTTCATAACTGAGCTTATTATTGTATTACTTGCAAAATAATGGTTACGGTTTAGCCTGAATTGTTTCAGTATTTGGTTATTTAATTTACTTGTATCTAAAGCTTATTACAGAGTACATGTATGCGTGAATTTTTGGATGATAAATTGCCGAATTTCTGAAATTAACTCAATAATAAATAAATATATAAAATAAATATTGGAGGACATCTCACACACGGTCTCTGATCCCAAACTAAGCAAAGTTTGTGATTGGGCTGGCAGAGACTGATATACTACATATACATGTATTTCAATGTATGTACTGTATTGTATACACCACCGACCATACTCCTATTTTTAGAATAATTCCAGTCCATCCAAAGGTTGCCTGGTAGAAATCGCCAAAGGCGATAAGGCCGCCATTGTACAGCATATTGTATAGTTTCTGTACTGTGTTTCTGTGTACAATAAAGATATATTTATTTATACATGTAGGTTGACTGGCAGATAATGCTGTTTAGCGTTAAGTCCTCCTTTTGTACAAATAGTGTGCAATAAAGTGTTAAATAAATAAATAAAAATACATTAATAACACTCAGACACAGAGCAAACACATATGAACATCACATAAATATTTGCCCTGGGAATCAAACCCGCGCCTCTTTGACCCAGGAGTCAGGGTCAACCACTGAGCCACCGAGGGAGCCAATAATAATAATTGTATGAGTAACTATGTAAGAAATTTCACTTTTCTTTGCTGGAAAACATTGAGGCAACCTGTACGTACGTAGAAAAAATCAATGTCGTATGTGAATTCAGCAACCCATGCTCGGCCGGCGTGATGGATATGGCCCAATTACCCTTCGCGGATAGGCCTATTTTCAGTCATCCATCAGCCGCAGGACGTCCACTGCTGGACTGCTGGCTGCTTCCCTATGGATCTCCAATAAGACCGGTCGGAAGCGGCTTGTATCCAGCGCGATCTTGCGGTCTTAATGAGGTCATCCGTCCACCTTGTGGGTGGACGTCCTACGCTGCGCTTGCCGGTACATGGTCTCCACTCGAGAACTTTTCGACCCCAACGGTCATCAGCCCTCCGCGCTATGTGCCCTGCCCATTGCCATTTCAACTTGCCGATCCGTTGGGCTATGTCGGTAACTTTGGTTCTTCTACGGATCTCCTCATTAATGATTCGATCTCGCAGAGAGACTCCAAGCATAGCCCTCTCCATAGGACGTTGGGCTACTTGGAGCTTACTAATAAGGCCCATAGTAAGAGACCACGTTTCTGTGCCATAAGTCATCACTGGCAACACACACTGGTCGAAAACTTTCGACTTGAGGCACTGAGGTATGTCGGACAAGAAGACACTACGCACTTTACCGAACGCTGCCCAGCCGAGTTGAATTCGTCGATTGGCCTCTTTGTTGAAGTCGGACCTACCTAACTGGACTACTTGTCCTAGGTAGACGTACGAGTCAACGACTTCAAGAACCGAGTTTCCAACAGAAATCGGGGTAGGTAAAACATGGGAATTACACATGACTTTCGTCTTGTCCATGTTCATCTTAAGACCCACCTGTTTCTATTATCCGTAGTGCTATCCGTAGTACCTATTTTCAGTAGTGCACTATTAATTAAGGCCGGTACAGGTATTCGACATGTTTCATTAAGTCATTAGAAATTTAATTTTCCAGGCAAATGAAAAAATGGCACACAAGTCGTAATTCTAGTCAGGCATATTCTAGGATGCTATTATACTCATAATTTGATTAACTTTTACAATGGTACCAACCCCAAAAGCACGTGAATAAAATCAACTGTTCAACACAAAAAGTTCATCGACCCGCGACAAAATGTATGGAAAATGTAGGTAATTTTCGCTTGTCAGGGTTGATCCCATAGTAAAATACCTATATTGATCCATATGTGCGCTAAGCTTAAGACTATTGGCTCACAAAATAAAAAAAAATCGTAAACTTTTGGGGACCCATTTTGCCCCATTTAAAGATAAACTATCATTATCATAATCCTAGATACTACATTATTTAAAAAAGCGCATTGAAGTTTTGGGACGTATCTGACCCCTAAGGATTTTTTTAAGGAAAATTTAGAAAACAGGTACAGCCATATTTTTTATTTAGTCTCAAAAGCATCTATACAAAGTTTCATGTCAATCGGTACAGGGAATAAGAAGTTACATGCAAACAAAAAGGGCCCGTTTTACCCCGTAAGTTAGAGTTGGGTACGTTTTTCATCCTTAGTGCTTCATTATGTCGTACGATGTACGTATATTCCAAATTTCAAGCTCGTATCTACAGCGGTTTGGGCTGTAGCCTAAACTTATTAATTTTGCGTATCCCTAAGGAACCTTATAGATTTTCCTGGATTTTATTAGTTTCTGTATTAAAACATGCTGTGTGCTTCCTTCATATCAATTTTCAACCATAACCGTTCAGCTGGTTCGATGTAATTGACGCTTTTTTCACCAACTTTGGGACCTTATTTGACCCCTTAGATGAAGAAAATTCGGAAAAACAGGAAAAAAACGTGACTTTTATTTTGTTTGGAAAACATGTATACAAAGTTTCAAGTCAATCGGTACAGGGAATAAAAAGTTACATACAAACGAAAAGGGCCCATATTACCCCCTTAGAGGTCGAAAGTTCAAAATTTTCGTCCTTAGTGCTCCATTACGTCGTTCAATGTACCTATATCCCAAATTTCAAGCTCATATCTTCAGCGGTTTGGGCTGTAGCCTAAACTTATTAATTTTGCGTATCCCTAAGGAACCTTATAGATTTTCCTGGATTTTATTAGTTCCTGTATTAAAACATGCTAAGTGCTTCCTTCATACCAATTTTCAACCATAACCGTTCAGCTGGTTCGATGTAATTGACGCTTTTTTCACCAACTTTGGGACCTTATTTGACCCCTTAGATGAGGAAAATTCGGAAAAACAGGAAAAGACGTAACTTTTATTTTGTTTGAAAAGCATGTATACAAAGTTTTAAGTCAATCGGTACAGGGAATAAAAAGTTACATACAAACGAAAAGGGCCCGTTTTACCCCCTTAGAGGTCGAAAGTTCAAAATTTTCGTCCTTAGTGCTCCATTACGTCGTTCAATGTACCTATATTCCAAATTTCAAGCTCATATCTTAAGCGGTTTGGGCTGTAGGCTGTCTGTCAGTCAGTCACTCAGGGAAGCCTTTTATATAATAGATAGATTTTTGAGATGAATATACAACTAAGCATTCTGTGAATATCTACCTGTTGCCATCATTAATACCCAGTTAAAAACATGTTTATTGTATGGGTAATGTAATTATTAATATCATATTTATTTTACTCTGTTGTAAGTACTTGCTGTTATAGCGGCAACAGAAATACATTATCTGTGAAAATTTGAACTTTCTAGCTATCGGTTCACAAGACACAGCCTGGCAAAGTAGTGAAAAAACCAGTGGCTTCACCGAAAAGCCAGTGGTGTGAAATTCCATACATAAATTCCAAAGAATTAATTGGCACGGGACTGGGATTCAGGACCTCACAATTGTAAGGTCACTAGTGGTGTCTCTACCACTAGACCACCACGGCTCTTGCTCAATATTGCTTAGCATAATTTAATGCTGTACATAACGTGAACGAATATATGTGCGATAGCAGACGCCATTTTCTCTTGCAGCCTACAACATCACAAACCAACACTGTACACCACATCCTATGCAATAGAGTTGTCTACGATTGGAATAGGTTGATTAAGGATGTAATCTCAGCAAGAACTATAAACTCATTTACAAATAGACTGGACCTTTGGATAAACAAGGAAAAAAAATCATTGACAGATAAATACTAATTTTATTTGTCTCTACTTGATATGCATATATGCATGTGATATATGCATATCAGTATACACTGCTCGCCTACAAACAAATAAATAAATAATATACTTACCAGAAAAAGTGTGGGCACCACATTATCTTTCAGACGGATCACACCTAATGTTCTATTAATACCATTTTCTTCAAAATGCTTGCTACATACAGTTAACCATTTAACAGGTTTTATGTTATCAGCACCTATATTACTTATCCATTTCTCCAAAAGGTCTGGGCGCTTTGGGAAACTGTAATAATATGAAAGACAGTTGTTAGTAATTATAGTCTGAGATCCCACTGCAGAATCAAAGCACTCATAGTGAACACAATTCAAACCAATTTTTCACATAATTATATGAATTACTAGTTTTTACCCGCGGCTTCGCCCGCATACGCAATATATCATTATAATTTATAGCCTATGTGTTATTCTGATATATAAGCTATATTATTGCAAAGTTTCATCTCAATCCGTTTAGTAGTTTTTGCGTGAAAGAGTAACAAACATCCATACATCCATCAATCCATCCATCCCGCCTCACAAACATTCGCGTTTACAATATTAGTAGGACTATTCATCATCATCATCATTTCAGCCATAGGACGTCCACTGCTGGACATAGGCCTCCCCTAATGAATTCCAATAAGACCGGTTGATAGCGGCTTGCATCCAGCGCGATCCTGCGGTCCTAATGAGGTCATCCGTCCACCTTGTGGGTGGACGCCTTACGCTGAGCTTTTTGAGAACTTTTTGACCCCATCAGTCATCAGTCCTCTGCGCTATGTGCCCTGCCCATTGCCACTTCAACCTGCCAATCAGCTGGGCTATGTCGGTAACCTTAGTTTTTCTACGGATCTCCTCATTCCTGATTCGATCTTGCAGAGAAACTCCGAGCATACCCCTCTCCATGGCTCGTTGGGCTACTTGGAGAATTATTATTACTAGCCTTTTATTCTGAGCGAGTTTTGGTTAAATGTGTTTCAGTAATTATTACTATAAAATGTCCCTCAGCTCAGTGTGCCTTTTGGCATAGGCCTCCTCCAACTGTCTCCACTGTGGTCAATCTTCAGCGACTTTTGTCTGGTACGGTCCCAAGGTTAGTCTGATATCGTCATCCCATCTTTGGATTGGACGTCCTTGCCTTCTAGTGCCATCTCTTGGGTACCATAGTGTGACTAGACTAGCTTAGACCATTTATTTGCTTTGCAACGCATGTTACTTGTCCAGCCCCATTTCAGATGATCTATACGGGCAAGTATATAAGCGATTTTGGTTTTTTTGTCTTAAGGTTGTGTTTGGAATTTTATTCCCAGCATGCTCCTTTCCCTTAGTTGTTTGCACTTGGCCAGTTTTGCCTGTGATTTTCAGTAAGAGAACAAGTTTTGCAACCTTACGTTATGCAAGATCCAAGTGTTAAAAGAGTTAAAATTATATGAATAGAATATAATTAATTATAGGAATATATACATATTTAGGCAATATATAGGGTTGCCTTTCATTTGGCCGCAAGTGTTTGTAATTTTTGTGAATTAAACGTGGTATGTAGTTTTAAATAATTTATACTTTTTACTCGGAGCACTGTTTGAAATTCTTGAAAATACTAGAAAGGACACAAAACTAGGTATGACTAACCTGAAAAGTGATAAGTTTCCTTTTCTGTTTTTAGAATGTGACTCGCAACCCCGAATGGAGCAGGTAACCATGATATTTTGTTTGGTTCTGTACTTAGAATAGTGAATTATATTTACTGACACTTATATCACTATATTATAATAGATTACCGTCATTTATAATACAAATATTGCACTACATTCTTTTGGTTATATTAATTATTGGTTAAATTCAGTGTTGCCAGATGTTTTTGGTCGAGCGATCGTACGTTAGTATTAGTATGGAAAAAAAAAAGTCGTATTACGTACCTATATAGAAAGTTTGAATAAAAAATCGTACCTAGAAAAAAATAACTACACCTTATACAGATGCTTTTAGGCTCCATTTTTATCTTTTTGCTCCATTGAAAACTCATTTTGCTTAGTCATCACCATGGTCTATTATCTTCCAAGGTCATCACATCTTCATAAGTCTTCGAGCATATACCAATTGGTATATGCTCGAAGCTTATAAGATCACTTTGTTGTCCGTCTGTCCCTCTGTGTGTATGTCAAGACTCTTTATATTATACTTACTTCCCAATTTTGTGAAATTTTCTGGATTTGTGCGGAACCCTCGATGTGCGAGCCTGACTCGCACTTGTCCGGTTTTTTATTTAACTTGAGTCGCTGGGAGGAGGTGTTCACTGAAGTTTCGACCTAATAATATATTTTAAGGGTCGAAGTGTTGACGAGTGAAGCGAGCGAGAACTTGGAAGAGTTATCCTAGATCCAAGATAATAGACCATGAGCGAGAACGATGCAGTCCAGTGGCTGATAATCAATTTTTGCCTTAAAAGATTATAGACGCTTAAGTTTAATAATGCAATGGTGGCAACTTGGTTGCCTGGAAGAAATCGCTTAAAGCGATAAGGCCGCCATTTAGAAACCTATAAATTGTACTGTTTTGTCCCTGTAATTTGTTTTTTATGTAATGTGGTTGTCTAATAAAGTGTTATTGTTTGTTTGTTTGGTGTCTCGTTTTCATGTAGGTACAATACTGTAGTACAATTGTTATTATGCCATGACAGAGGGGTAGGTATGCGAGCTGAATTCTTCTCCAGTAGCTAAATTCTCCAAGCCACCGTTTGAAAACCATTTTGAAAACCTTTAAAAAATGGTACAATCATGTACGATTTCAGTGCTTCGATCGTAGTAAAACGGGAAAAAATCTTAGGAATACGATTTACAACGATGTAATCTTTTTGAATAAAAAAGAATAATGGAGGTATGACCGTGGTATAGTTTGCTAGATAGTTACATATCCCCATAGTAACTAGTGCTGTCCCACCCTGACCCCATGGTTGGCTACAACTCACGCTGCGGCAGCGGGCGCGGGCGCACGTTGCTACGTTACATCTACCTACCTACCTACGAGGGGTGATCCAAAAGTAATCATAATCAATAACAAACACAATGAATAAAATAAAAAAATAAATTTATTTCTCAACATAGTCTCTTAGCAAGTCCATGCATTTAGTCCATCTCTTTTCTAAACCTAAAATTCCCTTAGAAAAAAAATCTTTATCTTGACTCTCAAAAAAGTCCTCAACCGCGGCCATCACGTCGCTATCATCGTCAAATTTCTTGCCTCGGAGATGTTCCTTGAGTCGTGGAAAGAGATAAAAGTCACTGGGGGCTAGATCTGGTGAATAGGGGGGGGTGATCCACCAGCTCAAAGCCCGCTTCCTGAATGGCAGCCATAGCAATTGCAGCTTTGTGAACCGGTGCGTTGTCTTGATGGAACACCACTCCAGCCCGCAGTTTGCCTCGCCTTTTCTCCTTAATAGCCTCCCGCAATCTTCTTATTTGTTCTGCATAGTAGGAGCTTGTAACAGTGGTCCCCTTTTCCAAGTAGTCCACCATGATTATTCCTTCAGCGTCCCAAAAAACAGACGCCATAACCTTCCCTGCTGAGCTTGACACTTTGAATTTCTTCGGCCTCGGTTCATCGGATCGTTTCCATGTCATCGATTGTTGTTTTGTTTCAGGATCAAAATGGTGGATCCAGGTCTCGTCCATGGTCACAAAACGTGACAAAAAATTATCCTTGTCTGCCTGGAAATTTTCGAGAATTGCTCTTGACATGTTTCTTCTTTTGCTCGTCGTTTAACATTTTCGGTACCCAACGCGCGGAGACCTTTCTCATATGCAATTCGTTCGCAAGGATTCTTTGAATGCTGCCATATGAGATCCCTGTGACCTCAGCTACATGCCTGATAGTCACTCTTCGATCTTCCAATACAACTTCTTCAACTTTTTTCACATTTTCTTCAGTGAGGGACGTCGATGGGCGTCCTTCGCGGTGTTCGTTTTCCGTCGATGTTCTCCCCAGCTTAAACTCCTTAGCCCAGCGTGCAACTGTGGAATATGGAGGAGAAGAGTCCCCTAATGTTTCCACCAAGTCGCTATGTATGTCTTTGGTAGACATTTTTTTCAAGCAGAGGTGACAGCTCTGATTTCGTGTTTTTCCATTTTGATGTTCACTCCTTGACAGTCCGTATTCAAAGGAATGTAGCTCCCGGGAATCGTGGCCTATTTAAGTATATGATTTTTTTTTCCTGAACTAGTTGGTAATTGAGCAAGTGACTGATATTTTTTTTGTATTTTTGTGTGCTGTAGAAATAACTGATTATCATTACTATTGGATCACCCCTCGTATAAGATGGCGCAAGAGCAGCTTGAACATGATGTGAGCACGTAATTTATGGAATTATATAGACTTGCACTGCCTATTTGACTAGTAAAACATACAAATACCCTAATCAGAAAAAAACAAGCGTGGGATATTTTAGCTAAAAATTTAAAATCTATTGACCCAAAGGTAAACGCCGGGTCTGCAAAAAAGAAAAAAGATAGGTAAAGCGTCATGCCTTCGTTGTAGTATACAATACTGTAGGTACGTGAACGAGATTACAACACCTCCTATCCACGCAACGTTTTTAGAAACACTGTTGGTTTCAAACCATGTAGCCGGCAATCCGCATCTCACTTTTGTTCAAGGTGACCGCCTTGGTTTCAAACTTCATTTCAAACCGTGTAAAACTACTACCATGTGCTACACGGTTTGAAATGAAGTTTGAAACCTAGGTATATATAGAAACCAAGGTATCGTGTATAGGTACTAGGTACCTATTTCCATTAGGCGTAAGCCTGTGCTACACGGTTTGAAATGAAGTTTGAAACCAAGGCGGTCACCTTGAACAAAAGTGTGATGCGGATTGCCGGCTATTATGATTATTTTAACTAAAAATAGCCATGAACTATGATTTTACCGTCCGACAGTGTCGACTGAGGCCGAAGGAAATATGTGTGTAGAGACCCTTAGATCTAGATATGTAGGCACATGACTATGTTAAGGGAAGAATATAAACACGCATTTTAATAACCATTTCGATTTATTCAGTTAAAATATGAAATAACTTACGTGTACAGTAAAAATAAGTTGTTTTTAGATAGTCATCGAAGTGTTTCCCAAGTTTTACAGAACGCATCGTGCGATTAGGTTGCAGAGGATTTTCTAACTCTAACATGATTTATTTGTATACGAAACACTTGTTACGTTGGTGATATATGAAAAATAAGGATGTATTTGCGCCCACCTATCTACCAGTACGGGTAGTATACGCATCACGACATAATTTCGTCGGGGTGCGTATGTTAGGACGTATGGTATCCCTGAGCAGCAGGCCAATCGCACTAAAAAAATTACAGTGGAACTACAATTGAACCGAACTTCGACTTTTTGTCTATTTTCATATCGCACTAATGATTCTGACTAAGTTGAAACGCAACTCGATCAGAGTTGGAACGTAACCGGTGTCAAATGAACGGTTGGTGTATGATGTTTAGCGCAATACCGAATTATTTGAAGCTGAATCGAAATCTAACTACAACTGCAACCGAACTTTAACTGAGTTACAGATGGAACGCAGCTGTTTAAAATTAACGCGATTGGGCTGCTGGTCAATCGCACTAAAAATTACAGTTGAACTACAATTGAACTTAAACCAAACTTCGACTTTTTGTCTATTTTCGTATCGCACTAATGACTCTGACTAAAGTTGAAACGCAACTCGATCAGAGTTGGAACGTAACCGGTGTCAAATGACCGGTTGGCGTATGATGTCTAGCGCAATACCTAATTTCTTGAAGCTGATTCGAAATTTAACTACAATTGCAACCGAACTTTAACTGAATTACAGATGGAACGCAGCTGTTTAAAATTAACGCGATTGGCCTGCAGGACTTGGACAATGGACATTTATTATCAGTGAGCAGTATTATAAGGATAGCAGTTATAAAACAAAGGAACCTATAGGCCGAATCAAACTTCTTGGCGGCTGTGAAGTTAACGACAAGCTGCGCATATTTCCTTATTGCGCCGCCAACATATCCAGTGGCGTAGCGTGACTTCGCGGGGCCCCGTAAAAACATTTATTCGGGGGCCCCTTATGAAGTACAAAGATTCCTCACATAAGAAATTGCTTTTTTAAAATTTTGTCAGATTGAAATAAAAAAAATATTGGGAAGTTTTCATCAATATTTGCTTACGCACGTCGGGGGCCCCGTAAGTAAAAGAAAAAAATAATATGATAATGTTTCAACGTAACCGCACGACACGCTACTCGCGTAACTAAACTGTCCCCAATATAGTGACTATCTCAACACCAAGAAGTCTATAGGGATTGACTATAAACTTCTTGCTCAACACCTTGTTTACCAACTCCTAAAATACGTTCTAAAGATTACATTATTGTAATTTGTATTAGGTACATTTTTAACGTATAAATGGACATTTTGGACGTACAGTTGTGATTCTCTTTATTTACTATAGTGATTAACAGGATGTCCCACGGTTGTATTCACTTTTGCTCCATAATTACATTACAAATTGATAATATTTACAATCTACACCGTGACCTTTGCCAATACATTTTTAAACATATTTAGATCATTCTGGGTCGTGTGTTTCATAATACCTACCAAATGAAATGATAAAAACAATGATGAATAAAAACGTCTTAAAGTTATGGTAGGTATATAGATATACGATGTTTATAGATAAGTATCCCTAGCACGTCTATCACAGGAACTTAAATAGCATGTTCGATAGACTGGTTTACATTTACGCTCTATAGAGGGATTATAGGGTCTTGTTATATTATTCAAATCTTGCCGTCGAATATGCTTATTGCAAAGTTAGACAGTTTTTTTCGATAGAATTTGTGCTAAGGGCCTGTACTCAGACAGCCCAAAAGTAGCATATTATGTATCTAAGAGGTAGAGGTTAACTTTGTTTTACTTCTGCCACGATTCGGCAGCGCTTTTAAATGGCGTATTTTACTCCAATAAAAGCGTTACGCAATTGATGCATTTGGTACTTGATACATTTCATAAGGTACGATACAAAAGTAAGATCTTGGCGTCACATCACATCTTGACGAATGAATTATGGAACAAAAGTAAACCGACAACACAAGATAGCGCGATCAAACAATAGCGATGGTGTCCAAGTGACAACTACTTCATAGTCCATGATATGTTGAGCCAAAATAAGAAAAAAAAAAACACTAGCGTTTGATCGCCACAACGAAGTATAACAGGATGTATTATTGCTCTCGTAATTATTTTAAAATGGCGTAACTAGGTACGAGTACGATCTCCGAATCTGACACACTTTTACAATCCAGTTTTTATTCTCTAACAAATTGTGCTATATTCTGACTGAAACATCCGACACGACTATCGTCATTAATCCTTAAATTTACATTATATCACCTAGTAAGGTTTCAAACAATAGCCTACGCTCCTCACACGTTACTCTGATCTCATTTTAATATACAATACAATTTCATAAGTTAAAACTGAGCCAACTGGGTATAGCTTAGCTATTACATTATAAAACAATTAAAAAAAAAAAAAACTATTAATTTATTGCTGTTCCACACTAAAAATTAATTATTAAAAAAATCCTAACTAATACCAGTTTTAAGTGGCCCGTTCTAAAAACTAAATAGTTATGAAATTGCCCGAGAACTTTTTATTTACGTATTTTGGTTCTCTATGAACGTGTGAGAAGACCTAAGAGTGACTACTTAGGTAAAAATGTACTTACTGAACTACTACCATACGGTATTTAATACAATATTATCAACAACATAACTAGGACCTACTTACGAAAAACTATGAACATCACAAAACCCCAACTATTTGACGATGTTGCTAACAAAATAAATTCATAATTTATTCAACATTCACTCATTGCAAATTCAGTAACACGCGCAAGATTTGTGGACAAGTATTGTTCCTACCTATGGCGAATGGTATAAATGGCACTGTATACAAAATTCGTTTTGAAGTTTAATAGTGAGCCAAGTATTTTCCGAAAACATTGATAAAAAGTATAGCTTGTGTGTTTGAAATAAAATCGATTCATCCGATAATATTTTTATTCGCAAAAAAACGCAACACCGACTTCCACCGTGTACAGAATTCGAATAGTTTGCACGAATCCATGTGACATTCATGTACATTATTGATGATTTATCAAAAACGAAGGAAAAAGAAGTATCCATGAATCCACGGTGGATTTAAGAGGAGAAAAAGGTATCCGCGGATCCACAAGTGGAGCCGAGCTGTGGATCCAAGTGGAGGGAGCCCTCGCAAGTAGGTATAGCCTTTCGAATTGAAAAAGATTTTTTTAAATCGATTCACAGTTGGCGAAATATCGATGATGTTCATCGAACGTCAAAAAATACATACACACAAACAAAGTTCCTCCTCCTTATTGAAAGTCGGTAAAAAAAGAAGGAAGAATGACAAGTTACGCCTTATTTTTTAATTCAAAGTGTTCGTATTTAAATACTTGGCTTACGGGGCATTATTCTATTTGATAGTTTTAAAATAACACAAAACTATGAGTTCAAAATTACAGTTAAATTCTGAACTTATTTTTTTTCTTATGTTTACTAGCGCATAAAAGTCAGCCCAACAATATTGGCAAATTGGAATTGGTAAAATTTGCAACAGTGATCACAAGATTAAGATAGTTTATACACAAAGATTGCACATTAATAGAAATAAAATTAATAATGACGATAACATGTAAGCTCAATACTATTACAGATAATAATTATTATCATTTTCATTTCATTCAATAAAATAATATTCTTTAGATAAAAATGTTGCGTGCCACTCGCGGCGATCGTCCACTAAACACGACATTTTTTACAAAAATATTGAAACATATGAAAGTCAGTCCTTTAACTGTAAATCACCAACTTTTATTAGCAATTCGCAAAAGGCACTCCTTAATGCAAACCAATTAAAGTCGGGCGAACCGGGGCGGGCGTTGTATAGGAACCGATTACAAACAGTGGAGCCTATAAAGCGTTAATTTATTTGTAAAATTAAATAATTATAACTTACAAACTATTTTATATCATAAGAAACGGGAAGATACTACAATAGACATGATGATAACGTTCCGAAAAGATACAAACAAATCGGTACATGACGAGAAATATGTTTTACAGTCTGTTTAAGTCAGCAGTCCAAATGTGGAAACAAAAATGGCGAATTGACTGTTAATCTCAAGTTTGTTGGGGTAAAAAACTTGTAAATCCGGGTCAGTTTTTAAGCCTAGAACATTGCTAATCGGTTAAAATAACCGGGGCGTACAATTTAGCGTGTCATCCGAGCTACGGTAGGGCTCAGTTAAAAATGCCACCCGCGGTCACCCACCCGAAGACTGATCGTGCTGAACGTTTCTTCACTTCGATGATCGCTAACGAACACCTAGTGAAACTACGCTATGAGCGCTACTAAGTAGTAAGCACATAAGTGCACAGATACTAAAGTATAAGAATTAATCAAACTGCCCTGTGTTATTTGCTGTTTATTGACAGTAAGAAACAATAACCATTCGTTCTTGAATAATCGATTGAGAGAAAATCCGATTGTAGTTATCGATTCGCCATTTTGATTTACATTTCGAACTGTCCGAAACAGACTACACGTCGTCTATACTACGTACTACGGGTATCCGTCAAAATGCTGCTACCTTTATTCTTTACCATAGTCTCTGACATTCGAACTCGTGACACAAGAAAATGAACGACTCAAAATTTACTTTTAATTACTTTGCACTTGTTTCCGAGTATTGCACGTAACATTTCACGATAAATATATACAAGTGTAGTCCGTTCGCTGCCGCCGAGCGGGCCACGCCGCGCGCCGCAGCTAGGCGCCCCGTGTCCAATCCGCGCATCGTATCGGATTATATTTCGGCGGTTAGCTCGGCTGTCACCTGTGGACAATTTAAATTTATTTACTTAAAATACTGCTTTAACCCATGTCTTTGCTTAGGAACAAGGTGGGACAAATTAGGAAGAAAGTGTGTGTGTGACATAACGTCAAATTTCATAGATGAGAAAAGTTGTGGGCGCCTCTTTGTATCTCTAAAGTCTTTGCTTTAATCTGATGGTAAGATAGAAACTGCTAAGTAATCAACGACGTGGAGTTTTGGTTTTGTATTATTTTGTTAAACTTGTGTTTTTATCAGTGATAATTAGTGAAAAATGGTGGTATTTCGTTGATTATTAGCTGATTTATATGCATGAGTGTAGGAAAGTGATATAATGTGACGTATCATGTTGTTCCGTGTTGTTACCAAAACTCCATAGACGCCTCTAGTACGTAGTAAGTCTCCAATGCTTTACTAAGGTATGACTTGGACTATGATTTGACTTGACCGCGACTTTATTGGACTATGACGAGACTACGACATTTTGATAAAATATCAAAAATAATAAAACTTTTACTTGAAACTGGCAAATGCACAATAATGCGATGCCAAAACTAAGAAGAAGAAGAATCAACGACGTATCTTGCCCAAGTGACACTTAAATAACTGGCTATGGGGTGAGCGCTGGGGGCATGGGGGCGGCAGATAAACGGGCGCGGGGGTGACAGATACTTCACCACCTCCTGTAGATGTGCTTATGTGGCGAGCGCGGGCGGCAAATCACGCGGCAGGTAGTGTATACGTGCCTATGTGGCGAGCGCGGGGGGTGGCAGGTCGGGCGGGTGCTGCAGGGCGGCAGGCGCGGGCGCGGGCGGCGCCAGGTACTCCACCACCTCCTGGTAGATGAGCTGCTTCCACTGCTCCACCGTGTGCTCGCGCTCGTCCACCGAGTGGTCGTAGGACGCGGGCGCCGGCTGCGAACATGGCAAAAACTTTTCTTCACTTTACAATCAGAGGCAGTCTTACAATTCGCGGCGGCATCGGCGCACGGATGGACGCGTGAATGAATGCTATGCACGACTCCTAGGGACGAGAGCCGAGATGCGAAACGAGCACGAGCTCTCATGTGACCCGAAATAAGGGCACACACTATAACTTTCTATAAAACATGTGGTACAGTACAGCATACCCACTGCTTTTTTTGAAGGTTGTAGTGTTGGGTTCACAGAAAGAGTTAAATTATGCTTTAGTATAATTTCTGCGAAGTGGGTCATTGTTAAACGCGAGTTTATCATGAACATTGGCGTATTTACCAACTGGTTGACGAAGCAGGCGACCGGGTATATACCATGAGTCGGTTGTAGTTAAGAACAAAATACATTCACATGTATATTATCATGTAAGAAATTCTCACACACCAGTATTGTACTTATATTTTGTTAAAATCATGGTAAATAAAGATTTTTAAAACTAAAAAAATCTAGCTAAGACCCCAGGTTATTCGTGGGTATGCCGGCGATTAGGGTTGGCGGGGACTCCCACATAACCAGCAGTCTCCCCAGGCTAGCTGGTGGTATCTATACAGGATTTTCCTGGGTCAAAAAAAAGGAAGTACTAACCGCGTTGACCTCGCCCTCGTCGTACCAGACGTTGATGTAGGGATGCAGCAGCGCCTCGTCCACGGAGATGCGTCGCTCCGGGTCGATCACCAACATGCGGGACAGCAGGTCGCGCGCCTGCGACGCCTGGAACACCACAATACCACAATGTAGCTCTCAGCAGATGCCTTGAGGCCTTGAGGCGAATGAAGGAGAATTTAGTTTTAAATTAATTTAGCAAAAGGATTGCGTGTATGCCCAGAGCACTCATGCTCGCTTTGGCGCCCTTCTAGTGGTGGCGTCCCGTGGCGTCGCCCTCTTCCCTAAAACATGTTTGATTTAATGTAGATTAGTAAAATACTTTTTAAGTTTTGGCTTCCATAAAAAAGTCGAAACAATGTAACTGTACCAGCCTTTTTAATGGTCCACTGCAGGACATAGGACTACCCACGAAGGGTGATTGGGGCATCCACCACGCTGGCCTAGTGCGGGTCGGTGGATTCGGTGGGGAACCGTATGTTTGGGAAGAGGCGCTCGAAGCTGTGACGCGGCCGGTTCGCCACGTAGTTGTATACATTGATTAATGATTGATAAATAATGTATACATTGAGTCGATTGTAGTATATACCTAGAGCCGGTCTACCTTGTATACCTTGAGTCGGTTGTAACTTGTAGTATACCTTGAGTCGGTTGTAACTTGTAGTATACCTCGAGTCGGTTGTAACTTGTAGTATACCTTGAGTCGGTTGTAACTTGTAGTATACCTTGAGTCGGTTGTGTTCGTTGCTGTCGCTGGGGAACAGTATGTCTGGGAAGAGGCGCTCGAAGCTGTAGCCCGAGTAGCGCGGCCGGTTCTCCACGTAGTTGCGAACGGTGGGCTGCAGTCGCGCCATGAATGCCGCTGACGGAGTGCCCAGTTGCTCTGGAAAATAGAAAACGACAACGAACGATTAGATAGAGACAGGTTCAGATGCTGACTGCTAAGTTTTTTCATGCATAGACAATAATAGAAGTGGTATGCCAATAATCTTGATCCACTGTTGAACTGGCTGGTGCCACAAATCATCTCACTCATCACACAGCTATCAACCAGATGTCATGTCGCCCTGGTACCCCGTATGTGTAATCACAGCCCGGACACTCCGCGAATTTTCATACAAAATCTGCTGTCTTACGCACACTACACAGTACTTACTCACAGACAACACACATACGCACGAACGCTACACGTGTATTTGTGTGCGGAACGTCTATGGCTGTCAGCGATCACCACGACGTGACGACATGCCGCGTGAGTGAGACAGTTGCGTATTCAATTTTGCAAAAATGAATATAAATCTAGTGCATATAAATGTATAACAATTACTTAATTTGGAAGCATTTTAGCAATAAGTAACCGATTTACTTTATTTGGAAGAAAATATCAAGAAAAAGTTACCAAATAATGTAAAATAAGATCCTTTTACTTATCCTTAGATAAACATTAAAATGTTTTGTTTTGTTACGTATTATTGATATTCAACCATACACAGCATAATTCGTCCCTATTGTCACAGTCTAGGTATATTTTATTACAAAATCTACCGGGCAGTGCAGCCCGCGCGCAGAGTACACGATCGGTACGTGAAACGCGGGGTGGAAGTGAGGAAGACTCAAACGGGTGGGGGGTAACGAGTGACCGTTCTATACGTAGTATTATTATATCTTCTTTGGTGTAATGTAATATGTTGTGAGTAGTGTACAGGACAACAGACGTACGTCTGTTGTCCTGTACAACACACAATAAACTAATTCTACTGGTAGATGCGGTCAGTACCAGGGAACAGCACTCAGCCACGGATCATTTCGCCCATGACGCCGTCACCGACCAGATGTCATGTCGCCCTGGTGCCCCGAATGTGTGACGTAATATTTCGTGAGTTGTGTACAGATGTACCAATGTCGTTGTTCCACTGGTCGATGTGGTCATTGTTACGAATCATCTCGCTCATGATGCAGCCCACCGACCAGATATCATGTCGCCCTGGTGCCCCTGGTACCCCTTATGTGTAATGAGTAGTATACAGACGTACCAATGATCTTGTTCCACTGGTCGATGTGGTCAGTACCAGGGAACAGTACTCCGCCGCGGATCATTTCGCCCATGATGCAGCCCACCGACCAGATGTCCACGTTCTCTGTGTAGCCCATGCCGAGGATCACCTGACAAAGATAAAATAAAGCATTTTATACATACCTATAGTATATAATAAATCACTACGTTTCAGAAGTTCAAAGATATTATTTTCTCTTGCGTGCGAGGCGTGCGTGAATGATGGGAACTGCGGAAGAGCGCCGTAGCACAAGTGTAAACGCTACAGAAGTGTAAGCTTAAAGAAGAGGTATTTACCTCAGGCGCGCGGTAGTAGCGGGTGACGACGTACGGAGTCATCATGAAGGTGGTGCCGGCGGTGCGCGCGAGCCCGAAGTCCAGGATCTTCAATGTGCAGTCGCTCTTCACTACGATGTTGGACGGCTTCAGATCCTGCAGTCAGAACAACGATTAATTAGCAATAGCCAATGATTTCGTGATGTGACCTGAACTAATATCTCGATTGGGGTTTATTGTGCTTTGCCAACGTACAAAACTTTTGGGTAGACAGCCAAGTGATATATTTTAGCCAAGCAATATAAGATAAAAGTTGAAACTAAAAGTCGTATTTGAGACACATGTTATTCAAGAACAACATGACAGTGGATTCCTATTTGATAGTTAGAAGTGTTTTATATTTTAGCGTGTTCCGCGGCTTTTATGTGATCGAAATGTTATTGACGTAGCCGATAGATAATGCTGGGCAGAAAACAGTGAGAACCCGTTGAAATGAAGCCGCTATAAATTAGTCTTATCAGATATTAATATAGAAGGCCAACGTCCAATAGTGGACGTTCCAAGGCAGAGACGGTCATAAAGCTTAACGATATTCTAGATGACGTGGCATCACTTACCCAATGAATGATGCCCGCAAGATACCAGTGTTTGATTCCGCAGAGCATCTGTTAGAGCAACGGTAGCTCATACGCTCGTGGTCGAGATCTAAAGTCGAGGTCAATCTAGATGACGTAGTATAACTCACCCGATGAATGATGCCCGCGAGATGCAAGTCCTTGATGCCGTAGAGTATCTGATAGAGCAGGTAGCTCATGCGCTCGTGTCAACGTATCTAGATAGCGTGATTTCACTCACCCGGTGAATAATGCCCGCAAGATGCAAGTGTTTAATCCCGCAGAGCATCTGATAGAGCAGGTAGCTCATGCGCTCGTGGTCGAGGTCCATCTGGATGACGTGGCAGAGGTTGGCGTCCATCAGCTCCATGACCAGGTACACATCCTGGAACTCCTCCAGGCTGCGCTGCGGCGTGAACGCGTTCAGCAGACCGATTATCTGGAAACAAGCCAGAATGAGGCCGTGACATTAGAAAATAGACGTAACATTCATTTAACGAAAACAAAACAACAGGAAAAAATAAACAAATTGAAATAAAAACTATAACTTTGAACCTCAAAACAATCACTAAAAAGGTATTAGGAGTAAGAATTTAAAACAATACCGGCCAATACTGGAGTTAGTTTTAAAGGAATTTTGACAGCTCTACACTTAATGTTAAAGTGTTGCTTAAAATTAAGTTTAGAGCTGTCAAAATACTGACAGCTATACCTACTTTTAATAAGTTAAGAGCTGTCAAGTAAAGACTTTAAGATTGAACCTTCCATCTTATGATTTATTTACGTTTACGTGAAGCCGTAGTTCTTTTCTCGTGTCAATGTTTTGTATTATAATTTGCCACCCCAGTGGCATTGGCGTAGTGATTTCGTGCGTGTTAAATTCCCGTATTATTAAAGCTAAATCATACTGAATAGCGTTCGTGAACACGAAGCGAGTCGTTGTGCAGTAGCGAATTCATATGTCAGCGGCGGTAAGGATTGGGGATTTGCGCAGATTATAGCTAACTTCACAGGCGTCATGAAGTTTGATTTGGCTTATGTCCTACGGTGAGCCAGTATATGAATTTCCTTCATTTTAATTTCAACGACTCAAACATTGAATTCTTTTGTAAACCTGTGTCCAGTGTCACAAATTGAGAAACATTAACTTGTCAATAATTAATCAAACCGTTATTTAGCTACTTGGAATTACAAACCAAACAATTAAACATTTATCCAAGACAGAAATCTCGTCTTTTAAGATTAAGATATTACTTCGAAATAAATAAGAAGTTACTTCTTCGACTTCCCGATTCTAACTCAAAACTCGTGATAAAGTTTCAATTTAACTTGGTTAAAAATTCGCGTTAAAAGTTCGCGCCGTCTGTTACCGTCTAAGTTGACTTAGCAATAAATTACGGCTTGCTGAGACAAAATTACGAAAGTATGGGCCGAATCATACAAATCGGCGGATGTGAAGTTAGCCACAAGCTGCGCGAAAGTCGGTCTATCCGCAGCTTTAAGTGAGCTTCAGTCAGGATTGGATATTGCTTAGCTTATACTTATCTTATACCTAATTTTAACAACTTAGGTACTTATGTGTTTGATTCTGATTCCGCCGACTTCTATGATTCGACCAATACCACGTTGGGTGCCATTAGAACTGAAACGAGGCTGGCCAAATTCAGATGCGTACCACATGAATATGACTCGTACGACACGAACATTAATATGCAAAGTCCGAACAATAATACCAACATAATTATGAAACAAAAACATGTTACCAAAAGGTACAGACCCCGGAGATACCCCGGAGTCTGTAGAGTACACCTAATACAAAATTTAAAAAAAAATGAAACGGTAATTTTAGTATATTTATTTTTATGTCACCTACGACTGCGGATTTTTTAAACTTTGCAGTGTCTATATCTTATACAACATTTCTTCCGGAGCTTTCATAGATACAACTAGCTTTTCTACCAGAGGTTCTCAGAAGATTCTTAAATTCTCCAGGATATGATAAGTTTAGAAATCAGAGTGTCTTAGCCTACGTGCTACGACACTCTGATTTCTAAACTATATCAAAAAATCAAGTCGATGCAGTCTTTCCGTTGCTGCATCAAAGAGCAACAATTAATGCTGACTAAGAGTATTGATTAATTTATATTAATTAAGAGTGTTACCTGTAACTAATTGTTAGTTAGTAAATGAGTATGAGTATGTTTAACCAACAAAACGCTTTCGGATTTATATTAAGTAAGGGCTGTCTCCCTGCGAAGCCAGACCGAGTCTCTCGTATAACGGAGGTATAATAAAGTAGCGCAAATGACGAAGCGCAAAACTCAACTTACATTTTTGTGATTGACGAGTTTCATGAGTTTGAACTCGCGATACGCTCGTTTGGCGTGCGTGACGTTCTGGAACGGCCGCGATAGCTTCTTGATGGCCACATTCTGCTGGGTGACGGTGTCGTACGCGGCGCTGCAACCAAATAAATAAACATTATGTGCCTGTGAGAGGTGATAAGTGATTTCGAACGTTTGTCAGCCCTGTTAGAGATATATAGAGACATTGACGCGAGCGTACTGGTCTTAATCGACTGCGAAAAAGTGTGCGAGATTTATTGTCAAAGATACGCGCGGAGACTTAATTTGGAAACTCATAGGACTGCGGGATCAACCGTAGCCGCGCTTCTCCACTCGCACGACGACGCGCGTTGCCTACATTTTGCTTTTTCATATTACATAACGTTACCAAGAATAAATATTATGGTTCTATTCGAATGTTACAAGATTATATTTTAGATCATCCTGTGTACAAGCCCTAAGTATAGAAGTACCTACTGAGGTAATGTCGTTTGAATCAGGCGTTATACTTTTCCGAAGTTCATCTCCAAATCTGTGCTTTGACCAATCTGAAATCGATTGTGTGTAGGAGTGTTTCAGTATTTTCGCTTTAGTATGTACAACTACTGTAGTAGATGAGTTAGGTCTAAATATTGAATTGATAATTTGAAAACCAAACCAATTATGTGCTTAGGTCTTTGGCTGTAAATGTACTAGAAATGAGTAGATGAGGTAGGCGAGAAAAAATGGACGAAAAGGAACATTTGACGTCACACTGTTCTGTAGCATCGCACGATAAGCACGGCATTATTATCCCGTATTTGGTGGAAAACTGCCTTAAATGTTGACTAATTTAGTTGATAAATTATTATTGACCATGATGAAAGCTAAAACCAATGACAATTGATTACGGCTAGACCTTAGTTAATGATCCATGCAATACATGTCATTATTAGGTAGGTAAGCGACTGAATATGCATTTATCGCGTTAACCCGTTGTTATTGTTAGCAGGTGAAAAATTACTTAAAACTTCTAAATGAACGTCGATATTCGAGATGCAAATGTTAGATATACACAAAATTAGTATCATGCGTGCTAAACGCATTAACGCCAAGTAACATGTGAATCACAAACAACCAAGATAACCGCAGGGTTATCTGTATTACTACAGGGCAAGCCGAAAGGGGGCGATGAAGACCTTCATTATGAACAACTTTTACAGGAATTAGAGAAAAATAAATCAGCTATTCCGTACAAAATTGGAATTCGGAATCAACAAAATGTGTGAATCGGCATTTTCAACACCATTTGGCTCATAGACCATAATAAAGGTTGTTCATAATGATGGTCTGAATCCACCTCCTTACGGCTCAGTACACCAGTTCTGGATAACCCTGTATAAATTTAGGCATCATTTCAAAAATTGGGCAAACTTAAACAAATTTAAAAAACAGTATAGGAATATGAAGATAACCTAGAAAAGAAATCCAACATCAATATCGAATTAGTTATACAAAATTAGTCCATAAAAGCGCAACATAGCAAAGCGTCCGCCATCTTGCAAAACAAAGCCGCCATTTCCCGGGAGAACAAAATGGCGGCGGGTCCTTACCACACCATCCCCTGCGCGCCGGCGCCCCGGCTCACGAGCTCAGTGTACCGCGTGGGGACAGTGAACACCGTGTCGCCGAGGGCCACAGAGTAAAACTCAACCATTCTACTGGCTACGCACTACTCGATCAGCTATAAAGAGAAAACATCACATTGGTGTGGTCTGTGGAAGCGTGTTCTTGGCTTGTTAAAAGAACTGCGACGAACGTAAAAAGTAGAGTTTTTTGCTATTCATGTTATTACCGAAATTATATCACTTATAGGTAGCTAGAGGCGCTTAGATTGGCCTTGTCATATATATGATCGATGATCATAATTGTTATCTACCTACATAAATTAGTGCTGAGCCTTTTATTTTTACGATAACACGCCGAGATTTTTAGCATTTCCAATTCCGCTCATCTGTGTAATTTTATACAAACAAGTACACTAAAATAACATAAGTAGCATTTCACTGGTTCGATACAGCCCTAGAAACAAGCATCACCAAGTGAGAGTATAGTGTGGTATGGCTGTGCAATACACATGCAAAAAATGAGTGCGTGCAAAAATTAAGGTCATAGCAAAACTCTACAATGAAAACAAGTGCGTAAAAAAACTAAAAATACGGTGCACCATATTATTTGCATGCTATCATCGTGTACACTGTATCTTAAATGTTTGGATATACAATGAGAATATTGTATTTTATAGACAGTATTCACCATAAAATATCTGGAAACCCGAATCGTGCAGTATGAAATGTGTCCTCAGAATGATTTATGAGTTGTATGGAAATAGTGTACAGGTATAAAATACAGAAACTTACCTCTAACAACCAAATAAAATAGTTGTTTGATAGTGATGTCTCACTGTCATGTTCTACAAAACCGAAAGCTTGGTATCGCTTGAAGATATCGCCGCTCGGCGATGTAGAAGAGAAGGTGTTGCACCTGCACTTCTGCCCGTGGCCCGTGGCGCGTCCCGGGGCCAAATTGGCCGTGGCGAGTTTAGCAAGGCTGGTGTCACCATCACCCTGGACGTCGACGTACAAATAAGGCCAAACAACGCCAATGTACGGACTTACCAAATGATGCTCTGGCCGCTGCAGCTGATTATCTATTAGCATCTAAGAATAGTAAATTTAGTTAGATTCAGCCACCTCGACGGTGTAGAAGTGAAAGTGGCGCAGCGGAGTCAAACAAAGCGGAACCTGTAACTAGCGTGTCTTCTCCATAAAACTACGAAGACTTACCAAACTATGTCCTGGGCGCCGAAGCGGATGGATTTAGTTCTGATAGCACTTAAGAATACTGTATTTCGCTGGAGTCAACGTCCTCGACGGTGGAGAAGTGAAAATGGTGCAATGGAGTCAAACATGACATTACTAAACCGTGGTTTTTAACTAACCAAACGATGATCTGCGTGCCAGATGCGATGGCTTTAAGATTCTGGTAGTGTTTGACGCTGATGAAGGGGCTGTCGTCAACTTTAGTGGTGTAACAGTAACGGTGGTGGCCTCAGCTTAACAAGGCATAACTGACGCGTTGTGACCTATCTAACTTGAAATGTTTGTAAACTAGAGACTTACCAAACGATGCCCTGGGCGCCGGAGCCGATGGGCTTGAGGTTCTGGTAGCGCTTGAGGATAGTGAAGCGGGTGTCGCCGACCTCGACGGTGTAGAAGTGCGGGTGGCGCGGCGGGGCCGACATGGCGGAGACAGGCGCCGCGTGGGGCATGGACTACCCCTAGCTGCAGAAACACACAATTATTGTCATGTAAAGAAGTAGAAAAAGGGCTTCGATTGGAGTCTCTCTGCAAGGTCAAATCAGAAATAAGAAGATCCGTATAAGAACTTGCGTATCTAAGTTGAAAAAGCAGTGGGCAGAGCACATAACACGGTGGACCGATGCGGTCGAAAAGTTCTCGGGTGAAGACCACGCATCGGCAAGCGCAGCGTAGGACGACCTCTCACAAGGTGGACAGATGACGTCATCAAGACCGCATGATCACGCTGAATACAAGCAGCTTCCAACCGCTCTTATTAGAGATTCATATTACGCTGATGGATAGCTGGCAAGATACTGCATTGACATTCAAGGGTAAGAACATTTTTCTTAAAGCACCTGAATAGCTTTGCGGAACGGCCTCTCGTGAAATAGTACTCACACTTCCAAGGTGCGTATCAGAATGATTTTATTAGTTATCTTGACATGTTGTTATTTGGATTATCTGTAGAAGTGTACCCTTTACCTGTGGATAATCTAATTACTTTTTGTGTAGTATCCGAGTTAAGTTGTAGTTAATAAAGGTTTGTTGGAGTTAACAAAGCTCAAATAAAATTTTGCTCTTGACCAAACTTCGCTCGGTCAACAGTAAAACTTACTTTATAAAATAGTCCTTATAGAAGGTGTGCTCGCTCTCCATATATCGCGTGCCGATTATTGTCAGGCAGCCGTGTCGCTAGCTATCACAGGATCAGTCTTGGGGCGAGTGGAAGACTACCTTAGCTGGTTACGTCTGCGGACAACAGAACCACTCATTAACTTGATGGTACTATTACAACAAGAGATACATAATAATATCAACTAGGATCAACCTATTTAGATTTTATGAACACCAGATGTAGTAGGTTGTATATAGGCTAGGTGCCGCTAGTCCTGGTGACAGAGTGTTAAGTCACCAGAAGGCTTGGCTGTAGAGTCGATTCCTAAAGTTTCTAGGTCTAATATCGTCTTTACAGATTTAGCCAATGGATGCTTTAAGGTGAGGCCTGAAAGCTCCAAACAAACAAATAATTTGTCCATTTAAGTTCATCAGAAAATAAAATACAATTTCGTCATATCAGATATTTCAATAATAAAGGCATTGATTTATTTTAACTTTACCGCCTTACCACAAAAGAGAAACACGCTTTAAACACTGTTTTACACTTATTTGTACTGTTAAACATTGTCTAAAGCGTGCGTAAAACTTTTGTGATAAGACGGATAGTGTTTTCCGAACTAGGTATCAAAGAGTTATTTTTGGGCACGCGATAATTTTTGATATGTTTATCGAAAAATAACTCTCTGAAACAAAGGCATTGTTATAAGAATAGCTTACAAAGCGGATAATAAAAAAGCTATTTTGTATAACAATACAAGTGGTTCCCACTGCCCAGTACCAAGGCAGCGGAATAAAGCCAATTGCAGTTGGAAAGGCTTGCCGCCCACGATCGGCAAAACACTCGTAGCCAGAAAGCCCGACTCTAGTGTCCTCTCAACAGATACCCGTTAATGGACGCATTAAGGGCGGGGGTGGGGGAACGACTCAAATAAATAAATAAAAAGTACTTGAGTGTTTTATGGGCATGGTAGTATTTACAGGACAGCTACATAAAATACCGCATAAGATTCAATATTTTCTTTACCGGTGATAGAAAGATATTCCAATGTATCAATATAGATAAAATGTTACGTTTACTTTCAGCTCTCTCTACAAGAAAATGAACGGTAGTATGTACCTTTGACGTTGCTTATTCAGAGTGTCAAGTGGGAGATTTGCAAATCAAATCGAATTACTTTTACGTCGCGTTGACCGAGCGCGCCGTGCACACACGCGAGCACATTGACACACACGCTTGAATTAGCCGCTCACAGAAGTTGTCGCGCTCGTGTTCGATTGGTTTGGCGCTCGTTACATTACCTACCGTAAAAAATACTCACACTTAGCTATTCAGTTTTCTGTACGTGACACAAGATGGCGCTGTACCATTTCCATAGAAATCACATCAAACGTTAACGCGATCGAGCTCGAGCGAAAATCTCGCACTTAGCACTCAGTAGTGGCTCGCTTACGTGTCAAAACAGTTAATGTTTTCAGCATCGGCGTCGGCAAACATATGTGTATTTATTTTGTTTTATTTATGTAGAAAATATATTTTTTAAATTGTATTTAATCATAGCACTGAAATCTCAAGCATAATCCCAAAATAGAATCTTGAGTAGGTACATCAACTGTAGTTATTATTATTTTAATTTAAGCTCTGAAACCGCGAAAATAATCCTAAAGTACAGAGTCCTAAGTACGTCCACTGTGGTTATTTATATTCACCAGTATCCCCGGCATTTATAAGTTTATCACAAGCTTCCATTGTTAAAATTATAGAGCTTCAGAGAGTGGTTGTTGTATCTGTGTGCGTGCGGGTTTTATAAGCGACTCGACTCGATCTTGACCGATTTGGTCCATACTTGCAAATCTTGATAGGAATTAGATACACAATAGATAAACAATGTTGACAAATGTTATTGGCTGATAAATAACGCAGACAGTATTTTCTCCCTTTTTGGGGGAAAGCCCCCCAAACCAAAAATCGCCAACGGCAAAAAACAAAATCTGTCTACAAAGTTTCGTTGAGATACGTTGAAAAATGCTACCTGTTATGGAGAATCAACATCCGGACAGATGAAAGTAAAATCGTCGAATTGAAACGGATACCTCTCTTACTTTGTTCGCTCAGTCAATAATGTTAAAGTACAGAATAAATAAATATTATGGGATATCTTACACACAGTCTCTCACCCCAACATAAACAAAGCTTGTGATATGGCTGCCAGAGACTGAGATACTATACCTAAATATACATATTAAAATATGTACATCCAACAGCCATAAGAAGTTCACTGCTGGACATAGGCCTCCCCTAAGGATATCCAATAAGACCGGTTGGAAGCGGCTTGCATCCAGCGCGATCCTGCGGTCTTAATGAGGTCATCCGTCCACCTTGTGGGTGGACGTCCTAAGCTGTGCTTGCCGGTACGTGGTCTCCACTTGAGAACTTTTCAACCCCATCGGTCATCAGTCCTCCGCGCTATGTGCCCTGTCCATTGCCATTTCAACTTGCCAATCCGTTGGGCTATGTCGGTAACATTGCTTCTTCTACGATTCCCCTCATTCGATCTCGCAGAGAGACTCCGAGCATAGCCCTCTCCATAGCTCGTTGAGCTACTTGAGCTTACTAATAAGGTCTATAGTGAGAGAACACACACACATATAGATAACAACTAATAACATATAGATAACAACTAATAACATCCAGACACAGAGCAATCATATTCATCACAAATGCTTGCCCCGGGTGGGAATCGGACCCATGCCACTTTGACCCAGGTATCACGGTCACTAACCACCGAGCCACCGAGGCAGTCCTGAGTACGTCACGTTATTTATATTCACCAGCATTCCTGGCACTTATAAGTTTATCACGAGCCTCCATTGTTACAATTATATCACTTCAGGGAATGGCTGTTGTATCAGCCCTGTGTGCGAGATTTATGACAGTCCGCATTAAAATGGTTTGTTTGAAGGTTGTTTGTCTAATTTCACGGTCCATGGTTTGCATATTTTGAGTTTGGAGGCAGTTTCTTCGGAGGAAAATGTAAAAAGGTTAAATAAATAAGTTCGTATAGACCGGGTGGCCGACTCTGAACCGGACTAGCCTGGTGTCTGCTGCTGCGTGAAAGAGTAACTAACTAACAAACGCAGCTTTGAGATTTATTATATTAGTAAGGATTATGATAATAAGTTGCTGTATAGAGTAATTTGAAGTACCTAGTTGGTAATTTTTCTTCTAAAAGTTATCTTATATTCTGTTAAAAGATGGCATGACAAATAATTTCAACCGAGTATTTTCTCTCCTGTGTTCACAGTCCCCAGTTTCTAGAAGTATTGCCGCTATTATACGAAGCAATTTTATTAGAGGACAATGAATACTGAATCAGTCGCTCCACTTAGGAATACAAAAAGTAATAAATTCAAGTCAAGAGGTCTCCAGGAGACTTTCTACAGTAGACAATTAAGAGATTGCATTAAAATTGAATTTAAATTCACTCTAGATCTCTAGAACATGACGCCATCTTCGAAATTAGTGATTTGCATTTTTAAGCGGTCATTTCCTTTTGACCTCCAAATTAAAGACTTCGTTAAAATGGTGATAATGAAAGCGTCTCTCAAATTTTCCGTCAGAAGGTTCTTAAACTTGCACGATGATTAAATCAAGAGAAACATTAGAATATCAAGACTTATAAGACCTTCAAGGGTCTGTAAATGATCCAAATGCTTTTTATGTAGTAGTACTGTATTTTGTTGTAGTTAATAAAAGCACTTGCCCTATTCAAGACATACATAATTAATATATCAATAATTATTTTTTGCAAAAAATAGCATGACCGACTTCACCCGTGTACAGAATTCGCGAATATTTCGCACGGATCCATGTAGTATTTTTCACATTATTGTTGATTTAACAGAAATGGCTCAGCCGATTTCGATAAAATTTAAATGGGACCAATTTCGAAATATACTCATTCCAATAAAAAAATAATGATTGAAATCGGACTACTATGAAAAAAGTTTTGCGTGGTTATACATAAAAAAAAAAATATAAATATATACGCGTATATAACGCGCCGAATTGTATACCTCCTCCGGTGGTTCGTCGGTCAAAATATGGAGATCATAGACGAATCAAAGTTAACAGCACAGCGAATTAGCAATAATGAAGGTAGTCCATAAAGTACGCAGAAGTCATGGCCGAATTGGGCGAAAATTTTTACTGAAATAATAGCTTGAGATGTAAAGGCGTAGCGTAGAACCCCAACCCAAAAAACGAATAGATGACTTGAAGGAGGCATCAAGAACACGCTGGATATATCATTCCCAACCGAATCGATTAAACAATTAGAGCATACTAGCTTTAGCCCGCGGCTTCGCCCGTGTGATATTTAGATATTATTTGCGGGATAAAAAGTAGTTGTGCGTTCCGTCTTACAAACTATGAATGTCTATGCCAAAAATCAAGTCTATCTATTGCTCCGTTTCTGCGTGAAAGAGGAACAAAGAGATAAACTAACTAACACACTTTAGGATTTATAATATTAGTAAAGAAGTATGGGCTTAGAGCATACGAGTATGCTAGCATTTGACATGCTATGGTCATAATGATATGTATAGAAACTTGGACATCAATCAGTTCCGAATATTCGATCCGTTCTAAGACGGAGAGTGGTGAAAATACTTAGACAGTCGAGCGTCTGGAGTAGTCTACCTCTTTATTGAACACAATAGGAACTTTACATCATTTATATGGAGATTGCGGGTTTAATTACGCTGCAGTCTGGGAGCTGCCATTCTGGGAGGTAAACTATGCAGATTACTAATTTGTTGTTGTCACAATCTACTCTCTCTAGTGTTGGCATTAATAATCTTTGAGACGTCGGTAGCAGTTATATTTGGAAACTTTTCAGACCGAAATTGTAATTTTCATTTCAAGGCAAAATTAAACAAGAATTCAAAATTTCAGATTTCACAATACATTGTTAGTATTACTTATAGACTATGTTAACAATGGAAAACTAGATACTTTACAATTTTAAAAAAGTATAAAATTGTAAAACGAAACTTGACATTAAGAATATTTACTTAAGAAGCAATGATAATAAGGAAACGACACCAGCTATTAATACATTTGGGAGATGAACCTACATTCAAATCTAAATATACTAGTCAAACTTATGTCGTACTTAACTCCCCTTTTACATGGGGTAGGAGGTCAAAACAATACTAACGCATGTTATTCTTACCAAAATTCACATCTCAATCTCATCAAAATTCCATATTTTACGTCTTAGATACTTTTCAAGTGAGCATACACCGTATTGCGACATCCGCGGCTTCGCTTTCCAAGGGTTTCCACGAGCTTCCACACACCGGCGCAAAAAGGTCGAGTGTCGCATCACGCGCTCCGACACTTGACGTCGGAACCTCACTAGCTATCTCTCACGAAATAATGCCTTATTAATAGGAATGTTGTAATACACCTAGATAAGTTTTACTATTTACGTTATTTTGTAAATATTTGCGATGATTCAATACGACGCTGGGCGCAAGTTACAAAAATAGCTTCCAAGTGAGCGTAAATCCGTATCGCGACATCCGGACCTCGACGGCGGCGTTTCCAGGGTTTCCGCGAGCTTTCACACACCGGCGCAAAAAGGTCGAGTGTCGCATCACACGCTCCGACACTTGACGTCGGAACCTCACTAGCTATCTCTCACGAAATAAGGCCTTATTAATAGGAATGTTGTAATACACCTGGATAAGTTTTACTATTTACGTTATTTTTTAAATACTTGTGATGATTCAATACGACGCGGGGAGCAAGTTACAAAAATAGTTTCCAAGTGAGCGTACATCCGTATCGCGACATCCGCACCTCGGCGGCGTTTAGAGGGTTTCCCCGAGCTTCCACACACCGGCGCAAAAAGGTCGAGTATCGCATCACGCGCTCCGACACTTGACGTCGGAACCTCACTAGCTATCTCTCACGAAATAAGGCCTTATTAATAGGAATGTTGTAATACACCTAGATAAGTTTTACTATTTACGTTATTTTGTAAATACATGCGTGATTCAATACGACGCGGGAAGCAAGATATATCTATCTCTATAAATCGAGCCCAAGCATGACGGATCTATCTTGTTTAGTACAGGAGTTCCTATGGCCACCTTCCAACTACATCATCAGATCAGCTCCATGGTACCATAATATTATTGCACTGTCACGCGATATACAAATGCGTGCAAAATTTCAGCTCAATCGGAAACCGGGAAGTTGATCAAATTTGCAAGAATCCACCCGAACTTACATACATTTATTTAGGTACATCAATTGCAAGTTAAATAAAAGCATTTAAAAATAGCTTCCAAGTGAGCATACATCTGCATAGCAACATCCGCGTTCGGCAGCGTTTCAAGGGTTTCCACAAACTTCCACACACCGGCACAAAAAGGTCAAGTGTGTCACATCTCTAGGATACTTGACATCCAGTCCACGGCAGCTGTATTTCAAAACTAAGGCCCTTTTTACAGGGATTTTGAATAAGTAAGGTTTATTAAGAGTGGCGTGGGTGGGTCGCTCGAGATTCTAGTTTCTGATAAGTAACACTATTATTCCATTACTCAGCACGCGTTCTGAATTATTGATTTATAACTGTAGATTCGATTAGATGCCGCTCTAAGTTAATGAATAATTTTAACATCGAGGATGGGGAGCAACACAACTATACCTAGCACGAAATATTTGTGCTCCCATACATTTGCACACTCCTATTTGAACAGCCAGAATGTGAAACGCTTTGCCTAAGTCTGTCTTCCCGCTAAAGTACGAGTACAACGTGGGTGTCTTCAAATCCTGAGTAAATATGTATCTTCTAGGTAAGCGTGCTACACCTTAGACCGCATATCAGCTTACATCATGCAGGATGTAGTCAAAAGCAAACCTAAACGAAATAAACGTTTTTTCTTAGGCACTTTGGTTAAGATTGGGGCGGCTAGAATTGGTTTACAATTTTACATACAGAATTTTCCCGCGGATTTCAAGATGGGTTACCATGTCGTAAGTATCTTTACTTTTTCTCATTGTATGCCGTCCAGAAACAAAACCCGTACATCAGAGCCCGTGGACGTATAGAACTAATTTATCATTAAAATTTTGCTCTCCATTAACCGAGTTCTGGTCAAAAGTTAGCTTACTCAGCATTCATAAAGTTGGCAGCAGTCAAGTTTCATTAGGTTTGATGGTTCTCCGTAATTTATTTGGAGGTATACGTGAATGTTCTGCCCACATCACTCCCACGCGTGGAGAGTTAGGGTTACCATATCTACGAATTTCTTCTACGGATGTACATACGAGTATATATTAAAAAGCCAGTGGTGTGGCCAAATGCATGTAGCTTTTTCGTACAAGATAGGGTTTGAACCCCCACCTCACGCTTGAAATTATTCTAAATAATGTATTATTAAAGATTTCTGATAATATATTATTAATATAAAAAAAAATCTGAAGATCACTTTTTATTTATATTTAATAGTTAAGTTATTAATTTTTATATATATGTATAATTAATAGTTTAATCGATTCAATAATGACGTATACTAAACTGTATGGATAAATGAATATGAAAGAGGAGCGTTATCCCTTTCAGCGTCTCACAGACAACTGCGGCTTACGGTTGCAGTCTAGGGTTCCACCAATCCACAGACACTGAAATGATTAAATAAGATCTATGATCAGATGTTGAACAGGCCGTAGCCGCGCGCCGTAGCTGTCTGCGGTTATGCTGCCAACAGCTCATTCTCGATTTGAAAATACCGAAATCTCAGAACTTTTTCTCCAGATTTAGAATTTTCCACATGGCAACCCTACCCGCGAGCCGACATCGGACATGAAGCGATCATTTATTCAGGGGATAAACCGCGCTGTTTAGGAACCCCCGGGATAAATGTTTAGGAATTTACGCCCACACTCAGGCGAATGGGTTTTAAAACAATCCTGAAACTGAACATGAATGTAATATAAATTAGAGCTGATTACGAAAGTAGGTAATTAAATCAGGACTGTGTTTGAAATTAATTTGTTGTACATATTTCTAAGGTAGAATAAAACCTAATGTAAGTAAAGGTTTAAAATTTAAAATGGAAATGTTACATTAATTTAAGCTGGAAATATAATAGGTAATGAATTTATATGATAAAGGTATTTTTAGGCATAAAAGGCCGCAGGCCGCTTATAACGGGTTTTTTAAGAACTTTCACATAATTAATGTAGGAGACAATAAAGTTTACATGAAATGTATCAAAAATGATAATTATTTTTCGCAAAAAATAGAACCACCGACTTCCACCGAGTACAGAATTCGAAAAGTTTTCACGGATTGGATGATGTTCCATCAATGTACATTACTGTTAATTTATCAAAACGGCTCGGCTGATTTCGATAAAATTTAAATGGGACCATCTCGGGAGTTATAACCTTTTGAAATAAAAAAAGTTTTTTTTTGAATCGGTTAACAATGGCGAAAGTATCGATAAAAACCACAAAAAATACATACAGACGAACAAAGTTAACTCTTCTTTTTTGGAAGTCGGTAAAAAGGGAGTTTATGCTGACATGATTAAAACTAAACGTAGTATTATTATAATATATTCTTTGACTAAACTGAAGCACCGAAATAATCGGACATATCTCCAGCCCTTCTTAGTCTTATGAGATAAAGGCAAGAAGATGATAAAAAACTTTTAAAAATTATTTTAATAAAATCGTGTACTGGTAAAATTATAGAAATAAAAATAAACACATAGCGCTAATTGTGTTTATACATTACCTACATGAACAAATCTATGTTGAATAGAAATTAAAAAAAACGGCGGCTATAATTATGTCTTTTTTTGAAAGAGAACTTTCCACATTGTTTTCTTTCTAATGTGTTAATTCACAGCTGCGATAGCCGCTTTTTTTTTCGGTGAACAGCTGAATGAGTTCCTGCTGCAATTGGGGCATTCTTTGTGTTCCGAAATGCGTAGAAAACGGGGTAAAACCGGCTAGAATGGGGTAAACCAGGGTAGAACTGGGTAAAACGCCATTGTGCTTCGGAGAGCAGAATGCAGCTGCAAGTGCGAGTGCACAATGGCGGAGTAGCGCTGAGTAGAATGTCTACAGTAATGCAGTAGCTACATTACTGTACATTCGTCTTATTAGATGTGTACTCACCATGTACTTCCTACATTCTATATACATCGTTCATTATTCGGTAGGTAACGGAAAATATCAAACGCGCCGCGATACTTCTTGAATTTTGTAACGCAAACTCTGTGTGTGGATAACATACTCGTAGACCTCATAAAAACCGTGTTTTGTCTTTTTCACTCTTTCTTTGATAGTTACACTTCACTTGTAAAAGACGAAAACGAATCGATAAATGAATCACGAAGTAACTAAGTTGACTGCTTCGGTGGCCCAGTGGCTAGTAAACTTGACTCCTGGACCAAATATGCGTGGGTTCGATTCCCACCATGCATTTTTGTGATGAACATAGGTATTTGCTCTATGTCTGGGTGTTATTATCTATATAAGTATGTATTTAAAAATATGTATTTGTAGTATATCTGTATCTGGCCATATCACAAGCTTTGCTTAGTATGAGTCGGAGACCGTGTGTAAGATATCCCCTAATATTTATTCAAAATAAGTTACTCTGTGTTTTTGAAAAGGCGGCTAGTAGTTTCTCTTTATTCTCTACTCAGTCGCAGGCTCGCAGGCCGTAGCAATGCAGAATGCCGCTCGGTTGAGTGCTCGCAACCATGTCAAGTGCTCGGTCGAGTAATTGGAGCGAGTGTGCAGCAAATGCACTTTTTGTGTACCAACTAATATTTCGTGTAACTTCGTCCGGGGAACTTTGGATCGCATTTATTGGAGCGTTCTAACACTAGTTTAAAATCGAACAGTTTGGATAAGGAAATTCAGTTTTGGACTTCGTCTCGTTCAAGTTTTTGGTCTCTCACAACGAGCGGTTCGGACTGTTGATGTTTCGATTTTATTTGTAGTTATATTTAGTTCAACCAAAACAAGATATTTCACTATATGCCCAGACTTTGTACCTTGTAGGCATCAAAATAAGCGCAAACATGGCAAACAAATGAGCTGCAAAAATCAGAATTGCATGCTTCTTACTACTAGGAAATGTAGAAAAATATGTTCCAAATCTTTTTTGTTTGTAAGGCCGCCATATTTTTAGTCGTGTAGACCAGTCTTTTATTTAATTGTACCTATGAATCTGTGCAAAAATCAGATCTAGTAGACAAGGCACTTTCAACATTGTTGAGGATAGCGATGGCACATGTGTCATACTCGTGATCGGGTGCTGCTAGCAGTGCCTAGCGGGTCGCCAGTCTGCTTGTGGCTTTCACGCAATGCATCGACTGAATAGCTTAGACTAAGATTTAACCATGTACCAACTCTCTTTGTACAGTAAAATCTAATAATTATCCTTAGTTAACAAAGGGCACAGACCCTGGAGTCTGTGGTTAGGAAATTTTCGACAAAAAAAAAACCATTGTTTTTTCTGTCGAGCTCACACAATGCACTCTAGTTTATCCGTTGATTAGAAATCAGAAAAAAATAGCTGCGCTAATTTTCTTACTGAAAAAATCAGACCTAGAAAGCGGGAACCTTCAACATAAGATGAAAACCGTGATAATAGTGAAAACTCTAGCTTATGAATAGCTAACCAAGCTGAGGAACATTTCTCACAGGCTGCTAATTGAATGCGAGTGCGGGTGAGGCGGTGAAGTGGCGTGGGCGGCAGTACCCGGCAAAGGTCAAGCCGCTAGCACGAACTAAATGTGAACCTACCCTTATAACATAGTGTTTAATATTTTATAATGTACTAGCTGTGTACCCTGTGCGCGTTGCTGGCGCTATCTGTCGAAAATCGGTCGCACCAACTCAGAAACCTTCTTGGGCTCATGCACAACAACTTCGCATTTGATCATCACATGATCAAATGCATAGTTTTCGATTCTACAAAGGACTTACAGACAAACATTATTTTTTATACGTATAGAAGAAGATAACTATATCAGTGTTTAACAGATGAACGCCGCAGCCTCTGCAAAGGTTAAACCAAAGTACGTTTTCCACAATAAAAAAACACATCACATGTCATACACAATACACATCACTTATTACTTAACCTATATCTAAAGTCCATCAAGAATTATTTGGTATTTTTTTTTACATATTTGTTAATATCAAACTATGTACTATATTTAAATAATTTAATATAGTTAAGGCCTCTAAGGCTAGCCGATGGAAAAAAAGAGCACGTGAGTCAGCTTAAGAATGGCGATTCGGAATATTCTTTTGGACCCTTTATTGGACCTACTCGAAAGTAAAGATGTTTACTGCCAAGCGTTTGCTGATGACATTACTCTTGTGTTTTCGGAAAATTTAGTTCAAAATTTAGAACAGCAAATCAACACAACCCTGAATGATGTTCACGAATGGGGGGTAAAAAATAAGCTTAAATTCGCTCCTCATAAAACTTTTGCAATGCTCTTAACTAAAAAAATAAAATATGATATTCCAAATTTAAGTATGGGGGGCATTTCAATCAACTTAGTAGATGAAATAAAAATCTTAGGCCTAACAATTGATAAAAAACTTACATTTAACAGTCACATCTCAAATATAGCAAAAAAATCAATTAGAATTTATGGTCAGCTAGCGAAAGCAGCTAAGGTTTCCTGGGGTCTAAATTCTGATGTCACAAAAACAATTTATACCGCTGTTATAGAACCCATAATGCTGTATGGTGCCAGTGTGTGGTCACAGGCCGTAACAAAGGTTTCAGTAAGAAAAAAACTGAACTCTGTTCAGAGGGGCTTCGCTCAAAAAATTTGTCGATCTTACCGCACAGTATCTTTGAATTCTGCTCTTCTGCTGTCTGGCTTGATCCCGTTGTACATGAGAGTCCATGAAGCTGCTCAGATATTTGAAGCCAGAAGAGGAAAACCTTTTGAGTATATTGCTGGTCGTCAGATAGAGACGCGAGAAAGCTTTCTAAGCACAATCCATCCTGCCAAAAATCTCTGTCTGGAATTCAAATCCTTGGAAGATTGTACAGAGGAAACACTCAAGGCATTCAACCTGAATGGACTTCTAGTGTTCACAGACGGGAGCAAGTTAGATGGTAAAGTGGGGGCAGCCGTCTCTTGGTGGAAAGATGGAAAAGAAATTAAGGCAAAAAAACTTAAGCTGGAATCTTATTGTACAGTGTTCCAAGCAGAATTATACGCTCTGTACCATGCAACAACAGAAGCCTTAAAAACTAATGAACTGGAAGTGACAATACTGAGTGACTCTAGATCATCACTGGAACTACTACAAAACTATGATACATTCCACCCAATAGCTTTTCGATGTAGAAAAAACCTGATTGAGCTAAAAGAACAAGGTAAAACAATTAACCTTTATTGGGTGAAAGCACATATCGGAATTGAGGGCAATGAGCGAGCTGACTTTTTGGCTAAGGAGGCTGCAACAAAAACAACTACGGCAGCTCATTATGACGGGTGTCCCATCTCGTATATAAAACGAATAGTGCGAAACGAGAGCATTCTCAAGTGGCAGACAAGATATGCTGAGGGAGAGACAGCAGGAACTACAAAAATGTTCTTTCCGGATGTTCGGACGGCCCACAAGCAACTCAAAACAATCAAACTTACCCAGGAGTTAGTACAGGTATTCACAGGACACGGAGGTTTTGCGCAGTATCTTAACAGATTCAAAATCAAGCCCTCACCTGGATGCATCTGTGACCCGGAGGAAGAAGAGAGCACCATCCATGCGATTGTTGACTGCCCTGTATACATACTAAAAAGAACACTGCTGGAGATAGAATTTGCAAAAGACTTAAAGAGAAACAATTTGAGTGAGTGGCTGCAGGATATTGATGACAGAGAGAGTTTCCTCGAATTCTGTAAATATGTAACAAAAAGGTGTAACAAAAGAAATAAGTCATTACAAATTAATGGAATACGTACGTTTAAATATGATATTCTATAAAATTATGTAAATATAATTAGATTAGAAATGTAAATATACATAAATGTATTAAGATATATATAATATAATTATGATAGTTGATGAAAACTATATGTGAGATATATTTTTGAATATATTACCTACATATAGAACCTAGCGTCCGTACGGTATAAATAAGATAGTAGATTACATTGATAGACTCGACTAAGAATAGAAATAAGCTCAAAATACAATTAGACTAAACAAAATGTAAGAGCTGCAAATATAGTGGAAATATTTGCACTCTTATAATACTCAGCTGTAAATCCGACATAAATGAGTGTACGCATGGTATATAACATGCATACCTAACTCATTTAAACGCTTTCAAATAACCCAAAACTGACGAGCCAGATAATAAATGTAGATATGTATATAAAAACTGGAACGCGGAATAGTTATAAAATAAACTTAAATGATTTATATTATACTGTACTAGTTATAAGTATCTGATATGAATATTTACGTGAAAAAAAAAAATGAAATATAAAAAAAATGAAAATATATCAGAAAAAAGGAAAAAAAAAAAAAAAACTTATAAAAATTTGTAGAGATATGCTAGGTATAATTAGTAGTGATAATAACAGTAAGTGTTTAACTTTAGGCTTAGTGCTTAAAAACTTAATTTGATTAGTTTACTAACGTAAGTTATTATTTCTTGTAACATATTATTTATGTACCTATTCTACTGTGTAACATATGTATAATTATATATGCATGTCATATTTATGCTCACACAAAACTGCATGAGGCAATCAAATTGGCCGTTCATTAATAAAATAGGAAACTGCGTAAGCAAATGTTCAGCTTGACAATGTCTCCGATTTATGTCGGAGGAAGTACAAGAGGAACAACAAAAAAAAAAAAAAAAAAAGAATGGCGATTTAAGCGTGAAAATCATTTTAAATTAAGTAAATAAGTATTTCCCATCTAATGTCTCCAGACATTTCAGACTAAAATGCAGGCCCATCCACTAAACGTGATAAATCTAAGTATATTACCTAAAAGGTCTATAACAAAACCGAACCGACATTAGCCTTCTTTTAAAGCAATTATTTTATAATAGTTACCTTAAAAGAAATTAGGTATGTAGTTATAGTTAAGTACCAACTTTCATTCATTTTTGACTGTTATCCTTTATTATTCCAAACTTTGTAACTCAGCCAAAATCGTAAAACTACTTTCAGTTTTCATAACTTTCGAAATACGAGTAAGTTTCTTTTGGAACTAACCTATTTTAATATACGACCTACATTACGAGTAAGTAATGACGTAATGACTAAAGCCAGGGCCAAAGTTTTGGCGCCAACCCTGCGCCATCTTGAAAAGTTTGTGTCGTGGAATTCTAGCTTTGTAACTTTAGGCTTTTGGTTAATAGGTAGGTACCTAATTACACCTAATAAACGCCCAATTTTATTCAAAAGACTAGCGAGCCGCCTCCGCTTCGCACAGGTGTATTATACATATAAAACTTCCCCTTGAATCACTACATCTATTATAAAAAAACCATCAAAATCCGGTGTGTAGTTTTAAAGATATAAGCATTATGGGGACAGACAGCGGGGAGCGACTTTGTTTTATACCATGTAGTGATTATCTACGTAAGTGGTATGTAGACCGTCCCCCGAAAGACGTTTCTATTACAGCTATATTTAAAAAAAAGGCTGTAATTGGTCAATTTAGTTTTAACATTATAATTATTATATTTACAAGTATAATATATAGGCCTATATGGACATTATATAATATAGTATAGTAATGGCCATAGAGAAATAATTAATAAAGAAAAATAATTAGCCCTATTTCTAGCTACAACTTTCCAAGATTGTAGATTGTTACAAAGCTTTTTAAAAATCTACTCACACTGGCAAATGAACAAAATGTGCGATGTCAAAATCCTTTCCGGAGGAAAGAGGAAAATATATCAAAGTCACTAAATAGGTACAACAAAAAAAGCTAGGAATAGATGACCTCACTGGCAAAGAACCAGGAGAATACTAATAAAGCCAATATCGTGGAAGGCATTGCTATCTATTTTCTGGAGTGGCGCGTCGGAGAAAGCCTGAATGTCGTCTATCTGGCAACATTCTGGCCACTTGCCAGCTGACGTCGCTTAGCACCGGGGTTGCCATGTAGCGGAGGTCATAAAAAGATCAATAAAGTCTGAGCTCAATGCTCGAATTTGAAAATGAAGAAGTGTGATGTCACTCGAGTATGACATTTTTACCCACGACGGACCGGAGACGGTATAATTATGCGTTTGCGGTGAGAGGATGTTGGTTTGTTTGTGCAAACCTATGTTGCTATTTTTTCCCAAAACTACTTATCTGATTTTGATGCAACTTTCAGTTATGGATTAGTTCATTGTTTCATTTTCATAAACTTAAAATGAGTAGTTTGTCTGTAAATACCATACTCGTACCTACATACACCATACATACATATACCACAAAAAATGTATTTCGCACGCTGACGTAGTGAATCCAATACGATATACGGTCTAGGGTGCAGTAAGTTTACCTAGAATCTACTTATTTACTTGGGATTTTAAGACACCCATGTTATACTTTAGCGCGAAGACAGACTCAGACAAAGCGTTTCACATTCTGGCTTTTCGTATGAGGAATGCGGATTCGAAACGCTTATTTAAAACCTGAGAAGTTTTTCTTTTTCACAACTGCAAGAGACCATATATATACGTATATGTATAATTTAAATTTCAACTCGATATCTTAACGCGTTCCCGAGATAAAGTGTGTTGACATACGGACAGACGGACAACAAAGTGATCCTATAAGGAGTATAAGGGTTACGTTATTTCCTTTTGAGGTACGGAACTCTAAAAATGCTAATCATATTAAAGCTAGTTATAGTTAATCCACCAACCCGCATTGGGCCAGCGTGGTTGATATGGCTCAATCACCCTTCGTGTGTAGGCCTACGTCCTGAAGTGGACTATTAAAAGGCTGATACAGTACAGTACAGTTTTTGCATAAATTACAAAATGAGTAGCAACGAAAGATGATCGGAGCAGGCACAGTTAGTCTAAAATTTAAACGTTAATATAAAAGGTAAAATGATAGGCTCTTAGCTGTTAATTCTGCTCGATAATTATCTCGGGCCCGAGGGCGGTAATTGCAGTAACGAACTAATTATTTAATTAGAGCTTTGTGATGTGCTAATGTGATAGTTTCCCCAGTTTAGTGTGGGCGTTACTTTTAGTACAAGTACTAAGAAATTAGTGCTTATTTCCATAGAGTAAAGATCTAGTAAAATATATTTTGTATTTAAGTCGTGTTTCACCGTTCCAGCCATAGGACATCCACTGCTGGACATAGGTCTCAACTATATTCCAATAAGACCGGTTAAAAGGGATCAGCATCCAGCGCGTTCCTGCAGTCTTAATTAGGTCATCTGTCCTATGCTGAGCTTGCCGGTTTCTCGTTTCCATTCGAGGACTTTATGGCTTCATCAATCATCAGATCTCCGTTTTATGTGCCCTGCCCACTGCCACTTTAACTTGCTAACCAGTTGAGTTATGTTGGTAATTTTAGTTCATCTACGGATAATTTTGATTCTGATTTGATCTCACAGAGTCTCCAATGACTCGCTGTGTGACTCCTATGCCTCGCAGAGAGCATAGCCGCCTCCATGTCACTTCGTATCGTTTCATCATAAATTATTATCGGGGCCGTCTAAAATAAATAAATAATATTTTTTCGGCAAAAAATTCCACAACCGACTTCAACAGTCATCGACGCAGTAATTTTTACACTTTTTTCGATTCTTTTAAAATACTGCCAATTTCAATAAAATTTATATGGCATCACCTCTGAAGTAATGATCTACCATGGTGATCTACCAAACAAAAATAGGACCATCAAAATCGGTTCATAATTGGCGGAGTAATCGCGTAACACCTACATACAAAAGAAAAATCAGTCGTATTGAGAACCTCGTTTTTTAAAGTCGTTTAAAAAGCGGGCTGTTCCTATAACGAAAACAAAGTAGCCAGAATTTACACAACAGTAATCGATCTACAAAGTTAAGTTTAGAAACGAGGAACGCGTTCAAAGGGCCATTGTTCCCAGCGAGAGGTTAGGACATGAGCTGAGCAGGGTCCGGCCATTATTACAACTACAAACGATACAAACATGATGAATGTACTCCCCAATGGTAATTTCATTCATGGAAAATGTAAATTGGTATACAATGAAAAGTAGGTGCCCGACTTGGCGGAGGCACTGCTGTGCCCCCAGATTAGTGGAATGTCGGTGGTGTCGACTGCCTCGGTGGCTCAGTGGTTAGTGACCCTAACTTCTGGATCAAAAAGGCGTGGGTTCGATCCCCACCCAGGGCAAATATTTATGTGATGAACATAAATGTTTGCTCTGTGTCTGGGTGTTATTTAGTTACTATCTATATAAGTATGTATTTAAAAATAAGTATATGTAGTATATCAGTCTCTGGCAGCCATATCACAAGCTTTGCTTAGTTTGGGGTCAGAGGCCGTGTGTAAGATATCCCAAAATATTTATTTATTAAAAACATAACTATCAGAAAATGAGTGAGGTGAAGCCTTAAAAAGACAGCAGTTTCTACACTGACCCCAACGTACCCCGTAAAAACGGGACCCTAACACTAAGACTTCGTTGTCTACCTGTTTGGCTGTCACCAGACTGTACTCATGGACGGTGATAGCTAGAACGTTACAATTTTCACAGATGATGTATTTCTGTTGCCGCTATGAAACAAATACTAAAATCTATGAATATAGTATACTTAGAGATTTTAACAACTCACTTCCAAATTGTGGGAAATTTTCTAGCTTTGTACGGAACCCTCGGTGTGCGAGCCTGACTCGCACTTGTCCGGTTTTTCTACATGACATGCACTATTTAACGAACATTGACACAAATACCCCAGAATTCTCTGAAATAGTGACTGATCTATACCGACCAGAGACAAGCTGATCTCTCATTCTCTCTTCAGACATTATGTACTTAACAAACAGTGACAGAGGTAGAGTAGTTCTGAGAAATACCTACCGTCTGGCCGCTAGATAACTAGCTGTCCAACGTCGCCGAGTTACCAGCGACCACACACGGCGACAAGGGAAATGAATGCAAAATGAAGTAACTTTGCTTACACCAGATACATAAATTCGCTTCCATTTATGTAAGTTTCAGAGCTCAAAATGTGCTGAAGAGGCTATTAATTTTAAACTTAATTTAAGAATTTTCCAAAATGTTTTTTTTAAGGTTTAAGCAAACATAATTTATCATTATTCTGCTGCAGTCATTTTCATATAGTCATTAAAAATATAACCGGATTCACAAAAAAAGGCGGCAAACTCGTCGTGACACCCATTTGTCAAAATCAGACTCGAAATAAATAAATTGTAACTAAACGACGTTATGTTACACCGGCAGATCATACGAGTAAAACAGTCTTTTATTTAACGGGTACAAAGAAAATAATAGATTATAATAAGACCAAATAATCTGAAAGGTTACAAGTGTTATTTTAATAGTATTTTTATTCGTCGTGAATTATAAAAATATGTCTGCATTATTTTTTGAGTAATATTTCTACAAAATGATTACTATTTTACTGTAAGCTGTATTTTCGTAGAGATAAGAGCGAATCTCACTTTGCATGTCGAAACGATCTATCTGAACTATTTTCTTTTTCATTGAAATCGATTAACAATCGCCACTAGATAAATTCTAACGTTACATTATAAAATAAACAAGCCTTAGGTCAATACTATATCGTATTACTTTATTTTCGTATTTTTCTCGAAACAGTGTCCCGGGCAGGATGAAAAGAAACGTCTATATTTATTACGAGCTTTCCAGGATTCCTATACATATTCTTAATTAACATTTTTGTAGGCGAGACGAAAGTATATTCGGTAACGGTAAACAGCTTATATTTCAAGTTCGCTCGTTACTAACTAAATAAAGAGAGAAAATGTTTATTTTCACTACCACGCTTAGTTATTCGGTATTGGGATATTTCTGTCGAAGCATTTCTCCGAATATTTTGGCTATTTTCGAATAAGTAACTTTATTTTGTGACTATTATTGAGTCTAGCTAAGCGGATTATTTTCATTATAATCCTTTTCTTAGCGAAATTAATATTTAATGTTGAATTCAATATTAAAAAATGAAACTCAATATTAAACTTTACGTACCTAGCTAATTTCAATTCATCATCGTCATATTAGCCGTAGGACGTCCACTGATTGGACGTTTCAGTAACTCGAGGAAAAGAACATTTTTTTGATGCAATTTACATGAGCACTATGCTATGCTATGCTTTCGTGATTTACTCTAGATTTAATCCTCTTTTGTTGGTTGGTCTGTTTCTCTCTCGCTTGTACTCTAGCTGAGAGAGCAAGAAAAGCAAAAGCGATCCAATCGAAACACTACTACTACGACTACCATGGACTAAGCGTTGATGGTCTTTACTAATAAGACTTGAGCTTAAGGAGACTTGTATGAACCTACCGGATGCGCCGGATGCAAGCTGCTTCTTACGGGTCTTATTAGAAATCTATAATCTTATATACAAGCAGTAGACGTTTTGCAGCAGATAATTATGATGATAAAGTAAGGAAAACACGGATCCCTAAAATACAAGCTAAGCTTAGTTAGGGCATCCATAGCTTATTATTCTATCATGTAACTGAATAGATGTATTTATGTATCAGTAAATTTTTGATTATTTTTTTATAGCTTGTTGAACCTAACTAGGTGTTCTATCTATCGATTCAGTCTATTCCACCCACTATTGAGTTTAGGCCTTCTCTTTTAATAGTTACTCGTTATTCTTTCCGGTCCTGTGCTAGCCTCCATTGCTTCATTGATGTGTGTTACTAAGTGTTACTTTACCTAAAATCATTATCGTCGCCGCAACAACAAATTTTGATGCCAAAAATATTCCCGACAAAAGCAATGAAGCGTACGTCACGTCTGCGCCAAAGGTCAACGTAGTCATAAAGCATAACAGTCGACCATCCAGCAAATCGAAAGCGAAAGGCTTTCTCGCCGACTCAGAATCAATCACCGCAAACGGCCTGAGCCCCAGATTTGGCCAAAATCGTTAGGATTAGTATTCAGTTCGAGTCTTCGGATAAAGATACGTTTAGACAACTCGTGACTTTTAGAATTTGGTTTTGTAGAGCGAGCTTAAAAATAAAATTCAACTATGATTTTAAAATAATTACATTAAAGTATTTTGAGATCCATAGGCGAACTTAAGTTACCGTTATGGATCAATGATTATTATTTAAAACGGTATTCTAACTATAAACTCAAAAAAGTACAATGCTAATATTGTTAACACAGTACTCAATCAAGACCCTCTCATGCACATATTCTAGGTACTTAATATTATAAACGAGAAAGTTTGTATGGTATGGTCCATATATAGAAAACCACGATTTTATCGACCAATATATTAATGTTTTTATGAAGTATTAGCTGACCCGGCGAACTTCGTTTCAGGAGAAATCTTTATAAATTATAGCCTTTCTGTTATTCTGATGTATAAGCATTACTATTGCAAAGTTAATCTCAATCCGTTCAGTAGCTTTTGCGTAAAAGAGGAACAAACATCCATACGGTATAGATATATATTTTGCGTGAAACGAAGTTTGCCGGGTCACCTAGTACTTTATAAAAACATTAATATATTGGGCGACAAAATTGTGGTTTTCTCAAAACTTAAAAAAAACCTGGTTTCTAAAAGTCGTTCATAATGATGGTCAGAATCACCCTCTTTTGTCTTATAGCCCGGAAGGTAAGATGGTATCCCCACCAAACGCTAAGCATTCCAGCTGACTGAATTATTAGGCATGGTGTACGTGGTGTACAACACCATGCCTCCCTAATACCAACAAAATTGCTTTTAGAAAGTAGTTACAAGTACTGTGTAAAATAAGAGATATATAGCGCAGCTTAATAAATAAATCTTTTGAGCAATCAATATCAAATCAAATTCAGTTTACTAATGGTTTAGTCTACATTTTGCTGTAGAAATAACATTCTACCTAGCTTCGAATCTATATATTATTTTAGATATCTAGATTTGATAGGTGTAAAAAATCAGCCAAGTATGAGTAGGATTCCCTCATGAAGCGTTCCGTACCGTATGGAAGCCCCCCTTTAATATTTAGTTTATTTGTGGTTATAGCGGCAAGGGAAATATAGCATCCGTGAAAATTTGAGCTGTCTAGCTATCACAGTTCATGAGATACAGCCTGGCGACAGACGGACAGACGGAGTCTTAGTAATAAGGGTTTTTATCCTTTTGATACGGAACCTTAAAAATAAGGCTTATCTACCACCCCCGCCTGAAGTCCGGGCGATTTACCCACGCTCCTAGAAAATCGAGAAATTTCTGAGATAATATTATTATTGTACGTTATTACAGAAATCTCTATTTATCTACCTCTAGAAGGTCTTGTTACTAGTGATATATTGTTTCGTTTTCGCATATTCCTTTGCTGTACGCATTTACTTGTTATGTTGTTGTAATTTATGAAATAGCTATTTTTGCCACAATTCTGTTACATTAAGAATTTATCCATAGGAAATCAGACAATGTAGGTAGGTATATAGGTACTTGTACATATTATATGCCCGATTACAGATGCGCCATCGTAATTATATTACTTACTTGCTAAACAGTATAGTTCTGTTTCTTTTTCACTTTAAGCATTCGATAGAGAGAACATTTTATACGTTGCTATTAAATTTACGCTGGCGCCTCCGTAATCAGGCTTTAGGTTCATTTAGACACTTATAAAAATTAAACTAAATTTAAATCTCTATACATTCTGTCAGATACTGAGAATATCTATCCTTTTGTACTGGAATATAGCATAATTAATACTTACACCATCACTTACTGGCTGACTGGTTTTAACACCACAGGTAAAGGAAAAACACCTGGCTAGGGAGCAAACCTGCATACGTCCGTAGAAGAAACTCGATGGCGTATATGAATCCACCCATATATGGCCCAATCACCCTTCGTGGGTAGGCCTTACAGCATACTACAGCGTGGTAGATTGCACCTTCACATATCTAATAATGAGAGGCCTGTGCTCACTAATAGGACAAAGCCTAGTAATATATCGATGTACCGATATGTTTACTGTGTCTACTCATTATAATTTAAATCTAAAATATCCAAAACAAAGTTACGCCGACTTAGCGATGCGTATAAGAATATGCGGGACACGAAGTTTCATTTACATTTTCATAATCCCGGATCCCGCCGGCGGTAATTTCTCAAAGTTAATTCGGGAGGGAAGTCTTATTCGCTAAATTTAAATTTTGACGAATTTATATTTCGTCTGGCTAAGTATAACTCGAGTATAAGCTAAGCTACTGCTTAATTCTGCAATTGATTTTGTTCGTAATGTCTTATTGTTTCGTGCTTAGTATTAGATTAAATTTTAACAGTAGAAAAGGTAATGTCATTCTATGTAAATCCCTTGTAGACAAAACGTAGCGTGAGCACGAAAGCAATGTACGTGTAGATGGTATAGAATGCATATATAGGTATATAATAACAGAATACGGCTAAAACTCACGTTATAATTATACGGTCGATCCGCAAGGAATCCGACCAGTTTCGGAGTATTTAGAACTCCATCCTCAGGGAATACGCGCACCCCCGTCGACTGGCGCGCGCGCACTGATTAATGAAGTGAAAATATCATCCGTAGAGAAAAGTCCTTCATCAATAAAATTACAATAAGTAGGTACTCACCATAAGCTCCGCATTTGCATTTTGTGAAGTTGAATCGCAGTATTTTTGGTTGTACACCATCTGAAACAATTAAATGTTCTTAATTAAAAACTAACAGAGAACTGGCGTGTTACAATCTTTCTCAGTCAAAAGACTTAAACTCCAAAATCCTATTTATAAAATCGCGAAAAATAATGCAGTGAATTAGTTCCGGCGAAACACTCTTCCAAGCATTGTCCTAGAGGGAATACAGGAACTGTAAAAAGTAAAAAAAGAACTCTATACTGCTTGAGTTCCGATTCCCATAAAATTAATCTCGAAGTCCACAATAGAGACCGCTGCTCGTAGTTTATCGCCGTCCGGTCCATTCCACAACGCCGCCCGTACCAGATACGCATCTAGCGGAGACGTATACACGCCTAATCTTTCGGATAACCAGGCCCACAGTGTAATCTCCAGCAGAATATAATACTGAGACAATTTTGCAGCGACATTCTAGCTTACTCCATAACTCTTCTACAATGGGATAATTTACCTTTAATTACCCTTTACAGTAGACTGTGTAGTTCAGGGCAAGGTTTTTTGTAGTTTATCAAAAATACCAATTGAATTATAATTCAAGGTCGCTTTTTTGTGTCAAGCACAGACACAGCGCTCAGCTCTTCTAAGCTAACAGATTGCAATACGGAATTCAATATCTTTCAGAATATTTCTTCCTTGTTTCTTAATTTATAGTCGGGCGAAACAAACCAGGCTGGGCAGCTAGAGTTACTATAAATATTAAAATTATTTCGTATACGTTAGTTAACGTATTTTTAAGGTTAGAAGTCTCAACATATGGCCCTACATGCTGCCTAAAGCATCAAATGATGTATTATCACCAATTATTTGACCAATGCCTTTTAATAGTGCACAACTTATACTCGTACTTCCTCAGGGCGCTCGAAAAAATTAGGCATAAATAATCAGCCCAATTATTTATCAAAAGTTCAAAACATGTCCACTGTTTGTGTTACTGTGGCGAGGGTCTTAAGATCCGATATAGCGTGAACTGGGCTGGAATAATGGCCACACTGCGGCTACGTTGTGGGTGCCTACATAGGGTTGCCCGGGCAAAAACTATTCGCGTGTGAGAGGTTTTAAGAATAATTTTAGTTTTAGTGAAATTAGAATAAAGCTAAATGTCGCTACACAAACGCTACGAAACTGCTACGCAAAGCGCTACGAATTTATATCAACAGTCTTCGGCTGAAGCATAGAGCGGCAGATTTTAAAACTATTTCTTGTGCAATCTTTAATTAAATCGTAAGGTTATAAAATCATCTGGACACTGACTTATTGTGAAAAGTACGAAAAGATAAACAAAAATTTACTTCGTATCTTTTCACAATCATTCCAAATTATTGAAAAAAAAAAATGTACTGTATAATCAGCCTTATAATAAACTTACCTATAAAAAACTTTTAGTGGGCACTGCCTGCTAAAAGTTTCTTACAGAAAACACCACCTTTAGGTGCATTTAAAGGCGAACCAAGTCGTTCTTTTCGAAAAAATGGGATGAAAAATTAAGTAAAGGTGCCGCTCCGAGCATAGAATAGTCAACTGCACGTCTAGGCAGCAATCCAGGCCCAGAGGCAGAGGTTGACAAAGTAACTACATATTTTTTGGACTTTAAACATATATTAAGAGTAGCTTTAAATGAGGTATTTGAATAGCGATAGTTACGAAAAAACTTCGCTACGCAAGGGCTACGAAATTGCTACGCATTTATAAGGTCAGTATATCCCAAATCATCTGTATTCATATCATAGCTCTATGGCATCTGTATTCATATGTCAGCGGCGCAAAAAGAAGGGATCCGCGTAATCTAAAGCTAACTTCACAGACGCCATTAAGGTCGATTCGGTCTATATCATGGTTGCATGTTTGAAGCAGTAATGCTTATAGAGTCGTTTGACTAGGTGTCTGTCAGCGATCACCAAAGTTAAGCAACGTTCGACACTGTCAGTGTGACCGCGAGTGGCATTTATAACTGAGCGCTACCGTGGCTCGGACGACACTTTAAATTATACGACCCGGTTGTACTCGTAATTAACAGTTTATACCAGCCGTATCAGAGGCCTTTAGACTTATACGAACTTACTTTTAATTTAAGTTTGTACAAAACCACTACGAAGAACACTATGCATTCGTATCGATTGTATTACACGCCAATCTTTTGCTATTCTACACAACATGCATGTTCAAAACTACATAATATGGACAAATGATCGCTAACTAGTGTCACGCTTGTTTGCTCACTCGCCGCCACAGCCGCAGCAGTCAACAGAAAAAAATCTTTAGATTTCATTTTAAACAAAACAGATATATATATATATATATATATATACTCGTGACTTGAGCGTTTTCAAGATTAGTGAAATTAGAATGAACAGCGAATGTAGCAAAATACTGCTACAAAACCGCTACGAGCCGCTACTACTACGCAGAACGCTATACGTATGAATTGTATTGACTGTATTATACACGAATCTTTAGCTTTACTAATCTGAAGCTGTACACCAATGCTTCCACGCTAGCTACAGTTGTGTTTGTTTGGTCGCTCGCCATCACGGCCGCAGCACAGTCAACAGCACGGCTATTCAGGCTTAGTGGTGAAGATTGGCGCAAACACGCGACTCGTGGATAATGGGCTATGTTTACTGTAGCAGGGTTGACGCGAATGAGAAGCGACTTGATTTGTGATGTTTCTTTCACGACAATATTTAAAATTGGCTGTGTTTAGGTAGTCTTTCTTGAGGAGCGCTACGATACTGCTGTGTAAAAACAAAACAACTACGAAACTGGTAAGCAAAACGCTATATATCTGTGTAGACTATATTATAATCTTTTGCTTTACTACATGACGTGCATGTATGAATCTGTACACAAAAGCTTCCACGCTAGCTGTAGTTGTGCTTGTTTGGTCGCTCGCCACCACGGCCACGGCATAGTCAACAGCACGGCTATTCAGGCTTAGTGGTGGACGCGACTCGTGGATAATGGATTATGTTTACTGTGGCAGGGTTGGCGCGAATGAGAGTCGACTTGATTTTCGACGATTCCTTTTCGCCAATATTAAGATTTTGATAGACTTTAATTTATTGAGTAATAATGAGTAATAAAATTAGAACAATATAGTTTATGTTATTATTCTGAATAAATAAAGTAGGTTTTAGTGCGGAGCGTGGTTCTACCAAAAATGCCTTGTGGTGCCATCGTGCCTGGATCACCAAAATACCTCTTCAACATTATTTTGTACCTCGAAGACCCGTATGTGTCATTTTACCCTAAAATTCCCTAAATTCCTGTTTGAAAAAAAAATCCCTAAGTAGTACGTGAAGCTTTCGTCTTTAAGATAGGGTGAAATACCTAAATGTTGTAACCTTAATTCGAAGTGAAGTAAAACAACACTATCTTTTAGAAGTAGGTAAAACGGGAAAGTTTTACATTACAAAAATTTCAAAATAAATTCAGTCTCATTTCCAAATAACTCGTTTACGTAAAAAATGGCTTACATTAGAGAAGTTGTGAAATTACGGAAGTCCCATTTCAAAACAACTCTGTCCCTAAAAAGTCTAATTTAAGTTCAATTAAGCAATTACAAACTGAAAGGTTTGCTGGGACCGGAAGCCCCGTCCATTGTTGTCGTTTATTTTTAACGAGACGACCCTGCGGCTAGCGGCGACCGGGGGAAACCGAGCCGCGAATATAAAAGTTGAAATATCCTCTTTCGCAAGTTTGCATGGAGATCAAATTGGACAACGGATAGAAGTGCTTAGATTGGACGACAGATAGACGTGGTGTAGAAGAGTAAACAGAACTAGTTAGTAACTAGTAGAACTAGTTAGTAACTAGTCCTATTTGTAGTATATCAATACTGTTATCGGATCAGCCGTAAGACGTCCACTGCCTGGCAAGAGAATTCCCAAAAGATTCTTAACGCCTGAATTCAAATTGGATATATCATCTAAATAATTTTCATTAATTAGACAAATGAAATAATTTAGATTTTATCGGCAGCATCTTGTACACCAATTATTTTAATAGCACAGTAAAAGAAACATTTAACGTTTTGTTAAAAAATTGAAAACTTTCAGATTTTGAAAAATAAAACTCATACTTAAGATACCTACGGAGTCCTAAACACCTTACAGCTCAATCTTAAAACATAGCCCATTCTAAAGTTCATAAACAATGAAGTTCTAGCTACATCAAAAAAATATTATTCTTAAATAATACGGGACTGCGCACTGTAAACACGAAATAAGAATAATGTGTTCAAATCGCGAAAGTTTAAATATATAATAAAAAAATATTTGCATATTTTTTATGTTAATACAGTCCGTTCACAGTTATTTTACCTTCGACATTTGTCGCTGTGTCTCTGTCTAAGCTGCGATGTTGTGCAATGACTAGACAGGGACAAATGTTAGAGGTAAAATAACCGTGAAGGGACTGTACACGTGACAAGAATAAATATCACGGCAGACCTAGTTATGTTAGTTCGAGTAATTTATGAATTTTCATGATAGGTCACTTCAAAGTTACATTTTGCGTGGCTCCAACCCTCATAAGCAGACATTTCAATAAGGCTAGACTCACACTAGACCAATGCCCTGGAATTCAGAGCTGGCAACGATATTTACTGTTCCTACGCACGCAGCACCCAATTTAGACATTAGGTCACCAGGCAAGGGCGATGAAGGCACTCTATCTAGGTTGTTGTATCATGCTATTTCATAACACTAATAGCGATATTATACAAGGTTATCTAGAACTGGTGTATTAAGCCGAAAGGAGGCGATTTATAATATAATTACAAACAACTTTTTCTACTGGCCCAATCCGGATTAGGCATCGGGGATCAGCAGTTTCATACATCTCGTCTATTCAGAGTTGAAATTTTATATGGAACAGCAGAATTGCTTTTCTCAAATTTCGGATTTGTCCATAGTAAAAAGTGTTCATATTGATGGCTTTAATCACTCCCTTGAGGCTTAGTACAGGGCAAGCAGATAACCCTGTACCTATATTATAGACAGAATGTCGATAGATATAATGTTTATTGTTCAAATTGACCAGAGGGACCAATTTACATAGCTTACAATATTAACTTTTGGTTAGCATGCAATGGGGTGTAGCAGGTAGATGTGCACTGTGCAGGGACGACAAAATTTCCATCATAATGTCAGACGTATATAAATAACTAAAATAAAATAAAACGTA